>CM033343.1:28609202-29976519 GCA_019395295.1 Osmanthus fragrans
AGTCTCGGTTCAAGTTACATAACTGAATTCATCATTTTGGTTCTAATTTTTTTATTCAGATTAATTGACAATTCTGTAGAGTCAAAATAATATGAATGGAAGTGTGACAAAAAAATAAATTAACACCATAATTTGGATTTTGCAATTGTTTCTGAAAGATGAAAAGTGTAGACCTTAGGCACATCACATACTCACCTTTTTTAAATAATTATAAAAGATAAACTATAAGACTTCAAAAACACTGGAGAAGGTCCAGTCATGTAGTAAACACACAACTCGATCGGCTAGAATTCGTCGTCTTCAAAGAACATAAACATCGTCCAACCGAAAAGTTGCTCCTTCATAACGCCAACACGTTATACACAATCACTTCTAGCAAGACAAAGTAACACATGTGACGCGAGCACCTCATCACCAACTAATCAAAATGAAGTAATAATTACTTAGACAACATGTAATCATGACATAAGTCATAGTTATACCGTGAAATGATAACTTGACGGCTCGAACTCAGCAAATAATGAAATCCCTTCAACCAAGAGGTGATGCACACAAATCGAGGTAGCTTGATTTGACATCCTATAGCTAACTCTTGATTATAAGGCTCATAAATAGGGACAATGATATTATATGGAAAGACAAACTCATCCCACTTTCTATAATACATATTCAAAAACATTTTCAATAAAATATTACTCTTTTCTTTTTACAATATTTCAACAATTACCCTACTAAACTCATTTTTTTGATTTGATTTGTTGCGTCATTTTTAATCATCAACCAAAAGAATTAAACTAGAACAAACCAAATAGAAGAATACTATATTTAACCCTACGTTGAGTTGTGGTGTGAAATATATTTATTCCTATTAAATCTGTATCAACCGTAGAGCATTAAAATAATCAAACAATTAGATAATTATCTTAAAATACAATATTAGATTCTTTGAATTTTAGACCTGCCATATACATATAGTTGCCGCCTTACGCACTTGCCGGACCAAATTAAAATGTGTAATTATATAGTCGTGCTAGCAAGTCAAGCACGTTTCTTACGTAGAAATTCCATGAAAAAAGAAAAAAAAAAAAATATGATCGAAGGAATCACCCCTCTGTAAAACGACACTTCAAAGCTCATTTTCAAGAAGTCTCTTTGTCTATAGGCAATTCCTTGTTCTTTCCTCAATTCCATCTATGTGAATATATAATTGCAACATGCATGACAGCAATAACAAATAAAATAAAACTGAAAACCCAAAAATTTATATTAATTCATCTTCATTGTGAAAACTCTCAACTTGTCCCTACATGGACTATGTTGTGTGTACATAATGATGTACACACAACTTTACACTCCCCTCACATGGAGGGGGGCCCACACATAATAAAATATTTGTGGGTCCCTCTTCATGTGAGAGGGGTGTAATCTATTTGATATACCATAAAGTGTACAAATAGATTAATCCGTCCCTACATATCTGCGCTTTAATAAATAAAAATACAAGATTTTTCTTGCGCCTCCCTCGCCTTCAAAACCCGTTCCCTAAAGTAGTAGAGTGATCTAATAAATATTTGGAGTATTGAATATATTCACGAAAATAAAGGTCCTAACCAAGGGATCAAGTGTACAATATGATTAAACTTTATATCAAACAAATATCTAATCCTCGAGGTAGGTAGGGTGGGGGGAGAGGGAATAGTGGATCAATTCGAATGAACCGTGAGTGAGTGAGATTCCGCAGATTTAGATGCTCACACAAAGAGAACTACTCAGTCTACTCACTAGTTCATTGCACACAGTGACTATGAAAATTCTATGGTAGTTGTTATCAAGAAAAAAGTTGTTATCATGTGGAGAAACTCTCGGCGTGGGCCTCTTTTTTCCTCAATTCTTTTAGACTGCTATAAAATCACTTATTGGCTTTTAATTAATTTCTCATTCTTGACCTTAAACACTCAACAAAATTCTCCCTTATAATCCTATTTTCCATTGCATGATCATGAGTGATAATAGGACACTATTTAAAAGCATTAGCAATTCATATGAAGAGAAATCTATTGAACTAAGAAGAGGACCCTGGACTCTTGAGGAAGATAATCTGCTTATTCATTATATAAGCTGTAATGGTGAAGGCCGTTGGAATTCCCTGGCTAAATGTGCTGGTAAAATGATTTTTCGAGTGCGCTCAAACTTCAAGATTCTTTTCATAATTGCTTATTTTGTAGTGTTTCTAATTAACTTGTATGATTTTTTGGTTTGCAGGGCTTAAGAGAACAGGGAAAAGTTGCAGATTAAGGTGGTTGAATTACTTGAAGCCTGACATTAAGCGTGGAAACCTCACCCCACAAGAGCAACTCTTGATTCTTGAACTTCATTCCAAGTGGGGGAATAGGTGCGTTCTGTACAATATAATGAACAAGATTTTAGTTTCGTTATTCTTTTTTAATGTTTTCCTGTGCTGTCCAACCAAACATGTCAAAAGATCATTTGTACTTTTTTGAAGATAGTTTTAATTTGAGATATTAGTTGTTAACATTTTCTGCTTGCAGGTGGTCAAAAATTGCCGAATGTTTACCTGGAAGAACCGATAATGAAATCAAGAACTACTGGAGAACAAGAGTACAAAAACAGGCAAGACAACTTAAGGTCGACTCGAATAGCAACAAGTTTGTGGAAGCAATTCGACGATTTTGGATGCCTAGATTGTTCAAAAAAATGGAACCAAATTCTTCACTAATGTCCTCTCCTTCCATCGACATTCAAAATTCCAAACACCCTTCACTACTAACAAACGCGGTCCCCTTGATTTTGCCATCTCCAAAATCGAGCAACCAGGTGAATACTTCTGATCTGCACAGGGAAAATTCGAGCACATGGAGTAATTTAAAGTGGGATTCCTTAGATTCTGTGGGAAATTTAATGCTGCCTGAAAATGCAGAAAAGTTGGGCATTCCTGCACAAATTTGTGACAATATAGCATATGAACACTCAATTCAAGGTGATTGTTACAACATGGACATTACAAGTTATGACATAACAGCATTTGGGTCTGAGGATACTTCCATGTCAGAATTCCAGGTGAAAGAGTTCGATTGGTTTAGTGAGGACTTAACATGTACTTGGAATACAGATGAATTATGGGAATTTAGAAAACCAGATCAGGAGCTTGAGGTCTAGACTTATCAAGATTGGCCCTAGTTTTTGTAATTTGGTTCAGACAATGTACTAATCATATGTTTATGAGTCCAATGTTTTCATCTATATACAATTTGGAACTTGTGGGAGCATATGAATGAGATCACTGACAATTAGTTAAATAAATGTCTGTATTAGGGCAATATGAATTACAATTATCACAGTCAAAATTAGCTTCCTCCTTCATCGACCTGCTTCTTCCTTCTTGATTGGTAGCCCTGCAACTAAAAATGTATGGGAAATTTTCAATTGATACTAGGATTCAACTTAAGTCATTTTTAAGAGAAATGTCAAAAGTTCGAATAATGAGACAGAAACCCGTGAGGGGAAAGATAAGCCCAGACTTTCTCAAAGTGGACAGTACGTAAATCAACAGTTTAGGCTTGGATTGATCGTTTTTTGTAACGATCAATCCAAGCCTCGTGCCCAAAACATTATATCACATGTACTGTTCATTTTGGACTTGTTCAATTGATATCAAGATTCAATTTAAATTTCTTATTAAGTAGAAGTTTGAGTTCGAATCTTGGGGGACGTGATAAAAAGTCGTGAAAAGGTAAGTCGACAGATGCCCACCCAAAGCATATAATACGTATGATATAACGGCTTTAGCCACTTGCCCCACATACCTAAGTTAGAGTTGTGAAGTGAGGAATGATGATATGGATATATGAGAAATTTAAGTGCTTGTTTGATAAAACTTTTATTTGCTAAAAAAGCTAATCAAATTTCAAATTTAACCATATTTTTTATTGACAACAACTTTTATCCATCTTTTCACTGCTCATTTCATGGACTTAACAGCTTTTATCATCTTTTAGCAATATCAAACTTCTTAAGTGTATCTGGAGGTTGAATATTTATACAACTATTCTTCTTCATTCATTATCTAAGAAAGCTATGATTATAACCACTATAGAGTTCGTCCGGCTCTGACATATTAATTAGTTGGGTATGGTCTGGACTAAGTAAATATTTTTAAGTGCCCATGATCAACATTATGACAATGATTTAGGTGTTGTCATTAATCGTTCAGAACTATAGCTCATGGCGCTAATGCAATGCACCAAGCTCAAGAATCCATCACAAGCGTCCACCTATCCTTGTTTCAGGTGTATTCTTGCATTATCTATCTACTCCAGGGGAATGCTCCAGCATCGACTCGAACACGGGACCTCCAACTCTGATAGCAATTGATGTAGGGCATTGCTGCTACTTTGTCCAAAAGTTACAGTTCATAACATTATCCATCCTATATCATCCAAAATCAAGTTCAAAAATTCACCGCAAGCCCAATCTGTTGTGCCTACCCCAATTCAAGCATGCTCCTATATTACAAAATAATCGATGGATAGAATTGAAATCTTATTTACTTGAATTAGATGCATCATACTTAAATTATGTTAACGGATGCTTTCGATTGTTAATAACAAATTGTGCATTTCATGTGAGCTTAATTAAACTGGAATTTTGTATGGAATATGACATTTACTTAAGGATGAAAAGGAATCTAATGGATAAAGAAAGTTTCGGGAACATCCACCAGCGATATTTCGTGAAATCTATTAAAAGATCTCTTGAATCTAATCAATCTATCTATCTTCTATCTAGTGTAAAAGAACTTGTGCATGGCACGCGATTATACACTCTAGCAATAAAATCTTTTTCCAATACTTAAGACATTATTGTACTAAAACTTTGACACCATCCTAAGCTAAACCTCGTGGGCGGTTGGGGTGGTCAAATCAAGAAAACTAAGTTGAAGGGATCCATAAGCTTTAGTGTTGTCTAATCATCTAACTTTAGGAACATTTTGGCGAAAGGATGGCAGCAACGAGTTCTTACAACATGATTATATTTTTAGGAGTTTTGTCTTTTGCCAACATGCATAGGTATCGTCCCATGTTGGGGAATAAAGTCAAATATAAAGGAATATTCTTTTGAGGGTTGGGGTGATGTATACCATTCTATATTTGCCATTTTTCAGCACATGAAAGTCCATTATGTTATAGTATTTTTAGAAATTTGAGAATCAAACTTAATCCGATGCTGCCAAAAGGACATAAAATAAGCATTCTTAAATGCTATTACAAAATATAGGGGTTAATACATTGTATTCATATGATAATTGTGTATTAAACATATACTCTTAGCAATCAGGCTATGGGTACATGGAGGGTTTGACACCCTCCCTAACCGACCCTCACAATAAGGGGGTCCCACCTTTTTCTTTTTCTTTTTTTCATTTTTTATTCATGTGAATCCCACAACATGTGAGTGAATGTCATCCAAGTGGTATAATTTTTTCGTGGCAAAGCAGCAAAACCCTACTCTTAGAGGAGAAGATGCTAATTGTCCAATCATTCATCAATTTATCTATTACGGTCAAATTTTTTTCCCTAGTAATGTGGGAATTTGTGTTCGTTTTTGTAATTAGATAAAAATGGAACCAATATTTATAAGGTCAATACAGATACTTGTATCAAAGATGTGTTACAGGAAGCAGTTTCCGATTAAACTTTTCACCAAAGAGCTTACTACCACAGCTAGTAAACTGGCGGAAGAGCTCAGCTCCTAGTATAGATGAAGAACTACTCTCATCAAGAGAAGTATTATACCATTTTCCAACATATTGCGCCAAATGGTCAAAAAGTTTAAACAAAATTTAACCACTGACAAGGAAAAATTCATGACAAATGATTGACAAGTCAAACTGATTTTTGATTTCATGTTGCTAAGATATGATAATCATCAAAATCGAAGTTATTAACTACCCTATGAAGAATAGTATTGACTTGGGATTTTGATTTCGCGGTCATACAATGCCACTATGAATTGAGAGGATAAATAATGGCTGTTAAATCATTGGAATAGATTGACAAGAAGTCCAGTGGAAGATCAATGTTAATACAAAAGACGGTATGGAATTTGAATTACTAACCAGCCAATCAAATACGACAATATTTCTATATCAATATTTTTGTGTACATTTTCCTGATATCATCCGCACTAAAACAATTTTCTGGGTCCGCCATTAATTTAATTCAACATGTAAATGTCATAATTTAATTTTCCCAACTAATTCTTACCAATATTCTCCCTCGAACTACGAATGAAGAAACCATAAACACAAGAAGAAAAATCAAAGTTTTACGCAATAAATAAATAAATCAGCTTTGTGTTGTGCTGGAATTTTGAGGTTTGGCATTATCAATTCAGCCAAATTTTATCATTGAAGAAGTCGCACATTAGCATGTGACAAAAGAGGCTAAGTTTTCATGTGAAAATGGAACTTTTGAAAGAAAATTATTCTTTCCCCTCTTTCAGATTTCGATCAAATCATTCTTTTTAGAATCATCACGTCATATGCATAAACAAGTCCAAAATAAAGAATCTTTAGATTACTTTTCCTTGTTTGACACGAGTTCTTATCCTCCCCCTACCGGATCCCTTTCATCTCATTAATACATTTTAATTTAGCGTAATTAGCATAAAAATGTCTTTATCATTTGTTTTCACTGTGCAAATCGTCCATATTATTTCAATTTTTGCACCATCAAATGAACATATTATTGCGCAAAAGGTTTTTTTTTCGGTTACCGGCCATCCATTTGTTCCATTAAATAGGTGCACGTTGTGCAGAAAACATAGTGTAGTGTACTTAATCCTTATCATTTAATTTTAATAAAAACAATATACAAAATGAAAAACAAACAGAAAATTTCACAAACATCATCTCCGAAGGCCAACCCATCCCGACGGAGGTGACGTACATACCACAAGAGGGCGGGGGCTCGACTGGTTTGAAAACTTGGACTGCAATGAAGATCAAGGAAGAGCAAAAGGGTGAATACAGTGGTGTATATAGGGAAAGGGCAATTGTAGAGCTTTCGATCCAACAAGTATAAGAGAGGATGGTGTTTTTCACCACCCCATCTGAGAGTGCCACACATTTCCCCATTGGTGGTGATTGTGACAATGCAACGGCGATGGTGGAAGGATGGAGAATCGGAAAGTTTGAGGTAGAGAGAAGATTGGCTGTTTAATAACCGGAAAAAGATGGTGGCGACGATGAGGCAACAATGGTTACACTGCATTGGTGATGGGGTTGGCCGTGAGGTTTTGGATAAGATACTTTTGGAATTTTAGTTTCTTCTTTTATTTTAGTTTTAAATTTTTATATTATTTTTTGAAATTTTAGATATAAAGGTTAATTGATCTGATATTTTTATCCCATCTGCAAAGCACGCACCTATGACCTATTCAACAAAACAAATAGGGTTGCACTTGTGTACAAGAAGACACACAACCCCCTCATAATAGGAGGGGCCCACACTTCTTTTTTTGGCGCAGACCCCCATACTGTGAGGGGGTTGTGCATGTCCAGTCCCAAGTGGACTGTACATGTAAATTTATCCAAACAAATATATGACAACTGACGCAAAGGAACCTTTATGCAAGAATATGTCAATCTGAGAGGACAACGGTCTAAATTGAAATGATAAAGACGATTCGTACAATGAAAGTGGGACGTTTTGTACTAATTACCCTTTCAATTTTCCTCCAATAATACATTGGCAAGGGGGCCTTGAAATGAAGGGTCTTAACATCCCCAATGATCAAGGAAATAGAGTTCACATGTTATTTGTAGTATTTTCTAATACTATTTACCAAACATAGAGAGACATCATTAGTCAAAAACTCTCTATTCTCATTCACGTATAAATAAAGAATCAGTTGAATTCATTGCATCACGATAAGAATCAAAGATCAGGATCAGTTTCTGGTTTTCTACAAAAGAATTCTACGCTGAACAGCTCCCAGTAGAGGATAAGAATTACAAATTACAAACCTTCAGTAAGACAGTACAGACTAGCAATCAATTTCTTTTGAAATGATAACGAGTCTGCCAAAAGCTGAAAAATAGGAACTCGAAAAGAAATAATTCTACTGCCCAAATTTTCTTTTGGCAATTTTAGCATGTCGTTGTGAATTGCCAAGTACCGGTATCTGTGTGTAGAAGTTCCTCAGAAATCATCAAACGGAACTCTTATCGGTATTTCTACACATGTTGCCATTGCAATAAGAATTCCATCTACTACGACCAGTTCAATCTTGTTACCTGACTATAAACTTGGGATCGATTATTGACATATCCCCCATTTCTTATTTTATCCACTGTAGTATAATCAATAAAATTTTAACACACTGCTATAAGAGAATAAATTCAAAATTTTAAAACACTATTCCATACTTGAAACTCAAATAATCCAAGCATAAACTTGCCTCGTGATTTATTTTGTGAATAGAATTGTACTCGCCAAGTTCTCCTTAACTAACAAATTCTAAAACACGTTGAGCCCCATTTTTTCCAAAAATCATTTTTTGAAAAGTCAATCTTAACCATACACTCCCATAAAATAATTTTACACGTAAATCCAAAACATTCCTCTATTTTTTATTTTTTTTAACCACACATTCTCCAAAAAAAATCACTATTCTAAAACACATTTCTTCCCAATAATGGGGCTCAAACATGGGCTAAGTAATTTTTAATTGAAACTAATGCATATTTTTGCAATAAGGGTGTAGGAGGTATTCAGGGCCAAGGACAAGCATATTTTCAGTAAAGATAATTCATACATGAAAATTATCTGAAATTCAATATGATTCTTGTTTTCTTCAAGCATAAAAGAGTGTATAAATCTGAGCATATGGATTTAAATAACGAAAACCTGTTTTTCCATGTGATTCCTCATAGTAGATGGATGTTCTATATTTGTACATAGACCCCATTGATTAATTGTATGCTACTCTCCCATCCATCTTCATTTCCAACAACCAACTCTTCACTTTCCTGCCTTGCCATAAGTATCTCGCAAGGTGACAGTCCGGTTAAATACTAGCTTTTCAGGAGTAGAATCCTTATCAACAGCAAAATAGCCTTGAACCGAGAGAAACAAACAGGAAATTAGACAACATGTGAATTTAAGCAACCACGACACTTCCAATTATCACAGGGAAAAAAAATGGAACTACAGTTGAAGCAGCATATAGAAAATTCATAAAATAAGTGCACACTACGCAGGTAAGCAACCTTATTCACTAAAAGACACTTGTACGATTTTCGTGTTTTTGCTAATTTAAATTGGAGAGCAAGTTCTCTTAACATACGGTGTGATAATATACCACAATCTGCTAAATTCTTATTTCTTCTCTCTTTTTACAAGGAGGGCATGTATTTGGTTTAAGCAGAATAGTGTGATAGGGGAATGAGGAGAGTTCTAAAACTGGAAATAACTATTGTATTTCCATGTCTAATAAGAAAGGAGGAGATAAATGCCCTCCCACTTTAACAATGCCAAAACCAAACTTTAAATCACCAACATTCAGCCAACCATCATTATAACCAGGCCACAAGCAAAGTTAGTTGTTATCAATTAAGGAGTTGGTTTGGTGCTGGTGAGGATAGCTATTTGTGGTTTTTATGGAGGTGACACCCTTGGCTAGCTGGTTCTAGGCCATTTTATTCAGTTATGGGGGCAAGAGTTTCATTCTTCTACACTGTGATGGTTGCTAGAAATAAATTGTTTGATCAAAGAGTGTGAAATTCATTATTGCAGTTGTTAAAATCAAAGAGAAATAAAAATTAAGGAACATAACCTATGGAAAAACTGGCAGAAGTTGTATAAAGTTAAATGGAAGCATAGTATTAAAGAGCCGAAAGTTGGAGGAATGTACCAAGCCTTTCAAACTGAAATCTGTCTCCAATTGTAGCGTCTCTAAGTGAAGGTACAGCATATGCCTCCGATATGACTACTTTAGATTCCGGGTTCAAATCACCAAGCCAATCATCAAGTTCAGCAGGATTCTGTTTGCAATAACAAACCGGTAAGTGTCAATGGCATATTCAACACAAGAAAAAGACCATGCTGGAGACTGAAAGAAAATATCCCAAGGAAAGATTTCAAACCTCAGAAATAAAGAGTTTGTCAAACAATCTGACTTCAATCTTAAGTGGATCAACCCCGGGAGCAGATTCTGCAACCCAGTGCAGAACCCCCTGCAGAACAGAATATTATGTATGCAAACAGTTTCAGAATCTGGAAGAACCTTTCGAAATTATCAATTAATGTTAACATGAGTACCTTTGGCTTGATCTTCTTCAGAGGGTCATATTCAGCCCGAATTTCAAGAACGGTCTCATTATCATCACTAAGAATTACTTCTGTGCACTTAATAGGAAATGCGTACCTGTATTTAGGAAGAAAAGACGTGTAGATGTTATGTATAAATCTTAATCGATTGTTTGTACACAGTATGTGAATGACCCGAAGTAACTTCAAACAATATGCACCTGAGGAGGACAGATTTTCCAGGAGCAAGCCCATAGTAATCTTTGGAGTCTTTCAATCGAAAATCAGAATGTTCAATATACAGAACATTAGAAAAGGGGACCTGTTGCAAGAGCAGGAAAAAAAGAAAAAGGTGAAGTAAACATATAATGATATGATGGCAACGTCATCTTAATGAAATAAGAAAACTAGCATTAGACAAAACAAATGATTTAGAACTCAACATGGAAATGGAGCAACTCATTCACATAAAAAAATAATGCATTTTAGGAACAAGTCTAATGATAAGTTCAAATTAATCAAACACATCATAAAAGTAATGTTCACCTTGTAAAAAGAAGATGCATCATTCGCTGGAGCATCAGGCCACTTCTTCGCATCACTGTAAGTTATTGAGCTAGCTTCCATGTTTGTAATGACAACCTGATGATATACAGGAAGTGTTGATACAAAATTGCTTAGTTGGTTCCCAAGCATTCTTACATACATATTTATCTGTGTGGGAGAAATTCAATACATACATTTACTCCAAGATACGTATATATTAGGAAAGATGCAAACCTTAAGTGGATTTAGTACAACCATTGTGCGAGGTGCTGTTCTATTCAGTTCTTCCCTTATGTGGTACTCTAGCCGATCCAATCGTATCAGACTACCGTCACTGTGACACAGGGAATTAATGCAATTGTCAGAGAGCAAAGCATACCTGGAAGCACAGTAGAGAGAAATTTATAAAAGAAACTCAACCTTCGGGTAATTCCAATTCCTCGGATGAAAGAATTTATGGAAGTTGCAGTTACCCCTCTACGTCGCAGTCCAGAAAGTGTCATGAGACGGGGATCATCCCAACCATCAACCCATTTTTCTCTTACAAGACGATTTAACTGCAATAACACATCTCAAGTATAAGTTAAGATGGGCAAGTGTATATAATTCAAACCGACCAAGCACTATAACCAATGTCTTCATACAAACCTTCAAATTACCTTACGCTTAGACATCACCGTATTGGTGACATTCAATCGGGAGTACTCCCATACATGAGGTTGATAAAGGCCAAGTGCATCCAGTAACCAGTAGTATGATGCTCGTCGTGTTTCAAATTCAAGTGTACACAGCTGCATTGAACAATTAAACTCCATTTACGAAAAGGGACAACAGTATACAACTCAAGCATCTTTACTTTTCACAAGTACTTGTCATGATGAACGAAGAAAATTATAGAGGGGGTTATTGACAAGCTCATTTTCATAGATACAGGTCCCCAACCATTACATGATATAAGTCTCTAAGAGGTTGAAAATCTATGATAACATGATTCTTTCATAAGCAAGTTTCTTAAACCAGAAAACAAACTCAACCAATGTTCCTCTACCAAACAACCGCCACAGCGGAGAAAATGGAAAAAAGTATAAAAAGAAGGGGAAAAAAAGGCATGGGATAGATGTCCTAGAACACTACAACATAGTCAGCAAAGAAATTTTACCCCTTCATTCTCACGTCCTTATTAGTTTTGAATAATTGCAATCAGATTGCTTAGTGCAGATCATCTCAATCATCCCTTGATCAGCATACAAATAAGAAATTATTTTTTTCAAGAGGATCTTCTCTATAGGAGTGTTTTGGAAGCTCAGCCAAAAAAATTGCAAAGGACAAAGATATTAAAGGAGAAGACACTAGAAAAATCTCTTTTTAAATCAAGTTGTTTGCACAGTAAAGCAGAGGTGCAAGGTTCACCCCATGAATGTGTTTTTGAACATGAGAGTGAGCCTCGAGTTCTTTAATATTTTTAATTTAAAATGGATAGATTTGACTAAGAGATGCTTCTAATTATAAGAGAATGTTAATGATTTGTAAGTAACAAAGCACACTGACATACCGAATGAGTTATGTTTTCAAGAGAATCTACAATGCAATGCGAGTAGTCATAGCTTGGGTAGATGCACCATTTATCTCCTGCGTGTGGATGAGGAGTAAACTGAAAAATGGAAAGTAAAACTAGTTTGTGAGCAACTCTTTTGTGTTTCAAAGTCAGTAACTTTTTGAGTTAGAATACATACCTTGATACGGTAAGCAATAAGGTCATACATATTGAAGTTATCACTCTGCATGTCCTGTTTCATTCTTAATGTCGCCTTGCCTTCATCAATCACTCCCCGCTTCATATCGTCGAACAATTTTAGTGATTCTTCAATTGGTCTATCTCTCCAAGGACTGTTCATCTTCTTTTCTCTGTACTCTTTTATCTCTTCAGGTGTCTGTAATAAGTACCAACGGCATACTTATTCGCAATTGAAAGCCATATGATGACAAAATAACAACTAACCGCATGCACAAATTTTATATTGTCACTGCTAGTGTGCACTCACTATAACAATATTTAAATCAAAAGTTGTAAATAGGTCATATCAGAACTTCTGAAAAAGTCAGGCCAACAGTAATTCAGTGTAAAAAGAAAGGTGAAAATAGAGAAGCAGATGATGATCATCAATAAGGACCAAGATAGGGAAAATGACCTGGTGATCAACATAAGCATGGCCTCTCAGTATCAGCTCCACTGCTAGTTCATAGAGTTCTTGAAAATAATCACTGGTGTAAGTGATCTGTGACAGTTTAATGTATATTAGACATAGCCCAGACAAAAAAGTGCCAAACGTATTAATAGAAAACTAACCTTGAAAGGTTCCCATTCCATCCATCTCACAATTTCTTCAATATGATCAATATATTCTTTCTTTTCAGCTTCTGGGTTCGTATCATCATACCTAAAAGACAAATGTTATTTAGATGATAAAGGGAAATCTTCATACTCTGTCCATTCAAAATGGGTGACCAAATAGGAAACAGACTTCCAAAGTTTTTCAAGTCTTGGCTATATAAGAATACTTAATCAAATTCACACTCGAAAGAATTAAGTTCAGATATTGTAGAATAATCAAACAATGGTTTTGAAGAAAATGATCTACACTTACCTTCATTTTCATATCAATTGCTGACTTTTTTACGAGACATATCAATGATTCTTATTTATCAAATTTTATCATTTCGAACAAACAAAGATTACTTCCCTTTATCTCACTGTGGTTACTCTATCTAATTTTGATAGATCATGTCATACACAAGTAAAACATTATAAGCTTAAAAAATATAAATTATAGCTTAGGTCAATGCCAAACTAAGTCTTCAAAAGGAATACCAAGACTAAGCAAGCAGATGACTGGGAATGAGCTTCAAGAAACTAAGTCAGTCCGGAGTTCCTCCAGTATGAAGCTTCCCACATGAGAAAGCAAGTACATTTTGTCATGCAGAAGAGTCTTCGAATTAGAGGAGAAAGGGAAGCAAACGACTTTGCCGAATGTTCTGAGTTCTTTAAAAACCGACCCTTTGCATTTTATATTACAAAGTTAGTTCAGTATAATATGTCATCATAATCACCACTAATATCCACAGCCACTAATGGCTACAGGTGCCTAGAATAGTAACAACTAACAAACAAATCTAAAAAACCAGGTCCAACAAGACAATTAGTGAATGACTTGGCCAGTCTGGGTCTGGGTTGACAGAGACTTAACTTCAAATCTGTGAGACTGAAGTTCAAACATTAGGGCCTTTGTAAGGACTATATGAGAAGAGGCATCAACGATAATCTCAATCTGCTGATTTTGAAGAAGAACACTGCTATTCAGCGCATGGAGGTTCATCAGTTCCCTTAGGAGGAAGAAAAAGAGGACCCAAACCGGTTAGATTAAAACTGTATGTAGGCTTCATCATGACAGAGTTTGATAAAAAATAATGACAACTCAACAAAAATACATATAAGCCAGAAGATTATTTTGTTAAAAAAAAAAAAACAAAGCAGTAAGGAAACAATTCTGACCTTAGATAGCAGCATCCATCCCTCTCTTTTGCTAGGCCAAAATCCACAAACATGGCCTATTCAATTGTTACAAGATAAAGAGTAAGATAAATTCCAAATAATATATGAAATCCAGCAGATTGTCTTGAAAATATGATCACCTTGGCATGACCTATATGCAAATATCCATTAGGTTCGGGCGGAAAGCGTGTAAAAACTTTTCCACCAGTCACCTTCAAATGTTTTTGAAGTACTTCCTTTGAATTGCAAGCTCTAAGCACAGGACGATCACTGAAATATATTTCAGTATGTACCTAGAAGTCAGCAAGAAAGTTAATAACCACGCAGATGAGAATTAAATAGCAGCAAGCCAGCAGGTGGTCGTACGCATAAGAAGTTGAATGCTCAATTCTTTGTGTGGCTGAGAAAACATAAAGGCAAAAGAACATTTATGCTTAAATGTTTAAATTTTTCATTGGTCTAGATATGACAAGCATATGATTTGAAGCCTATTGACATGGACAAATATGACCTAAAAGAAGCGGCTAGCACAAAAATTAACAAGATTCCTGAAATGGCATCTGAAAGCAATGAACTCACTGCGAAAATCCCAACAACACTAAAAGCCCAGAAAATAGAGAAAAAAAATGAGAATCTCCTGGTTGCTAGATAAAACATTGCATTCATGTTAAACATTACTTGAGGATAACCAATTAAAATGATGAACAAGCGCTAATCATCCTGATGATATCAGTTAGTCTCATGTGACGCAACATCAAATTATTGGTTTGTCCAAACTGCAAAACAAGTGGAAAGAACTTGTATAAATAAAAGCAGCCACTCATACAACAAAGGGCGCAGCACAGCAACATGGTTTAAAAATGCGGTAGTAAAGCGCGTCTTGAGGCCCGCCTCACTGTAAGGCACATGTAGTATGCCTTGAGACAGTATTTTTTAGGCTAAAAATATGAGGCTCACGCCTCTAAATCTGAGGCACTCGCCTCATTTAAAATTTGAAAAAACTCTTTTTAAAAAATAAAATGGCCCATTTAAAAAGGTATTTTGGGCCCAAACAAAATAATAAAATATCTAAAAAACTATATGGTAGCCAGAAATTAGAGGACCAAAAACGGAAATTCAAAAGTCAACCTTCAAAAAAACTAATGGCTATATATCCTATTTACTATATGCTCCAACTTTGGTTTTTTTGTATTTTTATATTATTTTAAAATTCTTTTACTTAGATTTTTTTTTTTGTGAGGCCAATCCGCCTTGCATAGCAGTTTGTTACCTTGACGTTTTCCTCTGGCGAAGGAAATATTAAAAATGGATTAGTTTCTTCTTCAGATGGTTCCGCTGTCTCTTCAACAGTTGCTTTCTCCTGCATAAATTGAAACATAAGACAGCAAAAGAAACAGACTTCCATTCATATATCAAAGTCCCAAGACTGTTTCATTCATAGATAATAAGGCACCAATAGGGCGCATGAACCAATTGGATCTGTCTATAAATGTCAATAAGATGAAACACCGAACAAATTCGAATTACCAGTCCTGAAGACTCTGATGCTCGGACTCTTCGAAATAGTAGGAGTACCCGTGTCGGACACGACACGACATGGATATGGGTATGGGATATGTGTCGGATCCTCCAAGTTTCAATCGGACACTTCATCATTTTTGCTTCTTCTTTCTTTTTTTCTCCCATTTTCTTTCTCTTTGCTTCTTTTCCATTTCCGCTCACTATAAACATAGCGTTGCCGCCTAGAGGGTAGAGAACGGCAGCGACTCTAAGTTTTTCCTTCTTTTTCTTCTTCTTTCATTTTTCTTTTCATTTTCTTCTTTTTTTTTCTTCTTTTTCTCTATGTATCGATAGTTTAGGGTTTTGTTTGTATAAAATAAAAATAAGTTCCACTAAGTTCAAATTACAATCCAGTCCCTCATTTTCTATTTTATATAACATTTAGTAATTCTCATAATTGAAGACTAAGCTCCAAAATTCTATTTTATTCGTCTTAACCCTTTATTCAATACTAATTTCATTTTTTGTGAATAATTGATTTTGGTATATTCAAAATGACATATTGAATTAGTAAAAAATTGAAATTTGAAAGGTGTACCCAAGTACCCGCGTCCAAAATTTGGATTCTTTTTAGCCATGTCCCCGTATCCTATAGTTTAGAAAATAAAAGATCCGACACTTAGATATGTACCCGTACCCGATACCCGTACCCGAGTCCGAGCATCATAGCCTGAAGATCCTCCAAGAACATCATATTAGGTATAGGATCTACTAACCCTCCAAAATTTCAGAAAACCAGTTGACTACATATATTCAAATATGAAACCCCAAAAAGCCTTCAAATAGATCAACCAAACTGACCTCAACTTTAACAGCCTTCTCTTTCTTCTTTTTCACGGGCTTTTCATTGTCTGCAGCAGTTCTTTCACCAAGCAGAGCATACAACTTTGCATCAATGAGTTGCTGATGCCAACAAGTGACAATGTGAGCAAAGAAAAAAAAAAGGCACTATGATAACAAAAAGGAAACTTCTAGTTTACTTTTGCATGATCCAGATTCTTTATCTGAGAGTTTGGGCAGAAAAGACAAAGCAGCTGTCAACAATTACCTTGACAATCTTCGGATCAGCCCAAGGCTGCTTCTTTCGAACATAACCAAATAATTCACCAACTACATGCACAATAAGATCAAAAGGATTGGTCATCATTAGAAAAAAAAAGTAAAATAATCACAGGCAAAGTTCAATTAAGAAATTTGATGAGTAGCTCTTCATTTTCAAAACCTCCAGCCACAATTTCACATGCTGTTTGCACATTAAATTAGCATTAAGCTCAAACCTGGAATGTGCACGTTGTAATCTATATAATGTATTTTATATGTGATATATATATTCCTTGTACGAATCCTTATTAATAGTCAGGTTTCAAAAGTGATGAAGCACCAGAAAATGCTAAGACACCATAGATTTAAAGATCAATTCATAATTAAAAGCAATACGTAATCAGGATCTGGTACAATTACTGATAAACTACATTGTAGCTTATACTATTCCAATTTATCCTCATATTGTGTATAGACAATACAACTTCTATGAAGCAACTAGGGTCTGTGAGACCTCAGTATACATCCACAAGCACGGAAGCTTGTTCAACCAATTTAGCTACAGGATTGGGATTGCTTTATGGGAGCATTGGTACGTTAAGTAGTATCCCTGATATAAAAATATCCTCATCTGTTCTATCTTTAGTTAGTTCTACATTTCTTTAATACAGCTACGTGGCAGAATTTCATCATTAAATTGTACTTCGCTAATGAAATATTACAGGGTTGCAGCTAAGGCATTACAAAAATCACTTATCAGTAAAAAACCAAGACTGGAGGAAACGAGAATTACAAGGAACTAGTACAAAATCAAGTAAACCACAAAAATGAGGAAGTAAAACAAAGCATAAAATTGATTCTATTTTGGCAGACTTATAATCAATAGGAAATGACATGTATTCCTAAATCCACACACTATGTTCTAAATGAAGCGCCTCCCTTCTTCATAAACTTAATATCGATTAGAGATCAAGATTGTCAAGTGCCTCCCTTCTTCATAAACTTTATATCGATTAGAGATCAAGATTGTCACTTTTCCCCTTTTCTTTGTAAGAGGGTTTATCCTTGAAAGAATTTAGACTTATAGCAAAATTATGTTGTATCATTTCAAATTAATATCTACTCCAATTTTCTTAAGAAATATATCATATAAACTCCACATTCTATCTTTACATAAATTTAATAGTTTTGATTCAAATTTTCAATCACTTATTCAGCTTAGGTAAATAAAAATCCTGCTTTATTTGTGTTTCTAATACATTATTAAAAAAAAAATAACTTTGATTCCCTCTTTCGTGGAGACTATGAAAAGGTAAAACCAACCATTTGTTCGGTAACGCTGCTCCAAAATAACAGCTTTGTTCTCCTCGAAAATCTCATTAACAGCGCTTTCAATATCTTCCTTAGAAACTTCGACACCTATATATAAACAAAAGATCAATTTTCAGAATTTTATTGTCATGAAAAAAATTTGAAATGCCAAAATTTATTTAGAAAAAAAATCAGAAAACATACAGTTAAAAGAGCTAAAAATAAATCAATCTCAAAACATTCATGCTGTAGATGAATAGGTAAACAATATTGCAGTTGCATTACTCACTACATCAGTATTATCAAAGTAGCATTTCACTAAATAATAGAAAATGATTAATGATTAAAAGTCTATCGATAAAAGCTGCGTCCAAAATCTAAAGTATAAAAACCCAATGGTTAGTAATAAACATAAGCAAGAATCATATCTCATACCAACACCACAAGCAGCTTCAAAATCATTGACTTTCAAGTTGTCAGAAGCAGTGGCATCAAGAAATGAGAAGGCAGCTTCCAACTGAGCAGGAGTTTTAATCTGTACATGTAAAATAGTCATAATGTCGCTAAGCAAATTTTCGACTGGCAGGTGGCTGGGAAATTAATCTACTTGTACAAAGTTTGTTTACAAAGTTAGTTTACAAACTAAGGATCCGTTTGATAAAAAAATGGAATTTAGGTGGAAAGGAAATGAATTACAAGGAATTAAATTGTCTAGAATTTGTTTTACTGGGAATTATAATTAAAAGTGTTTGATTGGTATAATTTTCCACCTAAAAAATATAATACGTTTGGTTTTATTTTTCATAAAAATTGTCAATTAAAGGAATAAATTTTCTTACCATTGGGAACAAAATTTGTTTAGATTGAAAAAAAAATTAAATTTTTTGATGTTCGTTTGACTTTGTTTTACGTGAAATTTGTTAATTAAAGGATAAATTTGTTTACACTTCATCTTAGAATTTGTTTCTATTGTTAAAAAAAAAAAAAAGATGGAATTTCAATTTCCACCATATAGGTGGGAATTGAAAACAAGGAAAATATGAAAAGTTGTAATTCGAATTCCATGAAAAATTTGGCCAATCAAACAAGCCAAAAGTGAAAGTTGGAATTCGAATTCCAACTTTCAAGGAAAATAATGGCGTATCAAACGGACCCTATGTGTTGGCAAAATCTAGATAATTGATTTCAAAAACTGTTTTTGAAATAATTGGCCTAGAGTTGCCAACACACAGTTTGTAAACCAAGTTTGTTAACCTAGTTTGTACAAATAGCATAATTCAGCTAGGAATATCTCACTACTTAGTAAAAACACACCGGAGAAGGTGACAATCAGCATGAAATGCAGAGAAACTGAGCCTCCTACCTTTAATGAAATAACATATTTAAGCAAGGTAGGTCGATGTACAAGTGCATTTGACGGGAATTTCGTTGCGACCTGCCAAGAAAATGTGTTAAGTTTTTCATTTGAGATATCTTATACCACAAAAACAAAGGCCTATGTAAAAATGAAGACTAAATTCTTCCCAAAGATGTGAAAGGATATTCCTTAGGTTCATTAAAAAAACACAACGATGCAACATTAATAATAGGGTACTTAAGCGTAAGTTCTTCTTTGATGATGTGCTATAACTATTCTAAGCATCAAGATATGAATGATGAATAGAGCCTCAAGCTAACCCTTATAGGACATCATCAAAGGGATTCAGAACCCTAAAAAAGTTAATATCAAGGAACTGCGACAGGCCGAAACCTGAAGAATCCAAGTTTAAAAATAAATACAAGCTTACTGTGTAAAGAAGATTTCCGACTGTCCGATCACAACCATCAGTTACAGCTGCCTGAAATACATTATTGAAATAACTTATGTAAGTACCTAATTCCAATATAACAGATATACGAGCATATTTAATAGGAATTAAAGAGCCTAGAGACGACATTATTTGATAAATTACATCAAGCTCAAATAATGTTGCATCCAAATATAAAATAAAAATAAAGAAAATGAAAATGAAAACCAACACTTCAATTTTTCTCAGTATTTCATTCCTTTTCCCTTTCTATTTTCATGAAATATTCTCCATCTAACAAGATACAGGCATATTAAAATTTGCTGTGTCACATAATCCCCTACTGATACTATGCATGCATGATTTTGCATATCCTTTTCCCAGAGCTCCTTTCTTTATCGTTAAGTTAAATTCTCTCCAGTCTCGTTTGGAAACCAAAAGGTCTCAAATTTATGTTAAGCCAATCAGTTAGTACACAAGTGCACCATAATTAATATACATATGCTCGAAGTTGAATTACTTGCACTAAAACTAAAAATATATATTTCCTTCCTGGGAATTTCATTTTAAGAAAAGCCAAGCCCTTTAAGCCACCTGAGTGAAGCAGTAAACTTCCCTAGCAACCCTTCACAAAATTGTACAATTTCTTGGGAAAATAACAAAAAGTGCAAAAACAATTTATACATAGGCCTATAGTAAATATATTTGCATAGTTTATACCAAAAATTCTACACGCTCCGGACCTAATTAAACAAGATTATAGCTTTCAATTCTTTCTTCTTCTTTTTTTTTTTTTTTCTATTTTTCCAGATGCCTAGTCGAAAGTTGCAACTGTCAGACTAGACAAAAGAAATCAACATGCGAAAACAATAATTACATACGCAGATGTATCACATACACACATAAATTTATAACCAATAAACACTACCCTTTCAGTCCAATTAACTGAAATCAATTTTCCCGATTAAAAATATTCATTTACTTTAGTTTTCTCCAGCAAGCCAGTAGAAAGTCACCCACCCTCGAATTAAATTAACAAAATCCAATGTGCAATAACAATAACGCACACCAAAAAAAAAAATATAATACCTCATGAATGACGGCGGTGAGATTAGCAGTGACCTTATTGTTAGCTAAGGTGTTTTTTGCAGTCTTTTCATCTAATCCAATCTTCAAAAACAAATCTAAGGGCTCCTCACTGCCACTGTCATTCTCGTTTTTCCCCACCATTTTTCCCGAAATTTCAAGGAATTTCTTGTGCGCTATGTATGAAAAATTAATAATCAGTAATAATTGTAAATTGGGTCTACTGGAAAATGTGTATTAAAATTAAACCCTAGCGAGTGAAAAGAGATTTTTGTAAAGATTCTTTCTTTGGTAGGACAAAGGATTTTTTTGCTCGGCAATGACGGCTCAGATTTGGAAAGTTCGTAACGCAGGAATATTTATTTTCTTAATTTTTTAGTCGTCGAGATATTTACGCGGAAGAATAAAGTCAAGAAACGGACCAATGAGATAGCAAATGGGCCTATTGGGCCGAATTTACTTAAAAGTGAAAATTAGGCCACTGCTACCCCACCACTACCACTAGAAAAAAACACTATTGAAGTGAATATGTTCTAACATTTATTGCAATTTTTATCACTGTTTACACTTCAATTCAACAAAAGGAGAATGAACTGAAAATTCCTCAAATAAAGACCAAAACCGTAAACTTTTGAAATTAATCTACTTGCACAAAATTTGTTTACATACTAAGTTGCCAAAATTTGGGTCATTGATTTCAAAAACTGTATTTGAAACGATTAGTTTAGATGTTGTCAACACATTATTTGTAAACCAAGTTTGTACAGTCCATTTGTTTGTTTTCATTCACAATGCTCTTGGCACTAACGATTCGTTTGTGCAAGAAATATGCAGGTCAGCAAGGACGTGATTAAAGATATGTTAACAGCAAGGTCTTAACTATTTTTTAGATCAATCATAAGGAATCCAAAATTGCGTGGACACCAAGGAATTGTTAGTGCCTAAAAATGCGAAGGATTGAGTGCTGCACACGCTTTGGCTATATGGTAGAAGTGAGCAAAAAGCTTTTGTTTTCAAGTAAAAACCAAGCATGCGTGGAAGACATTTTTGACTTAAGGAACCATATAATCATCTAACCTCATAATAATATATAATGTTTTATGTCAAAGTAGAATGACTCAATTAAATAATACGTCCAGCGTCATTGAGGTATAATTGACAATGAAGCTCAATGATACTATAGTTCTTTCGTTTTTCAAAGATCCTAAATTTATCATACTGAATTGATTATTTGTCGTGAACATTAACGAAATAATTATTGGGGACACAATCAATTTATATACAAATTTCTACATTCAACACAACCTTAGTTTTTTATTTTTTTTCCAAGTCTTTCGAGTGTTTTACGTTGATTGTTGGTTTAGTTTATGCATGAGAAAGAGGGCATTGGAATGATATGAGTTCTTAATATTTGAACAATAAAAAGTAAAGGGAAAAAAGATTAAAGAAGTGATTGAATTATTTATATTACTAGAGATTAATTGTGTAATAATAATGACACATTGAGAATAAATTTGTTTCTTTTTTAAAAAGTTGAAGACCAACTTGCTACTCGAATAATAAATATGGACTAAATATGGAAATTTTCCTTACTTTACGACATGTTAGCAAAATTTGTCAAAAAACGAGGTTAATCAAATGAGTTTCGACTTGGATCTGTTCAGTCGGTTTGATTTTATTTCAAGAAATTGTGAATTATTTTCAAATCAACAATTACTTGTTTTTCTCCATATAACCTATTAATCTTTCCATTTTCTAGATAAATGAAAATTTTTATTAGTGGATAATAGATTCGCTACTATGTACCTAATCTTGCCTATTTTAAATATTAAACCTAAAATGAATTGAATTGAACACCTGATTTGATCTAATCTGATTTAATAGTTTTATAGTTATACTCATCAATTTTCTGTGAAAGAAATTGAAATTCCATCAATTTACTTGTCTTAAACACGGTGGAATCAATTTTTTCTCCCAATATTACAAAGAAATAAAACATTAATAAAAATTGAAAAATAAAAGTGAAATGGAGAGGAAGAAGGTTGTGAATATATTCTAAAAAAGTTGAAGCAAAGAGTGAACAATCATGCTATGTTAACAGGGAGGGTTTGACACCCTCCCTGATCGACACACACAATAGGGGGGTCCCATTTTTTTTCTTTTTTTGTTTTGCATTTTTTATTCCCCCAGGTCCCACACATTGTGAGAGGATATCATCCAAGTGGGTAAAAAATTTCTGGCAATATAGCTTAATTCAATAATGAATTGGATCAAAATGAAAATAGTCAGTTCATTGTCAGTTGCAATAATTTTTTCTAAGAGGTGCCAAATATGTATCCAATATTGCACTTGATTTTAGTGGTGAGGTAACATGATTTGTTCACAAATAGTTGATTTGTTATCCAATAATGAAAAGGGCCAGCAAGGATATAGATATATGGCATTGTACCATGTACTCTCTCTCCTACTACAATATAGGATTGTCTATAGAACATGTTGGGGGGTCATTTGTGTTTAAAATTAAGCACCAAACAAGTACTTTATTTTGACATATTCTAAGGTAAGTCGGTAAAGAAATTAATATTTTCGTTGATGGTTGAACCACTTCGTGTAATAATATAAGTGAGCAAAAATAATATAATCTTATTTGTTAAAATTGTGTTCAACACGCTGTCTTTTAACTTATTTTTGTGAACGGATGATGATGCGATTTGAATTAAAATAAAAATTTATGTTCTAATACAATATTAAACTTTATCGAAAAATGTGATCCGTGAGATGATTTTATTTATGTGATTTGGCGTTCAACAATAAAGTGTCGATGATGTTTATTATACTTAAAAGTACGCTTATGTCTTTTATATTGGTTGAAATGATTTTTCTCCATCTTTGGGGACGTATCTATTGCATTTTAGTGATAAAGTGGATAAGTTGGAGAAGAGAATAAAGCATTATTATGCATAAATAGCTTTGTTAAGATAAATCTCGAGATTCTAATATTATCATAGTAAAGAATTTATCCTCGATCATTGGAATTTCGAGTCTTGTATTGCTACAACAAAAGTTGCCCCACTCGAAAATGTCACACTCAACATTCCTTTCAAGTTGCTACATTCTTGGGTTAGTTTCAACATCAATAGGTCACATTCATGAATTGAGGCATCTCTTTTACTAGACAAAGGCAGTGAAATGTAAAGGAAAAGTTAATTTCTCTTGGCCTAATTTCGAGTACTCTATGAGACCAACATAGATAGGCATCATTATTTTGTGTTTTTTCGAAAATTAGCAAACACTAAAAAGCCCACAAGATATGATTCTCTATAGTACACTACATTTCATTGCTTCTCATTCTTGTCACGTCATGCACACATTCCAGCAAGATATCAGTATATTTATATCAAGACGATTTTTAAGTAATTTTGGGTATTAATAATTGTACGTGAAAGTAAGATTTATGGTGAGCTATCCTACCACTTGTACATTTAAAAGTCTGTTTGTTTCATATTAAAATCTGATTTTAATGTAAGTTAAAGTCAAACAATCAATATCAACCACATTTTTCTTAGGTCTCACAACTTTTTAAATATACATTTCAAAAACTTTTATCACAATCTACTAAAAATCGGATTTTAATCCATGACTATTATAACTCAATAAATTGGGGTAGATAAAAAGAACATCATTCTGTATAGCTTGATGCAAACAAATTCGCGGCACCCCCAATATTTTGGGTAAGACGGACTAATCTTAGGTAGTTCAAGGTATTAATATTTTGTAAATAATGAACAAAATTTGTGAAACTTGCAACAACTTGTCCAATCACTTGTACAATTAGATATTAATATAACACCACCATATTGGAGGGTAGATAACATCACTGCACATAGCACAGTGAGAGAAGAATTTTAGGTAGTTCAATTTAATGCTCATAAATAAATAAATACTTGAGACTTTCGTCGAGCTGTCCAACCACTTGTATAACTAGATATGATTTTAGCATCTTCTATTGACGGTACATAATATCAATTTTGTTACAATTTGGGTGTAACTTGAATTCTATTTGGGAGATAATTGAGAATTTTAATTAAAGTCGACTTAAGAAGAAATATATTTCGGAATCATATTCGAAATTTATTTGACAAATTCTAATAGAGTTCTATTTGGAAACCCAATTGAGAGTTTAAATTTGTGTTGGACTTGAAGATGACAAGGTATGTGTATCTCATTTTATCTACAATTCTACTTCTAAGACTTGACTTGAATTGTATATATATATATATATATATATATATATATATATTTGGATATTATCTACAATTTAGTTAGGTTGTTTAACCTAATTACAAGTTAGACAAAGTTGTAAACACGAAATCTTTGTATTATTTTTCCATATTATAATAAATTCTTCTTTCCTTAGCCAATTATTTTGTTTAGAGTTTGTGATCAATTACTTCATATTGTGTCATATTGTTTTCTTGCCTATTATCACAATAAATTGGTATCAAAATTATTCGATATTTTTTTTCGTTATATGTAACAACTCTGCATAGCATGATGCAAACAAATTTGTGGCGCCTCCGAAAATTAGGGGTTGGTATTTTTCTTTGAAATCACCTAAACTAGACTAGAATTAACATGTTCACTTCTGTTTCATTCAATATAAATTTAAGAATCTGTTTGGTATCAATTAAAATCTGATTTTAATCTAAGTCAAAGTCAAATAATCAATATCAACCACATTTTTCATGGATCCCACAATTTTTCAACCACATCTTTCAAAAACTTTCATCACAATCTACTAAAAAATTTATTTTTAATCCCCACCAAACGCTCTCTAAATAATTTTCGAGTCTTACAACTGAAGACTTGAAAGTTATAGTTTGATTCTCCCTCAACTATAGAACCAAATTTTAATAAGTTCCAAAATTATTTATTCTCTCTCAATCAAACTAAGAATAAAGTTAATTTATATAAATTAATATAAATTAACATGTGAGCCAATCATTTCTAATTCAAATCGATAATTTCCTGAACATTAAATCGTTTTATTGCATGTCTTGAATTCTTTATTGGAATGGTCTCATTGAGCAAAATGGATCATGGACACCCCTTACCTAAATGATTATAATATTGAATCAAATATATAATATTTTATTTATTTTTTCCTTTTCCCTCGAATGGTGGTTTGAAAGTTTAAAGTCAAATCTTCTCACTTATTCAAAGCTCTGCCC
The DNA here is from genome assembly GCA_019395295.1 of Osmanthus fragrans. Classification (NCBI taxonomy): domain Eukaryota; kingdom Viridiplantae; phylum Streptophyta; class Magnoliopsida; order Lamiales; family Oleaceae; genus Osmanthus; species Osmanthus fragrans. Next base: position 28,635,646 of record CM033343.1, read on the forward strand.
CTATAGTCCTCCCTTTAGCCTTTCGATGCTGAAATTAATCACCTAGCAAAATGTAAATCTCAATGTCACTCCTCAATAAATCATGGTATGTGCTTCAAACATACTTTTGTTATACCTATATATGAAATAATTTCAAAACGAAATAGAGCTTAGTATAAAATGAAAAAAAGTAGATTCCCATGAGTTCAATTATTTTCTCTCCATCTCTTTTTGACTTCCAAATCTAAAATAGTATTACACTCTTGATTCCTGTGCCTGAGTTTCCTGTATAAATTCTCCATTTGTCACTGTTAAACCTTGGCAAGAATGGCAGTAGATGTTGTGAGTCCAAGAATCTCATTCTCTTATGATCTAAGAGAAGCAGATTTTGTGGCAGTAGAATCCCACAACCCACAGTCAGATTTGGATTTCATTGATTTTGATTTCTCCATTGGTGATAATTACTCATTAGAACTTTCATCTGCTGATGAACTCTTTGCCAATGGCAAAATCCTCCCTGTTGAAGTCAAGAAATTCGAGCCCACAAAAGATATTTATCAATCCGAGCCTACCGAACCAAATCCATCTACAGATTCTCATAAAATTGTTGAAAATGCAAATGAAGACACAGTTACTAAGAAGAAGACTCTCATAGAATTTTTATCAGACACCTGTGATGAAGAAGAAAAGCCACCCACTAAGCCATTTTGGCAGTTCAGAAGAAGCATCAGTCTAAATTCAGACCATGGATTGCTTAGATCTTTAAAGTTTTCTATCAAGAAGCAATTCAACCGGTTCGACTAAGAATCCGAATCAGAAGCCATCAGCATTGCCAAAAGTTATTCAGAAGCAGAATTCAATGAAAGAAGCATCAACTAGGAGCAAATACTCATCTACAAATTCTTCACTTCCAAGCCAAAATTATTCCAATATTGCACCAAAAAGGCCTCCGTTGAACAGGAGTAAAAGCACATCTTATGGCAATGGAGTTCACATTAATCCAGTTTTGAATCTCTCTCCAACTTACATTGCCAAAGGTACTGTAACTTTATTTGGTTTAGGTTCATTATTCTGCAATGGAAAATCCAAAAAGAAGAAAAGATGATTCTTGATGTGTTCATCTTTTTGTATAGTTGCCATCCTTATTGAGCTCTGTATAATGGTTTGTACCAACTAAATTATTGCCTAAAGGAATCCTATGAGTTCAGTATAAAAGAAAACATGTTAGTTTAACTGTGAGCTTAAAAAGGAAAAAACTAAAAAAAGATTAATCCGTTACTATTGTGTTTCAAATGAGGTCACTTGTCCCTTAGTTTGCAAATGGTAATACCATAGTTAAAACATAAATAGTTACTCAACTTAGATTAATAGTTGAAGTCCATATTTTATTTCGATTTAATCACTCATTTGAAATCAATATTGTTAGACTCAGACTGAACTAGTCGATTCAATCAAATAAACCAGAATCTAGTTTGTTTACTAGGTAAACAAAATAAATACCTAAAATGTGAAAATTATCATCTGCCGATTGAATCATCAAAACAATTAATTCACTCTCTATTTTTAATAACTAACATAAAAGTTCTCTTTAATCTAGGTGACTGATCGTGTTGTTAAAAAAAAAAATTAATAATATAAACTTTGGCATGGCATAAAAAACATATTTTGAAGACATAGTTGTCAATTAAATTTAAATTTTCGTTAGTTAAATTAATAGATTTAAACGGGATCACTTGATTGAAATAAAATTAAAAATGTTACATAAGTTACAGAAATGCAACGTATAGTAGCATCAGGATGTCAAGTACTTGAGGGGACAAGAAAGCAAGGCATCCTTCTTTTATTGTCATGCCATGCTTTTGTTCCTTTCAATTTTAATGTTCTATCGCATGAGATGTATGACTGTGATTTTTATTTTTATTTTGAATTTTTAAGGCTTTTTTATTTTTATAATGTTAATTGGTTGAAATACGTCGTCTTGAGTTTCCTTTAATTCAGGTCATTTTGACAATATCTAAGGAGATCAGACAAGGTTTGACTCCTTGAGGTATTTTAGAAGTTAATCTATGATTAAGGGTTTTTCTGTTATGGAATCACATCACATTATTGCAACACCCAAGTCCCAAAAAAATAATAGTACTTGCACAACAAAAAATAATTTGAGAATCCCCAAAACCATGCAAGAACACACGGTTTTTTGCGTTTAATATCACTTCACAGTATTGCAACGTCGACGAAATAGGTGAGATAAAGCCCATGTTTGATCCCATTTTTTGGTGTTTTGGAATAGTAATTTTTAAAAAAATATGAGATTAAAAAATAAGAAAAAGTTTTGGGATGAACACTCTCCAACAAAATTTAGCTTTTTTGGTTCATTTTCTTGCTTGTGTAGGCCTAGATGGGCTGAACAAGGGCCAGGTCATGCTCACTAGGCTGGACTGACCCGAATTCGCACCTTTAACCTAATATGATGGCTATATTATGAACGTTTAAATTTCCAATTTATAATACTTATTGGCTTAGATGTTTGTAAGTTATTACAGAATAAAGATTAACTTATTAAGTGGTACGTTTGATAATAAACAATTTAGCTGTGAAAGTAAAAATGTGAATATCAAATATCATCTTTGATAGAAATATCGTCAAACAAGAATATAACATGTACGTCGTTTCATTGTTTGAAAGACGTATAGTTTGTCAACTAACCCGTTCATTCAAAATGGACATAATTTCGCTTGGCTCATGAACGGTATGTTACTTAGTATTTGTTTGACTAAATTTTTAAGTGTTTATAAGAAGTAGATATCAAAGAATGTTAGATAGTGCTTGTTTGGCTAAATTTTGCAACACGTCGATCATTATTTGAGTTTTTTTTTTTTTTTTTTTTCTTCTATTAATTTAGGGCGTAGTTTGCAACTTTCCAGTTTGGCAATTTTTATATCAAAACCCAAACCATAATGGCCCAGGCCAATCCACTTTTAGGATGGCTGGACCGGTCTAGTCCATTGAAAATGGTCAATGGGGCTAGACTAGTTAAATTTGATTAGCCTGTTTATATAACTAGTTAAGAAGAGGGCTCATTGTCTAATGCCATATATGTTAATTGTTTATTTTATAATCTTTCGACGTGAGATTTATCTCTTAACATTTGGGAGAAAATAGAAGTGATAACTATTGTGAACTAAACAACCTGACATCAATGTTGAACCATGATAAAAAAAAAAAAAAAAAATGAAGCTTATAGTCGAGTAGACTATAAAAAGTTGGGATCAGTGCATTTAGGAGTTGTGCTACTTCATTTCATTTTATAAGTGTAGACAATTAAAATTGAAAGTCTACATCTACATGGTAATAATTTTGCGTCAATTTCTCTCAAAAGAAAGACGTTCAAGTTTGGGAGATTCATATTTGGCATGTGTTTTCATACTAGAAAGTCAGAACAATATTACTAATAGAAACATGGAACATAAGTTATCTCTTTCCTTGTTTAATCTAAACTCTCAAGTGCTTTGAGCATCCAACGACGTTTTCTGGGTTACCCAACAGATTTATTTTGCAAAACTATAGTCTGAAGGAAGTCACAAAAATATTTGAGATTCGAACACATTCAAAGAGCTTGACGTATTTGGACACGGGGGTATATGGGGACGTAAAAATGGGGATTGTATCAACTTGTTCCAATCTGAAATAATAAGCTCATGCGTTTTGTCTTACTTCAAAATCGAGAAATAGGAATAAACTTATAATATTGTAGCCATTCATGGTTATTTTGGATGGTTAATCTTTAACACTATGGCTTTCGTGAACACCAACCAGTAACAAAGTGGTTAAATTGGGTTACGGTTAACTTAAATTAAGAGATAAAAATAAAATATTATCATTAATATGTTCGAAGAGACATTTTATGAAGTGGATTAATTGCTAAGGGTGGAAGATGATCAGATTAGTTTGGTTCGAACCAATCCGAAACTAAACCAAACAATTCGGTTTGAATAAATTTCAAACCAAATCAATTCAAAATTGGGTGTAAAATCTAGGACCAATATGGCTAGTCCTAGGTGACAATTAAACAACAGTGAACATATGAGGCATGGTCAAAAGTCAAAGAATTCAAAGGTCTTACTACCTTTGCATACTAGAAGAGACATATATCAGATTGTGTCAATTGTTTGTATAGACCTAGGATTGTTAAACGGGACGAGCCATTCTCCAGTTCAGCTCGCCCCACTGGCAAGTCGAGCAATGATTCTCTCGTGCAAGCGCTCTGCATAATGAGTAAAATAGTCGACCACCACCCTTCAAAATATTCGGGTCCAACACGCTTCTAGGCTTAGCTTGTGCATGTGCCAATTTGTTAGGTCAACACACTTTTAATTAGTCAGGTCCAAAATTGGTTCTTGGTGTGGTCCCCACCAAGAATGATCATTAGCAATAACAAAGTGAAGGAATCCAATGACATTACAGTCAAGTACGACACTATAATAACAAGATGAAGTGAACATGGATTGAAGTTAGCAAGTCTCCATCAATGAATGACTGAATAAGAATGCTGCAAAATGTATGGCTCTAAAATGAACAAAAACACAAACTGGAAGAAGCGGGCATGTGGGACTCTTTACATCCTTAGAATGGTATGGAGAAAGACACGTCGTTTGGTGAAGTTTTTGACATTTTGTTTATAAATAGGAGTTTGAAAAGGGTTTGTGAATAGGAAAAGGAAATGTAGATCACCTAATGTTTTTCCATTTTGTTATTAGTTATTTTAAATTTGACAACTCCATAAAGCTGTAAACAAACAATTACGCAAGTACATTTCAGCATCACATGTCAGGTAAGACTCACGATCATTTATCATCAACCCTACCAGTAAAACTTAAGAGGCAAATTTTACTCTCTTTTTTTTTTTTTTTTTTTGACAGGAGAACCTACAGTCGCTATCCTTCAGGTGTGCACTGGGTAAACCCTCAAATTGACGCAATAGCCTGCAAACTACGCCAGCCAAATTAACCACCCTTGTTAATTTATTTTCACATTTTTGGGGTCAATTATTAACTTAAGTATTCAAGGGTGTCCTGAGAAATGCTCCGTCCTCTATTTTTGTTCGCATTTTCAAGAACGTTAATAGTTGACAGATTTTGACCACGACAATTCTCAATCTTAATTGTTTGTCAAATTAATTCAATAGGGGTAATGATGCTGATTAATTGATGGATATAATATTGTGTAATATCCCATCAAATTATTTTAAAATAATAGAGTTTTGTATATATGTTCAGCATCAAAAGTAATGCAATAATTTCTTTCTATTTGCATTATAATTGTACTAGAATTATTGATCTTGACAATGATATTGCATATAATTTCTTGTACTCTCTATGCCAATCTTGACATGGAACAATTTACCTATAGCAAAGTTTGTCTCTTGTGAAAAGGATCACATTTTAGATACAAGAACGTGAAATAATGTTTTTGTAAAATAACGAAAAAGAATCGTACCCAAATTTTGTTGTTATTAAATCTTAGCTTTGTCATTGTTGCTGATACTAACAAAATTACATGAATCAAGTAATATGTTAACTTGACATGGGAAAATTTATTTACAATCATACTACTTGTACATTGTATTTGACATCAAGTTTGACATTGTACCACGTGTCGATACATGATTTGTTAGTTTTTGAATTCAACACACTTTCCTGCCACACAACATTTTGAATTTACAAATGATTGTAAATGATGTCAAACTTCATGTCATCCATAAAATGTACAAAGAGTATTATTCATTTATTTATTATAACTTACATAAATATTGTTATAATTCAATTTGATCAATGTAAATGAGTATCACGATGAAAGAGAGCTAACTACGTATTTGATGATCACCCCAAACTCCTAGGAATCTGATCAATCATCAATGACAAAATTCACTTAACAATATTGCATTCGACTCTATAATTAAATGGTTTCATGGAAACAATTGTGTTGATTTGTGGGAAAATATAGATATATTAGATATTTCCGTAATGTTAATCAAATTATAAGAAATACCGAACATAAATAATTGATTTTTTGAAAAGTAAGTTCTTGTTTAGTTGAATGACAGTTTAGCCAATGAATTAAATTTCTTGTCCATATTTTGGTACATTAAAAGACACTTCAATACATTGAATTTAAACTTATCAAACATGGAAATACATTTTGTTAAGTGCAAATCATGGACATGATTGCCTTTGAGGGAGCTAGCTAGTGAAATCGTCCATGTCTAACTTAGTCGTTAATGTTTTAATCGATTATGTATTTAGATCGAAAATCGAATAATTAATTTTTACAGCTCAATAATCAATGGAACCAAGGTACTTGTTTTTTTTTTTACTGGCCACATACGTAATGTCCAATCTTAAAATTTTAGCACGAGACAAAAATTAAAGCGCATAGAAATTCAAATAAATATTGTAAACTGTCGGCACATGAATGGTCCCTTTGGCCTTTAACTTCTACTTTAGTGATTAAAATCTACATTAGAAGGTGACTTCCTAACATAAGAGTTTTTGGGGTTTTCTTGATTGAATTACATGAGTGAAATTTAATGGGACCCTGAATAAAACCCAATTTTTTTTTTTTTTTTTTTTGTTATGTCGGAATGAAAATTCATTTATAGTTTCTTGATTTTTGTCCCGCCAACTACTTTTTGCTGTATTTTGTTTGCTCATGTCCAAGAAGAAACTTCCTTTTCCTCACTAATTTTCAACTCATTTATGATTACGCTTGCAATTCCATGTTTCAAAATAGGGTTTGTTTGAAATGAAGAATTTCAGGAGGAAAGAAAATGAGAAGGGAACATATGCGTTAATTATTCAGCATTCTAAAGTTATCAGAAAGTCATATCGTATCTAACTATGTTTTCCTTTCCCTCTAATTTTCTATTCCAAACATAATGCCTGACACCTATTCTCAACAAAATTTCAATTTTCACAAGATAAGAAAAGCATCCAATCCAAATTAATTTCTGTTATTTTGTTTTCCAGTGTGTTCATTTGGCTCCATCAGTCCCCCACAATTGTCATTAGTGCTTTCATGATTATTAATAATTGATAACAAGTTATTCACTTGTGATTTATTTAGTGACGGGTCTAGACATTTGAAATTAATGGGGCACAATCAAACTTATAAAAAAGTTATGAAAAAAAATTATGTATTATACAAAAACGCATACAGATGATGAAATCTCATGTATACGATAAATAACAAATCTCAAATAATTCCAAATAATCTCACATATAGATGAATAACAATTTCCAAAGAATTCTCAAATTAAATATCACAAATGACAAAATAATCTCAACTTTCACTATCTCAATTGTTCGATCGTCCTTGTAACTCTATTCTTAATAAATAAATAAATAGATAAAAAAAACTACTGTAACTGTCACTACAAGAAATTTATACTTTCCCTCCAAAATTTCCATTGACAAATTAAAATTTGTAGGCAAAGTTTCATTTTTCCCACAAAAATGATGTTTTGTAGGGCTATGATTTGTTTCAAATTTTTAGGCTTGTGCCTACAAAATTTCTGGAGACAAATTGAGATTTGTACGTGGAATTCATTTTCCCCCCACAAATATGACATTTTGTAGGGAAATGATTTGTTTTAAAATTTCCAATAATGGAAAGACTTTTGCCCTACAAAATTTCCATTGACAAATTAAAATTTGTATGTAAAATTTAATTTTTCCCCACAAAAATGATATTTTGCACGGCTATGATTTGTTTCAATTTTTTAGATTTGAGCCTACAAAGTTTTGGGAGACAAATTGAGATTTGTAAGAGAAATTACATTTTTCCCCCTAAAAATTACATTTCGTAGGGCTATAATTTCTTTTTTTTTTTTCAAAATTTTCAATTGTAGAAAAATTTATTGACGCAGAATGGAAGTTCAGTGGATTTAGTCTATAAGATCGACTAATTACAAAAAAAAAAAAAACAATAATAATAATAAATAGATAAAATCTAGAATATAGTCCAGTAAAACACGTGTTTCCAAGAAATTTATTTCAATATATGAATTGGTCGAAAGTGAACAGGACATACCTAACTTATCTCTCTCTCTCTCTCTCTTAATATCTATTGTGTTCCATGGACCATGATGCAAGGGCCACTTCTAGGATGAGCAAAAGTCCACAAGAAACACAAAGGCGCCGACTTGGGACACATACTAACAATTTTCAGACTCACTCTGCACCGAAAAGAAGGTGCAATTTCGAGGAAACAAATGGATCTTTTTCCTTTTGACAATTTTTAGGGTTTTTAAAAATTTGCTTTTGGGTGCTTAGCCAAGCATGCATTATCTTGTGTTTGTGCTTACACGTAAACTTAATTTCTTAAACACAGAAGCCATAATTGGTTGATTATTCAATTATTTTTTAACAAAATCCAATCTTCTCTCCCAACCATTTTGGTTGAGTTCAACTTTGAAGTGACACTATCCATGCTATCTTTTCTTATCATTTTGTTTACGCTAAGTCTAATTGTCTATACTCTATCATATTTATATCGGCGACGAAGTGAGGATTTTGATCCGGTGAGGTCCAAATTTAACTACGAAAAAGATTTTCAAACACAATATAAATATAAAATATTTTTAAAAAAAAAAAAAAAAGAAGTCACGCAGCCCAACTATCCCCACCTCCCTCTGCGGCTCTGCCACTGATTTAGGTGGAAATTAAAGTTAAAATAAATATTAGCCGAATAGAGTAGTACATAATATCAATAATAAAACTCCTTAATACATTTTGACAACCATATCAAATACAATGTATGTTTTTGAAATTAGATTTTTTTAGTAGATTATGATAGAAGTTTTTGAAATATATGGTTAAAAAGTAGCGGGACCCATGAAAGATGTGGTTAATATTGATTGTTTGACTTTGATTCAGATTTTAGTCAGAATCAAACATGCCATAAATATATTACTAAATACTAAGTAATTTGTACCTTGGTCTGAAACTTAATATTTATTATTGCCAATTCTCATTAATAGCTGACCACATTCATGCTAGTTAAGCCTACCAAATTTCATACCCATAAAAAGAAAAATCTATTAAAAGGTATCTTTAATTCTACATTATTATTTTCTTATATTTAACTCAAAATATTCTTATTCTCAGGTGCTATTTTCCCCCCCTTTCTTTAGGGCAATGTACTGATTTTACATTTTTTTTTTTTATTATTCAGGCATTTTTTATTGTCGGAATTTGATAAACTATAATTCAGAAATTCAGAATCAAACTAATAAGAAAGCCACTGCATGTAGAAAATTTTCCATGAGAAACAATTAAATAAATCTTAAAATGTACAAACTCTGACTACCCATAAATTAACATTGGCTTTCTAGCTAGCTGATTAGCCAAGCAAACTTATCTTGAGAACGAACTCCTGAACTCCAAACTCATGTAGTACCTCTTGTGCACGGGCTAGGTTCGACCGGATAGTATACCGAACAAGATTGTAATTTATTTTTTATTCATTTTTGTCCCATGCAATCTATCCTATGTCACTACATCTCGGCTAAATTTATGGCTCGGCTGGTGTGAGGCTGAGATGCAAATCAAGCCCCAATGTATCATCGAAATTGGACCCACCATCCGGTCTTGAAAATCTACTTAACGAAGGCCCATCTAGCTTCCCGCTATGGGCTTTAACGGGTTGACCCGTGACGCTTGTCAAGCTGGACTCCGCTACACTGCTGGCATACGATAAGTTCCCTATACCCCTCCCAGCTGTAGTTGCGGGAAACACACACCCATGCGACACATGGAAGGGAGGTGCGGCTCGTGGAACGTAAACCCACGACGGAGACTGCTGTACCGCCGCAGGAAGAACCACATGACCCGTCGGAGAAAGTAGATGAGGCGGCGGAGCAAAGGCGGAGACTATAGGATTTCTCATATAAGACACGGCGGCGTTTCTGTTTGCTTGCATTTGTGCACGTTTCAATTGTTGCCTCTCTTTCTTGTGGGCGTTTTGATGGCCACCTAAGGCTTGTGAATTAGCAAACTCCCGGGAGCAGTACTGGCACTCGTATTTCCGTCCGTCGGGGGTCGGAAAAACTCCAGATTCCGACGACGCTGATCGTCTTTTGGTGGATTCTACCTCTTCTTCTTCTGTTACGTTAAAACCAAAGAGCTTCAAGCCTCCATTACTTATTTTACTTTGATACTCTAGCTCTGCCATATTCATATATATATGTGTGTGTGTTTTCGACTGAGAGAAAGAGAAAAATTAAGAGAGTTGATGCATACGTGGGGTACTTAATACAAGTTTAAAGAGTTTAAGCGTCTGTGGGCAGTGTAAAGGATAGATAAAATGCATATATATGGAGAGGAAGATGGGGGGGGGGGGGGGGGGATTGCGGACATCCCTAGAAAGTTAAGAGTAAAACGAGTTGAGATCTGCTGTCCATTTTTACTGTCCACTCAATTACAAATTGACACATGATGAAAAATTAAAATTGTTATCAATTTTATTTTTCCAACCTTAACATCAATTTTAATTTTTCATGGTGTTAATTTTTAATTAGGTGGACTGTAAATTGGACAGTAGATCTCAACTTGAGTAACACTAAGTACAGTAGAAACACTTGGGGACCCAATGGATTGCATTTGGTTTTTTGACAAGATATGCACCATTTTCAATTTCACTAGGATTGGAATACCTAAAATACCCTTGAATTTTAGATGCCGAATTTGTACGAAAAACTAATAATTAATTATAGTACATGAATTTGAAGGGGAAGTGTCAATTCATTTTGCTGTTTTTGTTGTGTTAATGTAAGAAAAGTAGAAACTTAAGTAAAGAATGTGATGCATGTGAGTGTTGTAGGGTGGTTGAACTATCAAATGATTTGAGTCTTGCCCCCATGTAATCCACAGTAAATGATGTCTTGTTCTTCATTATTTCTTGTTTCTGATAATGTTCATATTGTCATTTGGTCCCATCATCCTGTCAAGAAGATCTACTTAAGAGGTCATGGGATCAAGACACCTTCACGTCAAATTTTTGAATTTCACATAATCCCGTTTGGATCAATTAAACAGATTTATCTGATTTCTGCAAAAAAAAAAAAACTAGCTAGTTCTTCTAGTTTGAAAGGGATTTATTTGTTAAATGGTCCATATACATCACTGGGACTAGACCATATTTCGTACATTGGAATCTGTCCATCCAATACGATTTTAATGACTATGATTGCAAGCAATGTTAAAATAATTATTTTAAAATAATTTTAAAAAACCTACCGCAATGATGTTATATCTTGTGTGATTGCATATATGATTTGTTCCTATTCTTCAATTATATTTAGTCATATGGTAAACATTATATTCGACAATATTAAATTATTGAATGCTAAGATGACATTTATTCAACCAAGAAATAGAATGAAACATTGTCTTCTTTGTTTTATAAGTAACGAATAATAAGGTTGTTGATGAATACTTTTAACTCTCAGAGTGTTTGATGACAGTCTGCAAGCATTCCAATAAAAAGATATCAGTCAGCACACAGCCTAAATACTTATAAAACCCATATCTTTGCCTCCAAAATTCAGTTGTGTAGGTATTTGTTCTCAGTTTCTTACCCATATTTGGAATATATAGTGGAACAAGCCCCCAAGGACCCTCCTCCTCTCTCTGTACAGATATATTTATAAAGCTCACTGCTCACTTCCATTTCCATTTCCATGTTCATGTTCTTGTGTATTCTGACTCCCTCAAATACAAAATGCTCCATGCTCTAATAGTCTTTGATAATATAGAACATCGTTTGCATTCACTTTACCTGTCCCACCTTATGACAAAAATATATTGATGTGTTTCATAAAGTTAAAAAGTCTTTACAAAATATTAAATATACGAGAAAATTTTCACCCGAACCTAATGATGCATGGATTAACATTCGATGCAATAATTGAAGTGCTTTGCGTATGAGGAATGACTTGTCCTCCTAAAGATACGCTATTTATTTCGAAAATTTGAAGTTTTTAGTCCGTTTATGCAGGAAATTAAAATGGAGATCAATATTAGCTAGGTACTTAGTATCGCGTTCTTTGTTTAATAGAACTTTGTTAAAAAATCAATCAAAAGTTTTGTAAAACGACGTGTAAAAAGTTTGCAAGTGTGTGTGCGTAACATCTTGCAAGTTAGAATGGACCCCACGTTTATGTGTTGATGATGAATTATTGTCTAGGACGTTTGCGTGATTGACGTTGAAATTTACATTGTTTAAACATTGCTTTCCTTGTATAAGATCTCCCAAAATCTTACTAACTACATGAGTTTAGAGAGAGAATGTGGGGGTGGGGTAAGGTAGGGTTTAAATGAAATACAGTGGGGTGGGTTTACAAAAGCATAGTTGATTAAAATTGAGTGGAAAAATGTGTTAATCAAAGAGATCTTCCAAAGTCTTCACCACAACTCCAAGAATGACCCACCATGTCTTCTCTTTATATCTTCTCTCACTTAATTGATCAAATTTTTCTATACAAAAAATCCGAATTAAGCATAATTATCTTGGTTGAAAGTTTATTGAGTTTTGGATAAGGAATAAGCAATTATGAAAATTGGTTATATTATCATAAGCAATTTTTTCACTCCAATACTCCAACCGGCATATATAAGCATAATCATGATATGGTATGAAAGTCAATTTGACTTCTCAAAAAGGCTTTACCATATTTTTAAAGAAAATGTTCGAGACATTATTACGGACAAGATAGAACGTAGTTAAATAAGAGAAAAATGTAATTTGTAAATAATTGTGCCAAATCTTTTAAATTTTAACTTGCTAAACATATTATTAAAATTTAAGAATCGATTTGAGACCATAAATTCATCCTTTGAGAACTTAATTTGGGTAGTTTTATTTTGTCGAACTAGTTTCTATATGGTTTGTGAAGATACATTAAATAAATTTGGTAGATAAGAAATTTGGTTTTGGTTTTGGTTTTGGTTTCGTTCGTCACTTAGTTTCTAGACTATTATTTTTCTCAAATTGGAAATTTTATGTAATTTTTTATAAGTACTATAATGGTGGGACCAAGCTATTGTTTGCAAGTTTAGTAGGGAGCTAAAATTATGGTCATAGATTAAGGAAGAGATTAGGATCCCATTAGTGAATACAAATTGTTAATGAATTCATCTACTTTTCAGCTTTGGAAAATATGGATCAATGATTTTTGGGGACATTTTCAATGGCTATGTGGCTCAAGAAGTTGGTTTGACAAGAAAGATAATGTAATGAAGTGACCCTCTAAGTTTTAATGTAAGCGATTGTACTCATAAAGATTGGAAGTTTACATAAAGTAGTTTAGACTCTCAACAAATGGCTAACTATAACGTTGTACTCTAGACTGTTTGGGAAGATCATTTACAATTTCTTATGCAGTAATATGTTTGGTACACTAAATTAAATAGGCTTAAATATGCAAATTGAAGACGAATTTTGTTGGACTGATTGGTACTTTTTTTTTTTTTTATAAATAAAAGTTGATATTTTATTGAAATAACCTCACTTAAGACGGAGGAAAACCGAGGTTACATCAAACATATACGAAACAATAAATTACATCAATGTCAAATGTAAGGTATTTCCCACCAGTCCGTACACAAAATTCCACTAAGAAGGGTCGAAACCTCGTCACCATATCGAAGATTAATTGATGATCATTCGTTTGCTGTTTTGGCCACGAAAATCAGCCGCCATGTTTGTCTCTCTAAGCACATGACACACCTGAGCATTTAGTGTTCGAATCAGCTCCATAATGTCTTCACAATACTCCCACAGCCATCATAAGAACATGTACGATTGTTTACCCAATCTGCCAACACCTTGGACTGATTGGTACTCTAATTTATAACTTTGCAAATAACTATGTTTTCATTAAATGCTAAATATACACATTTGATCTAAACAATTAATAAGTAATGCAGCTGAAAAATCTTGTCTTGCTCTAGATTTAGATAAACACACTGAAAAAGTAGGCAATTTGCTAGGAAGCTTTAATTACTAAGACGAAGTGTACATCTTTAGGAGTGTCAAATTAATGTTTTATGTATATCTCTACTTCGACAAAGAGTTAGGGGGCGTTCTCTTCGTGTTTCAATTTTATGTTTTGAGTTTTGAATTCGTTTTGAATTTTGTGTTTTGGGTGTTCATTTTTAGATTGTTGAAAACTCGTTCTTTTTATCGTTTTGAAAAAATATTTGTCAATCCGTGTTTTTTGAGTTTTGACAGATTTGTGAAAAAAACAACCAAAACGTAAAAAAGTTGTTTTCTGTTTTCTTCACAAAATTTTCAGCCGTTTTCAAAAAACTCGTTTTCAAAAATGGGAAAGAGAACGTGTTTTCAATGTTTTGAAAAATCAAAAACAGAAAATGGTCTAAAAAACAGTAAAGAGAACAGCCCCTTTAGATATTTATATATTGCGAAAGATAAATTCTTCAATGTACGTAAAAGATTCAAATAAATGTGTAATTCCCAAGTTAATCATTTTTTTAGCAAAGACATTCACACATTCGTGGTGAGTTTTTTAGCATCATTAATGAAGGTCGATAGGGGTTAAGGATTCCCCAACCATATATAAAAAAAGGTCAGTATACATAAAAGGAGGGGGGTATAAACCTAACCTCCTGAATGCAACATAGCAACAAATGACAAAAAATAGAAGAAAAACAATAAATGGGTAAGTACTATCTCCCATTCAATGAAAGTAAATGCAAATAAGAATTAGTCTATAAACCTCTAAAATAGGGCAGTCCATGTCTGCCAATTTACACAAGTGCCCTAATTCGTCGAGATAAGTCAAGTGGTCCATACTCTTGATAGCGATACTGATCTCAACCCTCAGAAGTAAGCAAGTCTGCAACCTAGTTCTCTCTCGTATATGTGTTAAATTGTGTCTCTATCGAATGAGATAGGTCTCTGATCTGAATCATCCATGGTCCTTCACCTTTGGTGATGCAGTGAATAGCCATAGTCGAATCTTCCTCAACCCAAAACGTTGAAAAATCGAATCCTCTGACTAGTAAAATCCCATCTAGTATAGCTATAAGCTCGGCCTCCAAAATATATATGGGCCATATGATGATGAAAATGCTCTGATGAAGTGCCCTATATGGTATTTAATGATACCTCCACCATTCGTAACTCCATGCTTAACGGATTCATCAATGTTGATCTTGTAAATCCTATTGGTAGAGTGCGCCACACAATCAAAATAGATGGTAATGGGGAAGGGGGAAGAGAGAGTCATAGAAATACCAAATAGTGGTATTAGACTCAAATCCCTTCGCCAATGCAAAGCTCTAAACAATTCTTCCGTGTAAAGAAAAGAGATCATACGGTAGACTCTCCAGATGATATGTTTGGGCACCTTATGGATCTCCATGTGTTTTGCATCATTCCTCTCTATCTATATAAACTAGAATATCAGTAGAAGAATGATAACATGAATATGTCAACCTCTTACATACTGTCCAAAATAACGCCTTCTCTGGAATATCTATCTGACGTTCTCTCCTAACATTATAGGTACTTGAAAAATACCCCCAAAATGATGTCATCCCGGTCGAAGACGCTGCTGTTTGAGAAAAAAGTTACTAATGGTCTCAATCTAGGAACAACACTGACATTTAGAGGTTAAATAACATCCAATGCATCTCTGTATGACAACATCTACTAAAATCAGATCCTGTCATAGTCTCCAACAAAAGAATGAGATTGTGGTAGGAAGGATAGAGTTCCATATTAATCAAAATGAGTCATGGGTTGTCTACCTGACCAAACTAGCTGCCATGCGGACTTGGTTGCCAAGCTACCATCTGATGTATCCCTCTCAAAAAATGGGGCCTGGGGTCTTTGCACATAATGGAATAGCCCTGATATGCTCTACCATATGAGGTGGAAGAGCCTGTAATAATCATCCAAAATCTCATCCAGTACCATCAAAGAAGTCTTGCACTCTCCCAGATGAGTGCTGCGTGTATGGAAATAAGGACGTCAAAGTAGTATCTCCTATCCAACAATCATACCAGAAGAGTATTTGGCCTGCTCAAAGATGCCACACAATGTGTGACTCTTTACGTGGCTAAACTAACTTTAACCTCTTTCAGGTAGAAGAGGATTTACGAGGAACTGTTGTGAGTGATGATGTGTCCCCAAACAATATTTGTCGAGCAAGAATTGAGCCCAAAGAGATCTCTGAGATTGAAACAACCACCAGAGCTTTATGGAGAAAGTGTCTACCATGTCCTTTAATTTCCTAAAGTCTAGTCCACCCTCTTCAATTGCAAGGCAAACCTCCTTCTATCTCCTGCAATGTAAGCGACGCACTTGATCCTTATAATCCTATAGAAATCGTGCATAAATGTTCTCAAATTTCTTCAGTACAACCTTGGGAGATTTCATAATCTAAAGAAGACAAAGTAATATGGAGGATAATATAGATTTTAACAAAGTAATATGTCCTCCATAGAAAAGTTATCGGGAGGCCCAACCTAAAATCCTGCTCCTAACTTTCTGATTGAGGTTATCATAAAGAAAGCTCATCTTGGTCCCTTTAAATAACGGAACCCCCAAATAAGTGAGTGGTTGTTGCTGCTGTGTAAACTTAGTCAAGAACACGAGTCTCCTGATCTGAATATCTAATGCTCATTTAGGTAGTATTAAATCGCTCTTGTATCTGTTAATCAACTAATCAGAGACCCCCTCGTAATGCTCCAAACAATTGAGGACCCTTCTAATAGATTGTTTTTGGCCATTGGTAAATATGATCATATCGTCAGCAAATGAAATGTGTGAGACAAGAATACTACCTCTATGTCGATAATGCATATTGGGATAGCCCTGGAACTTCTGAGTGAGTAGACTTAAGAAACAATCTGCAACAATAATAAACAAGGAATGTGAAATGAAGTCACCACGCCTGAGATCGCATGATGGTGAAAAAAACCACAACGACAACCATTCAGGAGCACCGAGAATTGACACTTTGATATGTACCATCTGTTCCTATATATCTATCCATAACTGATCAAATCCAAATGCCTCAAGTATAGCATATATGAATCTTCAATCCATACGATCATATGCCTTAACCATGTCAAGCTCCAACATAGTATTTCCCTCTCTTACTTTATTATCCAAAGTGTAAAGGGGTATGCTGAGGGTTTGTGACGACATAGAACATCTTGGTTAAACAAAGATGCATGGAAGACGTCATTGTCAAGGGGGATGTGATAATCATGTGTGATCATGATATTATATTACTTTGTTTGAAGGAAATTGTGAGAGATGTCTGAACAAAAAGTTTAATATTAGTTGTATATGAAGATAGTCTTGAATTTACAAAGGAAAATTGGAGTAGTTTACTTAACATCTTAGCATGAATAGATCGTCATTTTCCTATCTCATTATAACCCCTTTGGAAACATGAATTTACTCATTCCAAATTCCCTAAGATTTTATATCCAAACATGTTAAGACAACATAGTCAAAACTAACCATATATGTATGTTTAAGGAAAAAAGAAGAGATAAGCACATGGCCACTCCATTGTTATAGGGAAATTACATGCGACTGTGCATCCATTATTCCTTCTGGTCTCTCACCTGTTCAAATTGACACGTTGGGACCCTATGTTTTAGATTTTTGGCAGAGCCCTACAAGAGAACTCCCCAAACGCCCTACGCCCACTGGGGTTGGGGTGAGGGACCCCTAAGTTTTAGAATTCATGTAGTGTTTTTAGCATTTTCCAATCAACTTTATCGAGCTAGTTAGTTGATTAATCAACAAATGTCCTGAAGTTATGGTTCCACCACCTAATATAGAACACTTTTAAGGACATTAATCATGATGTTGTTAATTGAAGTCTTCGCGGAATTATCATTTAAGATCATCCAAATCGCTATTGTGGCCCACCTAAATGTATTTATCTTGAAAATCAAACCAATGAAAGCTCTCTTTTTTGTCCATGTTAGCTTAATATTATTAATTTGAGACATGATACTATCATAATACAACCCCATTAACTTTCAAATCATGTTTGCTTCCTTTTACATCCATTGCTTTGAACCCCCCCCCCCCCCCCCCCCCCCCCCCCCCCCCCCCCCCCCCCCCCCCCCCCCCCCCCCCCCCCCCCCCCCCCCCCCCCCCCCCCCCCCCCCCCCCCCCCCTTTTTACCCCCCCCCCCCCCCCCCCCCCCCCCCCCCCCCCCCAAAAAAAAAAAAAAAAAAAGGAAGAAGAAGAAGAAAAGACAACTATAATTTGACTTACTTTACAAGTTGTAATCCCTTTTTAGATACGTTTATAGCATATTTAAGTAATAAAAACTATGTGGGCATGACTTGATTTTATTCATATAAAACATAATCTCTTATAAAGATGCCAAATTTGTTTATTATTTCTTTCATATAAATGCCCCTTCACCTGTAGGTCAAATACCTTTTTTTTCCTCAAATATTCAAATGAACAATTTTCATAAATAGAAGATGACGAGAATTGAATTTAAATTATTTGTAGCTCCGAGGCCATGTTGAATAACATCATCTAAATACTTAAGTCATTAAAGAAGGAATAGACACAATCAAATTCATTTTTATTTTCAATTTAGATGAAACTTAAATTTAAGATGTCTATCTACTCTAAAATTATATTGAAACACCTTATATAAAACCTTTTAAATTAATTGATTCAAACATATAATAACGAACATTATTATACAATACAACCGATTTTCATCATAGTTCTTTTCTTTAAACTCATATTCCAAATACATCTTCCATGCATTCCAATTGACACTACCTACTTTATTTCAATACACAAAGTTGAAGGGTCGGTAGAGCTAGCTTTAAGTCATGTGAAATGGCTCTCTCTTCATTTATATATAGTAAAATATATATTAACATCTTAATCAATCAATTAATTAGTCATTAACCTAATCAGAATCCTAAACCTATATTACATTCTAAAATGTGTATTATTTAAACCATCCTCGAATTCAAAATACAAATAATAGAAAGTCCCGTGAGTTGAGAGGTGGAAGAAAGGGAAATTAGTCAACCAATGAGACAAATCAAGTGTGGGAATTGAGTGGCACTTGACGGCTACATAAACACCACATAACATGTTAATTGAGAGACACATTCACATGTAACGGGAATTAATTAATTTTTCTACTCTGGGCTCAAAATTTATTTTTTGGCCACGTAGACTAACTTTTGGGTGATTCTAGTTTAAGAATTAATATTTGACAAAATTTTATTGTTCTTGCCATGTGTACTTGGACTATTCACATCAAATGATAGATCATTTTTTATTCAGGTCCCTTTGAAAGACCTTTATTTTTCCCGAAAATTGTAATTTGAATTTTAACTTTCACTTTTGACTTATTTAATTGATCAAATTTTTCATGAAAAACATTTTTCAACTTTTGAAAATTTCCTTAATTTCAAGGAATTCTTTTTCCCACTACTTTGGTGGGAATTGAAATTCCACCTTATTTATTTATTATTTTTTTTTTAGCAATAGAAACAAATTTTAAGATGAAGTGTAAAAAAATTTATCCATTTAATTGACAAATTTTGTGTAAAACAAAGCCAAACAAACATCAACAAATTTTTAAATTATTATTTTTTTTTAAATTTTTTTGGCAATCTAAACAAATTTTGTCCCCAATGGTAAGAAAATGTATTCCTTTAACTGACAATTTTCATGAAAAATAAAGTCAAGCAGACACTAAAAGTATTATATTTTTTAGGTGAAAAATTATACCAATCAAACACTTTTAATTACAATTCCCAGTAAAACAAATTCTAGCAATTCAATTCCCTGCAATTCATTTTCTTTCCACCCAAATTTTATCTTTCTATCAAAGGGACCCTTATTATTATTATTTTTTTTGGTGATTATTTTTTCTTCGGCTTGAACCTCATTTTAAAGCACAAGATTTTAGAAATAAACTGTGTTGAGAGAAGAATTATTTGTAGTGTTTTGGTTGCTCATAATGGAATTTTGAATTGTCGATAAAATACGACAATAAGCCAATGGTTCGAGAGGCTGAGCAAATAACCAAGTACAAGCATTAGCTTTAGCACTAATTAAAAGATATCAATTGTAAGCACAAAAACTACAATATTTGTCGTACTCGTTTAATGATACGTGAAAGACAAGCAATTTATCTAAATATTAAAATTTTATTTCCACCACACATGATTGATGATTCATTCATCAATTGTAGTCTATATGCATGTGAGTCTAGCTCATAAAAAAAGAGTGAATCTATACTTTTTTTGTACCTCACAACATGATTGGATTTCTTTAAAAAGAACCTCAGATAAACAATCCTTAAAATTCTTGTAAGTACTTGTGTCATAAATGAATGCAATTGTTCAAATGTATCTCTTCATAAAAAATTATCAGCTAATATATTTATGTATGCACAATTCTTAGGATACATAACCTAAGACAGGGTGGTTTTTTCTTGGTGCGTACTTGTATAATCTACAGTTGCAAGTTAGCTTATACCCTTTATTTTATTGGGAGGTCTTTAGTGTGGAGAACATGCTACAAATTTTGGGCAACTTAGGATGTAGGAAGATACAGACAAGTTATATAAGATGCACCATTATAGAAATATGTGATATGGGTTATTATAATTTGGGTTAGTCTACATATGCACCTCATGGTGTACATAATAGACTACACTCTCTCACATGGAGGAGGGCTCACGAATATTTAATTATATGTGGACCCCCTCTATGTGAGGGGGGTGTAGTCTATTATGTACATTATTATGTACATATAGACTAATTCTTATAATTTAGATTAGTCCTGTCCTAAAGAAGAGTATATTCCGTGGACAATAAATGGTAAAGATAAAGACAAATGAACCAATGTAGCGATCAAATTGTAAACTAGAGAAACTTATTTTCAGCCGTTCTTTTAAGTAGAAAGATTTGATTCATTTTGAACTAATTTCATTATAAAATTTTGTGCTACGGCCTGGTATAACCACCAGAGAAAAATCGTCGACTGAAGAGCCATGTCTGTAAACAAAACGGGTCAGAAAATAAGTTTCATTTCAAGATGCCCTCCCGACTCAAGTAAGACAAGGAAAAAAAAGAAAAAGAAAAATAGATAGTCAAGTATTAAATTTTTACCAATTCACCTTATCGTAGTTGGTTAAAGATTATCGCTTTTACAACTGAAGTCAAGGGTTCAAGGATTAGTATCTCCCTCCCATCACTCAATTTTTTTTTTTTTTTTTTTTGTTCAGTTTTACATTTTTCTATCAGATTCAAACCAGAAGAATATGATAACCAGAAACACATATGGTGACACTTGAGCTTCAAACATCATAGTTTAGTAGTTTACATTCAAAATTACAAATACCATAATCTTAGCATCAACAGACAAGCAAACCAAAGCATAACTAGCAGCAAGTTTGCAACACCTTTAGGATTTAATAAGTATAAAGCTAGTCATACCAAAGAAACATAATAAAAACAGTTGAACATCTAGTCAGTCACCTTTAATCTCAACATTATACAAAATTATTTGTCATAATCTCATAAAAGGCAAGTAAACAACATAACTTATATGTCAAAGTAAAATAGAACTTTCTTTAAAGAATACGAACAAGTATATTAGAAAAGAACTTGGAAGAGTTCCAAGAAACAACCATACCAGCATATATCATAATTGTATTTACATGTTTTGTTTTGACACCCCTTATCCCCTTGAAGATTATACCCGTGGAATAAAATTTAGCTACAAATGCTCAAAAAGAGAAAAATATACTTTTACGACAAAACCTCAATGAACTTTTATTGAATTCTATTGGGTTGTTTCTATAAGCTATTCCAACTCGTACAAGAAATGATATCTGATAACATAAACCTTTATATGCTCAACATTTTGCAGTATAAACTATGACAAATTGCAAGGAACAGCCCCTGCTACACTCAAATGGGAGGAACATTGATCATCACAATACGAGGCGAGCTTTGTATAGACACAAATCCACCACACAAAAGCTCGTAGTCATGTGCAAGAATGAATTTCAAACCTGGAGAGTACCCATAATTTTTCTAATACTCACTTTTTGTCTCATCATTTCAGGTTAAGACTGAACCATTTCTTCTTTGTAGATTTGCCCTTTGAACGTGAACTGCCTTCTTCCACCAGACTCTTAGACTTCAAATCTTCACCAGGAGATATGCTGTTACTTCCATTACCGAAAGGCTCACTCCCACTAGCATTTGGAACTGACCTTCCAACGGTGAAAGAAGAATGGATATTATCTCGCCTTTTTAGCAGCTCATCGACCTGTTCAAGGAAATCACAAAATGATAACAAAGGAGTAAATACCAAAGGCAAAGGCTGCCTACAAACTGTTAGCGTGTCAGCAAGTTATCTATGAACAATAGCTTGATAAAAATGGATACAAGCATTACTGCAGAAAGAGCTTAGCATAATAAGATAGAAAATGAATCGGAGAGACATCAGAAAATGCAAATCTTATTCTGGACAATGAATAAAACTACAAAATCTGAAATTTCAACTTCAAGATGAAAAAAGGTTAGGACTTAAATTTGCTTTCTGTTATCTAACATAGAACTTTTCACACCTCTGGATCAGTATTTGTGCATTGATTAGAGGGAAAATGAGTTACAGAGAGAGAAAGATAGAGATTAGCATCAATGCAAGGATATTATGTTGACAGGAAACATACAAAAGTATACAGGATTCTCAGGAAGCAAACTTACAGACTGCTTTGACTGGACGTATCTATTAATTACTTCTTGGTAGCGTGACAACACCTAAAAAATTCAGGCACAAATAAGTGTAATACAGATAATCTGAACAGAACATCCATAAGAAATATGATTGGAAAAGGAAGACTACAGTTCTATATTCTGTCTCGAGTTGGCTTAGCTCATTTCTCTTCCTCCAAATCTGAGCCTCAATATCCTGAAGCTTATGAGTTGTATCCTCATATGACTTTGCACAGATAGCCTCAATTGTATAGACAGCAGGTTTGAAGAAGTTATCACCTGCAGGTACCAGAACAAAGACAAGCCTTTAAGAAATTATTTGCTTTTCTGATGCAATTAATAGTTTTAAGAAGTAATACATCATGTAATTCAAATTAACAAACATGAATTATAAGCAGTTCAAACCATAAACTGCGAATACGTGAGCACCAGTTTTCAGTTGCAAAACCTCACAAGGTTGAAGGCCTTCCAATCGTTTGAAGAAAGTGGCTTTTGTGTCCTTAGCCATTGCATCCCACAAACAAGTGAGTAGTTCAGCAAACATATCAATTAAGCCTCTTCGGGGGGGGGGGGGGGGGGGGGGGGGGGGGGGGAGGCGAAGTGATGTACAGCATTTACCGTTGAATCCATTTTGTACACTTGAAAATGCAAGAAATACATTCCAGCCGATGTGACCTTGCCTGTCTTCTCACTGTCTTCCTGTATATGTTAACAGCATTACTTGTTTGCAAGATGTGGTATATTGATCAATTACATAGGAGAAGAAGCATTAATGAGTTGTCAAGTGGAATGCATAATGATAAAGTATATAGAACATAGTAAAACAGCTCATAAAGATAGTTACACAGCTAAAGTTTCCAAGAGGAACATGTGATCAAGACCAACTCTCAGCATAACCAACCTCAAGAAGCTTATGTCCAATTCATCTTGATATCTGACATAATTAGTTTTCTCAACTGTCTAACAAACACTAGTGCAAATCAAAGTGAGTGAGGACGATCAAATTACTCTTCCTTCCAAGTGATGATCAGCTGTTGTGCTAATATAATTGATGATAAAACACTTGTTGTGCTAATATAATTGGTTTGCTACAATTCTATTGACTGGATAACACTCGTGATCATGTCTTAGGCCGATGTACAGTACCTGAGACTTTTTTACAGTTTGAGTTTTCAGAACAATAGTTCCTTTTTTTTTTGGGGGATGAACAGTAATGTGTAACTTTTTTTTTCCCCTTCCCTTCTGACAAAAAATATCAAAGAGTTTGTCAGTTAAAATGAATAGGCTACAATACTAAATTGACATAAAACAATAAAGAGAACTTAGAATAGAGAAAGGGAGAAGAAAGAAGAAATGAAGAGACATAAAGAGTGAACAAGATTTGGGAATTTAGGGAAAGAAATTTAGGGAGCAATTTAATATCACTGAATATCACCAGTCAATTATTTTCATTATTCAGCAGTAATAGTCCTATATATATTCAAATTCCTAACAAAAATGGAACAGCTTGAAACATTTCCGAAGTTAAGAATAAATATTTATCATACGAAAACAAATCAGGGTTTATGTTTTATTTCTATGTCTAGAATAAATGCGTAGTTTTGGCATGTGATCTCCAGTGTTAGGAAAGTAAATTTTGAAAGTTTTCCGATCCAATTTCCATCACTCTATTATTTATATAATTACAAGTTAACAAGAACAATATGTATAGCTATGAACGTACAATGTCCAACAGAACAGAATCAAAATATGTGGCATATATAGCTTTGAACTCCAAACAGGCATTATGAGAAGGATTGCTTATCGTCAACCAAAAAGTAAAAAGAAAAAAAAAAGTTGGGACTACTTCAAGTATAGACAATAATTATACAAACAGATTATGGAGCATGAGTGACTCAATTCTTTTGACTAATTGCAATGTGGAATCAAGACATCATTTCCAATTTTTTGTATAGAAGGTCTCTTTAACGAAAATGCGATGAGCGCAAGAAATCATAAGACCATTGAGCAACCTAAACTGAAATGATAAAGATAAATTACCTGCAAGACCAGCCCATACCCCTCATTTGCCTCTTGTTCAAAGTACAGGAGCTGAAGATCAAGTGTATTACAACCTTTAGTACCCAGCTTATATTTGCATGTGTAGGCATACTAGAGGAAAGATGAAAGAAGAATCTTTCTCCATAATAAGAAGCACAAAATTTTAACTCAAAAATCATAGAAAATGCACCTTAAACTTGCTTTGCGCAGAGGATGTAACTCTGACTACAATCCCTGCCTCTGCTTGTTCCTCATTAATTATTACACCAAAAAAGTGAGCAGATTGCTTTTCTACCTGTTGAAGAAGATAATTCAACCCAAAAAGCCAGGACAACAAGTAAGCTTTCTTTGTGGTCAAATGATTATTTACCTTTCCACTGACCGAAGTTCCAATTGGAAGACGTCTGACCCTGACTATTCCACTCAAAGCCTCTTTGAGAACATTAGTAGAAATTGTGGTCTTAATAGGCACACCCAACTTGCTACCAAACAAATTTATAAATAAAAAACTTCAGAATTTCATCATTACCAGAACATTCTAATTTTGTAATGCTAAAAACCTGAATAAAGCCACAAGCATTGTGTTGACAGTTCCAAGGCTGGATAAGTCAATCTCCATATCCATTCCTTCGACATCAAGGGCCTTATTATTGTTAAAGACAAATGTCAAACCAATTAGAAGATACCCTATATAAATTAGTCAAAAGGGTAAAATTATTAGAAACACTAAAGGACGAGATTGGATTGAATTCATAAAAAATAGATGTACACAAAAAATAAAGTACACGCAATGTAATTTGTTAATGAATAAAATCCCACATCGAATGAAGATGAAAACATAGATCAACTTATAAGGTCTTTGACTACTCCTCTTAACAAGATTGACTTTTGAGATGGACCCATAAGTCTTAACATGGTATCAGAGTCCATTAAACTTCAACGAACAATTCGATCCGATTAAGACTCAAAAATGAGCACACGGATTCAAGATTTGTCTGCTCAAACGAGCTACCATCTTGTAGGGACATGTTAAGGGATAAAATCTCACATCAAATAATGATAAAAAAATAGACGAACTTATAAGATTTTGGGTTACTCCTCTTAACAAGGTTGACATTTTAAGATGGACCCCAAGGCTTAACATGGTATTAGAATTCATTAAATTTCAACGAGTTATTCAATCCGATTAAGACTAAAAAAAAGAGCATACGAATTTCAAAATTGGTCAGCCACCATCTTGCGAATGCATATTAATGGATAAAATTTCACATTGAATAAAGATGAAAATATAAACCAACTTATAAGATCTTGGACTACTCCTCTTAATAAGATTGACCTTTTTAAGATGGACCCCAAATCTTAACAATGATCAGTACATCATGTGAGGAAGCCATGTCCATATATTGGAATGTGCATTTCTATCCATCTGGTGAAAAGTGTGGAAGTATATACCTAGAAAAAGATATAGTTGGATAGTTACAGAAAGAGGGTGCGCCATCCCCCTTTCTTCTCATCATATTGAAGGAACAAAAAAGCCCTTATATTATATATTATTAGTAACTTAAAATAAAATCAAAGATAAACAGTAATTGTTATTAAGATTTTATTAGTAAGAGGAAGTTTATTCCTCATTTTTCTCTCCCCAAAGCAACAGCTGGAAAATAATATCTAAAGGTGTATAAGTGAGAGGAGAGAATACCTGAAATCCTGCACTATCATATTGCCTCCTTTTCTCTGGATCTGATAAAATGCTATATGAACATGCAACCTCCTTGAACAGTTCTGAAGCCTCAGGGTTGCTAGCATTCTTGTCTGGATGATACCTGCCAATCATTTGAATTATTGATTAGTAAATCAACAAAAAAATCTCTTCAAAAACATTAATATAAGCTCTGTGGTGGAGGTGTCCATTACGGCGGGACCTGAAGTCCTTAAACACTGTTATTATAACAATGCTAGTAAGGAAAAGAAAGTCTTGAAATCCTAGTATGACAACCCATATTTTTTTTCCCTTCCGTGTTCATGTATTCATAGTCCATAAGGACCTTAACTAGCCTTTCATAAAAAGAAATCCATCATTTGCTCATTATTAGCAAAATCAGCTGCCATTGAACTAATGTGAAAGCCCAAATAAAGCTAAGAGTTTCACATTATTATTTAGCTTATCAGAGGACAATTGAGTTCATAACCAAATTCATTTCCACATTAACTCTTACACTATGAAATTAAAAAGTTCTTTTGCTGCCTGTAAATTCATCAAAAGCAGCAATATAGCTCCCAACCTATTTCCAACACCCACTCATTAAGTTGACACTCACAAACATAAAAAACTCAATAACTTGGTTATGTAATAAACTATAAAAAACCTCCAAATTCACCAACCTTCGTTCATATACATTGTGGAACTTTCATACACAGGTGTAATAACATGGGGAAAAAATGGATTTAACATATTAAAATTGAAACAATAAAAATAAAAATTGGAAGTCTTACTTGAGAGCAAGTTTTCTGTAGGAAGACTTGATTTCCAGATCAGAAGAACCCCTAGACACACACAACACCTCATATGGATCCCTACGCACCACTGGAGCCAATGGCCCCTTCTTTTTCGAACCCCCCATTCTTCTTCTCTAGAAATTAACCCTTATCTCTATCCTCTCTCTTTCTATAAATAAACTATTTCCATTTTTTTTTTTCTTTTTGCATCCAATGAAACTTACTTTAGCTATATGATTATCGAATAGCATTGTTCACCCAAAAGCTTACAATTTATTTAAATACCGCATACAGAGAAACCTTTTGTCTGCAAATCTGCAAGCAAAGCACAATTGGAACAAACAAAACTTATTCATCGAAAGACCCAAAATTATTTGAATTAACGAGCTAGATTTTGCGGGGCTAAATTCAATGCATCGGAAAGGTTAAAATTTCCCTCGGGATCAATGCATAATGCGCAAATTGTCCAAATATAAGAATAATTTTATCCGATTTAAATAAATAAATAAAAAAAGATTATTTGTCTTATCCAAAATACTAATTATTAGTTCAAGTTATACTTCAAAAAAATAATAATAAATTAATTTCGACTCCATTTCCACTCTTTAGAAAAATATTAATTTATGATAATATTTTATTTCAAAAATAATGAATTTGCAAGTTTAAGAGTTCTGTGACTGAAGCTTGAACTAATTTATTGTTTTAAACTTTTTATGTTGAAACAAATATATTATTATTATTATTATTATTATTTGAGATCAATATATTTTTATTTTTATTTGTTTGAAAGATATTATTTTTATGATGTTAAAATCGTGGTTTGATGTCAAATCAAACCATAAAAAATGGTTCCATTTGAAAATTGAGATAGCTTGTTTGATTTAGAATTTTTCCAAATTAAGTAGGTTTGAAAATAGTTCAAAAATCACCTAAACCAAACTATGCTCATCCAAGACGGCGAGAGATAGCGTAATCAAGTTCGAATTTTCAATCATGTTGGGACAATGTTTTATAAATTTTAATATAAAAAGAAATGAGTCGATCGATAAGTGGGTAGTGTTAATGTATGAATCCATTGAAATATATTGATAAGACATAGCTCAATATATAGCGTACATGTCCATCAATATTTCAATTTTATTCATTTGGATAACTACACTCTAGTCGGATATTAATAAGCCACTACCATTTGATTTGATTTGATTTATATATATTAGCATTGGAAAGTTTAAGGATACTCGGCTTATGTTTGAGCACCATTTGGGGGTTATGGGTGAGGGGGTGGGGGTGTGGTGGGGGTGGGGGGGGGGGGCCCGAAATTAAATAAATAATGGTTATTAACACATTATTTAAGCCAAGCACATTAAGAAGCTTAAACTTTGCAATGCTAATATATATTTCAAACCAAACATATTTTCTAATTTTTTGTTATGAGAAATAGATTTTTAGAATGAGATATTAGACACATTTTTAATAATTTTAAAACAGGGCTCAAGCTATCTCAGGGATTAGTTTGTAATTCGGTTTCATGTTTATTATTGAAAAATGGAAATAAGAGAAATTATGAAATATTTGTAGAGTAGAAGGAAAATAAATTGATTTGTGGGGAAAAAGTTTGTGCTTATAATACAAAAAATTAAATCCTGCAAAGAATGAAGAAAACAAAAAATGTTGCAAACTTAGAACTATAATATTTGTTACTGTTCATACTTGATATAGGTATAAGCGAAAAGAACAAATGTAAAGAAAGAGAGAAAAACATTTACCTTGTTTATTGTATTCTATAAAATAAAAGCTGTATTTTCTTCTTTCTTCTATATTTATATATGTACATGTACATGTATACATATACATATAAGCATATGTTGTGTAGTAATATGTTCTTAAAGTAAATAGATTAATAGGAATTTCATGTGGTATGACACAATTTTCAAATTACCTGTCCATGAGGGGCCATACTGCTTTATAAAATAGAGGATTCTTTTTTATTTCTTATATATAAGGCATGTTTGTTTCAGATTAAAATATGATTTTAATTTAAGTCAAAGTCAAACAATAAATATCAACCACATCTTTCTTGGGTCCCACAACTTTTTAATCACACATTTCAAAAATTTTCTATCACAATCTACTAAAAATTTGATTTTAATCCCCACCAACCACCCTCTATATATGTGTGTGAGTGCGTGCGCGCGTGCTAGTAGTAGTAGTAGTAGTATAATTGTATACATAGATGAATACAACTTTCAGATTTGCTGTCATAACAAACCATGCTTTTACTGTACAAGTGGTGTGATATGGTATGGGGGTTAGGTTGATTGTATATAATATGTGATACAAGTGTACAATATGACATGACAAGAAATTAAGGACATCCCTATGAGTTTCAAAAAACATAAATTAATAAAGCATTAGTTATTTGACATGATAAAAACTATTCAATTATTATGAATACTTAATGAAATTTATATATTTTTTCACCAAAATTGATTCAAGATAAACATAAGCAAAGAAATGATGCGATGGATTTTAAGCAATAAAAGCATTAAAGGTGCTGTAACTTTCGTGCTGCAATGCATGGAGAGACCCCTGTTGCGTCTAACGAAACTAATAATTTGATGTATCAATCGCGGTGATGACCAAGAAAAAGAATCATAATTTGAATATGTTCAAACACAAATTTAATTGATCAAATATTTGATCTTAGATATTTCTATTTTTTGTTTTGATGGGAACTATAGTTTTATGTATGTAGTCTTATTTCGTTTTTCTTAATCAGTCTACCCACAAACAATGAGATCTGGATTTCAATTTCTGCATGTCTTTTTAACATTTCCTTAAATGCTCATAAAGTGAAGTAGGATTGCACATTAGCAAGACACGGGGCTAACTATTGAATACCTCCGCATGCACAATTGAATAACAAGAGAATATTGAAATGAAAAATAGGTTATCCTGTAACAATTGAGTTCAATGTCTTAATAAATCAACTTACCTATACAAGTCGGGCTTCAAATGTGGGCCTATTAGCTAGATTATGTGCCAGATACAGGCATCGATTCTGCATGATAACATCTTCCGCCCTTTCCACATTCACATACATCACATACCTTTATGCCAGAAACATCAAAGCATAAATTGCTATGATTGTAAATCATATTGTAAAACACATACATAGTTAGAAAGAAATAGAACAATTATATTCAACATACAAAACAAAAATAATAATAATCAGATTGATTTGTGTCCTTTCCGTGTGCCTATAGGGAAAAGATTTACGTCTAAACCAACACATTTGTATTATATTGGATTAATTAAAATAAGAATAAAAAAACAAAAACCTCATAACACCAGAATTCTAAATTCAAACAAAAAAAGAAGAAGCAAGGAATGAAAAAAATAATCCATAAAAAGTTGAAAACACCATTATTTACCAAACACATATCAGAATAATTTGCAGTTATCCGCTTGATTACTCAATTTTTAAACAAACACAAAGAAACCATGTGTTGTAGAAATGTTGGATTCTTTGAAATAGTATTTCCTCCGTTAGTTCATAATGTTTGCTTTATCATATGTCCATAATAAATTTTAGGGTTCATTTTTCATATTTTCTAAATGATTATTAAGCCAAAAATATTGAAAGCAATATGTTTAAACCTAACCCGACAATTGTACCGAAAAGGGTAAATATTTAAGAGAGAAAAATATTCACTTGGGATTGGACAGGATTCAAATTGGAATTTGATATAACTAAATAACTTATATTTATTATTTATTATATAAAATATTTTAATTTGAAAACCAAATCACATTATTTCATAGAATGCTACCTAAACTTCCACAGTTGTTGAAGCTCTCAAAAAATCCAAAATTAGATGAGTATTGTGGGTCAATTTCTGCACCTACAAAAGCACACAGTAAAGCATTGTTCATCTGTGAATTGCACTTTATTTGCACAAGTACAAAATAACAAAGTATAAACAAAACTCATGATACTATGAAAAGAGAATCTAAAAGACAGTCACCCCAACATATTTGTAGCTCTCCTTTGCAAGTAAGAATCAACAAAATTTATCTTCCTTTCAACTTTTTGATGGACGAGAAAAATAGAATAAGACTTTCAGATGTATCTTTATTTTCTAGCTTTATCAAAGAAGGAAAAATACGTCTGGACATACATGATGTTACCGTGTAATAGTTTTGATAGTTATAATTGTTTTTTAGCATTCATATAGCTAAGAGCCAAACAAATTTCAATAAAAAAAAAAAACCCTTTTAATACATATAACTAATTAAACAACAGACATATGTGTTCACAACATTCAAGAAACAGTCAAAATTCATTTGACAAACTAATGGAGACATGTAAAATTTTCTCAAAGGTACTCTTGAAGAACAGTGCGTAATTTCATATTGAATTGATTTTTTGAATTGAGACCAAAATGATATCCCGGTATGGATGCAATCAGCATGATCTGGACATCACATATCAATA
Organism: Osmanthus fragrans; assembly: GCA_019395295.1. Lineage (NCBI taxonomy): Eukaryota > Viridiplantae > Streptophyta > Magnoliopsida > Lamiales > Oleaceae > Osmanthus > Osmanthus fragrans. The sequence continues at coordinate 28,667,488 of CM033343.1, forward strand.
AAGTAAAAGAGGGAAAGAGACAATAAAAAATATGAGTTTTCAATTGAATTTATAAAAAGAAAAAATTAATTGATTTCTTAATCTAATGACTGAAATTATGAAGCAACAACGTTAAATTAAATTTTAATAGATTTTTTAATCGCATGGTGCATATGACTGAGAGAAAGCCACAAACAAAAATAAATATATATTATTGTCAAAGTTTGGTCCGTTTAGGTATTAAACATTTGATTCCCTTTAATTAAAGATGTGTGTACTAAATGAAAAAAATTTCCCGACATAACAAGTAAACAGATAAATGTAAGAAGATAATATACATTACTGTTCATACTGAAGAAACTGCAAATAGAACTTCCTTATATAGAACGTTCCTCGTACAGGTATAATGTAATTTTTTATTTTCATTTGGTTTCATGAGAACTTTAATACATTTTTGTTCTTAATAATGTAACATAAAGTTGCCATGTAAAAATATAGGTTCAAGTAAATACGAACCAACAAAATTAGGAGTTTGACATTGAGCTTTATTTATAGTTGTCATAGCAAAGCATACACGGACTGCGAATTGAGTTCTTTTGAATCAAATTGGATTCATATCATTTTCGAAAGGCACAAAATGATATACGAGGAGAAAAACTCTCTTATTTTTAGTTGTCCAACGGCAATTTCAACATCAATTATGTTCTGATCAAATCTTTTACAAATAAGCCTAGTTTCATTGCAAAACTTTCAGATGGATTTATATTCCTCAATAAAATAACAGGGCAATTTTTTTAAAAAAAAATTAATTCATGCAATGGAATACCATTAGGAGTTAAAGTATTAAAGAACTCCTCATCAAATGATTGTGCATTAATATTTATTGGTTCATCAAAACTATATTCTTTAATAGAATCACCGGGGAACTATTCTATTAATATAGCGTTTATAAAATCAACACTCTCATTTTTTGGACTTAATATAATTCTATTAATCATAGTTTCAATATTATTTGGATAATTATTTAATTCAGGAAACACAACGTCTATCAATTTACTTATGGAAATGGTTATCATGAGCAATAACTATTTCATTTGGAAGTTTAATCATATTGCATGAATGTAAAGTAAAATGCGATATAAATTTTTTTTTCTCGTTCCTCTAGGATCATCAATAAAATATAATCCATTGTTTTTTTTTTCTGAAGGCATCATTTAGAATCATATTATATTCTTTTCTTTATTCTAAATTTAACTTCGTTTCACTTAACAAATTTTCATCTGAAACTACAATATGCAATTCATCAGCAATACTTTTCCAAGATGATCGTTTTCTTCTAACAAAATATGATGTTCGACAATTCGATAATCATTCACAGTTTTACTCGAAAGTTGTAATAATTCATTTAAATCATTTGAGACCTTTAATTTAGCTGCTTTTATATTTATACTTTTTTTTGTACATAATCTTCTATCATATTTCCTTAAAATGATTCCATATTTTTTGGGATCATGTGGATTGCACAATGTTAAAATTGTAGCGAATATTTTACGCAATGTTATTGTCATTTTATATTGAGGAGTTTCTTGAAAACACATTTCATAATCAGTATCATCATTAAGCAAAACATGTAATAATGCAGCTTTACAAAACGTCAAACCATTAATTTCATTAACATTTTTCAAATCTTCATAAGAAATAACTCCCTTAACATGATCTAGCAATTTTCTTAAATAACATCTTTCTCCTTCTTAATATTTACAGAAATAATTCGTCCTATTGAAAAGATTTTATTTTTTCTTTCATTCCAGATTCTACATTATGAATTCCACACAAAATATTTTGGAAATTTTATGTATAACAAAATTTTCGCTTTAAAATTACTAATGTTCATAAGAAAGTATTTTGTCAACATTAAGTTTTTGTGATATTTTTTTTTTCACAATTTCTTCTAAATCGTCAAATTCTTTGTATGTAATAGATTGATAGTTTTAAAAATGCAACTGTAGAGCACTAACAGACGGGCTCATATCATATAAAGTAAATCCAAAAATTCTCCATATAGTTTCAGGTGAAGATACACATCTAGTTGATTGGTACATTTTAATTTTATCGTAAACAAAATCAAGATCGTTTTCATTGACAGTAAAATCAATTTTGTCGTGACATTTATAAACATATTTATATAACTTGAATTGATGAACATATCTCAACATTAATATGAGAATTCTACTTCGTTATTAAGTATGCATTGTATGGAAATACCTGTTTTTTTAAGCAAATACAACAGTGTGGCTTATTTTATATCATAAAAAGCAAGAATACAAATAAAGGAGGGGGCATAGACCTAACCTCCAGTAACTGAAAAAAGTTTCAAGTGTCTTAAATGAAATGCAAGTAGAAGAAAATGAAGCGTGAACAAAAACTAATGAAGATTACTTAAGGGTACTCCCGAGGGTAAATCTTTGAGTGGTAGTACATAGATATCGACCGAGTCATGCATCTGGTTTGAAACATTTTTGGGTCGTAGTAGTATGCATAATTGGGCTTGCTTCACTGTAGTGAATGTCGAGCAAAAAGCAGGTGCATATGATCTCATGATGCTCTTCGTAGGTGTGTCTGATCTTTTGGTGTTCTGTACTACAATATCTGAAGCATGTGATAGTGACTTGCTGACTGAAGGTACGTCTGCCTTAATATTCTCCGAGCAATCTCCGAGACCCATGTCATCCATGTCACTTTGCATAAATGCATTCATCGTATCATAAAGAGGAGTCATGAAGTCTTCTAGTCCCATGCTATCAATTTCCCTATGAATTTGAGCATCCACCTTATCCTGTATACGCGTGATGGTAGGACTAGATGATGATGATATGTCGTTGAAGAGCTTGCCAACTAGGTCGTCAATGGAATTCCTCATGGAGGCTCCCATCTTGATGCCATGGGTCTTTTTGAAGTGGTTAATCAACATTTGCTTTAACTGAGGCCTAGCCTTCGTGCCGCTTAATATACCATCGGTACCTAATATTTGTGATGAATGAGAGACCTCTGAATGTGTTTTTGAATACTGGGAACTGGTCTGTGTAGGTTTAGAGGGTATTGTAGCAGTTGGAATATCAGTGGTAATTTTGGGGGGAGGTGATACCTCAACAGGAGCATCTGGAGTAGGCTCAGCAAGTTGCTGATCAATGGGTGCTATCTTTGCCGTGTCCTCAACCACTAAGGGATCAACTATTTGAGTTTGAATAGGAACCCCTGGAGTGTTCTCATGGACGATGGGAGAGACCTCTGGTGTAGACTCTGCCACTAGGAGAACAATCGATGGTACCCCTGTATGATCTGTCGATGGAGAAGCTGACTCTGTCACAACTACAACAGGGGTAGTGTGAAGCATAGGAGGTACTGTCGAAACTGGTATCCATTGCTTCCTTGACTCAACGAAAGTAACATTGCCTTTGCCATTTTCAGCCCTATTAGTAGTGGTCACAGTAGGAAGAGTAGGCTGAAATAGGGGAGCACAACAACTGGAGGAAGAGGTGGGGCTGGTGGTACATGGCATGATCTAACTAAATAGTGCTCATTAGTATGTCCAAAATGTTTGCACTGAAAACAATAGTCTGGCTTCTTGTTGTACAAGACGGTCTACCAATATCCTCCGTGCTTTTCACACTCAATCCAAATCCTATCTGGGAGCTTATATTCTAAATTAACCTGCTTGTTATCTAACAAATGATTTCTAACCTTCATTTTTTTTCCAGTCATTAAGTTGTTTATATTTAGGGTAACATTTTTCATCAATAATTGTGTTCTCATTAATTTTTTTTGTAAAATCAAATCTACATTTATTTTTATTTCCTACAAATATTTTTCGGATTTAAAACACCACATGTACCATACATCATATGTTTAATAACAAGAGAATAAAGATAAGGATATTGAATCTCCTCAGAAATCTGAGCACTAACAAATTTATCAACCAATTAGGAAATGTAATTGTACAATCATTTTTTAAAATCAATAAAAAATGCGGCAAGTGGCAGCCTTCTTTTTTGAAATTCTATAACATATATATATGCAGCAACCTATCCAAATATTCTTTTTCTCACAATATCTTCATTTAACTGTTCAAGTTTTGCTCTAAAAATGTGAGCTACTAGATCATACCTATTTTGAGCTTCATTATTATACTTCAATTGTTCCTTAGTTTTTGGTCAATTTGAATTACAAGTTATCGTTAAAAGTACATTAGGGTTACCAAATCTTTGGACTAAAGGCATAGCATCCATATAACGTTGTCCTAAATCTCTAGGACCATCAATAAAAGATCTAGATAAAACAATCAAACAGCCAATTTTATTACCTCCTTTTCACCAATTCCAAGATTATCTACAATTTCTTAATACAATTCAGCTCGAAGTACACTATGATTACATTGAAAATAATCTAATATAAATGTTTCAATTTTTACATATACGTCAACAACAAATTGTTGTAACAGTCTTCCAGAATATAATAATATTGAAGTTGTTGATAATCGTATCTATAGTTTACAACAATAATATTTTCTACACGAAACTTGCATCCTGATTATCTTATTTTCCATCACTAAATTAAAAAAAGAAGAAGTTAATACTTCATATAATAATAAGAGAAAATATAACAAATCACATAAATATTTAGAAATAAATAATGTAAAGTAGAAATGGTAGGCATGATAAACTAACCTAATGTTTCTTTCTCAATAAATTCCTCAGGCAAGGAAAAAGTAATTGCATCAACAATGTCTACATTTATGCAAATGTTTGTTTGTTTGTTTGTTTGTTTTTGTTCGTATTATTTCGCTAAATACCTTGGTGTCAACTTGTTTCATCGTAAGGAAATAAAAGTGGGTATTGAAGTGGGTCATAATATCCATAAAAATATTGTATTCTATTGCAAATTCCCTCCTTACAATGAGCTACAATATCATGCATATGAACATCATCATATCAATATGATAAATCCAAATAACAGCAACTTGTGAAAACATTGGGTGTATTAGGTGTTCTTTGATTAGCAGTTGGATTACATCGAAGTCTAATAGAATGAGTTTCTAAATCAGGAATAGTTCCCAAACTTCGGAAAAAAAAACTATGTGAGGATTATTCTCTAAAATCTTCATCAATTTAATAACAAGAGGTTTGGCTAACCATTCAGTAAGATTTAATCAATTTTACACTTCATTTATAAAATGGTGTATTTGACCTTGAATTCTAAAGGTAAAAATACCGTTATAGTTTGTGCATAAATTTTTATCACAATTCACACCAAAGCTTCACACTATTTTTCTAAAGTTTAAAGATTCTTCATAATTTGAACATCATTTGTTTTTAAAACAATTTATCCATTTAAACTGCAAAATCCCTTAATTTCTCTAAAAAATTTCACAGCTCCACAATTATCACATGTAGTCGTTTCAGGTAGCATATAAGGTTCTGAGGAAAGATTATCATCATAATGCCGCATATTTGAACACACGCACACATATATTACAAATTTTCAACCAATTTTACTATAACAAATATAATAAAACAAAGAGTAATAAAATGAAATATTATAGTACGATTCTCACCAGATTCTTTTCCAGTTTTGACTATTTTTTTTCTTTTTGTTGTTCATCGCATGTATTTTCTGTTAAATTATTAATATTTCATGCTCACTTACTACAAAATTCAGTTACCGCCGAACTTTTTGAACATTTACCTTCAAAAGAAGAACAAATATTACAAATGAAAATAAAAACTTAAATCACAAAAATATAATTTATAACTGATACAGCCCAACATGTAACATAAAATTAAAAGAAAAAAATTACTAACGAATCAACATAATCAATAAACTATAGATACTAACAAGCAGAAGTGGTTGGAATGTAGTTAATTTCATAATTCAAGAAAAATAACTTATTTCGAACAGATGATCTAATAGATTGCCCACAATTTTGCGAATGAAAATTTTCTTCCATAGACTCATTGCAACCACTTTAAAGAAAAAACTTATTTAGCCCCTTAATAAACAATACGTTTAAAATGATGTTTCGGTACAATAAAAGCAATTCATGAATGAAATATGCAATCCTTCACTTTTGTTCATGTTCAAATTTTGGAGGTTGAAATTTATGTCTCATCCCTGATTGAGATTTACAATATCGAAAAGTTTAATACCAAAAAATAATGCAATTAATTAAAAAAAATATGGGCACTATAAATTTCACCAATCGAATTATAAATCAATTCACATAATAAAACTAATTTTGATTTTCGTCAAGTTCTTCATAGAAATCGGATAAAAAACAATACGAAATTAATATATATATGTATAATCAAAATCTTGAATTGACCCTAAACAATATACATAAAATAAAAAATATATTACACTAACATGACAACATATGCTGCAATCATAAGGAAAAAAAAAAAATATGTAAAAATAAATAAATCAAATAGACCACATGCACATGAAAATGAACAAAAAAAATATAGTTTTACAATTAGTTCAATGAACAACAACAAAAATCACAACCTCTGGTCACCATTAAATCGAGACCATTATCAAGATATTGACTTCTAGTATTCTGCAATGTTAAGCAAAAGGGAAAAAAAATGTAAAAATAAGTAATAAAAATTAAAGTAGATCAAACAGAGCACATCTGCATGGGAAAAAAAAAACGCACAATCGATTTAATCAACAACAACGAAAACCTTAACTTATGACCATCATCAAATTGAATTTTCTTGGTAATAACATACCATTACCAAGATTTGTGCTCTGATGTATGGAAAACTTAGGGCTTTGTTACTGTTTTCTAAAAAAGAATCTCAAATAGACAAAATAAAAAACGGTAGGGAGAGAAATACAGAAAAAATCAAAGTTCGTAACAAACGATTCCGACTAAAAAATCTTCATCAAACATAAAACAATTATAATAAAAAAAGAATGAAAACGTTCTATTACCAGGAGATATAGATAGAAGTATGTCTGCATAGGATGGAGAAGAAAGATTGAGAGAAAGCAAAAAATAATATTTCCTTTTTGTTGTAAAGAGAGAGAGAGAGAGAGATATCAGTACATGGTAGATGAAGAGATGTAAATACAAATGGAGATGATGTTCAAATTTACATGAAAATGAAGTGTGAATAGATGAAATGTAAATATAAATGAAATGACGTTGAAATTTTCATAAAATGAAGTATTAATGTCAGTTAAATTTAAAAATATTTTAAAGTAGGTTTCAACCATGTTTCAATGCCACTTCTAAAGAGTGTGTTTGATAGGCATTATTTGGAAAAAATGCATTTTGGAATAGTGATATGATGGGAAATGTGTGGTTGAAAAAGAAGGAAAAGTTATTGATGTGATAGAAAATATTATTTTATTGAAGAATGTGTGGTTGAAAATGAGTAGAAGAATGAGAATGAGAATTAAAATGGGAATCAAACGGGGCCTAAAAGTGTTTCAGTCACGTTGTATGCATGAGATAAGGATTTCAACCAAATTAAAGTAGGTTTGACTATTAAAAGGTTTCAACAAATATATAAAATTAGAACACTAAATAATTCATATGCATATATACAACATCAGCACGAGGTAAAGAATTAGCCTTATGAATAATAACTAACTCTCATCTTTTATATATTGTAATGAAATATCGATTAATGTATTTTTGTGATATTACTAATACTACAAATTATGAGACGTAACAAAAGAATGCATAGACGAACAATAATTTTACAATTAACTTTTTATCTATATATTTTATTGGACCCACAACTTATAAATATATAAAAGTTTTATCATTTATAAATAGTGTTTAAATAAGTGAATTTAATAAGGATAATATTAAAATATTATGTGGATTAATATAGTTAGTTTTAAAATTTTAATAGAGTAGATTATTATGATACACACATAAGAATGTTAGATAAAATTAGTGACGACCTAGACGATATAATGAAACCATAAATCTTGCTTAGATTTCAAGTTAAAAGACCTTAACAATTAAAATGACTCAGGGTTGATCGTGTGCCCATGGTCGACAAAAGATATAATGCCCACGGTGCCACGTTAGCATTAGGCCTATTTTTTTTTAATAAAGCTACTTGTACAGAAGAGGTTGACAGAATACTCACATGCGAGTGGGTCCCATGTGAATAAAAAAGTCCAAAAAAAGAAATGGAGCTCTCGCATGTGAGTGTTCTGTCAACCTCTTCTGTCAATCTCTTCGTAGCGAGATTGATTTTTTTTTAATCCCTCTCTCCTTTCCCTCTCCTCACACCCTTCCCTTTTATCCTCAAATTACTTTTTCCTTTATCCTCTCCTAAACACGCTGTGCCCTGACGCTCAAATCAACAGTAGTCGTCCTTATTGGACTCTTTCTCTTCCATGATAAAGTACTCATTGTAAGGTGTATTTTATTGATCATAAAATTAATTATTCTCTAACTTTTCATTTAAAAGCCAAAAAAATGAATGTAATTTGCAAACACATTACTATTCATAAAATTTAATCTAAAATTAGGTCATTACAACTCATAGTTTTGTCTACAAGGATTGGTGTTTAATTTCTTGATTTGTTACCCTAATTACTAATTTGTTATATTTTTTTGTAATTTTTTTTATAGGGATGGAATTGTAAAGTGATAATAATATTTTTGTTGCACAAGTTTCCGTCAGCCAAATTCCCAAAGTTGGGCAAGAATTTGAATTTGAATTTGAATTTGAATGAGGCGGCGTACAATTTTTATAATCAATATACATGAGAAATGGGATTTAGTGCACGAATAGCCAACAATAAAAAGAACAAGAAAACAAATGAAACTTACAGAAAAATATTTGTTTGCTCTAAGGAAGGGAAGAGATTGCTCCGTGTCCCGGCTTAGGGACAAGGAGTTTATTTGGTGCCACCACCACCCCCCCCCCCCCCCCCCATTGGAAGGGGGTTGTTCTATTTTTGCCCTGTCCTAAGTCGGGATAAGGAGAGTTTTTTCCAGAATGGAAAACAGACAACACATATAAGAGGAAATGAAAAAATCATATGCCTTTTCGACGTATTATGGTGGTCGACATAACCTACAATACGAATAGGTATTCGATGAATTTTGCCCCTTTCGTTGGAGTAAACTACCACGACCAGACCATTATTTTTCCCTGTAGATTATTGAGTGATGAGACGAATTATTTGTTTTGTTGTTTTCGAAATTCCTTGAAGCAATGCCATACCAATCACTCGGAGCTAATTATTACTGATCAAGATGCTGCAGTTTTGAAAGCTATATCAATGGTACTGCCCTCCACATTGCACTAGTATTCAATAAGTTTTATGAAAAGATCAATGCAATGTTGTATACTAAGTAGTATCACACGTTAGTGAATATCATTAACCAATCTAAGATGCCGGAGGAGTTCAAACATCGTAGGATTGAGATAATGGAAAGTACAATTTTAGATTGTAATGAATGGTTCAATAGCATGTATGAGATACGAAGTCGATGGGCACAGGCATATGTCAAACACGTATTTAGTGCTGGAATGTCTAGCAGCCAAAGATCATAGAGTGGTCAATTGTTCTTGAAGAAATGTGTTTAACATGAAGAACTCGTTGATGGGTTTCATTACATGTTTCAATAGGGCACTACATGAGAAGTTAGTTGCTAAACATATTGATCTCACTGAACAACTAAGACTGATCTCAGTTGTTATGATAGAACTTCAGATGGTTCAACTATACATAAATTTTTTTTTTTTTCTAAAAGGAAGTTGAACCAAGTAATTTCTACATTTGCTTGAAGAGGTCAAGTTCCGTTAGTGTACGATGTGGAGCGATTTGAGCCAGAAAATTTTTGAACGACAGCGTGAGCTTACTTATTACACAGCTACTGATTTTATCTCATGCACCTGTGAAAATTTTGAATTTAATGGTTATCCGTGTTTGCCATTCAAAGAAAAAACAAGTGCTTCTCTTACCAGGAAAAAAAAAAAAAAAATTCTACGAGATGGATAAAGAATGCCAAAGTTGGGCCAGTCTACGAACCAATGGTCAGTTTATCTATCGACGATGGTTGTAGTTAGTCACTGATGGGATGACATGGGATGTCGGCTTATAAAGCTTCGTTTTAGTCAATGATGTATCTTTAACAGATGCTCGCAGCACCTTTCTCTTGGATGATTATGGAAAATTGCATATCAAAATGAAAGAGATTGACAACGGAAGCAATGTTGACATGAGCAACACTGGAAACAAAAGTCACGACGACGCACGAGTTGTATGTGATCCAAATGTCGTTAAGAGTAAAAGGGTGCGAAAAGCAGCTAAAGTCATCGAATGAGAAAACTCTTTCCAAAAGTAGTAGACAATGCAGTGCATATGGTGCTATGGTCATGAGAAAGGAACATGTCTGAAGTTGCACAAGTGGTAGGTTAGAAGCACATTTTTTAATGATACTAGTCGACGCACGTGCAAGGCACGTGCTGTAGTTTAGTTGGCTACGTATTAGTGTGGAGCGATTTTTTATCATTTTACGTAAACTAATTTTGAGCTATAGCGCATTGAAATTAATTAAAAATTAGAATATATTATTGCAAATGTTTTTTTTTTTTTTTTGTTTTCTTTGTGTGATATAGGTAAGTAAAGCAAAAAATATTTGAAATATAATACATAGTGGTTAAAAAACAGGCAATTATAGAAAAAAAAACTTCATTTGGTAAACGTAGGCCAGTTTTTTAAGATTAAATGAAAAATTATAATGATTTGACATATATGCATTCCAATCAATTTTCGTATCTAAAATTACACATAAAAAAATTATTTACAAAAAAAGAAAAGTTGCTTGAATTTATAGGGAATGTAGATGATAATGAGGGTAACGAGAATAGCATCCGCAAAGAGTAAGGCTATGGCGAAGAGAATTTTGGGGGTTGTAAAATCAAGAGAATTAAGATTTCAAATCGTTCCAACTTTGCATATCCAAAGAGCCTCATTTCTTCAAGTGAAGTCCACAGTAGCTTTCAATAATTTACATAATCAAAATCCATTTGGAAAACTACTTTTAACACACACAGTGTAACAAAAAATGCATGGATAGGAACTGCAATTAATTAATTCACTTTATGAAAATAAATAATTAGCAATACCAAAACTTGGGTATTCATATAGTGCAAGCTGAGTTGCACTTTGGTAATCAATAAAAACATAAAGCAAAATAATTAGTGTCATTCTATTTCCTTCAATTTTTTTTTACATTTTAATATATGAACGTGATACCCTAGAACCTTAGCGTGCAATCTTACATAAACCATATAGCACATATTGAATCACTTCTATTTAAGGTCAAAGATTAATAGAGAATATGATACTAAGGTGTGATAAGTGCGAATTTCGCACTTATTTATATCTTTAAAATTAGAGATTTGTGTGTTTTCGACGGCGATTTTATACTTAATTTAGTCTTTCTTATTTTATAGGCTCAAACCCGGGTTAATTGACATTTGGAAAGAATTTATGCGAGAAAAGAATAAAAAATGCCGAAGTGCGAGAATTTCAAAGTTTGGCGAGCTAAAGAATTTAAATGCAAGAATTTAATGGTTTGGCGATCTTGCCATCGCTTTTTATTTGATGAAGCCTCACTCATTTAAGGACTTGAAGGTTGTCGAAATCTGGGTGCCAAGTTGCTGATATTAATGGCAAAAATTTACGCGCCAAAAGAACAAAAAACCAGGAAGAATAAGCTAATTTCTTTACTCGAAACCTCTGGAAAGAATATTAAGTGTATGCTTGATATGTTGTATCAAACAAGACTGAATAATATAATGAACAAAATTGTAGATTATTTTTCCAGTGCTATTTAATCCTTCCAAACATGCTGTAATAGGGCCTAGTTGGGCATGGTAAACCAAAAGACGATGAAATGGGTTTTGATAAAGGGTTTAGGAGGAAATAAGCTCCAAGGAACTCGCTATTCTAACTTCTATAAATAGAGAGTGAGTTTGACTTTCTAATCTTACATTATAATGATTGCATTTAATATGTTATAGATTTCAATATTCTACTTCTCAAATTATACAAACCACATTTGAATTGATTGGCCATTGACACATAAAAAAATATGTAAATTAAAAGATGTAGAGAAATCAATATATGTTTATTGAAAAAACCAAAATGAAGAGCAATAATTAAGAGCATCGTTGGATTGTAAAAAAATTTACTCTCTAATTTAAAAATACTCTTTATTATTCATAAAATGTTTTTTTATTAATGGATAGTCTCTTAGAGATGTTCTTAGAAGGTGTCCATGCACTTCTATATGATGAAGCAAAATGATTCCTCATCTATTTCCAGCCATTCGTAATACAAGGTAATTTATTCATTGTTGAGGTTTAACTTTAAGAGTAGCTTCTAGCCTTGTACCTTCAATTGATGCTTTATGCAACACTATCGGGGTAATATTGAAAAGACCAACAACAGCAAAGTGACGTTTACAGTATCTGGTTTAGCAAATCAATTATATAACTGAGACGAGTTTGACTTGGAATTGCATTCAGGTTCAACCATTTCCCAAAAACGAAAACTGCTGAGAATGGCAAGGTTTGACATCATTTATCAACAATATCTCACCTCAATGACCTTTGGATCGCACAGAGAGAATGCCTCCTACAGGAAAGAAATGAAGCTCACTTGAGATACCATAAGGTATACAAATTATAAATTTCTACATGAAATTTCAAATTGCAGAGAAACAAAGAAGAAAGAAAACTGAAAGCATTGCAGGCAGAGGGTAAAAGATACATTTACTTATTCATATTACCATAAAAGGGAGGAAGCCTGAAAAAATTTTGATGGTGAAGAAAATAAGATATATCCTTCAACATTTAAGCATAAACAAAATCATTAGATACGTACATAAATTTACAATGAAAAGCACGGCCAATCTACTCTGCCACAGAATGCTCAGGCTAGAAGATCAAATTTTGGGAATACCCATAATAGTACAAATTAAGCCAACTAACACTATACATTTTAAAACCGCTATAAATTGGAATGTCTCTAGAAAATTTCATCATTATTTTCTTACATGAAGTATTTTAGACACTAACATCTCCCATGGTGAGCACTTCCAGTGCGTCTTTATATTGTTGCCTTTTTATCAGTGCTTTCGCATTAGCATGAAGCATGAGTCCCATCATTATCGCCCTGTGAATTGACAATCTTATCCTTTGCATCCAGAAATATTTAACCATAGAAGCATTATGCATTCCACTTAATATATAATAAATTCCATACCGCTGGTCAGTCTCATCTCCCAATTGCACTTTCTCTCCACTCTGATTTTCCAGCTCCAGATTGAAGTCTTCAATTGGCAATGAACCTTCTGCATGTCTACTTGCCAATGACGTGGCTGCAGCCCTGTAATTCCGGTCATGTTACCAAAAGTGCAAGAAAAGGCCACACAGAGAGAAGTGCCTATTTAAGCAAATGAATCACAGAACTAATCATGTTAGACACTTGTACCATCTTTGAGTTGCAATTTACAAATGTTTGCACCATCGCTAATCTAGTTCGGGTTCTATGTATAACATGATGTAACCTCCATAAGTTAATGCAATGAATCTCAAAGGATGAATTGATGTATAACGCAGTTGCAGTATACTAAAAGTACATCAACAGCAATTACTTTCCACTCAAAATAGCTATCCATGTCTCGAAGATATCCTTATCGACTGCCTGGAAAGAGCGGTGAACAGTCTTGTCAAACAAGGCTATTCACCACCACCCCTCTCATCCTCCTTCTCATGTATAAACTTATGGTCAGTTCAGATCCAAAATATCTATTATTTACTTGGATCGTGCAAATTATGTCTTCAAAAGTGACATGAATAAAAGTATAATTCATTTCCAGAAAGCAAGGTTAAGTACCCTACAATTCACAGAGATACTACAGTTTAACATAAAATCCACAACAATTAAAAAAAAAAAAAAACACACACACACACACACTAATTAAGCTACAGACACGCTAAGGAAGTCAAAGAACTATACAAATGAAAAAGACCTAAAACATATCGAGTTGAACCATGCACATTAGATTGACTTTGATCAGCCAGATCGACTTTGATTAGCCACCAATAAACCATAACTCCCATCAAATTCTAATCTTTCAAAGAAAATAAAGAAATGAAAATATTCATAAGCTTGACGGGATATAAATTATAATTGACTTTGATAATGCAATTAATCACACAATTCACCTAAAACCCAAAATTATAGATTGATCACGTGGGGTAAAAAGATTAAGTAACAAAACAAAGGAGGCACGGACTTGAGTCGGGAGAGTCTCTTGGAGCGCTCCTCCTCAGCCAAAAACTCCTCCTTAAGAGACTTCCCTTCTTGATCAGTCGAAACCTTCGAAGCCAATATCTTGGCGTTGTTTCTGACACCCAGTTGACTCAATTTTTCAGTACCATCACCATCTCTCAAAATTCTGCCTGTGTATATCAGGTTTATGCACTGTGGCCCAACACAGCCTCATTTCGTGGCGACTACTTCTCTCAAAGTGGCCACTGTCCACTCATCGAGTTCTACTTCCAGTACTCCACTCCAAGCCCCATCTACCCTCAATTTCCCCATATTCATTGAAGTTCTCTGTGTGAGTCGTCGTTTAGTTGATTTCTAGGAGAAACGAAGAACAGAATTTTGGGTTTTTCGTCTGTACAGTTATGGTTATTGGTCATCATATAGTGTTTGAGCTACTTGGGAATAAGAGTTGAATATTTATTAGTAATTGGAATAAGACGATTTTTTTTCCGCTAAAAGCAATCATTAAGTCCTTGTTTGAGCCATTTTTTCATCAAAATACATTTTTCAATAGTAATTTGATTCTATTTCAATCACATTTTTCAATAAAATAATACCACACGCAAACCCAAAAAAATTTTTGAAAAAAAAAAATGGGGCTCAAACAACTCCTAAATGAATAGTTATATTTTAAGGGGTAAATTTTTTGAATAATCAATGAACTTTAACATGATCACGACTTACTCATTGAAGTTCAAATTACCTCTCAATGATCACTGAACTTTTGGCCGTTGCACAATATCCAACACTCACCAAATTTCGTTACCATCAAAGCTAACGTAGCAGATGAAAAACATACGTGAAAGGTGACAACCGTTTAAAAATTTCAATAAATCACAAAACTCAACCAGCTCACCTAAAAACGTACGCACAAAACATGACATTTCACTCAAAATCATTCTCATTCCAAATTCAATTAAAATCCCCAAATCCCCCCAACCCTAAATCACTACCGTCCGATTCCTATGCTACCTCACACACATGTTGAACGGAAGAGCACTCCCATTGATATATTCACACCGCTCACATGGAGTAATGATCGTGAGTACATGACTATAAACATCGTCACAATAAAGTTTGAAAGCATTTCCTTTTCGTTAGGATATATTCCACCCCTTAAGTCTAGTCAATAAAACAAAAAATCACACGATATAATACGTACGAAGTTCCCCAAAGAAAAGAAAGACAAACAATGTTTCGGGCCTAAGACGGAAAATATCAATCAATAATTCTCCTTTAAGTATCAAGACTATTCTTTTCTAGGGGCCAAAGTATCAATAGTTTGGTTAGCAATGGGCATAAAGCAAAATTCTCAGTCTCAATGCTTTAGGTAGTTCGGATGACAATGAGTTGAGTTCGGGGTTTAACAAGCATACCGAGGTTGTAACACCCTCTTTTAAACCTCATAAACATTTGACAAACATCAAGTAATCTTGCAAATCAAACACCATTGCATTTAAAGTTCATGTTCCAGACCCAAGTTTATACACATTCATCAATATCTATCCTTCAAGCCAAAACATATTTTACTAAATAACTTACTTCAAAAATTTGATAGATTTATGGAATTGGTTACTATTTCTGAATTTCATAAAGAACAGTTACCCATATCTTATTTGCCATGTAATTTTCCCTATATATTACCTCAATTTTTACAATCATAGTATTTGCAAATAATTATTCCGTAAGTACAGAAAATATATACAGACTAACCGCAAAGGGTATGCTGAATCTAGAATATGGCAATGATGAAATGAAGCGCGAATTCCACTTGGAGTGTCATGTGTTCAAGGCCAACCTAAAATGAAACCGCAAATACATATCCAAATTCAGAATGATGGTATCTTACTGGTTTCATTTCAGTTAAAAATGTTATTTGCATTGTTAAGTATGCCACGCTACTTCTAGTCCAAATTTCCGCATAATGGGCATGATAAATATATTAAACTCTTTAGGAGAAATCGTAAAATAACACGAAATTAGCAATATCCCGAGCATGTTTCTGCCAGAAGACTTTGCCTCCAATTTTCAAAGTAGAAAACAGAACCTACATTCATTTGGGACACTTGGAGCCAGCATCAATATCTTACTTTCTGGTGTTCACAGAGCTGATCATTCTCATTCCAGAAAATTGAGTCTAATAACTCTCTACAGGAAATTCCTATTCATACGTAAGAAGCGCAATTGTTACTACGATATTTAACAAATGTGTTTTCTCGTTCGCGACTATTCAAGATACTTATATAAGCTATTGCACATTAAGGCAACACCAGGATGCTTGGTCAATGACTATTCTCACTTTGAACAACTGGCCATAAACCAGAGTTCTTGTAGTAAATTCAAATCCAAGAAAGGGAGTAACATGACTTCCAAGAAACATATATAAACATTCCATAAAATTGAGAGAAAAAAAATTCCGATGTCACTAAAGAGACCTGAAAATGAATCAGACCATACACGAAGAATAATCAAAACCATAAACTTTTATGACACCTTACTGTCTTGTGATTTTTTTTCGATCGAGTGTCATGGTCAAATAAGAAAAGCCAAAAAACACATTATCCTCACCTTGATTTTTCAGACTTGAAGAATTAAACAACAGGTGAAAGCTAATGCTCACCCAAAAATAATAATTATCAAGATAAAGGCTGACCCCTTAAGAAATCTCGAAAAATGGGCCGAAAATGAATTGCAAAATTGACATCTGACAGCAAAATAGATAAGAAAAATTGATAAAGACTCGTGGGTTATGAATTATGATATATATCCCAAAAAAAGGAAAAAAAAAAAAAAAAAAAAAAAAAAAAAAGGTAATCCGAGGACCATCAACCAAGCTTTCTGAAAGGCACCATTTTTCAAACCCAAAGCTGGAAATGGAGATGATATATGCTCGAAACAGAAGGTGAAACTTTAATGACAAGGTTTGCCTTGTGCTGATCCGACTTTAGAGAAACAGAAAAAAGCAAACTAACATGAAATTAATGCAACTGGAACATGTTATAGTAGATGACAGGCACAATTAATAAGTCTGAAACAACATTTCAGCTACATGTTGACATGCAAAAAACAGAGAATTCAATGGGTGATACCTTCATATTAAGCAAGAAGAGAACATATGTTTGTGGACATAAACATTCCACAAGCTGAGACAAAAATAAAAAGTCCAAAAAGATTTGATAAATTATAAAAGAAAAAAATTACCCAAAAATAAAAAAATTACCGGTGTGGTTTCATTGCGTGACTCCACCCAGTAATCAATGAGTTATCTACTTTTTTCACTAAGTCATGAAAAAATTCTAAGAAAATTCAGGGCTTCTAATCATTGAAGTAGTACCTTTGGATACATACAGAACACAACTTTTAGTACTCTTCATAGCAGCCTTCTCAGTACTCTTGACAGACGAACAAAACCCTATGTGCATATTATATAATTAACTGAAAAACAAAAGAACCTAGTGTTATGGGTGTACTTTCTCATGCTCCAAAGTAAATCATGCCCTTAACTTCTTCATTCTTATATAAATATTCTTCTTTTTTGATAAATGTTATGTTCAATAAATGTACTTAAAGTTCATACATGTTTATGTGCATTTTCTTTCACAAGAAGTAAGAAAAAATGCACAACAATGCCTTAATACCAGAAACAAAGTGGAAATGTTTTAATGCTATATTAGCTTGTTCCAGCTTGGTTAGATAATACATTCATTACCTCTTTTCTCATGCTAAAGCAAAGTGATATTTACTTTGTTCAATTGGCAAGTCTGGCACTATCTTATTCGGTCCTTTTTTAGTAAGTGTGGCCAATTATTTCCCACAAAATATTTAACTCGTTGTAGGACATCTACCATCATTTATAACTTTCAAAAACTATATATTTTGAATGAAAATAGTGTTCTCTTATTTTCATAGCTAAAGTTACTCAACAATACAAATAATTGACTGGATTATTTTCATAGCCAGAGTTCTCCTAATTTCATAGCTAAATTTACTTTCAGCTCCAAGGCAATCACTTGTTTGGAGAATATTATTTGCTTTTCTAGTTTTAACTACACTTAAAAGCAACTGTGGGTAATTCTTCTTTAAGATACTTGATCTAATTCTCAGCAGCTTCTCCTGTAGCCAACTCCATTGGATTGGACCAGCTTTCCAAATTATTTCCCTCTTTTGAGCTGCCTCCTAGATGCTCTTTTGATGAGAGGGTTGCTATGGTATATCTTGATATAAGTATTTTAATATAAAGAGAGCAATAACATGATCTCTTTAGTAGCTTCTATAAAAATATTTATGATTATCAAAAGAAGGAAAAAAAGTGAGTGCACAGATGAACTATAGTAAAAAAATAGGACAATCCAGTAACCTACCTTCTATGCATATATAACATAACATCCATGTGAAACACTAAAAAAACGTGAATCATTTCTCAATCCTTCATGTACCAGCTTTAGCATATTCACATATCAACAAAAACAATACCCGCAAAAAATAGAATGGAAAGATAAAATACAGAGAATCCAAATGAAGAAAGAAAAAATCTTGATTTTTATTGGGACCAAAAATATTGAACAAATATCAATGTATAAGAGATAAAGAACCCAGATGAAGATATTAAAAATAATAATAATAAGGAAAGAGCAGAAGTGGAAGACAAAAAAAAATTTATGCAATAAAAAAAAAGTTAAGTGTTTCAATTATAAAAATTTACAAAGTCCATATTCATATTCTTAACTCATGAAGAAAGGAAACAAACAGAAGCTTTACACGAAGATTCACCCAAAATAAAATTGCAAAGACAAGGCAGTGTCATGGAGATGAAGATGTCGGCTAAAATTTCTGGAAGTATATTCTAGAAATTACATTTATTTTCTTAAAAACTTCCACAATGCCACTAATTTAATCAGAATACTCTGGAATATAATCAATATCAAGAATCAAGATCGAATTCAAAGAAAAATAATAATAATAGTTTTTTTCTAAAAATAAAAAGACATAGCATCACCTAATTATTAAAGATTAGCTGAAAGGCATAGTTATAATTGTTACAACGTAATAAACGTAACCTGTAAATCCGTAAGTTCCCATGACCCTTGTGGACACGTGGCTTTTATCACCTGTCAGCCCATCCTTGGCTAACCCGAAGTCAGAGAGTTTTGCATTGTAGTTCTGCCATATCAATAAAATTAGCCGCGGTAACAATAAGTTTCTTGGAATACGTCTTTTATCAATGTACTTCTTTTGGCCCAATAAGAGATAGGATTATTTACCGAATCAAGCAATATGTTGGAAGTCTTCAAGTCTCTGTAAATAACTTTCGTTTCGGCATTGTGAAGAAAAGCAAGCCCCTTTGCAGCTTCAAGAGAAACCCTAAGGCGAAGATACCAAGAAAGAGGCTGGAAATAAGAACCTCTTGTTACATTGAAAGCGTTACGTCAATTTTATTTCTGCTAGAACATCATTTGGAAATTTATATACATATTTGCAAAAATGAAGACTCGCTTCTAAACAGATGGTTCTCTAAGCTGCCTCGAGGCATGAATTCATACATCAAAAGTCGATGTTCATCCTCCAAGCAATAGCCAATCAGTTTCACAAGATGAGGATGAGAAAACTTCCCAAAATAGTTCACCTCTGCCTATAAGAACACACAAAATAAATTAAAGTCCATATGTAATTGAACATTTTTATGCACGAGATGAAATTTCGATTTAATGGTTTAAACTTCCGAGAAACTCACCAACCACTCCCAGTGGCCCTGAAAACTTTCCTGCTGAAGCTTTTTACTGCAATAACCAAGCCGGTCCCAGACTTATCAGCAGCAAATGAGTTCTCGTCAATCCAACCCTTAAAGACTAAGCCAAACCCGCCTTCTCCGAGTACACTGTTGGGCTGAAAGTTCCGAGTGGCCATCTTGAGATCAGCAAAATTAAAGCTCTTCAAGTTCGAAGCCTGCAAGATCTCGCCCTCACTCCGAGGAGTAGATGGCACCGATACTGGCAAGACCTTGCCACTCGAGTCGCTCAAATCGCTCCCATTCGTTCTCTCAAATTTTGAATTTTCCCCTAACAAAATCAATCAATAAAATATTATAAAATACTAAGAATCACTGTGCTTTTTCTGTAGAACAACGCATTCCTAATCATTCTTGTCTTGTTTTTTCTCAACATCCACCAAATTCTTAATCCTTGACAATGAAATATAAGACAATCATAATCTGTAGGTAGGCAAACACCTAAAAATATTTCAGAAGATCTCCTCTCCTCCCAAACCACCAAGAAAAAAAATGTGCTCATTACACAGGACCTTGACATTGCTTTGTTTGAATTCTGAAGTTAATATAGGGAAATATAGAATGCAAAGCAACCTTAATCTTTTAACGACGAGAATAAGAATTTGTACCTATACCGACAAAGTGAATTGGTTATTCAAGATCTTTCTTTGCTTATTTTCCATAGATTTATTTGTTGGAATTGAATTGATTTTCATGTTCTTAGAACAAAGAAGTCCCTTTCAACTTAGTGAATTTTAGTTTTTGTATTGTATTTCACGTTTCATATAAAACTTGGTTCTACTTGTAAGTTATGATAGATTCAACATTCATGCATTATTTTTAAAAGGAAGGATTTATGTGTTTTAGATTAATGACCAAGTTGAGAGAGTATCTAGCATTACTTATAAGCTCTCAAGACTTCAGAATGAGGGTGAACTGAGAAAATCTTACTCCGTTGTCCTTGTTGATGCCTCTACTATTCATTAACTTTAGTCTTTTTTTCAATTTGTAATCAATTTTCCTAGCAATGGAGGTCATACACACCGAATTTAATGTCTGACTAAATACGTGATTTTAATATTCCCATAAATTTTTCTTAATCGATTATTCACCAAATTATGAATACTGAGAGATATTTCAAACATCCTAGTGCATCCTTCATTCATGTATAAGGTAGTGATGGTACTACATGGCAGTGCCCACAAATGCTTATATCTCACGGACTATTTAAAGTTCCCTAATACTAATTTGCATACACCACCTAATCAACATTCATACACGCAACCACATTTGGATGAGAGAGACGATATTGGATAAGAGCTTGAGATGCATGATTAATCCAATTATCAGTAAGTTTGGTTCTAATTATGGTCTTGGATGATGCAGGGGCCACCAATTTTGCATAAAATCTTGCAACATCAAGCACATGGGAGAGGTAGACCAAATTTATCATATCTTGCAAAAGATTTGAATTCATTAGACCTAACAGTAAACGTACTACTATACTGAACCCTAACTCTAAAACCCTAAATGCATTGAACAGTATGAAAGAAGGAGGACACATATTGCTAGCCACAAGTTCATTGAGAATAAAGTTTAGCATGTGTTTTTGATCAATTCTTTTCTTGTCAACCAAGCATTTCACAATTTGTCTCTGAACATCCATGTGATGCAAATTAAACATTGTTTAAATTATAAAGGAATAACAAATAAAATTATTCATACATTTCTTCTTGATATTGCTCATCTCACACGCCTTATCCACCCTAATAAAATGGACTTCTTACTGAATTCCATATAAAAATTATCTATGAATACGCGTCAAAATGGACAAATAACACAACATGTTATAATAGACTAATTCAAACGCTCAATATCCATGTTGTAGACCAACAATATATTACAAAAGTATCTCAGGCAAAGTCCCATGAAAGAAAGTTGAGCCGATAGGTATTAAATGGCATAGGGGTTAAGGTTTCAACCCTCATCCAATACCGAAGAAGGAGAGAAGAAAGCCAAGAGAATCGCCTCTCACTTGAGAGAATAATATGCCAAACCGTGAGAGAAGTTTTCTGCCAAAGTGTGAAGTAAAGGAGCCGTCCAAGCGAGATGATAAAAGTGGATCTAGATTACAGCCATTGATTTAAATCAATGGCTCACAATCAGTCATACAAAACCAAGATCCGGGTCAACTAATGGGAGCCAATTGCAGCCAGCTTAAGTGAATTAAGTGGGCCGGATTTAATCAATTCTGAAACCGGGTTTGGAGGCCCACATTTTACAATATTTGTATTTGTGATGGACGATTTAAGAGTTATGTTTTCATGTTATGTATTAACAATCATATTATTTTTTGGTAATTTGTAATGTAGTTAAGAACACTCAATCAAATGGAAGTAAAACCCCATATTGAAATCAAACACGCGTGGATTGGATTGGTTCAATTTTTGTCCAATCCCAATATGGTCGATTTGATCGAAATCCAGCCCAACCCACCTATGTAAAGGTTGAAACCCAACCCAATCAAGTATTGATCGGATAGGATTGGGGTTGGATTGAATTTATCGGTTCGAGACAACTCGTTAACAAAGATTAAAGTCATCCAATTTTTGGGTCCAATGCAACATCAATACTTACAGAAAAGTGAGGAATCAGAATTACATCTGCTCGTGTTAACAAATTGAAGCAAAAAACTAGGCCCCAACGTGTGGTGGTCCTTCGTAACTCGCTTTGTTAAAATCAACAGTGGAAAACTGATTTAAAACATCATCATATAAAAAAGTAAGGATGCGTTCTCTTTGTCGTTTTGGGGCCGTTTTCTGTTTTCTGTTTTGCAAAACGACGAAAACGCGTTCTCTTTGTCGTTTTGGAAAACGAGTTTTTCAAAACACCAAAAAAAATTACACACAAAACCCAAAACGAGTTTTTTTCGTTTTGGACGTTTTCTGTGCAAAACTCGAAAAAATTGAAAACACGCGAAACACTCCATTTTTCAACAGTGTTCCTTCTTCCATAAAAAAAAAAAAAAAAAAGTCTTCCTTCATCTCTGCCTTCTCTCTCTTCTATTTTCTATGTTTATTTTGTATGAAAAAATAAACTTATTATTGATTTCATGCAATCCCAAAAAATATATTTAATTTTATACAAGTGTTTATTATTGAAATGTATATGTTATTTTATTAAAAGTGGAATTTTTTTTGAAAATGCATAAATATTTTACACTTATATGTTATTTTATACTACATTAGCATTAAACTATTAAAATTAATTGAATAATCATATTTTTAGAATAAAATAATATTAATAAAAATTTTCACAAATTTATATGTTATTTTAATATATGAAAAAATATTTCATGATTAAAAGATATTTCAAAATTCAATGAAATTTCAGGTTTATAATATATTTAATAATATATTAACATTAAACAATTAAAGTTAATTGAATAATCAGATTTATTGAATAAAATGTTATCAAATAATATTCTAAAAAAGTGCAAAGAGAACGCGTTTTCTGTTTTCTGTTTTGAGAAACTGTTTTTCAAAATGACAAAGAGAACGCATTTTCAATAATCTCAAAATAGACACTAAAAACACAAAACACAAAACGAATTTCAAAACTCAAAACACAAAACAGAAACACGAAGAGAACGCACCCTAATTGTTTTGGATTGCTTAAACTCAAAGATCTGCACTCAACCTTGCAAAGGATCAGAATTCTATTGGTTATTGAAAAATTCCTACAAAATATATATGGGCAAAAATGAGGAAGAATTCTTCTGAAAATAAAAGAATCCATAAAGTGAAAAGGTAGAACTTCATCATTTTATTCTTT
This sequence comes from Osmanthus fragrans, assembly GCA_019395295.1. NCBI lineage: Eukaryota > Viridiplantae > Streptophyta > Magnoliopsida > Lamiales > Oleaceae > Osmanthus > Osmanthus fragrans. The sequence continues at coordinate 28,691,450 of CM033343.1, forward strand.
TCGTAATAATAAGATCTCAAAATCGTTGGAAATAATATATCGAGAAGGGGAAAAAATGAGAGAACTATTATGAAATGGACTGCATCTCAACGCATCCTAAGTTCCTAACAATCATCCACTTACAATACAATTATACAAGGAAAAATAACTTTTTTTTTGGCTCCCGGGACACACGGCGCAGTGGCAAAGAATGACCTTAGTGATGACGGTGTCCTTGTATGGTCACGGGTTCGATTCCTGGCTCTGAGTTGCACATCCCGCGATTTACATCCTCTACAAGGTCTCAGGGTAGGGATTGTGGGAGAACTCGTGATAGGGTGTTACTGTTACCCAAAAAAATAACTATTTTTTTCACCTCTCATGGGGTGGTCGAATTGGTAGAATAAGTGATCGCGGAGACCTTTGGTCACGAGTTTGATTCTCTCTATCAATACTTTCTCGGTCAAGTCTGTCGCACCGAGCTTGTTTAGTATGGTTAATCTGACTGACATGGTTTGCAAGCTACTGCGTTAGCCCAAAAGTTTACCCAATGCGCGCCCAAAGGGTAGCGGCTGCGGATTCCCCCGTCATTAAAAAAAAAACTATTTTTTTAGAATAAATAACTATTCATGGTGGACTATTTTTACAGATGGAGCTTCAGGGGACAAAAAGAACAAATTGTATGAATAAATAGCTAACACAAAGGATTCACTGTGGACTGCCGGCAACCGGCGTCGACAACTGAAAAGTGAACAAATTTTCTCATCCACTGTATTGATCTTCTCCCACAACCTAATGACATTATGATTCAATTCATTCAATTGTCTAAGGTCTATTTCACATACTTCGGATTGGCTTCTCAATGTCGGTTCAACCTCGTCATCCAATTGAACCCCATGCATACGACACCATCACAAAAATATAAATAAAATCAATCATAAATGCAATTCGAAATGTAACAATTGAACAACTACGACATTCCAAAATCTATGCTTAAGATTTCTTTTAGTGTGCGATGTATGTAGCTTCATATATGCACTATCTGTACGACACTACCATGGCTGCAAATCACTGATTGCACGAGTAATAGAGATTACATATCTTGTTGACCTCAAAAATTACACCTATGAGCTGTCAACAGATTTCAGGGCCTCTCACGTCCGGTTCAGCCTTTGTTCCTGCACACTAGGACAAATCGTCAGATGCACGTGGTCTTCTCCAAAGAGGGGGGGAGCCGACCGCGCGCACTCCGACGATCAAGTCAATTGGAGTGAAAATATATGAGTGTGGGAAGGCTGCAACGTGAGCCTCCAAAATATATAAGGGGGTCTGCCTTGGGGAGATAAATAGAACAGTAAAAATATAGAGAGAATTGCTAAGTAGTATTGAGAATCCAATTTAGCATTACCTTCAAATGACACAATGCGTGAGCTTTTATAGTAAAAAAGGGTGAGTAAGAACCGTTGGATGAACAGCCACGTGGCCCTATCGCAATGGCTGAACTTCTTGTCACAGACTTCAATGCATTTAATGCTCTGATTTCCTATGTTTGAACTCTGACACGCGGGATTGGTGCAGCCGTAATTGCAGCGTGTTGTCACATCATCCACTTGTCAGAAGATCTCTTCCACGAGATCTTCTATAGGAGGACCATACTGCCTACTGTTCATGTGGCATGAGCTCGGTACCGCATAAGAGTTCGACCATGAGGGGTTCATCAATAACGGTTCGATACTGTGGGTTCGTCCTTACTAATTCGACATGGCGGGTTCGGATGGACGGCAGACTGTGGATTCGGCCATGTGGTGTGTGGGCCCATTTTGGATTGCCCGTAACAACTAGTCCCCGAAATCCATGTATGATTATTTATATAGTGCGTGGACTTGAAGTAAAGAGAGAAAAGAAGGGTCGCCGTAACAACTAGTCCCCGAAGTCCATGTATGATTATTTATATAGTGCGTGGACTTGAAGGTCTGACCGTGATGTATTTAGAAGTGGTGTCTGTTGCTGGAGAGGCGAAGCCATGAAGGCTAGCCTGTTGTAGGAGATGCGAGACCATAGAGGCGAGCCTGTTGATGACGAGGCGAAGCCATAGAGGCGAGCCTGTTGTAGGAGAGGCGAAGCCATGAAGGCGAGCCTGTTGATGACGAGGCGAAGCCATAGGGGCGAGCCTGTTGTAGGAGAGGCGAAGCCATGAAGGTGAGCCTGTTGATGACGAGGCGAAGCCATAGAGGCGGGCCTGTTGTAGGAGAGGCGAAGACATGAAGGCGAGCCTGTTGATGAAGAGGCGAAGCCATAGAGACGAGCCTGTTGATGATGAGGCGAAGCCATAGAGGCGAGCCTGTTGTAGGAGAGGCGAAGCCATGAAGGCGAGCTTGTTGATGAAGAGGCGAAGCCATAGAGGCGTGCCTATTGATGACGAGGCGAAGCCATAGAGGCGAGCCTGTTGTAGGAGAGGCGAAGCCATGAAGGCGAGCCTGTTGATGAAGAGGCGAAGCCATAGAGGCGAGCCTGTATGATTTGGACGTTGACGCTGGTTCCCAAGGTGCTAAAGTACGGCGAGGGCAGTTTACTTTTTCGTATTACGCAAACATTTAATGCATGATAATGATTACTGGGGACAGCTGGCATATTGACTCGAGTCCATTGTGTGTGCATCGCACGCGTTGATCATGGCCTTTGATTCGAAAATGGTGATAGGCGCCTTTTCGTTTCAACGTCTCTGATGCAGAGACAGCTGTAAGGCTTGGATTAAAGCCAGGGCTAATCCAAGGGCTGGGATCAGATTCTGCTTCATATAAAAGGGGGCTTTCTTCTTCGTTTTCAGACTTTTTTCTTTGCGAGAAAATTTTTCAAAGTGTTGAAGCTTCTTCCTTTCTGTCTTCGCGATTCTTCATCCAGTCGTTGCCCTTCTTTGCCAGCACCGGCTCTTCTCTTAGCTCTTTCAACGTAAGTGTTAAGTATCTAGATTTCTTCCTTCTTTTGAGACATAAGAATGGCCTCTTCTTGAAAAAATAGGGACGTTGGGGGTTCTTTGGGGGATGAGGAGACTGCATCTTTATATGCTGAGGTTGGCCTGTTGCCACCCATTCCTACTGCTAGAATAATGGACGCGATGGGGGGACCCCATAGTGTCGCGATGATGTCGGAGGGGCCTGTAAATTATAGGATGAGGTGGGGGGCATCTGAATGGACTTCTAATGTAGAGGCAAGTGAGCTTGAAACATATAGGGAGAGGTATAGGATCCCTGAAAACATAGAAATGTTTGTGCCGACCCCCGATGAGCGGGCATGTTACCCTAGAGAGGGGTGTGTGGCCGTGAGTGAAGCCATCTTGGCGGGGGGGTTGAGGTTGCCCCTGCACCATTTTTTTCGATATTTGCTTAGGCAGTACAACTTGGCTCCGACCCAACTCGTACCGAATGCATGGAGCCAACTGGCAGGGGCCTTCCTTTTGTGGAAGGAGGTCACTCATGGCGAGGATATGCCTCCCCACGTTTTTCAAACTGTCTTTTAGCCCCGAGCCTCGAGTGGGGGCGATTCGTGCAGGGGGTGGTATTGTATTAACTCCTGGGGTTCGCACTCCCCCTTCATCTGGGGCACTCCTTCTTCAATAAAGAACTGGAAGTCCTCTTGGTTCTGGATAAGGGGTCGCTGGCAGACAGTGGAGGGGGATGCAGTCCCAGAGATAACCGTGCCGACCCAGTCCGTAATTTTTGATTTGTTTTGTTGTCTTGCATTTTGTGGTGTTTCTGATTCCAAAATTTTTTTAGTTCCTGCAGATCGGTTCGAGCTTGAACCTTGCGAGTGGGCTGTCGTGAGGGCCATATACGAACTGCCTTCGGAGAAGAGGGACTTCAAGAGCGGCATAGTCAAACGAGCCCCATTCGTGACACATTTACTGATGTCGACCCTTGGTAGGTTGCGAACCTAACCTTTTTTCCGAGGCTTATTATGTGCTGTTTTTGCTAACTTGCATTTGGTTCGGTTTCAGAACAACATTTGAACAAGGAGTATGTGAAGCCGGACATGTTTCACATGCGCAGTCTTGCCGAGGCGAAGAACAAAAAGCCTCTGAGTACGGGTTCGGCAACTTACAAGAACCAGAGAGAAGAACTGAGCCGGTTGTCGAAAGCTCATCCGCCTCCCCCTCCAAAAAAGAAAGTGGAGGCTAAAGGGAAAGACAAAGTCGAACCCTTTGCTGGGGGGTGCCCAAGAAAAGGCGGCTGGTTCTGACGAAGAACAAGGGTCCTCCTCCTCCTTCACGACAAAAGTCAATAGAAGAGTCCTTGCGGGAGCCCATCAATGTGAGGCCGTTGAACTCTTTGCATGTGATTAACATTGATGAAGGCCAGGAGGAGGCTGGGTTGGTTAGAAAGAAACGGGGGCGTCAGATTAGGATGGAGGGCCCTACTGAGTTTAAGGCTCGAGATTTTCTCGATGGCCGAACTGATGAGATTGCTCCCGAGGCGTTGGAGATGCTGCCGGTCGAAGCCCAAGCAGCAGCTAGGATCAATTATAAGTATTGGACTGACAAGTATGCATCCTATGCTGAGACTTGCGAATTTACTGACATGCTGGAGGCTGGACTGGCAATGCAGGCTCGGTCCCAAGGCTTTATATTTAATGCTCAAATGGATATGAAGAGGCTGTAGGACCGGAACCGTCAGCTTGAGGAGAGGACTGCCACTGCTGAATTGGAAGCTGCAAAATTGAAGGCAGAGGCCTCAACGGCAGATGAGGTCATTGAAGCTTTCAGGGTCAAGCAGGAGGAGTTGGAGGCCAAGGTTGGGCAGGTGTCCTCTGAAAATGCTGAACTTAAAGAGGAGGTTCACCTGTGCAAGTCCGAAGTGAATGCATTAACGAAGCGAGTGGAGAACTCGGATAATTTGCAAAAGATTGCTTCGACTGCACTGGAGGTGGCCAATGAAGATAGGACGGCTCTGAGGGCCCAAGTGACCGACCTGACTGCTGAGGTTGCTAGTTTGAAACAGCAGTTGGTTGAGGCGGGAGATGCTGCAGTGAACAATTATGTTGCCCACTTTCATGAAACTGCAGAGTATGATGGCCTCGATTTATACTGGAGGAATGTTGCCTATGGTGAAGTTCTTGCAAGGGTTGCAGAACTTCACCCAAAGGTGGACCTTACTGTAGTGAGGGAGGAGTTTATTCCGGTCGAACCCTCCACTCTTGCTGATGAAGTAGCTGAAGAGGTTGTAGATGGCGGAAAGTAGTTTTGGTTGTTTTTTTTTTTTTTTTTGAAGTAAAGTAGTTGTACTTAACCGGATTTGATATTTTCTAATGGAGCCATTCTTTATTTCTTCCTTCCTTTTGTTGGACTGATTTGTCTTTCGCCATGTATGGCCTCGTTGAGTAGCGTTCGAACTGATGAAAGGTAACAACTTAGATAAGTTATTAAAGAAGTCGCATGGGTTCGCCATGGTAATAGCTCAGATGACTTGACTTGTAATATTAATGATCCATGCCGAACCGTTGTTTTTACTTCTTAAAATAGAAGATGCTAAAAAGTGAAACGGTTCGTCTAATAGCTCATCCAGTAAATTGTTTATTAACCAATTTAAATAAGGCTTGATGAATACCGTGTGTGATTAGCCACACTCAAGCCGTGTCGAACCGTTTTTACATGGGATTTGTAGGGTACCGGACTTCTTAAAATAGAAGATGCTACAAAGTGAAACGGTTCGTCTAATAGCTCATCCAGTAAATTGTTTATTAACCAATTTAAATAAGGCTTGATGAATACCGTGTGTGATTAGCCACACTCAAGCCGTGCCGAACCGTTTTTACTTGGGATTTGTAGGGTGTCGGACTTCTTAAAATAGAAGGTGCTACAAAATGAAACGGTTCGTCTAATAGCTCATCCAGTAAATTGTTTATTAACCAATTTAAATAAGGCTTGATGAATACCGTGTGTGATTAGCTACACTCAAGCCGTGCCGAACCGTTTTTATTTGGGATTTGTAGGGTGCCGGACTTCTTAAAATAGAAGGTGCTACAAAATAAAACGGTTCGTCTAATAGCTCATCCAGTAAATTGTTTATTAACCAATTTAAATAATGCTTGATGAATACCGTGTGTGATTAGCCACACTCAAGCCGTGCCGAACCGTTTTTACTTGGAATTTGTAGGGTGCCGGACTTCTTAAAATAGAAGGTGCTACAAAATGAAACGGTTCGTCTAATAGCTCATCCAGTAAATTGTTTATTAACCAATTTAAACAAGGCTTGATGAATACCGTGTGTGATTAGCCACACTCAAGCCGTGCCGAACCGTTTTTACTTGAGATTTGTAGGGTGCCGGACTTCTTAAAATAGAAGGTGCTACAAAGAGAAACGGTTCGTCTAATAGCTCATCCAGTAAATTGTTTATTAACCAATTTAAATAAGGCTTGATGAATACCGTGTGTGATTAGCCACACTCAAGCCGTGTCGAACCGTTTTTTACATGGGATTTGTAGGGTACCGGACTTCTTAAAATAGAAGATGCTACAAAGTGAAAACGGTTCGTCTAATAGCTCATCCAGTAAATTGTTTATTAACCAATTTAAATAAGGCTTGATGAATACCGTGTGTGATTAGCCACACTCAAGCCGTGCCGAACCGTTTTTACTTGGGATTTGTAGGGTGTCGGACTTCTTAAAATAGAAGGTGCTACAAAATGAAACGGTTCGTCTAATAGCTCATCCAGTAAATTGTTTATTAACCAATTTAAATAAGGCTTGATGAATACCGTGTGTGATTAGCTACACTCAAGCCGTGCCGAACCGTTTTTATTTGGGATTTGTAGGGTGCCGGACTTCTTAAAATAGAAGGTGCTACAAAATAAAACGGTTCGTCTAATAGCTCATCCAGTAAATTGTTTATTAACCAATTTAAATAATGTTTGATGATACCGTGTGTGATTAGCCACACTCAAGCCGTGCCGAACCGTTTTTACTTGGAATTTGTAGGGTGCCGGACTTCTTAAAATAGAAGGTGCTACAAAATGAAACGGTTCGTCTAATAGCTCATCCAGTAAATTGTTTATTAACCAATTTAAACAAGGCTTGATGAATACCGTGTGTGATTAGCCACACTCAAGCCGTGCCGAACCGTTTTTACTTGGAATTTGTAGGGTGCCGGACTTCTTAAAATAGAAGGTGCTACAAAATGAAACGGTTCGTCTAATAGCTCATCCAGTAAATTGTTTATTAACCAATTTAAACAAGGCTTGATGAATACCGTGTGTGATTAGCCACACTCAAGCCGTGCCGAACCGTTTTTACTTGAGATTTGTAGGGTGCCGGACTTCTTAAAATAGAAGGTGCTACAAAGAGAAACGGTTCGTCTAATAGCTCATCCAGTAAATTGTTTATTAACCAATTTAAATAAGGCTTGATGAATACCGTGTGTGATTAGCCACACTCAAGCCGTGTCGAACCGTTTTTACATGGGATTTGTAGGGTACCGGACTTCTTAAAATAGAAGATGCTACAAAGTGAAACGGTTCGTCTAATAGCTCATCCAGTAAATTGTTTATTAACCAATTTAAATAAGGCTTGATGAATACCGTGTGTGATTAGCCACACTCAAGCCGTGCCGAACCTTTTTACTTGGGATTTGTAGGGTGTCGGACTTCTTAAAATAGAAGGTGCTACAAAATGAAACGGTTCGTCTAATAGCTCATCCAGTAAATTGTTTATTAACCAATTTAAATAAGGCTTGATGAATACCGTGTGTGATTAGCTACACTCAAGCCGTGCCGAACCGTTTTTATTTGGGATTTGTAGGGTGCCGGACTTCTTAAAATAGAAGGTACTACAAAATAAAACGGTTCGTCTAATAGCTCATCCAGTAAATTGTTTATTAACCAATTTAAATAATGCTTGATGAATACCGTGTGTTATTAGCCACACTCAAGCCGTGCCGAACCGTTTTTACTTGGAATTTGTAGGGTGCCGGACTTCTTAAAATAGAAGGTGCTACAAAATGAAACGGTTCGTCTAATAGCTCATCCAGTAAATTGTTTATTAACCAATTTAAACAAGGCTTGATGAATACCGTGTGTGATTAGCCACACTCAAGCCGTGCCGAACCGTTTTTACTTGAGATTTGTAGGGTGCCGGACTTCTTAAAATAGAAGGTGCTACAAAGAGAAACGGTTCGTCTAATAGCTCATCCAGTAAATTGTTTATTAACCAATTTAAATAAAGCTTGATGAATACCGTGTGTGATTAGCCACACTCAAGCCGCGCCGAACCGTTTTTATTTGGGATTTGTAGGGTGCCAGACTTCTTAAAATAGAAGATGCTACAAAATGAAACGGTTCGTCTAAAAGAGTTCGAAGCAGTTGAAACAATCATAACGACAAAGCTCCATTCCATATATGAGAAAGTAGACACAAAGTAGAGGAGGCTACGAACATATGCCTCGTTAACTGAACAGTGAAGAAAAGAAAATTACTAATAGTAGATCCTCAGGTGTTCAACATTCCAGGGGTGGGGCTGCAACTTCCCATCTAGAGTTTCGATCCTGAAAGTCCCTGCCCTGATCTCCTCGGTTATGCGGTAGGGGCCTTCCCAATTTGGGCCTAGGGTTCCGACGCCGGGTTCCTTAAAATTTAGGAAAACTCTCCTCAACACGAGGTCGCCCCTTCTGAAAGATCGCTTTTTCACCTTCTTGTTATAATACTTCGTCATTTTCCTTTGATAATTGGCGAGTATAACCTGTGAGGCGTCCCATCTTTCTCCAAGAAAGTCTAGCTCGCATCGTCTGATTTCCTCATTGGAGATCTCATTGAACTGTAAGCGACGAGGCGATGGCAACCCTACCTCGACGGGGCTCATCGCTTCTGCACCATATGCCATGGAGAAGGTTCTTGCTGGTGGTGCGTATCGCCCACAACATATGGGGAAGTTCGTCCACCCATGCCCCCTTCGATGCGTCAAGCTTCTTTTTCAGAACCTGCTTGATTGTTTTGTTTACAGCCTCTACCTGGCCATTTGCTTGGGGGTGGTGTGGAGAAGAAAAATGTTTCCTGATTTTGAGCTCCTCGCACATCTCCCTGACTTTCTTATTGTCGAACTGCCTTCCATTGTCCGACACAAGTGAATGGGGAATTCCGAACCGATATATGATGTTCTTCCATACAAACTTCGAAGTGTTCGCTTCGGTGATCTTTGTCAAAAGTTCGGCCTCCACCCATTTGGTGAAATAGTCTATAGCCACGATTGCATGTGAAGCACCTCCCTTTCCTTTAGGGAGCGGACCTATCAGGTCGATGCCCCATTTGGCGAAGGGCCACGGGCTAGACACAGCAATCAACTCTTGAGATGGTTGACGTTGAATGGAGGAGAAGCGTTGGCACTTGTCACATGCGCGGACGAACTGGATGGCATCTTTTTTCAGCGTTGGCCAGTAGTACCCTTGTCTGAGTATCTTATAGGCTAGGGCCAGACCGGCGGTGTGGTTTCCGCAGATTCCTTCATGGACTTCCCTCAGAACGTAGTTGGCCTCATCGCCCCCGGTGCATCTCAAAAGAGGCATCGAAAATCCCCTTTTATACAACGCTTCGTCCTGGAGCACGTAATATGCGGCTCGACGCCTTAGCTTCTGGGCTTCCTCTTTGTCTTCAGGGAGGGTTTGATCCTTTAGGAATGCGACGATTGACTGCATCCAAAGAGGGGTCCCTTCTATCCACATGACCTCTTCGCCTTTGGCTATGGATGGTTGAGTGAGGTGCTCAATTGGCACCATCTTAAGGAGTTCAGAATCTTTACTGCTAGCCAGCTTGGATAAGGCGTCCGCATGTGTGTTTTCGGACCTTGTAATTTGCACCAGGTCAAATTTTTCAAAGTGGGAAATGAGCTCTTTAACCTTCTGGTAAGAAGCCATATTCTTGTCCTTTGCCGCATAATCCCCTCTCACTTGGCTAACCACTAGCTGCGAGTCACTACTGGCGGTTAACCTCCTTATCTGCATCTCCCTTGATAATTTTAAGCCCGCCAGGAGGGCTTCATACTCTGCAGCGTTGTTCGAAGCCTTGAATCCGAACCTGATAGCACAGCAAAGCCTGTGTCCTTCCGGACTCAACAGAATAACCCCTGCGCCCGGACCGGACTCACCGGAGGAGCCATCAGCGAAAAGGCTCCAAGTTGGGGGTTCTGCTTCCTCAATTTCTGTATCGACTTGCAGTCCAGAGAATTCGACTATAAAATCTGCCAGTGCCTGCCCCTTCACCGAGGCCGTTGGTTTGTATGAGATGTCGAACTCACTCAGCTCGATGGACCATTTCATTAGTCTTCCAGAGGCGTCCGGCTTTTGCAAGATTTGCTTGAGGGGGAGAGTTGTCAACACATGGATGCTATGGGCCTGAAAGTAAGGCCTCAACTTTCTGCAGGCGGTCATAAGTGAAAAGGCGAACTTTTCCATGTCTGAATATTGAGATTCTGCAGAGGTGAAAGCCTTGCTTACGTAGTAGACAGGTAATTGGGTACCTTCCCCTTCCCTCACAAGGACCGAACTCACAGCATCAGCTGATACAGCTAAGTATAATGATAGGGCTTCTCCATCTTTGGGCTTGGAGAGAAGGGGGGCTTGCCCAAGGTGCTTCTTCAGCCCTTGGAAAGCCGCTTCGCACTCTTCATTCCACTGGAACTTCTTCCCTCCTTTTAGGACTTTGAAGAAAGGAAGGCACTTATCCGTCGCCTTCAAGATGAACCGGTAGAGAGCAGCGAGCCGACCAGTCAAGCTTTGCACTTCCTTCGGTTTGCGGGGGGACCTCATGTCTAGCAGGGCCTTAATCTTATCAGGATTAGCCTCAATACCTCTTTGATTTACCATGTAGCCCAAGAACTTTCCGGAGGCTACACCAAAGGCGCATTTCAGGGGGTTCAGTTTCATTTGAAATTTTCTCAAAATTTCGAAGGCTTCGGTAAAATACTCAATATGATCTTCAGTTTCGAGGTTTTTCACCAACATGTCATCCACATAAACTTCCATTGTTTTGCCTGGAAGATTCGCAAACATGCGGTTCACTAACCTTTGGTATGTGGCCCCTGCGTTTTTCAAGCCAAACGGCGTCACCCGGTAGCAATAAAGTCCCCGATCCGTAATGAATGAGGTGTTTTCTTCGTCTGGTGGGTACATAGGAATCTGGTTGTATCCAGAATAAGCGTCCATGAAGCTCAGTAGTTTGTGTCCGGCGGTGGCATCCACAAGTTGGTCAATCCTTGGAAGTGGAAAACTGTCCTTTGGGCAAGCCTGATTCAGGTTGGAGAAGTCTATGCAGACCCTCTATTTGCCATTGTGCTTCTTCACCAATACCGGGTTCGATACCCACTTTGGGTAGGTGGCCTCACGGATGAACCCATTGATCACCAGCTTATGAACCTCTTCCTTTAGGGCTTCATACTTTTCTGGGTTCAACGTCCTCCTCTTTTGTCGGTGCGAGGTGAACTTTGGGTCGATGTTAAGGTGGTGGCAGCTGACCTTTGGATCGATACCCACCATATTTCCATGCTTCCATGCAAAAACGTCCAAGTTTGCGAGGAGGAAGTTTTTTAATAGCTCCTTCCATTCACCCCCCAACTCTTTCCCAACCTGCAGGACCCTAGTGGGGTCGTTAGGATCTACCTGGAGAGGTTCCAGTTCTTCAACTGGGGCAGCTTGAGAGTTGGATTCCGTAATTCTTGGATCCAGAATGGTATCCACATTGCCTTGTTCAGGGGTGGCTTCATCTGTGATAGCATTTATCATTTCGACGTCTTCCCCCTTCTTCAGGGGCCGACCCTTCTACAGGAGCGTCGAGCATTTCGGTATCCAAATATATCATGTTTGTGCTGCGGGGTTCGAATTTTCGCAGGGAGTTCAGGTAGCACTTCCTCGAACCCATCTGGTCGCCTCGTAGGGTAGCAATGCCTCTGTCAGTGGGGAACTTCATGCATAGATGGTGGATGGATGTTACAGCCCCTAACTCGTTTAACGCAAGTCGCCCCAACACTCCATGATAGGCTGACCTGTGATCCACCACCAAAAACTCCATGCGGTGGTGGGCCGTGAAGGGGGGTGTTCCCATTTCCACAGTCAATGTGATCCTTCCCCTGGGGATGATGCTATCCCCGGTGAACCCGTACAATGGGGCTGTCATTGGGGTAGGATTGAAACCGACATGCATCTTATCAAATGCGGTGCCAAAAAGTATGTTGACTGAACTTCCGTTATCCACAAGCATACGGTTCAAACCATTTCTGGCTATTATAGCCCTTACGACCAAGGCATAGCAATGGGGGTAGTGAACATCAGCCGTATCTTCTTGTGTGAATGTGATTGGCAGAAGGGTGTGAGTTCCACGGTAGGACCCGTTGACGGAATAACTTGTCATGGGGGAGTCTTTGGCTTCCCTGGCATAATTCCTCTGAGCGTTCCTAGACTCTCCCCCAATGTGGGGCCCTCCGATTATAGTATCTATTTCTCTGATGGGGTCCAGTTCTACATTGGGACGAGCCTCTCTTTGCCTCTGTGAACTCCTCGGACGGTCCCTAGGCCTGTCGTCCCTTTGCCGAGGTGATTGATCCCTTCTTTGTCTTCGTTGTTCCCCATATCTGGGTTCGGGATCTCTCCTTTCCCTGCTGGCAGTCCTCAAATTTTGGCTCGCAGGACCTCTAGCCTCGTTCCGACCCGTTTGCCCATGGTTCGGAGGCCTTGTCAAGCAGTTGCTGTCGCTGTGACCAAAAGTTCTATGGTATGTGCAATAGGGCCTATTCCTAGGTCCGTTGCCTCTTCCTCTGCCCCTCCCTCTTGAGGAGCTCTGTTGCGTGTCCCCACTGGGACCCACTTCCTCATATGCCAGTGAGGATACGACGTTTAGAGTGGCGGTGGCCAGTGCTTGGCCTGATGTAGGGGCCACAGTTTGCCCTGCTTGGGTCCATTGCTGGGTTACTAAGTGTGATACAGGGCCTCGTCTTTGTCTTTGAGTGGGTGGCAGTCCCAAAGAGGTCCTGTTGCGATGGTCAATCAACTCCTCATTGACTATTTCGCTTCTCATCATTTCTACAAGAGCATCATAAGTAGTGGGGTTCCTGTTTCGCACGTCTCTCCAAAAAAGGGTATTCATGTTAAGTCCGCCTCTGAGTGCCGATAGGGCCTCCCTATCCGTTACCTACTCGCAATAAGTCATTTCATCAGTGAAACGAGCCAAATAGCTCTTCAACGTTTCACCCGCCTGCTGCCTCATGTCCTGAAGCCTTTGTATAGGGACCTCTCCTTCTTTACTAGACAGATATTGATTTAGGAAGGCCTTCTTGAGGTCGGGCCAACTTCTGATGCTTCCTGCAGGTATGCGATTGTACCATATTTCGGCAGAGCCTGTGAGAGTAAGGTGGAGTGCTCTGCATTTCAATGCCGGCGAGGCTCCTCTCAGAGCCATATGTGTTTTGTAGTTGTTGAGGTGCTTAGCCGGGTCTCCTTTACCTTCATATTTTGGAATCTTTGGGGGCACAAAATGGCTGGGGACGTGTGCATTTCTTAACTCGCGCGAGAATGGCAAGCTGTCATCATCATCATCAAGTTCAAAAGACCTACAACGGCTGCTGGATTCCCCTTCTTCCGCCTGATATCGAGGCGGTTGAGCGATTCCTGCCAAGTTTCGCTGGTTCGCAGCGTCCCTTCTTTCCCGCTTATTCCTAGGCTGGCGAACCTCCTGGGGCTCCTGTTGCTCTTGTCGCCTCACATTTGGAGGGGGTCGTTGGGGCCTATTTCTAGGCCCTGATGTACCAATTCTATCAAACACACTAGCGGACCTCTTTGGCTCCGGGTCTCGTGCGTATTCAGGAGGGAAGTTCCCCCCTAGAAGGGGGTCTCCGCCGAGGTTGGTGTGGATGTGAGCTGAAGATGTATCCATGCCTACCTCCCTTTCCAGGAGGCTCGGCTCCCTTACATGTTGTGCGGAAATTCTGGCTTCTTCATCCTGTTAATAAGCCTCATGATGGGGGGGTTGGTATCCAGCTTGTCCATGCATTTGCAGAAGCAATTGCTGCATGACAGCGTTTTGTTCTGTCAAGTTCCTCATGTTTGCTGCCATTTCTCCTACCTCCCTAACTAGGCGCATTGTTGTACCGCCCCGCCTGTGAAGGTGATGGGGTCTGCGCATGTTAACGTTTGTCCGGAGAACCTCTTCTTCAGAGGCCTCCTGTTGACGGCTCCTTCCACGGGAGTCTCCCCGTTGGTGGCTTTGGCTATGAGAGCCGTAATTGCTGGAACTCATTACAATGGCGAGTTCTAAACTGGAGGCAAAATCCAATGGGAGGGGCTTTTCCTTCGTTCCTTTTTCAAGAAACCTCAACCTTTCTCCAAGGTTAGGCTTTTACTTCCTTTTGACTGGCTTCTACCACTAGGATGTTCGTGGTTATAATGTGTGGTTTCCCACAGACGCCGCCAATCTGTTGACCTCAAAAATTGCACCTATGAGCTGTCAACAGATCTCAGGGCCTCTCACGTCCGGTATTGCCTTTATTCCTGCACACTAGGACAAACCGTCAGTTGCACGGGCCTTCTCCAAAGAGGGGGGGAGCCGGCCGCGCGCACTCCGACGATCAAGTCAGTTGGAGTGGAAATATATGAGTGTGGGAAGGCTGCAACGTGAGCCTCCAAAATATATGAGGGGGTCGGCCTTGGGGAGATAAATAGAACAGTAAAAATATAGAGAGAATTGCTAAGTAGTATTGAGAATCCAATTTAGCATTACCTTCAAATGACACAATGCGTGAGCATTTATAGTAAAAGAGGGTGAGTAAGAACCGTTGGATGAACGGCCACGTGGCCCTATCGCAATAGCTGAACTTCTTGTCACAGACTTCAATGCATTTAATGCTCTGATTTCCTATGTTTGAACTCTGACACGCGGGATTGGTGCAGCCGTAATTGCAGCGTGTTGTCACATCATCCACTTGTCAGAAGATCTCTTCCACGAGATCTTCTATAGGAGGACCATATTGCCTACTGTTCATGTGGCATGAGCTCGGTACCGCATAAGAGTTCGGCCATGAGGGGTTCATCAATAACGGTTCGATACTGTGGGTTCGTCCTTACCAGTTCGACATGGCGGGTTCGGATGGACGACAGACTGTGGATTCGGCCATGTGGTGTGTGGGGCCATTTTGGATTGCCCATAACATATCTCCTAATCTCATGTAGTCCCAGCTACCACACCAAGATAAGAGTCGAACTTTATCGTTGCACAAATCACAAGCTCACAACAATTTATATCAACAATCATCGTCACAACCCCTTCATTTGTCACTAGTTGATCACAAAAATAAATCACTGAAAATCATTGACGGAAAACTCCATCACTAGACCGTCAATGAAAAATTCTATCACAAAATCATTGACCTATAACAGTCCCCTAATTTACAAATCACCATAAAAAAAAGGCAGAAAATAAGGGCATTGGCCAATATTTGGGCAAAAAAAATAATGTGAAATCTCAAAACCATCGTCTAAAAATGTGGGAATTTTGGAGGAAATACATGTAAATGACCTGTTGAAAAGTGGGTACTTCCACAATGACCTTTTGACCGGATTTTTTAAAAAAAGAAAAGAAAATAAAATCGAAATTAAAGTTAAAAGCCCAAAAATACCCTCCATTTCACTTTCACGTTTGACCCACGGAGAGAGGGAGAGAGAGAGAGGGAAAAAAAACTCGACTTTGTGAAATTCTCGCCTACGGTATTTCGTGGATCTAATCAACGGTCAAACAGTCAGGCAACCCACTGCCGGTTCCACTTGTTCTTCATCAAGAAGGTTAATTCAAGAATATTGATTATGGTTTTGATTTTGTATATTTGGTGTGAAGATTATATTTTAAGTTTTTTTTGTAGCTTATTGTTAATTATTTGTGTAGATGATTAAGTATATAGGTTTAGATTAGGTGGATTTTGTCTTTCTTGAGCTTGGAATCGTCGAAAATGGCCAATTTTCGACGATCCAGTGAAGAAGAAGAACGTTAACAGTCGGGTCAGCCAAACCTAAAAACAATCGGCCCAACTGTTTAACAGTTGGGCCAACTGTTTTGTTTTTTTAATAAAAACGGGCCCATAAACAGTTGGGCCGACTATTTTTGGGCCCCCCCCTTTTTTTTTTATTTATAAAGAATTGATAATTGATAATTATCAAAATTAAATATTCTTTTTAAAGAAATGAGCAAATTATGTTCTTTTAGTAATTTAAATTAAATAATAAATATATTATATTATTTATTTAATTTTAATATTTTCTTATTGTTTAAATTTTGTATATATGTAATTAAATAAATAATTTGAAATTGAGAATTATCAAAATGACATATTATTTATAATTTATTTAATTATAAATTATTTTTTATTTTTTATTTTTTAAATTAAAAATCTTTAATTAATATTCTTTGTAATTTACACCTTTTATATTTTCAATTTTAATTAAATAAAGAATTGATAATTGATAATGACCAAAACCAAATATTCTTTTTAAAGAAATTATTAAAAAAAAAAATTCTTTTATTAATTTAAATTAAATAATAAATATATTCTTTATTTAATTTTTAATATTTTCTTATTGTTTAAATTTTGTATATATGTAATTAAATAAATAATTTGAAATTGAGAATTACCAAAATTACATATTATTTATAATTTAATGATAAATTATTTTTTATTTTTTTAAATTAAATATTCCTTGTAATACACCTTTTATATTTTTTATTTTAATTAAATAATGAATTTAAAATTGATAATTACCAAAATTAAATATTCTTTTTAAAGAAATTATTAATTTTTAAAGTTTTATTAATTTAAATTAAATAATAAATATATTCTTTATTTAATTTTAATATTTTCTTATTGTTTAAATTTAGTAAATATGTAATTAAATAAATAATTTTAAATTGAGAATTACCAAAATTACATATAATTTTTCTATTAATTATTTGAATTAAAAATCTATAATTAATTAATATTTTTATTCTACGTCTTTCCTCCCCATTGGTAGTAGTTGTAATTCGATTTGCTTAATGCTATGTTATTATGATTTATTTCATTATATCTTGTACAGTGTTCTAACATTTGAATTTTAGAATTTTTGTAGGATGGAGTATCATTTAGATGCAGATTTGAGACGGATGGCGGGGAAAGCTACTTGGAACAGTAGCTTGGATAGTTTTAGTGCTGTAGAGGAGCTGCTGGATGATCAGCACGCAGATATACTACGACATTCATTCGTCTGGTGACTTGAAGGAGGTGCAGTTCTCGGGTCAGATCATCGATGCCCTCATATGTCGGTTGTTGAGTCCAGTCGACGACGATGCCCTCCACTTCGACCTCGGGGGCAAGTTTGTCAGTTTCTCTCCCCTCGAGTTTTCCATGATTATCGGACTAAAGATGACGGGCGATGATAGTATTCGGAGAAGTAACAGGCTACTTGACACATACTTCGAGGGACAGGGGATAGTGCTTCTGTCGCAGCTGATCGCCGCAGTTAGGAGATGTGACCACATGCTAGACAGACTGAAGCTAGAGTTGGTCTACGTTCTGGAGAACGTGATACGGTGTCACCATAAGAAGACTGCGATTGACCTCATCCACTTAGAGATCGTCAACGACATCGATGGCTTCAACAACTATCCGTGGGGTCGTTGATGTTTCGATGACACCGTACACGTCTTCACCATATCGCACTCGAAGCCCAAGGGGTCCGTGCATACGTACGATGTCTATGGATTGCTCTTGGTGGTGCAGGTAAATATTTAATATAATCAACGTAAAAAAAATTCTACTAAATTTATATCTAATACTTGTATATGTTGCAGATCTGGGTATATGAGACCGTTCCCTTACTAGGTATCCGCTATGCGAAGAGACTGGAGACACGTTGTCCTAGGATGCATCACTGACGGTCATCTTGAGTAGATAGCTGTCCATTTGGGAGACAATTATCGACTCTCCTCAGCGACCCCAATGAGAGTATTGGTTATTTGTAATTTATATTGTATGTAGTTTAAACTCTCACTACATTTTGTTAAAATAATTCAAACGTCAATATGTCAGCTTGAAGTAATCACTGAGTTGACGCCGTTGATGGAGGAGAAGGGTCAGGGTTTTGTGCGTGAAATAGTCGTTCCGCACACCCAGAACGACCACAAATCCGATTCGATCCTGGACCGAGATTGGGTATGTGAATTGAAGATAATTTATTGATTAGCATTTTGTATAAGTTAGCAATTATTAATGAGGTTAATAAATTTTTATGTTGAAATTTGTGTAGGAGTGCGATCTAGTTGATCGAGAATCACCTCCGCATATGACATAACTTCCGCTGAGAGTTTCACCTACGCGGAGGGCGTCACCTCTGCCCATGGCATGGTCGTCCCCTCCGCCTGTGGCATTTCTGTCTCTCCCATCTAGACAGTTCCCCCGTGGATCTCCTATACACGGTCACGGTCATGGCGATGATCTATATGCCCGGTTGACTGGATTTATTGCAGGGGAGGTCAGCGCGCTGCGACGAGACTTGACGAGACAGATTGCTGATTTGCGACGAGAGTTGACCGGCAGAATCGACGATCTATCACACGATGTCTATGTGTTGTATGTCGTATTACGTGCACATTTCACAAAGAAGCGCGACTCATCCAGTGGTTCCACATTTAACTTTCTCGCAACATCTGCAACTTTAAAGAGTTTCTCCTCTTGAGCCGGCGCTAGCACGCTTGAGCAATTAAGTGATTTCGCACGTCGATCGTGAAACTACTGCTTCAGCTTGTTACGAACGTTCTCAATCATTGCGAAATGAGTAATTCTCGATCCTCCTTGAATAATGTATTGAGAGACTCCGCGTTGTTCGACGTCATCATGTTGTATCGACAGCTTGAAAAGTGTGAGCGAGCCTAATGTTCAATCCCTATTTTGGTTAGATACTCCCAAGCTTGGAATGATTTAGTTCCTATTTCTTCCATGAACCTGTTACACTCTTCAACACTGTACGCTTCGGTCGCTCTTCTAAATAATGAAATGATGTATTTGCCCTGATATCTGGTCTTCAGGTTGCCTTGTATATGGTACATGCAATAACCATGAGTGTCTCGAGAAAAACTTCAGTGATACCATTTATCAAAAACTGTCCCCAATCAATTACAAATGCAAGGTCTTCGACTTCCCTCAGCTTTGTAAAGAACTAACGCATCGACAGATCATTCTCACTATCGACTATGCCGATGTAAGAGGGTAAATTTGGATATTGGCATCTTGACATGTAGTAATAATCAACTTGCCTTCGTATTTAGATTTCAGAGTTGTGCCATCGACTAGAATTATGGGTCGCATGACATTTCGAAATCCCCGAATACATTGTCCAAGAACCATGAAGAAAAATTTGAAACAATTATCGCCCTCCGTCTCAATAAAATATGCTGATTCAGGATTAGTTATTTTCATGTTGTGGCAATACCTGGCCAATTTAGCATAGCTCTCCTTCGTTGATCCCATTAAATCCTCAAATGTGCATTCAAAGCCTTCCAGAACTTCTGGTAGCTCAAGACCACTCCATACTCTTGACGGACGTCATTAATGATGTCCGAAGGCTGTAGATCGTCCGTGGGTCCTGATACTTGTGCATTATTTATCGACCAATAAACCAAGCACGGACTTGTCTATGATCACTTCGACCAATTTCCACTTCACAAGTATTTTCTCGTGTATACTTACGAACTACAAAACACTCGTTCGTGTCCATCTTCGCCGCTCACAAACGCCAACTGCAATTTTCGTCGACGCAGGCGATCGTCAATAACGACTTGATTGACTTTTTTACTTTGAACTCAAAGTTGTATTTCATTGCAAGTAGGTGCAGAGATTCCTACAAATCTTTCTTTGTTTCAAACAGTTATGTGACATACAAATCATCATCATCGGGAACCACACGCGAAGAGTTAGAGGACGATCCACTCATTCCAACCCCTGAGGTCCCACACTGCTCATGACTTTGACGGGAAGCAAACAAATCCTCATTTGTAAATTCATTCTGATTTTCGTTGTTGTGAACTATGGATGGAATTCTGTGCATAGCGACGAAATCACAATGAAGAACATCTGTCTCTAGAATAATCACATCATTCTCACGAGTTATCTCCAAATATCCCAAAAATCATTACCCTAATTACCTCCATCCAAATTACCTTCGACGATATCTTTCATCGCTAAAGTCACACAAAGATGAGTCATGTACTTTTGGTTCATAAGGAATAGATAATTCATCTCAGTATTAGAATAAATCCTTATAGGTGACATGAAAATTGATTCATGCTCCTTGAATATAAATTTCAATTTCATATCGTATTGAGAAGGATCAACATTTAACTTGTTCTGTAAATCACTATACAATTTTGCATATGAAGTACTTGATGTTACGACAATCGCGATAGTAATGGATCTTTCGCTGTATATTTTCATACCCATCGATCTCTTTCATCTAGTTCGAAATCACCAAAATAACAAATTGGGACTACATTCATATTTGCATGACGAAATATAAATTATAATTATAAGAAAAAATCAGTGGCAAAAAAAAGGAAACTGCTTTAACAATCGGCTGTTAACATCCGACTGTTTGCGTCTGTTTCGTCTGAAATCTGCATTTTCGTCAGATCCATTTCATCTAAAAGATACAGATGAATTTTTTTTTCATACTTAAAAAAATTACAGATCTATTAACAATTTCATCTACGTTAACATTATACGTCAAAATAAATTTTATTGATAAAAACGTGTATTAATTTGAAGAAAACGAAATGAAATCTGCATAAAATGTACTTACTGATTCGAAGTGATTGATATGAAAAAATTTCGGCCTTCTGCGTTCGATCGATTTTTCAGATTTTAAGGTTGAGACAGATGAAAGTTGAGAGAATTTTTATCTGTGTTGGAATAGACAGATAAAAAAGACAATTGATTTTGAAATTTTACGTAAAGTGTTTGGTTTTTATTTGTTAAATAAATTATAGTATTATCTTTAAACAAAATAATATTTAGTAATTATTTTACGTATTTAAGGATATTTGTGTCTTTTACCACGAAAGAGATCATTCTGAAAATATTATGGTTTTGATAAGTAAAATAAAATTTAGACGGTCAATTTTAGAAGAATCCCGGAATTTTGCCACCTCAGCATTTGGCATCGTATCTGTTGCCGACCGCGGGCGGCAGGAGGTCAACTCGACCATATAAAATTGGGTCGTCAACTACAAACTTCAATTCTATCATTTATACCTTGAACGCAACGGTTGCCCTTCACTGCTTTCTCTCAAATTCAGTAAATGGGCAGTCACATTGACAAAGTGAATCTGGCGGTGATCGTCAAGAACCCATCAAACGATGAAGAATTTCTTCTCATCAAGCAAACCCCACCACCCAATTTCAACGATCCTGAGTATGATTCTTACCAAGATTCTGACCTCTGGGATTTGCCTTTCACACTTTTGACTCCATTGGATTCTCCATTAAGTCAACATATTTCGGTTGGAGCTGAGGATTCATCTCTATTAGAAAAACTTGGTTTATTGAATCAGTTTGATCTTAAATTAGCTCTCGATCAGGTATCCTACTCAATTAAACTGGAAAATAAATAAATATCTAGTTTTACAATATTTTTTAAAATCCGGCTGGAATGTGGAAATTGAAATGAGATTCTTGAATAACCTGGTTGCAACTTGCAATCGATACAAATGGTCCGTCTTTCCCGTTTCCCATAAAAGAAAATGTGATTCCTAGCACAGCACATTCATCATACTTTGCTTTGGCTTAAGATTTGCAGAGGTCCTGTTTAGTATTGAACCCCATTTCGAAATTAACTCTAATTACATGCTATGCTGAAATATGACAATATATTAATGTGTTGACTGTTGAGCAAAGGCAACCTAATTGTTAAGGTTCAACTCTATCTTTTAGTTTGAGCCTTAAAAAGAGTGGTTGGGGAGGGGAAGTTGCCCCCTTTAGTAGGTTCAAAATGATTGTCAATGTACTTACTAAGCAAGCTTGGATCATTTTAGTTCGGTTGAGCTGAATATGCTCGGTGCTTCGTCCTCGACAAGTTGAATTTTGAACACATTAGCTGTCAAAGTAATAATGAATTTGAATCTTTCATGAAAACAATCAAGTGCGAGAAGAGGCTGAGATGAGCCCAATATGGAACACTTTTAAAAGTGCATCTAGATCTCCATTTTAGGCAGGGTCCATATGTAATCTATTAAAAAATCTGGTATTTCTTTACTGAAATTTCAAATGGTTACATTGAATTTACTGAGGCTTAATTCAAATAGGTTATCACATATTTTCCTTTTCCTTATGTGAAGGGAAAGAAAGTGCTAATTTTTAATCTCATATAATACTGACCGTGTTTAAACTGATTATTTGTAACCTATGCTTTCTCATCTGAAACAGACTGCTGATGAATGATGATAAAAGAACAATTTTTTAGCTGCCCGTATTGGTCTGAGTCCACCATGTTTTTCATTTCCTTTCCCTTGTCATACCAAAAAAAGATTGTCCTTATGATAATTGGATGGCTTTGGTTGTATATCATGGTCCGTACCTCTTAGAAAATTTGTTTACTATTGCCGAATATTTTTATCTGAGTATGTTAAAAAAATTCTGGATTTTCATACTTTTTTTTAAAATTTTATTTGTATATGTTGGAGTTAGTACCAACAGTAGTTATTGAGAATATATTACAAGTCCTGAAAATCATATGTAGATAGTGTTGGTGTGTTATATTTAATTTTAATGACTTTGGTATAGGTGCTGAATCAAGTGGGATTTGGGATAGCCATTGAGGTAAAGTGGAAGTTCTTGAAGTATGTAGAAGAGCCTGAATTTGGTCCTGGAATCCCTGTCGAGACTATTTATCTTGTTGGAAAATTGGGACCCCATGATGGGAAATTAAAAGGTCTGATCGTGTTATTGTAGATACATTTTACAGCAATTTCTCGATATCAGGGATAAGAGCGTAAATTTGTACGATTCCATGCACCATTTTGCTGGGGCTTATAAAGATAAACTCTTTTTTATTCTACATTTATTGAAAAAAAATATATTTAAACTTTCTTTTGAATGGAGCTCATTCTTCATTTAATGACAAAATATCACTCTTCCATTTCATTTAGACTCATAAACATAACTTTACTAAGCGCTTGCAACAACCGGCTCAGGCAACAATAAAATGTTGATTTTATTGCTTTCATCTTATAAAGTGCATAATTGCTGGCGATCATGTATAGGGCATGTTGCATTTGCAATATCACCTCTATAAAGTATTTTTTTAACATTTTTATAACACATCTTTTAGTTTCATAAAAAGAGACTTTCTTCTGAATAGAAAAGAGAATTATCTATAAATGCTTTCATTGATAGTTAGTCATTTCTTTGAGGCATTTATAATTTATGTTGTACCTACATGCAGATATCTGTAAGTGGATGAGCACCAAAGCCTGCACTGATATGCTTATTGAAGTGAAGCCTTATAATGATCGTATAGGACCACTAATTTTTATTGGTTGTCTGAATGATTCAATGCAATCTGCAAAATTGCAAATCTCTTCCACTTTGAGATGTCAGGTTTGTTTTTTGTGGTATTGTTTGGGTTCTGTAAGCTAAATCAATCTCCATATCACCCCCACCCCCACCCCCCCAATTTTCCTGTATGGACCTTTCTGAGCCTGGATAATGATAATGTTGGATTGACAACCAATCCGATCTTTAAGACAACTGATTTTTCACTAATTCAAGTCCTATAATATTTGTTTTCATAGTTCAACCATCCTACTATTGGATTAAAATCCCCTGTCATGTTGTTTGCTGTGGAAAGTTGGACTTTACAAATAAGAAATAATGGAAAGCAAGTTTCAGTTATCACTCCAATCTCTGCAGGGTGGAAAATGTCAAGATTGGAATATTTTGACATCAGGTCCTCGACACCTTTTCCTTTTCCCTTTCTCTTCTTATTAATTATCTTTTTTGATGCAGTGATCCTGGTCTGGAATAAATAGTCAATACTTATCTTATATGTGACACAATTATTGATGGTGGCATAGGCATTGGAAAGATGGTTGCAGCCGGAGAATTTCATTGTTCCCAGTCCTAGTTTGGAACTTTATTTCTTAGAAACTAATGCAGGCCTGAACCAAAGCCCTTACTTGCAACCGTCGCTTAAGGTTTTAAAGGGTTATATGAACAATTAGAATAGTAGAAGCATTTGCACTGGCTTAATTGGCTGGCTGGCTGTCTGGTTGGTGTATATGTGGGATATGGACACTCTACAAAGTTCTATGTTATGCACATCATGCTTCACTCAATTATGCTTATCCTAAATTACATGTCATCAACTTTAGAAATGTTCAGATATTTTGTGAAAATCATGCTCTAGATAAGTCCTAATCTTGTCTCTTGACATTTTCTGACATTCAGCTATACACTCAAAAGTGTCTGAAGCGATTCAATTTTCTTTACTTGCTGAATTTTTGTCAGACTTAAATATGTACATGCAGTTTCACTTTGTTGATGTTGATGTTTTGCTTATATTGCTTGAATAAAATCACTGTTCTTCAAGGAAATGGTATCCTTCTTATTGTGCAGGAGTATCCTCCTGGTGTTAAACTTATTCCCATGGGAAGCAGGACAGCAAAGCCTTTCCACACTACAAACTTAGTTGTATTTTTTCCTGGGACTAGTTATGATGGCTGTGATGGTGATAGTTTTGTTACTTGTGGAGATGTACTGATTGTTGATCCAGGATGCAAGTCTACTATGCATAAAGAGGTACAGTAAGAAAAATAATAAAAAATGGAAAGAGATGAATGATGTATCAATATTGAATTGTACAGACTTATAGTCCTTAAAAAATGGATACTTTTTGCGTGATCCTTCCTAATTGAAATTATTTAAACAATTGTGACGAACTAGCATCTATTGATTAGCACAGAGAGGGTTCCATGCAGGACCCACTATGAAAGTTGGACTTGGTGAATGTCACACCACAGAATAGTGTAAATGATGGGTTATTTTTGAACTGTGAACTCAGTACCTGCTTGAGAAATTCAAGAATCAGTTCAGTTACGTGGTCATCGTTTTTAAGGCTCTGTTTGATTTCCATTTTTTTTTTTAAATGTATTTTTCTCTCTTTTCTTTTCAATCACACATTCTTCATTAAAATAATATTTCATGTAAATTAAAAAAAAAATTCCTTATTTTTCAACCACACATTTTCCATCAATCTACTATTATAAAATACATTTTTTCATAAAAATGGGGCTCAAATACCCTCTAAGAGTCAGTTGTTGTTCTTTGGTTTCAGAATGGTTCAATTTAGAAAATGAAATGCACAATAATGATAGTAATATATTTCCCAATTCGGCATTTGCTTGTGTTTTGAGTGAGTTACCAAAGGAAATATTACCTGGCCGAATCAATTACTGTATTCACATTCTGCTGTTCACCTTAAACTGTCATCGGAAGAGAACTTTGCAGAATGGCCATAGATATTACTTTTAGTTAGTAATGAGTATTGCTATTTCATAAAAACTTTGTAACTAAATCAATATTTTATTTGATGCTATGAATGTTTGCCCAATTACTATTAATCATGCCATTTGTTCTGCTTTCTCTTGCACTGTCAGCTTGAACAAATCATTGCTGCACTTCCACGAAAATTGATCGTGTTTGTAACCCATCATCATCATGATCACATTGATGGTAAGCATTTGAAAATAGAATCTGCATCTAGATTTTTCACTTTTTTTTAACAGTCTTTTCATTTTTTTTTTTTATGTGTAGAAAATTATGATGGAGGTGTTTTCATTCCTAAATAATTGTAAAATGGATATAAAAGAATTACATAGGATGCAATCATAATTACCGCACCTGTTAATTAGTTTTCTTTCCATTTTTTGGTAGTCGTTTTGGTTACTTTTATTCTCATCTTCTCTGATGAACTGGTGAAGGCTCACTTAGCCCTTGTTTGGGCTCCATTTTAATGAGGTTTTGGGGAAATTTTTTTTTAAAATAGTAATTTTTTGAAGAACGTGTGATTAAAAATTAAGGAAAAGTTTTAAGTTTACGTATAATACTATTTTATTGAAAAATGTGCTGTTGAAAAGAAGAAAGAGATAAATGCATTAAAATTTTAATGGAGCCCAAACAGTGGCTTAATGTTCTTAGATAAGTACTTTATCTATTTTCAAAATCTTTTTACAACCGGGATAAGTTTTCTAGTCACCACATTCATTTGTTTATGTACTGAATACCAGAGATCAGATATCTTTTATGTGTATAGTAATTTAATTGCACTGATCGCTCTTAGGTCTCTCAATTGTTCAGCAGTGCAAACCTGATGCTGTTCTCTTGGCTCATGAAAGTACCATGCGCCGGATTCGAAAAGGTAAAGATGTCAACCATCTATAATTTATGCTATGTGCCTATTGATAGGTTCACTAATGAAAATGCTAAATCCTCTTATGAATGTTGCGAAATGTCACTTTTTTTAATTATGACATCAAAGCAATTGATTTAAAATGCCAAGCTGAATAAATTTCAATTCAAGGCCTCTCTTTACTACACTGTTGGGCTTATAGACAAATGGGCTCTTCAAGAACGGAAGACCCGTCTATAATAAACATTTCCAGTTTAAAAAATTGAGCTAACAGATTTTGTCGACTTTAAAAATTATTCTTTATAGCACATGGCATTGATGAGTGCTTCAATGTAACAGCTGAAAACTTTTGGAGTTTTGAAGAAAATTTCTGAGTAAAATGTCTCAAACCAATGATGTAAGAATCTGTTTTGAGTAAAATAAAAGGGTTTCAAATAATTTGTAATCTTAGGAGACATTGAGTGGCTAGATCAACAAACTACTGTCAGTCAATAAACGTAAAAAACAGAAGAGATTGTTTTTTCTTTTGATTCTGGTATTATAAACATTAGATAATTTCGTGAATCCTATTTTTATGATAGTGGGGGGCAATTTGGAACAAAGTAGTAAAATGTCATTTTCCTTTCTGGTAAGTGGCCATCATTTTGAGACCTGGAAGGGAAGGTATCTTTCAATATGAAATGGCTGTGTGTGTGGTGGGGGGGGGGGGGTGGGGTGTGTGGAGTACAAGATTTTTGTCACCAGATCAAATGGAACTTCCACCTAACTTCTGAAGTTATCTTTCGAATGCAGATGATTGGTCTCTTGACTACGTTCCAGTTTTGGGATCTGAAGAAATTTGCATTGGTGGTCAACGGTTGAGAATCATTTCAGCTCCTGTAATTTTTATGGACAAACCTTTTTCCTCTAATCAGTGTTCAGTTTTCAATTATTTCTCTTCCTCATTATTTCTGCCTCTAGATAGCTGCTAGAAGCTCAACCAATTTTAATAAATTGAGCTTCAGCCAGCATCATTGTGTTCCCACTTTTGAACTCATTCAGGCATTTGTCCGTTAGACTATAAGAAATAGCTTTGTGTTTAACCAGTTTTGAGTATTTCACTCCTTTTTTGCATTAATCAAAATTATATCATCCTCAAACTTTAAGTTGAACCCCTACATAATCCTAGAGTTATGTCAGAGCTCTAGTTCCTTCCTGGATGTATTTATTGCACCAGAAAATCTTGGCTCATATCTTTGGTCTTAGGGCATGAGCCTCCCTACATCATTTCAAGTCCTTGTCCTGCATATTGCTTTGGCTGTTTGTTCAAGCTACTTAATCCTTTTCTCTGTGCTTGTTTTGAAATCTGCAAATTTGGGATATATGATATGTTCTGTTTTTTTGTTTCCTTTGTGTTGAAATATGTAACAATTTGTGCTTTTGGGAAATCTTATCAGGGGCATACGGATGGTCACATGTCATTGCTTCACGTCAGTACTCACTCACTGATAGTGGGTGATCATTGTGTGGGGTAAGATACCATAGAAGAAGATTTTAATCAGATTTAATTTTCTACATATTTGTATGAAGGTTAGGGTACTCTAATTAATTTGGCTTTCCTATCCGTAGGTGATTGATGGTTTCAAGAACTTCGACCATGTGTGCTGTAACGACCATAAATTATTGTCCTCTGTAGAATTTCTTTAGAGATTTCATTCATGTTGGACAAAGTTAGAAGGGTTAAAAACCATGAAAAGTTTTAAGTCCCAAAAAACTGTGAAAAAGTTATCTTTATTTTGCTCTTTTCCGGAGAAAGTTAATGGGTCCTGGCTAAAATTTCTTTTGCAATTTAATCATGTTGGACTAAGTAGTTTGTGCATCTCTTTCTCAATATCTTTCTTTCAGTTTAAATACCTCACTTTTCTTGGTTAAGTGATGAGCTGATGAATATGTGGATTTATTTCAGCCAAGGAAGTGCCCTCTTGGATATTACATCTGGTGGAAATATGAGTGTAAGTATATTGCAATATTTTTTTCTTCCATGGCATTTACTGTTATGCAAATTCGAAACGCAAATTTCTCTTCATCTTCAAAGAACCTGGTTCTTCCATTTTCAATGCAATGGAAAACAAGACTTGATTGGGGACATAATATACATTTTAATTTCGTATAACCCCCACTCACAAGTAGCTGTGAGACCATGGACTTTCATGTCTATTTTATTCCACTAATATATTAAGAGGAGCAAGGTCGTTTTGATTATTATTCTCCTTTACTGGCGACCTTATTTTAAAATTTTGACTTCTTCTACAGGATTATTACCGCACAACTTACAAATTTATGGATCTTTCCCCACATGTGCTGATTCCCATGCATGGTAGAGTCAACATGTGGCCAAAACACATGCTTTGTGGATACCTCAAGTAAGCGACTCTGGTCCTTCAGTAATAAATTTCAGTGGCTTAAAATTTTTTAAAGAATACTCACATTGTTCAGTACTATGTGACTGATAAAAAAAATTCTAACACTTTTAATAAATTACCTACAGTACTAATGGTACTTGCGTAGGTAGATGATTTGTTTTGCTATTTATGCTTATGTTGTATTCTTAAAAATTTCAGAAACCGCAGAAATAGAGAATCTACAATCTTGAAAGCTATAAAAGGTGGAGGGAAAACGTTATTTGACATTGTTGCATATACGTATGCTGATGTTGATCGCAGTCTCTGGCTTCCTGCTGCATCAAATGTGAGACTCCATGTGGATCATCTAGCTCAGCAGGATAAATTGCCAAAGGTAGCATTCATCTGCCTTCTCGAATTTTTGCACATCCTATTTTGCATACATTATTTTTCATGTCCTATTTTGCATTTTTCTATGTGTATGCTTTTGTTATATGTATATTATAATGGCAGAAAGTCAAAAAATCTACTGTCTTTAAACTGGTACTTGGGTTATTACAGTAGAAATCCAATCTTTCCTCTGAACCATGCAGGATTTCTCTCTAGAAAATTTCAATAGCAGTCTTGCTGAATTTGCTGGAAATGTGGCTAAAATATGAGCCCATGAGGAAAGCTTCTCCTTTAAGAACTTACCAAAACTATCTTAGGTTGGACGACTTCCCTGTGATTGTTTGTATTGAAATCCTACCTGGAGAAATATATCCAGCAATTGCACAGCTTACTACTTCCTATGGTTTTATTTTTTATTGCTTGTGTTTAGTTTCAGTTTAACCATTCTCTTTTATCTCTGTGCACTTGACCTCGAACTCCACTCTGCTTTGCCATGTATAGGAATTTGCCCGACAAAAGTTTCAGTCGACTTGCAAGCTATATTTCCTGTCCCGATGTGCTTGGGCATATCTATGTAACGCTGTATCCTCAAAGAAACTTCGTCTACCAACAGCCAAGTTCTTAGGAGCTGGAGCTGTGGTTGCCATAGCTTTATTATATTCTGTACGTGAGATATTTTGTTCTAGGAAACTTGTGTAGTGAACACGAAAATGAAGAATGTCATTAAGCGGAGTCGACAAATTTATAATACAAGAATAGAGTATCTCCATTGTATTTTGTATCATCAGAAAATTTGTGATTAGATTGAGTTTGACTTGGGTTTTATATTGAATAAAGCAATGTATTATGTGAATGAATTTGTTCAAAAATTTGGCATAGATTGACGGAGGATAAGTCACCTGAAGGTTCACATGATGGGCATATTGACTTTTTATCTATGTAGACTAGTGCTGAAAAGTCTGTTGGATAATTACATCTAACACGATTCCATCCACCTAACGTGCTAGAACATTGAGTCAGGCCACATCCATGGCTTACGATCCGTGTGTGCCACTTTGATACAGGTTGTTGGGGACAAATGGCATTTTTCTAGTCATTGATTAGCTACGTATGTTGGTTAATCATTAATTTAATTAACTTATTGGTATAGGGTGACAGTTTATTTAGATTATTAATACTTAATTAGGGACCTAGGGTTTCACTGTCTAGTTAATTAAATATTTTACAAACATGCACATGCAATCTGACCAATATTAAATCGTATGATTCTGTGGCGATTGAAGCTTATAGGAAAATTCGAGAAGATGAAATTGCTAAGTGATGATCAGATGAAAGAGTGGATAATTTTTTAATCACATGTTCCATCAACTTTTATAAAAATATATACTAAAAATCTTATTTAGAGTGTGTTTGATATTGATTTTAATGAGAATAGAATTTTTGAAAGTGATTGATGGAAAAATGTGTGGTGGAAAAATGATGAAAAGTTTTAGATTTGTGTGTAATATTATTTTATTTGAAAAATGTGTGATTGAAATGAAGAAAGGAAAAAAATGAAAATGAAAATAGAATGGGGGCAAAACGGGCCCTTAAACTCATGAACGCCAAGATTGATCTCCGAGAAGAAATTTAACAACTTAAAAATTACAACAGCAAAAACAACAGAGATAACTGCCTATATTGTTGTGGGATTCTAGGAAGCTTTAATGGTGTCATAGCTTAACTTCATGAACCTAGGAGAGACGACTCAGCAGTTGAAAAATTTTCTGCTGCTCTTGGCTGTAAAAAGTAGGGTTTTGGGGGGATTTGAAGAGATTCCATGTTCCCTTCTAACATTTCTATAACCCTGCTCATTGATGGTCTAGTTGTAGGATCAGTTTGTATGCACCATAAGCCAACTATTACCATTTTCCTTTTCAGAAGTATATCTTCGTTTACAACTCCGTTAAAATCAAGTTCAAAATTCTGTTCAAGGTGCCTATAGATCCAATGAGGAAAATATTTTTCACTTGAATGATCAACTCTAACATCAGTATTTTTTGTCTCTCCAACCATTTCCAAAACCATCATACCATAGCTATAGACATCTGACTTGTAAGAAATGTCTCCAACATTTCTATAAACTATTTCTGGAGCAATATATCCTATTGTTCCTCTAGCCACTAGCATTGACACTATGCTGGACCTATTGGGGCAAAGTTTAGCCAAGCCGAAATCAGATATTTTAGGGATGAAATCTTTATCAAGAAGAATGTTATGAGGCTTTATGTCGAAGTGCAAAATCCGAGTATTACATCCTTGGTGCAAGTATTCTATTCCCTTAGCAATGCCAACGGCAATTTGAAACAATTTTTCCCATCCTAACTGACGTTCTGCATTGGAGACATTGCTGCATATGAACTTCTCAAGTGATCCATTGGGCATGAATTCGTAAATGAGAGCTCTTTTGGAACCCTCAAAGCAAAATCCCAGGAGAGTAACAACGTTAACGTGGGAAGTTCTACTGATACTTGCTACCTCATTGATAAATTCTTCTCCATTGCCTTTCGATTCTTTCAAAATCTTTACTGCTACAAGACGGCCATCGGGTAACTTTCCTCTATACACACTAGCAAAGCCGCCTTTCCCTAAGTTGTCACTGAATGAGTTAGTCATTTTCTTAAGATCAGAATAGTTGTATCTTCTTGGTGTAAGCTTCTTATTGTTCTTCAGGAAGAGTTCAATGTCCTTATGGTTTTGAGTTTTTCCCTTCAACTTCAGCACGCACTTCCTCCTATTGAAAATGAACAAGATTATGGAGATGAGGACTACCGCTGCAGCTGGGACACCTGTGATGAAAAAAGACAACTGTTTTTATAAATCAAAAAGCAAAAGAAATGGTACTAAAATTTGGAAGAGTTACCTGCAAGTAAAATAAGTTTCAATTTAATCCTTCCTGCAGCTGAAGTCAAAACACATGTTAGATTAAGCAAACTTATAAATGATTCAGATTCTGATTTTCTCACAGCTGGAGTCAAGATTTTCTGCCAAATTTCCTGTTATACTTGTATCAAAAAGAAAACCACTACTGTGTAATTCAACAATTTTTGTTCTCTGTAAATGATTGAGATTCTAAATAAATTTGAGATCACTTGCCCATGAACCACAAGTTGATGAATATGAAAACACAAAAGAAATTACGTAGAGGAATGACTTGCAATCATCCATGTTCAAAGGCCGATGGTACCTTTATCACATCGAAATTCATTCTGTGTGTCAGTTATACAGTTTCCTCCTCCTCTGTGGCAATTAAGACAATCACCAGACACATTCCATTCTAGATTACAATCAGTGCTTAACCATTCGAACAAGTCCCATGAATCTGAGTTATCTGGAAATTTGATTGGCAAGTGAAGAACTGAACAGTCGTCGTTGGGGAAAGGAAGACTCGCATTCGACTTGGGGTAGTATATATTGAAGTACTCGCAACCAGTGTAGTTTCTATAATTTTCCTGGAAATTAGGTATCTTATTGTCGTAGTTCCTATCTTTGGCGCATTTGAACAGAGTGATATTGGGGAAGAATGAAATCGAAATAGAAGGAGACTCTGGCAGAGGCAGAGGGGGATGTGAAAATAACAGGCATCTTTCCTCATTATTATTATTTAAAAGCTTTTGAAGATATGGATTTCGAATAAATAATTGATTGGTAGATAACTTTTCCAAAATCTCATAGGATGGTGAAAACGAATCAATATCCAGGTGAATTTTTGGATTCGGCCGAGCACTGCAGTCAACCGAGAACAATCCACATCCCGAAGAATTGGCTAGAGGAAACTCCAAATTGCCAAGATTTCCACACTGGAACTGCCTTGGGCATCGAGAATCAACCAAGTGAAGGATAAATAGATGAAACAGAGAGACATAAACAACTGAACTGGAAGCAGCCCTACGTGAGAAAACCATGCCAGCCTAACTCAACAACAAACAGAAGAACCAAGAAGAAGAAGAAGAAGAATAGAGAAATCAAATTATCTTGCGGTTGTCTCAATTCAATTAATTTATTCACTCGCAACGTAAGTCAGGGTGAAGGTGAACACGGCAGTTGACTTGGATTTCTTTCATGAAGACTTGTGAAAACGAAAAGAAGTGAGTTGAAACAGTCAGCCTAAACAAATAGGAAAACACTGATGGGCGAAGTTACATCCATGGATTTTACATTTTTACTGTACTCAGACAATTAAAAAAGTAATTTTAAGCAAATTTCCATGTTCAAAGGCCGATGATACCTTTATGACATCGAGATTCATTCTCTGTGTCAGTTGTACAGTTTCCTCCTTTTCTGTCGCAATTAAGACAATCACATTGAAATTCATTATTTGCTTTAGTCGTACAGTTTCCTCCTTTTCTGTGGCAATTAAGACAATCACCAGTCACATTCCATTCTAGATTATAATCAGCGCTTAACCGTTCGAACAAATCCAATGACTCTGAGTTATCTTGAAATTTGATTGGCAAGTGAAGAACTGAACAGTCGTCGTTGGGGGGCGGAAGACTTGCATTCGACTTGGGGTAGTATATATTGAACTTGAAGTCCTCGCAACCAGTGTAGTTTTTATAATTTTCCTGGAAATTAGATATCTCATTGTCGTAGTTCCTATCTTTGGCGCATTTGAACAGAGTGATATTGGGGAAGAATGAAATCGAAATAGATGGAGAGTGTGGCATAGGGTGATCAGAAAATAAATTGCACCTTTCCTCATAATTATCACCATACAAAACACTATGAAGAAAATGATTTCGGATAAATAATTGATTGGTAGATAACTTTTCCAAAATCTCATAGGATGGTGAAAACGAATCATTATCCAGGTGAATTTTTGGATTCGACCCGGCACTGCACTCAACCTTGAGCAATCCACATCCCGAAGAAGTGGACAGAGGAAACTCCAAATTGCTAAGATTTCCACAATTGAACTGCCTTGGGCATTGAGAATCAACCGAGTGAAGGATAAATAGATGAAACAGAGAGACATAAACAACTAAACTGGAAGCAGAGAAAACCATGCCAGCCTAACTCAACAACAAACAGAAGAACCAAGAAGAAGAAGAAGAATAGAGAAATCAAATTATCTTGCGGTTGTCTCAATTCAATTAATTTATTCACTCGCAACGTAAGTCAGGGTGAAGGTGAACACGGCAGTTGACTTGGATTTCTCTCATGAGGACTTGTGAAAACGAAAAGAAGTGAGTTGAAACAGTCAGCCTAAACAAATAACACTGATGGGTGAAGTTTCCTATCCAACGAATTTTTTTGTATCACTGCGAATCAGAAACAACTTCAAGGCCCCACTCTTCATGTCGTTTCCAATTGTGGTGGAAAATTAAACGGTAATTACTTAGATGGATTTTACATTTTATACTTTAATTTAAATATATAATTGGTAAGTTCATTTAATTCTATTTACTAGACAGATAGAAATTAATGACGTAACAGTCATTAATATCTTTCCGTCATTTATATCACTCATATTACATTTATTCTACTTCAACAATTGACTACCGCATGTGTTGACCATCATATAAATGATGGTCACGTCATTTATTTTTGTCAATGAAATTGAACAAAGTTACTTTAATCGAAATTAAATTAAAATTTAGTTATTTGATTGAAATATATTAAATTATTGATATTCATTTTAAAAAAACACACAAAAATGATTACCTTAAATACAGTTTTGATCGAGTACCTAGTTGGGCCCATATTCACATTATTTGGATTCAAATTTCAAACTAAGAAAAAATTTCATAAGTAAGAGTATAAGTATAATCCATTTTAATAATAAGAAAACAAGTTTCAAATTACAAAAATCAGATTTTTATTAAATTTTATTTAATTAATTATATATTTAATTAATTAAATATATAAAGGTCACAGATATATACAATTTGATCACAAATTCATTTATTGATCACATATTGTCAAATTAATTAGTCACAAATTTTTTCGAAATCACAAATTAAATATTTTATAGGTCACAATTTATTTTCGAGGTCACAAATCAAATATTTTATAGGTCACGATTTATTTTCGAAATCACAAATCAGAATTTTAATATGTTACAAATTATTTTACGGTCCCGATTCACAGATTTCAAAGGTCAAAATTTGTTCATCGGTCACAAATCACAATTATTATAAGTCACAACTTATTATACAGTTACAAATTATCAGATTATTGGTCACAAATTAATAATTTTTTAGGTCACATATTATTTCTTAGTCACAAATTATTTATATCATTGGTCACATATTTTGCATTGGTCACAGATTAACCAATTTAGTGATCACAGTCAACCAACTAATCTGTTGATAACCCAAGATAACTAACCAAGAGGGGGGGTGAATTGATTTTTGAAACTTTTTCGATACTTAGTTTCAAAACTACTCAAAACACAAATAACAAATGCTAAGTGTAATACAACAAGTAAATATGCAATTTGTTTAACTTAGTTCAAGTATAGATATTGCACAAAATAAATGACAATGTAAAGTAAAGTGCAATAATGTAAAGATAAACACCAATTTAAAGGGGTTCGAACACAATGTGATCTACGTCCCCGTTACCAAGCTCTCCGTCACGAGCAAGGCCAAATTCACTAAAGTGGTAACTTACAACAAGGAGTACCAATTCCTTAGGTGACTTACAACAAGGAGCACCTACCCTTAAGTGACTTACAACAAGGTGCACTTAACCTTAAGTGACTTACAACAAGGTGCACTTAACTTTAGGTAACTTACAACAAGGAGTACCTAGTCCTTAACAACAATCGAATTTTCACAAGGCTCTCGAAACCGTCACAAAGTAAATGATAATTTTACAATAGAAAGAACTCTCTTAACAATTGATATAATCAAGTCAAGTATTTAGAGAGTTAGGATAACACTTCAATAGATAGCAAATAGTAAAGCTCAAGTGTTTATGAAGTAAACTTTGATAGATGATGATGATGAAATAGTTTGTGCTTTTGTATCAAAGTTTTCAACCAATCAATCTCTCTCAACAAAATAATACAAGTTAAGTATTTAGAGAGATTTACACTTCAATATAAGTGTTGGCAAAGAAAACCTTTTTCAAGAATAGAAAATAGATGAGATCAAAGTATTCTTGCTAAAGAAATTTCTTGATAAAATAGATGAAAACAAGTTTTGGATCAATCAAAAAATTCTTTGTAATAGATGAAATAAAAGAGTAAAACAAAATAGAAGCAATGTCTTTCAATGAATAAACTCTATTAAAATCTCTTGTAAGTTGGTGGTTTTGAATGCCAAAATAGTACCCTATTTATAGATGAAAAAATGAGGTTCAGGCAGTTTCGGTTGAACACTTTCGGTCGACCGAAACTCGTAGCCGTTACAAGATTTTAAACATTTGAAATTTCGGCTGATCAACGGAGGAGTTCGGTCGAACATGGTTCGGTCGACCGGTACACATTTCGGTCGACCGAAATATGTTAAAATCATTTTTTTTCATCTTCCATCAAAATGTTGATTTTTGCAAAATCAATTTCATGCAATGGATGAAATATGAAAAATATAATTTGAGCTTTATGCACTTGCTAAATATTGATGAGTTATACATTTACATATATAATGACGTTCGATAAATAACTCTTTCATCAATGTTCTTGTTCTCTTCGAGCCTCATTTTGACTTGTATATTGATTTGCGATTCTGTTAAGTTCCAAGTCGATCGTCATATGCCATTTGCTATATTCTTGAATGATTTGCCTTGAATACTCGTTTAACGCTTCACTTTGAGTATGAAAAAATCCTTTCGATGGCTTTGAAAGCTTAAATACTCAATTCAATTTGTTAGTAAACAAAGATGATTTGTTTGTTATAATCAAAACAATAAGGTCATAATTAACCATAGGTCAACATCTGTGACCACCACCGACAACCGTCTCCACCATACCACACCACACCACCATGACCAACTAAAAAATTCTAAAATTTCACATATAATTTTTCAGTCAATTCGTAGCTACTGCAGATCCCCCCAGATTCGGCCACACCCACCGCATACCACAACCACGTCGCTGCCACCAGCCCCCAGATCCAGCTACACCCAACGCACATACAACAGCACACCACAACTACGTCACCGCCACAGTCCCCAGATCCGACCACACCCACAGCACACACGCACCACAACGCCCAACACAACCACGTCACTGCCACCAGCCTTCAGATTCGACCACACTCACTGCACACACAACAGCACACCACAACGCCAAACACAACCACGTCGCCGCCACCAGCCCTCAGATCCGGCCACACGTGTCAAGATGGGCGGGCCGGTTCGCCCGAAGGTGAAACAGCCCGTGAACCGAGCGGGCCAAATCACGGGCCTAATATATATTTTACCGATCCGGGCCAGGGTTTGGAAAACGCCGCGGGCCTCTCTTTTTAAAAAAAAAAAAATTTACCATTTATTTTTTAAGTAACAATTTTTGAAAAAAAAAAAAAAAAAGGTCGACCCGTTCATGACCCGGCCCATGCGGGCTTTGTGGTCCGGGTCAGGTTATTTAGGCCCTGTTTGGTACACATTATCATTATCATTCTCATTCTTCTACTCATTTTCAACCACACATTCTTCAATAAAATAATATTTTTCATCACATCAATAACTTTTCCTTCTTTTTCAACCACACATTCACCATCACATCAACCAAAAAAATGCATTTTTATCAAAATAATGTGTATCAAACGGGCTCTTAGTTTTTCGGCCTGTAAGCCCGCATGACGCGGGCTTTTCAGTGTGCGGGCTGATCCGACCCGACCCGCCCATTTTGACATGTCTACATTCACCGCACCACAATGCCCATCACAACCACGTCGTCGCTTCCAAATCCACCACCATCCACGTCATCGCTACCACCACAAATACAACCCCACCACTAAAGCATCACATAGCCATCGTGCAAGGCGACCTTGCGCAGCTTCGGGCAGCAGCAAGGGAGGCACCTTGTAGCAGGCGCAGCGGTGATTGTGTCAAGGCGGCCCTGCGCAGCTTCGGGCAGCAGTGAGGGAGGCGTAGTTTTGGTGCCGGATGAGGACGTGGGTGCGGCATCGATGGGATTGTGTAGGTAGAATGTGAGAAGAGAGAATGAGGGAGAGGGAAAGTGTGAAGTGAGTTTTAGGGTTTGGACGAAATTGAATTGGGTGGGGGAATATAAAATATCTAATTTGTGAAATTTGAAACTTTCCACCTGATTTTAAAATACATGATTTTAATACTAGAGTTTTCTATAATTTCCACTCAAACTAATGGGATGCATTGTTCGTTGCTGGTGGAAATTCAAGTATGCTGTAATTGGTTAATATATGAATAGAAACAACGTGGGTCTGTGCCATAAATTTCAAATTCATTGGGCCAGACAACAAATACAAAATGAAATTGGCTAAAATTATGAACGGATAATAAGACCATCTTCAAGAAATGAAATTCTCTCTATTTTAAAGGATGAACTCTTCAAATTATCCTTCAAGAATAAAAAACATTCTCTATAATTAAATGCAATCAAAATATTCCAATTTTTAATGTTACATATATTAACCCAATTAAGTAGTATATACAAAGGAGATTTATATAATACTTTGAAGGGGAGATAATAAAAATAAAATATATGAGAAAAAAATAAACGCATATTAAGAGTAGTAAATTAAGTATTAAAGATAAAGAGTATGTTGGAGTATTTAAAAATATTTACTTTCTAAATTTATAAAGGGTACCGCTATTTCTATCCACACTTTTTATGTATCCATCATACTTTAAGTTCATCCCTATTAAATATTTAAATTTAAAAAAAAAAAATTATTTACATCCACGTCAAATTCCAAACTTGTCCTTATTAAATTCATTCATTTAACTACTATATATCCAAATGAATTTTATATATTCATCTCACTTTATAGGTCCATATATTCCCTAAAATCATAAACTCTTTTAAATCATATGAACGAAATAAGAATAGAGTTGAACTAATTGAACATTACATTAACATATATTATTTGCTTTGTCTATTGAAGTTTTGAGTATTAGAATGCTTCAAACATATTCATGTAATTTTCTCTGATCTATTAAAATTCTAGTTAAATACAAATTCTAAAAGAAAGTAAAAAGAGTTAAGATAATTTAATGAAAATAAAAATAAATGGATGAATATAAATTTATGCATTTTTATTTAATTTTATTTATATCTATTTCAATAAATTTACATATGATTTAAAATATAATAAAATTTTATTTTTAAAAGTGAATGTAACAATAAAAAATGTGGGTGAAAATAACGATACCAATATGTTATTTAAGAATAAACAGTCCGTTGGATATGCGCTAAGGCCAGACAGCCTCTTTTCTTACAACTAGTTTGTGCCTCGTGCGATGCACGAGTTTCGTAGTTATTGTGTTTTTATTAGCGTAGAAAATAAGGTAACATTATTATACCTAATTCCTTTTTGCTGTGCGTTAATCTATGTATGTAATCTTTTTGTTTAAATATTATGAATTAAATATTATAGAGAACTCAATATAACTCCATAGATTATAATGGAACTGAGAACTCCAAAAACTAAATATAGAACTTTCAGTATGTGTGCTATATTAGCAAGTAAGGGGAGAAAGGGCGGCAATAGAATCTCAAAGCTCACCATAAATACGCAGAACACATTAGAATAGTTTTACAGCTAAAAATCCTTAGAAAAGATTAATAGAATAAAGATAGAAATCCAGGACCTCAATATTATACCATTTTGTTGCGAGAAAATTATTTGGCCTAACAATGTTGAAACTTACAGTCACAAAGACCATATCTGCTCTAAAAACAGCTCTCTATAACTTCTTTGGTTTCTTTTGCAGCATTCATCTCAAAATCTGGTTTGCCACCAGCATCAAGCCCTCTGGTTAGCTCTTGGCTTATTTGCAAGCGATGATCAGGAAGCACATGTGAAAATCATTGAAGACTGAAAATCATCTAAGATTTCGGTGACAAGCTAACGATCAAGAAACACTTAAATAGTGGAAACAAAAACTATTCAATTATAAAAAAGATTCCAGAATATTCCAGAATTCATTGTAATATTAACCCTAGATTATATGAATAAAACTATTTCTTCTTTGCCCTCAATTCTTCCTCTTCTTGGACCCCCTTTCTTTTCTTGTTCGTTAACAAATTACTACACTCTTGCGTCAATCTATCATCTACAGGGCCACTATGGAGTTTTTAATCGTATCTCCACTTCCCATATCATATAACTGCACTTTCCAATTCAACGAAAATACATACAAGTGCAGAACCCCATAAAGTTGATATAACCAAGCATTAAAAGAAACAAAAATGAAAACAACAATAAAAGAAAAAAAAGAAGCAATAGAAAAATTTAGGAATCACTGGAAGCTATAATACAAAACCTTGAGAAGCTCGTATATATAGTAGCGTATGTCATAATCCGTACTTCTCTGCGCCTTTTATTATTCGTAAACATTGAAAACTGAAAATCATAGACAAAGAATTAATAAACATATACAGAACATGAAGAAAATTGAGAAAACATAATGGTAGGTACCCTTCTAGGCATTCTCCAAATTTTTTTTTACCACATGCTCTAATATGGTAAAAACTTTTTTGTAACACACAGAACTAATATTTTTTGGGAACCAAATTCATTTCTTTAATTCCCTTTCGAACTACATCAATAAAACACAAAACTATAAAGAAACTTCCAAAAACAAAATCAGGTCAGAAGATGTTAATACTCTAACCACCCCCCATGAAGCTAGTGAAATGTTGAGGAACTACACTTATATATATGTTTTCTTGCAATGCAAGCGTTTGCAGATTCAACAAACCCGAAAGATAGGATGGAAACTCTCTTAAGAAATTCTGCTAAAAGTTCACTGGAATAGTACCCGACAGACCACTCTTACCAAAATTCAAAATTGCAAGTTGGTTGAAATTCCTAATGTTCACTATAATAGACCCGACTTGTTTCCACTATAGGTTGACTGATGGATGAGAACATCACTCTTCCTTTTCAGTTGCAATTTGATAAATAAATAAAAAAAAAATTACAATTAATTTTTTTTCAAGTCTAGCACAACACCTACAATAAATGAAAATTACCTGAAGTAACAAATTTAAAGAAGTAACAACAATAGTCAAAAATCAATTTCCGAAATAATCATCATAAGAAATAAAGTGTAAAATATAAGTTCAAAAATATAATGACAGATGCAATTTACAGTAGTCTATTAAAATGTATCTCATTTAAATATAATCAGAAGCAACAAAGTTAAATTAAAAAAATAAGAAATAAAAAAAGTAAGAATAAGTCTTGAAGAAATATAAAAAAACATTGATGTGAAGGAGAATAGCAGTTAACCGAAATGTAAGTGCATTGCAATTTTGCCAGTTCAAAAATATCAAATATCTTGAAAACTATCTTACTGTTTTAATGGAGGCTTCAAGTCAAATAGGTCCCTCCACCAGCCTTGCCTGCAATAGCTGTTTTCTGAAATTTGCCCAAAGAAATCAATATAGAAAAAGAATTAATAGAAAAAATATTATCACGTGGAACCTAAAATAAGAGGTTTACAATAACTTACGAATTCTATGTTTCCATTATCATTTGCCACTCACAGGGAACCAGAACGTGGTTGTGAGAACCTGCAAAATAATGTTGACTAATTGAATTGGATACTAAAACTACCTCGGACTTTCTTTTGGTTATATGGAAATATGGGTCATTTAGCAATTACATTCCCCTAAGATGATCTAAGGATGAAAGGAAGATATGGCATTGTTAAAAACCTGATTGCTCTTGCTTTCTTCTTATCATTCTCTGCTGAGCCGACCTTGGCAACCGATCCAAACCTTGCAAGCCTAGCCTTTTCTTTGCTTCCTCGTCAACAGGTGCAAACTGGACAACCCCATATGAAAACCCATAACCAAACCCCTTCTGTCCATATAGACGTTCCAAATCATGTTTAAAACCTATCAAAAATCGAGGGGAGAAATTATTCACAGATTATTGAAACAAAATCCTAATTATTATTATTTAAATTTTCAATTATTAATAAAAATAAAAAGACCCATCATGAATAGAAGTCAGAAATTGATCGCTGATTATTAGAAACAAGAACAAATTTCGAATTAAGATTTAAATATTCAATAATTAACAAAATGAAAAACCCATCAAGTATAGAAGACAGAATTGATGACAGATGTTTACAAGAAACGAAAATTGAAGTATTTGACTAATCAATTCAAAAAGGAAAAAAAAAAAATTCACAGCAACATCATGAAATCAAACCCAAAAAACTCCAAAAAGAAAACCCAAACTTCTTACTATAGTTCAACAATTGTGGAGTGCGTAGGTTTTGAGGTACAAAATCAAATGAACATGGGGGGACAGAGCGAGCTTAGGTTTTCTGGAAGTTGTTGCTACGGTGGCGCCGATTGTGTCGAGAGAGAAGAGAGAGCAAGAGTAATTATGGTTCAGGCAAAGAAAATAGGAAAGGCAATATCGAGTTGTGTTTTTGTTCTCCAAGCGGCTCACTCGGCTTACACGGCTCAGGAAAATCGGCTCAGCTTATGAACAGTATTTTGGGAAGTGCCTCTTTTATTTATGTAGGAAAACTAAAAAATACCTCCTTTTATGTTTTTCAGATTTTTACTTGTAACTAATAATATATATATATTTTTTAAATGTACTTCTTTTTTAAGTGCTTGAAATTTTACAAATTTCCAGTTTGATAACCATTATAAATAGAAATTGGAGGTAAATGATATTTTGAATAGTGAATTTTTTAGAAAATATGTTGTTAAAAATATGAAAAAAAAAAATGGGTTTAATTAATGTGTGAATGAAAATAAATATGAGAAATAAAAAGTTCTAATTTAAAAAAGTTTCAAACATGCCTTCATTCTCATCAATTTCCTGTCCAACAAAACACTACACTAGCGAGTAATGTTATTTATCATGATGATGATGGAATATCGATGTTATGACAATCCATTATTCCTTACATTTCTCTTTCTCGTGACCACATCTCCTCCTCCCTCTTTCAAAAAATTGAAGTGCCCGATCTTATTATTTCATATAAACTATCATATCATCGATACTCCATCATCATAATGATAAATAATATTATTCTAAAGGGTAATTAGCACACATCGTCCTTACATTTCACTATAATTGTGGAAAATGTTATTATCTTTCATTTTTTAGCATTTTCACCTTTATTTTCACCATTCATTGCGCAAAATATATTTTTCATCAATTTTATCAATAAAAAGTTATTAAATAACGAATATATCCTTTAAGTTAAATAAAACAAAAAGAAAAAGAAAGAACTCATAGCAACCATAGTCATTTTTTTTTAAAAAGTGCAAATGAGTCTCAAATAAATTAGTAAAATAGTAAGTAGCACGTAATATTACATTTTACTATTATTGTAAAAAAAAAGTCACCTTTTATTTTTTGATATTTTCACTCTTAATTACACATTTGATTGCGCAAACCATCATTTCTATTCATTTCCATCCAATTTCTCAATAAAAAGTTGTGAAATGATGAATATGTCATTTCACAATATATATATATATATATATATAGCAATCATAGTCCCAATTTTTTTTTTAAAAAAGTACAAATGAGTCTCAAATAAAATATTAAAAACTAGAAATTAATTTATTATTATTTTTTAAAATGTAAATGAGTCTCAAATACATTATTAAAAAAATAAAAGTGCAAACGAGTCAAAAATAAATTTTTTGAAATTCTTTTTGACAATTAGACTCTTACCCAAAGTTAAATCAACAGTTAAAAAAGAAGATAAAAGAATATTTAAGTCCAAAACGAATCTCTCACTTATCCACACTTTTTTATAACTTATTATTATAATAATTATTATAGATATGTTATTAATTGTGACTGGGAATTTGTTTAGAGAGAGATTACATGTACATCATATTACATAGCATGGTACACAAATCCCTCATAAGAGGGGGGACCTGCAAATTTTTTATTCATTATGGGACCCCTCTCTTGTAAGAGGGACTGTGCACCATGCTGTGTAACATGGTGTAAAATCAGTTTTTTCCATTTGACTAATGCAACCTCGATTAAGTCATTGTGAAATACTACGTGTACATAATAGTGTACACAAGGGTTTACATCCCCTCACATGAAGGGGAATCTCATTAATATTTTATTGTATGTGGGTTCCCTCCAAGTAAGGGGGGTGTAACTCCGTGTGTAGGGTTGGACAAAATTCTTGGACCGAATCAGATCCGAACCAAATTAAATCGAATTGAGCAATTTTTCTTAATTTAAATACTCGAACGAGTATCTGAATTGAGAACCGACGAGTTCGATTCGATTCTCGGCTCTAGATTAAGAACTGAATCTCCCTAATTTTTTAAATTTATTTATTTTAAATAAACCAAGTTATTTTATTATTTTTTCTAAATAATTTTTTTATTTCTAATTTTTAGTCCAAACCAAATTTAATCAAATTGACCTAAGTTTTATCCA
This sequence comes from Osmanthus fragrans, assembly GCA_019395295.1. Taxonomy (NCBI): domain Eukaryota; kingdom Viridiplantae; phylum Streptophyta; class Magnoliopsida; order Lamiales; family Oleaceae; genus Osmanthus; species Osmanthus fragrans. Next base: position 28,736,225 of record CM033343.1, read on the forward strand.
AATTCGTTATTCTACCGTAGTGTCGTCTCTTCTGGAGAAATCAAATTGAAATTTGACGGCGTCTCTGTTAATTATTGAAAGCTCGCTATCGTCCTATTTTTGCGATTTTCACAATCAAATTTATGAAAAATTTAGCCAAGAGAGACGTAAAAGATACATAAAATTGGATTACATTATCTTGTGAGAGTTAAGATTGTACATATCATTAGTTGAATTAATGTAACTGTGTAAATATTAAAAAAATTAATTTTAGTACAGAACCTAGGAACTGAATAAAATCGAACTCGAACAGTTCCATAATTAAATCTGGACCCGACTGTTCCACTTACTAAATACCCAAAAATTTCGAGTCAGATTCAATTCTTGTTAGAACCAAATCGAACCAGACCATGCCCAACCCTATCGTGTGTACACATAACATTATTCTGAGCCATTTGTGTTGATAATGCCACTTTGCTTAATGAATTTAACATCCCCGATGATAGATGAAGGTGTGGTAACAAGTGATTGGTGCAAAAATTGTCCCTTTTTTTTAATTCACCCAACGTCATATGATATTCTATCAAGAAATGTGACAAATTTATCCGGTAATGTAGCAAGGTTGCTTCTTTTTTTAATTTTTTTTTTTTTATTATAAAAGTAGCAAATACAAGCTACTTTCAACAATATTTTTTTCTAAATCCTGGGTGACAGCTCAAATTTTTAACAGAAAATAAAAAGGTCTTTTATTTTGCCACTGTTTAGCAAAGTTAATTATCCCAATATTTACTGAACTTGTGTATGTGCCTTTGATTGCTCACTAAAATTTAAAATATCGAATTTTGACCACTAAATTTATTTAAACGTTGGACGTTACTTATTAGCATAATGTTCAAACTTATAATGAAATTGGTGACGTAGCTAATGGAATGCACATGTGACGTTCCGTCACGTCGTTACCAAATTGTCACGTAAGAAAACGCCTTTCATTGCTCAACAAACTTTAGAAAACGTTTTTGATTGTTTATTGAATTTTGAGGTAGTCGAATTTTGATCATTAAACTTATAAAAATGACGTCGGCATGTTTTTCGCTAAAAAAAGTGTACCGCAAGAGCACAAGTCACATACAACTAATAAGTGGACAAATGGGTCCGGGTTGTCGATCCCACACGAATGATTACTCAATTACACAATAGTTAGATTTAATTTTAACAAAGAAATACACAATAAATTTGAGTTTTGCAAATGATGAAAATAGTTTAAAATTCGACAAAAATAACAAAAAGATCAAATAATAAAATTGGGGAAAGATCTTGTGTCTCTGATCTTTTCGTTATTTTTGTATAGACTCTCTAAAATAGAGAACATCTTGTATTTATAAAACCTTTTTGAGATGCTCTAACGGGCTTTTCCAATTCATATTTCTTCTACCATGTCAGCTGGTATATGATCAACTTTATTTCCTTAAAAACAGTATATAAAATCTGGTCCTATAAAAAGCATGAAAAGTAGTTTGGAATATTTTTGTTAGTCGTGTGACAGATCCAAACGCCCCATGACAAGGAAAAGAAAAACATCCCTAGAAATTTTCTTAATCTTCTTTGTCAATCCCAGTATTCAAATAAAGAGCTATGCCATTTTGCCATATTATTTTACCAGAATTAAATTGCCAGAATGAGTTGATAAATTGTGATTGGATGGTTGAAAAATATTTTTGGTCCAACTAACAATGAAAGGCTACCAAGTGTTAATCTGGAACAATTCTGATAAAATCAATCTAGTAATGTAACACAACTCTCAAATAAAACGTAAGAGTTCTTCACTTTTGACAGATCGACAAGAATGGTATCATCTAAGATGTGTGGTATCTGCTGTACTGGTGGCAATGCATATCAGTTTACTAAAAACTATTGTTCGCGCACCAAATGTTTGATGTACTTGATTGAACATCCTCTAATAGGATGAACGAAGAAAAACACGTTAAAATGTTGTATATTGTTTAGTACAATGCTGTCAGTAGTGCATAGCAAACATTTTCTTGGATTATTCAAGCAAGAGAACAACACATCCCGATGTTAAAAAAAGCTACGTCATTTACTAGTATATGGCTATATGCTCAGTCTTAGTTCTATATTTACTGTTTGTGAAGGTGAAAGCATAGACGATGAAATAAATCCCACTCATCTGGCAAACAATATAAACGGTTTTTAACAACATTCTTAACATCATCTACTTGTAGAAACAACGAAAGGAATCTCACCCACTGGAACTAGTGGTTGTAGAGTTACTAATCCACATATCAGTCACAGCACTTGGTGAGGATTTCAGATTCTTGCCTTTCACCAATCCAACATCATCTGTTTCAGGTGAAGGTGGGATCTTTACACCTCTTGGAACACTGTGATTATCATTAGCCTCCATTTTATTCTCAATTTCTAACTCCTCGTCGCCCCTTATCTCCTTCAGAAATGCTAATACTTCGTCCATAGAAGGCCTCAGATCCTTTTCAAGTTGCAAACATCGGAAAGCTAACTCCGCCACTGAAGTAGTCGTCCTTGTAACTTCAGCATCAGATCCAAATCCAAGAGATGGATCGATTAAGTCGTGAAATGCACACCGTTGTATCCTGCTTACCGCTAAGTTGGCTAAGTTGATTTCATGCCTATGCCTACTTATATCCACGGCAGGCATTGATGAGATGAGCTCAATGAGGACAACTCCAAAGCTGTAGACGTCACTTCTACTAGTAAGTTGGTAACATTGATGATATTCCGGATCCACATATCCAGGAGTCCCCTGAGGGGCAGTTGATATATGACTGACATCATTAGGGAAGAGTCTTGAAAGCCCGAAATCTGCAACTTTGACGCAAAAACTGTTGTCGAGCAGTATGTTGTTAGTCTTCACATCACGATGTATTATTTCAGATGCATGCAGGTATGCCAATGCACAAGCAGTCTCTATGGCAATTTTCATGCGAATTGGCCATGAAAGCGGTGCTTCATTAGCTCTGTCACCATGGATATGATCCGCAACTGTGCCATTAGGAATGTACTCGTAAACGAGTAGGAGTTCCCGGCTGCGCCTAGATGTACAGCCATAAAGAGAAACAAGATTCGGGTGCCTCAAGCAAGTAAGGATTTTGATTTCATTCATAAACTGCTCTACTCGTTTGTAGTTATGCTCATAGAGGCGCTTTATTGCTACTTCTCTTCCATCCCGGAGTTTGCCTAATTAGAAAAGAAGGCAGACTTGCTATTAGTATTAAACAGTTATACATCGACTAGCCACAACTTTATTTATCATGATTTTTAGTGACTTTGCCTCATAATGACTAATAGATTCTTACCATAGTAGACAGTTCCAAAACCTCCATCTCCAAGTTCTTTAGAAGAATCAAAATTATTGGTAGCCTCTTCAAGTTCTGTATACGTGAAGATGGGGATACCAAAGTAGAGACCCCCGCCTTCAATGTCTGATTTTGAGGGATCGGTGGATATGTTCGTCGAAAGTAAGTATGCATCATTGATTCTTCTTTTATGGCGCCAAATGAAAAAGCCTACCACGCAAAGTATAACTATACTTCCAGGTATTGCTGAAAACCATAAACAGAGAAATCAAGAACTCAGTAACAAAAATTGAAAAGGAAAACCTCAATTGGAAAAAATTATGTAAAGAAGATTTGAAAGTGAGAACGGGACTTTGACATCTAATATGTAATGTATCTGCATTCCTTTACAACATTTACCTGCGGCTAGAATCTTCTCGAAAACCTTTTTCTCTGTAACTATAGTCAACGTGCAAATATGTCAGTTCAAGCTCAATTGAAGAAAGAAAAATGAAACCCGCAACAAGGCATGAAGAACATATCTATATAAACGAAGAATATAATCAACTGTTCTCGTGAGGATTGGCATATAGCGATCACGTGATAAATTGTCTGTGACGTATAATCAAACAATTTTATATGTTTTAAAGTTAAAATCACTTGAACCCTGTTCTGGATTGCTGGCAAAAATATAAATCAAAAGAAATTATGTAGAGGAATGACTTGCAATCATCCATGTTCAAGGGCCGATGATACCTTTATGACATCGAGATTCATTCTCTGTGTCAGTTGTACAGTTTCCTCCTTTTCTGTCGCAATTAAGACAATCACATTGAAATTCATTATTTGCTTTAGTCGTACAGTTTCCTCCTTTTCTGTGGCAATTAAGACAAACACCAGTCACATTCCATTCTAGATGATAATCAGCGCTTAACCGTTCGAACAAGTCCAATGACTCAGAGTTTTTTTGAAATTTGATTGGCAAGTGAAGAACTGAACAGTCGTCGTTGGGGGGCGGAAGACTTGCATTCGACTTGGGGTAGTATATATTGAACTTGAAGTCCTCGCAACCAGTGTAGTTTTTATAATTTTCCTGGAAATTAGATATCTCATTGTCGTAGTTCCTATCTTTGGCGCATTTGAACAGAGTGATAATGGGGAAGAATGAAATCGAAATAGATGGAGAGTGTGGCATAGGGTGATCAGAAAATAAATTGCACCTTTCCTCATAATTATCACCATACAAAACACTATGAAGAAAATGATTTCGGATAAATAATTGATTGGTAGATAACTTTTCCAAAATCTCATAGGATGGTGAAAACGAATCATTATCCAGGTGAATTTTTGGATTCGACCCGGCACTGCACTCAACCTTGAGCAATCCACATCCCGAAGAAGTGGACAGAGGAAACTCCAAATTGCTAAGATTTCCACAATTGAACTGCCTTGGGCATTGAGAATCAACCGAGTGAAGGATAAATAGATGAAACAGAGAGACATAAACAACTAAACTGGAAGCAGAGAAAACCATGCCAGCCTAACTCAACAACAAACAGAAGAACCAAGAAGAAGAAGAAGAATAGAGAAATCAAATTATCTTGCGGTTGTCTCAATTCAATTAATTTATTCACTCGCAACGTAAGTCAGGGTGAAGGTGAACACGGCAGTTGACTTGGATTTCTCTCATGAAGACTTGTGAAAACGAAAAGAAGTGAGTTGAAACAGTCAGCCTAAACAAATAACACTGATGGGTGAAGTTTCGTATCCAACGAATTTTTTTGTATTACTGCGAATCAGAAACAACTTCAAGGCCCCACTCTTCATGTCGTTTCCAATTGTGGTGGAAAATTAAACGGTAGTTACTTAGATGGATTTTACATTTTTACTGTACTCAGACAATTAAAAAAGTAATTTTAAGCAAATTTCCATCATATGAGGGAGGTAGTGTCACAATCACAATTCAGCTGTTCAAATGTGAAATGTCAGACAATATTTCTCTTCGTTTGATTTTGTCCAATTGAATAAGTATATTTTAATTTAATTATAATTGGCAAATAGAAATTAATGACGTAACAGTCATTAATATTATTCCGTCATTTTAAAATATTGATATTCAGTTAAATAAAGTTTTGATCCAGTACCTGGTTGGTCCCATATTCACATTATTTGGATTCAAACTAATGGGATGCATCGTTTGATGCTGGTGGCAAAAGTACGCTGTAATTGGTTAAGAAGTGATTAGAAACAATGGGCAACTTACAAATAAGTGAATAATTGGTTAATGGGCAACTTACAAAAATAAAATTATGGGTCTTGAAAAATCATATGAAATTTTTTTTAAAAATAAAAAATACTTTGTAATATTAAAAAGTGGGGTAATTGACGCAAAACGTCCCTACCTTTCAAAGTTATTGTGAAAAACATCCATACCTTTCATTTTTTGGTCAAAACATCCCTACCTTTCACATTCTTTACCTTGAACATCATTTTCATCAATTTTTAACATAAAATGATCAATATATCCTCATATTTAAATAAAATAAAACAAAACAAAAATAAATAACAAATTGTAACTATATGCCCAAAGTTTTTAAAAAATGCAGATAACCCACAAAAATTCACCTTCTTCCCAAACCTCACCCCCACCCCACATTTACAAAAATTTGAACTTCAAACAAACAATAGTTTGGGGGTGGTCTCTCTTTTTTTTTTTTTTTTTCATTAATAACCAAATTAAAAATCCAAAATTTGATAATTTTTCAAAATCAAAAAGTTTGATTATACCGTAGCAAATTTTCCCTGTTGCTTCTGGGTTTCGAAGAAACGTATTTACAGTGCCCATGTTCTTGTCTCCAATCACAACTATCCTTGTTTGATAAGGATTAAGGATTTTTATTGTTGGCATAAATGAATTCTTTTCATTGTTCAATGTTCAATAAACTACATTTACTGCAAAAGACTTTTTTATTTGTGTGTGTGTGTGTCAGGCTTCATTTTTTTCGGATTGTACCCTCTGTAAATTCCATTTTTTGCAGTTCCACGGTGGAGGATTTGTGAGTGGGAGCAATGATTCAGTGACTAATGATTTATTCTATAGAGACCATCCCCAAATTAGCTGGAAGAGACCACACCAAATGGGGATGTGCCGGAGCAAAACAAGAATGAATTTACGCAACCCCACTTTTTGGGTCCAGTTGTTGATGGATTTCCAACTTATTCCATGGAATATCCAGGATCTAAGCCATTTATGTGCAAATTTAGCTCTCAATCCATTAGCCACAGCATCTCATCCTCGTCTTTGGAGGTTGGAGTGGTGCCCGACCACAACCCCATTACTGATGTATCAAACAACTTTGTTAAAACCGAGGTCATCCTTACTCCGGCCTCCGGGATTGACAGAGAAGCAAGGGTATTGAGGTATAGAGAAAAAATAAATAATAGGAAATTTGATAAAACCATTCGAAATGCTTCAAAAAAGGCATACGCAGAACGAGGCCGAGAATCAAAGGAAGGCTCACAAAACGTTTGGAGATGGAGGTTGAGTCCTCAGAGCTGCTGATGCCTCCTATGGCATTGTCCCAACTTTTTTATTTTGAAAAATCATCAAATTTTGGATTTTTAATTTGGTTTAAGTATGTTGTTATTAATGAAAAAAAAAAAAAAAAAAGAGACCACCCCTAAATTATTGTTTGTTTGAAGTTCAAATTTTTGTAAATATGGGGTGGGATGAGGTTTGGGAAGAAGGTGAATTTTGGTGGGTTATTTGTACTTTTTAAAAATTTTGGGCATATATAGTTACAATTTGTTATTTATTTTTGTTTTGTTTTATTTAAATATGAGGGTATATTGATTATTTTATGTTAAAATGGGTGAAAATGATGTTCAACGTAAAGAATGTGAAAAGTATGAACGTTTTGCGTCAATTACCCTAAAAAGTGACATAATGTCACTTTTATTTATAAAAATTGTTACTTTTTAATAAATAAAAAAAAAAATGTGACACAATGTCACTTTTAAAAGTTAATTGTAACTTTTTTATTAAAAGATGACATACAATGACATTTTTATTATAAAAAAATGATGGTTGTCACAAAAAAATAAAATAAAATAAAAGTATTAGAAATTAGGAAGGTGGCCGAAAAAAGTGACAAACACAAAACATTAAAAAAAAATAACAAATTTTTTTTTTTAAAAAAAAAGTGACATAAAATAAACTTCGCATTTGTACTTTGGATGTTCATTGAGGCATTGCGCCAATTTTAAAATGCAACAATTTTTAAAAGGTGACAAGTTTAAAACAGTTACAAACACATCAAATAGTGACAAAAAATAAAAAACACAACAAACACAAATTAAAACATTGGAATTCGCAAAACCCACCGTTGTATATATATACACGTAACGCAATCCATAAAATCACTGAAAATTTCATGTGGACAGGGAATTTCTTTACAGTCTTACAGACTCACTTGAATATTTTATTTCAAAAAATAGACCACCCACGCCAATATTGTATCTTGTCTGTAAACATTATGTAAGATTTACTCCCTCCGTCTAGCATTGCTCAACACTATCACATATCCCGTAAATCCCAACTTCCTAAAAGCATCTACCAGTTGTGACCTTGATTCAATGTAATGAACATCAGAACCCCAGCACACAGAAACCATCGAAACTGCCCCACCACTGCGTTGAAAACTCAATGAAATCCTCACCCTCCTCCTGAACTCATACAATTTTTGCGTATGAATCCCACTGCCCCCCTCCCCCCACCCCCCCCAAAAGCCGAAGTAAGGCAAGGGATATTTCGAAGGGGATTGCAGGGGAAAGTGGGTGTGGAGATGAGATGAAGAAGATAGAAGTAGAGAGAAAGGAGGAGTGAAAAGTGAAAGGGGGAGGGGAATGAGAATGGGAGTAAAAGGGCTTTCGGTGAGGGGAAAAAGGAAAAGATATTTGGAGAAGAAGAGTAATATGGTTGAATTGAGGGAGGTCCAAATCAAGAAGTTGAAGAAGCGGTGCTTAATGATCGGGTGATCGGTAGCACCGCCGTTTTTGTCTTTGAATAGCGTCATTCCGATGGTGGCGAAGATCGCCTTTGTTGAGCACTCCGAGTGTATTTTATCAAGCGTGAGCTTTTGGAAGTATTTTATACTTTGTAATTATTTTTCATATAATTTTTCAAAAAGAGTATTACATATAAGGTATATAGTCTAATTTCCTCAAATGAAATTGACTAAAATTATGAACGGGTAATAAGAGCATTGAGCATTTCCAATTTTAATGAGTCAACTATTCCAATTATGTACCAAGAATCAAATTCACTTTTTATAATTAAATACAATCAAAATATTCTAATTTTCAATGTTACATATATTGACCCAAATAAGTAGTATATACAAAGAAAATGGAGGAAAATGATATAATACTTTGAAGGAAAGCTAGTGAAAATAAAATATATTAGAAAATAATAAATACATTTTAAGCCCCTTTTTATATTCATTTTTTGGGAGAAAATATATTTTTGAATAGTTGATTGATGTGTGATTAAAAATTGAAAACAAAAAAAATTTTTTCTTTGCGTATAATCCAATTTTTTTATTGAAGAATGTGTAATTGAAAAGAAAAGAGAGAAAAATGTATTTTGAAAAAAATGACTATCAAACAGAGGCTAAGAGTAGTAAATTAAGTATTAATGATAAATAGCATGTTGTAGTTTTACTCTCTAAATTTAATAATTTATGGGTGATCTTTATGCCATTTGAAAACAGAGATTTCGTTGGAGATGCTTAAGGCCGGATACTCTCTTTTCTTACAAAAAAATCTAAAAAATGTCTCCCTTTTATGTTTTTCAGATTTTTCTAGTGTTTTAAGATCTTACAAATTCATTCTATCCAACAAAACACTAACCTAAGCACCCACTATTGTTGGATCATTGTCGCCACCTAGCACACCCCACTCAGAATTCTCAAATCAATAACCTCCTGCAGTTATCTTCTCCATCAGAAAAGCTCCCACACTGTCGTCGCCTTATATACCGCCACCGTCACCAGAACCTCAATCCAATTGCCGCAAAAACTTACAATTCTCAACATTCATCGCTTCTCCAATTTTATCATCAAAACCTTCGCGCTCAGCCAGCACTCTCAAAAGCGACAATCACCGCCACCATTCATCAAATATTTTCGTATCGGAATGATTATTGTGTTTCTAAAGCTTTCCATCGTGATAGTTATGGTTTTATGTTGATGTAGCGGTGGTTGAAGGATATGGTAGTGCTGATTTTTACTGTTTAGAAGGTGATGGTTTAGGGTGTCAACAATGGTAGCACTAACATTTTGGGTTTACAATCTGATGTTACCCAACATATGAAACAGGTAATTATCATACAAGTAATACAATATGTTACCTAAGGGCGGGAAATTTTATCCCAGACCACCCAACCAGATCCAGGATCCAAAACCAGGCCGAATCAGCCAGTTCGCTCTGGTTCCATTTCAAATCGATTCTGGATCTTAGAATCAAAAGTTGAATGGTTCTGATCCAGTCCTTGAGTTTAGATAAAAAACCAAATTTTGATTTGATTTCAAAATTATTATTCGTACAATCTCTAGATAAATTCGTAATTTATATAAATTTATACATCTTGAGTATAATTGAGAATTTTATTTGTTTAAAACATAGTGTGAAAGTGCAATAATAAAATTTATATGAAGGTTTACATTGAAATTTGAAGCATAAAAATAACGATTAGAACCAATGGTTCTACGGGAAAAGTGTGAAAGTGGAATAATAAAATTTATATGAAGGTTTACATTGAAGCATAAAAATATGGACTAGAACCAATGGTTCTATGAGAAAATTAGTTACTGGCTGAACCAACTCATCGATTTCAATTCAATCCAATTCTTTTTCTTCTCCTTGTAGAATCAATGATTCTATTTTAACAATCCTCGATGGGAATTGGTTCAATCTAGTTCTCAAGATGCATGGATCGAACCACTTGATGTTCAATTCTAATTTTACCAACATTGATGACGAAGGAAGTGGCAATGGTGAGAAACAGTGTTGGACGTGATGGTGTTATGTTTTGAAATCGGAGTAACACAATAACATGTGTTACTTTAAAAAAAAAATGGTAACACCTGTTTCTAACATGTAAATATAAGGTAAATAAAGTTTTAAAAAAAAATAAAACAATAAAAAGAATGTTACTTAAAATGTAAAAAAGGTAACAAAATAAAAATCAAAATAATAAAAAGTGAAGTACTTTTTTGTTTGTTAAGGAATTTGAAGGATAGTTTTTGCAGTTATCCCATTACAAATCTTACCTCCCAAACATTAGGTGCCCACGGGATCAAAGCCAAATTGTCTGAAGTCACTACCTTTTACTCATGGTCTATCATTAGAATATAATTTCTATCTGTAAAATAAAATACTTCTCCTACAATTAATTTAATGAGAAAAAGATATTTCAATGTTTCCAAAAGTTAATTAAAAGTAACTAAATAGACTTTATAGGTATGTTCTTCGTTACTTTCAATCTTGTTCTTTCCTTAGGCGATCATATACTTCATATTGTGTCATTAATCTTTTCGATTTTTCCAACAAGTGGTCCAGATTCATAACAAGTTGTATCAGAGCTACATGTAGAGAATTTTGTTTGATGTTTCTGTTATCGATGACAACAATGAAATATGAAATTTCGCTTTTGGATCGCGATACAAGATTTTTGTTGTGGCAACTAAAGATGATAGTTGTTTTGGCGCAGATGAATTTGGATGATGTGTTGTTGAGATTTGACATAATGCTCGCAACTTGGACAATAAAGGAGAAGCAATAGAAGGATCGAAAGGCATTTTCGCAAATTCATCTACATCTATCTAACAACATTCTTCGGGACGTTTTGAAAGAGATGACATCAGCTGTATTATGGTTAAAGTTTGAGCAATTGTGCATGACCAAAAGTCTGACAAGCAAATTTTATTTGAAGCAAAAGGTGTATTCTCATCACATGGCAGAATGCGGATCGTTGGAAGATCATATGGTTGTGTTCAAGGAGATCGTCGTTGATTTAGAGATATTAGTGATAAAGTATGATGAAAAAGATTTGGACTTAATCATATTGTGTTCATTGCCCGCTTCATTTTCGTCGTCCAGAGACATGATTTTGTACAGTACACATCCACCATTGAAGAGGTGTATGATACATTGTTCTCAAAAGAGAAGATGAAGCATATGGTAGAGTTCAGAGATGTAGAAGGATTTGCGAATCATGGTGATCGACAAAAGAGTAAGTCGATGGTGAATATCAGCAATCTGGTTTGTTATTATTGCAAGAAGAAAGTACACACCAAGAGAGATTGCGAGAAGTTGCAGAATAAAGGTGATTCGTCTGCAAGTTATGAGAAACAATTCAAATAATTCGGATGAGGCCAATATAGCTGAGAACTATTTGAGCGATGATAGATCTTTTGGCTAATTCTAACATGGAATCTAAACCTGGCGATGAGTAAATTTTGGATACAGCTTGTGCATTTCATTTGTGTCTCAATTGAGATTTGTTTGAAACATATGAGAGGTAACATAATGTGTCGTTTTCATGAGAAACAACGAATTTTGTCGGGTAGCTGGTATTGGAATAGTCAGGTTGAAGCTGGTAGATAGAACATGTAAAACAATTGATCACGTTCGACTCATTTCATATTTGAAGAAGAATCTCATTTCATTGAGTACTCTTAATTCGGAGGGTTATGAGTTCTCTGAAACAGGTGGAGTCTTGATGGTCAGGAAGGGTGTCCGTGTTGTACTGAAGGGACGGAAGAAGTCTCAGTTGTACATCTTGCAAGGTCGTATAGAATCAGTAAAGAAATATTTGGATATGTTTAGTACCGTGGTGGGAATACAATTTGGTACGATACCTTTAGGAATTGGCTCTGGGTCGTTATTGAAGAACACTACTCGAGAAAGTTTGGGAAATATAGGTAACTCCGCTTTGCCACCATCGTCCGCAGTTCCATCGTGTTCACTTGCTATGAAATGACTCATTGAGGATAGGTACGGTGCAGATGTCGGTGTTTACGCTTTTGGGATGTTTGAAAGTGTCAAGACTAGTAAGGTGACTTTAGTTAAAGCATTTGGAGTTAATTCTGCTACATGATGTGTTTCGACCCTATTTGGTAACTCTTGAATTCCTTGTGGAATTTTGGGAACCCGGTGTTTGGGTGCGGTAATCATTTGTGGATACTGATAAGTGCGTTTTACACACTTATTTAGATCACAAAACATGGACAATTGATTGTAATTATGTTGAAATATGGCTTAATTCTATGTAAATTGTGTTTGCAGGACAACATTGATGGATATAATGAGAAGTATGTGAAAACGAGCGAAAAATGACCAAAATGGAAGAAAATGAAAGTTCGGGGATCAAAATGAACAACATGAAAATAATCCGTAGATGTGACGGATGACGGAATGAAGATTCAAGAGTACTAGGAGTCAATTGGTTGAAAGAAGACATCAAATGGATGAAATATCATCAAAGTATGATCATACATGAATTTCTAATCGAAAAGTTATGCACCGATTTTTAGTCTCATATTGAGACCCATATTTGACATGGTAAACGATCGAATTAGAAGATGATATCTGAAGCAAAGTTGTATATATTTGAGTTGTATTTCTAACGCACTTTGAATCACTTCAATCGGACATCGGTAGAGAAAGTTATGACTAGAATACTGAAAGCTGTCCAGCGGAGAAATAATTGAACCATGCGGTCGCATGGTGTTATTTCCATGCGGTCGCATGGAAGAAACCGAGAGCTCCGGGTACAATTTCAGTTAACCATGCGGTTGCATTGATTATAACCATGCGGTCGCATGGTACAATCCCGGCGTGAAAATTCTGGTTTCCTTATTTAAGTTGAACTCTTATGGAAATCAATCTTTGACTTCTTTTTAACCCTAAACTCGACCAGAAAAAGGGGGTTACGCAATTTTAGAGATTAATTTTGACATTGGAGAGCAAGAACTTGGGGAATAAAGCGAAGATTCATCAAGCACTTCAAGGAATTAATCGAATATTTATTCGGGTGATGGCGTTTCTTCACTTATTCTTTTGTTTTTCTTTCTTTAGCATGCTAGGCTAGTTTTTCTTGTACTAGGAGATCGATGAACCTTGTAACATGATATTTTAATATTTAGTTTTATACTTTTGACATTAAAACACGTTTTTGGATGTTTGAACGATTTATACGTATTTATTCCATATGATTTTTGTGCGCACATTAATTGTATGAATGTGGTGGTCTATTTTATGCATTCGAAAGAAGGGAAATAGATTCGACGTAGTATAAATTGTCATAGGGTCCGATAGGGGATAGAAATATACCGCTATGCTCTATGTGAATCTTTAAGTGTTCATAAAAGTTAATGCGTTCTTTTATGTTTGTATTCGTCATAGAAATATAGTCGAATCGCATGATAGAATAGGTTTAATATTACTCGAAAGAGATTATTAAATTTGATAGGAACATTGATTCTTCAATATTTAATCGTGTTGTCAAAGTGTAAAATTAGGATTTAAATGGATTGTTGCATGGGAATTCGTGATCCTAGTATGTTTTTCTCATCTTAAGTAAATCAATTTGCATCCAATTCCATATTCATTCTAGTATAATTTGCATTTAGCTTAGCCAATTCATTCATAATAGTTTTCATAGTTAGTTTGGTTAGCAATTAATACAAAACTCATCAAAAACTTATCTAGTTTCGGTTAAGGTCGAAATAATTAATATTGAACTACTCAATCTCTGTGGGATCGACAATTCGGACTCTAAAAGTCTACTTTATTACTTGTAACGAACCATACACTTGCGGTGAATTTAAATCGAATGGTATTTTCGTGATCAAGTTTTTGGCGCCGTTGCCGGGGATTGAGTTTTAGTTTGATTTTATTTTTCTCGGCACTAATTCGGACTTCTACATGTATTCTTGTGTTGTTATTTTCGTTCCATTTTAGTTCTATTTTTTTCTCCTTTTCAGGATATATGAACGAATAAAAATAACAGGATAAAAGATGACTACGGTTGATTTCAACAAATTGCTTGTATCTGACTTCATCATAAGGCAACAACAATTGGCAGCTCAAGAAATTGATGAGGGTGATATGTTGGTGGGAGATTTCATTATAGGGCACCGACTACGGGATATACAAACAGAATTTGAATTTGATGAAACTGTTCTGGGTGACTTACCTGTTGCATTATTTCTCTCACCACAATTTGATGTGGGTGATTTGCCTATATTTCTTTCACCGATTATTAATGGACATCAATTAAGTGAATCACGTCAACCAAATTTCTTACAAATACAACAAGAGGAGAAGATTCTCAATGAAGATGTCATTGTTGCCTTGCCAAAAGTTTTGAATATGGACGTTGAACTTGAGAAAAATTCAATTAAAGAAGAGGAGCATGAAAAGAGCGAGAAATTAATCATATTGGGTGAAAAAGAGCTTGTTGCATTCAAAAAAAGAGGAAATTGGCATACAATCCCTCGACTTTATCGTGTGCTCAAAAATTGATTTTGTGATTAAACCTTATGAGGAGATTGAGGTTTACATTGTCGAGTTCGAAATGGGTAATGAGGGAAAGTCATATTACTTGGAGAATGGTAAGGTTAAAATTTGGAGGAAAGTTGCAATATGGAATAAAGTCATATTGAGGAAACTAAGCAGGACTTCCCAAAACCAGATTCAAAGTGCCATGAAAAGCTTGTACAAAAGTCGAGCTCTAGACTTTTCAAGCGCTGGTTGGGAGGCAACCCAACACTTCTACCTTTTTTATTTATTTATGCATTAGCTTAGGATTTTTTTTTTTTTTTCATTATTTCTTGCATTTTTAGTAGTTATAGGTCATCGTTTCATCTATTATATCAATTTCTAGTATGCCAGCTAATATTCGTCATTTGCACTCTCACAGGATTTCATCAAGTAGAAAGGGAGTGACATTCACCACCGGGCGATAGCACAACTAGACCCAGTTCTCTTCCACCATTGTCACTACCACCGACCGTACTGATCAGGGGAGTCTTCATTAACCTCCCATATTTTGTTTTGTATAAGATTTGTCCTTCAAATTCTGTATTCAATCTTACACTTTACACATTGAGGGCAATGTTTTGTATAAGTTTGGGGGGTGGTCGAATTTGTAGAACAAACTTAAGGATTCAGTACTTGTATTGAATTATGCATTACTTATTCGTTGTTCATCGATATTTGTCTGCTTCGTTTGTGTGTTTACTGCTTTTGTTTGTTTGTTAAAAAAAATAATAATATTTTGTTTTTGACATTCTGTTTTAGTATTTGTTCAGTTAGTTCAATTTGTGTGCTTGTGTGGGTTTAATGGCCTTGCCGACAATGATGTGAATAGTGGAATAGGTATGAACTGTGGATAGTGGAGATTGTGCATGTCTAGATTAGCCAATGCTTATGTATGTGATACTTGACATTTCTTGTGCACGAAACTCATGTTTGACATGTTAAGTTGATGATTGGGTTCAGTTTTTATAGGAGATTAGAACATGATAGGTTACACCTGAATTGCCTCTTCTATGCTTAAAAATATTCCATTGTTTTAATGGTTTGGAGGACTAGTTATTGCAAGGGAACATTGAGATGAGTAGAGATTCCATGCAAAAACTGAGTTGTGTGGATTGTGTAAACTGATGAAACAAAAATGAGGCGAAAGCCTGAAATCAGGGGTTGGTTCTTGAAACTAAGTGTCTAAAAAAAATAGGGGTTTACATAAATTTTTGTGAGGAAAACACTCTTTTCAAGCCTTTATGACTCGAGCAATTAAGCCTGAAAGGATGAATAAAAATCTGGTGCCCTAAAATCAACTGATTTGGGAGTCATCGGCCTAAAACTCGATACAGGGGTCATATAGAAAGCAAGAGGGAAAGAGTCAAAAGAAAAGAGAGAAAACACATTTCTTGAGCCTTTATAACTTGAGCAAGTAAGCCTGTAAGGGTGAATACAAACCTGGTGCCCTAAAATCAACTGATTTGGGAGCCATCGGCCTAAAGTTTGATACATGGGTTATATAGAAAGCAAATGAGAATGTGTTTGCAAAGAAAAAAAAGAGTGAGAAAAGTGCCCCATGACATTTAGTTGATAGAATTGTACCTTTGATGTAAGACAAGTAACTTAGTTGAGTTTTAGAGGTTGAAACAATCAAAGAAATAGGAGAATCTCTACTTGTTGAAGTGTAAACTTGTGATTGCGAGACCTATCCAAACTAAGAGAGGGTGAGAATTTAAGTTAACTAGATCTCAAGTATAGAACACACCCCGGGAAAAGTGAGTGAAATAATAAGTTTGGGGGGTGTGTATCTCTAGAGCGAAGAAAGGAAAAATTTGACTACTGTAGGTTGGGAGTTGAGTCCATCAGAAACTGAGCATGTTTGCATGAGTATACACACACACGTCAGGTTGCATATGATAAGTGGAGGTTGATTTGATGTTGCACTATTGATATTGTTCACTATGTTACTACTCAATTCTAATTCTGAGACACGACAGGTTGTTGAACTAAGTTTTGTTTAGAGTTAAGTCACCATCTTGTTCGAGGACAAACAATAGTTCAAGTTTGGGGGGTTTGATAAGTGCGTTTTACACACTTATTTAGATCACAAAACATGGACAATTGATTGTAATTATGTTAAAATATGGCTTAATTCTATGTAAATTGTGTTTGCAGGACAACATTGATGGATATAATGAGAAGTATGTGAAAACGAGCGAAAAATGACCAAAATGGAAGAAAATGAAAGTTCGGGGATCAAAATGAACAGCATGAAAATAATCCGTAGATGTGACGAATGATGGAATGAAGATTCAAGAGTACTAGGAGTCAATTGGTTGAAAGAAGACATCAAATGGATGAAATATCATCAAAGTATGATCATACATGAATTTCTAATCGAAAAGTTATGCACCGATTTTTAGTCTCATATTGAGACCCATATTTGACATGGTAAACGATCGAATTAGAAGATGATATCTGAAGCAAAGTTGTAGATATTTGAGTTTTATTTCTAACTCACTTTGAATCACTTCAATCGAACATCGGTAGAAAAAGTTATGACTAGAATACTGAAAGCTGTCCAGCGGAGAAATAATTGAACCATGCGATCGCATGGTGTTATTTCCATGCGGTCGCATGGAAGAAACCGAGAGCTCCGGGTACAATTTCAGTTAACCATGCGGTTGCATTGATTATAACCATGCGGTCGCATGGTACAATCCCGGCGTGAAAATTCTGGTTTCCTTATTTAAGTTAACTCTTATGGAAATCAATCTTTGACCTCTTTTTAACCCTAAACTCGACCAGAAAAACAGGGGGTTACGCAATTTTAGAGATTAAAACATGACATTGGAGAGCAAGAACTAATAACGCGAAGATTCATCAAGCACTTCAAGGAATTAATCGAATATTTATTCGGGTGATGGCGTTTCTTTCACTTATTCTTTTGTTTTTCTTTCTTTAGCATGCTAGGCTAGTTTTTCTTGTACTAGGAGATCGATGAACCTTGTAACATGATATTTTAATATTTAGTTTTATACTTTTGACATTAAAAAAACACGTTTTTGGATGTTTGAACGATTTATACGTATTTATTCCATATGATTTTTGTGCGCACATTAATTGTATGAATGTGGTGGTCTATTTTATGCATTCGAAAGAAGGGAAATAGATTCGACGTAGTATAAATTGTCATAGGGTCCGATGGAGGGGATAGAAATATACCGCTATGCTCTATGTGAATCTTTAAGTGTTCATAAAAGTTAATGCGTTCTTTTATGTTTGTATTCGTCATAGAAATATAGTCGAATCGCATGATAGAATAGGTTTAATATTACTCGAAAGAGATTATTAAATTTGATAGGAACATTGATTCTTCAATATTTAATCGTGTTGTCAAAGTGTAAAATTAGGATTTAAATGGATTGTTGCATGGGAATTCGTGATCCTAGTATGTTTTTCTCATCTTAAGTAAATCAATTTGCATCCAATTCCATATTCATTCTAGTATAATTTGCATTTAGCTTAACCAATTCATTCATAATAGTTTTCATAGTTAGTTTGGTTAGCAATTAATACAAAACTCATCAACAATTAATCTAATTTCGGTTAAGGTCGAGATAATTAATATTGAACTACTCAATCTCTGTGGGATCGACAATCCGGACTCTAAAAGTCCACTTTATTACTTGTAACGAACCGTACACTTGCCGTGATTTTAAATCGAACGTATTTTCGTGATCAGATACTGTAGAAAAGGAAGAGTAATTAATCGTGAGGTGGAGGATTTGTTTCTGATTGAAGAGTTCAGTATATTTCAATGTAGTTTGATTTATTTTTTCATATGGGGAAATTTTGGAGTTTCGTTCGATACACCAGAATTTGTGTCAACGTGGAGATTTGATGTAGCTTGACCCAAATTCTAGTGGGTATTGTAGTAGTATTTGGAGTGGTTTAGGAGATATCAAAATTATGTATCGGGATTAGCATCGTCGCATTTTTGCTAGCTCCTCGTTCGCTTGTCGCTTGAGTGAAAGTGTTATTTGTTATGTGTTTTAACGCGTTTTGGAATTTCATTCGTCTACAACTTGATTTATAGGATTTTAACACGTCCCCTAATAAGAAATTCGTATTCAGTTTATTTAGACATTCCAAAATATAACTTACCAGGTTTGCAACTCACGACATGGGGCCTGTCGGGTAAACACTAGTGTTAAAGCCACAGAGGCCACCGCTTTCTTGACATGTACTGCAGTCACTGGCTGTCCAATTCAGTACAAATCCCCTTCTAATTATTTCCATATAGTTTCCCGTTCCATTCTCATGATCATCTCCATGCGCATCCACTGGTGCCACCACGTGTTTTTTGCAGTTTTCCAATCCATTCTGCAAATTTTCATCCTTATCCCATATTGCTAGATCCCAGTTATCTCTATTCTCACTCCCACAAGAAACCTGGTACCTCAAAAGATTGTCAGGCAGGGGTTTATTACAATTGGACAGCACATTGAGCCCTTTTACATTGAAATAAGCGAACTCGTTGAAAGGAAGAGTTGTGTTTCTGATTTGTGAAAGGCATGTACGGTTCGAAGTGCTCAAAACAGCTGAATTATAAACACGAAAAGTACGACTAGAATAGGATATGTTTTCGACTATATAGTCATTTTCTGGTAATCTAATTGTTGGATAGCCGTGTCCTTTTGTGCAGTTGAGCTGGAATCCGGGGTAACCACAGTAAGATTCTTGAAAACCTTGAATATAGAACGGGAAAGTTATGTTTAAGCCATTGCCACAATTCTTGGGCAGACATGCTTCATACCGATAATCAGCAGCAGAAGATTTTCTTGATAAGAGGATAAGACAGAATATACAAAGATCTGAAGACGTCAAGAAAGTGTACATATTACTTTGATTCATTTTATAAATCTTGAACAAGTGGCAGTTAAAGAAACAGATAAAGAAAACTCTATATGTCATGTGTAGGTGAAATGAATTCGAAGGGTTATAACTTATAAGTTGCTGGTTTATGCCTCGTGGGCCTTTCATCTATTTGCAAGTGGATGGAAAAACACTGGTCCATAGCCATTAATTACTTTTGTGGATTATACTGCAAGTTGTCCACTGATAATGGGGGTTTCTACGTCGTCCATTAAAAACTTCACTTCCTTTTTCGGCTTTTTTCAGCATATTTACTACGTTACACTGAATATTAGGTCCTCCGACTTAGTCGTAGTCGCTTTCTTTAGTGAATACAAATTCTGAGTTAAGAAGGAAATTGTAATCTACAAGTTGTTAAAAATTAAACTCCCTTTGAAAGCTTGTGACTATCTGTTTGAGAATCCAAAATTGCTGTTGAGAAATTAATAATTCTCTACATAGAATCTCAAGAAAAGGTGAATTTGACCTTCATGGAGCTAAGAAAGTATGAGGATAATTTCAGTTTAAGTATTTGTTGAGTCTTAATTTGGGTTTCTCTACTTTTTTTGGCCACACAATTTTACATTTCGGCTTGCTGCTGCACTATTACTAGGAAAAAACTAACGCGTTGAAACTAAGAAATTATTTAAATTTTTTATTCGATTTGATATTAGCAACCCATTAATTATGTTAGGGATCACTTCTAATGTACTATGTACAAGTTGAATGGTATAGCTTCTTGTTAATGTCTATGTTGCTTTTACAAAGGTGTACATTACTTATTTAGCCCATGTTTGATTCTCATTATTTTTCAAATTTATTTTTCTCTCTTTTTTTAACCACACATTCTTCAATAGATTAATATTACTTGCAAATTCAAATTTTTTTTCTTATTTTTTAACTACACATTCTCCATCAATATACTATTTCAAAATTCATTTTCAATAAAATGATACTCAAACAAGCTTTTAATAATCTACATTTTGAAAGGGAGTCAAAAAAGGAAAAAAAAAAAAAAAGGTGTTAATCAAAAAATGGATGAACATATTAGGATTTGGAGTTCTATATTAAAATGTCAATCTTGTTAAGAGTGTTGTCTCAAACTCTTATATATTGATTAATATTTTTTTATATATATTTAAAGCTTAGTCCCTATTTGATTTAGATAAAAATTAATTTTTTAGTAAATTTTTTATAAAGGTTGATGGAATGTATAGTTAAAAAGTTGTAGGTCCCATAAAATATATAGTTAAAATTAATTATTGATTTTAACTTAAATTTTTATCAAAATTTTAATTCATACCAAATATAGACTCAATATGTACATGCAAGATGGTGGTTCGCCTGTATACATTAATCTTGAAATGTTCGTGAGCTTAATAAATTCTGATATCATATTAAAATTAAGAGTTATATCTTAAAATTTGAAAGGTCCCTATAATTTTTTTTTTTATATTTCAATAATTCACAATTAGTTTTTTTGTAAGACGTGAATTTTACAACAAAGTCAATGTATAAATAGTAAATACCACAATTGTTACTGTATAAATAGAGCAATGTTACATGTACAATCGGATTTGACAATTTCATTGTGCTACTAGCATTAATCGTATAAATATGGCAATTCCATCTCAAGGGAATGGATTCAAATTCCGTGCTTGGACCATGTAATACTAGGACAATACTAGAAGTACAAAATCTTTGACAAAATGGGTTACTACTTCGTCACTTGACGTCCCCCTATTGGAGGAGCGCCTGGCCCACCCAACACTCCTCCAATAGGGGGAAGCCAAGTGGCGATGTAATAACCCATTTAGTACAAGAGTTTGTACAAATAGAATAACCCTATAATACTATTTGCATATATGGTCGGGATTTTGTGCATTCCAAGTGTCTTTCCACATTCCCTTCCGTAAGTGATATCCAAATTTGGTTAATATGTTTTCATACGCTTCATGATTATAATGACATTTGGTACAAAACAAGAGAATAACTATAATTACACTTTGAGTAATTCAGCAAGCATGTTTCAAAAATATTTATAAACATGTTTATAATTATAAATAAATAAAAATATGTGATGAATAAATATTGTTACTTGTGGATTTCTTGGAATATGGATAAATAGTAATCTGAGTGTTTATAAACATGACGAAACATAAGCACACAACACAAATAAAACATCATAAGTTAACAATTTTTCGAGAAGTACTCAACATCCAGCATAGAATCATAACCATCCAATTATAAGAGTGCTATATTATTCCTTGCCAAATGAATACAAAAGTATGAACATTCACAATTTTTTTTTTTTTTTTTTTTTTTTTTTTTTTTTTTTTAAGAATAATGCTTCTTGTACAGGACACTGTTTAGGCATCTCACATGGGGTGGGTGAGATTTTTGACAATTTTTTAATCACATGGGGCCCACCCCCATGTGAGATGTATGTATAGGGCCTGTGAAACAGTGTCCCTGTATATAAAGTATTATTCTTATTTTTATGAATGCAGGACGACTAGACTTGATAGCGGAACTGAAATTTTTTTGCTTGTTGAACTATATCATCTTCAAATTTTCTGGAATTTTTTTTTTTTTTTCACTCTGTTCACACACAAACTCATAATTAATTCAGGAAATAGTTGGTTATTAATTTGGACCCAGTCGTCACGCAACACTGTTTTCTTTAGCCAACTCTTTTTTTTTTCTTGTTTTACCTCTGACTCTTGAATTCTTTTTCTTACCGTCAACTTTGAATTTTCATACTGTAATTATGGTCATTTTTTTGGTCGAATAAAACCATAAATAATAAGGAAAGTGTTACTTTATGGTCCCATATATATATATATATATATCAAGATGCTAATAAACAAAGTATAAATAAATTTTTTTTTTCAAAGTTGAAATATAAAGAGTTAATTATGAAAAGTTTTTTTTAATTCATTAATTCATTATTTAAAAATCTTCTCTCACATACTTATTTTCAATCACATATTCTCTGAAAAAAAAAATCATTTTTTCATGATTCCGCTAAGAATAAGTTATGTTATTCATATGTTAAGAATTAGTAAAATTGTAGGGGACTTAGAATTTCGAATATTAGAGTACACAGAGTATTCGGAATACCTTTTCACTCCAATAGCAAGATAATTTATTTTTAATAAAAAAATGTTATAATATGTTTTGAAATATCACATTTCAATAAAAAAAATTTTTTCATAAAATTTTGAAACCCTAATTTGTTCCTATGCGAAAACGATCTGAGAATTACAATTACCCTTTATTAGAGAGGGTGTTTGGTGAAGTTTAAAATTAGATTTTTAGTAGATTGTGATAGAAAATTTTGAAATATGTGGTTGAAAAGTTGTGAGACTCATAAAAGATGTAGTTAATATTGATTGTTTGACTTTAACTTAGATTAAAATTAGATTTTAATAAAAAACAAACAGGCTCAAGTCTGAAAAAGTTTGATGCATTTAACAAAGTTTTGTTCAAAGTTTGGTAAGACTTGTGATTCATTTTAAAATGTCAACATTTTCAAAAGTTGTAGCACAACTGCACAAGTCTTTATAAATTGGTCAATATTTTGATATTTAATCTGTATTTATCATTTAACATCCTTTTAAGATGGTGTCTCGTTTGATAAATATCAATATTCCTCGTTTGAGCTTAATGTGGTCTGATAGGACATTATGCCAACCTTATTAAAGAGAAATTAATTAAATCCTTATATATTTGTTTATGTTATTTTACAGTTACATATTGCTTCATTTCCTAACATATTTGAAGCCTATTTGACAAATTGATAATTTATTTGAAGTCTATTTGACAAATGTCTTAAAAGCTGTGTGTCAAACCCAAATGTAAATTTAATTGAAAAGTAGACATTTTTAAAAGTTCAACTAATTAAAACTTCCACACTCTTGTTACGTGTCCAAGGGGATTTCAAATGAAGGATCACGTAAATAAACCGTGTTGAATTTATAATAATTCCACACTTGTTACGTGTCCAAGGGGATTTCTAATGAAGGATTACGTATTTAAACCGTGTTGAATTTGTAATAACAGAGTTTTCTAGAAAATGATTGCTCCCAATAACGTAGGGTTGTGGTGCTAAATGGGAAAAGAAATTTTAATTAGCATTATATATTTCATGATTAAAAAAGTAATAAACAAAATTTCAATGCGATTGTTGTCGTATTCTTCAATATTGAATGCTCAAAATTTGAAGAATTGAGCTACAAAGATAACACAATTTTGATATTTGTGCACAAAGCTTGTACAGCCCCCTCACAAAGGGGGTCCAAGTTGAATAAAAAATTTGTGGACCGTTATTGTGAAGGGGTTGTACACAATACACCAGACTGTACACATAGCAGCTCTCAAGATAACATGACAGAAAGAGCAGACAAATTAACGACTTCGAAGTTCGAGAAAGAGGTATTAGTCAACTCATAAGCTGGACTTAGGTAATTGTTAATTTCGTCAACCCATCAAATCAAACTTAAAAAAACACGATTTTGAATTCATTAGTTTGGATCTATTTGAACTTGTCAATTTTTCGATTCAAAATCGAACCAAATCATTTAGAAACAATTCGATCTAAGTTTCAATATTTAAAAAACATTTAAACTAAAGTGAACCGTTCACCAAATTTATTTTTTTTAAAATAAATTATTTTACCTAAGATATATGATTTATTAGTTCAATTTATATTTCAGGAAATTTATTTGCTAGTGGCTTTTATTGGCTCTTTATGAAAATGACCATGGTGATGTTTTTCTTATCTATTTCAGAAAGCAAGAATCTTGGAAGTTCAAATTTTATTGTTAAACTTTGTATTATTTTAGTGAGACAAATATATTAAATTATTAATATTGTAAAAGTTAATTGAATGCTTATTAAACGTTTCACAGGCTACTTCTTACTCATCGAACTTTAAAATATGATTTATTATTCACTCATTTATTTAGATTGTCATATATTCATGACGGTGGAAAATCCGTTACTTTCATTTGACAAAAATTATCACGTCCAATAACAATCAAACATAACACCTTGATGACGTCAAAGTATCGAGTTAATTAAATTAATGCACATTAAACTTATTCATAGGTTACTACTTACTCAATGAATAAAAAAAAAAAAGGTTACACATTGCTCATGCATCTACTTAAATTGTATACATTCATCAATGGAATGAAACCACTCAATCTCCTTATGCAAGTGGTGATAATGTTTCTGAAATCATGAAGTTTTGCATGTTAAAATATGCTATTATCAGTTCCCAAATAATTCCTCATATGGAAGCCATGAAGATACGAGTGGGAAAAAAAAAGGTTTTGAGTTGTGATTTTCTGAAAAATAGGGTATTCCTACGGTATTAATAGTGTCCTATCATTCAGGTGAAATAGGGTATTCATACCCAATTTCGTAGTATTTCGGACTACTAAACAATCGTTTGTGTAGAACCAAGATTATTTTTTGTCAAATTCCAAGCAACTTTAAGCAAAATGAGTTCATGGGACCAATATCCCCAAAACTTTTAAGTTTCTTCCGTTCAAGTGGACAAGGTGACCGAAGCAGCTTCTTTTGAATTTCACAAAATTTTCATCATCAAAATTCTTCAAAACGTGGTACAAATTGTCGACTGAGTTTATCTGCTTTACAGTTCCTCCAAAATGGTAAGCCTTAGGCACGTATAAGAAATTGATAATTCTGTTGAATCTTTATGAAACTTTAGATTTTATAAAATTAGAAACTTTAGAACTTGAAAACCTAAATTCCTTTATTGTCAAAAACTTTCCATGTCAAATCACCAATAAAAATAATTAATGCGAAATATACATTTTATTATCGGGAAAGTTTCCATAATACTAGATCTTGATTCTGGATATTAAATCTTAAAAATCAAATTGGAATCCGTTCTTGATTGGTTTCTTGGTTTCAATCTTGATTGCCTTGTTTGATTCTTTGATTTTTATTCTTGATTTTGCATCTTGATCCATAATCTTGATTCTTGAATTCCTTTATCTTGATTCTTGACTGTGAGTATTGGATCTTCTTTTTCAATATATTTTCTCTTGTATTCTTTTGTTGATGGAATGATACAAAGAATGAGAAAATGCATATAAAATGGGGACTATAACCCTACATATAGTTTTCATATGTATTTCACCTATCATAAAATACAATTCTAACGGAATTCGATCTTTGCACATATAATGTGGCACTTTATTTAGATGTCATATGCCCAATAACTTGAATTTTTTTTATTAAATCACTTTAATTATGGCTTAACTTGAAAATAACATTTATACACAATTATTACATATGTCGACCCACATGAAAAATTAATAATTTTCAACAATCTCCCACTTGGGCCACATATAACTATTATAAAAGTGAATAATCTTATGAGCTCAATACTTTTGTTATCATAACCATAAGGTATCTCCAAACAATCTCGTTCATTAATCATGTTAGGATAAAGCTATGTGTACACCTCATGGTGTACACAATAGCTTATACCCCTCTCACATGAAGAGGGGTCCATGAATATTTTATTATGTGTGGACCCCTCTCCATGTGAGAAGGGTGTAAGCTATTGTGTATACATAGCATAGCCCATTATATTAATATATGATCAAAACGGTCTTCGTTACACATATCATAACTAAACTCTCAATAGTCACGTATATCAACATAATCAAATGACGTAGATCAAGTGTAGACGTGTAGCATGAAAATTACATGCAATGTGATCTAAACGTGCATATTTTCAACTGGTCCTACCTTCGAGATCAAACCAAAACTTTAATCAGAGTGAAACTGAACTGATACTTTATTTTGAATTAAACTGAATATTCATGGATAAAAAAATATATGTCTAAAACAGACAATTTCCAAACACAAACTCCCACTGAACTAGCATATCGTCAAAAGACGCAACACACATGTGAGCAGCATGCTGATGAAGGATCTCGGGTGATAGCCCCTTAGTAAACGGATTCGCAATTATAGAATTTATCCTAATTATTTCATAGAATCCTAAACACTCTAAATTCTTTCCTTGACAACCAGTAACTTAATGTCTATAAAATTTCAACATCATCAAGCTTCTATTGAAATACAAGACTACTATTGTCACAAAATAACTAAAGTGGTCATTCAAATCCATCCAAAATGTGTAGCCCAGTAATAAAATTTTGCAGTCATATTCCATTATCAAAATCAGAATATCCAATGATCTACAATTGGTTTGATTTTCCTGAATGTGATAATCTAATCTTTTATTCTCTATAAATACCGAATATTCTAATTGGCTACTTTCCAAATATTCATCCCAAACTTATTTAAATATTTGCCTAACATTCAAATAATGAATGTTATATCTAAACATATGCAAACATTAGCATGCATTAAACTTCCAACTACCGAAGCACATGAAATTTTTCGTATTTTCATTTCTTTAAGTTTATCCTTGGGACATTAATTGAGACAAAAAAAAAAAAAAATGTCTCCCTTAATAATAGATGTATCACCTAGTTTACATACCTACATCCCAAATACTTTAAGAACGTTATCAATATAACTCTTTTGTGATAATCTGACTATACTCTAGAAACAATTCCAGCGTATTTGTATTCCTGATACAAAAGATGCATCACCAAGATATTTAATTTCAAAACTCCATGGAAGAAATCTCTTGATTTCGTCCAATAATCTTATATCATTGCAGGCAAATAGTATGTCATTGACATACAATACCTGAAAAATATGTTTACTCCCACTGAACTTGTGGTGTATTTATCTCAAAATCGAATGAAATAATTATTTGATGAAATTTGTGATACCATTGACGGGAAACCTGCTTAAGACCACAGATGAATTTCATTAATTTGTAAACTCTCAGATGTGGCTTAAAATCAAAACGTATCACAAATGTCATAATAGTCTTAAAAAAGTCTTTCATAGAAATCAGAGAAAGAGTCTCTTTAATTTAAATTACTTCATTTTGAATAAAGTCATTTGCAACAAGACGAGCCTTATATGCATTGGCCGATGAGTGAAATTGTTACCAAGTCCAATGCTCGACTCAAAAACAATTTGGACCGTTGGAAGTCGCTTAAAAAATTAATACTACTCATGGCCCATATATATTTACCTGTTTGATGGCTTTGAATCTTGGTCCATTTGATCGTATTGTTGGTCCAACTAAAGTCTAACTTATTCCTATATTTATGATGTCTTTGCCCTAGTCGTTAGTGTGTGATTTGTGTAAGAAAAAAGAGAGAAAAACGTGTGCATTGAGAGAGAAATCAGCAGCCTGCTTTGGAGAAGAAGAAAAAAAGTGTGGCTTCTTCTTCATTTTGGACTCCTCTTTTGCCTTCTTTTACTGTTTTTCTTCTTGTCTTTGTGGTTAAAAATTAACACCGTTATCTTGTCTTTTGTGTGTGAGATTAAGAAATAACCGAGGTGAATATATTGATAATGGATTGGAGGCGTTTGAATTTGTTGTTTGGTAGAGAAATGTAATGTGAAACTAAACCCGAAAATCACCGTTTCGAAGAATTTGGAGCGAGCTTCCATGACAGTGATCATACATCAAAATAGTGTAAAATTCAAGATTGGCGGTCTCAATTCATGTTGCGGTGGAGATAAATAAAAGGGGTGGATGTATCTTTTAATCATGCTTTTTTGTTTAAATTTTAGTTGGAGACTAGAAATTTTGTAAACTTAAAACCGTTGATTTTTACTTAGTTTCTTAGAGATCTTTTGGCCGATAATCCTGAACATTGTTTCAAATGCTTTGACATTTTAAGGTTTGCATGCAATTTAGTTGAACAATCACATTATTATATACAATCTGGAAATTGGTCTCACATATAACATGTTGAATCTATTTGCTGTTTTGTGTTTTAGAATATCTAAACATTCTGAAAAATAGTAACTCTTAACTGTCTTGACATTCGTCGAAAAATATGATAAATTGACAGAGACTTATTGAACCCTCTTCTAAGTTGTTTTGGCTCCAGAAACAAAGGATGGAACATTTACATACGCTAACCAACATGGTGATTATCTGACCATTGAGAAACGTAACAATTTACCTAAATGGAATATTGGAATTACACCAAAAACAGAATATAACTTGATTGTGTGAATGCCACTACCTCAATAAACGAGTTCACTCATCGATAGTTTACCTAGTAAGACTTCGTTCTTACGACTTGAATTAGGTCTTGATCAAAGTTATATCAGGTTGAAACTAAAAAGGTTTAGTTCATATTGCATATAAGCCTAACACGACTCGAATTATATGTTAACTCTGTTTGGTCTGTCCGTGGAAAAAAATCGAATTGGAATTTAATTATTGCTATCTTGAAATTTGAATTCTAATTGAGATACAAATTATCGTTTTACAGATTAATAAGGTATTATAAAAAAATTATATAAACCCAAAAAAAAAAAAAAAAAAAACTAGGGACACATTTATTCTATAATGCGATTCAAATATAAATAATAAAAAAATATTTTTTATTTAAAATTTAGGGGGAGTGAAACGCAGAAGACATTTTAATATTTTATACATTTTTTGGGCCGGTTTCAGCTATTTGAAGCAAAAGCTGGGCCACCTAAACATTTTGGATTGGTTGATTGAGTCAAAACTCAAAACCTAACCAATCTCTTCTTAGAGTTTTCAAGATATGTTACAAATAAAATTTAGAAAGAAAATAATAAACAAAATATAAATAATGTGTCATTTGGCAGACAAGTGCATGATTGGTCACATATTCAGTTTTTTATTTTATAGTATTTTACAAAATAATAAATAATGTGTCATTTGGCAGACAAGTGCATGATTGGTCACATATCTAGTTTTTTATAGTACTAGTTTTCGGTCATGCAATGCATAACTTGACTTTTATTAAAGAACTTGGTGAACAATTACCCTGAAAACTTAGCTGCAATAAATGAAAAAAAAAAAAAAAAAAAAAAGGCAAATGACAAATCTGGATCACATACAAAATATACATAACTAATTTATTTGACTCTGGATCACATACAAATTTAAGTAGTAAAATAATAACGAAAACTCACAATTAGGGCTGTATAAAAAAATGTGAAACCACAAACCGAACCATAACCGTTGGTTCGGGTCCACGTGGACCTGCAATTTTTTTTTCCTCAAACCGAACAAACCGTTTTAAAATGGTTTGGTTTAGATTTCAAATTTTAAAAACTGCAAAAAATCAAATCAAACCGCACTTTTTTTAATTAAAAAATTATTTTTATTAAATTATAAATTCTCAAACCAGATATATATATATAATAGTAATATGAGACTTTCAGGTTCCGCCAGTCGTCAGGGGCGGAGCCCAATAGACTGAACTTTGGTCCAACCCAACCCAACCCAACCCAACCCAAATCATTTTAATTTTTTTTTTCTTTTTGGATTATTGGGCCTTTGAATTTAGAAAACATATCACCAATCCATCCAAATTCCATACCATGGCTTCTCTCTGAGCCGATAGTGCGACTCCACTCGACTCTTCAACTCTCATTCTCGTCTCTTGCCGCCTTTCACCATCGACCATCGGTGCCTCTCACTGTTGTCTTTCTCCTCCCAAGACCTAAATCAAAATATTTCTGTAAGGACTTGTTTTCTTTTCTTTTTCTTTCTTATTTTGAATTTTTGTTGGTTTCATCTCTTTTCTGATTTTTTGTTTATATGTGTTCGTCATAGATTGTCAATTGAAATATTTAGATTAAAATGATATAAACTTTGATTTTGATTTTTTTATTGAAAGAATTTCATTAACTGATATTCATTTCTTTCTGACGTTCTTTCTTTCTCTTTTGATGCTCTATTTGTGCCTGGCTGAAGCTTGTTTTGTAATTATCATTCATCTGCAGATCATCCTCGAGGATTGACGAATATGATGTTTCAACATTCTGAAAATGAAAGTGCGGATTAGTCACATTGTTGAAATACTCTGACATATTTTAAGAGCTAAAAATTTGTGTAGTGGTGTTAGTTATGCATTTGGCACAGACACTTAAATTATACATTTTTGTTACTTGTTAGGCACCTGATGTTAGTAAAATGAACTCGAGATGCAATGCTACTATGTTCTGCATTTTGTAAAAAATTGATTCAACCTAAATTGATCTGTGAATTGTCCCGTGATTGAGATTTTGAATCTTGCTAGTTATTTGTATAGGATTACGTGTGTTTTTAATGAGTTTAAGAGAAAGGGATTTCATTTTTCAGATATGAATCCAATTTCAAAAGAAGCCGATGATGAGATTCCAGTAGAGGATGACCCTGAAGATATGAAAATGAATGGAAAAAAGCAAAAAGGGAAACAAAAGGTGTTATTCCTCTCTCCTCAGCACATGTAACTGTCTTTTACTTTTGTTGGCATGTTGTACTTTTCAAAACTCAGTGGAGATTCAGCACACCAAAATAGCCCAAATTTGTAGAGATCAAACATTATTTAAATTTAGACATGAACAAAGAAAATATCATTTCCAACTTTTTGGTGTAGTTTCTAAACTAGTTACATCTAATGTAAAATTGGCGCTTTCATATTCTGTTAGTACAAATGGGATTTTGGAGTGACTTGACCACAATGCATGCACTTAAAAAATCCTTCAGAAAATGAATATAATGACATAGTAAATAACTTCTTTAGTTATGATTTTTTATTTAGTACTTCGTAATCAATCTTATTAAGGAAAATGGTAAACAATCTTTCTATACAGCTGTCACGGTAACTTTTCTACCATTTATGTCGTAAATACTCATCACTCTTGTGCAAAATGCAAAGCATTGAATAGTTAGTTGAGATTTATGCCGATTCAAATTCAGATTTCTTCATGATATTTGATCCTCCCTAAAATGCTTTATATAAAAATGGATAAAAATCTATAAGCATTACATCTTAGGGTCATGAATGAATGAATAACTTGATTCATGTTGTCATTGCTTCAAAATATTTATTATGATCTTTCTATACTTTCTTAGCTTGTATTTCCTTTTCTTTTTGAGCGTGCTTTAGTGATGTTCGAGGATGTTATATGATTGTATTCATTACATTATTATTTGCTGAAGAAAATTAGGGCACATATGTTGATGTTTTGCACCTAATGGTTATAATTTTCTTTTTTATATTAATTATTTGTCTTATGAATGTAATTTAACAATTAACATTATTAGTGTTAGTTTAAATTATATGTTAACTTGTTTTAAATATATTATTATAATGTCCATAGGTAAATCGCGGATTAAAACTGAACCAAATCGCAAATAATGGATTGGTTTGGTTTGATTTGAAAAATAAAATGGTTTGGTTTGGAAAAGTTCCAAACCGCTTGAAATGGTTTGAATTGAAAATATAGCAAAAATCGCATCAAATCGAACCGTGTTCACCCATACTCACAATTATTCAAATTTAATGTTTCAAATAAGTGCAAAAACCCATACTTATCACAGTTCTCTCCATGCACCGCATAGATTTTTTTTATTTTTTTTTTTTTTTTTTTTTTTGCGATTCATATTTTGGCCACATTTTGAAAAATGACTTCATAAGTAATTATTCAAAATATTCGGATGTGTTTTAATATTTCGATATAACTTTGACTACGATTTTCAGAATCGCGCTCATAACCTCAATTCGAAAAACTTTTTTCGACGCACGAGTCATGGCCACCTAGCTCAGCTATGTGGGAGTCGTTTTCGAAGCCAAAATCCAACGTTTTCCTATCGTGTGTGTATTGTTGACTTTCTTGCCAAAATAGATTTCATCCCAAATCAATTCAAGTATAATTGATTATTTTTAACTCATCTCCTGAAATTGGTCCATATATTTGAACTTCTAAAATTTTGAAAAAAAAAAAAAATCAATCAGCAAGAGGTACTCACCCTTTTTTGAGCCAAATTATTTCTCATTTTAGCCTCATTTATAGAAGAAATCCAACAATCACCAACAATTTTGTGTGAGAAGGAAGTCAACTATGACGGCTTGTGAGTTCCGTTAAGTTGGATAAAAAACTAAATGAGGGATAAAATGGGAAAACAAAATACGTTCTAAATGAACAGTGAATGAAGGATTATCTCTTTTAATAGAAGAGAGATTTTACAAATAATAAATAAATACATCAATAATTTCATTCAAAGGTCTAACATGGTATAAGTTCGACTATCATAACAATCCTGTGTTTGTCTCTGACCAAATTTATGCCAAACAAAATATTAGAATGCAATTGAAATTAGGAACTCAGGAAAAAAAAAGGACTTTTTTTCAATGGTAAAATCAGGTGGCTATATTATTCATGCATTTTGTTGTCCCTGAAAAAGTTGGATTCCTTTTGACTTCAATATATTTAAACCTTAATGTATATATATATATATATATATATATATAATCTAAGAAATCTAAGAAGTTATCTATATATTTAGCGTACGTTTGACATGTATTCTACTTTTTATAAAAGAGCTATCTTAAGTCACTTTTCTGTAAAAATTCTTATAGTGACACAAAATACTTTCAGAAAATTATTCAATTATGTTAAAAAATAACTTAGTCTCAAAAGCGGCCTTAACTTTTCAAATGTCCTGTCAAACAAACCCTTAAATAATTTGAATCATCGTAACAATTCATGTTCTGCGTTGTACACATCTTTTACAAAAATTTCCTCAACAATTACAAGTTATAATATCTAGATTCAAATGAGTTCACTTGACCGACACCAAGACCAAAAAATGTCTAATAATTCATTCGACAATATTAAAGTATTTAAGTTGATACGTTGTCGCATTCATGAGAGAAGTAATGTATATAACCACCACAAAGTGGTACAACCAAAATGTCAAGGTCAAGAAAAGAAATTGACAGAAGTGAGTTTTTCTTAGTTTATGGGTCATGTGGAATCATACTCGAGGATATGCTGCTACTACTTTATCATTAATTGGTTTCTACTTTGTGCTGTTGCTGTTACAACCAAAACCAGATGGAGTTCATGATCATAGAAAATTTGCAAAATTAATTATTATTCTATTGCCTTATTAATAAGATAGACCTTAAATTTAAATGAAGTGTGTTTGGATAAGCTTATAAGTGATTCAAACATGCTTATAAGCATCTCTAATCGCCAAACATATTTGAGACTGTACCTTTATTTATTGGGTGATTTTATTGTCTTCACAATTTTTTTTATTTGTTGCTTAACTTTTTATTTTTAATTATTTACCCACGTCTCTGAGGCCTGAGCAGTGGCGCGGCTACGTCCCGCCCCATCTCCATCCCTCGGGGCATGCAATCAGATTTCATCAGATAAGAAAATGTGTCATCAAAATCTAGCCATACACGTGTCAGACAGATTAACTCCAGCACATGATTTCAATCATTATTGTGCTTAGTGAGTGCTACTAAATCAGATAATATAGATAGTATACAGCTGCCTTACTTTTTCCTTCTCCGACATATCAATTTTGAACGTTTAGTAATGTATTTTATTATTTTTACTCCTAGAATTAAGATGTCCGACGACCATTTGTTGTACCTAAAAATAACATTTATCAGACAGTTACACATGTTTTAATTAGTTTATACAATTTTGTTCCGAACAAATCTGAACAATACTAACTAAATATTGAATAATTAACGTTACTCCATTTAGCCTCTATTTGAGTCACATTATTTGAAAAAAAAAAATATATTTTTACTGTTGATGTGATGAGGAATATGTCGTTAAAAAATAAGGAAAAGTTGTTAATGTGATGAAAAATATTATTTTATTAAAAATTAAAAATTAGTAGAAAAATGAGAATGAGAAAAATAATGTAACTCAAACAGGGGCTTAGTAAGTTAAACTTTTTAAATTGAAACTTCATTTGTTACAATTTATTAGAGCTTGACTCCAAATTTTCGAGTTGGATTCCTATTATTGAAAATTTGGTAGTTGCCTCTCAACAACTAATTAAGATGGTGAGTCCTAAAAACGTAAAAAGTTGGTATTGATTAAAACATTATATAGAAAGATAGATTGTTATTTGAAGAGAGTCGTAATAACACATCACGTACTATTAAACATATATACATGTTTTTTGTAATTATTTATGGGTCTTGTTATGCTTTCTAACAGATATATTGTAATGATAAATTATATTATCGATTGTGATATGTGGGTATATATAACTATATACATCATCCAAGTGGAAAACGTTGAGGAATGTTAGAATAGAGTGCACATTTTCTAGAGTAGATATTCGAGTTTATCAAAGAATTAGATTATTTAAATTAATATAACCTTGCAATGAGACCTTTACATCATTACAATTATTTGTCAAAATAAAAAGGATTTTCCTATGTGTACATAAGTGTACACATAGGGATATCCATAATGTAAGTGGGGTGTGATTCATGCTACAGTATTGCAGGCTCTACCCCACTCATATTATGGACACCTCTATGTACACATAGACAAATTCAAGTAAAAGATCGTCATTGGACCTACACACGATGCTAATGTTACATAGAAAATATTTTGGATAATTTCATTAAACTTGATAAATTAACATATGAATAACAAATTATGTTCAAAAAATTCTCACGTGACGGAAGGAAAGATGAAAATTATTATAGTCCAAACTTAATTACATGGGGTCACTATGTTCAAATTAATCATAATTTAAAAAGTGCACCTATTTAAAGATTTATTGTGACAAATTTATTTCAACAAGCGGATTTAACAACATCTATAGTCCATTCTCCTTTGTTCTCGAGGATTTTCCTCTTCATCTAATTCGTCATCTTTTTCTTCTCTCCTTTTGAATCAATTATATAATTTTATTTTCCACAAAACGACATTTAAAAACAATGCGAAAATCTTAATTGATTCTTCTAATTTTCAATTAGGGTAACAATCTCTTCTAAATACTTTATTGTTGAAATTATTGTTAAATGAG
Organism: Osmanthus fragrans; assembly: GCA_019395295.1. Lineage (NCBI taxonomy): Eukaryota > Viridiplantae > Streptophyta > Magnoliopsida > Lamiales > Oleaceae > Osmanthus > Osmanthus fragrans. Next base: position 28,772,012 of record CM033343.1, read on the forward strand.
ACTTGAATTCATGTTACTATAATTGAGTAAGAATTTGTTCTTATCACTTTTGTATTGTAACTACACTTTAAAAATATTAATATGAGAGCATTTTACAAAAGGGTGTTCATAATTTGAGGGGTGGGGCCCATGCTACAGTATTGTGAACCCCACCCCACTCACATTATGAATATCCCTATGTGTTTTGTTATGTACGCATTTATTAATATTCATAGTCAACAAGTACAACAATAATTTTATGTGGTAAATTGTTTTTTTTTTTTTTTTTTTGATGGGGAACCTGCAGTGCTAACTTTCAAATGCGCATTGGATAAATTATCAGGCTGACAAAATAGTCTACAAACTATATCAATCAAGTTAATCACACTAGATAAGGTCGATTCGACAGACCCGAACGAGAAAATATCGGCAAATTGTTATTGGAGCTTACATAAAATGACTAATATAAATAGCACTAATGAAATAATGTTCCAGTGACAAATTCGTCTTTTCATTTCTCCTTCGTCTCACTGTCTCTGTCCCCCGGCAAATAGATAAACCCTATACATAAACACAAATGTCAGCATCTCTCTCCGCGAAGAACTTGTGATAAATTTGATCTGAAATGACTTGCTTGGGTCTTAATTAGCTACAGTTCCTCGAATTTGTCGACACAAATCCGCTAATTTAATTTCTCTTATATTTGAAAACCGGAAATTATCCCTGAAATCGATTACATTGAATTCGAAACAACTAATTTAATAAAATAATCTTATATAGCCATATATAACATATATAGAGGGTTTAGGGCTATACAGACAGTTATATAATTACATCGATAATAAGGGTTTTTGGTATTTTAAGTATATAAGAGGAAATGCTAGGTGCAGGATTGCAGTTTAATAGGAGTATAAATGGGGAGGATCGGTTATACAGCGTAACGAGGGCTTGTCGGAGTCGAGATCACCTGCGGAGAGCCCAAAGTGACGTCACCACCAGCCGCTCTCAGAGCCGAGCTGATGAGCCTCTGGAAAAAGGTAAGCTGGCTGATGCTGTGCCAAAGGCAGTGGCAACCGAACTGTCACCATCGTGTAATCTGGAGCGGTTCTTGGAGTCCGTCATCCCTTCGGTTCCGGCTCAACATTTATCCAAGGTTTCCTTGATTGTAAATTAATTGAAATTTTGGAAATTTTGTGCTTAATTATTATTTGACTTCATCAGTAGTAATTAGTTCCAAAAGATGGGTTTATTATATTAATGTTATTAGGATATCCAATGCGATTTTAGAAGTATTTTGGCTATAACATGGTATCGTGCTCAGATGAGACTTCATTCTTCAAAGGTTGTAGCTTGTTGACAATTGTTTCGTTGGTTGTTTTGATGTAATAATTTACTAGGAATTTTGATGATTTTAATTGTTTTCAACTATTTTAGAGTTTGTTGAAGTGGTCATCTCTCAATGCTTCTTAATGTTTCTGCATTTACAAAATTTATGCCCACCATTTAGAATCTGAATTAAGTGTGTTTTTGCATCAGTAATTTATGGAAGGATTTGAATTTTTTTGGGTTTTATTGTTTGTTTTCTGTTACAAATTTATGCTGCTGGAGGAGGTGCTGAAACCTAAGGTGGATATAAAATCGTATTTTTCAGTTAAACTTCAAAGAATAGTGTACTGAAATTTAAAATCGTGAATTTTTTCATCATTACTACACTTCTACACTGTTATATTTTATTACAAGAAGCTGGGGGAATTATTTTCCTGCTCGGGGAAGCAAAATGGCAGTTAAAACATTATTATGCAAAAAGTTATGTTGAAAGATGTAGCGCTAACAAAGAGAAAATCTCAAATTAATGAGTTTTTATCCTGTCTATTTGTTATTGATATTTTGTTGAAATGGATTCCGACTTAATATGTTTGAAAATTATTAACAGACGACGATTAGGGAATGGAAAACATGCAATGTGGAATTTCAACCATACTTCGTGCTGGGTGATTTATGGGAGTCATTCAAGGAATGGAGTGCATATGGTGCTGGAGTGCCATTGATATTGAATGACAGTGATTATGTGGTTCAATATTACGTGCCCTATTTATCGGGTATTCAATTGTACGCTGACCATTCAAAGAGTTCAGCAAAATCAAGGTACATACTTATTGCATAAGTTCCTTTCAGATAAATACTGACCTTTTGGGACACGAGCTTAGAGAAGCTTAATATACTTTCCAAAGGAAAAATAAAGGAGAAACTGATGCAGAAAGACTCAAAGACATGCTGTTCTTGTGTTCCCTTTCATGCATGTTGGTTGTTTAGATTAAGTTGGTGAATTCTGTCTACATTATTGTTATTGTTGTTGTGATCGCCAAGCTACTCTAGGAAATTTCATTTTTAAGTTTCTATGCAATAACAACTTCTGATTTTTCAACTTACGAATGGTTCAACACTCTTTTGACAAATAATCATTCTGTAGCAAATTGTGTTTGCCCTGTGAAAGATGGATACTTCCAAGTTCCAAGAATGGACTTATCCAAGTTGAGCAGTGATGCTGTTGACTGTTGTGGACGTTTTTGAACACACATGTCCAAGCAGAGAATATGTCGCGGATTTGTTTTATTGTAAATGAAAACGAATTCCTGTTTTTTTATCATTGTCATTATGAATTCCTGTATATGTGAGAATGAGAGAGGGGATAGTTTGGGGGGTGAATGTGTGTTTAATGTCTTAAATTTAATATAAACATGCACATGTATGTATATATACTTGTGCGTGCACGCACACGCATGTATGTATGTATAGCCATGTAGGTGTATGATCCTGATTAGTAACTGTCTTTGGAGTATCTATGCCTCCACAGTATCTTTCAAATATACAGTAGATACGATTGTACTGCAGTCTTGCCAGGATTATCCAAAGGTTATCGATACGAGCTATGGGCAATGTCCCATGCATAGACTTTAAACTAGTATATGATATTTAATCCTAAAATGATATTGAGAACGTTGTTTGATGGTATATATTATCAGCAACTATATGACAACTTCAAGATTGCTTACCAAAGAAACTAGAACTTATGAAAGACGATTAGAATTTTTTCAGCATATTATAAAAGAGTCAATCTTTGTTGGACAGGATATAAGGGGTTCGTTTATATATGTTACGGTAATGTTAGTCAATGTTTCGAATCAATTTACTGCATAGCCAAGTAGAGAGTTTATGTTATGTTGGGCATGGATATTGTGTGACATCAGAGGAAGATTAGTTATAGTGTTATCCCTGAAGAAAAAGAATGCACAGTCCAAGTTCAGTTTCAAACTTGGGAATCAGATTACTTATTTGAGAAGTTTATTAAATAATTTTAAATATGAAGATAGAGAGGCAATTGTTTGAGGAGGCAAATTCATTGTTTAATCTTTCTATGTTCTCTATGGTCTGAAGTTCATAGCTTAACTGAATACTATATCTATTTGCTCCACTTTGTATGTAAGAGATCCGCCCAGTGAGGGCTTCTTTTACAGCTGTCATTTTATTCATCTGCATGTTTCACTACATTGGAAGGTTACTTATGCTCTCGTCATTCACAGTAGAATGTCTTGGTTTAAATTGGCTCAAGTTTATGGTAAGAGTTGAAAAAGTCTGTTTGATGGAACACTTTTGTTTTCCACAAAAGTAATGGTTAAGAATTTTTTTCAATTTACACGAGCCACTTTAAATCAAGGACATTTTGGCAGTGGCCCTTGAATGTATCAAAGTTGGAAATAAGGTTATAGCTGTCATGAATGGATGGAGAATTGTTTTCAAGCTCTGTCATTTAATTGCCTTGCAAATTGTTTTACTCATTTCTCTCACATTCAACAAAATGACTGATTTTTCTTTCTGATCTTTTTTTCATCTTTCTATATATATTACTGTTTTCTTTAATTTTCTAGAGATCTGTGGAGCAACTTAGTTTAGTTTTCTTATATAATTTCACGATGTCTAGTTATTTACACTCATGATGGTTATTGAAGCTATAACCAACTGAATATTTTGCAGTTAGCCAGTTATCTTCAGTATATTTGTTTACAAGTAGGTTTGTTATATACTGGAAGAAATATATCTTACAACTTTCTAGAGTTACAAATGAACTCTAAATGGCAAATCACAGACTGTATCTTGTGTTTTTACTTTTTATGTTCAGGCATCAAGAAATATATCTTACAACTTTCTAGAGTTACAAATGAACTCTAAATGGCAAATCACAGACTGTATCTTGTGTTTTTACTTTTTATGTTCAGACATGATGCCTGAACACACTCACCCACTCTTTGCTCACTGAAATACACACAGACAGATTAGTGTTACATGGCATCCAAGTTCTTCTGTATTACTCTTTACTTGTGTGGACGGCTATACTCTGTATAAATAAGATGATTTTTGTGTCTGAGATGCATGGGAGTCTATTTCAATATATTGGTGATCCCTCAATTAAGTATAAATTTACAACGCTACAATGCTTGTCAGCATATCTTACCTGGAATTGAACTTGCTATTATCCCATTGAGAACTCGAAAAACAAATATCATATGCATCTTAATTATGTGACCTCAGGGTTTTCTGCTGAATCATGGTGCTTAATTTTTTTATTATTATTATTTTCTTCCGGTCAAAATGCTTACAGGTTCCTTTTACTCCATTTTTTATTCTTGGTTGTTGTGCTAGAAGTTACAGTGTCGTGTGTCAAATATGATTAGGCCTTCTCCCCTTTCTTAATTAATTGAGTAACACTGATTTAGAAAATTAATGTTCCTCAAACATGTGTGACTTTTACATTTGTGATAGGCGCCTTGGTGAGGAGAGTGATGGTGATAGTTTTGGGGATTCTAGTAGCGATGGAAGCAACGACTGCGGACAGGATAGAGGTGGTTTGAATTATTCAAGCCGACAACATTGTTATCATTGTCAGTCAAGTGATAATCCTATTAGCATAGACCGATTGTCCGTGAGAGACCAAAATATGGCATTTCTAGAAGGTTTTTCTAGTGATGAAGGTGAATCTGGAAGTTCACAAGGTTGCTTACTGTTTGAGTATCTTGAAAGGGACCAACCTTACAGTCGAGAGCCTTTGGCAGACAAGGTGTGTTCCTCTCCTGATTCTGAATGCATCACATGTATTTTCTTTTAATTTCTTTTGGGGCAGAGAATTTGGATAACAGTTCTGTCCTCTATTCCTCAAGCTTCCTATACTGAAATTGTCCCAGATATATGATCTTGCTCTCCGCTTCCCTGAACTAAAAACTCTCAGAAGTTGTGATATACTCCAATCCAGTTGGATTAGTGTGGCCTGGTAACATTATTTGCAAATTCATGTGATTCTTGACTCATTTACTGATCTGTGTGAAATCATATGAATGACTCATGGGAAACATTTACTTTGTAGGTATCCTATTTACAGGATACCAACGGGACAAACACTCGATGATTTGGATGCTTGCTTTCTGACCTTTCATTCTCTTCACACACCTGTGACAGGTATCAGAAACTCTTTCTCCCTGTCTCTTAACACACCACCACATGGAATGTGTTTTAGTATTACTTGTCATTTTTATGTATTGTCCATCTTCACTCCCTCTTTGTTTTCTATGCACATTTTCTGTACTTTTTAGAAAAAATCCAGCCATTTCATATTTGACTTCAAACGAATTACAGGGAATTGAATTGTCTAGAACTTGTTTTACCGGAAATTATCAATTAATTGAATTTGATTGATATAATTTTTCACCTTGAAAATTTTGAAATTTTGAATTTTTTAGTATTCGTTTGACTTTGTTTTTTATGAAAATTGTCCATTAAAAAGATAAAAATTGTTATAATTGGGGGATAGAATTTGTTTCAAAAAAAAAAAACTGAATACATTTCGTTTGGCTTTGTTTTCCATGAAAATTGGCAATTAAAGAGATAATATTTTTTTTTTTTACAATTGAAATTCAAGGAAAAGCAAGAAAATGGCCAAAGATGGAAAACGAATTCCCTAGAAAAAATGGCTATCAAACAAGCAAAAAGTAGAAGATGGAATTTACTTTTCAAGGAAAATATGTGTGTATCAAACGGACACATGGAGTCGAGCATTATCTCTTTTATCATCAACTTTTTCTTTGTTAAGTGAAATTGATTAATTTAAGCTCAACCAAACATATTCGGAATAAAAAAATTAATTTTCAAGTTTGACTGACTTGTGAGCTTTTACCCAAACATGCTCTTAGCATTTCTTCAACCAAATTTTAGGCAGTTCTGCTCTTTTTTTCTAGTGCCTGCTGTCTTTCCTCCGTCTTCTGTTTCAAAAATTTATGTTGACACCATGGGTTTACTTGCTCCTTCCTCTGAAATATATGGAGTTCAGCTTGCTAGTATGATATATTTTGCATTTTCATTGATCACTTCCACTATGTTTGTGGTATTATATACTCGCATTTGCAAGCGTTTCAGGTACCGAGGCTATGCATCCTCCAATTGTCACATACCCCAGTGAGATGGACGGTGTTCCCAGGATTTCCTTGCCAGTTTTTGGTCTTGCTTCGTACAAATATAAAGCTTCATTGTGGACTCCAAATGCAGGATGTCAGCGCCAATTGGCAAACTCCCTCTTGCAGGCTGCTGATGATTGGCTGAAGTTACGACAAGTCAACCACCCAGATTTCCTTTTCTTCTGCCGTTGATGAAATCTAGAGATACCATCAATTCTGGCATGGCTCAGACCATCCTATGCTTTTGATACTGGGTGTCTATCTATGAGGAAGGTTTAGGAATTGGTTCTTTCCCATGTTATTGTGCTGTAGTTAACTATTATGAGAATTGACTAAGCCACCCCCAAAACCAAAAATTGAAAATAATAATAATTGAAAAAAAAAATGAGAGAACAGAAAAGAAGGAAAAAAAAGAAAAAGAGAGAAGGTACAGGAGAAAAAGAAAAAAGGAGTTCAAAAATTGCAGAATTGTCTGAGACTTGACAATATAATGGGAATGAGGTGAACTGATGAAGTACATCAATATTCTGAGCTGAACCAAGAACAGTATGCAGCACTTTGGCTTGTCGAAAAATCTTCACATCTTGTCTTTTGAACTTTTCCTATTTATTTTATATAGCAGTTTTACAAAACAGGTCATCTTTTCTGTCTTGAGGATAATGTGTAGGTTGTTGTAATTTATGTCTGCACTTCTAAGGGGATTTTGTTAGAATCAGAGTGGGGGCGAGCTTTAGCCCCTTCATGATATGTATAACGTCTGTTTAACTGTAACTTTTCAAAGTACAAGGTAGGTTACTAACGGATGTTTAGATATATCACTTCTTCAAAGTTGTACGTCACTAGGTAATTGTGACTGTGTTTCCCTGCTACGCTTCTGTTGCAAGTAGGAACTGCCATGAAATTGTGAACTCAGGCTTGAAGTTCGATCAATGCTCTTTCTCGTTTTCTTAAAACTCCTGATCAAATTTGAGACCCTTTGGTACACTGGTTATTCATCAAGTTTTTTCTTAAAAGCTATCACTGCTTTTACGAATTCCTACGCAATTACAAGCTGTGTTAGATCAGTCGAAGAAATATATTTGATGCACAATATTGGATAGAAGTCAACATATAGGAAGTCCTAAGTATTGCTGATATGTTGAGACAACTAATGTGAAATGCAAAGCTAACTGGTATGCAGATGCACATCTTGGATAATCAAAATCATCACTCTGCATGCTGCGTTCTTTCTGGATGAAATTGTAATCCCATAATGAACTTGCCCTCTCAGGATTATAGGCCCCTTCAATCAGACCATCAGGAGCAAAAGCCATTGAAACAAACAGTTGAGCAGATCCCTTTACGCCTTGATGATCATAACTATTCGGTTAAATCTTCATTTATGCAAAGGCGTATTATCCAGTACCCTAACGACGATACTCTCTCATGAACATTTCTTGGAAAGTTCTTCCCCACAAGTAGGGACAAAATTAGGATTGTAAAGTTATGGGGTCAAAATTGAAAATTGTAAGATATATATTTTTTTTTTTTTTCAATCTTGTTCAAAATCTTGAATTTTTAATTTAATGCGAGAGCGGCTGACCCACTGTAATCCACCATGCCACAGGCATCATTTTGTATTTGTGAGCCTCTGCAAATGTCTAAGTTAGGGTATGTTCATTTAAGACAAAGCTTTGCTAGTCTAAGTTCAATTGATTATTTTTCTCTATCAATGGCAGTGTCTCTTGCAAGAAATTGGCTAATTTCTTCAAGTTCTTGTTAGCAAAATCCAGAGAATTCAGCATCATAAAGAGATAGGTCATGTCTTCTCCCTCGCAAAGGACTCCATGGATGCGTCGAAGCTGTCCAGTAACATATGGACTCCATTGATTCGTGGGACGATAATAGGTGCTGCTTCATAGCCTACTATGAGATCTTGATGATATTCACATGTTCGTGGTTGTTGAAACAAATTTATCCCAGTTGGGACGAGTCCGGCGTAAAATGTAACAAACTGAAATTTTGGGAACTGTGAGGACTGAATTGCAACCATCAGAAAATTCAGGGACTGATTTGTCATAAAAAAATATAGGAGAGGATTAGACATAATGTTATTTAATATCACTGATGTTAAAACACTGGCTTAGATGACACTAATGTGACATTAAATGATCAGTACACATAAATGAGTCACTTAATTCTATATTCCGTTGAGTTTATCTTATAATACCACTTAAACTGATGTTATAATGTCTCTGATACTAGATAACATTATTGTTCAAGTAATGTGTGCAATAAGGTCCAATCAACTGGGAATATTTTGGACAAAAGCAAGAGAAATGGCAAATTGGGGAAAAAATGTAAAAAAGTTTGGAACACTTGATCAAGTGTTCAGGTAGCGAGTTAACTTGCAAATTTGAAATGCTGTGGAGGACTTGGTAAAAAATATTTTTGGTGTATTCAATGGAAAGTGAGATATTCACATGTCAATAAATCAGATGATAACTCAATCAACCATATCAATAGAAGCCTGAACAACTGAGCTTAAGCAAATTGGTTTTTTGCAATTATTGGAAAAGGTTTGACCCTGTGACTTAGCATGCAGAGACAATGAACAAAATTGGATTCAACAATTAGTTGACAATGCTTTGAACAATACGGGATTGGATATTCCAAGCAATCGAGGATATGAATTATACCATAATGCTCAACTATTCCGTCATCGTCCACCTGCAGTAGACGCCTATGACTACATTCAGATAATGACTTCTCTGTTGGTTATATTTCGAAGACACCTTCTTCTAGTGGTTATGACTCAGATGATGACTCATACAAATTTATCGCAAGACATAAGAAAGATAAGGATATTTTTAGATTTAACTAAATTTTACTCGATCTTATCATGTATTTCCTCCGTCTTTTGGATTAAGTATCATTTTATTTTTTTCTACTTGAGGTCATATCTAGCCCTTTTCTAAGTTGTACCCTGTTTTCTTTCTATTAATAAAAAAATTAAGCCACGCGAGTGATTTTTTTTTTCTTTAAATGTATGCACAACACATCAAGAACAAGAAATAACCCTTTTTATTTTTCCGATTGCTACTGATTATTTCATATAAATAATTGAAAACAAATTTAATGTAAATTATAATCTTGAAATTATCCTCGTAATTATCTTCCCTGGAATAAAATCCTTTGAGAAAACTTAGTTGTAACCATGGTGATATGTATAATTCTTGCATGATCCGACTATAACGTTCAAGGTCATGATAACCTCGAGCACTCTCTTAGAGCTAGAACATTCTCAAGTTTTATGGTTGGACTTGAGGTCACTCTCTTCATGGATCGTAATATCCTCGAGCTCGTGTGAATGAGTTCGAGCTCGAGCTCAAAGCCCGATGTTGGCCTCTGACAGAGTTGAGGTCGGGCCAATTGAAGTTGGATTGTGTGTCCTCTAACGTATTTTTTCTCCTTCATTTTAAAGAAGGTTGGGTTTGGCCCTTCTTCCAAAATTTTTTTACAAAGCTCGAAGTCGAACTCTTCCTTAATTTTTAAACAAGGTCGAGGTCGAGCTCCTTCCTCTTAAACAAGGTTGGGTCTGGCCCTTCTGCCAAATTTTTTAACAAAGTTCGAGGTTGAGCTCTTCCTTAATTTTTAAACAACGTCAAAGACAGGCTCTTTGCTTCAAAATTTTTAACAAGGTCGAGGTCGAGGTCGAGGTCGAGGAGGTCGAGGTCGAGATCCGCCCCTTCCTTCAAATTTTTTTACAAGCTCGAGGTCAAGCTCTTCCTTCATTTTAAACAAGGTCGGGTTCGGCCCTTGTCACGACCCAAATTTTTTTTTCTGTCATCTACTTCAGGGTTCGGACTTATATATATATATATAATTCCATAAATTCAAAATACTTTGTAAAGAGGAAAAATTGTTGACGATTTGTAGGGATCGACCCTTAAGATTACAATTTTGACGTATTTTGTTCTTTTAAAAAAAATCACAATCATTGAAGGATATGGAATTGGTAGGCAACATTAACTATAAGATAATAGTATATTTTTCTTATGAACTTTGTGGTAAAAGTACAAAGAGACTAAAGGTTGCACCTAAAACTTCATTCCACCGATCTTACTAGTTTTGTACAAAAGATACTTTACATACTAAAGCTTCACAAATTTTCTGAAAATAAATACATCATGGTGGTGGCTTCAAAATAGTCAATATAATAGTGGGCTCTCAAAAAGTGATGGAAGTCGAGGAACTCCGGATAGCTCATCCATGTATGGACCTCCTTAACATACATCAAATACAAGCCGTCTTCCGACATAATCCATTCCTCCGAGGTAAAATCTATATATTCAATAGTGATCGTCTACAAAAAAATCATTATAACAATATGAATACAAGTATTCAGTGAACAATCTATACCATATATGCCTTTCTTTTCAAAATAGGTAAGGAAACAACAGGCCCCAATTATAGATTTTCAACTCTACCCGTGCGCGCCAATAGATCAATATGAGCTCATTAGTCAATTACACCAATTAGATGTCCAATTACACCATTTCGGTGTCCAGTTACACCATTTAGGTGTACAATCAATAATACCAAGCATTATTCAATGCAAGACCAATATTCAATGTTCAATAAGTAGTCTTAAATCTATAATCAATTTTAAAAAAAACAAAAGTAATTCAATGAACATAGTGCAGTAAATATGCTTTAAAAAAAAAAGATAGGTATAGACTACTCACCTTTGATTTGTAGATGAAGTATCTTCTTGACTTCTTCCTTATTGGTTCTTAAGTGCTTTCTTTACTAATTTCCAATTTATGGTATGATTAATCTTCCTCTACATGTCTCTATTTATAGTGGAGGTTGAAGATTAAAATAATAATTTGCTATATTTTTCCATAATCATAACTTGGCTACATTATAGATTAGTTGTCTCTGTAATCAATTCTCCATAATCATTACTTAGTCACATAATAGGCTAGTTGTCTTTATAATTAATTTTTCATAATCATTACTTGGCCACATAATAGACTAGTTGTCCTTATAATTAATTTGTCATAATCATTACTTGGCCACACTTTACCCTAATAAGCCATTTGTAATTCCCTAATCATTTTTTTGTCACACTTTACCCTAGCGTGCCATTTGTAACTATAATTAATTCTCCCTAATCATTTCCGTGCCACACTTTATCCTAGTATGTCATTTGTTATTTTAGTATTTAATGTGACAATTATAGGATAGCCTTCTCATTCCCCCTATTTTCTTCACATGGTTATTTATTTTTAACCAAAATCTTAATTAAATTTGTTGATGTCAAAAAGTGTAAGTACGGATTTGAGCCAACTTTTCGTAATCATGATGTTCCCTTGGATGACGGCGGTCATAGGACCGAGCTCAAGTTCTGATGCCGAACTGAACTGTATTATCGAACTGCATGATGTCAAACTGAACCGTAGATTGTATGAGATTATTGCTAAATATATCTTTAATTCAGGTCGGAGATCGCACGTCGCCATCCTTAATTCAGTTCGAAGGTTGCACGTCGCACATCATCAAAGTAAAAACATTATAAAATTTTGAGATATTACAGCCCTCCTTCCAAAATTTTTTACAAAGCTTGAGGTCGAACTCTTCCTTAATTTTTAAACAAGGTCAAGGTCGGGCTCCTTGCTTCAAAATTTTTAACAAGGTCGGGTTCAGCCCTCATTCCAAATTTTTTTACAAAGTTCGATGTCGAGCTCTTCCTTAATTTTTAAACAAGGTCGAGATCGGGCTCCTTACTTCAAATTTTTTAACAAGGTCAAGGTCGAGATCCACCCATTCCTTCAAAAAAATTACAAAGCTTGAGGTAGAGCTTCTTTCATAAATTTTAAGTAAGGTCAGGGGGTCCAATCTTTTCTTTCAAAATTTTATACAAAACTCAAGATCGAGCTAATTCCTTTCAAATTTTTAAAATGGTCAATACTTGCTATCCTAGATCTATGTGCTCGGGGATCTATAAACTTGACACGAGCATGCCTATTTTTTAACCTAATGTACCTATGCATCTCATTCCAGAAACTCTCACATTGCGCACGAGTTCCTCACATGGATGCACAGGGGCCTATGATGTGTACAATTTTTGCATGACCCGACCATTATATTCAAAGTCATGATAACCTCGAGCACTCTCTTAGGGCTAGAACATCCTCGAGTTTTATGGTCCGGCTTGAGGTCACTCTCGTCATGGATCGTAACATCCTCGGGCTCGTGTGAATGAGCTCGAGCTCAAGCTCGAAACCCGATGTTGGCCTTTGATAGAGTTTAGGTCGGGCCTCCATGTCAAGGTTGGGCTTCTATGTCAAGGTCGGGTCAATTGAGGTCAGGTCGTGTGTCCTCTAACGTATTTTTTCTCCTCTACCTTTTAGAAGACGTTAATCCTACTGCGATTATAATTCTATATGACTCTTATTCTCATTATTTACTTATCACGGTTCAATGCGAACTCCATTGGAACACTTTAAATATAACACAAACACCTTGCATGATAAGGATAAAGATTACATGTGGTTGAATCATTCTACAACTTTACCACCAACGTCTATAAATACATGATCAAAACTCATTATTCAGGTACGCTTTTACATTTAATTCACAGTCTTACGCTTATATTTTTCCTTCTTGCTAATTTAAGCATCGAAGGGGCGACGAGGTCACACTCCATTTCCTTTATTTCAGGTACTGGAGATTTTGTTCGTGTGCTTCTTTTGTCCTCGAGCTCGGGAATCAACATGTGACGATTTTTGGTAGCATCACATGGTATTACTATACACTGTTTCACATCCTTGTGCCACCCCCACATGCATGTTCGCATGCACCCGCCACACCACACACACAGAGACAGAGAGTACCCACGAAATAATACAAATTTGTTCTTTCTAACCGTTGGTCGAGAAATTATAAGAACCTTAGGGAGTATATTTGACAAATCTCGCCTCTCAGGGCATTATTATTCTTGATTTATATTTTTAGCAAGTTTTAAAAGACTGAAACACTTGAAAGGTTTTGATATACATCTTGTTATTAAGCAACGTACACTACACTCACTAATTGAAACGATAAATTCACTTTTTGTATATATACATATTGGTTCAAACAAATCTAATCATGAAAGTGGATAATATTAAGGCCCCATTTGGACTACATTATTTGTAGAATGTGAATGAAAAATATAGTTATTATGGGCCCCACATAAGATATGGAATGTCAAAAATGGTGGTTAAATATGATTGATAACGATCATATTTTTCATTTTTATGGAAGAATAATGTAGCTCAAACGGGGGCTAAGAACGTAACTTACATAAGGTAATTATGCAAGTCCTTTGTAAGTTAAAAATTTCTAATCGTCCACAGAAACAATTATTCTCTAAAATTTTAGAGAACTCAAATGACAAATATCGTGAAAAAAATAATTACGTCGCCCAAAAATCATTTATTCAAAGTATAAACCATAAGGACACCAGCGCTATTTTTCTCAAACGAGTCCTAACATTCTACAGTAGCATCGAAAAAGCAATTTATTAAAGAACAAAAAAGCTGTAATACCCGTTTCGCTTTCCCCGTTTGCTGCGCATAATTTTTAAAGCGGGTTAATTTCAGAAATGGTCACTGAAGTTATATGAAAATTACAAAATGATCACTGAAGTTCAAAACTTTCATGAACGGTCATTCAAGTTTCAGGCGTTTTCAAAAATAGTCACTGAAGTTTAAGATTTTCACCAACGGTCACTGAAATTTAGGGGATGTTTCACTAACGGTTACTGAAGTTACAAAAAGTTTCAGGAACGGTCACTGAAGGGTCATGCATTTTTTCAGTTTTTTGGGTGACTTTTTCGGCCACTTCCGACCACCACAATCACCGGATTTTGATACCGTAGAAAAGCCCAAAATCTCCTCTTTAATTACTACTCAAAATCTCCCCCAAACTCCAAACGATTCGACCTGAAAATCGCCGCAAAAGTCGCCCAAAAAATTGAAAAAATCTACCCAGATTTTTCCAATTTTTTGGGCGACTTTCCGGAAACTTCCGACCACCAAAATCGCCGGATTTTGATACCTTTGGAAAGCCTACAATGTCCTCTTCAATTACCACCCAAAATCTCCCCAAGACTCCAAAAGATTCGACCGAAAAATCGCCGTAAAGTCAGCTACCCAAAAAGGCCGAAAATCTGCCCATATTTTTCATGCTGACTTTGCGGCGATTTTTCGGTCGAATCTTTGGAGTTTGGGGGAGATTTTAGGTGGTAATTGAAGAGGACATTGTGGGCTTTCCAACGGTATCAAAATCCGGCGATTTTGGTGGTCGGAAGTTGCCGGAAAGTCGCCCAAAAAATTGGAAAAATTTGGACAAATTTTTCCAATTTTATGGGCGACTTTTGCGGCGATTTTTCGGTCGAATCGTTTGGAGTTTGGGGGAGATTTTGGATGGTAATTGAAGAGGACATTGTGGGCTTTCCAAAGGTATCAAAATCCGACAGTTTTGGTGGTCGGAAGTGGCCGAAAAAGTCGCCCAAAAAATTTAAAAAATACATGACTCTTCAGTGACCGTTCCTGAAACTTTTTGTAACTTCAGTGACCGTTAGTGAAACATCTCCTAAACTTCAGTAACCATTGGTGAAAATCTTAAACTTCAGTGACCATTTCTGAAAGCACCTAAAATTTGAGTGACCGTTCATGAAAATTTTGAACTTCAGTGACCATTTTGTAATTTTCATGTAACTTCAGTGACCATTTCTGAAATTAACCCTTTTTAAAGCACTAGCACAATAGTTCGCAGAAAGCAGCTCAAGAAACGTGAACTGAGACAGTGAGAAAGCTAAAGATTAAGCTGAAAAATGGGAGTTTCTATTCCTGTTCTTGTAATTATAATCTCCCTTCACGTAATTGCCTTCGTACTTGCTGTCGGTGCTGAACGACGACGTAGCACGGTAGTCTAGTTTACTGCTTTTTGCGTTGTTATTTCTTTGTTCTTTAGTCAATTTTCTTGAATTTTCTCGAGAGTAGTAAATTATTTCATGTGGGTTTGTGTTGAAAGGCAAGTGTGGTGCCGGACAAGTATGATGAGCAGACATACTGTCTGTACGGCACCGACGCGTCGACGGTGTACGGTTTCACGGCGTTTGGGCTGCTATTGATTAGCCAAACGGTGGTTAACGGCGTCACCAGGTGCTTGTGTTTTGGCAGAGGGATGATGGCTGGGGGCTCTACAACTTGTGCTATTTTCTTCTTCATTTTCTCATGGTAATGTTTGGATTTACTTTTCTTGTCCTTGTCGGTTCAGTTTATTTACCATTTGATCCTTTTTTCACTGCTTATATGTTACAAGAACTGGGTTCAATAATATGAGCGTGACAGTTGGGTCCCATACAGTTGTTTTGCATTGTCTTGCATGTGATTAGATGATGACAAATAGGAATGCTGTAGTAATTAATTTTCCAATTATGTTTAGTTTCTTGTTTTATGCTTGTTGTTTAATAGACTTCAAATGTGATGTTATGTGGGATTGATTTTGCTCTTATTTGTCTCATTTAAGACATTTCATCTGAATTATGTAGGACTAATGAAAGTTAATCCTGACGACTGCACTTGTTCTTTGGGTTCCATATGTTCTTTTTGCCTTACAATCTGGAAAGAATAGAGGTTATTAATTAAGGACACATGCACATTCGAGGAAAGTTATAATTTGAAACCAATCAAAGCAGAATATGACTCTAGGAACTACAGGAGCCATCTAAGCGATAAAAATCTTCATACATGTCGTAATTATTGCATCATCACTCCATTTCTGAGTTATTACATCTTGCAAATAGGTGATACATGCTACTGATGTACACATTGCATGGTTGAATTCAAACTATTTGTTAATAATTTGATCCAAGAGCACGGGAAATTTATTAGTTTTTAGTTATTTTACCTTTTATCCTTGGCTCCTTTCTGTGACCCTCCTATTGTCTTCTGCAAACTGGTTGTTAGACTTAGACCTTCTTCTACGACATGATGCGAGACTCTGGAAAATATTAACAAAGTGCTTTACATGTTTGAGGATTGAGCATTGAGTTTCAGTCGATGATTGAGTAATCTTTATTATTATTATTTTTATTATTATTATTATTATGATGATGATGATGACGCAGGATCAATAAAATCATTATCAAAACCTAGTGTCTTTTTTGTTTGGTATATGTTTATGTAATGTTCTAGTTACTCTCTATTACATCAGTTCTTTCAGTAGATGTAGCTGTGGATTGAACAAAGTTGCCTACTCCAAATTTAGTAGGAAAAAGACTTGGATTTTTTATTATATTCTTTCCATCACTCCTTCAGGTGGTCTGTTTGGTTGAGACAAATGAGAGAGGAACAAAGAAAATAAAAGTACTGGAAAATAAGAAAATTATTTATTTATTTATTTTTGCTTTGCACAGTTTGAGAAGAAAGCTGTTATATTCTATTTCATTTCTTTTAACCTATATCATGAAAGCCAAGAAAGGAAGGGAACACTTTCATACTTTAATTATAATATGCATTAAAGAAGAATTTCTTCGACTAACTTGTTTGATCTTTGACCTCAGTTCTTTCAATCTTGTCTGAGATTCAGCTCCTATTTAAGGCTGGTCGATCCTAAAAATTAATAATTTTATTGTCAGCTCTTTCCTGATCTGCAAAACAGAGCACAGTCCAATATTAAAAATTGTCTTTCTGTGAAAGGAATAAAATTGATTCATGTGACATTGCTATCTGTTATGAGCCTCAGTAGATTTAATAAATTTGTAAAACAAAATATATCAGACAAGTTCCAAAATCTTAGCGATGGCCTTGTATTTAATATGCCCTGAAGAGAGTAACCTAATAGTCAAGTATACTAGTGACCAAGAAATTCCTAAATTATTTTAAGTTAGAGGTCTGAATAAAACTATTGCTATTCCATAAATTAGAATAAATCATATACTCTAAAAATTTAACAAAATGTAATCAATCCTATTGCTTTTTGTTCCCCCATCAGTGCATTTTTTCCAATTCTATGTTTATGATCTTTTAAATGTTTTTTTTTTTTTTGGGGGGGGGGGGGGGGGGGGGGGGGGAAAGTCGGTGGCTAGGGAAGGAGAAGAGGGAATCATTTGCTCTAGTCACTTTCAATCATTTACCTCTAGATTTGGATAGACTTGCACATGCAGACAATGAAACTAGTCTAACGTTTTTGTTATTTTGTATTCTTCTGCCAACCAATCCCATATACACTACGTACTGAGTTGGTCAATTAACAGTAATGGGTTGTAAATCTGGAAAACTCATGACAGATTCAGAAAGTTCAGGCATTGACCTCTATGTTTTGACCTGTTCCATGATCTGCCCATCTTGATATACTTCAATTCTTTCATCTTATTCAACTGTGTAAACACGCTGAATTTTTTCAATTCACTTGCATCGACATTCATAAAATCACCAGGGTTAGCTTTTTGGGAGCAGAAGCATGCTTATTGGCAGGATCAGCAAGGAATGCTTATCATACCAAATACCGTGCAAGTTTTCACATTGAGAACTTATCATGTACCACCCTCCGGAAGGGTGTATTTGCAGCCGGTGCTGCTCTAACATTATTATCAATGATGGGTTCTATCCTGTATTACTGGTCCCATTCCAAGGCTGATACGGGTGGATGGGAAAAGCATAACAACGAAGGAGTTGGAATGACCACTTCAAGTTTTGCAGAAAATCAGCAGCATCAAAAGAGCAGTGGATTTTAAAAAGTTGGCCTGAGTTCAATGAGATTTTTTATAAAAGTTTTTGGAGTTGGTATGGAATTAATTGATATGAAGTGGTCCTTACTCAGCTATGTATCATGTATGTACTGCTTTTGGAAAGCAAGCAAAAGTCAGTGGATTGTCTTGATTGTTTCCTTTAAACATTTGTTCTGTTAATTTTGTTGTCTTAATTTCTTTCTTAAATCCGTGCGACTTCTTTTTGTGTAAGGTAGTATTTAATTAACCCAAGGCGAGTATTGCAACGACAGAGGACGCATAAAGCGGGAAAGGATTTAACTGATTGACAGTCAAGTTTACATTAAAGCCAGTCATTCAGTCTTGTTATACTAATTAGAATCATGCTATGAGTATAGAATTCTGATAGAAAAATCTTACAGACAGCATGGCACGACATTATTGGAAGATGAGGGGAAAAAAAAAATTCAATCACATTTTGTCACGTCAGCATCGATACAAGTTCAGTTAAATTTTTCTTGTATTCATGGCTTTATTGTACTAATTATACTATTAATCAAATTTGTTGGTGTCGACCTGAAAATTCACGTTGGATCACTTGAAGGTTCACCTTGATTTGGTCTCAAAGACTAAGAAGACCAACATGTTAGCATAAAAGGTCGATCCAAGATCCATTCACTGGAGACGTCGTTTGTATTTACATGATTGAAAAGGTGCTCTCTTGGGTGGTAGCACCGTCTATAAAAATCAATCACAGGAAAGTCTATAAAAATCAATCAAAGGAAAGTCATGATGATCCATCACAATCAAACTCTCTAGTCAATCAAATCTTTTCAAAAGGACAATGGCACAAACCTAGGTCGAACACTTTAACTAGACATAACCAGGACGGCAAGGTCAAGTAACAGTGACTTATATAAAGGGCGAAGGTCCAACAAGAAAGGCCGAATTGATCAACAAAACAAAACCCAAAACGTTTCATTTAGATTACAAAGTCGATGTTCTTAGACTATCAACATGCCACAAGCACGTGTATAGACTTTTTACGTGTCTTAAAAAAGTGACAGTTAGTCGAAAAATTATCTACTCATAAACAGGTCCTTAAACATGGAATGCTAATTACATCTTCTCAAAACCTTTTATTTTGGAAAAGAAAATAATCCAGTGACTGCTTTCCTACATACATTAATCCATTGTTTTAAAATCTGTTAACGATTTTTGAAAATAGGAGTTCACAAAGGTTAACATAAGCGTTTTGGTGTGAATTAGAATGGATAAAATCTGTAGTAGAAGAAATGTAGCTACATTGTTGAAGAAATTTCGATGGTCAGACAAAATATTTTAGGGTCTATTTGATAGAAAGATGGAAAATAAATGACATATAAAATGTTTAGCAGGGAAGTGATTTGCTTAGAATTTGTTTTAAAGGGAATTGTAATTAATGGTGTTTGATTGATATAATTTTTCACCTAATTCGTTTGGCTTTATTTTTTATGCAAATGATTACTTTTTGGGATAATTTTTTTACAGTCTGTATTAAAATTTGTTTGGATTGCCAAAAAGTAAAAATAAAAAATATATTTTCATAAATTTTTTATGTTCGTTTGACTTCGTTTTTCATGCAAATTGTCAATTAAATGGATAAATTTTTTGACCATTGAATTTAGAATATGTTTCCATTGTCAAAAAGTTAAAAAATAAAAATAAAAAAAAAACCCAACGAGGTGAAAAATAATTTCTCACCAAAATTATAAGAAAGTATTTTCCTACTTTTGTGCTTCAAGGGATTGTATATTAGAAATTGGTGGCAAACATTTTTCAGGAAAAATTTGACTAATCAAACAGTCAAAAGTAGGAACTAGGAAAATATTTTCCTAATTCCATGGCAAATTTAATAAATCAAACAAGCCCTTATATAATAATTAATATATAAAAAGCAAGATTGATATTTTAAGATGAAAACTTGAGACTCGATATGGTATGAGAATTTAGAAAGCTCAAAGGAACAATTCAAATTAAAAATCGAGCTTGGAGTCGAATTTCAAGATTGATATTATTTCAACGACGAACTACCATCTCGTAGGTTATATATGTTATGGATCGTTGAAACATGCATATTGTATTTGGTAACTGTAGTATGACGGAAACGGATATTCTTTAACCATTATATGGTTTTCATTACAATAATCATACCAAAGTTACAAACACATAACAGTACATCAAAGAAACTTAAATTTCACTTTAACATTACATACTCATACTCTCCATACACGCATTCCATAGTCGCCTAATTACTAATATTAATAATTAAAAGAGAACATTAATTACTCATATTATATAGATAACTTATACCACGAGATGACAGTACATCAACTGATATAATGCGACTGAATTTAATTAGCAACTAGGAACGGAAAGCCACTTTTAGCGAGATAATTTAGCATCTGGGAAATGGAGTGCCACAGGTGCTGGCAACTTTCCTGGCATTGGGAGAGTTAATGAACTTCTGAAGATTAGGGTTCTTCATGTATTTGCAAAGGCAAGGCCTCTGTTCCTTTATTTTGGTGCAGCACACGGCGGTGGGAGTGGAGGCGGAGGTGATGGCGCTGGCGCATGGGCTCAGCTGCAGTGGGTTGCAGGTCACGGCGGCGCTTGTTATTTGAGCTTCATACCCAAGAAGCAACACCAGTGCAACATAGATAACCAAGCATGTTAGCTTAGAATTCATGTTTATGTGTTTATGTGTAAGACAGAGAGAAGAGAGAGAGAGAGAGAGAGGGATAGATGTGATTTGTGAGGAATATTTGTTTGTCAATCTCAATTTATAGAGAAATCAAGATGGCATAATGTACAAGGTAAATTACTAATTAATGGTTCATTCTTCTTCCTTGTAAAATTAATAGTTTAAAAATATTGCTTTCTCCTCCACTTTCGAGAGACGTTAGCAACATGTTTAGTGCGTTGGACTAGATTGATCATTGTATCTTGGATAAATCTTGATGTTTTATGTAATGTGAGTGTATGGATGGCCCCAACCCATATTAGTGTATGGACACCCTTATGTACATAAAATTATATATATCAAGCACAACTCTTGTATTTTATAGTTCGAATTGTTTAGTATTATGTTCTAAATATGTCACGATAGTGTGTTCTCTTTTATTTACTAGATCGTATATAGTATAGCATATCATATTATCTTGTAAGCCTCTGTCGAAGTTCTCGAATGAAGGAGAAAATAGAGCTGTAACTAGGTTGAATCAAGTTTTAGTTAATGAAAATAAAAAAATAAATACCAGAAAATTAATGTCCGTGGACCACTTGTGAATTAATTTGATGGCACTACTACTCAATATCTTTTTCCATTATTAGAGTTTAATCATCGTTGCCTTGGTCACGCTTAGAACAGATAAACTATCATGATCACGCCGACTAATGCACTATGCAAACCTAATTATACCATACTAATGCCTTGCTAATCATTGGCACAATGTGGCCTCTGCTTTGCATCACATTGTGATACTTTTTTACGGGCCATGTTACTTATATGGGTAAATTAGCAATTCACGTCCAAGAAAATATCAACACGCTGAGCAAACGATTAGCCTCATTTACTTAGAATTCTTACTATTGTTGAGCGAATAATGTCATTCATCTCCAATTTATGTAATTATTGATCTATACGATAAATGAATCACTGTCATATTGTCCATTAGAATTTGAATATTTGTATTATGTTCAACTGGGATCCACCTCCATGTGAGAACGTGAACACCCTTGTGTACAATTAACATTATCCATTTTAGATTAATATCATTGTTTCTCGTGGGACATAAGAAAAATATGAGAAAATGGTGTTATCCAAGAATGATTATGTGCGCATCATATTTTGATTTTTGATTTTAATGGGGGGCCCTCAATAAGGATCACGCTATATTTCAATAATTTCAACTCTACAGTATTGACTTTTTCTTTATTCTCATTTCGGTGATGTGATGATTGATTCAAATAGTATAGCATGCGTATATGCAAATCATGACCTGTCATCTTTTTTGGACTTTCCCTATTGAAATAGTTTTTATTTTATAATTGGCCGATCACTTTTTCCTGAGAGAGACCAGTCTTTCAATCATTAGAATTCCAAGTAAATTGTCGTGCCATACAGGAATTGCAGTCCTGACAGATAAAGATAGTCTCGTCAGGGTCGAATTCAGGTTAAACTGTACTATGAATCAATCTATTCGAGGAAGAATTAATCCAATTGTACATTCCTAAATGATATTATTGTTGACTGTGAGTTGTCAAAATTTGTGCAATTCATTATTTAAAGTTTCATTAAGATCAATGTATAAAAAATTGTTAATTCATAAGAATGTGATTCATGATATCAAAATCAACGTACATGTAACAATATTGTAAGAAGAAACAAGTCGTGCCATTCAAGTCGACGTAGATTACGACTCAATCTATTCGAAGAAGAGTCGCACCATTCAAACCTTTGAATTCACATCAAGGCTTAGTACTCTTATTGGTGCTTAACAACAAATCAAAATCATTCAAGTATATTGGAATTGCTCTTAATACTTTAATGGGAAGTCGAACTATCATTTAACACTCTTTTTTCATGCTTGTTACCACAGTCTATTGAAACTATTCTCGGTTTTTAACATATAACAATTCACGCTTCGCATGAAATAGTAGAGCCCTTACACGTGAAATTGTAGGATTTTTTTTGAACCAAAAATAATCAAACTTGTGGTTGATGAAAATCCCATTTGAAATTAATCTATATTAACTATATAAAGGTGCCAATTATTGAGAATTATTCACTTAAGAAGGCCTATTAAAAAGCAATTTTCGCCCTCCCCAACGAGAATAAAGAGAAAAGCATAATGTGTGTATAATAAGCGGATCTCTTTAATCAAAAGTAAAGATCTTCCCGAGGTCAAACCTACTGCACCGGCCCTGTTTTGCTATTCAAAGTGCACAGCCTTTTTCTTTTTCTTTTTTTATTCAAAAATAAAACTTATACACCCGTTTGATTCTCATTCTTTATAAAATAAAAATGAAAAATATAATCGATATGAGTTTCACACAAGAGATGTAAAGTAAAAAATGGTGACTGAATGTGATGAATAACGATTATATTTTTCATTTTTAGGAATGAATAATGAGAAACAAACGAGATTTAATTGGTTCTAATTCGACGTAATTAAATTTTTCGTACTAAGTACGATAAACTATGAGCATTGATACCTAGCAATAAGGATACTTTCATATTGTATCTTGTACATAGTATACTAGATGAGAGTTTTAATTGTTCTAATGTAACAAAAACAAACAAAGTCGAACCAAAAGATCAATGTTGATTTAGTTTGGTCTTTTTCTTAAACTTCAAAAAGAAAATTACATTTTATAAAGTATTTTGTAGTGTTGGTTATTTACAATGTATATTAATCAATGTAAATCATATTATTCAGTTTAAAGGTTGATCTAATTGGTAGACTTTGAAAATAATAATAGAACCAGATTAAAATAAATTCAACTTTGTAACTAGAATTGAGAATCAAAGTAAAATCATTAGAGTTATTGGTTCTCATATCCAATACCAATTAAATTTTAATTAAAATCGAACCAAATTGACTAGTTTAGTCTGAATTTGATCTGATTCAGATCATTAATACATTTTTATGATACGATTATGCCCAACCTTTTGATAAGAAGCGTCCCATGGTGGGGTACGACTGCAGCGGAGTGGCTTAGGGATGATGACGTGGTTTTTCATTATATTTCCTTTCTTTTTTTCTTTTTTTTTTTTAATAAAGAAAAAATTGTTCAATTAAATTTTTTAAAATTTATTTACAAGTAAATAAGTTAACATACAATTAAGTTTACTCCATATTGAGGAAATATCGAATCATCATTTCTTTTCTATAAAAAATTAACGGCATGTTTATTCCATTTGTTAAGACAATATTGTACATTATTAAATATTAATAATAAAACAATTCAAAATATTATTATTTTTCTAAATACTATGATACTAGTAATTTGATGCAATCTAAAAGGATAATTAGCACAAAACGTCCATACATTTAAAGTTGATTGTGGAAAACATCAATACCTTTCATTTTTTGACATTTACGCCCCTACCTTCAACATTTCTTGCATTGAAAGCCATTCATCCATTTTTTTTCCAATAAAATGACGATTTTACCATCCTACTCAAATAATAAAAAAAGAATAAATTTCAATCTTACTCCTAAACTTTTTAAAAAGTGCAAATGAGTCCAAATAAATTAGTAAAAGGCTTAATAGTACAAAACATCCCTTCGTTTGGCATGTAGCGTGCAAAACCTCCATACGTTTCAAATTGGTGAAAATGACGTTTTCTGCAATGAAACGTAAAAATATGGATGGAAAAAATGCAAAAATTTGAAATGTATGGACTTTTTGCACACTACATGCCAAACATACGGACGTTTTACAATCAACGAGCTATACGTAGAGATATTTTGTGCTATTAAACCTTATTAAAATATTAAAAGTAACAAAAACTCTTTTCTCCTCTCTTCTACTCCAAATGGGGCCACCACAAAAGGCAAAAAAAACTCCGTCAATCACCGCTCAAACCGTTGGACCTCCATACCACCGGAAAGCCCTCACTCCCCTCTACACATATAACCCAACATACAACCTTCACCGGAAAGCCCTCACTCCTGTATACACATACCACTCAACGTCCAACATTCACCGAAAAACCCTCACTCCCCTATACACATACCATCCAACATCCAACCTTCATGTCAATCTGTTGGTTCATTGCAAATTGGCAAAAAGAAACATCCCAAAGAATTTTTGGCCAGAAGCTATAAACTGGAGTGTCTATGTTTTGAATAGAAGCCTCACATTTGCTGTAAAGTATTGACACCTGAAGAAGCATGGAGTGGACACAAACCTTCTGTTAATCATTTTAAAATTTTCGGATGTTCAGCTTATGTGCATGTACCTGATGAGAAGAGAAGTTAACTGGATGATAAAGGTGTGAAATGCGTATTTCTTGGAGATAGTGAGGTTTCCAAGGCCTACAAGTTATACAATCCAATAAATCAAAAGATTATCATTACTAATGATGTTGTGTTTGATGAGGACAATAGTTGGGGTTGGAATAGTGCAGAAAATACAGAAAATAAATATGTCCTCGTTGATTTTGATGCTAATGAAGAAAATCAGATTGAACAATTGAGGATCATCCATTCAACTAACATAATCAGCCGGCCAGAAAAAGACCCTCTTGGATGACTAATTATGTAAGTGGAAATGAATTATTTGATGATGATACTATTGTTCATCTTGCATTATTTGCAGACAATGATCCTATTATAGTTAAATGGGTTTACAAAATCAAATTGAATGAGAAAGGAGAAGTTGATAAGTACAAAACTCGGTTGGTGGCTAAAGGATACACACAAGAGTACGGAGTTGATTATGTTGAGATCTTTGCACCCATAGCAAGGCATGACACTATTCATTTGGTTGTAGCATTGGTAGCATAGGATAATTTGTCCATTTATCAGCTTGACATAAAATCAGCTTTCTTGCATGGTGAGTTAAATGAACAAGTCTTCATTGATCAGCCACCAGGGTATGTGCAAAAAGGAAAAGAGCAGAAAGTTTATAAGCTAAAAAGGCTCAATACGGATTAAAACAAGCACCCCGGGCTTGGTACAGTCGTATAGATGCATATTTTTCAAATGTGTGCTTCCAAAAATGTCCCTATGAGCACACATTGTTTGTCAAATCAAGAAAATGAGGTAAATTTTTTTTATTATTTGTTTATATGTAGATGATTTGATATTTACTGGAAATGATAAAAGTATGTTTACTGAGTTAAAAAGATCTATGATGGATGAATTTGACATGACTGATCTAGGAAAAATGCGATATATTCTTGGTATTAAGGTAATCCAATTATCTTCTAGGATTTTTATGGGAGAAAAGAAGTACGCTCTTGAAATTTTGGACAGGTTTCAGATGACTAATTGCAATCCAGTTCTAAATCCAAATATTATTGGTCGTAGACTTACAAGAGATGTTGATGGAGTATGTTGATAATACATATTACAAGCAAATTGTTGATCAGAGTGCTTATATATTACTAAAGATGGGGAAGTTGAGCTGGTTCACTGTCAAAGTGCAGATCAGATTGCTGATATATTAACCGAACCACTGAAGCAAGAAGCCTTTGTGAAGTTGCATGGCCTGCTTGGAGTTTGCTCAATTTCTTTTATAAACTTATTGCTTGAATGGGATTCAGTTCAAGAGAGGGAGTTAAATATTTATTCTCTGTTTAAATTTCTATTAATAATCCTTATTTGTCTGGGAAATGGTTGCATTTTATCTATGCTTTAGGAATATCCCACTTCTCTAGGTCTGTTAGACGTGGGATTAGTTGCTGCAGAATTTTCTACTTCTATTTACTTCATGTGAGGTAGCTCTCAACTTGATTGAATAAGAAGAAACATTCCCTCGTCTTTTTTTATTTCACAGTACTTAGTGCTAACAAATTGAACCAAAATTTGCTTTCAAATTTTTTTTTTTTTTTGGTGCTTTCTGAATTTATGCTGCATCTGTGATTCTACAACAATGGTTTATCAGTCTGGTGGTGGATTCAAGGTAAAGGCGGTGGTGGTGATGGATTTGTGGAATATTGAAGGTGAAGATGGTTTATCATTCACATTAATCTTATACACCTAGTCATGTACGATGTACCAATCCGTTCAAGGGGCGGAGGGAGGGGCTGGACTTTAGCCTAGACCTCCCCTCATGTGCGATGCACCAATCCCATCTAAATAGATATTGGGAAATCAAATGTCTTGGTTTTGTTTGCATGCTTTTTGTTTTTTATTATTTCTAAATGTACAATTTCTCATGGGATAGTCCTTCCTGTCATGCCAAAGCAATACCTTTCTTTCTCGTGTTACAAAGTTTCTTATCTGCAAAGATGAATATTTCCACTGCTTATATAATCTAATTTACGTACTTAAAAATTCAATCCCATGTACTGGTTATATTCTATCGAGGCATTGACCATTGCGCAATCATATTCCTTAAACATGTCGAATTATTCCTCGGATCCAAAGAGATGGGTTGGTCATGAAAAGCCATTGCATGCAATTCTTGGGGGAGGGATAGGTGATTTTCTAACCTTTTCTAGGGTCATACAATTGTCTTTGCAACGAATATCAACATGACAACAACCAGAACGCGTTTTTTAGGATGACACGATGGTTTCTTGATGCAAATTACATCGAACTTTTTTTTTGCAGTGGCTGACATATTGTTATGGAGGAATAAGAACTTATCAGCAGCAATACTAATCGGATTCACCGTAATATGGTTTCTGTTCGAGGTCATGGAGTACAACTTTGTGACTCTTTTCTGCCATGTCTCCATGGCTGTGATGTTAGTTGTGTTCGCTTGGTCTAATGGGGCAGTAACAGTTGACAGGTAAAAATTGTCTCTAGCCCATTAATGTGACATCTCAACTTGTTTTTCTTTCTGGCATTTTAACGAACATCTTGTATTCCTATGTTAAACACTAGGAATCCTCCCGATTTACGAGGCCTTACGATTCCAGAGTCTTCATTTCGTTGGTTGTCAAACAAAATCAACGGGTTTTTGTTGAGATTCTATGATGTTGCTTCCGGGAAAGATTTGAAGACCTTTTTCCTGGTACAAAATTCATTTCTTCGTCATTTAACCTTCGATTACTTTGTTGCACATCTTTCATCAATTCTTGTATTCTTTTCGGGTTTAGGCCATCGCATTCCTATGGACATTATCAGGAATTGGAAATAACTTCAGCTCCATGAATCTATTGTACACTGGTAAGAACACGGGACATATTTGGACATCATATATAGTCCACCTTATAAAACAAGTTATCGTAATCTCTCTTTTTTTAAACGATTTTAAGGTTTTCTTTGCCTGGCCACATTACCGGCTTTGTACGAACGGTATCAAGGTGAAGTAGATTATCTTGCAAGCATAGGGAACCAGGATGTGAAGAAATTGTACAAGAAATTTGATAACAGGGTTCTAAACAAGATTCCAAGAGGACCTGTCAAAGAAAAGAAGAGATTTTGAATGTCGTTTCAAGAACACGACATACGTGCAAGTTCCTGTACATAATTTACAAGTTGTAACATCATAAAACGTAATAAACGAAACAATGTAAATCTACATTAAAGACATGTTTGTCATGCAAATTACAAATAAACGGGATTTTAACTTCATTTTCTTTTTTAATGGAAACAATGCCCTATATGACAAACCAAAAATTATTCTACGTCTAACTAATGCTATGTTTGATAGTCTAGAAAATGAATGAAAAAGGAAAATCAATTTCAATTCTATGCTTAATTTTGGTGTTTGATTGTCAAACAATTTTATGAAATTCATTTCCACCCAAATTCTAGGTAAAACCATTTAAAACATATTTTTCTCCTTTTATTTTCTCATGATTTTGGTGGAAAAGTAATTTTTCATCTTTCTTTTTTGCCTTTTTTTTTTTAAATTTTTTTTTGACAATGAAAACATATTCTAAATCTAACGGTAAAAAAAATTTATCATTTAATTGACAATTTGCATGAAAAACAAAACCAAATGAACGCAAAAAAATTTCAAAATTTATTTTTTTTAATTATTATTTTTTTTACTTTTTGGCAATCCAAACAAATTTTAATACAGATTGTAAAAAAATTTATCCCAAAAAGTAACAATTTGCATGAAAAACAAAGTCAAACCGATTAGATGAAAAATTATATCAATCAAATACCATTAATTACAATTCCCCCTAAAACAAATTTTTGGCAATTCAATTCCCTGCAATTCGTTTTCTTTCCACCCAAATTTCACCCTTGCAATCAAACGCATCCTAATAGAAGCAACTTTTCATCTGACCAATGAAAGAGGTAATAAGGTAGTTTAAATGTAATTTTAATATAAATTTGATCCTTTTTTTTTTTTTTTTTGGTAAAATAGGTAAACAAATTGAGTTTCACAACACACTAGCAAGACAAGAAATATATACTCTTAAACCATGCCATTTCTAGTGCTTGAGATTCAGTTACTGTTTTGTTTTCTTTCATTTATCAATGTATAAGACTGTTTGATATGGATGAGTAAAATCTACAACCTTGCGTCAATAGAAGTCTACATTCCTCGACTTTTCCTGATTTCCTTAGTCGATATGTCCATTCGGAATCTCTCAACTGGTATTGATGAACATATCTTTTAGCTCCTTTGGAATATCAAAATCGTCAAGAACCTGCCGTAATCATGCAATAGAATTGCTTCAGTTTGTATACTGAAAACATCAAAACAAAATGAGCAAGTTCAAAAGTTATAAATTTTAGGCAAAACCTTGAAAACCCCATCAACATTTCGACCACCAACTAGGAAAATACAACCTGTATTTTTGCATTCAAGGAGTATCTTCAACATTCTTTCATAGTCCGCACCATAATATTTAGGCTGTAAAACAAGACATCCAAGGGGTAAAATGTATGAGCCAGTACAAAATTAGACTAATGCAGAATTAATCAATTCAAAATCATGTCATAGCTTAAATTGTCAAAAATTATCATTCCACGTAATGGAAATATCGTCAGCCATATGGTTTTTCATAATAATTATGACCAATGCCTTCAGCCAACTTAGCTCTTAATATGGAATCATTCAAAACAGGTTTTTTTTTTTTTTTTTTTGGTTATAGGGGTAGTAGAATTCTTATAGCTCCATCACACCAACGAACCAGACATTGTGTTCAACACCGTAGCACTTTCCATACTAGAGGTCTGCCTTTAGTACTAATTTCCTTCAATCTTGTTATGGCATCTGTTCCTTTCTTCTGGACTTAATTCCAAAAGTTCTTTTCTATTTTAGACATCATATATAATCTTCTAGTACTTCAATTATAAAACTCTCTTCAAGACCCTTTGTTCTTCATTACAGGTCTGGACTTCTATTGCATATCTGTAACTGTAACATCTTAGAAGTGGCTAAAAAAACTTCCCCACTCTCTTTTTGAGACATCATCTGTATGTGTACCATTATGTTACTCCATTATGTACAAGTAGCATTATTCATATTTTTCTCTAAAAATTCTTGAAATCCATGAAAGGGATAATAAATGACGAAGAAATTGAGGGATTGAGAAAGAAACTTTAAAAGACTAGGAAATGGGAAATGTAGCATTGGCCCAACATCAACTAGGAAGAAAAAGGAACAAAAGCTGCACCAAAATTTTGAACTCGTTTTAGAAAGATAGCACATAAAGTCCTTACATTTATAAGCCTTGCTGCAGTGTCTGCACCAATTACAAAAGCACTACCAGGGAAAAATTCCGCTTTCTTGTAGAAGTACGGTGGGTTAGAAATTATGAGAGTCTTCCCTGCACTTGAAACACTGGAACCATTAAAATCTCACTCAGTCACTCACTGAAGAAGGTTTGTGCGTGTCATATTACTATGGGCATCCATATCTTTCTGCCAAAAAGAATCAAATATAAAGGCTTAGAAACATATCCAAACCATGAATCATCAGAAACAATAATCGAAAGAAAATAAAAGATCAGAAAGGAAAGAGAGAAGAAAGGACCTACAACGTGAATAATCAATTCAGTTTTTCACATTGTAGATATCATATGAAAATTATTTATGCTTACAAGTGGAAACCAAGGTGAGTCAAAATCGTCGTTTTGTTAAAGGACCATGCTGCTAGGAAATCATGACTTTCTCCGTAGTTTACGATAAACCCATCAAAAGACAGCTGCACCAAGAACAAGGCTTAACGTTAAATTCCCATATATAAGAATGACCATCTTGTTCTTATTTTAGGAAATATCAATAATAGAAATGGCAAAACAGATTATCAAATCACGGACGAAAAGTAAATGACCCATAGGAGGCACACAGTCAAACATACAGCATAACAGGAAAAAAAAAAAAAAAAAAAAGGGGAGGGAGAGAGAGAGAATGGCTCACAAAATAATTTGTTCAACGGCACACAGTCTAATTAATGCAGATAAAGCTCTAATATTGCACATTAAAATGTGATTGGGTAATAGAAGAGATATAAGCAACCTGATGCATAAAGAATCATATCTGAAGCATTCTACTACTTATCAGAAGAAGGTCTCAAGGTTTATAAAGACAATTTCCAACATGTAACATCAAGAATTAAAATGAAGTAGGATTATCTTTGTTTTATAATAGAGCCATTAAAAGGTTAAGGGCCAAGGATTGTTAAATTGAATACAAGCTAGTCTAGAGTTTTGTTTCAAACATTCCGAAAACCATATTTGGAAGCAAAAAAGTTACATTCAAATTATCATATCCTTTGCAAGTTGTGAAGGATAGAAATTTAGTCTCACCAACTTTTTAAACTGCATAACACGTTCTTTAATTTGGGACACTGTTAATGGAGGTTTATCTGCATTCACTGCTGACAATTCGAAGCACGGGTATCCATCACCAAGAATGCTGCATGGAACAAATGCATAACTTCAGAGATTGCAGATGCTTCTCAACAGCACATGTAGAATGTTTATGAGTTCAGAACAAAAGCATTATGATCAAAACAGTAAGATATATGACACACAAAAAAAAAAAAAAAAATTCTTTTCCATTAAAAATTAGAATACTTCGTCTCAAAATTACACGTTGGACACTTGGAAGAAATTGAATTATATAGGTTAAATAGAAATGCAAATAAGGAAAGTACTGCAACTAACTTTAAGTATATTTAAATGGAAACATGTTACTGACTTGGATTGAATAATCATATTCTTATAGAGTATGAAGACCAAGGAAAAATGAGCTTCCAGCTGCATGTCGCATGCTAATGATCAGATTGAGTAGACATAACTAGAATGGGGATCAGGACTAAATTAAAGGTATGGAGTGGGAAGAGTAATAAAAAGTGCAACTTTTAACATTTAACGCCAAGAACTCTACTCCACATCTAGGAATTATCAAGAAAATGAAAGTATTTATGACATGTTTGACCTTGGCACTCAATGCAAGTTTATTCGTGTAGAAAATGTCCTGATTAAATAAAAGAGAGAATATGATTATCATGCATTAGTTGTACACATGAGATTGAAAGGAAATTTCACACTTACTATTAGGATTTAGCTTTTAATTATAAAAAGATAGGATCATCAGCAAAAGACAACATTAAGAAATTGACCTGATTCTCATAAATTTGGGATCAATCTTTCTTGTTATTCCATTTGATCAAAATTACATCCAAATATCAGATGAAATCAAGTTTTCTCAATCTATCACACGTATTAATTTCTTTCTACCTATTCCTATTTTAACATGATATGTTGGGATCACATCATACTTGTGAATAGAAGCTTTAGGTCTATCAGTCTATGCACGATATTCACTAACCAACTTGTCCTTCCCTTAATTTATCCTCATTGGTGACATCTCAACAGACCCTTTGTGCTAAGCTATATTGAATGTGTAGAGCCTAATATATTGTAAACTCTCTCCCTCGGCCACAGTTCGACCTTCATGGTACAGTTTATACGGATTTGGGGGGTGGTATACCCCCTAGTGTGTGTGGGTGGGATCTTTGTAGTAAATATTTCATGTTGTCTCTTTCTGATTTAAATTGATAATACACTTTCTGTGTATTATGCATTAATTAATAAACTATTTGATTACCTTTTAAAAAAACTAAAATCATTTTAAACAATTTTGTGTAGACATGAGATTAAAAACAAGGAAGTTCAGATTTTTATTTGTTACAGAAAAAGAACAGGTTTTTTTTGGTTATAGGGGTAGTAGAATTCTTATAGCTCCATCACACCAACGAACCAGACATTGTGTTCAACACCGTAGCACTTTCCATACTAGAGGTCTGCCTTTAGTACTAATTTCCTTCAATCTTGTTATGGCATCTGTTCCTTTCTTCTGGACTTAATTCCAAAAGTTCTTTTCAATTTTAGACATCATAATCATCTAGTACTTCAATTATAAAACTCTCTTCAAGACCCTTTGTTCTTCATTACAGGTCTGGACTTCTATTGCGTATCCGTAACTGTAACATCTTAGAAGTGGCTAAAAAACTTCCCCACTCTCTTTTTGAGACATCATCTGTATGTGTACCATTATGTTACTCAATTATGTACAAGTAGCATTATTCTTATTTTTCTCTAAAAATTCTTGAAATCCATGAAAGGGATAATAAATGACAAAGAAATTGAGGGATTGAGAAAGAAACTTTAAAAGACTAGGAAATGGGAAATGTAGCATTGGCCAAACATCAACTAGAAAGAAAAAAGAACAAAAGCTGCACCGAAATTTTGAACTCGTTGAAGAAAGATAGCACATAAAGTCCTTACATTTATAAGCCTTGCTGCAGTGTCTGCACCAATTACAAAAGCACTACCAGGGAAAAATTCCGCTTTCTTGTAGGAGTACGGTGGGTTAGAAATTATGAGAGTCTTCCCTGCACTTGAAACACTGGAACCATTAAAATCTCACTCAGTCACTCACTGAAGAAGGTTTGAGCGTGTCATATTACTATGGGCATCCATATATTTCTGCCAAAAAGAATCAAATATAAAGGCTTAGAAACATATCCAAACCATGAATCATCAGAAACAATAATCGAAAGAAAATAAAAGATCAGAAAGGAAAGAGAGAAGAAAGGACCTACAACGTGAATAATCAATTCAGTTTTTCACATTGTAGATATCATATGAAAATTATTTATGCTTACAAGTGGAAACCAAGGTGAGTCAAAATCGTCGTTTTGTTAAAGGACCATGCTGCTAGGAAATCATGACTTTCTCCGTAGTTTACGATAAACCCATCAAAAGACAGCTGCACGCCTGCACCCAGAACAAGGCTTAACGTTAAATTTCCATATATAAGAATGACCATCTTGTTCTTATTTTAGGAAATATAAATAATAGAAATGGCAAAACAGATTATCAAATCACGGACGAAAAGTAAATGACCCATAGGAGGCACACAGTCAAACATACAGCAAAAAAAAAAAAAAAAAAAAAAATGAAGGGAGAGAGAGAGAGAGAATGGCTCGCAAAATAATTTGTTCAACGGCACACAGTCTAATTAATGCAGATAAAGCTCTAATATTGCACATTAAAATGTGATTGGGTAATAGAAGAGATATAAGCAACCTGATGCATAAAGAATCATGTCTGAAGCATTCTACTACTTATCAGAAGAAGGTCTCAAGGTTTATAAAGACAATTTCCAACATGTAACATCAAGAATTAAAATGAAGTAGGATTATCTTTATTTTATAATAGAGCCATTAAAAGGTTAAGGGCCAAGGATTGTTAAATTGAATACAAGCTAGTCTAGAGTTTTGTTTCAAACATTCCGAAAATCATATTTGGAAGCAAAAAAGTTACATTCAAATTATCATGTCCTTTGCAAGTTGTGAAGGATAGAAATTTAGTCTCACCAACTTTTTCAAACTGCGTACTGTTAATGGAGGTTTATCTGCATTCACTGCTGACAATTCGAAGCACGGGTATCCATCACCAAGAATGCTGCATGGAACAAATGCATAACTTCAGAGATTGCATATGCTTCTCAACAGCACATGTAGAATGTTTATGAGTTCAGAACAAAAGCATTATGATTAAAACAGTAAGACATATGACAAAAAAAAAAAAAAAAACTACGTTGGACACTTGGAAGAAATTGAATTATATAGGTTAAATAGAAATGCAAATAAGGAAAGTACTGCAACTAAGTCTAAGTATATTTAAATGGAAACATGTTAGTTGTTACCGACTTGGATTGAATAATCATATTCTTATAGAGTATGAAGACCAAGGGAAAATGAGCTTCCAGCAGCATTTCGCATGCTAATGATCAGATTGAGTAGACATAACTAGAATGGGGATCAGGACTAAATTAAAGGTATGGAGTGGGAAGAGTGATAAAAAGTGCAACTTTTAACATTTAACACCAGGAACTCTACTCCACATCTAGGAATTATCAAGAAAATGAAAATATTTATGACATGTTTGACCTTGGCACTCAATGCAAGTTTATTCGTGTAGAAAATGTCCTGATTAAATAAAAGAGAGAATATGATTATCATGCATTAGTTGTACACATGAGATTGAAAGGAAATTTCACACTTACTATTAGGATTTAGCTTTTAATTATAAAAAGATAGGATCATCAGCAAAAGACAACATTAAGAAATTGACCTGATTCTCATAAATTTGGGATCGATCTTTCTTGTTATTCCATTTGATCAAAATTACATCCAAATATCAGATGAAATCAAGTTTTCTCAATCTATATTCACTAACCAACTTGTCCTTCCCTTAATTTATCCTCATTGGTGACATCCCAACAGACCCTTTGTGCTAAGCTATATTGAATGTGTAGAGCCTAATATATTGTAAACTCTTTCCCTCGGCCACAGTTCGACCTTCATGGTACAGTTTATATGGATTTGGGGGGCGGTATACCCCCTAGTGGGTGTGGGTGGGATTTTTGTAGTAAATATTTTTAAGTGTTATAAGGTACTTTGGGAAATTGGAATGTATATTAGGTCACCTTAATATTTTCAATTTTATTAGTATTAAACCTCTATTCTATGTGTCATGGTAGATTTAAAAAAAAAAAAAATAGAGGCGTGAGTCAAAAAACACATTGTAATTCTCTACGGCAGTACCAGATGCACTATCACATTGAGAATGAATCACCTTAAATCATGTATTTTTCTTGTTTTAATTTTTCTTATTTCACATTATTAATTGTCCTCAATAATATGGGTTATTCCTTTAATTTATAACAAGCTATATACTTATTTGCATTTTGCAATCTTATAGTCTTTACCCACATCCGTCCTACATCCATCCATATCAACTGAGACAAAGGGTGCTTTAACTTTTTAGATCCCCAGGACTTCTAAAAAAAGGGCGGGAAAACATGCATTCTGGAAACGTGAATTATGACTTCACTCCCACTCACATGAACGTGCATTAAGAAGTGATAACACAACAGATAACTGAAAGGGAATTTTTCTTTTCAAAATGGATCAGTTATGGATTTTCATCATGGACACCAATTACAGATTGAATGTTAAGTTCGCTTTGTCCATGGCAACACATTAGAGTTTTAAAACTAGAACTCTTTGAAACCCCACATAAATTTGACTGGACTTGTTTAATTCTGATTCCAAAGATCCAACCAGCACACTACAAAATGCAATATTATCTATGTTATAGGAGAAAAGTAGTCCAATTCAAAGCATGAGAAGGACAGTTGTAAAATTAGAATTCTAATGATCATGAATCTTTATCATATGGTTATAAACAGGACTACGATGATTCGTAATTCCTGAAATTTGATTTAGTTACAAGTCTATCAATTTATTATTTTCGTTTCATGCGCGTCTTAACAAAGTTCAGACATAATAATGCGTTTGAAATATTTAATAACTAATACCACATTTCCAAACAACCGTGCAAGTAAGAGGAGAAAGAAAAATTAGAAACACAATCCTTAAAATTCAAACCCAATATTAAAAAAAAAAGAAAAAGAAAAGGACATTATTCCGGATTGCATCGTATGGTATGTGTGAAGAGAAAGAAACAGACACTGTTTTGATGATCAAATACGAACAACGGAGCATATTAGAGAATGATTTTATTTGACATTGTATACTTGATTTAAGACTGCGGCTATAAGACGGGATGCCAAATTTCATGTTGCCTCTTTCTGATTTAAATTGATAATACACTTTCTGTGTATTATGCATTGATTAATAAACTATTTGATTATTTATTTTTAAAAAAAACTAAAATCATTTTAAACAATTTTGTGTAGACATGATGTAACGCACCGAGTTCCGTGAACTCGGAGTGCCACGTCATCAACTTTTGCCCTAATTTAACTGAAAAGTTGGGCGAAAATAACTAATTTTTAAAAAAAATCACATTTATAATTGTGAACTTTAACGGCAATAAATCTCATTTGATTTAATTTAAGAAAATCGATTAAATCTTAAATTTCAAGTTTTCGAAATAACTGAAAAAACAAAGTACGTTAATAATATTTAAATCTCAACAGTTAACTACATTTATTCATTCATGCCACCACTGCCCATCATACTCGACCGCCTCCCAAATCTGTAAATATTGTTAAAATAATGAAATGAGCATTTCGAAGAAATACTCAGTAGACTCATCGCCAGTAATTAATTTACAAAATAATTAAACACATAACTATGCAATCTATACAGTGACATCATCATATGCTTATTTTCTTTGAAAAATCATAGGCTCTTTAAAATCATAGGGTGAGGGTAGTCTCGTCTCATGCATTTAAGCAAGTAAGTTATGTATAACATCATCTTATCTCATAAGAGATTCTCTTTCTTCTCAATTAAGCATATAAGTTATGACAAGCATAACAACATAATCTATCTCATAAGAGATTCTCGTCTTATGCATTAAAGCATATAAATCACATAAAGTCACATAATACATGCAATTATAATTTAAACTAATTAATAGGGGCGAGTCTACCTCATTCTATCTCGAGTCACATAAAAAGTGGAGGGATAAGTAACCTCAAGCTCTATCGTCCGTATGTTTTGTCTAAGCCAAAATAGAAAATAAGTTTTGAATTAGTATTTCGAAATTTTAAAGTTTTAAAATGATAACATAAAGTTTAGGGACTTAATTGAAATTTATTAAAATTGAAAATAAAAGTTTAATGGTTGAAATTAAACTTTTCTAAAATAGGGACTTAATTGAAAATTTATTAAAACTGAAAATAAAAGTTTAAGGACTAAATTAAACTTTTCTAAAATAGGGACTTAATTGAAAATTTATTAAAACTGAAAATAAAAAGTTTAAGTGACTGAAATTGGACTTTTCGAAATTAGGGACTAACTGTGAAAAAAACAGAAACTTTAGGGACTGAAAAGTGACTTTTAAAACTTGGGGGACTAAAGGGTAAATTTCTTAAAATCAAAATATATACAAAAAATCCATCTCACACACACTCACTCACTCACTCACTCACACTCTCTCTCTCTCTCTCTCTCTCTCTCTCACACACACGAACAAGAGCAGAGAAGAGAAGAGGAAACAGCGACGGGTAGGGACAGAGCCCCTTCCTCCGATTTCGGCCGACGACGCCAGCGCCACCATCGCGTGGTGGCACCGGGGTTGGGTAGAGGTGATTGGAGGTAGAGGTTATTGGAGGTCTTTTTTTTATGTGTTGATCGAGAGTAACTCGAAGCTAGGAGTCCCAATTTCTTGGGTATTTTCGGTGGAAATCCGGGGAGATGAGGTAAGTTTCTGGTTTTTCTTATTTCTTGGTTTTGGTGGTGGTCTGATGTTGAGTTTGGGTCGAAATGGAGGCTGCCGATTTGGTGGTGTGTGTGGTGTTCGAAATCGAGAATGGCACGTGGGGATTCGATTGGGCTGGGTTGTGAGAAATGGATGGCTGTAGCTTGGGTGTTGGTGTGATGGCTCGTTTGGCCTTGCAGGTGGTGGCTGCAGTGATGGAGTTAGTGTGGTGGCTCTGTGGGTTGGACAATGGCCTTATGCAGTGGTTTGTGGGTTGGAGGTGGTGGTGTTGATGGCTCGAGTGGATGGCTGGTAAGTGGAAATGGATGGCTGCAGTTGGTGTATTTGCAGTCGGTGTTGGTGACTTCTGGGTTTCGACTAGTTTTGATTGTGTGAAACCTTCATGTCGATGGTGCTAGAAATGGTGGTTCTAGCATCAACGTGAGCTGGAGTTTCCAGCGTGAGTTTTAGCTGGGTTTTAGTGATATTGTTGGTGCTAGAAATGGTGGTTCTAGCATCAACGTGAGCTCCAAATATAAACACTGCATTGAGAGAAAAAATTTGGAGAAGGTGACTATTCTCTTACCCAAATTTGTTATTGGCTGCGTGAGGCTGAAGAGGGGGAAATGGGGGGTATATGAACAGTAAAATTTAGGGCAAAAATTCCTAGGAGCTAAGTGGGCCAAGAATTGGGCTGCAGGAATTTTCGAATTGAGCCGAAAGAAATCAAAATTTGGACTCTAATTAATAATATATCGTACTTAATATTATTAAAATTCGAATTTAAAACGATAAGAAATTTGATACCTTAAAAATATTCGAGATTGGACCCGATTTGAATAGATTTAAATTAGTTTTATAACGGCTAGACGAACGCGCTTTCATTTTAAAATTTGGGGTTAAAACTTAACGACGCGTTTTCTAAAATAATAATTTAAAATTCTCGATCGCTACACATGAGATTAAAAACAAGGAAGTTCGGATTTTTATTTGTTACAGAAAAGATCCTGACCGGGAAAGTTTTAGAGCTCTATTATGAGCCAACAACGCCATGTCCTCTGCAGTTTGCCTACCGGCGAATTTAGCTGGAAATGTATGGTTAAAAAATTAGAAATATTTTTAGATTGGAGTGTAATAATATTTTATTGATATCAAATCATTGTTTTAGAATATATTTTTTGGAAAGAATGAGGTTCAAACATGGACTAAACAAATTAGAATCCATTTTTACTTTAAAGCATTGCAGAAATATTTATTTTAACGTAAATCCGAAACAACTAAAAATGAACAAGAAAGAAAAGCGAAGAAAAGAACTGACCTTGCCAAGCAATTGGATCATGGACATTCTAGAATAAGGATCCATAGATTCCAAAACTGTGTTTGAGGCTCCTCGTACAGACATTAATTGTTTGAAACCCTGTTTGGTACTGTTTTGCGTGAAAATCGCTAACAAAAAAAAAAAAAAAAGTTCAGACGATTATGTAACAACGACTTCTCGAGACAAAGTCCCAACGAAAAGTATTTATTTATGAAAATTACAATTCACAATACGCGAAATGCTTCTAAAGGGCACAAGCACACAAAATAACTAAAATTTAACAATGAAAAACTTAAAGGAAATGAAATTACATAATTCTCTGTTTGAGAGTGATTTGTTTGGTCCCTTCTTCTGTATTCTCTTTGTCCTTTTATACTCTTGGATAGTTTCTTTTGTGGAACTGCCTGAAAACCGCTTGTCGCTTCATAATCACCCACTTTTCTCATGATAAGCACTCTGTTCAGAAACTGCTGTCGTTATTCCCATCATATAACTGTTCGCAATCGAGATTCTTGGATGGTGGAATGCGACAAAGTTGCCCCTTAACTGTTTTGACAACCGTTGCCTCTGAAGGCGAGGAGATGTCATGTTCGCTAGATCTTAGACGTCTCGCGCGGCTGAGCGACGTCGAGCAGGGTTGAGCGATTATGGGCTACTGAGTATGACTCATTCTTGGGTGGTCTCGCTTGGACCT
Source organism: Osmanthus fragrans (assembly GCA_019395295.1). NCBI lineage: Eukaryota > Viridiplantae > Streptophyta > Magnoliopsida > Lamiales > Oleaceae > Osmanthus > Osmanthus fragrans. Next base: position 28,812,629 of record CM033343.1, read on the forward strand.
GCCTTTCAAGCTGGGTCTTATTTTTTTTCTCGAATTGGGCTCCATTGCTTGGGCCATTTAATTGGGCTCGCGTAAATGGGCTTAATTTTTGTGCGTCAACATGTACCTATTTTTTTTCATTCTCATTCTTCTACTCATTTTCGACCACACATTCTTCAACAAAATAATATTTTTCATCACATCAATAACTTTTTCAATCACATATTTACCTTCCATCACATCAAAAAAAATCATTTTCTCTCAAAAATGACTATCAAACGGTGGAAAATTCATTAAGTTTCAACTTTCAAAATTATTCCACTTTTAATTTTCAGTTTTAATTTAATTAAAATCTTAATTTATAATATAACATATAATTAAATAATTTGAATGGAGATTTTGAATTAATTAATTTTATACTATTGCGAGGGTTGGTTTTTCACTAAAAAATGGATGGTGATTTCATTGTTAGATGCATTATAAAAATATACAACTTAAAAACATAAAAATACTCCATTTATATTTCATATTATATTTTTATAGTTTTGACAACTCAACGAAATACTTGATCGTTATCTCCATATGATCATACGAAGGAGAACCGATTGTGAGTCATATAAATTTTATTTTAGAGTCGTTTAGTGTCTAAAGTACCCGGAAGAAAAGCAAGCAACACCACTTTAGGACAATATTTATGCATCTATGTATGTGAAGGTACCTGAGAGGCTCCGCCTGAGAGATAGAGGACCTTGAGTGGGACTGGAGTGTATGCCTTCTACCACGGGACGGGTCCATCATGCTCTCTCTTGCTGCTTCCGTTGTTTCTTCCTAATTGATTTGATTTCATCCACTGTCGTTTTCGGCTTTATGGCTGTCTTTGGTATGAAAGAAATTGACTGCAAAGGAATCCCTACCCCTTTTACAGCGGAATACTTTTCCTCCAGTGTTTTGGACGTGTTTAAAACTAAAAAAGTTATTTTTCTAATGTAAGTTTAAAATTAATTATTTTTGGGAAAGTAAAGAAAAAATAAATTTTAAAAATCGCATATAGTAAAATAAAATTCTCAAATGAGAATACGAACCTCTACCCAATCAATCGCACTGCACCACCCACGCTTTTGTCAACCATAAATTTTGTGCTCATCCTGGTCATGGAATTCCCAACGAACTTCATCTCTTTTTCTTTTTTGGTAATAAAGTAACTGAATAGTAATAGTAAAACATCATTTTTATTTCTGTGTAAAAGTGTAAAAGAAATATAAGAAAATTACTTATGGCAAGTTAAATATTTTTCTGGTCCCTTGCAATTAAAAATATCCGTGCAACGGACGCTAGGAGGGACCATACAGGATTTCGTTAATATTTGAATTTTATCAATTTGATCTATTTATTCCTCTTGTTTTGCTGCTTGCTTTTGTTGAACCTTTTACTATTAGTCAGAATCGACTTATCATAGAATTTAAATTAAGATTTTTAGATATTATTCTTTGTCCTTTGGCATCATATAAACATCAATTAAAAGTTTGAAACTCCACCACAAAAGAGGCACATTAAAAGGAATCACAGCGGGGTGAGACTGTTTCAAATAGGGAGGGAAAAAATTCTAAATAAAGACGAGTGGAATAAATTATAATATTCCAAGTCATTTTCCAAGCCAACGCATCCGCTGTGATTCCTTTTAATGTGCCTCTTTTGTGGTGGAGTTTCAAACTTTTAATTGATGTTTATATGATGCCAAAGGACAAAGAATAATATCTAAAAATCTTAATTTAAATTCTATGATAAATCGATTCTGACTAATAGTAAAAGGTTCAACAAAAGCAAGCAGCAAAACAGGAGGAATAAATAGATCAAATTGATATAATTCAAATATTAACGAAATCTTGTATGGTACCTCCTAGCGTCCGTTGCACGGATATTTTTAATTGCAAGGGACCAGAAAAATATTTAACGTGCCATAAGTAATATTCTTTAATTTCTTTTACACTTTACACAGAAATAAATAGCCATGCCATGGTTTTTATCACTTGCACGATATTTTAACTACGCTTGAAGTATTCAATCTTCGTAGCACCTTTTGTTCATAACTTCTTTTTCTACGCATTCTTATCTTCAACATGTCCATTAATTAACATATATCATCTCTAATAACAATGATAGAAGAGAACACATGAGCAGACTCAAAATTAATCAAGAACAAAGTTTATTTGTTGTTATAAACTACAGCCATTAAACAAACACAGCACAGTGGAAAAAAAAATTTAGTAAAATGGCCCTTGGGCAGAGAACTGATGGATTCCCAGAAAAAAAAATTGGCCTTTGATGAAATTAAAAAGCTTCTCGCAATCAACTGTTAAATTTCATGCCCCAGTAAATGTGCCACTTGCAAAGAAAGGAAGATTTTCCAGATACTCAAATGCTAAAAAAGGCAACTATGATCTAATCAATTGACTGGAATTAGCATTTTGCATTTCAGTGTTCAAAAGAAAAAGAAAAATGCATAAAACTTATGCTACTGTCCAAGCAAATATATATGAACACAGGATTAAAAGATCCACATAATTCTGCTAAAGCTCAGACGATTCCACACTCTTTTGAGTGTATATAGGAGTGCAGCTTATTTTTTGGAGGTATTGATGATTCTGCTCCTTATTATTCGAATTCTTCTGAAAAGGAAAAAAAAAAAGGAGGTATTATAAATCATAGTTCATATACATAGAAGTCTAATTTTGTGATTGATCGAAGATTCCATACTTAACTATCAATTACAGATGCATTGCGCTGCACAAGAATCATAGTGAAGGAACCTAGATGCACTAAGTCAGAACAACATTGTATCTAAATTAAAAATATATTGATAAAGTAGTAAATGGATGTTCATAAAAGATATATGCAATCTTAACAATTCACAAAGAAAACTTAATTATAAAAACCTCAACGGTCATTTAAACTTGAAGATTCACATATCAAATTCAGTAACCATATCTCACAAATGATCTGATTGCATAATTGCAATTCTTACGCAAGCAGAGATTTTAATGAAGGTACCTTCTATCATATCAATTACATCAGAAAAGAAGGGCATCATTCACAAAATATCCAAAAATAAATAAAAGCATGCAAAAATAAGAAAAATTAGAGCGCACACATATAATTTCAAGCCCTTTATATAATATTACAATTTCATCCAATAACAAATATCTGTAAACCAGCCATGTAATATGCGAGGTTGGGCTTTAACTGTGTGATATCCAACAGCAGTCATTTTTACTTGCAAATACAACAGAAATATGACATACACACGAGAAAGAAGAGAAAAGACCAGAGTTTAGCAATTACCTATCACAATTACACATCACAACTGATAAGGGTAACAGGACAAACAGTGTATTATAAACTTCAAAGGCAAAACAAAGCCATTACTGCAAGATTGTGTATCCATGCCCAACTCACCCGTCATGGTGGCAGAATACTAACTTGACGCTTTGTTCTCTGTGGGATGCAGCATGGACAGCTGTGTAGACACTTCAGGTAACATCCCAGCCGGGGCGGATGCCATGGACTGGTACTGAGCAGCCATCTGCGGTGGCAGAGGCTGAGTGTAGTATATTTGGGCACGTGAAGGGTCAGTAAATTCATAGGCATAATTAGAATTGGCAGCCGAAGGGGGAGCCATCGACTGAGAGGGGTAATGAATTTGAGTGAAACCAGTATATTGTGCCTGTTGCTGGCTGGAAGGATCCTGGACTAACTGCTGAGCTGCTGTTCTCTGCACACCACCAGCGATTTCAGGTTCGGATGCGAGAGCATTTCTTGCCTGGTTGTGAGCCGAAAAGAGGGCCATCGATCCAGAAGGAGGCGTTTGGGGATGGGTAGAAGTAGCAGCTGACATAGATTCACTATAATTCACCTGCTGCATCGGCACATGATAACCTTGGGTCGGTTGACCAGGCACAAAGTAGAACGGGTACTGCTGCTCAAGTACAGGATGGTGGGGCTGCTGCTGCTGCTGGGAAGAATACATAGGGTAATACGATGGCGCTGGCATTGCTCCAGCAGGGATATACTGAGCACCAGCATGAACAAAATGTTGCATTTGAGGTAATTGAGAATGACTTTGGTCAAACTGGCTTGATAATACATAACCAGATTCCGGAACTTGCGGATGCATTTGAACCCTGCTATGGTTTTGATCCCCAATCTTCGGATCAGCTTGATTAGCAGAAACAATTCTATATTTACCAGACTGAATTTGCATCATTGGTTCTTGATAAATAGTTTGTCTCTGCCTAGATAATGGATTGTTTACACTTCCTTCACTGTACCAATTACATTTAACACCAAAAAAATCCCGATTCAGATCATATTCATCACATTTACTCAAATAATTGAACAGATATTAAGAGATCCAAAATAAACACAAAAGCCCTATTGCACAATAGAATTCGTATCATTAAAGATCTTTATTATCAAAATTGGTGTACCTTGAAACTGAATCTGGGGAAGGCAAATCCATAGGACCAGCTTGTTTGTGCTGAAATTGAGGAGTCTGCTGCTGTTGTAAGTGTACATGTGCCTGTTGTGCCCTTCTGTATTCACCATGATCAGATCTATCATCATCCGAGAAAGTTCGATTTGCATACTCCCCACCGCCACCAACCGCCACCGGAACCCCTGATACCACAGTTCCAGCTGCCCAGCCCACTGGCACGAAATTCCCTTCCTCCTGCTTCTGAGGCAAATTGACATTTCCACCAGCCCCCATAACCACAACGCTCTGCTGAAACTGCTGCTCAATTCCCAACCTTTCTACCTTCTGATTCTCCTCCGCGCGTACCCTTATGGGGCGCAGGTTCGCCACAGATGGAGAACTAGAAGCAGACCCAAAGGAAGAATTGGCTTCCAGCATTGGAGAATCCGGGACCGAATGCACATCGTGATTAACTATAGTCCCGTTGCCATTTCCATCGTTCTTTGATGACTCCATTTGGGATTCCACATATTTCCTTGTGTTGGCCTCTTTATCTACAGAATCGTCATCAAAGCCAAGAAGAGAATTGACCGAAGAGGATTCTGGAAAATCGCAATCCTTTGTAGATGTAGTCATATTAATATCCTTCCCATTTAATGCATTTAGAAACCAGTCATCTGATTTAGTAGACGCAGTTTCAACAAGAAGCTGCTCAATACTTGAACTTTTGAGAAATAAAAACAAGCGAAGTCGGCCCGGTTTCAACGCACTCGAATTGCAGAGGCGGTCGTACTCTTCAACCATGTTCTCAAGATCTTCATCAGTAGCAACAGAGATTAAAGAATCCAACTCCTCGTTCGGGAGCTGGTACTTCAGCGTGAAGGGCTGGTTGTTAAGAAGGGCTTTGGAAAGGCGGTTGTGGAGGTTGGTGAGGCTGGTGTGGCGGTCGATGACGATGATGCGAGTGTCTCCTCCGATATAGCAGAGGGACTTGTCGTGGGGGCGGGGGACTATATGTCCGCCATAGCTGCACATGAGCCGGAGCTTTGGTGGTTGAGGGAGTGGTGGAGGCGGGTCGTCCCAGGAGTTGGTGTTGCGGGAGCGAGGGGAGGAATCCAAGGAGTCTGGGTAGTTGACTTGGGTTGGTAGTGGAGGTGGCACCGCCGCCGCCGTGTTTGTGGTGGAGATGGGTGGAGCGGCGGAAGGCTGTGGCTGTGGCGGTGGCGGTAGGGGATCCATGGAATGGAATGGATGGATTTGAGAAAAGGCACGAAAAAAAGGTGAAAGAGACCGAGAACCGAGAACAAGTGGTTTTCTTGAAGTATGGTTCTTTTATGCTTCTTGGACAAGTCAGCTGTTTAACAATTCAGTTATGCTGCTTGTACAGAAATATTTATTATCACATGGATGATATCCACTCACAATAAGAGGATTTCATCTTTTTTTTCATTTTTTATTCACTCGGATCCCACTACATGTGAGTGGATATCATTCAGATAGTAATGAATAGTTATGTATAAGTAGTTTAATTTTTAACAATTAAACTTCCGAATTTACCATTTGCTTAGCCATTGCTTGAACCTCTTTTATTCAAAACTCATTAATTATAATTTTTTCAAAAATATTTGTAATTTGTAATCGATGAATAATACTTGATTTATTAATTTAATAAATTGAGACCTATAAAAATTTTTTAATCATGATTGAGAAAAAATTCATGATTAATTAATTCGATAATTTGTGATCAAATAGTATTGAATTGTAATCTTAATATATTTAATTAATAAATTATTTCATATATAATATTATTTCATATTTGATTTTTCAAGTTTTGAACTTTGTTTCTTAGGCCTCGTTGTTTGATTCTCATTTTTTGAAAAATGAGAATGAAAAATATAGTATTTATGGGCCCCACACAAAAGATTTAAAGTAAAAAAAATGTGGTTGTATGTAATGGATAATGATCATATTTTTCATTTTTATGAATAAAAAATGGGTACTAAACGTTGTCTTAATCTTTTAGATATGAAATTTTATAATATATTTTTAAAAATAACTTTTAAGTAACAACCCTTCGCTCCTATAGTTGATCCACCGATTCAATCAATAACCCAAGATTCAATACCTTGCCCAACTCAATAATCAGATCAGATCTAATGACTATGGTCTCAATCTAAGAATATTTGCCTAAAGAAATATAGTAAGTACATGTATATACATTGTAACTTCTACTGTATATGAAGCCTTCTTGGGAAGTTTAGGGATCGTTCTCTTCGTATTTCAATTTTATGTTTTGAGTTTTCAATTCGTTTTGCATTTGTGTTTTGAGTTTTGAGTGTCTGATTTTTAGATTATTGAAATCGCGTTTTTTTTTTATCATTTTGTAAAAATATTTCCCAAAACATTTTTTGAGAAAACGTGTTTACATTGTTTTCATTATTTTCCATTCTCCAGCAACTCAGCAAGGCAACAACCTGTCGAAAAATGCCCCTTCCAGAGCCATCGTCTTCTACCTCACAAACTGGCCACCACCCACCACCTATTCCACCAGATCCCAGCATCATTCGACCCCCCCACCTCCCTCTACGACATCCAAAGATATTTCTGCTGAAAATCAGTCGGAATCAGCCAAAACAACCGCTCGACCCACTCACTATTTCGGCCTATTAACGACCCTCTGGCCACCTTTCCGATCGTGGACCATCACCAATCCACTCCGCTCAACAAGGCACATTCAATACTACCATGGGTCACCTTCGATTATCTTCAGATTCAGCTGATTCCGGCAGAAACAGTTTGCGCCAAATCAATTTTTTATGATGATTTTTGATCGATTTAGGTTTATGTTTTGGGTTGTTGTTTGTGTGGTAATTGAAGAGGGGATTGATGGCTTCACAATGATATATAAATGCGGGCATTTTGGAGGAGCTAGGCCAAAGTTTAGGGGGTATGCGATGGTTGGTGGAGTTTGGCAAAAAAGGAAATGGAAAAAAGTTGTTCCTGTGTTTTGGATTCCAGGGCGTATTTGTGAAGAAAACGCCAAATTGTCGTTTTACGTTTTCTTCAGAAATTTTTTCCCCGTTTTCAGAAATTCGTTTTCGAAAACAAGAAAGAGAATGTGTTTTCGTCGTTTCGAAAAATCGAAAACAGAAAACGCCTCCGAAACAACAAAGAGAACGCCCCCTTAGCTTTCTCTTTGCTGACACGATTTCGAGTCTAAACTAATTTTTCCATTTTAAGCATAAATATTGTTATGTTCATATTTAAATAAGAATAATGTTATTTGCGGTTGCTTACTATCATAATTGTCATATGTGGTATATATGTGACGGTTAATAATTTGATATATAAAACAATAAAAAGTTATCACATTAATGTATCAAAATAATAATCGTCACATGTATATTACATAGGACAATTAAATTAGTGAGAGATTGCAGATAGCATTTACTCTTCAAATAATGATTGTTAAATATTTAAATTAACTTAAAACAATGAGCCCTGTTTGAGCTTCACTATTTTTTTTTTTTTTTTTTAAAATTCATTTTCAATTATACATTCTTTCAATAAAATACTATTTTGTACATAATTTTTTTAAAAATAATCTATTTTTTAATCATATATTCTCTAAAAAAATCACTATTATATATTTCTTCAAAAAAAAAAAAATAGAGCTCAAACAAACTCTGTCAGCAACGATCAATAAATGAGCACAGTTGTGTCAAAAATCAAGCTTAATCCACGCTAATTCTTCAAATTATTTTAAAAAATGCTAAAATTTTCGAAGACTTCGAATTATAACATTCTTTTTGACTTTCGAGCATTCTTTATGGAGAGACAGACACGTAAAGCTTATCACTTGTGAGGAATGGGGGATAAGGATGAGGATAAGAAGAAGAATTGAACTCCTTTTTTTTTTTTTTGGCGGAGCTAGCTTGTTGGAAATGAAGGGTCTAAATTTTTTTTTTTTTTAATTACTGTCACCATTTACCCCAATCTAATAAGTTGAGAATTAACCTAAAATAAGTGGAAGAAAAATAAGATTAACTTTTTTTCGCAAATTTATTTGTAATAAAATGAGTTAAAATCCCATTGAAAAAAAAAAAAAAAAAAAAAAAAAAAAAAAAAAAAAAAAAAAAACCCAAAAGAAAAAAAAAAAAAAAAAAAAAAAAAAAACTTTCTCTCAAAAAAATGGGGTGTCCTGGACTCGCCCAGGACACCCCCCGCCTCCGCCAGTGGTCACCAACCCAATCAAATGAGTAAAATCCGTGCACTTTTGTAGAGTATTAATGAATGCATCTAATTTTTTCAACTACTATTTTTCTTATGCATAATCGATAACGAGTTGAGTGTCGTGTCTTTAGATGTACAAGACAACAAATAAAGAAGTAAGGATTAAGTTTTTGATAGACTTCTTTAATAAGCTGATAAATTGAACTATTAACATTTTTCTTTTTTTATCATCACCAACCAAAATGAGAGACACATTTGCTGCTCTGTGTTATTAATGTGGTGTTTTTAGAGGTGTAAGGCAATAGCTGAGTAGTCGATCAATTTGAAAGTTATTAGTTGGATCCTAAATTCACCTGAAGGGGGTGAATAGTTGAACACTGCAGAATTAAAATTATCAATTAATAGCAACATGTCACTTATTAATTATTCTAGATGGTTGGTCAATCAAGTCAAATTGTCTTATATTGAACTGCTACAATTTGTTAAATGAAAATAATAAAAAACACAATAATTATTGACGGAGAAATCTAACTGGTTAAAAACTCTGGTACCAAGCCAATAACCTCGACTTATAAACGATGTGAACTTACAGTAAGATTCAGCCTAAAAAATCTCTATTAGGGTCAAAATTGTAATTGACATATTTGTGAACAAAAGAGAATAAAATGAACACTTGTAAAAGTCAATGACCTAGGTGCAATTATAAATAGTTGAGGTAGGGTTTGAATTCGAGTTTGGAACTAGATTGAAGACTCATCGCATTTTCGCTAGCTGCTCGTCGGAAGCATGCTTGAGCGGTTGAAGCAGTGTGGTCTTCGCTCGACCTTTGCCAGCCACTCGCTCGAGCGACATATTGTTCGCTTGAGCGACTATTATATATGGTAAACTTAAGTTGCATTTTTTTGACGAGTTTTACACGGCACATACTACCAAAACGTCCCCAACTATAAATATAGAAGTCTGGGACAATTTTTTCGAGGTTGCTACATTGTTCTTACATTGAAATATTCATTAACATATATAAAAGAGATCCAAGAGGCAAATCAGAGATTCATACATTTATTATTGAGATGCAGCAATCCGATTTTGGAAAACATCAAGATTTCATAATCCAAAACACCTAGCGTCCTTAATCTTTTAAGGAATTGACTCTTTCATTGAGATTTGGAAGATGTGGAGCAAGCGAAGGAAGAGCACAAGAACATGAGGTTCTTGAAATTTCACTTGTAGAGACAATTGACAGAAGATCAGGAGACTGAAAATGCGACTGTAGATCTTATAAGCTGCATGAGGTAGATCGGAAGTCATCTACGGCAGATGGATCGTGAGTCTGGAAGTTAAACAATGGATCTTAGAGATTGCAGAAATTACAACAGCTAGAACTAATAAGTTGCTAGTCTGGAATTGCACTGTAATCTATATTATTGATAGTGAAGGTAACTGACTTGGTCCCGAAATTTTTTCCTTATTGGGTTTCTTCGTCAACATATTGTTTTTATTTACAGCTTTCCATATTAGTATAACTGCGGTAATTCAACTTAGGTAAATTGACTTGTATGCTTAATTATTTAGAAACTAATTAAAGTGACTTGTTGCTTTGATTAGATTAATTCCGCACGTAAGGTCAAATTAAAATCAGGTAACTAGTAACGGTCTTGCACTATCCCGTAACTTTCAATTCCACTAGACTCGCTGATCCCATTCTACAATCTCCAAGAGTCGCTGGAATGTGCTTTACTCACACCCGCTCCTGATCTTCTAGAATTTTCTATCTTCTGTGAATTATCAAAAACGCCTTGTTCTTGTACTCTTCATGTGCTTTTGGTCCAACCTCCCTCAATTCTTCAGTAACCTCTAATACCTCTTGAGAAAATACATTCACGTATGTGTATAGAAAGTAGGTGTTTTGGATTATGAGAATTCGATGTTTTTTCCAAGTATGTGGTTGTATGAACTTAAGAATCAAAAGATAACTCAAATGATGGAATGTGTTCTTGGATCAATGAATGATGTTACGAAGAAAGCATATAATGAACAACCACGTCAAGATTTGTGTTAGCGGTTTGGTATTTATAGTAGAAGGTATTTAGGTAGCATGAGCCGGTTAAAACTCTTGAAAATACGAATTAAGGTTTTGCGCATAACACTGTCGCTCGAGCAAGAACTCAGCGACAGTGGGCGACAGGCGGACGACGGGGTTTCTGTTTTTTCGCTCAAACATTAGCCATGCGATATGCTAACGTAAATCTGACGACTCTTTCCACCTTGTCCCAAACTCGAACCCTAACTTACTTAATTCATCTATATAATATTGCAATTTACTTCTTGACTATTACAACGTTTTATGTAAGTCATTTTATCTAGAAAATGACCAATACAATAAACTCAACACAATTAAAACTAATATTCTTTTCTGAATTACTTTAACCAACTCAAACAAATGAGTGACTCGTGTAGTATTTTATATTAAGGTCCGTTTGATTATTATTATTTGTAGAATGGGAACGAAAAATATAATCGTTATAGACCCCACACAAGAGATGGAAAATAAAAAATGATGACTGAATGTAATTGATAATGGTCTTATTTTTTATTTTTATGAATGATTAATGGAAAACAAACAGAAATACATGCTTCTATTTTTAAATTATTTTCTATATGAGCAAATGATTGTCAATTCAATTTCGTGTGTTTTCGAGGCATAAAATGGGTTACCTAGCTCAGGTTCGAGGCGAGCGGATCTGATCCTACCCAGAATTCGACTCGGCTTGAGCTATAGCTATGCTAGGCTTCTGTAGATTGGGTTTGTGTGAACGTTGTTGTAATTATTAATCTTATAATTATTTTTCTTAGTACTATTGTGAAATAATATATGTGTGGAAAACTCTAAGAGAGGTGTACAGAAAAAAAAAAAAAAAAAAATCTAAGGATATCTTATAGACATCTTACAATGGATGGGGTCGATATTTTTTGGCCATTTTTTTATTACATAAGATCCCGCGTGGAGCTAACCCCATGTGAGTGATCTGTACAAGATCTGTAAAATCAAACCCTGTAAACCCAGCATTTTTCAAATTTTAAAAGGGAAGGGGCAGCTAGCACTGGAATGTGAAGCCAGTTCTACTTAGCCCCTGTTTGATAGTCATTTTTGGGGAAAAATGTATTTTTAAATAGTTGATTGATGAAAAATGCGTGATTAAAAATTAAGAAATTTTTTTGGATTTGCATGTAATATTATTTTATTGAAAAATGTGTGATTAAAAAGAAGAGAGAGAAAAATGCATTTTGAGAAAAATAGCTACTAAACGTAGGCTTAATTACTAATCAAGGTTGAATGGAGTTTAGCAATCTATGGTGGGCAAAAATTGCCGCGAGGAATTTACACAAATATTCTTAAAATTAGGGGTCTTTTGAAAAATCATATGAACAAATTTTTGAAAGTAAAAAATACTGTGTAAAATTTTAAAATGATACAATATTATTTTTTTTATAAAAATTATGTCACTTTTAAAAGTTTAGCATCACTTTTTATTGAAAAATTACATACAATCTCACTTTTATTAAAAAATTATATTTGTCACTAAAAAAAGTGATAGAAAAGACGATTGAAAAAAAAAATGACAAGCACTAAAAAAAAGTGATAAAAATTCAAATAAAATGACAATTACTAAAAAAAAGTGATAAAAATTAAAAAAAAATGACAAATTTTAAAAAGTGACATAAAAAGATTATCGGAAGTGAAAAATTCTATATAAAGTGAAACGTCACTTTTATTAACAAGTAATGTTTATCATTCAAAAAAGTGACTATCAATCAAAACTTTAAAATATATTATTAAAAAGTGACGTTTGTGACTTACAAAAGTGACAAATTTCAAAAAAAAAAAAATTACAAATACCAATCAAAAAAGTGACGTAATTTTAAAAAGTGTCAAAACATTAAAAAAATGACAATATCAATCGAAACCTTAAAGTTCAAAACAGGCAAACACTAAAAAAAGTGACAAAATAAAAAAAAATAAAAAGGGTAATTGGCGCAAAACGTCTCTATCTTTGAAGGTTTTTGTGGAAAAGTCCGCACCTTTCGTTTTTTGGCGCGGAACGTTCCTACCTTTACCTTTTCTTGCGTAAAACGTCATTCCGTCCACTTTCCGTTAGAATGCACCGTTAAATCTTTGGGTAATTGGCACAAAACGTCCCTACCTTCCACATTTCTTTGCGTTGAACGTCCATTTCATCCATTTTTAGCGAAAAATAACTAATATACCCTTATATTTAAATAAAATAAAAGAAAAATAAAGCACAAATTATAATAATACTCTCAAACTTTTTCAAAATGTGCAAATGAGTCCCAAACTTTTTATTAAAATTACAAATGAGTCCAATCATTTGATCTAAGAATTAAATTTTGTTTAATGTACATGATGAATTTTCTTCAGAATTGACATTGACCATAATTTTGACTAAATTTAAAAGGATAAAATGATAACTTTACATTTTTATAATAAAAATAACTAAAATCAAATAATTAAATAAAAAACCCTATTATCTTCTCCAACCACCCCCACCCCACACCACACCACACCACACCACACCACCCAATCCAAAACCAAAACTGCTGGCACAACCACCAGCACACTGTCGGCACCACTACCACCGCCTCCTCCTCCCACCACCACGACTGTCGTCGCCTCCTCCAACCACCACAACCTCAGTTGCAATTTTCCTTAAATTATATATCACTAAATTATGAGCGCATATATCGAGTAGTAGCGCCTCCTCCCACCACCACAACCTCCGTCACAAATCTCCGGTGGAGGGGGAACGTTTTGAATCCACAATTTTTACAGTTGAGCCACTGCAAGAAGAAAAAGAAGAATCCGATTTTCGTCACCAAGGCGACTGATTTCATTCGTCAAAACCAGTCCCACATGTCGATGCCCAGAATAAAAAATTCCACAGTAGCGAACGAGATATGATAGGGTCAACCCATTACACTTCGCCGGCACCGCACAAATTAGCCAAAAACAACACAAACTGCAGCCACAACATTCCCTTCTTTAATCAAAATCTTAACCACAAACCCAATAATCTCAGCCGTCAGTTTTTTGCCCTCCACCACCAGTAATCCACATTACCAGAGTCGCCGGCACCGCTACTGCCAAGGCGGCCACCACCAACAGAACCCCAAACGCCACCCCCAAAACCACAGATATCCACAAAACTGTCCACCCAGATGTAGCAGTTGACCTTACCATGGTCGATTCATATAACGCAAGGGGTTGTTTGAGAGAGTATAGTGATTGTCTCTTGGTCCCCTGCAACGCCTCCACTGGTGAACTCGCCCTTATGGTCTGGAGGTGTGTGAATTGTGGAAACGACGGCCATTTTTTTGGGTGTAATTGTGTTAAAATAGGGTAGAGTAGGGTGGGGTGGTTGGAAAAGATAATTGGATTTTTGATTTAATTATTTGATTTTAGTTATTTTATTATAAAAATATAAAGTTACCATTTTATCCTTTTAAATTTAGTCAAAATTATGGTCAATGTCAATTCTGAAGAAAATTCATCATGTACATTAAACAAAATTTAATTCTTAGATCAAATGATTGGACTCATTTGCAATTTTAATAAAAAGTTTGGGACTCATTTGCACATTTTGAAAAAGTTTGAGAGTATTATTATAATTTGTGCTTTATTTTTCTTTTATTTTATTTAAATATAAGGGTATATTAGTTATTTTTCGCTAAAAATGGATGAAATGGACGTTCAGCGCAAAGAAATGTGGAAGGTAGGGACGTTTTGTGCCAATTACCCAAAGATTTAACGGTGCATTCTAACGGAAAGTGGACGGAAGGACGTTTTGCGCAAGAAAAGGTAAAGGTAGGGACATTCCGCGTCAAAAAACGAAAGGTGAGGACATTTTTCACAGAAACCTTCAAAGGTAGGAACGTTTTGCGTCAATTACCCAAAAAAAAATGGTGACACAGATTCAAAAAATGTGATAGCAAATAAAAAAAGTGACACTGGTTTTGAAATTCATGTCAAAACTCTCAATCAATTCCCAGAGGATGTTAAATATCATACTATGATATTCTTCAAAGATGCTACATGGTGGAAATGCTAAAACTCAATATACAAATAACTGAAATCGAAACACAATCTCAATGATTCGAAAATTAGGAAAACACACAATGTGCAGTCACTCCAAAGACCATAACCAATAAAATATAAGCCAAAAACACCCTCCAAATTCTCAACTTTCCGATATCAAAATTTGGCTTTCCAATTTATCTATACTAGACACACTGTCAAAAATATAAAAAGAAAAATTTACACGTAGAACTAACTTACAACTGAGGCACTAGTAGTCTAGTAGCACTCCAAGAAACTCCACAAATTGGGGAATGACGCTAGTTTTTTGTTCATCTCATCAAATAGGTAGGTTGGAGTTTCGACACAAGAAATGGGTATATAAATTATAAATTTGAAACTGAATAATTGATCTAAAAATTAAATTTTGGTATTATGTACCAATAAACGTTTGAATTCATTAGTAACTATGTCATGTATATACAGTAAAAAAAATGGTAAATAAAATACGAAGAGATTAATTGGTTAAAAATTGTAGGTCTAAACCAGCCCCCCAAATCATATAGAATTTTTGTACTTTTGAACAAAGTATTCCTTACTCTTGAACTTGTCAAATCAAGAAAGTGAAGTAAGCACTGCAAATTTTTAGAGAGAAACTAAAATAAACACCAGCAGTCTACATACAAATAAAGATACCCATCAAACATAATACATTAGATAGAAAACTTCAACAATAGTTCGTTAATATGCAATAATTACAAATGGTCCACAAAATACAGGCAAATATACAGAAATAACTAGTTGACTCACATGGACTCCCCTCCAACCCAACTCCCAAAGAAGAAATCTTCTTTTACCATGGTGGCGCAAAAGAACCCAAATGAGTTACCTGCAACGCCACGTTTAACAATCGTATTTTTTGGGAGTGAGCTGCGATTTCAAGGATTTGAAGTATTAGTGCGGAGGAGAGTTTGAGGGAGGTGAAGGCAATGAGAGAAAGGGAATTGGATTTTTCTTTTTATACCTAAAAGTTAATACCGTAATTAATAAGTATGAAGATAAAATAAAAAGGCAAAGTGCATTAATCAATTTTGTGGCACCCAGGTACTAGGCCTAATTTCCCAATTGCCACTAGTGCCCTGTTTGGTACCCATTCTCATTCTCATTCTCATTCTCATTTTCATTTTTAACCACACATTCTTCAATAAAATAATATTTTTTATCACATCAATAACTTTTCCTTCTTTTTCAACCACATATTCACCATCACATCAACCCAAAAAATTCATTTTCTCTAACAAAATGGCTACCAAACAAGCTATAGGGATGGCAATAAAGCTCGAAAACTCGGACGGCCCTGACTCAGTTGCACCGAGCCAAAAAGGCCCGTGTTTAGCTCGTATTTAAAAAAAAAAAAAAAAAAATTAAATTTTTTTAAAAAGCTCACCATCCCTGCAAGTATAAAGCTTCTAAAGATTAAAGCAGAAAGATTACACACTAATCCTGTTAATTCAGGTTATCAAAGTTGTGCTTCAGTTTCATTAGATACATATACAACAAGTGTTCCATCTGGCAGAAGCTCCCCAAGCGCATCAATTTCTGCCAAAGTCTTTCTAAAACTTGTAACTTGATATGTCTTATTAGGCTAAGAAAATATCTCCAGAAGAAATCTTATGACAAACACACAATAAAGATAATAGTTCTAATTAATTCAACCCTGTTTACCTTGAAGCATTAATAACTAAGCATGAAAAGATATATAATAAGAAACATTTTACATGACAAAAAGGGATATCTTTCCTTCAACGTTGTACAAAGCCAATGTTGATCATACATATTTCGTTCTTCAGTTTGTACCACAACCATAACTACTGCCCTGCATTGGATGTTTCAGTTCATAACAAATTCAATGAGCTAAGAGTTGTAGATTCAAAATTAATACAATTCATTAAATAAACCGAACCTTGGGTTAGTATATTCACTCCATGCTTTAGACAATGCTTCAGCAAACTTGGTAACAACACTGTTTTGTGGAATCCTTTCAGGATTTAGTGTGAGGTGTTGTTTATATTGATGAAGTAAGCTCCTGAAAAATGAAGCTATCCATCCTTTACAATCATATTTTTAGTCGCGGACTTCGTTGGGAATGCTTGAGCAAAGAGCAGACATCATACACAGTAATATAACTATTTTAATGGTGCAATATCTTGAAAATCTTTTTTTCCTAAATATTGGGAGGAGTTACCCTCTTTATTTTTATTAGTTTCGATAATGGACCATCGACTTAATTTAACTGGCACACAAACTATTATAAAGGGAATTTCAAAATTCATGAATGTAGAATTATCACATGCGCATATAGAATCTATGTTATGTGAAATGTAAATTTTAAGTAAAAGAATGTAAATTTTAAAAAAAAAAAAAAAAAAAAAAACCCGAGCCGGCTCGAACCCAAAAAAGCCCGAGCTCGAGCCCGACTCGTTGCCATAGCTAATTGCCACTATGGTTCATAAGGCCCAAGATCTCAAACAAGGCCCACAAATAGATCCACTTAATGAGATGCTGCCTTTGACCTAGCTTGTAAAGATCAAAATAACCAGAATCACGGTCTAAAACCAATAGGTTAACTTGAAATCGTTAAGACTACATGACCAATGGTCAAATGGCAACCTACTATATTTGATTATGTCTAAAATGCCTTTGTGCGGATGACCAGAAAGTTGGATTATCTCAACGACAGAGTACATCTAATCTGATCTTATCACTTGATTAGATAAATGAACGATAAGATGTGATTTTATTTCTGAATAACTCTTTATAGAGTATACGTGAAGAAATAACAATCTCCAACCTTCGTATAAAACGATTACAATCCTACTCTAAGTACCACCATGAGTAGGGTTAGGGTTGTAAATGGATCGGATCTATCCCAATCCGATCCAATCCGTCAAAAATAATCATCTGATCCGATAATCCAACGGATATTTGATATTTAAATCTGTATCTGATTTGTTATGTTCCGAATATTCGATCCAATAACCCGATCCGAAATTGAAAAAATTAGAAATAATTTTTTTTTATAGTGGAAATTACATATTCTAATAGATTTCAAGATCTTATTTCATAAATCAGATGGCATGTTTAGTATTTCAAAAAAACATAATATTAAAATATACAATTTTCTTTTCCAAACCCTAATAATTTCCCAAACCGTCTCCACTCCATTATTCCCTCCCTCTCGTCTCCTCACCCTTTTTTCCATTGTTGCCGGCGAATTGACAGCGACTAGCATTGCGTTCTCGAAGTAGAAGCAGCGTTGCGTTGTTACGCCGACGGTGCACCAAAGATTTGGGTGGTGGTGATGGTGTGTGTGGTGACGATTTGTTGAGGAGGTGGAGGCGGGGTGGCGGAGGCAATGGCGATGGGTGTGGAGGCGATGTGGTGGAGGCGGTAAAGGTAGGGGAGGTGTTGGTGGCATATAGTTCGAAAATCACAATTTTTTGGGTGTTTTCAGTTGGTGAGGGGGCTGTGGTGATGGTGATGGTGGTGGTGGTGGTGCTCGTGGCAATGATCGTTTAACAGGTTGGTGAATCTATTGGTGGTGGTGGGGTGAATCACAATTTTTTGGGTGTTTTCAGCTGGTGAGGAGGCTATGGTGGTGGCTGTGCTCGTGGCGGTGGTGTTTGGATGACGGTGGTTGTGACGGTGATGGTTTAACGGGTTGGTGAATCTGTTGTTGTTGGTGGTGGTGGTTGTTGTGGATTGGTGAGGGATGGTGTTGATGGTGGTGGTTGTGGTGGCAGCGACGGCAACGGTTGGATCGAGAATATTTTGGTTGGTCGTGGTGGTGTAGTATGGTGAAGACGGTTGTCGGGTGATTAGTTAGTTGACTGTGACCACTAAATTGATTAATATGTGACCAATAAAAAATATGTGACCATTGATTTGAATAATTTGTGAGTAATAAATAATATGTGACCTAATAAATTGTTAATCTGTGACCAATAATTTGTGACTGTTTAATAAGTCATGAATTATAATAATTGTGATTTGTGACTAATGAACAAACTGTGACCTATGATATTTTTTAATCGTAACCGTAAAATAACTTGTGATATATTAAAATTATTATTTGTGACCTCGAAAATAAATTGTGACTTATAAAGTCTTTAATTTGTGACTAATTAATTTGACAATATGTGATCAAAAAATGAATTTGTGACCAAATTATGGCCCCGTTTGATTCCCATTTTAATTCTCATTCTCATTCTTCTACTCATTTTCAACCACATATTCTTCAATAAAATAATATTTTCTATCACATCAATAACTTTTCCTTCTTTTTCAACCACACATTTCCCATCATATCACTATTTCAAAATGCATTTTTCTCAAATAATGCCTATCAAACATACTCTATATGTGTGTGTGTGTGTGTGTGTGTGTGACCTTTATATATTTAATTAATTAAATATATAATTAATTAATTAAATTATAAATAATTTTAACAAAAATATGATTTTTGAAAGATAAAACTTATTCTCTTATTATTGAAATGAATCATATTTAACATCTTACTTATAAATTTTTTTTTTTTTTTTTTATATATATATATATATATATATTAGTCAACTTCTAAACACTAGAATTAAAAGACCCATATATATTTTTAACCAATTCTTGGCACACATCTTACTTGTGAATATTTGATGTAGGAAGTTAGAAGTTTGGAATAATAAAAGTAACTCCTACTGTTGACTCCTTTAGTTGTTTAATTTATAAAATAAATAAATTATTATTTTTATCTTATTTTAATTGATTGAAAAATTAAATCTCTTCTAATATTTCAGTTAAAAATATAAGACTATTATCTAATATTATTTATTATTTTAAAATTATGTGTAAAATATAATAACATTTTCAAAATGGAAAAAATGTGTCATAAATTATGCGATAATATATAAAATATATTATATTATTATAATAAATCGGATCGAGTTGTTATATGATCGAATTGACCTATATCCATATTTGCTTCATTTAGTTAATAGATTATCGGATTTGGATCTTTATCAATTTATCAGATTGAGACCGAAAATCCATTTCCCATTAATTTCATCGGATTCATATCAAAATTCAATATATTGACTCCCTTAGTTGTTTAATTTATAAAAAAATTAATTATTATTTTTATCTTATTTTAATTGATAGAAAAATTAAATCTCTTCAAATATTTCAATTAAAAAAATAATACTATTATCTAATAATATTTATTATTTGAAAATTATGTGTAAAGTATAATACAATTTTCAAAATGGAAAAAATTGTGTCATAAATTATGTGATAATATATCAAATATATTATATTATTATAATAAATCGGATAAAGTTGTTATCGGATCGGATTGATCTATATTCATATTTTGCTTCATTTCTTTAACAGATTATCGGATTTGGATCTTTATCGGTTTATCGAATTGAGACAGTAAATCCATTTCCCATTAATTTTATCAGTTTCGGATCAAAATTCAACACATTGACAGTCCTAACCCTCGAGTAGAATTCAATGTACGCTTAATTACAATAATTCAGCCTACTTTTCATCTAGCACTCTCTTACACTTTCGATAAGTATTATTCAACTTGAACGTCTGAGGGTTTTTAACTAACACCACACAAATATCCCCTTGAAATTGTTTTAAGGTTCTTCCTTTCTTTTTTTTATTTTTATTTTTTCCGTTTCACAAGCTTGCTGATGACCCAATTATTATGCTCCTCAAAATTAAAATCTATTGTCTACACAATTTTTAATTATATAAGAATAATGCTAGGCATGATAGGAAAAGTGAAGGGAAAATAAATTGTGTAGATCTTGTTGCATGAAAGAGTGTAACTCATAATATAACCCCCAATGTACTTGTAATAACTTTGATAATATCTACAAAGAAAAGACATTAAAATTTTCAAATTCATCTCATACATTATTATTTAATACTACAAATAGCGACTAGTTAAATATCTACTAAAAATATTTGATAGATCATAGAGCTTAAAATTAATGCGAATCCACTTGGCATAAATGCAAAAATCCCTATAAAAGGGCCCCTCGTGGGGTGGTCGAGCTAGTGGAATAGGTGAACGCAGAGATTTTTGATCACGAGTTCGATTCCCTCTACTAACACTTTTTTGGTTGAGTCTATCGCACCAGACTTGCCTAGTGTAGTTAACCTGACTTATTACGTCAGTCCGATGATTTACCCAGTGCGCACCCAAAATGTAACGGGTTCCCCCGTAAAAAAAAAAAAAAAAAAAAAAAATCCCCATAAAAGAATCCATGTCTGTCCCTGTTCAAAAACTATCAAAAAAAATAATTTATTAAACTAGAAGTAAAGTTATTCTTTGATTTAAGTATTTGAAAAATACTTCTCATCGGCAATCCTTTTAAATCATAAATTTTCCAAAAATTCATTTTACATGTTATTTCATAAAATTTTCCTACTTTTCATCATAAATTAAAAAAAAAAATTCGAAAAATCACTACGTAAATAATTAATTAAAACCAAATAAGCTAAACTTTCCAAACGAGGTATCAGGAACGTCAGCAATTCTTCATATAGATACACTCCGTATATTAATTGCTCCAATATAAAATCCCTAATAGGCGGGAGACTCTGCATAAACATACAGACTCTCTGATGTAGATTCAGAAAGGGAGAGTAAAAGCCGTAGATGGTAAAAGTTTACTCAAATCATAAATATATGCACGGGATTTTCAACAAGAATTTTTTTTAGGGTGTTCGTAATTTATCTGTTTTTCCCCTCTGAAATTTTTTTGGGGGTTTAATTTGACAGGCAGATTCAACTGAAGAATTTGAACCCCTTTTTGATTACTCACGCGTTCTGCCCTCTAATGTCATTAGCCTCGACGGTCAGCTTCCCCTCCCATCAATATACATACAAGTGTGATTGCCTAGTGTTTTGGAATGATATATTTTTTGTGGATTGGCAGATGATAGCACGGATGAATCCCCAGTAGTCTGCGCCAAGAAACGGAAAACTGCAGACGCTGATGTAGAATATTTTTTCTGTGTTTACCTACGTTTGATTTTTTTTTCTTCTTTGCTATATGTTTTTGATGAATATTGAACTTAAAGTTCAGATGGGGCCTTTGAAATGAGAAATGTCAGGTCGAAAAGAAAAGGAAGGGTGTGAATGGGAAAGATATCGAGGTGATTGATTGCGACAGTAAAGTAGATGACGAAGAGGATTGGCAACCTCCGGCACCAAAGAATTCAAGAAATACTGAGAAAATACCTGACGAGGACTCTACTTTAAAGACGCTGCGGTAAATTTAAATCCAAGATCATGAATTGCTAATGATTCCTGTATTTTGTTTGGCAAATTTTGATTGTAAGGGGCTGTATGTGGAAATTGTTGTCCTTTTAGGGATATCTGCTACCTGCATTTGCTAGTTTTGAGAGGTTTGGTCTCAATGAGCTATATATTGGATCGTGATTATGTTACTAACGGTTATTATTTTATTTTTTTTGTTTGATAAAATCCAAGAAGTTTACACTGGATGTCCCATTAACCTCTTATTCCAATAAGGGGGACAATTATAGAGATTGTTATTATTTTGTTTTGAATAAGTATAGAATAAAGTAAAATTAGAAATTTTAAGTAAGTCAGTTTCTATAGGAAAATTCAGGGCCGGACCTGTGAATGTCGGGACCTGAGGCGAAGTCCATAAATTAGGCCCCCAGGCCCTAAATCAACGTTCGCGGCCTAGGCCTGGGCGCGGTTTGGTTTGGGTCGATTTTGACTCCAAATCGAAACCATAACCAAATTAGTCGATTTTGATAAATTTCAACTCAAACCAACCCATTCTAACTCCTAAACCAAACCAAACCGAACCAAACCAAATCGATTTGGTTTGGTTTGATTTGGTTAGTCGGTTTGGATTTTTAGTTCAAATTAATTTTTTTTTAAAAAAAAAATTATCTAAGTTTTGGGTCCACTTAAATTTTAAGAACTAAAATAACTAAATAATTTTATATTACAAGAATTATTGATTAACAAATAAAATCAGATTAATAAAGACAATCAATAAAAATATTAAGAATTTGTTTTTTTTTTATGCATTATTTAGTTTAACTGTCTGAGTAGAAAAAAAAAGCTAAATATAACATAATGAGCTTGTAAAAGAAATTTTTTAATGCTATTACTTACCGACAACATTATAGATTAGAGGGAATCGAGATATAGTTATGAAATTATTACTTATTTTTTTATTTTGATTTTTTTTTACAAAAAAAAAAAAGGTTAAACATGTAAACGGGTTGAGTTGGTTCGGTTAACCAACGGTTTGAGGCTTCAAATCATAACCAAACCAATCGACCGTGATTTTGTTTAAAAGAAAATCAAACCAAACCAATTACCTATGTCAAACCGACCCGAACCAACCCGAATCGGTTTGGTTTGATTGGTTTGATGGTTTTTCGATTTTTTTGCCCAGGCTTACGTGCGCCTGTGCTATTATTGATTCTATAACAATAAATCATATAAGTCGATCAGACCGTAATTATATAAGCCGACAAGGTTTCAAACATTTATAATTTCTTCAATAACAAGTTAGGACAAGCCATTGCTTACCTGAGAAGTAGAATTTCGACGAAAATTATGAAATCATACTCTTGAAAATTTTACCAACACAACTCACGAGTTTGAAATAAAAATTTAACATTAAACATCACTGCATCAATGACCAATAAGTGACCACATGAAGGTTGTAGACTTAATAGTTATCTAACCTTCATGTGCGAAATTCTGTTTTTCTTCTTCACTTTTAAATATGACACGTTTTCATAATAACTGCGTGTCAATAATTTTGTAATTCTGGCAATAAGTCTTCCCTAATAAATTTCATAACTAAGTAGATAAAAAAATTAAAAAATTAAAACTTTATACTAAGGATAATAATCTGGGAATTTGGGCTTGTGATCTGTGACCGCCACCAAAGGGGGGTCAAAATATATTCCTTACTTTGCTAAAACAAATGTCGTTCGAGTAGTATAATGCAAGCAAGGGTCATTACCCGCAGAGGATTGGTTCAATTACGTTAATTGCGCAAAATAAAATAAACGGCGAAAGCATATAAATTGGGGGGGGGTTTGATTTGTTAAACAAAGAACATAACAAAATAAAAATGGAAATGGCGAAAAATTTGAAATGCAATAAAAATTAAATAACGAGGGTGACTAGTTAACAAAAGAGAGAGTGTGATCGGGGGATATTTCTTTACCGCAAGAATGATTTTCCAATACGTTTTCACAAAAGATTTTCGTTCAATTGGTTAACAACAATTCGAGAATAATCAAAGGTTCAATTACCTCAAACTCTCCTTAATTTTAGTTGAATAAGAAAAGTTTCGTTACCCAACCCTAATCATCAAACAACCTAGGACAAGCTCGCTAGAATTAATTTAACAAAAGCATTAAAACAAGAGAGTCGAATTGAATTAAGCGCAAACTCGAAAGCTCGGTTTACTAACTTAAGTGATAGTCCATAAATATATTCAATTGAATAGCGATTACGTACTACCGTCAATCAAAATATACTTGCCACTAGGTTTAGGTAAAAATAGCGATTACGTACTAAATTTTCCTAAAATGGCGAATATTGAAATAACCCAATCACTTAGTTGCGCCGCTAAATAATCGAGAAAAACAATATGAACAATAGGCACAATGGATAAACACATTAACCAAAAGAACTTTTAAGCACAAAAATTATTGGAATTTCATTCAAGGGTTAGAAAATCCCCCAATCACATCTAGGTTAGTTATTCATAGTGTAACTACAAACAACCAATAAAACCATAAAATACATTGTGGAAAACGAGATTAAGGAGATGAGAAAGCTTATTGATGAAAAGATAGGTGGAAGAAATCTTCTAGATCAATGGCCTTCTTCTTCTTCTTCCCAAATTCCTTCAATGGCAGATTTTTCGCACAGGTTTCTGCCCAGATTTTTCCCTCTTTTTGGTCGACTTTCAGCCTCTAAAACGTGACCTAGAAGCTCCCTTCAAGTTCTATTTATATTGTAGGAAAGAAATAAGATGGGTTGGGAAGAAAATGGGCCGCAACCGGGTCAAGAAAAATCAGATTTTCTGTGCAACCGGGAATTCACTTTCAGAACTTGGCCATGCGTACGCATGGCTTGGATTGAGCGTACGCATGGCAGAGGCTTTGGAGCTTCTGTCGCTGGGTTCGACCACCGTGCGTACGCATGGCTCCTGCAGGCCGTGCGTACGCACAGCTTTACCAATTTCTGCCTCAGCCAGGAGTCTGCCTTCAATTTCTGGGCGTGAAGGGGGGCTGTTGACATTTCCAGCAACCTGATTTTCTTCCACTTAGCTACTTACTTTCAGCTTTAATGGCGTGCAACCTTGGTCTCTTTCTGGTCATTTTTGGAACTCGTTTCACCTCCTCAAACCACCTGTTTTCTGGTTCAAATGGCGTGGCTGCAAAAATCTGGTTTTGCACCAGATTTTTACACTTCCCAGCCACCATTTTCTGGTTCATTTTTGCCGGTGATCTGCCCCCAGTTTTCTGGTTGTTTTCAGCATGTTAAATTCTGCTAGAAAAGCAGCAACTTGCTCTCATGTTTTGGCATCCATCAAATCTTATTTCGGCAAACAAAAAATTGATGGCGAGACCCCCGCCGAATCACGCAAAACTTGCATTTTTAGTTCTTTAGCTCGCCAAACCTTGAAATTCTCGTACTTCCGCATTTTATATTCTTTTCTCGCATGAAATTTCTCCAAACGCCAATTAGCTCGGGTTTTTGCCTATAAAGTAAAATAAAACGAAACAAGTATTAAAACGCCAATGAAAACCCACAAATATATAAATTTAGCGGACTATTTAAGTGCGAAATCCGCACTTATCAGTCTGTTATATGGAAAATTGTGGGCTGAAGAAAAAAAAATTGGACAGAAAAAGGGGCCCCTTTCACTTTGGGCCTGAGGCGCAGGCCTCCTCTACCTGCCCTCAGGTCCAGCCCTGGGAAAATCCATGTGACTTTCATCTGTAGGCTTGACAGAATTGGTATAATGATGAGTTATCTTTTAACAGAATATACGAGAGTGTGCAATATTGGCCATCAGTAATATACCATGGAAAGTTAATAAAAATGAAGTATCCTGTTACCTTTGAGATTGTTATTACCTGTCTTATTGGCTGTAGAGATTAGAAAAGATAGCATAGGATGTATACAATTCTTTCTATTTTTGAGTTTACAGCGTAACCAGAAAAATTTAAAGGTATTAGCGTATCACTGTTTATTTCTAAATCTAGTTCTCAAGAAGCTGCTACCACAAAAACACTTTGTTAGACCGTACATATTTTCATTAATCATTGTCTAGAAAATTATTGTTGAATGATTGATAGTTTCCACGTCGATAGCTTATGAAAATTTTAACAACAAAGTGCAGGCTTGAAAATTTGAAGTGCAACTGCAACATTTAGATAAAAAAATTGGAATTTTCCCTTTTTCCAAAATTCTGAGCTCACAAATCATAGAACAATCATATATTGATTTTATAAATATTTCTCTTTAGCACTTGACAACCTGGCTTACAAATTCTGATGCATATTCTTGACTTACTGTTGAGTCCCCTCAACAAAATCTTGTATGACATTAGACACTATTAGAAGATTCTTATTGCCTCAGATTAAGAATTTGGCTAATTATCAAGCTTTTGTACGATTTCTGTAAAATTAATGTATATCTGGTTCATTATTTTGTAATTCTGGAGTTTTGGAAGTTGCATTGTCGAACCTTGATTACTACATGGTACTTTCATATAAAATGATGCATGACTAAATTACACATGCTGTCTTATTTAGAAAACAAGTTTCTATTTTGCAGAATGGTAAGGAAATTTAAACTCTTAAAAATCTCATACAAAAACTGGAAACTGTCTTCTCTATTCATGTAAATGATCTATGCAGCAACTCTGGGTATACAGTTCAATTGTCTTTAAAATCATAGTAAATCAACTTTATTGTATCATTATTATTCTCATTATTTTAATCGTGGTCATTGTGGTCATGTTATTATCACCGTCAGTCTGATAATAACATTTTATCATCTTCATTAATATCTTAATGCTGTAATTCTTTTGATTGCTTATTATTGTCAGGGGATCATTATATCAAGTGACTACAATCATCCTCAAACTATCATGTTTTCATTCTTGTAATCATTGTATCAAAACATCAGCACCGTCGATGGAACCGGATGTTACCAACATATTGACCATTAAGGTTCATACACCATAAAGTCTCAGGAACTCCTCACAATCATATATTAATATATGCTGTAGGGTATGTGAAGGACCCTGGTACCAGATCCATAGATCTTTAGGACTTCCCAACATATTACTATTATTATATAAATACGTGTTCTTGATTGAAACTGGGGTCCTTCAATATTGTTGATTTTTTATACAATAAAGTTGAGAAAATAGTGGAGCCATTGATGTTATTCATCTTAAAATACTTTTAACTCTTGAATACTTTGTGAAATTTATACCTTTCATATACTTAATTCTCCATACTGAATGTCCATACTGGTTTATTTCGTAGCTGATGATGTCGCAAATGCCATTATGCTGTGTTCGCACTGTCAAAAACTCGGTTTGGATCACAATTTTGGTTTATAACAAACAGCTGGCCTAACATAGGTTGCAATCTATTAGTGGAAACTTTAGCAGGCAAATACCGAAGGGTTGCTTTAATTTATCATGAAAAATGTTCATGATTTGAACTTAATACTCTTCTTTCTAAATTGCATGCTATCATCCTAGGTTAAAAAAGCAGGAGTTGGCATCATTGGCGCATTCAGCTGAGGAAGTTTTGCAAGCAGTTGAAGAATCTGTAAGGAAAGATCTCAGTGCATCATTACAGTCTTCTCTGGAGAATGCAGCTGAGAAGCCACAGAATCCTCTTCCTGAGAGAGCAAAAGTAGTTATCTCCATTCAAAACAAGGATGAACTTAAACAATTTCGTGTTTACACGGTGAGTAGTTTCTGGTGTTTTCTAGAAGCACAATAATTTTGCACCCTGCTTTTGTCAACCAAGGTTTTAATATCATTAGGCAGATGATGTTTAAAGAAGATTTAGTTCTCCGAGATAACACATATTTGCATAGTTATTTTATTTTATAGCGAGGCTTTATTAATTAAAAGTCTAGAACACTTGTGAATGTTCGGAAAATTAAATTAATTGTTGTTCCTGTCTGAAACTGTAGACACTTGGAGGTCCTTTTTTTTGGGGGGGGTACGGCAACCTGAATTAAACTCCTAATTCTAATCTTTCAAGTAAAAGTATGTCACTGTAGATTTTCAGAGAGGTAAAGGTATGTTCGACCAGTGGAGGGAGCAAAAATTTTGTTATTCCACAGTCCATGCAGTCATTTATTCTTAAATTCTGAACGAATTGCGCTCCACGTCTTCCAGTCATGATTGCTACATTGACAAACTCTTTTGGATGGGTGTTAGTTCCTTTTATTCTGAATTCTAGCCCTGAATGAGTAAGCATATGTTTGGTGTTTACAAATGGAAACGAGTGGTGGATAAGTAGGTAGTATTTGTGGGTTCGACGAAATGTGGATAATTTTTTTTTTTTACTTTTAGTAACATTTGTCAAACATGTGCTAAGACAATAGCGTCTTCCATTTAAAATGTTTTAGCTTATTCTTATTCTACCTTTTTCTGATAAATCTTAAAACTTTGTTGTAAGCTAACTATTTTTTGCTTCACTTCAAAATTTACTTGTTAAGAAATAAGAATTGCTCAAGCGCTCCCTGAGTAATTCCACAATGATATGGCTTACTCATACTTCTCTCTACATCGTGTTACTTTTTGATCTCGTACTTTGTGTCATGAAATTTTGTAATTTCTGATGTAGGTATGGCTTATTCATGTAGGATGATAAATTTGAACGACTCTTCAAGATGTATGCTGACAAAGCTAAGCTTGATGTTAAACAATTAGATTTCTGCTTTGATGGGGATAAAATATGTCCAGCAGAGACTCCCAGTAGCCTTGGGATGGAGGACGATGACATCATTGAAGTGCATGTGAAGCCGAACTAATCTAGGTAAAAATGGGATTTCCTTGATGGCTATACTAGTTATGTTTTTGCAGCATACATGCATTTCATTCTTCTGATTTTCGGTTGTATATTTCTTTAATGGCAAACCTTATAGCACCAAAATAATGCTCAATCCTTCTCTGGAATGCGTGTAAGCTAGGGGTGGGCGTGGGTCAGGTTGGTTTTTTTTCAACCCAGCATGGTTGGTTTGATCGAAAATTAACCCACTTATTGATTTAAACCCAACCCAATCCAAATCAATCAAGTTTGGGCTTCGACCCACTTAAAGTTGGATTCGATTTATTTGTTAAATTTGAATAATTTTTTAGAGTTTGAAATTACTTAAAAACCTCCGTTTTTAAACATATATATAAGGAATTCTTTTCAAAAATAATATATAAATAAGTTTAAAATTTATGAAGCATTTTATTTTCTTACAATTTTTTGGAATTCATTCATTTTATCATCATGTCTTTAATTTTTACTTTATTGTCAAATAACATTGTATTTGTACAAAATGTTCATGTGAATCGGTTTATGTGAAGAAAATAGACATTTATAAATTATGAGTTAGACATTTATAAATAATGAGTCATTCTCTTATATTTACTATTGTGGCTATTTAAATTTTTTTTCATCTTAAATATTAATTTTTTAATTTATCGGGTTGAATTGTGTTTTAATTCATAATCTGAGACCCAACCCAACCTCAAATTCAATTTTCCAATCCAATTGAACCTAAAAAATTGACTCAAACTGGTTTGGGTTGGGTTGGAAAATTGAAAGATGAATTTCATTAAAGAGCCTGTGTTACCCCATTAATCAAGTAGTAATCCAGCTAATTCTACAATTTTCATTTCCTAGGCAATACTATTGAAGCCTCCTTCCAGAATTTACTTCTTGATCCTTGTTAACACATTTGTCCAATTCTATACGTAGGGCCATCTCTCTTACAAGCATATTGAAGTTTGTCTGATGACATTTTTCTTGCTGAATGCATATTGTTTTTATTTATTAATAGCAAGAGAGGTGGACTGCCTGCTCCAGAAAATAAAGAACATAAAAGTTCTTATTTTTAACCTTCCTTCTCCAAATACTTCTACGAATATGCCTTTTTTATGCAGCAGTACATTTTTTTGGAACTGCCATTTAAATAAAAATGAGAGATTACCCGTTGCTATAGCTTGGATGTGAAAGACATCCCTATGCCCTGAAAAGCTCTTGTTCCCTTCATTCTTCTAAATCCACTGCTGGAACACTTGTAACCGAAGACCAATGTTTGACCTCAGTTGACATCACACAATCCCGACTCTGTTTTCAAGCAACCCCAGCTTAACAAAGTTTCCTGCACCGCCTCAATATGTCAGTAGAAGAATGGCATCTCTGGCAGCATTTTACACTAAAATGCCACCTGTAGGTACCTCAGATCATTGCCTTGTACCAGAAAAGGGTACAAGGAGCTTCTAGCCCTCTCAATACCTTCATTGCCCTCACCCCTTTACTGCATCCTGCACGTCATACAAGCTGGCATACAAATTCTCCAAACAACTAATACTTCAATCTTTTAGCAGCTCTTGGACGAAACATTTTCGAGTCACCCCTACTACTTATCCAACAAAAATATCTGTCAGCCCATTGCCAATCCAAAAGCCAAAATATTTTGAAAACTCAATCCAAGAGTTAACTAGTCACATTCATAACTCCATAAGAAAGCTGGATCCTAAACCGAAATTTTGACCTGTCCCTGTGATTTTTTTTTCAGTATGAAACTGGTTAGAGTTTGTATTTTATATTTAAGCTTATCAGTATCATGTTCCGGACTTGTTTCAGGGTTTTGGATGATCTGTGGCATCCAAGCTGATGATTTACTTCCTTGGAGTCGAAGGCTCTTTTGTAAAATATATTGTTTGTTGTCCTGCAACTGTAAATTGAATTATACCTTCTTCTTTAATGCAAATCAAAATATTATAAGCTAGACTATGGATGAGTTGAGATTTGTTATTCATATTTAGCTGTTTGTGTGTTGTGACGCCTTATTACATCAGATTGAGTAAGCATTTAACCCATGATTGTAAGCGAAATAAAAAAAAGCCAATTTACACAATTTTAGATTATACAATAAATATAACGCTGTTCGCATGTAAATTTTACACAGTTTTTTTGTACGAGTATTCCTTCCAGAGGAGAAATGACGTAGTTTTCATTTATCGATACCGTCCTAGGACCTAGAACAGACAAAAATTAACAGATTCAGAAGGTGTTTGGTGAGGATTAAAATCAGACTTTTAGGAGATTGTGATAAAAGTTTTTGAAATGTGTGATTAAAAAGTTGTGGGACCAAGAAAGATGTGGTTGATATTAATTGTTTGACTTTGACTTAGATAAAATTCAAATTTTAATCTGGAGCAAACAAATCCTCTCGCTTTATCAAAAAAAAGGAAGAAGAAGCATATTACCATGGCCCTTTATTATTTTGTTCCTCCACCGAAAATGGCCGTAATCCCCCCAATCGCCACATGTACCTTTCACCTCGAGTTATGCTACCGGTATAAGAAATAGTTGAAATAATTTTTACAGATGAATACTTGACAATTTTTCATTGGTTTTGAACCCAATAATGATAGAAAATGTACCATACAGTTGCTGCGTTGGCAGCAACGCTCTCCTCCGTCAAATGCAGCCGCAAAGGCAACCTCTGTTCATCGGCGAAGCGGAGGCTTTTATCAACGGTGTCTACGCCGGCTTGAGTCTCCAGTCCTTGCTGAGTGCTACCCAACAGTGTCCGCTGCTGGAGCCTTATTTCAACAACAGCATCATTTCCACTGCGATTCCACCGTACAACTTTTTCTCCAAGACTACGTCATGTGTTGAAGAAAACTCCTGTGTTTCCAACTTGTTCCTGAGTTATTGTCTTTGAACTCAGTGAAATCGGTGGCATGCACCATTGAGTCTTTCAACAACCATGACTCGGTTAGCAGGAACTAACACCAGGGGACAGTGTTGCCATCAAGCACGGTGGCTAGGAAGCGGCGGCTGCAGACCTTGCTTACACAAAGGGCTGCTGCATTTGTTCTGTTGAACAGTTGGTTTTGCTGAAGAAAAATGCTGAAAAGAATCTGAATCTCCAGTTTGGACCATGGGTAGTGATACTGTTAAAGAGTGAGCAATAGTTGGGCTAACACTGGGCCCAAATTTGGTATTTCAAGGACATGAACCCATATAAGGAGGCCCTAGTTGTCAAGATTAGCGTTACCCATTTCTGGGTCATCCTCAACGGACACAGCGCTATCCTAATTGAGAAGCCCATTTCCTGCATGGAGTCCAACAAAGTTTTATCACTCTTTCGAAAGCCCATAACAATCTCACTAATTTTGGGGCTCGCTTTTTTCTGCATTTGAGTATTTGAAGACGTGGTCATTTTTCATCTTAAGATAATCCACGATTTGACCCTTTAAAGAATAGAGTTGGCAAAGGACGGGTATTGCAGGGTTTGCAACCTCAGCGTGGAGAGTTCGATTCCTGCTTAGAGCAGCTGAGTGTTGTAATAACCATTATTGGTTGGAGCAGTTTGGTGATGTAATAATCATGGAGGAGACTCCTTTGGGGTCAAGAGTATAAAAGGTGCACGGACCCTAGTCAACTTGGGCATAACCCGCGGTTTACTTCCGCTAGTTACTGAGGAGTCGGTGGCTGGTGATCCAAGATATAGTCTGGCGTAAGTTGAAAAACCTGGATATAAAAAAAAAAAAAAAAGAATAGAGATGTAAAATTGTTGGGACATTATGGTCAACAAAATAGTCCAACCTAGCTTAGCATAATGCACGAAATGGCAAAGAAGTATATTTATTATAAGTGAAAATTAAAAATAAAATACAAACTTAGGAGGAGACGTGCAAACTGACCTTCAACCGATAAAAAAACATTGTAGAAAATTTAACAAGTCTTCATCCTTGGAAGCTAAAATAGTAAATAAACCATTTTTTTACATCTCATACGCCATCGTTATGCTTCGCTTCATTATCCACCTTGTCAAAAAATTCATAGGCTCCTCGCCGCTAGTCTTCTAGGGGCATGTCAGTATAGGACCAAAGTTGATTTTTAGTATGTCAAATCCCTCATAAGTCTCATCATGTATATATCCAAACGTGTCTTTGATATTAGGGTTCGTTTGATTGCAAGGATGAAATTTAGATGAAAAGAAAACGAATTATAGGGAATTGAATTGTTTAAAATTTGTTTTAGATGGAATTGTGATTAGAATTATGCTATTTTGTCCAAATTGAATTACAAAAGGGGGAGTACCCAAGTGATGTGGCGCCCCCCATTGGAAGAGACGGCTAGTGGACCAGCCGCCTCGGTCAATGAAGGGGCGCCACATCACTTGGACACCCACCTTTTTGTAACCTAACTTGGGTGGTGTAGCATAATTCTTGTGATTAATAGTGTTTGATTGGTATAATTTTTCACCTAATTTGTTTGACTTTATTTTTATGCAAATTGTTACTTTTTGGGATAAATTTTTTTATAATCTATATTAAAATTTGTTTGGATTACCAAAAAGTAAAAAAAATAATTTTCGAAATTTTTGTGTTCGTTTGACCTTATTTTTCATGTAAATTGTCAATTAAATGGATAAATTTTTTTACCATTGGATTTAGAATATGTTTTCATTGCCAAAATGTTAAAAAAAAAAAAAAAAAAAAAAAAAAGGTGATAAACACTTTCTTACCAAAATCATGGAAAAATAAAAGGTGGAAAATGTGCTTTAAATGGTTGTACTTAGAAAAGGGATGAAAATGAATTTCATGGAAAAGTTATGCAATCAAATACCAAAATTAAGTATGGAAAAAGAATTGATTTTCCTTTTCCACCTTAATCAAACGGACCCTTAATGCTACTTAATCTTGATATTTCGTTTACTTGTTAGAATTTTAGAACATTTTGATTTATGTTTTTGTATTGCTTTATATATTAGGTGAATTGGTGTCAATGATGCAAAACTTGGAGAAAAGAATGATTTTGGCATGAATCAAGGAAAAGTTGATGTTGATTATGTGAAACTTGATGATTGGAGACTAAATTGAAAGAAAGAAGTGAATAAGTAAAAAATGAGAGATATGTGATCAAAATATTTCCACAAATCAATTTTCAACTGCATATGCATGTTCCAGAGTTTGAGACCCCTTTTTGACATAGTAAACGTTCGAATTGGGAAACATTATTTGAAGTAAAGTTGTAGCGTTTTGGGTTATCTTTCCAACTCATTTTGAATTGTCTCAATCGGATATCAAGAGAAAAAGTTATGATAAAAATATTGAAGGATGCGCAATGCTGATTTTTCACCGAAAAGTGGGCAGCGCAACATCACCGTTGCTGAATTTTAACAGCAGCACGTCGCCGCAATGCCACGATTGTGGCATCAGGGTGCCGCTGGGCGAGAAAAAAGATTTTTTATTTTTTGGATTCATTTTTTGGCCCAATCTGATTCCAACCCTCCTATAAATACAAACTTAAATACCACTTTTGAGGAGAATTGAAGGGGATAAGGTTCAAAAAATAAAGGAGGCAAAGGCAATTTGACGAAAAAGATTGATTCAACCATTCAAAAAATAGTTTTATCTTTCTTCTCTTCGTGTTATTCTTCAATTGTATAGATTTAATATCTCATATCATGAACTAAAAAATTCTTCTAGGGTTTGATTAGCCAAAATTTGAGGATATGATTTGATTTTGTTTTAATTATTTTTATGAAAATTTTCAATTCTATTTATTTGTGTTTTTGATTTAATACTTTCAATTAATAGGCCACTAATTGAATGATAAGATGCTAATCAATTTCGATACTCGAGAGAGAAAAATTTAAGCACGATCACAACAATAACACAATCTAGATTTTATGGTTTCGAGAGAAAATAAAGAATCTATGAAACTTGTTCCATATAAAAATCACGATCTTGATAAATCTTGATTTTAATTCGAAATAGATATTGAAATTAATTTTTTTTTGACTAATTTGTACCCGGCACTCGAGAGAGAGGATATAATTACATTAGAGTTCTTGCTTATAAATGTGAAAAATTGATTAGAGATAACTAAATTTTTGAAAATCATATTTGATGGGTGAAATCATACCTTAGGCTCTCCTATATTGATTACCTCGCATAACTTGCATCTATTCATTGATTTCGTAACAACCATCCCTAATTTAGATAAAACATTGATTCAAAAATTTATTCATCTAGATAAAATAGAGACTACATAATTATAGTACTTAATCTAAAATTAAACTACAATATTTGTAGGTTCGACACTCTAATTTCATTTATATATTACAAAATTTGACACCTACACTTGAAATATATAATTTACGTTGTATAAAATGCGTAACAATCTCTTACATACATAAAGTCGCGTGCACTTGAAAGTAAGTTGGTTCCTCAAGTATGAATGGGAACCAAATTATGAATAATTTATCTATACTAATAGTTGAAATTGAAGATATCTCCTTCAGAGAGAACGCAGAAAAAAATTAATCAATACATTAATTTTGTTAGAGAAAAATTTTTTTTGATGCTGGTGCTGAAAAGTTATGATGTTTGAAGAATATATGAAAATGAGAATGAAAATTAAAACAATTAACCAATTAATTTCTTCTTCATTTCTATTACTCAGTGGACATAAAAATTTGATAAATATTAACACATGGGACAAGTTTTTGAAAGCCTCGAGAAGGTAATGGATTACGAGGAGTTCATAGGTCAACCTACCCTCATGCAGTAAGCTTGAGTTCATTGCTGAAATGTCAATATTCTTGCTTCTCCTGTCAAATTATCCTTTACCATCACTTCACTTTATTTATATATATATATAAAGAAATATTAAGAGCCCGTTTGATGCACATTATTTTGAAGAAAATGTATTTTTTTTATATAATGATGGTGAATATGTGATTGAAAAGTTATTGATGTGATGTAAAATATTATTTTATTGAAAAATGTGTGGTTGAAAATGAGTAAAAGAATGATAATGAGAATGAGAATCAAACAGGGCCTGAATTTATAGAAAAATCTCATGTATATAGATAATTTTAAAAGAAAAATAATGGTCGAACCCCAATTTTGAGAGTCTCCCACCGCTTCGTCCCTAGAGCATTCAACTTTGTGGAGGAGGTAAATCGCGGAATGTGCCTCAACAGGTCAGAGTACAAGAGCTGTCATACTGGTGTCTACAAAGAATCCAATTCTAAACCTTGTAAGAGGCAGAAATCGAACCCTCACACTGCGACTGCCAGCTCAGTTGAGACTACCTCACTCCCCTTCTTTGTCCTGGGAGGCTCATGTATATAAATAATTGAGAATTCTCACACACGACACAAGTATGCTATCATGTCAACAATTCATTACTTTTACTTATTCTTCCATATCGTTGGATACATGATAATATATAATAATTTTTTTTTTGCCTTCTTAAATTGTATATAACGTAAGACTTAATTCAATGTAACAAACAAGTTATTAACAATTAAATTGTGAATATTAATTTCCCAAGTTGTGTGCATAATGAAGCGAGTATAGAATTGAATATGCATCGATGAACTCAATTAATAAGGACAGAAATATAGTCAATTTGATTCTCTTCCAAAACACTAGCAAACAAAAACCACCTTCGGACACAGATCACCCCACAGCTTTATTATCAACCTCATCTGCCGCACAATACGTGACATTTTCTAACCTCGATATTTACACTCCCTTTTTCATTTTACTTTCCCTTTTTCCTCTCAAATTCAAACCCACCAGAAAACGAGATTAAGGTGTGTTTGGCATTAGGAAAACGAGTAAAAATTAATTTAAATAGAAATATAGAATCACAGACGTTGAGATGTGATAGCATATGTCCAAAATGCCCCTGACACAATCCTCTAAATTTGTTCTCACTCAGTACCAGTCCAGTGTTTTGTCGGCATGCACTTTTCACGGAGCACAGGACAAAGAGTTTACTGGAATAGGAAGATATAATATAATTCAACGTACACAGATCAATTTTCACAAGGTTCCAGTTAATTATCCTCTACCCTCACCATGGTCCTATTACAAAATCAAATGATCATATATCAAGAATAAAGGGTAGTTTTGGAATCTTGTACCGATAGGGTTATATCTAGAATGAAATATTTGGAACTAAAATTAATGAATTTATGTGTTAGCCCATTCATTAGCAACTTAGGTAGGTGAAGGTGGACATCATGTTAAAATAAGTCAGTTCTAATGTTAAAAGTTTGAACCATTACGAATGGTTCACATTGGAGGAGCAAGTTCAATTAAACTCACTCGAATATAGTTTCGTGTCAGTTTATACTAGTAGATTATCTTGTAATGCACATGGAGAATCGGTACATATGATTTCTTCTTTAATAATACTACTTAAAATATTTATAAGATCGATCACCATTGCTAGGGGATATTTTTTTTCGTGACCTCGTCTAAATTGAGTTTTGAGGGTGTATACAAAAAGTCAATTTTATTAAAAGAAATGATTTTCAACTTTTCATAATTATTGATGTGAAACTTTACGATTTACACTCGTATAAATAGTAATGGCATGTAATAGAAATCATATCTAATTATAATTCCTCACACAATAATACAAAAAAACATTAAACTACTTTTCATCGACACCTAATTTATAAGTATTGTAATTTTTTGCTCTGCCTTGGAAAATTACCATCCATGATTTCCAAATTAATCCTATGAAACACATAAATATATTATTTTATGTATAAGCTCTTTAAATTTCTTTCAAATTGTAGGAAGATTACTATGTAAATTTCTTTTAAATATTCGCTTACATTTGATTCAAATTAAAAGTTAAGTCAAAGTTGGGGATGGCAATTTAATCCCCCCGTCTCGACGGGCCCCACCCCTAATGGTATCTAAAAAATTCATCCCGACTGATTGGTGAGGTGGGGCGAGACAGGGTGTAAATGGTCGTTTCGTGACGGGTCGCGGGGCGGGATGATGAAGCCTTGCCCCGAATCCGCCCCGTGAAAAAAATAATTAAAAATAGAATTTTAATAAATTGTTAGTTTTAAAATATTATTGAATGTATTTACAATTTTTTAATATGTTTCTAATCCAACAATTATATTATACAATTGTTAATTTAAAATTTTACATAACTAACTATTATTATATAATTTATAAATTCG
Source organism: Osmanthus fragrans (assembly GCA_019395295.1). Taxonomy (NCBI): domain Eukaryota; kingdom Viridiplantae; phylum Streptophyta; class Magnoliopsida; order Lamiales; family Oleaceae; genus Osmanthus; species Osmanthus fragrans. The sequence continues at coordinate 28,850,768 of CM033343.1, forward strand.
GTCATTCAATCATTTTATTATAATTAAATTATATAATATGAAATTATGAATTATGACAATTAAATAAATATTTGTTGCTTATGAAAGATTTATACCAATTAATCAAAGTAAGTTAATATCTTGATCGAAAATATTAAAAAAATTTAAAATATATGGACTGACCTTTAGATTTTGGGTTAAGGGTTGAATTTTAAATAATAACATAACTCGAATTTTTAAAAATGTAAAAAAAAAAAAAAAAAAAATTAAATGGGGCAACAAACGGAGCAAATTATTGCCCCGTCCCCTCCCCGATCCGCCGCGCACCTCACCCAGCTTCGTCTAAGGCTGGACGGGACACTGGATGAGACAAAAGTTGGAGGGAGGCGGGGTGGGGTGGGATAGAGGTGCCCCACTCCGAACCCGTCCACATTGCCATCCCTAGTCAAAGCAATAATTAATTTTAACTATATATTTTATGGAATCTACAACTTTTAAATAATACATTCTATAAACTTTTATTAAAATTTATTAAAAACTGGATTTTTATTTAAATCAAAAAGGGTAAACAAGGGAGAATTTAATTTTGTACCTCCACAAATTAATAGATTAACCTGCTTTGCCAAGCCGATAAAAGGTCAGGAAAAGCAGGTATCTCACATGAGGTGGGTCTCATCATTAAAAATAACCCAAAAAAACCCCTCCCCACCCCATGAATATGAGTGGGTCTGTACAGGGTCTGACAAATCGACCTCGTACACCCGGCTCGATCCCAAATTAATTCCCACCTACACCTACCTACATTTTAATACAAATTCTCTGCAAACTTCAAAATTCCGTAGCTGCTGAAATTACTCAAAATTGCAGACTTCAAAATCTTCAACTGTGCCAATTTTACCAAAATTCTCCCTCTCTCTAAATTTTCTCAATATTAACTCTCTCTCTCTCTCTCACACACACACAGAGACATACATACATTCCGACTCAATAATAATAAATGAAAATAAAATTGAGTAGACAGCAGTAAAACCAAAAAAATGTTTTGATGAAACAGTCAACCCAAAAAATGACGCCCATCAATCACACATTTTGGTAAAACGTTATACTTATTCCTGCAAAAATTAATCTAATTATACAAATTTTTCAAAAACAAAAAGTGTTGACAAGATCTAAAAAATTGATTTTCTTTGATTTAAAAAATTAGTTGTGAAATGATTGATCTATATGTCGTCAACATATAGTTTGTAAACTAAGTTTGTCAATCTAATTTGTACAAATAGCATGATTTTTTTTTTGTAAAGTTTTATCTTACCTTTTACGTGAGAGTCTAAACAAAATATGTTTCAAGCTTTGGAAGACTAGAACTAGCAGACAAGTGCTCAGCACAGAATCTAAACTTACCTGTTTCTGGGAAAATGAGGTTACATGTCAATACCCTGTAAAGTAAAAATTTACTACATTTGTGCCAGTAGAAAAATCTCTTTTAAGCAATACCAAAAATGTAAACTGGGTCTGAATTCGACATAAAGCCAAATCTTACTGTTATGCAGAATCCATTCTTTTACTGTTCAATCTTTTCAGACTGATCTTGTGAAAAATCAGTATATGAAAAGACATGGGATTTGAATCAGTGGTTAATATTTTAGTCCTTTCAAAGTTTGAACTGAATCACTTGTATTTTGAATTATGAACAAATGATAATCAATCAACTAGAAGAAATAATAAACAAATTATGTATGCATTAATTCAAGACATATTAAGACCAGCGTGAAGACAGTAAACTTCAAGAACTCGCTTTTATATACATCATGAACGTTCATTTCTAGATATCTGAAGCAAAACAGGGAAAAATAAAAACATCTTGAAATACCAAAATAGCCACGGTTTACCCCCTTCAAATTACTAGAACCTTCAAAATATCATCATCACTATAATAAAGAGAAAAACGTGGGTATTTTGGGTAAATTCTAACAAAAACTATAGCCAAAAACTTAACAGAAAAGGCTAGTAAATAACATAGCTTGATTAGCTTCTACTTGTTGTGGAGAGGATCTGGGCAACTGGGTATTCTTCTCTTTGAATCAATGAATGTACCATTTTCAGTAGTGTTGAGATCAGAAAGTCTGGCACTGAAATACTCCCGGAAGATTTCTGTTTGATTCTTGGCGGATTCTACTGTTTGCGTTTCTCCCTCTACTTCCTTCATTGGCGTTTCTCGAAGAATCCTTATTGCTTCGGCTTTGTTTTCACTGAAGACCCAAATATGAAGCGCCGAAATGATCAAAAGTATTATAAGAGAAGAGTACATGACTGCTCTTCTTGCTCTTCTTCCGCCGGAAAATGACATCGCTGGAATATACCCACATAAAGATGAAGAAAGACGAAATGTTCTTTGGAGATTTCCAGTAAATAATTGCCGTGTACTGAAATATGATTACCCTTTAGCCACAAGCTCTCTTCTTCTCTCTCACACACACGCACGAAGAGACTCGATCAAATACTTGAGTACGAATTGACAGCTTTGTGTTTTACATATATTATAGAGAGAGAGAGAGAGAGAGAGTCGTTCTCATGCAAGATAGGACCCACTGATAGGAACATACATCAATTAGGCGCTTTTGAACTGTAGATAGCGAGCCGGTGTTTGATTGGAGGGGAATTAGGGTTTAATCGAGGAGTAACGTTATTTCTACATAATTATTTACAATTGAAGTCTAGCTCATGTTTGGAAAAAATTATAAGTTCTTTATAATTTAAAGTAAAAATTAAATATTATTTGAAATACTATAGACTTGCAATTTGTGGGACCCATAACCCCTCTACATTACATTTTTTTCTCTCAAATAAACATGTACAAGAACTACGTGCTCATGACGTGTCTACGATGAGTTTTTTTCTGTGTCAAAAAAATGTATATAAAATAAGACACTATGTAGAATGTGATATGTGTGTGTATGTAAAGTATTCAAAAACCGTCGATGTAGAGACAAAAGAGAACAAATACCACTCAATACAATCATGATCACACTCCCTAATTGAATGCTAAAGCGATCTAATTCGCATCGACAACGTACACTCCACCTTAATAAGAACAAATATGTGTACTTCTTTCCTAGATGCATAATGTCAACTATTAAGTCTCGTTTGGGTTTCCTTTCCTTTCCTTTTTTTTTTTTTTACTAAAATTAAAACTTTCAATAAATAAATGATTGATAAGTGAAAAATACTTGTGGATATTAAGAAATTTACTGTTAAAATTAATACTTTATTTTTAAAAGTAGAACTTCAGAAGAAGAAAATGAAACTCAAACGATGGTTATTTTAAACATACTATTGATATTTATATATATTTTATCAATTGATTGTAGAAGTAATAATGGGATTAGGTGCCTCTCGGGGTTTAATTCAGTAGTGCAAATAACAAGAGTGAGGTAATCTCAATTAAGTTGGCAGTCGCAATGTGAGGGTTAGATTCCTACCTCTTACAATGTTTGAAATTGGACTCTTTGTGGGTACCAGTATGATAGCTCTTGTACCCTGGCCTGTTGAGGCACATCCCGTGATTTATCTCCTCCACAATGCTTTAGGGGCGGGGCGGTGAGAGACCCTCAAGGTTGAGATTCAACTTTTTTTTTTTTTTTTATTAATGGGATTAGGTATCGAAAATATATTAGTTGATCATGTGTTTGGGTTCTCTCTCTCACTTGGCATTGTTTAATATATTCCAAAACATTGGTTCTGCACAGAAATGATTAAATTAAAAGGATATACTCAGGAATTTAAATGAAGAATAAGACATAGATTTGCAAAAACATGAGACGGTCGAAGCTGGTAGGTTATTTGACCGGGAATCTCGCTACGGTGCTAAGAAAGAATTTTGTTGTCTAACGAATCTCGCTGTAAAACGGTGCTAGGTGGGTCCCATGCGGACCCACCTCATTAAAAAAACCCCCCAAAAAAGAATTTTGTACAGGGCCTGTGAACCAGCGCCCTGTACAGGCAGCAAAACTCAACGAATATATATTGAATTTACAGAGAATAATACATGCATACATACATTTATAGTATCATGATAATTGAGGAATATATGTTGCAAAACCTAGGTTCGTACCAACTTGTTTATCAAAATTTGAAATACAAATTATTTGTTTACTATTTCTAATTTCTAGCGAATATTTTGAAGAATAATGCTATTTGTAAATTATGTATTTTTCGAGTCGAAAGCGAAAATTAAAAAATGGTCCGTTCTTTGACTTTTCTTTGATCTCCATAAAAGTTCGTCAAGCCTAAGGCACCATCAATTCAATTCAAATCACGTCATATATTATTCTACATTTACTTTAAAAGACGGGGGCAAAACGTATGAACAATTCTAAAAAAATGATAAATCACTGTCCATTTCAAACATTTTCTTGTTTTAATCAAAATTAATGCACAAGTTGCAAACATACCATTACCAAATTTATTGTGACCGTGATGCATCTGGATGTGTTGCAACAACGAATTAAATTTATATAATGGCATCACGCAAAAGTGGTTGAATATTTATTATATATCTTATTCTATAGTTAGTTGATTTAAATATAAATTAAATAAATAATAGGTTTTTCTCAAGCTGAATAGCAATTTGTACAAAGTGTACATTCTTTAGTAAAGTAAAACCTTATAGAAATTTTTGTATGATAATCCGTAATTATTGAATTATAATAATCTTTCCATATATAAATTAATTTTCCGTTGGAATAAATTATTAAATTACTATGCCACGTAAAAGAATCACCTTTTACACAATTTTATGTATGGTTCGTGTAAATTCACGGGGCAATGTAGGGAAGAATCGCCTTTTCATTTAAGTTTGAACTTTGGAACATACTTCGAAAGTGTATAAAGTAACCCCAGAAGATATTTTGGTCGTCGGATTCTGTTCCAAAAGGGACTTAAAAGTTGATAGGGTTTGACTCTACAAAAAAAAAAGTCTTTAAGCATATCTGACTTCTGGATTCCTTCAAAAAAGTTCAGGCCCTTTCAGCTTTGTACCTCAATTTTGTTCTTCATTTTGGCATTTCTTCTTGTCTTCATTCTTTCTTTTGCCAATGTTCAATTTCCTGTCTTGGACAATTTTATAACCCCCTCTTAATTTTATTTAATTAAATCTTCAAACTATGAAGGAATTCGATAAAATTAACAAGCCATTTAGAGTACCGTCTTTTAGTTTTGTTATCCAATTTAGTGCAGAGCTAACTTCTTACTTGACCATCAGTTTAACTATACATGATGTCGAGTCGATATGAACCCTACATTTGTATACATTTTATTTTTCTCGTTTCCTTACTTTTGTCTTTTCTTGGTCACGTAAACACACAAGCTAGGCTTCGAAAATCTTGTTAGGGTTCATTTTAAATTAAAACTAATGATCAATATACTAATTTACGAGAATACACATTATCCAAAAGCTGAAAATAAAGTGTTAACCTGCAAGTCTACAAAAATGTCGTCTTCATCTTTAAGCCTTCAAAGGACAATCCAGAATTACCTCATTTGGCGCTGTCAGAATATCCATCTTTAGATGAGTGGTTTGATAAAATAGAAGAGGAAATTGTCCCTTCAGTTATTTCTAATACAGAAAAGGAAGAGTTGGTAACTTTAAATTTAAATTATGTTAAATTGTTGTAATAAAGATTTTCATTGTAGGCCTGCCTCATTACATTTTACAACATATGGGGGAGCTCAATGTTCTTGAAAGTCAGCCTATTTTGAATGCAGATATTCTTGCGGAAAATAGGAAATTCATGGTCCTGGAAATTTTATCCAAATTAAATGGAGATTTGAAAATGCCTTAACATTCTGCTACAAATTTGTAAACTCTTTCATTTGAAGATTCTAATGCATCAGTGTTAAATTCGGACGCTAATTCTGTCACTATCTTAGATGAAAATCTGGACATTGATCATCCTCTTGTATCTCAACTTGATGAAGCAAACTCCATACACTTTCCTACGACCGGTCATATAATACCCCAGTTATTTTTATATCGTAAAGGAGCAATATATCTATAGCTAACCAAATTATTTTATTAGTCCAAGTTTACTTGAAATATATATTTTTCCTGTGTCTAATTGTTGACTTTTTATTCGTTATAGTGTGACCCAAATTCCAGTAGATTTTTGAGTTATATTTGGAGTGGTCTTGGAGAGATCAAAATTTTGGATCAGGAAGATAGTTGTCGCATTTTCGCTAGCTCTTTGCTAGCTGATCACTCGAGCAACACCATCAAATTTGTAATAGGAGAAAACAAGTAGGAAACATTTAGGAGAAAACAATATTTTTCTCTCCATCTCTCTACTCACTATTTTCTCTCTACTATATCCTATTTATCTGTGGCATTCACTATTGAACGTACCATCTATGCGCATCACTAATGAACAAACCTTAAGGCCTATTTATAGACTTCTTAAGGCGGGTTATCAGTTGACAAATGTAATTTAAATTCCTCCTCTAAAGTTGAAAAGTCAAAATCGGTGGCTATAGATAGAGTTCAAATTCAATTTGTCATCTAATTGATGAAGACTTGTTCATTAAGAAAATCATCGTGTGGCTATCAATCAATCACAAAGGCAGGGAGGAGAATTTTAGTTCAACTTTTCTTCTTTATGATAAGAGAATTTTAATTCAACTTCTCTTCTTTATGATGGTCAACAATTATGGCTGAACTTATTAATTTTCACATATGGTCAACAAATGTGACTTTAACTGTCAAAATTATCACCAAATGGGGTAATTCCTCTCTCTCTCTCTCTCTCTCTCTAAAGTGGAACATACGCCAATCTAAAAGAGAATGGAGCAACCTATTCATCCTAATTTTCCTGAGAGTGTTTGCTTATTAAATAAACGCATGCATTCTTGTTTTCCGGTTAACAATTTTTATTGCGAGATATTGGTGGGTTACTCTCAAAACCACCTGCCAATATTAGTGCCCTTCTATGACATGTTTCGTGCTTGTTCGAAAGCTCGACTGCCACTTTGTTCGTGAGAAGGTTGCAACGGGGACTCTTGTTACTCGTTACATTTCATCCTCTTCTCAACCTACTGTTATCTTTACCAAGACATTGCCTAATGATGTGCTTCAGTTGTTACGAACCAAGCTTGAGTGTGCCTGATAAGGAAATAAAGGATTATTCTATTTCTACAAAGTTGGGTTATAAAAATGGTTGACAAAATGTCAAGTGACGACTCCAAATTTTGCAGCTTTAAAATATTTTGAACTTGTGTCATCAATTGAAGTTGGTTTATAACAATATAATTTAAACCAGCAATCACATTTCTCACTTATTGTCACATAATAATTGCTTGTTAAAGTAATACAACTTGTGAGACCATAGCCAACATCCGATTATTGATAATAAATTAATGCATAATTCCTTGTTTTCGAACACCAAAATTTAATTCTTAGTAGTTAGTACTACAAACAAATTGAGGGTTATTTATTTCAATAATTTTTTTTATGAGAAGTAAATACAAAAGGATAACAAATACGTCAACAAGGTATATGAGTTAGGATTTCACCGTCGCAGTCTTTCTTGGAAAAAAAATTATGTAAATGCATATATAAGATCTTAGGGTGTGTTTGATAGAAAGGTGGAAAATGGGTGGCAAATAAAATGTTTGGCAGGGAAGTGAAGAAATTGTTTTAGAGTGAATTGTAATTAATGGTGTTTGATGGTATAATTTTTCACCTAATCCGTTTGGCTTTGTCTTTCATGCAAATGGTTTCTTTTTGGGATAATTTTTTTACAATATGTATTAAAATTTGTTTGGATTGCCAAAAAGTAAAAAAAAAAATAAAAAAAAATATTTTCATAAAATTTTTATGTTCGTTTGACTTCATTTTTCATGCAAATTGTCAATTAAATGGATAAAAATTCTTACCATTGAATTTAGAATATGTTTCCATTGCCAAAAAGTTAAAAAAAAAAAAAAAAAAAAAAAACACCCAACAAGGTGGAAAATAATTTATCACTAAAATCATAAGAAAATATTTTCCTGCTTTTGTGCTTCAAGGGATTGTACATTAGAAATTGGTGGCAAATATTTTTCAGGGCAAATTTGGCTAATCAAACAGCCAAAAGTAGGAACTAGGAAAATATTTTCCTAGTTCCAGGGCAAATTATGCATATCAAACGCGCCCTTATATTTTTCTGAAAGATGAACACTAAGGAATAATGATTATATCGATAAGAGAAAAAGGAGAGAAAATTATATATTGCATAGTAAACATATCAAATTAGATGTATATTGATAAAATTTTGTTTGTTAATAAATAATAAGTGAATCAAACATTATTTTTAACTACATATTCATTGAATTCACAATTTTTATTTATTTTTTAATAATGTATTCTATGATATTTATAAACTTTTTATCAACTTTATCAAAATCACATAGCTTTCAATAGAAATTAATGTCCTTGAATGAAGGAAGCGATGTCATGCAGGAAAAGGTTGGTGCAGTTGATAAACACTAAAATGTACAATACTAGAATAGGTGTTGCACCCAATTAACACACTAGTCTCATATTTTAATGTGATTGCAAATAGAATATAAAAATAAAAAATAGGTCATTGGTTGTGACAGTAGAAGTCGAATTATAAAAATTTATGAATTAGTCCTCAAAAGATTCGTGTTTGGGTAAGTTTAAAAGATTTACTTATTAGAATAAACTTTTGATAAGTAAACTTTTTCAAACCTGAAATTAATATGAAAGAACTTTCAATAATCTACTTTTTTTTTTTTTGAAAATATATATATATATATATATTAATGTAAGATTGTTGGAGAATGGAATCAGTAGGGCTTCCACGAGTAATTATTATTATTTTCCTTTTAGAATTCCCAGTTAATCGTTACAAAGAATAAACTTACGTTAAGTAAACCTTTTCAAACTGGAAATTAATATGAAAGATATTACAATAATCTACTTTTTCAATTTTTTATTTTATTATTATTTTTTTTAATGTAAGTTTGTTGGAGAATGGAATCGGTAGGGCTTCCACGAGTAATTTTTTTCCCCTGTTAGAATTCCCAGTTAATTGTTACAAAGAATAAACTTTTGTTAAGTAGACTTTTTAAAACCTGAAATTAATATGAAAGAACGTTCAATTGTCGACATTCCTATGCACTAGAACAGACTATTAGATAGATCGAGAAAAGGTTCGAAGACTGTTTGCACTTTGATGGTCAAGTCAATATAATGAGTGTAAAATAATGAGGGGGTATTTAACTAGAGTTAAAACTACAAATCTTTATTGTGATATGGGATCCGCCTATATAAAGCGAGGGAAATTGACCAATCAAGAAAAGAAACATGTTGTTTAATTAAATAGGTCCAATCAATTTGTCAATATCAAGTTGGCCAATGTAGAATTCCCTCCATACCATGTTAGTTATAGATATAGAATAAAGCTTCTTGTACATTTACTATATGACAATTTGGATGACATTGTGTGTAAATTCAAAAATGCTTTGACGGGAAAGTGTGTTGAATTCAAAAATTGTCCAATCATGTGTTGATACGTGATACAATGTCAAATTTGATGTCAAATATAATGTATAAGTAGCATGATTGATAGATATAACACAAATCATAAAAATAGACGTAGAATAAAATTCAGAGTTGCCAACCCCCAAATAGGAGGTGATAGAATCTCTTCAATGAATATACAACGTGATTCCCCTCATATGGGCAGTACACTAACATTTGCCATAATTCTGTTTTTGTACCCGAAGTTTCTGAATTTTTAACTTGTTCATTTCGGTCCTTGAACTTCCAAAGTTGGTCATTTTGGTCCCCAAGTCGACTTTACTATTTTTTTTTCTCGGTTTCCTTGTTCCATTCTTGACCTGTCTTCACTTCGCACTATTATCTTGTTTGTCGTCCAAACACTTGATCTACCTAACAAAAAATATCAATATAAATCAAATTTTGAACTTGACAATAATCTAAGGTCCTGCTTGATAGCCTTTGAATTCCATGGAAAATGGAATTTATTTTCCAACTTCACCATTTTTGGCTTGTTTGATGCAAAAAATCTTCAAGGAAAAACTTTTCCACCTCCTCCCCCCACCCCACCCCCCCCCACCCCACCCCACGGGCCTCTTTTCTTGGTAATTGAGGAAAACTTTTCCCACCACTTTGGTGGGAAAAGTAATTCCAAGTCTTTTTTTTTTTTTTTTACAATTGGAACAAATTCTAGACCTAATAATAGAAAAAATTGTCCCTTTAATTGATTAATTCACAATTTGCATGAAAAATAAAGGCAAATGAATGATATTCGATATAATAAATTTTTTTTTTTTTTGGCAATTAGAACAAATTTTAGATCCAATGATAAACAAATTTATCCATTTAATTCACAATTTGCATGAAAAAAAAATCAAATGAATGGTATTTAGTATGTAATTTTTAATTTTTTTTTTTTTTTTTACTATTGGAACAAATTTCAGATCTAATGGTGAAAAAAATTATTACTTTAATAAACAATTTTCAAAAAAAATAAAGCTAAATGAATACCAAAATATTCAAAATTTCAAAAAAAAAATCGTTTGGAGAATTATACCAATCAAACATAATTAATTAATAATTTTCGATAAAATAAATTTTAGACAATTCAATTCTTTATAATTCAACTGCTTTCCACCAAAATTCCAACCCTAAATTCGAGATCTAAAATAAGTGACATTACTCCTTCATTTAATCATCTTATCTGCCACCTGAAACTCTTTTTCGAAGTCTTTATATTCCCATTCAATTCACCCTACCACACACACATAGCCAATCCCCCGAAAAAGGAAAAAGAAATCCAAGAATGCCTCCCAAACATCAGGAATTCTCTCAATCCGTCAAGCTCAAGTATGTGAAACTAGGATATCAATACCTAGTAAACCACATCCTTACTTTCTTGCTGATTCCTATAATGATTGCTCTTTTTCTTGAAGCCATTCGTTCAAATCCAGAAGAAATCATAAGCCTATGGAACTCACTCCATTTCACCCTTGTCCAAATCATCTGTTCTTCATTTCTCATCATCTATATTGCTACCTACTTCCTCATGTCAAGGCCAAGAACAGTGTATCTCGTAGATTATGCTTTGTTTAAGCCTCCACAGTGCTTTCGAGTCTCCTTTGCAGGTTTGATTAAATGCGTAATTGTGTTCCCTCTCTTCTACTAGTTTCGTTTTGCTGTGTTCATTGATGTGTAAGGTATATTTTCCCTACAGGTTTCATGGAGCATGCAAGGCTGGCATTACCAACAGAGCCGAAGAGTGTGCATTTTCAAATGAAAATCTTGGAGCGGTCCGGTTTGGGCGAAGAAACCTGTTTGCCACCAGCCATACATTATATCCCACCAGTTACAACCATGAAACTTGCGAAAGAAGAAGCTGAACTGGTTATTTTCTCATGTATGGATTCACTTTTGCAGAAGACAGGAATTAAGCCAAAAGATATAGATATACTGGTTGTAAATTGCAGCCTCTTTTCTCCAACTCCATCTTTATCAGCCATGGTAATTAACAAATACAGAATGAGAAGCAACATTAAGAGCTTTAACCTATCAGGAATGGGATGTAGTGCAGGTTTAATATCTGTAGATTTAGCCAAGGATCTTCTTCAAGTTCATCCCAACTCAAATGCTGTGGTTATAAGCACAGAAATTCTCACACCAAATTCCTATCTTGGAAAAGAAAGGGCTATGCTTCTGCCCAACTGCTTGTTCAGAATGGGTGGAGCCGCCGTTCTTTTATCAAACAAGTGGTCCTTAAGTTCACGAGCCAAATATCGTTTAGTCCATGTGGTGAGAACCCATAAAGGTGCAGACGACAAAGCTTACAAATGTGTCTCTCAGGAAGAAGATCCTGAAGGTCACGTGGGAATAAATTTGTCCATAGATCTCATGGCAATAGCTGGGGAGGCCTTAAAGTCTAATATCACTACAATTGGCCCTCTTGTTCTTCCTGCATCAGAACAAATTCTCTTTCTTTTGGCTCTAATTGGTAAAAAAGTTTTCAACTCGAAGTTGAAGCCATATATTCCAGACTTCAAGCAGGCCTTTGAGCATTTCTGTATCCATGCCGGGGGACGAGCGGTGATTGATGAGCTGCAGAAAAACCTCGATCTCTCAGCCGAGCACGTGGAGGCGTCAAGAATGACACTGTATAGGTTTGGGAATACTTCTTCTTCCTCATTGTGGTACGAATTGAGCTATATCGAGGCCAAAGGAAGAATGAAAAAGGGCGATCGAATTTGGCAGATTGCATTCGGAAGTGGATTCAAGTGTAACAGTGCAGTTTGGAAGTGCAATCGAACCATAAAGGGTCCACCAGAAGGACCCTGGGCCGATTGCATTCACAAGTACCCAGTGCATATTCCAGAGGTGGTAAAGCTCTAGGAAAGAAGATGATGTTATTCAATTAATAATAAATTTGTTTTAGGAAGCATGCATTTAGCTCCTTTTCTTTTTTCTTCCTCATTCTAATGTTCTTAGACAGTTACTGGTCATGATGATTTGGAGCAAGAAAGGTTTGTATCAAGATCAACAAAAACGATGTTTAATGAATGTTATGACTAGAACATATCAAGTCTTTCATTGTATTCTCCCTCTCTATAATTCTGTTTATGATGGAGTGAGTTTGTCTGTATTATGTTCTATTTTCGCCATTAATAAAAATGTTATCTAAAGTGGTTTATTTTATTTAACAATATAAAAAAGTCTTTTGCCCCCTTCTATGGAAGGGCTAAATATATTCACACAACATTTTTTAATAATTATACTACATAGTAATCCCATGAAAAATTCATAATCTTTACTCATTATCTCATTTATCTCTCAAACTTATTCTCAAATTAATATAACTTGCTCTTGATTAAATGATTATGATTTCTCTTCAAAATTTTCTTTAAGATAGAGTAATTAAAAAGACTCATTTGTCCATTTTATTTTTAAATAAGTAAAACAAATAATAATGGAAAAATTCAATTAATTATTTGACATCATTTTAAAGTACGTTAACTATTTTTGGACGAAGACCATGATTTAAGATAAGATTTTTTAATGAATGAAATGTTAAAAATAAGAATGTGATGCAAAAAAAATTATTTAAAGGAATAATTGTGATAACGAAAAAAGGCTAATGACATTCTATGTAATTAAAATGTAATGTATTTATACCCAAAAAAAATGCGATATTAATATAACCACCCTTATAAAAATTGTATATGTACCACTCATTAATTCTATCACGCAATTCATTCTCATTCTTATTCTCATTTTTTTCTTTTTCTTCATTTCAATCATACATTTTTTAAATAAAAAATAATATACACAAATCTTAAATTTTTCATCATTTTTCCACAACACATTCTTCCATCAATCACTATTCCAAAAATTCTATTCTCATTAAAATCAACATCAAACACACTCTAAGTTTTCAAGGGGAAAATAAAATCTATTTGATTCTTCGTATTGTAAAAGGAGTTCAATCTACTATAATCAGTGCTCTAAATAGCGCGTCAAAGCGCGCTCCTTGGCGCGTAGCGCACCCCTAGCGCCAAACAAAGTCACTTGGCGCGTAATATGGCGGTCAACGCGAGGCGTTGATTGATAAGGCGTGATAAGGCGCCTAGACGTGCATTATTTATTTTTTTTATTACAAATTTTTATTATTTATTATTAAATGATTTTTTAATTGATTAAAAATTAAAATAATATTAAAATAAGAAAACGTCTTTTTACGCATTAGCCTCGCCTAAGCTCGTCTAACCCTTAGTTTGGGCTCCACGCATTACCACGCATTATGCTATTTAGAACCTTGACTACAATTATGGTATCCTTGTCCATACACCAATTCAGTGTTACGTGTCGGTTTAAATTACAACTTTTATGCTTCTTTTATTAAAGGTTGAACCCCAACCTTGATGGTCCCTCACCGTCCCGCCCCTAGAACATTGTGGAGGAGGTAAATCGTGGGATATACTTCAACAGGTCAGGGTACAAGAGCTGTCATATTAGTGCCCACAAAGAGTCCAATTTCATATCTTGTAAAAGACAGGAATTGAACCCTTACACTGCGGCTGCTAGCTCAGCTGAGACTACCTCACTCATATCCTTTGCACCACTGAGGTATGCCCCGGGAGGCCTTTATTCTTCTTTTATTTCTTTCACTTGATGATAAGTATCCATTCCTTCCAATGTGATTCATAGTATAGTGATAGCCCCCCTTCTGTGGATAAAAATAAGGAAAATTCTAAGTGGTCAGGGACACTTGTCCCCCCTGGCCAGGGTCGGTCATTGACCCTGACCGTGAAGCACGGCTCTAAAAATAAACACTACTCTGCAATCACCATCATCACCAACCTTGGTGAACAAATTACATCCAAAGGAGACAAGATTGAAGAAATTAGTTGTACATCATACATGTTAGTTGTCAAGTAACTGTAGTTTTCAAGACAATAAATTTCACTATACCTAATTTAAAATCTTATAATATGAGATTGGAAATGCATCTATTCATATGTAAATTAGTCTTTAAAAGGTATTCATTTACACATAAAAGCACCGTATGTATACAATGTGTATATATGAGAATGTCAGACTTGATTATTTTTTCATTGGGTAATTAGCACATAATGTCCCTTATTTTTCACTTTTGTTGTGTCAAACGTCACCATCTTCTATTTTTTTGACATTTTCATCATTAATTACATCTTGGATTGTGCAAAACATCATTTTCATCAAACTTATCTTTCTTTCCCATTTGAATCCATTTTCTCCCATAGTTTTTTTTTTCCTTTAAAAAATAACCACTTGCAGGATGAGGAAAAGAAGGATCAAATGCCACAACTGAATTCGATTATCCCTCAAGAACCTTATGGTTAGTTCAATATTTTTACTTATTCTGGTTAGTTTAATAATTAGAAATGAGACATTTCATTCTATACTATGAAACAGGGGGAATGCATTAAGACTGATTGGCCAAGCTTTCAATTTCATTCAGCTTAGCCATGATTATTTCAATAACGCTATTGCCTATTGGTAAGTTTCATTTGCCCAGATATTTCCATCTCCCCCACATCTTCTTTATTTCCGATTCAACGCTAATAAACTGAAACTGGTTTATGTTAAAATAATAAAGTCAATGTTTGAGCTCCATTATTGAAAAAAAATCATTTGATCCTTCTTTTAATCATTCTATAAATGGTTATTTTTTTAGAGGAAAAAATAGAGGAGAAAATGGGTTTCAAATGGGGAAGAAATAGGAAAAATAATTTAAGATGAGAATATCCTTAATAGAGAAGTTTAATGGAAATGGATGAAAAGGGACGTTTTGAGCAATTAAAAGTGTAATTGAGGATGAAAATGTCAAAAAAATATGAAAGATATGGATGTTTTGTACAATAATAGTTAAAGACAGGGACATTCTGTGCTAATTACCCTTTCTCGTTGTATGAAGTTTAGTGTATTAAAGAGAAAAACAATTATTTATTTATTTAAGTTAAGTTAGTGTTCAACAATCAAGTCACAAAAATGTTTGCTAGTGTTGCTCTCATTTTTCATATTCATTCTTACTCCTGTTCAATAACTTTTTTTTTTTTTTTTTTTTTTTTTTTTTTTTTTTTTTGGTTCTAGCTCCCAGTACATCAACAGTTGAGAATTATTAAGAAACTAGTAGATTCGAAAACTAAGCAACACAAAATAAACCAATTTGATACCTGACTATTCCGTTGGTTAAGCTATTTGCATTGGTGAATTAAATTGCATCGAAAGTTAAGCTAACCAGCCTGACCTGAACTATCGCAAAACGAAAGCGATTTTGTAGCTGGCAGGCTCATTTCGGACAACATAACTCAACAAACTTACCTAAAATAAAGCACAAATTAATTATTCTTATTCAATGCAAGGAAGCACATGTTACCTAAGGACCACAACCCGTAATTGTAGAGAAACCCACACACGTATTACTTGGTCACACTTCATCAATTCCTCACCAACCTTCGTACACCTAGTCCCCTACAAATTTAAGATATGGAATTGTTACTAGGGACTGCTACAAGAGTACATGTACAGCTGCCAAACTTGACATTATATATACAGTATTGAGTCACATACGGACCCTCTAATTTAAGTTAATTTCTTTAATTACGAACTGACGTTCAAACTTGCACTATTTTTGAGACTTGATGCATAGAGGGGACCCACGATAATAAGTTGATTATAAATTGAGATTTTTGAGCTTTTTTTTTTTTTTTTTTTTTTTGACCTTGTTTGATTTTGATTGCTTGAGAAACACTTTTCTCTCACACACTTTTTCAACCACGGGTACTAAAAAATACCTTTTCCACATTTTTCCGTAACTTTTCTGTGACCTCGATTTCTGTCTGGGAAGTGTGGCCAATAGATCCGACCCCACTCTTGTCCATGATTCAAGCTCATGCATACTTTTTGAATTACGCCCCATTACTGACGTCCCTATCTATCCTACTCTGAATCTTGGTGAATGAGATAAATCGTAGGTTATGCCTCCAATGGTATAGAATGGAAGGCTGCTTGTACACTTGCACTTATCCAAGAACCAAATCCATATTTCAGGATTCGAACTCTTGACGCGACAGTTTCAAGTAAAAATAAATTTCTCCACCTTCCCCTTTTACTACTTGGAGATGTGCCCTGGAAGCTAAGCTCATGCATACTTGAACGAGCCTTAGGTGCACTTGACCTTCTCTGGCAATAGGAGAGACGGTTGTGGACACTTTGATAATCAAGTTAATCAATTCATATACTTGGGTATGGAAGGAACAATAGACGAGAACCACGAGTGTGTGTATGATACGAGGTTTGAAGAGAGAAAATTGGCAAGCTTAACCACGGCCGGTTCTAGCCCAAGGCTACTAAGACAGTGGCCTTGGGCCTCCTGGTATAATGGGGCCTCAAAAAAATTTTGAAAGCCCAAAAATAATTATTATGAAATTTCATTAATTTTCTTATATTAGATATTTTATGGTAGTGCAAATAAAGTCGAGGCCTCCTAACCATTAATGTCTTTCAATTTATTGCTGCTTTTAATTTGTTATTTTTAAATATAAGATGTTTTTTCATAATAAATAGTAGACACCGTCCCATACCTCACTGATTTAAAAAAAAAAAAAAAAAAAAAAAATCTTTATATTGTATTTTTTGAAAAGGAAAATTGATTATCGTACAAATCAAAAAATGAGTGAGTAGCAAAGGTATAATATTTCTTATCATAAGAAACTGTTCGATGCCAATATGCTTGTAAAAAAATTATGTATATGGATCTCGTGATAATTTATCGTCTAGGGCCTAAAAAATTTCAAGACCGGCCCTGAGCTTAACTCATCATTGAAAGTGTAAATTAGCATTACATGTGAATGATACAAAGTATGAACTTTTATAGTAAAAGATAAGAGATAATTACCTTCGGATGGATGCCACATGGCCTCATCCTAATGATCGATGCCTCTATTGCCCTATATTGAGGTGGCTTTAAATGATTATGAAAAGTTGTCACCCCATAGCCTAGGCATTCCATCTAAAAAATATATTTTGTCACGTGGTCAATAATAAAAGTATAGTAGGATAGACACAATAATAGTCCCCCCAAATATTGACAAAATATTTATATAAGACGTGAACTTTGGTAGAAAAGTGATGCAAATAATATTTTGAAAGAGAGGTTTTAAAAATTTACGTTTGCAGTTCAACTTAGTTGAGGTGATGTAGCGATTAGCATTCAATATCTGGTGATCGTGATTGGTGAAATGACGACGCTATGGCATGCAATTTCTTCTTATTGGCAAAGCAATAGAGTGTGTTGCAATAGTACTCAATCTAAGCACCGGTGCGGAGCGAATTGATTAGTTGCCTTGTTGTTACGGGATGTAATATTTTTCTTACTCTTTAATCATACATTAAAATCACTTTTCAAAATATTTTTATTAAACAAACACTTAATCCTGCTAAGACAAGATACGAATGTTTGTATTGATGATGATGAGAAAATAAATCAGTCTATTTTTATATAAGGCGACTAGTTTTGAATTTAGGCATCATGTATATACAAAATTGTAAAATTTGAGTGGGGTGGGGGAGGGGGGGAACTTTTTCGAAATATATTTCAAAAAAACTCTACACCAAACAGGCTCTGAAAAAAATCATATCGTAACTTATTTTTGCGTGGATGGAATGAGTATTATAGATAATATTTTAAAGATGCATCACTAAACCCTGGTTCAGTCTCTTCGGATGGGGAATCCTGCCTAATAGTTTCTTTAGAATGTTCTGCCGTCTTGTCGGTGTTAGAACTCAGATTGAATCTTTTAATTTATTGATGAACAATCTAAACAAGAAAAACAGCTAAACAAATTTGATATTTCATTCATTTTTGTGCTTTAAGGAGCGTCGATTGTGCACTGCTCGTATTGCATTGTGCCGATGGCAATATTGAGGCTGAGAGTTTGAACAAATTCTAACCCGTCCGAGATGGCGAATCGTTCAGATAAATTGGTCACGGTTCGAAAAGCAAGTGTCAAATGTATTTTTCAAAATCACTAATTTTAGGAACTTGTCTGTCTTCTATGGGTTCTTGTCTTTTTTCTTACGAGAGAGATCATTTAAAAGTTTGAAATTACAACTTGTATATCATTTTCAAGAAGGAAAACATCATATTCACATGAATCCCTCACACTAAAAAGCCTTAATACTAAAATAACCTACAATGCATAGAGCATGACACTGCCCACATTCTTTGACTTAAAGGTGAAAGGCATAACTTTTTCCATGACCTAATTTTCTCCCTTTTTTCGATCAATAATTTACTCAGTATCTACAGATATATGTCTATATATAGGTGTAAAAGCCTTGTAAAAATGATACACAGGAAGAAGATAGCGGAAAAAATGCCGGAATACTGTGTAACTGGGGGTACAGGGTTTATAGCAGCTTATTTGGTTAAGTCCCTTCTGGAAAGGGGTCACAAAGTAAGGACCACAGTAAGAGATCCAGGTAAATTTTCAATTTTACCATCCAAAATCTCATTTTTGCTGTATAATTTCATTTACACTTCAATGTTAAGAATTAGAGGGGAATCACTAAGATTTTACTGTGCTCTATGATTAACAATTGCTAAGGAAGATTATGGATCAGTGTTTCAATTTTGTTTAAGCTAAGCCTATTTATTTAATTTAATTTAATTTTGTCTTTAAGCGCCCTCAGATGTATTCATTTTCTTAATCGAAGTACTTACAGGTGATGACCAATTGATTTAATGGCCTTTGTTTTGAACCAACGAGTCTAGAAGCTATTAGAGGGAGGATACATTTACTTATGTTTTCGACAGTTCAGCATTTAAATTCAAGTTCCAGTAGAGATCTTCTTGTTGTAGATTGATGGATACTCATGCTACTCTTGTCTACCAAAAGTTTTAAGAATGGTTGGTTTGATAACTTATACTTATATATTTAACTGTTTAGAATATGAAAATAATTAAAGTAAAAGTTTTGTAATGTCTAACAAATTAAGGTTTTAATTGAGGTAATTATTCAATACAGTATCGAAACAGGTAAGGATTCTAGGTTTGAGTCTCGCCTCGTCAACTTTGTGAAAATCCCATGTATGAGGTTTTCATGAAAAAAAAACAAATTTGTCCTGTACTTAATACCTTAACCTTTTAGATGGAAGATTCATTCAATAAGTAAATCGGGATTGCAACTCTGTGACTCATGTTTTCTCTTATGACAGAAATTGTAGAAAAGGTTGGCTTCCTATGGGAGCTGAATGGAGCCAAGGATAGACTCATGATTATGAAAGCTGACTTGCTGTTGGAGGGAAGCTTTGACGAAGCCGTAGAGGGAGTGGATGGAGTATTCCATACTGCTTCTCCAGTGATCGTACCCTACGATAATAATATCCAGGCAAGTGACTTCAAAAAACTCGATCTTTCCAAATTGTTAAAGAAAATGGAAGTTTAACAAGATTACATTTGTATAGAACCGTTTAAAGCTTGTTAGAATTTCAGTTGTCTCTTGTTATGATATTCAAAAATGCTGAATGGTATAGAACAAGATATGAATGAGACTTAACTAGTCTAAATGTTACCTAAACTGTTAACATTGATTCATTCGAAAAGAATTACTTGGCATGAATTCCCTAATAAGGAAGTAAACAACAAATCAGTATTGCATAAATAAATATATTCAATTTGAGACCAATTTATCCTGTGATTCCCCTGTCAGAACTATATAATAGTCATGCTGCTTGCTCTGTCCAAGATTAAGTTTAAAGAATGGCAGAATTTAAATGACTATGCATCAATCTCAGTCCAACCTTTGTTTAAAGGTAGACAAATGAATTATAATTAATGACATCTTTTAGCATTAATCATGCTATGAGAAAACAAAATATACTACTTAGGGAGCATGAGTGTCATGAATCCGAACTTGTTTATAGAATTGTGACCTATGTATATCTTGCAGGAAAATTTGATTGATCCATGCATAAAGGGAACATTGAATGTGCTAAACTCCTGCAAGAAAGCAAGCAATTTGAAAAGGGTTGTACTAACTTCTTCCTGCTCTTCAATAAGATACCGATATGATGTCCAGCAAGTTTGCCCGCTTAATGAATCTCATTGGAGTGATCCAAATTATTGTAAAGAATATAATGTAACATATTTCTAGCTCTGTTATATTTCGAACAATGATTTATTCGTTGCAAATAAATTGGTTGCTAAAATGTCGAGAAACTCTTCCTTTGTAGCTGTGGTATGCTTATGCAAAAACTATAGCAGAACAAGAAGCTTGGAAAGTAGCAGAGGAAAATGGGATTGATCTAGTGGTGGTGAACCCTTCATTTGTTGTTGGTCCTCTGCTTGCACCTCAACCAACCAGTACGCTGCTGCTGATATTGGCTGTCATTACAGGTTTAAACATTTATTCTCGTGCCATACATTGCTAACTATTGTCAGTCGAACAAGTTTTATCACTAAGAATGAGATTTCGGAGAACAAAAGGCAGATAAGTTGATCTGTATGTTAATGTTGGTTGATTCTTTCTTGAAATGAAAAGCTCGGGTGAATTATGCTCAATCCACAAGCATATATTGCATTTAAGTTATTTTTTATATGGACGATTTGTGCACTGATTATACTTATTGTTAGGCCGCAAAGGAGATTATCCAAATACTACTGTAGGGTTTGTGCACATAGATGATGTTGTGTCTGCACATATTTTAGCGATGGAGGAAAACAACGCATCAGGAAGGCTCGTATGCTCGAGCTCAGTGGCACATTGGTCAGAAATCATTGAGATGCTAAAATCCAAGTATCCGTCCTATCCTTATGAAAACAAGTAAGCAAATATTTTACGTTACAAAATTGAACTGTCCCTGAGAAAGCATGCTCAGAGTAACATTTTTTACTGAATGTGAAATTTTTTCGTTTTACTTTTGGCAGGTGCAGCAGCCAAGAAGGAGATAACAACCCACATAGCATGGACAGTAGCAAGATTATTAAGTTGGGGCTTCCTCCTTTGAGAACACTGGATCAAATATTTGACGACTGCATTAAGAGTTTTCAAGAGAAGGGGTTTCTATAAAGTTACTGATATCTTTCTAAATGTCCCATTCTGTTATCTGATTCTGTCACAAATACTTGCCGAAATTCGAACAATGAAGATATATAATATCTTCGATTATTTTCACCAATATTTTATTATTAGCATATTTGGTATGTTAAATTGGACAGTGTAAGAAGTTATATTTTGATCCATTGGCTAATCCACAATGGAAGCATCTTGACTAACATTTTTTTGCATTGCAAAATATTTTCCGTACAGTTTTGAGCCCCAAAACCTTTGTTTATGCCCACCAAAATGCAGAGGTAGATTCTTTCAAAATGGTATCCGAGAAACAGTTGCCCCCTCCCCTGCATATAATACACATTTGTTAGATATTAGTCAACCAAAAAAACTAAAAAATTAAAATATATTTTCTTTTGTCTTTGGACAACATAGAAAAATCCTTAAGTTAGCAGAATCAACCACCACGTTGCTGTTGGACGAATGAAGAGAAAGTCAGCAAAGATTGTGCTCCCATGTTTGATGAGAATTAAAATCAGATTTTTAATATATTTTGATAGAAGTTAACAAAATGTGTGGTCAAAAAGCTCTGAGATCCATAAAGCATATGATTGAAATGAACCGTTGTCATTAATTTAGATTTTAATTAGTGCCAAACATAATAAAATCTGGAGGACACGTCATCCCAAATGGAAAATGATGATTAACATGAATATTCGGCTAAGCTAATAATACTTATTTTATAATATTTATCTACTACTACTTTCTGAGAAATTACTTTTGTACTGATAACCAATAACCTATTCAATATATTTAAAAATAAAATTTACTGAAAAAGGAAATTTGCTTGCTTTTAAACTTTAGCCCAGCATAATATCAGTGTCTTTGGTGCCAATCAATTAAACAATCTATGAAAATGTTGTTTCACTTAAATAATTGAAATGTCACAATCCAAAGATAGTGATTTCCAAGTCACGAGCCGCCCACTTGGATTATAAGCTCAGCTGAGTTACAGCTCGACACATCATTAACAAATTTCTATAGATAGAATTTCTACCATATTTGATTCACCAAATTTTATTAATAGAGTTCAATCTTACCTATTTTGAAACTACTCTATATTCGCTAAATAAGACCTGAAAGTTGTACCATTGCATTGCATCACCATCAACTGAATTTCCATTAAGAGAGAATTGTCAGTGTACACAATCATTAACTGAAATACAATTCTTCTAACTTGTGCATCGTAGCCTGTACAGCAACTGAGTCCATGGGACTAATCGAGCTGTGTTCAGTTTGCAGAACACAAGAATCCACACGCTACAATCTGATTTCAAATTTCGCTGTCAACAACTTCCACACAAGCATAAAATTATTCTCCTTTCAATTCAATCAAGTCCAAGACATAAAAGATAAAAATCCACTCATATTAGAACAAAATAGAGAAATAAAGGGATGAATAAGATCCTGAACCAACATACACCTTGCTTAAACAAACAAATACTCACTCAAATCATCTCAAGAACTTATTTTCCAAGTTCTTGAATTAACACTCTTTCACATTCATATTATAACTTGGACGCCAAACTTACGGGAATGGCATATTGAATGGTGAACCATTCAAGAGGGTTGGTACTTCATCCACCCAACCACAGTCGAAATTGAAGTCAAAATCAGGCAATGGAGGTTGATCACAATCTTCCATCCCACAAATCGGAAGATCTTGAAAGCCACTGAGAAGGTCATCATCAATTGGTATCCTGGAATCAACCCCCAATGGTAGCGATTCAAGTTCCGAATCTAAGTCCATTCCTTCTACAAATTGCAGCAGCGATGAAACATCTTCGTCTGTTAATCCCCAATTAGCCTCGTTCTGCTCAGAAGCATTAACGTTATCGACCTTCTGATTATCATCACGCTTGCAACTGAAAGCAGAAGCTGAAGTCAAAGAATCCATTTCTAGAACTGAAGATGGAGACGTCTTTGAAGCCTGTGAAGCAAGTGACGCCGTGGTTCCACTTGAATTATTAGAGAGACAAATGACGACATGATTTTGATTTTGCTTACTAATCGGATTGGAAACAATCATGGTACCATTATCTCTGCTATTACAATCTGAACTTTTCTCTGAAGCCTCCATGCTATTAGCCTTAGCCAAAGCCTCAAATTCTAGTCTTTTCATTTCATATGCTCTCGATGCTTCTTCGGCAGTATCATACGTACCCAACCAAATCCTTCTTCCTTTATATGGATCGTGAATTTCTGCAGCCCATTTACCCCACTTACGCTGACGAACACCTCTGCATTTCCCCGGAATGGAGCTCGAATTGCACGCATTTATGCCCAAAATCCTTTTCCTCGCCTTGTTGCTATCCTGAACCGCAGTTTCTGTTTCAGGGGCTTCAGGCTGGCGAAGAGAGTCCCCAGTTGGAAAACAAATTTCATGAACAATACGCTTGACCTTCTTCGCACCGACTCTTTCATCTTCTGATGAGTCGGTAGCATACGGGTCACTGCAGATGATCCGGACTTTCTTCATGGATCTAGTGGGTTCTACCCGGCTACTTAGTTTTTTACCTACGGTTTCTTGATTCACCGGACCTAATCTCCGAGGCCCCAGCATCTTTATCTTGCTTTAAATCACCCAACACCACAGAATTATCTTTCCAAAGAAAATCAAGTAAATTGCTTCAAGAAAATCAAAATTTTAAAGGTGTCAGTCAAGTAAGAGGGCCTCTAATGAACAAGAAAAAATTTGATAATCGATTTATGTGAAATCCTCCAAAACACTCCACCCCTGAACAAGTCCTGCAGACACAAAACACGAAAAAAAAATAGCACAGTCAATTCTCATTTCATATCAACTTTCAAAACCCACAAAACCCCATGAAGATTTAAGGGAGAAATGGTACCTTTTAAGCCTCAAACGCATCGAAACAGTTGGAAAGAAAAGGTAAAGACTGTGCTGGAGTGCACTCATGCAGATAACAGCGGACGAAACACGATAATAGAGCTTCAATTGAGCTCCAACAGCCAAATCAGACCTAGACGACATAAATCTCTAGCCTCCGAAACTTTCAGAAGGAACCCTTCACTCAAAAAAGGAACAACCAAGCAAAAGGATAAGATACACCTATTTCTACTTATAGATAAATATGTGAAGATATAAAGAATCAGACAAGTAAAACCCTTTACAGATTAGGAATCTATTATTATGATTTTTCCGTATGATCTATTTATCAAAAATTTGCAGAATTAACTATGATATTAACTCATACCTCTTTCAGCACTTTCCAATACCACTAGCAAAAAGTAAATCTTACAAAGATCGGTTGTGCGTATATAGAGTGGAAAAAAGTGGACTACGAATCGGCTGTCCAAACTACCATAAATCTTTAGGAACAGCAAGGGAAATTCAAACAAATGATAAATACCTGATTTGTTCTTAGTCTTGTTTCGTTTTCTCTCTTTCAGCTGCTTGGAGTCCTTTTATTTCTCAAGCGATCAAGAAATGCTTTAAAGAGTGAAGAAGTAAGGCGTGTGAATGTATACATACGTATTTATAGAGGTAGAGCCGAAAAAAGCAAAGGCAAATGGCGGCTAGGATGGCCAATGGCACGATTGGGAAGTGATACGTTTAGTGGGGAAATTGTAAGACTTGTAACTGATATATTGACTGAGTATCATCTTAGTCCCCAAACTTTATAAAGATGTTAATTGATCTTCAACCTTACACTAAAATGGTACGATTTGGTTTCTATGATATTTTTTGCGAATTTCAATGATTTTTCGTGAGATGCTTGTGAAAATAGTCTTATTTCAAATTTCTCTAGTATAATTTAACGAAAACACTAAATCTTGAATTAAACTAGTTGTTCGTTTGTAAATCTTTATCATATTAGAAACTCGATGAATATTAAGTATAATTAAAGGAAAATCATTAATTATTATTTACAAATTGTTAGGGTACTGTTTGTGGCCTTTAATTTGAAAAAATTATGCTTTGAATAATATTTTTTATGAATGTGAGGTTAAAAGAAAGGAAAAAAATCTTAAATTTACGTATAGAATATTTTATTATTTGAAATAGTGTTGAAAGTGATAATGAGAAATAAATTAAATTAAATTAAGCCCCTGTTTGGCAACCATTATAATGAGAAATTTGGGTAAAATGTATTTTGGAATAGTAATTTTTGAGAAAATGCATGTTTAAAAAAGTAGGAAATTTTTTTATTTACGTGTAATATTATTTTATTAAACAATGTGTGATTGAAAAAGAAAAGAAAAATGTATTATAATTTTAAAAGAAATCAAACTAGTGTTAAAGATCACCAAACAAGGTCTAAAAGTTACCTGCTATTTAGCCCCTATTTGAGCTCATTCTCTGAAAAAAAAAAAAAAAAAAAAAATTTAAACAGTATTTTGACATCATTTCAATCACATATTTTTCAATAAAATAATATTACACATAAATTCAAAAGCAATTTTTATTTTTTAATCATACATTTCCATCAATGCACTTTTATGAAAAGATTGGGACTTCATCAATAGATTAGGGACCAATTGGAAATTGCCCCCATTAGATAGTTGGTTCGCTCTTATCTTTCTCGCGTGACCGGCAATGCCAATAATAGTAAGACACCTGTTAATATATATGAGAGTAGGTGTTGAGTTTTTTATTTTACTATTTCTAGGTAAACTAATGTCGCAATACGTAATTGTGATAATTTCAAAATTTTAGGACATATTACGTTTATGCCACTCAAAAACTTGGGTATCAAGTTTCATTACCTATTTTTTTTTTTTCTTTTCTTTTGATTACTTTATTTTCGGGTTTCTTGTTCATTTGGCGCAAATCATGGAGGAATTTAAATTTTAAAAAATTCACATTCAAGAAAATTATCATTCCTAAATCATAAATACATCTGATTCTATCTCTTTTACAAAAGAAAAAATATAATAATAATCAAAGGCAAAGTGTAAACAATACATATCTTTGTGTGAATTCACATTTTAGACTTTTTTTAAGAATTACTTAACCATCAAGCATTGGAAAATTATATGCCTTTGAATGTAGGGAATGTTTTCCCGGTCATGTTTGATCAAAGAAAAGTATTGGAAATGATAAAGTTACATATGAATTGAGTTTGGATAATATCATGGATTCTTATGATTGTAAATTAATATCTTATTTTGGAAAAGATAAAAGTATAAGATTTTGATGCACAAGTCACAAAGTTTTTATGTTTATCTATGCAAGATGTTTGTCTATCTGCTCAGATATAATGCATAGAATCGAGCACAGAGGAGATGTCAAATCATCTAACAATATTTCCACCGTCATAGTGGATAAAATACCAGTCAAAATACTCCATCAACAAATAATAATAAAGAATAATGGAATAAATGTCGAAAATTTCTATATGGAGCTTTCAAAAATTTCGAAACGGAATAACATCTTAAGGTAGTATAACAAAATCCGAATATCAACTCGATTGCATTAATAAAAATTTGAAGTTTGTTTATGTGTATGATATACCATAATTGTTAGTATTATTATTAATCAAAATCGTAGCATAATTATAATTTTATATACATCGTTCAATTGCATTAACGTTATTAGTAAGAATAATTCAGGTTTCAATTTGAAACTTGTATACTTGTAGGTAATAGTTATCCGGCCTAATTTTCACGATAAATAATGGAGCCATGGGCGTCGTCCAGTGGGCTTTTTAAGTTTTAGGTAAATAGTCTAAATGGTTTGGCCACCGGGTGAAGAGTACCAAGTTATCAATTTTATTTGGTACTTGCGTATATATCCTTAATTTTGGGATATGCTTTCAAAAAATCATTATAAGCATGGGCTAAAACATAATTATTACAATTTCAATCGTTATGATCTTAAGAAACAATAAATAGCTGCTCGCAAAAAAAAAAGGCGAAATATAAAATCTCGCACGCTCCAAATCAAGTAAAATCGAAATCATTAGAGGAAATTCTACATAAATCAAGCATAAATAAAGTCAAGTGCTGCTTCAAGTTCCTTTTATTCAAGGTTTTCTCCTCAAATTTGTAAAGAACAACTCAAATTTACAATTTTGTATATTTATGACTCTCGATTCAATTAGTTCATAGTTTGTTTGATTATTGAGTAACAAATTATATATCTCATGATTATTCAGTAAAAAGAAAGCAATTACAGTCTAATTTTTAATGATAACTACTGATTTAATGTCCTTGTTTAACTATGTGTATTATGAATACAATTTTCACCTTGATTTTGATGTTGTTGAGATTTGTTTTCGGTTCTAGTACATATGAAATTTCATCTTTAGATGAATAATTTTTTAACTGGTATACATTAAAATTCATACTTGTATGAATTGAGTTAGTATATGTGAAATGATACATGTTAAGTGTGTGAAAAATGTAAGTAGGAATTTGAGAGTGTTTTTTTTCTTTAAAAAAAAAAAAAAGTCACAATCTATTTCATTTGAATTCTTTGGATCAATTAAAGAGATGTATATTTGTGTGTTTTTAAAAATATAAATCGGAATTCATGTTTTGCTTTAGATTAAAAAGTAAGATCTTACATAACTACTTATTATTATTATTATTATTATTATTATTATTATTATCTTTAAAGTCACACATTCTATAACCTTTTTAAGAATTTTTTTATTTTTTATTTTTTTTTTTTGGCAAATTGAAAATATAAATAAAATGAATGCATTCCTTTGTTATGGAGATAAATAAGAACAAGATAACGTTAAAAGTGACCAAATGAATGAAAATGGTGTCCCAATAGAATGCACAAACAACAACATTTATTATAATGTATATGTCATTTTTATTTAAGAGTTTAGTTATAATATTGTTAAAAATAAATTAAACTCTTGTTTGACAACCATAATTTTGAAAAAAAAAAAAATAGTTTTGAATAGTAATTTTGAGAAGAATATGTGGTTAAAAAGTAAAAATAATAATAATAATATTTGGGGTTGACGTGTAGAATATTTTATCGTGTGAATGTGTGATTAAAAATAAATATATCATTTATTTATTTTTTGAAAAGTGTGATTGTCAAACAAGGGATAAGTTATCATTTTAAGGCTAATTATATTCACACCACATTTTTTTTTCCTTGCACCACTTTTTAATCGTACTTAAGATTTTTAATCTTTACTCGTTATAACACTTATATTCCTAACATTTTTTATGTTATTACTATTTCATTAATTAACACATTTTATATTTGATAACAATTTTATGTCAAAAAGTACGTTGAAATGACGAGAAACAACTTATATTTATTAGAAAATAAATAAATAAAAAGTGCGGAAAAAATATTTTTCCCTCGTTTCAAAACATAAAAATAAAATATTTTGATATAAATCATAATCAAAGACAAGAGTACTAATTAATAAAAGGTTTAAGTTAAGAATTTGATGAAATAATTGCTAAAATGAGAAAAATTGGAAGAATTTAACTACAATTAAAATGAATGTATCAAATAAAAATTACAGTGACAATATAACCATCATTTAATTAATAAAACATACGATGTATCCTCATACTCTATTCGTCCCATTTATATATGCTGATTTTGTACATCGGGACATAGCTCATTGGTGCAAATAATAGAAGTGAGGTAGTCTCAGTTGACCCGACAGTCGTAGTGTGAGGATTCGATTTCTGCCTCTTTCAAAGTATGAAATTTGACTATTTGTGGGCACTAGTATGACAGCTTTTATACCTTAACTTGTTGATGCACATCCTGCAATTTATCTCCTCCACAATGCTCTAAGGGCGGGGCGGTGGGGGACCCTCAAAGTTGGGGTTCAACCTTTATATGTGCTGATTTTGTTTTTCACGTAGATTAAAAAAGTTTTATTTAATGTTATTGAAAAATTAATTTTTGAAAATAGTTTTCCTAATTTACCCTTATTTAATTATCAACAACTAGGAGTAAATAAGGTGGAAAATGTGTCTTTGTTCATGTTCCGAAGAAGAAGTGGGAAATGTGAGTGTGTATTTGGATAATTTCAAAAAAGTAAATTAAAATTTGTACAATTTCATGATTAACTGGGATGAATTAGTTATAATTAGACAAATAAAATAAAGATATATTAATTACCCACTCAGTCTCATTTATATAGGATGACTTCGTTCTTCATATGGATTAAAAAATTTTATTTAATGTTATTGAAAAAATAATTTTTGTCAAAACTTTTCTAACATACCCTTATTTATATTTGTACAATTTCAAAATTAAGTGAAAAAATTTGGTTATAATTAGGCAAATTAAATGAGGGTATATTAGTAAATGAATCAAAACAAAACATTTTTAATAAAGAAACATTACTATATAATTGACACAAAAAAATAAAAAAAGTGACCCTATAAAATGGGACAGAGGGAGTTTTAAACAAACAAAACAAATATTTTCTCATTAAATAAATGACTATATGAATGGGATCAAAAAAAATAAATGAAAAGTCTATGGATGTCAACGAGTCAAGTCGAGTTGACTCAGGAGCCGAAACTCGAACCTTGGGTAAAAATGACTCGGACTTTTTTTGGCTCGCATTGAAGTTTGGTTCGAGCTTTCGGCTCGAGGCCTAGCTAAGTTGGCTCGTTTTTTCTTAATTCGTGGCATTATAAATCTTTTTTGGGACCGACTACAATCAACGTATGATAAGTTAAAATTGTATACGAATAAAATATTTCTTGTAAAAAAAAAATTAAACAAAAAAATTTAAAAATTAGTGAATAGATTGAAAATAAATTTTTGAAACAAAACAATTTTTTTTTAAACAAACAAATAAATATTTTGCAACAAAAATAGACTTAGCAGCTGCCCGTCACATTCAACAGCAACATCAATAGGCAGCTATGTGGCTGCCAGTCTTTAAAGTTGCCATTTTTTTGGCCAAATAACACGGGCCAGCTCGGGCTCAGCCCTAGTCTTGGCTTGATTTTTTCGAGATGAGTTATCGGCTGTTCTAGTCAAATTGCCAACCCTAAAAAAGTCAGTTTATAATTTTATGTAAGTGAAACTGAAGGATAATTTACATGCATACAAAGTGAATATCTTGTACGTACGTGTGTGATATATTGATGGTGAAAGAAAGTGAAGGTCGAAAATCAAGGTGAGTAGACAGAAGCAGTTTCGGTTCCATCCCACCGCCAAATGTTTTGCTAGCCCTATTCGAGGTATGAAAAGTGTCCTTGTTGGGTGCATTGATGATCCTCAATTCCACTGTGTCCCTGTTTTTTTTTTTTTTTTTTTTTTTTCCTTTTTTTATACCTAGGTTTTCCAACTTATGTATCAGACTATATTCAAGACCATCAGCCATCGGCCCCTCAGTAAATGACGAAAGTAAATCACGAGTTATGTCCAAGTTGATCAGGATCCGTGTACCCTTTATACTCCTGACCCCAAAGGAGTCTCCTCCTTGATTATTACATCACCAAATTACTCCAACCAAAAATGATTATTACATCACTCAACTGCTCCAACCAGAAATCAAACTCCCCACGCTAAGGTTGCAACCCCAGCAATGCCCGTCCTTTGATAACTTAGATGTGCCCCAAGCCCGTGTTTGATGAGTAACGCTATCATGCATGTTTAACATTGATCAATGCTCTTAACACCAATAGTGCTGGATAATATTATTTACGTTTGAAGAAATTTATTTCAAAACTTTTTTTTCTAAATACTCATTTTTAATCCGTCAGTTAATAAAATACTGTGCATATAAATTCAAAATGATTTTTCTACTTTTTTCCAACACATTCTCTAAAAAATTCTCTATTCAAAACTTTATTTTTGTCAAATATAGCCATCAAATGGGGCATGGGCTTTTTTAAGTTTAGAATAATGCTATTTGTACAATTTTCTTTACAATTGTTGAGGTGGCTTGCATTTTATCCCTTAATTTGAATAAAATACATGTCACCTTAGCATCCGTCAATAAATGTGTATAAAAATGTCTATATAGGCGGTTTAATTGTTTTAAGTTAGCCATAGTCTCATTGATGACTATTTTTAGAATTTTATATATAATATTAAAAATGTTAAAGATTACAAGGTTATGCGTAAATTAAACTTCTTTGCATATTTCATAATTGGTTAACTATATTAATTGAAATTATCTATTGACACCGATACTCATATTATGTTAAGTACTAATGATGTGTCATATAAATTTATTGATGGATAACTTATGGTGAAACTCAACATTTGAATTATTTAAAATTCACCAATAAATTTATATGATACATTATCGATACTTAACATAAGATGAGGACGCATATTCATTAAATCCATTGATGAGTTATTATCAGATTCTCGAGTCTCAACCGATTATGACATGGTATGGGAGGCGTTCATTTCAAATATCAATACCTCCTGCACAAGAACCTATAATATTATTTTTTTTAAAAATGAAAATTCGGTGAAAATAAAAAATATTAGTTTCCAACTACTTGGTCCTCAAGAAATTTCCTTATTCCAGAGTGGGCCTTGTACCTAATCTTGGACTCCATGCTATCTAAAAAAAAAAAAAAAAAAAATTAAAAAAAAATTCAAGAATTGAAAGTTCCAATTAAGATTGAATCGAAAATAAAAATAATAATTGACGAGTTTTGATACCCAATAAATTCTGGACTATGATGCAAACATCGAAATATAATTTCACAGACCTCAACCAATGGTGAAATAATTATCAACAATCAAGTCCAAATGCTCAACTCGTAAACAACGTAAATCGTTGAAAGTAATTTAAGAAATTAATGTTTCTCATGACCCATATATATTTACTTATTGTATATCTTTTAGTCTTGACCAATTTATTCCTTTTTGGCCCAAATTGATAACCTAATGTTATACTACCCTGTTTGATTCCCTTTGCATATTAACGTGTGATTTGTGTGTGCATTAGAGAGAGAAAATGTGGCTTCCATTGAGGAAGAAAAAGCCGGCTCCATCTGTTCCCAAATCGGTGATTTACTTTGTGTTATTGGTCTCTTCTTCGTGCCTTCTTTTGTTGCTTTCTCTTTGTCTTTGTGGCATACCAATCAATACCATTTATCTTAACCTTTGTAGATGAGATTTAAAAACAACTGAGGTGAATATTGGTTGTGGATTGGAACCGTTTGGATTGATCATTTGATAGAGAAATGTAAAGTGAAACTAAGCCCCTGTTTGTTCCACATTATTAAAAATAATATGACTGTTACACAGTGAAGTAGCCTATATTTTTGACCATGTTTGTGAGATAATGAGGCCCAACTGTTTGAAAATAATGGTCAAAAACATTCTAAAAATGAGGAAAAAATGTAGAACAAACAGGGGCTAAATTCAAAAAACATCATTTAAAAGATTTTTGAAGCAAGCTTTCGCAATAATAATTAACATGAATTGTTTAATCATACAATAAGCATATCAAGTCAATAATGTTCATGACAATCACTAAAACATTATGCCCCCTGTTTGGTTTAAATAAATAAATATATATATATATATATATATATAGTCAATTTGGATAAAAGTTGATAGAATGCAAAGTTGAAAATTTCTCATTGTTGACTTTTATTTAAACTTTAATTCAACTTTTTAATGAAACCAAATCGCAAAGACCTTTAACATATTATCCTCTTTTCTTTTACCATTGATCGAATCAACTAGTTTCAATTAATTTTTAAGAATATGGTTCTTAAATAATAAACTCAACAATTCCTACTCATAGGGACTACTAGCCTTTTCACAATATTCAATTCCTCCCATTTCACTATTTTAAAATTTTTGGGTAAATTTAATACGCGGTAATTATCGCATCATTCTACTTTAATTATGTAATTAATGGATTGTATTTTCCGGGAGACCTAAAGGGAACACTGGCGTTCTTATTCTCATTGATTTCCTCCAGTAATTTCGATCTCAAATACTCGAGAGAAAAGCACGACGAGATTTGGATCAAAGCCTTTGCTTAGAAGATTGCCTTTTTTTGAATAAATATGCCCATGTAATCTATTTAATACCAGATTTCTATTTTCTTTTTCGTTTTTTAATTCAGTCCCAATTAATGAGGCACTGATTTTAAAGAAAGCTGGAATATAGCGACTCATTGAATTGAGAATCTAGCGCTTCTTCAATTCAAAGCTTTGGGTGCCTTAATTTGTGGGCAATAATTCTATTTTATAGGGAAAATTGCAACGACGGTCTCTAACATTATTTTTTTTATTTTTATTTTTTTTAAGACTTTACCTTCACAATCAATTTGTGCTAACGTAGATCTCAAACCTTCGATAAATTAGCAGCAGAGGTCAAAATGGATGGATACCTTCCATTTGACTATTAGTTGATCAAGAAAGTCAAAATACAATTAATTTTGGTCAAATTAAAAAGGGTAAATAATAAATTAAAAAACCAAAAAATAAAAATAAATATATAAAACCTTCTTCCTCCCACTCCACTCTTCCCCAATTCCCACCTACACCGACTGTCAACATCGCCGCCCTAAAGGCCGATCACCATCGCCACCCACACATTGTCTACACTGCGTCCAAAGGCAGCCCCGCCTCCACCCCAAATCAGAAATACAATCAACCAAACCAGCCCCTCGATCCCACCACATCATACTGCCAACCAACCTTGCTTGGAGCATCAATTGGAGCAATTAGATGGTTACCCATGGTCGTACAAGTTTGCTCAAGGTTCGCCTAGAAGAAACTATAAACATTCAATGGTGAAACCATTTCTTGAATCTTTAAACTCCATTTTATTTGTCTGAGCGCAAAAGATAATAGAAAATTGAATCCCATTGAATTGAGTTTGAAGTGTGAAAATGGGTAGTGATATTGTCAATTTGTGTAACCCGACCTACTACTTTACCCGATGACATTCCATGTTCCCGAGAACAAAAACTTCCCGATCACTCGGCCCAAGCTTTCCCCTCCATCGACAACTGGTGTCCTCGAGTATGTTGGTTATGCTCGACCACTTTTTCGAACCCAACTTCTGTGTGGATATCCTCGGGTACAATGAGTCCTCGAGAAATTTACTTGGACGGACCGTCCTCCTCCCCACGAACGGGGACGTGTTTTGCTAGACTTCTAAACACGAAAGAAGTCTCATGTTACATGAACTACAAAGTCTTAGACTTCTTGCACGTTACAAATACTAACTCCTAGAAGGATTCTTGGAAATAAGGACTCTCTAATGATTCAACCCCACTAGGACTGAACCACCCAATACTATAAATACAAGTTTTTATCTCATTATTCAGGTACGCGATATACATAATTTCCGGTTTATAGTATTCTCATAATTCTCTCTCTGACTTAAGCATCGGAGGGGCGACGAGGACACACCTCGACGCCTTTGTTTCAGGTACTGGAAGATCAACGTAGTGCTCATTATCAGTCGCCAGGAAGATCAACGTAGTGCTCATTATCAGTCGTCAGGACCGGAATTGCTCAGGTACGATTTTTGGTAGCATCATTGGCGCCGTCTGTGGGAATCTCGCTACTAAAAGCCATGGTTAGCACACGTTCAGGTCTTCCTCCGGCAAGCTCATCCGCTCCAAACCCTCCTCCCGCCGCTGAAAACCCCATGGTTCACCAAGAAGAAACATCAGGAATACCGGCTCCACCCCCGACAGTTATCACCCCTGAGGCCTTCGAAGATCTCCGCCAGCAGGTCGTCACGTTAACTCAATTGCTAAGCCAAAGGACTCCTCCACCGGAACAAAGGCCTCCTGCCGGTTTCATGGCCGATGCTCGAGCTCGTACCCCACGATTGATCCCCGATATTGCTGAAGCGGGAACCTCTGGTGGACATATGGGCTCGGCCTCAAAATCAGTGACATTGGGCACCGACGACCTTGCCAAGAT
Source organism: Osmanthus fragrans (assembly GCA_019395295.1). NCBI lineage: Eukaryota > Viridiplantae > Streptophyta > Magnoliopsida > Lamiales > Oleaceae > Osmanthus > Osmanthus fragrans. The sequence goes on from CM033343.1 coordinate 28,886,288, forward strand.
CATTCAAGATGGTATCGCGGCAGGTCTGCGCCAGAATACCAAGGGGACGATAGGATTCACGCCCAACACACCATTCATCCCGGAAATCTTGTCATACCCACTCCCTGACAGATTTAAGTATCCTCGAATAAAAGAATACGATGGCACAACTGACCCTGTGAACCATCTCAACATATATACCGACGTCATGAATTTGCAAGTTGCCCCAGATCAGGTCATGTGCAAAGCCTTCCCTCAGACTTTGACTAATGCCGCCAGGGATTGGTTCTCGACCCTAGAACCTGACTCCATCTCCTCATTCTCAGAACTGGCCGATAAATTCTCCGCCTTTTTTGCTAGTAGTAAGCGCATTCGGAAAACAGCAGCGTCCCTTATGCAGCTCCGTCAGGGTCAAAACGAGTCGCTACGTGCGTTCATGACGAGATTCAATAAGGAAAGACTTCAGATTCCTGACCTACATATCACAGCGGCAGTCTCCGCCCTCACGTATGGCATAAGGTGTGAACAGTTCAAAATCTCACTATCAAAAACTCCCCCGAAGTCGGTAACCGAGCTATTAACCCGCGGTGAGAAGTACATCAACATGGAGGAGACACTGAACCCGAAGAAATCGGGGCCACCCTCCGAGAAGGTCGAGCATAAAAGGCCGTACGACCCGAGTCCTCGGCAGGAAGTTCCTCGGGGAAGGCCGAAGCCAGACGCATCCCAGACATCGCTCACTAGATTGAATACCTCGAAAGCAAATATTTTGATGGAGGTCAAAAACATGAAAGAGTTGAAGTGGCCCACAAGGTTGAGATCTCCACCTGAATCTCGAGACAGGAGTAAGTATTGCGACTTTCATCGCGATCATGGGCATACTACAGAGAATTGCAAAGCCCTGGAACGGGAGATCGAGGCGCTCATAAAAAGGGGGTTCCTGGGCTCATATATAGGTCATGATAAACGATCCAGAAATGATCGAGACGGGGGCAAAAAAGCAGAGGACCGAGAGAATGTACAGACGACGGCCGGAACAATAAATGTCATCGTCGGAGGTATTGCAGCAGGAGGAGATTCGAATAATGGGCGAAAGCAATACGCCCGGCAATATAAAACCTCCAGAACGGCACACGACAACCTCGAGGACATTAACTTCGGGGTGAAAGATTCAGAAGGCATATCCTATCCTCACGACGATGCCCTGGTCATTTCCGCAATAGTGGCAAACTTTGAGGTAAAGAGAATACTGGTCGACAATGGAAGTGCTGCTAACATACTCTCGCATGAGGCATTCGCCAAAATGGGAATCTCCGCTGGGCAGCTGAAAACAGTAAAAACCCCTCTCCAGGGATTCGGAGGAGGTATTATAACCCCAGAGGGAATAGTTGAGCTCCCCCTGACCTTGGGGTCGGGCAAGGAGCAAGTAACAGAAATCACGTCTTTTCAGGTGGTCCAGATATCGATGGCATACAACGCCATCTTAGGACGACCATTGCTTAACAAGGTAAAGGCGATTGTGTCCACTTACCACCTCGCCATGAAGTTTCCCACCGATAATGGCGTTGGGGTAGTGCGTGGGGACCAAACTGCTGCCAGGCAATGCTATGTAACTAGCGTCCGGGAATTGAGAACAGACGTCATGCAGATTACAGAAAGAGAGCTCGATCTTGAACAGCGAAGCAGGCTTTCCCCGGTAGAAGAATTGAAGGAGGTCGAGCTCGAACATGGAAAGAGAGTAACAGTTGGACGAGATATTGACCCCACCCTATTGGCCGAACTCGTCAGTTGTCTGTCTCGCAACATCGATGTTTTCGCATGGAGGGTTGAGGATATGCCCGGGATAGACCCCGACGTAGCAGTTCATAGGCTTAATATTTCACCCGGGATAAAACCAGTTAAGCAGAGAAAGAGACAGTTTGCGCCCGAGCGCCGAGAAGTCATACGCGAAGAAATTAATAAGCTAACCAGAGCACAGTTCATTCGAGAAGTCCAATATCCCGATTGGTTGGCTAACGTCGTTCTGGTTAAAAAGGCGAGTGGAAAATGGAGAGTGTGTATTGATTTCACCGACCTCAATAAAGCATGTCCGAAAGACAGCTATCCCCTACCTCGAATTGACGACTTGGTAGATAGCACGTCGGGTTATAAATTATACAGCTTTTTAGATGCATTCTCAGGGTATCACCAAATTCTCATGGCAGATGAAGACCAAGAGAAGACGTCTTTCATGGCTGACTCCGCCATATATTGCTACAAGGTCATGCCGTTTGGTTTGAAAAATGCAGGAGCAACTTACCAAAGGCTCGTCAATAAAGTGTTCGCCTCCATGATCGGCAGAAATATAGAAGCATATGTCGACGACATGGTAGTAAAAAGCAAGCAAGTGGACAAACACATAGCCGATCTCGAGGAGGTATTCGCTACCCTACGAAAATATAGAATGAAGCTAAACCCGGAAAAATGCGCCTTCGGCGTGGCCTCGGGAAAATTCTTGGGATTCATGATCACTCACAGGGGTATCGAAGCTAATCCGGACAAAATCTCAGCGTTGGCCTCAATGGAGCCGCCCAAGAATAAGAAGGAGGTCCAGAAACTAACAGGTCGGGTTGCTGCCCTCAACAGGTTCATGTCCCGAGCAGCGGATAAGTGTTTCCCCCTTTTTTAAGGCCCTCAGGGGAAACCGGGACTTCGAATGGGATGAGGAGTGCGAAACGGCTTTACAGCAACTCAAGGAAACCTTGGCGACTCCCCCTATTCTTACAAAACCCGAACCCGGCGACACTTTGTTCCTATACTTGGCCGTATCGCAGAATGCAGTAAGTGGCGTGTTGGTGAAGGAGGTTAACAAAGGCCAGCAACCGATATACTATGTGAGCAAAGTCCTGCTCGATGCGGAGACAAGATATACCCTTGCTGAACAACTTGCTCTTGCATTGATCGTCGCAGCACGTAAACTCCGGCAATATTTTCAATCTCACCCCATCGTGGTGCTCACGAATCAGCCACTGAGGCATATATTGCAAAAACCCGACGTCTCCGGAAGGTTACTAAAATGGGCCATTGAACTTGGAGAATTTGACATAGAGTATAGACCCCGACCTTCTATAAAAGCACAGGCCTTAGCGGACTTCATTGCAGAACTCACCCCAAGGCCTCGGGGGCCAGGGGATAACCCGGACAGTCAATCAGACACTTGGAAAATTTTTGTTGATGGAGCATCCAACTCCTCCGGCTCCGGCGCCCGGGGTCATTATTACGAACCCGGGCAAACAGGTAGACATCCAATGTGCATTCAGATTCGAATTTGAAGCCACAAATAACGAAGCCGAGTATGAGGCTGTCATCATCGCCCTAGAGCTGGCCGTCAATCTAGAACTCGAGCATATTAACATTTTCAGCGACTCCCAACTTGTCGTCGGGCAGATTGAGGGTACATTCGAAAGGAAGGAAGAAAAGATGAGTCTGTATTGTCTAAAAGTTCACGACCTCCAGCGACGATTTAAAAGTTGTAGAATCGTAAAGATACCTCGGGCAGACAACAGTAAGGCTGACGCACTATCAAGATTAGTGTTCATGGGAGTAGATGGACTTGACAGAACGGTCCATGTTAAAATGGTGACAGAGCCTAGTATCACTCAGGCCCCGGGAATTATGGACATTGGTCACGAGCCGTCATGGATGGACCCAATTGTTGAGTTTCTGAATACGGGCAACCTACCTAACGATCGTCAGGCGTCTAGGAGTATCCGATCCCGGGCAAGCAGGTATTGCATAATCGGGGGGGTTCTCTTCAGAAGGAGCTTCACACTTCCATACCTCCGGTGCCTCAGGCCTTCGGAGTCATCCCGAGCTCTATCCGAAGTCCACGAGGGGATCTGTGGGAATCACCAAGGAGCTCGGGCATTGGCTTTCAAACTCATAAGGTATGGGTATTATTGGCCCACCATGAAGAAAGACGCCGCGGAATATGTAAGAAAATGTGATAAGTGCCAGAAGTTTGGCAACGTCATCCACGTCCCGGCCGAGGAGCTTACAACTATAAAATGTTCAGCCCCGTTTGAGCAGTGGGGGATAGATATCCTCGGGCCTTTCCCAGTGGCAAGAGGACAGTTAAAGTTTGTGGCAGTGGCTGTAGAATATTTCACAAAGTGGGCAGAAGCTGAACCCCTGTCAATAATTACGGAGCCCAAGCTCAGGGCCTTTGTGTGGAAATCTATTGTTTGTAGGTTCGGGATACCCAAAGTCCTCATAAGTGACAATGGAAGACAGTTTGACAATACTCAGTTCAGGAACTTCTGCGCCAACCTTGGAATTGATCACCGACAAACATCAGTTTCACATCCCCAGAGCAATGGTCTGGCCGAGGTCACCAATCGAATTATATTGCAAGACCTTCGAACGAGGCTCGGGAATGCTAAAGGTGCCTGGTCGGAGGAGCTGCCCTCCATACTTTGGGCTTACAGGACGTCTCATAGGACCACCACCGGTGAGACCCCATTCATGTTAGCTTTCGGTGTAGAAGCTACACTCCCCGTGGAGATAAGTTTGCCTAGCCTCAAGATTATTGACCGCAACTCTTCAGAAACACACAACGGAACATCTCGACCTCCTGGAAGAGGTCCGAGAGCAAGCAGCTATCAAAGTGGCGTCCTACCAGAACAGGGTAGCAAAGCATTTCAACAGCAAGGTCAGACCCCGGAGGTTCAGAGTTGGCGACCTCGTCTTAAGAAAAGCAGATGCTGCTGGCCACCCCAAGGGAAAGCTCGGGCCTGCTTGGGAAGGGCCATTCGAAGTAATCCGACAAGTTCGAAGAGGGGCGTACAGTCTTAGAGATACCTCGGGTAGACCTCTCCCCAGACCCTGGAACGCGGATAACTTGAAAATCTACTACAAGTAAGTCGTCCTACCTGAACTCAGTAATTTATGTTTTTCATGCATTAATAAATCGTAAGGCTTGCATGCTCTACCTTATTTTAGTTTTTTCCTTTAGTTCCAATCGGGCCTGCGCGTCCGCGCTTTAATTCATATCGTCGGGTATATACACCCATCTACGTTTTCTCGCTTTTACTTTGTAATGAACTACGTTCGGCTTGATCCCGCTTGGGTACGTAGGCAGCTTGGATGAGATATAAATCCAAGTCCAGTTCGAAAAATCTAATAAATTCTACGCAGGTTTACACTCCCACACGGAATCGTCTCAACACACTAAGCCTTGTCATCGACAAGCCACAAAAGCCTTGCCCTCGAGCAAGCCAGTAAGCCTTGTCATGGACAAGCCACAAAAGCCTTGCCCTCGAGCAAGCCAGTAAGCCTTGTCATGGACAAGCCACAAAAGCCTTGCCCTCGAGCAAGCCACCAAGCCTTGACCTCGAGCAAGCCAGAAAGTCTTGTCCTCGAGCAAGCCACTGAGCCTTGTCCTCGAGCAAGCTAGTAAGCCTTGTCATCGACAAGCCACAAAGCCTTGTCCTTGAGCAAGCCACAAAGCCTTGTCCTCGAGCGAGCCACAAAGCCTTGTCCTCGAGCAAGCCACTAAGCCTTGTCATCGACAAGCCACAAAAGCCTTGCCCTCGAGCAAGCCACCAAGCCTTGACCTCGAGCAAGCCACCAAGCCTTGACCTTGAGCAAGCCAGAAAGTCTTGTCCTCGAGCAAGCCACTGAGCCTTGTCCTCGAGCAAGCTAGTAAGCCTTGTCATCGACAAGCCACAAAGCATTGTCCTCGATATAAGTTCGAAATACTCCTCAACTGTTCGAGTCTTTTACTTGGCAGTTAAAAATACCGTACCTCGATGTTCGAAGGATATCGACGACTTTAAAACGATATACCACATCTCATTACATCGTCGATCTTAATTGTTCGTACGAAAACGTCGGTTAATTATATCGTCGTGTATTGGATAACATGTTAAGAGAGGTCGTCGATATAATATATTCCCATGATCTTTGTTTTTCTGATTATCCGTCGATATTAAGCGACATGAATGTCCTCGATATTATAAATTAAGATCGTCGATATTCATAATCATCACGAAAAATAAGCAGGCAAATGAAAAATTCTCGAGCCAATAACATGAAAAAACTAATTACGTCGATATCAATACTTGATTCAGCAAAAACGAAGTATTCTTACAGGGGTCGATAACAAAAAGTTCGAAAACCTAATCTAGGTCGTCAGCACGAGGAGTCTCTTCGTCGTCATCGACATCATCCCCCTCAATGTCGACGTCCTCTTCCTCGTCCACTGTACCCTCGGACTCCGATAGCTCGAGATCCTCAGCTATGTCGGGAATCGCCTTGAAGTCCTCGGGTTTAGCGTCAGGCTTCATACGAAGGAAAGCTCGAGCCTCCTTCAGACCGTGGAAGTACGACCTCCGGGCGGCATAGTCTCCTTTCTGTTTGTTGAAGTCGTCGGACTTCTGAAACTCCTCGATAGCTTGGGCTCGAGCATTTGTCAGTTTTTCCTCGAAATTCTTCTTCACAAGCTCGAGCTCGAGCTTTAACTCCTCCGCCTCATCCTTCGCGAGGCCCAGTTCATCTCGAGCTTTGCGAACCTCGAGCCTTTCTCTCTCCCTCTCTGCCTCAAGCTGGGCTATCCTCTTATCCCGAGCTTCCACATCCGCCATAAGCCCGTCCACCTTTCTGGCGTCCTCCATCCCCTTCAAGGTGACACCCCGGGCTATGCTCAGTGCCTGCAAAAGGGTTCAACTTAGTTAGTCGTCGATATAAAGTGATGAAATAATAAATCCATCAAAACTCACCTGGAATGTCATGGACTCGAGGTCCCTGCTAGCTTCCTCATACCCGAGCGTGTCTCGATACTTTGCAACGACGCCCGGCATGAGATATTGTCGATCTAGATCATCGACCCGAATAGTTGGTGAAATCACAGCATCGTCGTCGAGATTCACGATCGGTGTACCTCGAGGAGTAGGGGTTGCACGAGGAGTTGGGGCCCTAGGAGCAGGTCTTTCGCCTCGGGGTGATGTGCTCCTCGGCCTCGAGCATTCGCCATGCCCACTTCTCCTGGGCTCGGAACCAGAAGCCCGGGCCCTCTTCTTTCCCCTTTTTTGCCCCGGGGTTCGGGTCTGAGGAGCCCAGGATTTGGCCTGGACCGACATGCGTAAGGCAGCTGCATCGAACGTCATTCCTGAAAATAACGAGCACCATGTAAGCACGACCATAATAAAGTTTAAACAGAAAAAAAAAAAAAAAAAAAAAAAAAAAAAAAAAAGAGAAAAGAGACGTGTCCTACCCCCGACGCCTTTGATGTCTGCACGATCGAGAACGTCATCCCCGAGGATGTCGTCCATGTCGAAGACCAAGGGCTCGAGACTTTCTAGCATCCTCCTGTCCCTCTCTAAAGACTCGAAATATGCCTGACCATCACTAAACCTCGACGTGTCAGGCAAGCCCCATCGAGGATTAAAAGGAAGGTCGGGTTGCTGGGGGATGACGTAAAACCACTTCTCTTTCCACCCCTTTAAGGAGCTCGGCATTTTGGGTATCCTAAAACCCCCTCGAGTTGAAAGGTAAGCAAAACAAGTGTACTGAGGAAGTTGTTTTAGGTCGAAGACCATCCTACAGAGGTCGACGTATGGGGTTATGCCTAAGTACCTACAGGCGATGAAAAAGTAGGCGAGCATCCTCCACCCATTGGGCACTATTTGCCCCGGGGTCATGTTATGCTCGACCAGTAAGGACATGAAGAAGGGATGGAGGGGCCACCTAAAGCCCGCCTTCAAAGAATCTCTAAAAATGACGAACTCCCCTTCCCGAGCTACTGCCATCCTATCCCCGATCCCGGGCACTCTAATGTCACAGCCCGGCATTATACCGTGCTCCCTAACCGTCGATATAGCTAAGTGTTCCTTAAGGTTACTAGACTGGTCGGGGTATGTTAGGAGTGGGGAGTTATCCTGAGCACGGGGAGTGGCGTATATAGGAATGGCAACAGGAATGATCGAGGTCCCTAAATCCTCTGGGGTTGTTCTTGACCCCGAGGACGATGAGTCAGTCGAGTCGCTAGACATCCTACCAGCTTTATATAAGAAAGAAGTTAAACTTAAGTTCTCGATCTCTTACCTTAAATCGACGACTCTAAAACCCACAAAAATCTCGAGCTCGAGGAGTGCGATAGTTTTCACTGAGAGTAAAAAAGTGAAAAGTGAAGAAAGTGACTGGGGTATTTATAGGCCCCAGTGTGGAACCCAAGGGTCGTCCACCCCAGACCGTTGATCCGGACACGTGTCATCGATCCAACGGCCCTCAGGTTAAACCGCCTTTCCATTTTTAGGGCTGATGTCACCTACGCACTGACCTCGATTTTGTTTGCACGACGACTAATAGGAAGGGACGGTGCATCGAAGATTCGAATCTCGAGCATCGATGCACGGGGGCCAGTGATATTGTCAATTTGTGTAACCCGACCTACTACTTTACCCGATGACATTCCATGTTCCCGAGAACAAAAACTTCCCGATCACTCGGCCCAAGCTTTCCCCTCCATCGACAACTGGTGTCCTCGAGTATGTTGGTTATGCTCGACCACTTTTTCGAACCCAACTTCTGTGTGGATATCCTCGGGTACAATGAGTCCTCGAGAAATTTACTTGGACGGACCGTCCTCCTCCCCACGAACGGGGACGTGTTTTGCTAGACTTCTAAACACGAAAGAAGTCTCATGTTACATGAACTACAAAGTCTTAGACTTCTTGCACGTTACAAATACTAACTCCTAGAAGGATTCTTGGAAATAAGGACTCTCTAATGATTCAACCCCACTAGGACTGAACCACCCAATACTATAAATACAAGTTTTTATCTCATTATTCAGGTACGCGATATACATAATTTCCGGTTTATAGTATTCTCATAATTCTCTCTCTGACTTAAGCATCGGAGGGGCGACGAGGACACACCTCGACGCCTTTGTTTCAGGTACTGGAAGATCAACGTAGTGCTCATTATCAGTCGCCAGGAAGATCAACGTAGTGCTCATTATCAGTCGTCAGGACCGGAATTGCTCAGGTACGATTTTTGGTAGCATCAGGTAGTTATTAGTATTAGTGATGGTAATGGTGAGGAGATCAGTGGTGGTGAATGGTTTTTTGGTTTTGATTGGGTAGGGTTGAAGTGAAGAAGGGGATAAATAGTTTTCCCTTTTATTTTTATTTTGTATTAGTTATTTTAATTGTTTTATAGAATTAAATAACAAAGCTACCCTATTACCCTTTTTTAATTGATCAAAGTACAATTTTATTGGTCAACTAATGGTCAATTAGATGGTTTTCATCCATTTGAACCTCTGATACTAATTTATCAAAGGTTTGGGACCTCCTTTGGCACAAGTGGAATGTTAGGCTAAAGTTTGAAAAAAAATGAAAGGTTAGGGACTGTTACTGCAATTTTCCCTATTTTATATTATTTATTAATGATTAGTCATTTGTGTTTGAGAGCATATAATTTTTCAATTTTGTTACATGTATACCATAGTTTACGTCCTGATTTATCGAATTTACTCTTGACATAATCTCACGTCATCTTTTACATCTTACATATTCAATTCAACCATCACAATGTTACCATGTCACTCATCTGTCGACAATGACGTCAAAGTTAATGTACAAATAGCTTAATTGATTAAACTTAGTGTTTGTGGATGTTAATAACATAATGGTGGCGATGATGGTATAATGATCCAGTACGATGGTGGTGGTACGGTATTTGGTATGGTTGTAAATGAATCGAATATAGATTAGATCTGTCCATATTCGATCCAATCCGATATAGATCATTATTCAATCCAGTCTGATATGATAATTCAACGGATAATTGATTGTTAAATTCATATTCGATTTGCTATGTTATCGGATGTTCAATCCAATAATTCGATTTGAAATTTAAAAAAAAAAGGAAAATAAAATTAATGTTGAAATTAACTTTTTTCCCCCAAATTTTTCAACTCTTCAAAGGGTTTAATAATTATAAATTTTAAAATTTTTAGCCAATTGGATTAAAAGGCACAAAAAGTTGCTTACCATTTATTGACTCACTTAATTATAGAGGATATCTCCAAACATTTTGTTATAAACTTTCGATGTTTGATAAGAATCCACGTGATTTCACTGTAGTACATTGTATATTTGATTTGCCTGTAGTGTATTGTACATTTGGTTTGATTATAATGTACTGCACTATTATATAAGTAGTTATTTATATTTTATTAAATTAATCATTTTCCTATCTTTTACTAATTAAATAAATTTAAGCACTTAAAACTACATTTGGTACTATAATTTGTATGTATTACTAAATAATTTTTACATTGATTAAAATTTTAAAATAATATTAAAATAAGAAAAATACTTAATTATAGAGGATATCTCCAAACATTTTGTTATAAACTTTCGATGTTTGATAAGAATCCACGTGATTTCACTGTAGTACATTGTATATTTGATTTGCCTGTAGTGTATTGTACATTTGGTTTGATTATAATGTACTGCACTATTATATAAGTAGTTATTTATATTTTATTAAATTAATCATTTTCCTATCTTTTACTAATTAAATAAATTTAAGCACTTAAAACTACATTTGGTACTATAATTTGTATGTATTACTAAATAATTTTTACTTTGATTAAAATTTTAAAATAATATTAAAATAAGAAAAATACTTTTCTATGTTTTTTTAACTATAGACTTCGTCTAGACTTGCATAGCCCGAAACCTCCACGACTCATAATACATTACATTTTTTTAGAACATCGTGGACACGTGGATTCACTTTCTTATTTTTTATTTTGATTCGATGATTTGTTTATTTTCTTATTTATTTATTTTAGTGATAAATAGCATGCCATAAAAATATTTAACCGACTCAACTATTTATAGGAAATCGGATCGGATTGACCTATATTCATATTTGATCAATTTAGTTAACAGATTATCGGATTCGAATTTTGATTGAATTTTCAGACTGATATCCTAAATTCATCTCCCATTAATTTCATCAATTTTGGATCAAAATTCAATCCATTGACATTCCTATATTTTGGGTTGCTTTTACCAAGATTGTTTTCTCATTTTATCTTGAAAGAAAAAATTTGTCATTTGACGGAGAGAAGTCCATGTAGAAAGTAAATTTTATGCAACTAATAATCAATAATTACAATTTTACCCAACAATTTTTATTTTTAATATTTAATCTTATTGCTTACAAAACAAAGTCGATTATGCTACATACATAAAGGATAAATGTATGTAGATACATACAGCAGTGCGGGTGCGGATGCGGGTGCCGGCGCGAGTGCGTGATTAGAGAGAGACACGCACAAAAAGTGTGGTACAAGAGAGAAAAGCGAAACTTTGTAGTGGAAGTAGTTAGAATTTATCAACAGATGATATGATAAAATTTGATTGAATTACAAAAGAATAATATTATTCAACACCATTGATATTAAGCATTAATCTACATGACAATTTCATGACATTAAATGATAAATATACTTAAGTACAATATCACATAATTTATTTAATTGAATTGAACCTATCAAGTATGATCAAATATAACATTGCTCTATCATTAATGCTATTAGATAACATTTATGTAAAAGAAAAATTTTCTCTCTCTTTCCGTGACACCTCATCAATATATAAAAAATTATATACATGAGGTGTGTTTGATCTACATTATTTTGAAAATTGTATTTTGAAATAATAAAGGTTCGTTTGACCTCCATTTCATTTTCATTCTCATTTTTTTTCTTTTTATTCATTTCAACTACATATTTTTTCAAATAAAATAATAACACACAAATCTAAAATTTTTTATCATTTTTTCACCACACATTCTTCCATCAATCACTATTCTAAAAATTATATTCTTATTAAAATCAATATCAAACACACTCTAAATTGATAAAGAATGTGATTAAAAAAATAATTTTTTATTTATTTACGTGTAATATTATTTTAATAAAAAATATATAATTAAAAAAAAAGAAAAAAAAATCAAATTAATGATATATAACAGGACAGAGCACTTAATTTTACCAGAGATTCAGATTTGTTTTAGGATTTTCCGCCAGAATACTTTAACAAAGGCTTTGACCTAATATCATGTGACATATCTAAAAAAATCTGGCACCGATTATTTGTTTTAAAGTATTTAGATCCTGTTTAATTCTCATTCTCATTTCCATTCTTCTACTCATTTTTAACCATACATTCTTTAATAAAATAATATTTTCCATCACATCAATAACTTTTTCTTTTTTTTCAAACACACATTTTCCATCATATCACTATTTCAAAATTCATTTTTCTCAAATAATGTCTATCAAACACACTCCCATCGAATAAATTCATATTCCTTTCGGGAGACACAAACATTTCATTTTAAATTAGTATATTTTATCCAATTTTGGATAATCTCAAAAGTATATAATTAAACAAAATAATGCGGAACCTTTACAATATTCTTTGCCTAGATTTGTGCAGGTAATGATGCTTCGGGTCTCCATGCAAAATCATTTGAACCGAAACCCATATCCGAATTATCGAACAACCCGTCCAGGGTTACATATTCGCCATTATTGCCGTTATAGTTCTCCGTATCGACAAATCCAAACTCGAACGAGTCAAAACTCGGGAGCCAAGAAAACTCGCTACTGAGTTCAGACGAGTCAGACTCAACTTGGAGTAACTCGTTTCTTTGCTCATTCTCCACCCCACTAGGAGATGCAGACGATGGCGGAAGCCCAAGCTCATCATCAGACGCTTCCAGCAAGTACCCCAGCTCGGGCTGGGACTCACCCGAATCTGACGTCAGATCCACCACTTCCTCCACCTCCACCTTTGGCGAAGCTGTTATTTCCTCCTCAAAGCTCTTCATGAACGAGTCCAGATCTTGACTCGAAGGACAAAAGTCTGTCTCTTCATCCAAACTTTCCAGTAGATCCTCCGTCAGCCTCTTCACCTCTGGGAAATCGACTTCTGATTCAATCTCCTCTGTTTCCTCTCGCAATCTCTTCTTGTTATTCAATTCTCCCATTATAATAGATTCACCAAAACTTCAACTGAACTCTTCCGTATGTATATATATATAGATGAGAAATACGAGAAATGAGACGATGCACGGAGAGAGAAATGGGGAGGGAGATATATATAGGGAGAGAAGAGGCCATTAGAGGTAAAAGGGTGGGGTATGATGTGACGGAGGGAATACTTGGAGCCATCACTACACGGACGTCTAGTCTCGGCTATTGTGTTTTGCTTTCCGTTGACGGGTATGAGCTCTCATCTGCTGTTTGGTGTCCTTTTCTTTTCGGAATTCTCTATTCGGTCATTAACTGGATTTCAATTTCTATTTGGAATCCGCTACCATGGAGGGGCGGGGGGACCACTCGGCATCGTCAGTCACGACCGGCTCTTTCTCTCTCTACTTTTATGTTCCTTAGGTTGGATTTGGATTTTGTTTTTTATTTTTGGGGGTAAACAAATTAAACGCCGCCGATGGCACCGTTTTGGGTTTCAATAAAATAAATTTAAACGTAAATTCATAACTTTATACAAAATCTATTTTTACCTCTATCGGATAGAGAATGTCTTATTATCATATGAATTTCAAGTTCAAAAAGGCCGGAGTTAAAAAAATGGATAATTGATTGGTTGAAAATTAGTTGGCGCTTTCAACCAACGTAGCCTTTACCACTATCGAAATCAATATTTCAAGTATTACCATCTTCTAAATTAAACCAATATCGAACTCTACATTAAGATCGCTCATGTGTTACTTAAGGGGACACAAATGTTACTACCACCATAACTCTACATATTCTAGTAAAAATAAATAAATCCAAATATCGTCGATCAACTTCTTTTGCTACCACCGTCTTCTCCACGACCAATATCAAGCTCCCAACACTACCATCATCTTGAAAATTTCACCAATACCATCATCAATATTAAGCGAACACGTGTTACTTGTAAGGTAACATATGCCACCACCACCAATTAGTGATGCAAATCCTTATTCAACCATGATCGTACCGGACCATTTGTGCCATCGTCGCAACTCCATTATCCACAAATACCAATTTTTTATGCTCTCACAGACAGAGATCACAAAAATATAACGAAAAATAGGTGTAAATCACACACAATGCTTTGAATTCAAGTAGGCACTACTAACTCTTCAAAATCAGTGAGTCATTTAACTCTTTATTTTTTTAATTAAATAAAATATTTGTACTCTATCAGTGAGTCATTTAACTCTTTATTTTTTAATTTATGAGTATTTTTTTAATTAAATAAAATATTTGCACTCTTTTAAATTTCATACAGAGCATTCTAAATTTTCATAGGTGACCTTGAATCCATGCATAAAATCTCAAACTTTGGAATTTGAATACCATCCGTCTCTATTCTTAGTTTTTGAATTTGTAATACAAAAACACATGTTCAAATATGTTGGTATAGGCAGGGACAGATGGAGGGGGGACTTGGTAGAGCTGTAGTCCGATTCCTTCCTCAGCCATTTAATATTTCCAAGGCAATTTTTTTTTTTTTTTTTTTATTTTTTATATTCAGTCAGAAATCTTGTAGTCCGATCTCAAATTCCTGAATTCGTTCCTGAGTATAGACCCATAGGGTCGTCCAATTTTCGGAATCCAAAGTACATAAAAGAACAGTAAATCTGATAGGATAAAATTAAAAATTGCAAGTAGAACAAAAATCGTGGTGCTCAAAACTAGAAACCTAAAAGAAAATGACCCGACAACAGCTTCAGCTTCAGCTTCAGCTTCCCATGGTTATTGTCAAAGACAACTGTTTTACTATTGTAAAAGTATTTCTACTTTTGTCGAAGATTTTAAACTTATTAAAAACGACAATGAAAGAACCTCTCAACTACCGCATTTAGATTATAATAATCTGCCTGCTGCTGATCAAGTCTAATGAGACATAGATTACACGTTCAAATAGTTCTATATTGCACATCACCGTGCACAAACAAAAGTGGCACTGTGTTAATAATCTGACTAATCCAGGACAACTCACATGTTAGTTAGTAAACCCCGTTTCAGCCATATTATTTTTTTTATTCTCATTATTTTATATATATTCAATCACAAATTTTTCAATAAAATAATATTTTTCATCACATCAACAATAAAAAATATATTTTTCTCAAATAATGTGACTCAAACAGGACTAAGGAGTGAAACAATTACTAATATCACGACTAAGGAAAACATAGACAAACGTTTTAGACCTTACAAAATTGCACACAAGATGCAAAAATTCAAATATTTATTAAGTTTAGAGTTTGTTTGAGCTATTTTTTTTAGGGAAAAAGATTTTGTAATAATAAGGATAATTCGTGTTCCAAAAGTAGAGAAAATTTTCGAATTTATGAGAAAAAAATTACTTTATTGAAAGAATGTGTGATTAAAAATAAGTTTTAAAAAAGTGAATTCTCAAATAAGGGCTTAGAGAGTGTTTGAGAGTGATTTTTGGGGTCAGAATTGATTTTTGAATAGTGATATGATGAGAAATGTGTAGTTGAAAAAGAAAGAAAAGTTATTGATGTGATGAAAAATATTATTTTATTGAAAAATGTATGGTTGAAAATGAGAATTGATTGAAAATGAATTCTCAAAATCAATACCAAACAGGTTCTTAATCTAACTTGAATGGTATAAATGGATATCTTTTCATAACAATTTTGAATTTTTCGATCACGTCTTAGCCCTGGTTTGAGATCTATCTTTTGTTAAAAATGAGTTTTATAATAGTGGTTCTTGAAGAACATGGGATTAAAAAATAGGAAAAAAATTATTTTTACATATAAAATTATTCTATTAAAATAATGTTTGACTAAAGAAAAATATAAAATAAATGAGTTAGGCTAGTGAGACAGGGTAGAAAACAGGTTAAAAAAACAGGGATTTGAATTTGGGTGAGTTGGCACATGAAAACCAATAAAAAAACTAAAGAATTATGCTACATTGGCCCTTTCCTTGACCGCCCACATGACCGCATGACGTGGAAAGGAACATTAA
The DNA here is from genome assembly GCA_019395295.1 of Osmanthus fragrans. Classification (NCBI taxonomy): domain Eukaryota; kingdom Viridiplantae; phylum Streptophyta; class Magnoliopsida; order Lamiales; family Oleaceae; genus Osmanthus; species Osmanthus fragrans. The sequence goes on from CM033343.1 coordinate 28,902,333, forward strand.
ACATTTAAAAAATCAATTCTGGCAAAAACGGCTAAAACGGGCGGGTTTAACGGGTAAATCCCCCAAATCTTACCTTTTCCGGTCATCTCACGGCTGCAGTAAATTAGGTCCAGTACGGCAACTATAAGTTGGATGCAATCTTTCTCCCTGTTTCGACGTCACCAGAAACAAGAGTAACAGAGGTAATCAATATGTCATATGGGGTCACAAATCTCTTGTTCAGCCGTTGTAAAGTAAACATAATGTTGAAAAAACGTACTTACGATTCTTGAAGAAAGCCAGCAAACTTGGAAGGACTCTCAGTCACCGTAATGGCAGCCGACTTCGTATTTCCAAATCTCCCTCACAGTAGAGAAAGAGAAGGGAACGGGAGACCCCAACAACAGATCCTTATTCTTCAACCGGTATTTACGATTCTCCAACCGTTCAAATCTCCCTCACATTAGAGAAAGAGGAGGGAAAGGGAGACCCCAAAAAGATATTCTTATTCTTCAGACAACCGATATTTAGGATTTCCAACCGTTGAAATGTGGGTTGCAGTCGGGTTTCTTCAGACAACCGGCGAGATTTTAGTCTGCAGAATGGCGCCAATTTGGAAAGTGGAATAAGGACTCTTGGTTTTGACCTAAAATGCCATAAAATGTGGTTTGACCCGTAAATAATGGCCGACCCGTTAAACCCGCCCGTTTTAGCCGTTTTTGCCGGAATTGATTTTTTAAATGTTTAATGTTCCTTTCCACGTCATGCGGTCATGTGGGCGGTCAAGGAAAGGGGTAATGTAGCATAATTGAAAACTAAAACAAGTGGGTGAAAAGCAATATAACCAAATATGGATACAAAATCGGCTGAGTATAAAAAATTCAATTAGGTTGCTTCTCTACGTAATCCCCTTTTCAAAACCCTTCCTCCCTGCCGCGCAACGTTGACCGACCTGGAAAATCGGCGCCGACCAAAACCGGCCCGGACCATTACCCCTTGTTTTTTTTGACGAAAAAATCTTATTTCCCTCAATTAATCCCACTCGTTGCACCCGTAGACAAAACCATGTTCTAAACCCAAAGAAAAAAATCAACCTGAAATAAATTCGATCTCGTTTTCGTTGGTGAAGAAATCATTTTGCCCCAAATTGAAATCAACAAAACCACTGTTAAGCCAAATACCGCGTGAGTTCAGTCGGCAACAATCTTTCAAACCGACAAATTTTTCAAACATCTTGTGTAATCCCCGCGAATATACGTGATACAGCGTCGTATGTTATAACAACCACCTTCTTCTCAGCTACGTCGTCGTTTCTCACCTCAGTCGGAAACTGTAATGAATCGTCCGAGGCAGTAAAATCACAATCCGACTAGCTGGTAGTTTTACTTTTATTGTCATTGCTTTCACTTGTCACTCATTGATCTTGTCACTTATTAAGATGTGTTGTAAAGAATACAATATATTGTTGGGTTTCATAATTATGCTTGTAATTGCTTAATTCCTTGCTATTGGATAATGATGTTATCCAATTTGAAATTTACCATCATGGCCGTATGCCCAAAAATTATGCTTGGTAAGTTACTGTCTTAAAAATTGCATCATAACTGAATAGAGGTGTTCCGTTTTCGGTGCAAACATAAGGGGTTACTTGATAAGTTGAGCTCTTTTTTTCTTCAAGTTCTTGTGCAAGTGCGAAAAGAATTACTGGCTCCCCTGGATGGTACATATTTATCCTCCAAATTTTGGCGACAGGTAAACTGAAGCACAATGACACATTGTTTATTTAGGTAAATTAAGCACTATATAAAGATGGGTAATTTTTATAGGCTGCCAACTATTTTTAATTCAAGAGCCTGCTTGAACTTATTACCAAACTGTGCAGCTTTCTTCTGGTTGATAAAACAGAGCTAGTACCATTGAAGAAGGCAAACACGTTGGTTGTAAACATTGATTTAAAACTTCAAAGATTTAATTTCTTCACAATGATAACACACATATAATTACATTACAATAAGGTTTTGCGCCATATAAGTCATACACATTCGAAATTTTTTCAAATACTTCGATAACTATCTTTAAGTCAAGCTGATCGCTTTCCTTTTGCGTTCACTTCTGCAATTCTTTTTTCCGTCTTGATGTTCACGTTCACCGAAATTTGGAGCTCTTCTTCGTCACTTATCCGTACTCGAGATTTGAACGTGCGGGACATTTTTTCATCCGTGTCATTCATCACAATGTTCAGGAACGTCGAGCTACCGTGACTAGATTGACCGTTGGAGTCTTCTTTCACGACCCACTCCCAAAATCCACAATTCCGAACAGTTATTCTGCAAACAAGAGGTATTCCAAACATTTATTCTGCACAACTATATGTTCTATTTACAAAACTTTGAACCAAACGGACAAAGCTATTCTCAAGTTCTTAAACTTCAATAATTACGAATAAAAAAATCGTGAAAATTATTGTATTTCAGTATGCATATACCACAAAAACTGCTGTATTCAGCTAATTCATGTCTACATTACCAAAGTATGACACTAATGTTAGGTAAAAGAACAACTTCAAATCCAGTAGTTCCTCCAGGAGGGCCGTTCCAAAACCCAAAATATTTTTCAGCATATGTGCTATTTACTCCATATTTCAATGGCTCAATTAGGTACACACACCCATTTCTCCCACTTAGATTTCGGATCCACAAAAAGTTGAAGCATAAAACAGATTATCAGCCATTTGAAATATAAAAAAGCTTGAAGTCATCAACTTACAGCCATTTTCGTCCACCACTGAAAACCCAGAAACCGCAGAAGATAGTCCACAAATAAAGTTTTAGACTAAAGAAGAGAATAAACCCACAGAATGATTAATACAGAAGAGAAGTAAATTAATTAATGAAGAGTAAGAAGAGGTTTCTCAACCATTGACTGGAGCCATAGCTCGTGGTTGTTGACTATTCGCCTTCTCTCTCTCACTAGGTTTTCCTTCGCTGTCTTGTGTGTTAATGAGTCTCTTGGACGGTGACTAGCATTTTTGGTCGGCGTCGGTTTTCCAGGTCGGCCAAGGTTGCGCGGCGAGGAGGAAGGGTTTTGAAAAGGGTATTCTGGAGAGAAGCAGCCTCATTGAATTTTTTATACTCAGCCGGTTTTGCATCCATATTTGGAGCCCGTTTGATGCACATTATTTTGAAGAAAATGCATTTTTTTTGATGTAATGATGGTGAATATGTGGTTGAAAAGTTATTGATGTGATGGAAAATATTATTTAATTGAAGAATGTGTGGTTGAAAATGAATAGAAGAATGAGAATGAGAATCAAACAGGATCTTGATCTTTTCACCCACTTAATTTTTTTTTTTTATTGGTTTTCATGTGCCAGCTCACCCAAATTCAAATCCCTGTTTTCTAACCTGTTTTCTACCCTGTCTCAGTAGCCTAACTCAAAATAAATAAACTTATTGAAAATAGACTCAAACAAGAATTTAAATTGCACAATAAGACCCTGTTTGGTACACATTATCATTATCATTCTCATTCTCATTCTTCTACTCATTTTCAACCACACATTTTTCAATAAAATAATATTTTCCATCACATCAATAATTTTTCCTTCTTTTTCAATCACACATTCACCATTACATCAACCAAAAAAATGTATTTTTATCAAAATAATGTGTATCAAACGGGCTCTAATCTAAACAATTGGATGGTTAGAAAGAACTTAGAAATGCGACCTACGTGCCGGCCCTATCAGATAGGTTCTTAATGCAAGTGTCAGAAGAATGGGAACAACAATAATTAGTTTCATCAATTTTTTTAAGCCCCTTTTCATTCCATTTTTCTGCAAATTTAATTTTTTCTTCTTTTCTTTTCAATAACACATTTTTCAATAAAATAATATTACATATCAATTCAAATTTAATTTTTAATTTTTTTACCACATTCTCCATCAATAAACCATTCAAAATACATTTTTTTCCCTCAAAATAAAATTCAAATCGAGCCTAAAATTTTCATCAATAATATTTTTACCTCTTATAAAATTTGGAATTGAACTCTTTGTGGGTAGTAGTATGGGGTTCAACCTTTAATAAAAAAAACTTTACTAACGGTGACTTTTTAAGTTTTCGATACACTCCTTTATTTCGAGAAAACACCTTTAATTATTACACATAATTTAATCTGGTGATAGGAGGTAGATGTGGTGAGGAATTAAAGACATTCACGTGATGGAGGGCGTATTCTAAGACATCGCGCAACTCATAAATGAGTTGAGATGGTGGATCATCTACTTGTTTGCACACTCCGCTCAATTAAATTATTCTTCCATTCATATTGAATAAAATGTCAAAAATTTATAGACATTTGCCATAGGCTTAGATGGACAACCTTAAGCGGCTAAAGTGTCATAAATTCATATTTATAATGATAAATTACTCATATTTGTTGCCTTCCACATTTGAATGAACACGGTACCACTTTTTCTTAATCACGTTGTACAAGTATGTGCACACGTTTAAAGAAAAGTACTTGGATTAAGTGCATAAATAAATTAGGATAAGCTGGCAAAGGAGAAGTTACGAGTGCCTAAATAAAAGCGTCAATTTGGCCCCTATTAAATTAAATTATATTTTTCATAAAATAAGATTATACGTAAATCGAAAACTTTTTATATTTTTTCAACCACTCATTCTTAAAAAAAATAAAATTATAATTTGAAATAATGGGGTTGATGCACTGATTGATGGCCAAGGCTTCCCACTAACCCTTCTTGGTCCTCATTTTAATTGTTTATTGACACACTAAATTGACTTGTTGTAATCTTGTCATGTAAATGAAAACATGTTTTATTCTAAAGATTTTATTCAAATGCGGACTTGACGAATACTATATTTTTGAGTGCGTGTTCGATACATAAAGTTAGAATTTTATTCAAAAGAGAGGTCCACTATAATTAAAGAGAATCTGACATTTTTAGGTTATATTAAATTCTTAGCTTGAGCAAAATTCTTCCCTTTTTGTGTTACAAAAACACACACTTGGCATAAGTACAACTGGTTGATGCAATTCAAAAAATTAGACCAGATTTCACATTTTTTTAGTAATTCAAAATTTCTGGATCTTTTGACCTAAACTCTAATTAAAACCATCCAAGAAACAAAATTTTCAAATTTTATTATATCAGCTTTGAAGTGACTTTGAGAAGAAAAAAGAAAATCTTCGCGAAACCTATATTAATATAGTCTAAAATGGTTAGATATATAAATGAAATTTATTTTTTGTTCAATCTATTTCAAATATTAACAATTTATACTCAACACATTTCAAAACTAATCTCGTTACATAAGAAATGAAAGTCTTGAATAAAAACATTAAAATGAATTTTATAAACATTTTAAATTACAATCTAACACTTCAAAATATATCGAGTAAAATAATAAACGAAAGTCAACAACTCTATCGAGTATGAGTTAAAAAAACCAAGGACTTTGAAGAGTAGTGTAGTGGGCAATTATTCTTGTCCCAATCTTTGATTTTTGGTGAAAGTATCCTAGTTACTTAGTGGTGGAGACAATGTCAAGGTTCTATTTCTTTGTATGGACAAATGCATTTTCCTAGTAAAGGCAGGATAGCAATTCATAAACATAGACTTATTCCATATCTCAATAATAAAAACGTTTCTAAGTGGGCATGCATGACTTTTTGCTCTGGTGGACTATTCGCATTATAAAAATGATAAATTTCTTAATTTTCTAGAAAGTGAAATCCCATCTAACTTTGATAGACACGTATACTGAATTCAAGCCATATGTTGCAACAAGTGATGTGATGTGACTAATTCAGGATATACTAAAAAATAAATAAAAGGAGAAAGAAAAGGTGCCAAATTAAATTTATCACGCTCCAACAAAGTCCTCAACGCTCAAATCAAACTAGACAGTTGACTTTAAATTATGTTAAAAAATTATCTTTCACGAGTTCTCTAGTCGCACATTATAGTTGAGTATACATATGTAAACAATATTTTTGGAATTGTTCAATGAAGTGTGACTTCAAAACGAATTTATATTACGCATTATTTCCTACCATTGTAATTTGAATTGGGTAATATACTTAAGAAGATACCAATTGGTTTAGGCTAAAAGTTTAGAACAATTCTTTCAAGATGCAATAATAATGGTCCACTAACTTGATGACAATGAGGTCCAGTCCATCTATTCGTTTTTGTGCCAATGTACGTGTGTTTGCATAAGATCAACCTTCAATTAAAATCTATCAAATTTTTAATGATCTCAATTTCTTGAACCATCCAACATTTTAAAAAACGATTCGAGCATTGACCTAAAAAAGTGTACGCATGTTTGAGAGTTCTTTATAAATTGTTTATTTTAAAAATGAGCATGTTTGAAGACGATTGATTAATGAGCTGATTGACATTAGGCTATACTTTAATCTAAAGGTCTGCTTGAGAGTTGATAGTTTTGGAGTACCGGTTATGTGATTTTTTAAAGTACCAATTTTGAATGTTTATGAGGATCCAATTTTGGGTGATTTTTAGTAACTATTTTTTTTTTTAAAAAACCAGTCCAACTCATATTTGAAAGTTTATTATCCAATAATTATGAAAGTTTTTTAATGGAATAGACTTACATATATACCCATCTACAGCGGCGGACCTACCTTTGGCTCTAGTGGGTCCTAGGACTAACTAATTTTTTTTTCCCATGCCCATTGGTCTTAAGTCTAGAGAATATACAATTTAAGTGAAATGATAAAACAAAAGTTTCTATTGAGTAAAGATGACATAAAAAATTGAAATGGGTATTCAATACCACCATCAAAATCACTTATAAGCAGGCATTTCACTTGATGCTGGTGTAAATTACGCTTGAGGTTGAACATGAATTCAATGCGTACAAATGTTCACTATGCCGAATTTTCAGAATTATTATCTACGAATCATTGACAACATAAGAATAATATAGAAAGTCAATCATGTAATTACCACAAAGTGTTGTGAGCATACTGGGCAGTCGTGTGGTTTGCCCTTCTCTAGCCAGAACCAATCAACATCATGTTCGTCCTCTGTCAAATATCGAAGTAGAGAAATGAGAAATGAGCATCTATCCAATCATTGTCGGCGTTGTTTGTTCAATTGTTCTGTTGGTTTGGATATCTTGTCATCTTGTCGACGTTGCTTGTTGATTTGAATATCGAATAGTTAAATGTTTTGTCAATTTTTTGACATGTTTCAGTGTGATCCACTAATATAAAATCTCTGCGTCCGCCACTGTCCATCTATGAAAAAGGTAAGTATGTGTAAACAAATAAAAAATATTGAGTGAATGTGTATGTCTCCATACAATTCAATATGATTTTACATATGCATGGCCTAACCTTTGGATTAATTTTTTTGCTTTGAATAAGCTCTTACACACCAATCATTTTTTATTGGATTACTAGTGAAGAGAACGTGCGTTGCACGTTAGTTGATTATTGTCAATGATTTTATTTTGGAATTGATGTTGGTTAATGGTTTCCTTCATCTAATGAAGCATGAAGGAGCTATTTTTTTCTGAAGAATCCAACAACAATCAACTTCCCATTCGATACAACCTAGCAAGCATCCAACAACAATTAATAGACAAATAGCACTGCGCAATGAGCCAAGATTTTAGTTATTTGACTGTCTATAAGCTTGAAATAGATTATTAGCACATGTTCCAATATTTCAAATGATAAATTACATGCCTGCAAGGGCTATGTACTACGGATATGGGATTTAGTTCGAGACCCTTCATTTTCACCAAAATCTCCATAAATATTAGCCTCAAAGCTTCTCCAACAACACCTCCCATTTGGTTAAAAACACCGACCCAGCTAATATTTACTTTCCCGTATGAAGCTACCAGTACACCAAAACTAATCACTGATATTATCAAAAGCATCCTTTAGCTTATCAATTCAAGTCCAGCTATTACACCAAGAAAATAGCAATAGGCACTGAAAATCTCATCAAGAATGAGATCAGTAAAACAAGTAATATGCAGGAAAACTACTACAGAAATTAGGTATAGACAAGCCAAATCAATTTCAACCTATAAAACGAGTAGTACTTACTGATTGCTTTCAACATTTGAGCAAATGCAACAGATATATAGAGGTAAGCAATGTTTCCAAGCCAAAGAGTCATAGCAAAAATGGCACCAATTGGGATGACAGAAGTTATATATCTGTATATTGCAACCCTAGGTCCTTTAACTTTTGGCACTTGTACACTTTAGTCCCTAAAGTTAAATTTTGGTACACTTTTGGTCATTTTTCTTTCTTCATCCGTTTTCTCATCTAATTTGAGATTTTGGCGTTGGAACACCTACAAAATAGAAAACAACTAAATTAAGCAGTAAAACGCAATGAAAACTTACAAATATCAAAATTTAACGGCTAATTAAGTTCGAAAACCCGCACTTATCACACCCCAAACTTAAATCTGTCATTGAACAAAGTTATACAAACAAACATGCAATCACGCAAATTAAAACCAAAAAATGTTAGTATAATAATAATAAACACTCTAAAAGTTAGATAGTTTGCCTCCATGCACGGAGGTTTTGCTGATCTTCCTATATTTCCTTCTTATTTTCAAGAAAAGGAACAAGCATGGTGAATTGGAATGACTATACACTCACACACGACTCGCATGGTGTAAGTTAAAAAGTGTTTGTTGTAGTATTTTTGTGTACATTTCATAAATTATTAGCATAATGTGATAACTAAAGCGAAGTGACTAACTATCTAACTTTCAGAGTGTTTATTATTATTATACTAACATCTTTTGGTTTTAATTTGCGTGATTGCATGTTTGTTTGTATAATTTTTTTTGAGGATAGATTTAAGTTTGGGGTGTGATAAGTGTGGGTTTTCGCACTTAATTAGCCGTTAAATTTTGATATTTATGAGTTTTCATTTGCATTTTACCACTTAATTTAGTTATTTTCTATTTTGTAGGTGTTCAAACGCCAAAATCTCAAATTGGAGAAAGGAAAAAAGACCAAAAGTGCACAAAAAGTTAACTTTGGAGAGTGAAGTGTACAAGTGTCAAAAGTTGAAGGACCTATGGTTGCAATTTTTGAAGGACGTGATCAAAAGAAAACTCAAAATTTGAGGACTAAAATGTTCGAGTTGAAAGTTGAAGGACTGGAAGCGTAATTACACCGACGACTTAGCTGCAAAAAAAAAATCACTTCGTGCTACTCCGTGGAAGCTCGTGCTTCTGCACGGAGCCTTTTCTCAGTAGGTATTAATAGTCTGGAAACGAATTCCACAGATAGCTAAAACTTGCACAACTGTCTAAAATAGAAGCTTAAAGGAAATTATGAGCCAATCCCCATTCAATTTAACGAAATAAGTTAAGATGTATTACAGTTTTGATAAAAGAATGAAGGAATGCATTCTTTAACCCTTGTTGCATTGGATCCAAAAACATTAACCAACATGACCATTTCCTCAAATTCCCCAAGAAAATATAGCTCACATTCCCTAAACTAACATAGAGGTAATTTTCGCGTTTTTACCCAAGCCGACCAAGGCTTTCATTATCGAAAAATGTGAAGAAATGGGAACTTTTCTCGAGTGATCTCTGAACATATGAAAGACTATATGTTGGTCTTACTCATGTTCAAATTTGAGGTCAAACGGAGGTCGTTTGGGTTAGATGAGGGGAACGAAGTTGGTGACTTGAGGTGATCAATTCCTAGCTATGTCAACCTGCAGTGTGCTAACTCCATTTAGGTGTTTTCTACTAACAATTTCAATGTAATTCCACACCAAAAGCAGTCTCAAATATATATCCATCAACCCAATTGCTAGTCTAGGCCTAATTATAAACTAATTTCCACTCGGTTATTTTATCAAACACCTTAAATGCAACCTATTTTTCCTAAGATTTGAAGAGATTAAGTTTTAAATCAATGCACAATTTTTGCACTTCACAAACACAATCAACTATTCCACAATCTACCCAGTCATTCAAATTTTACCCCAAAACAACAAAATATCAATTACCTTAAATTGAGGGAAAGGGAAAGGAGGTGGTTAGCATACCTTGAATTCTTGATTAGATTGATACGAATGAGTGGAATCACAAATTGATTGGCGAATAAAAGAAGTAGACACGGCTGTGTCGCCATGCTTATTGGAGACATGACCGTCTCTCCATGTCATATAAAGACACGGCTAGTGTCTCCGTGTGACATAAAACAAAAAGAGAAGCAGCGAATTATTTGGCCTTATAAAATCCTGTTTCTTGATGTCATTTTTCCTCTTGCCTTGGAAAAAGTATTTTTCTTTATTCAAGTATAGAAACATTATGCTGCTTAATCCACATTTTCTTAATGTTGTATATTATGGATGTTTAATGTAATAATTTTTACACCTGCAGGTTATTTTTGTTGATGCAGATTAGATTGTGAGAGCAGACATGTGAGAACTCTATGACATGGATTTAAGAGTTTAGCTTTAGGTAAATTTACTTATGCAACTATGTAGTTAATTTTCCAGGGTTTAGAAGCAATAGGTACGACGTATCTCCATGTCACACGGAGAAACGACATGTCTCCGTGTGACATGGAGACACGGACCATGTCTCCATTAAGCATGGAGATAGGGGCTATCTCCATTAAGAATGGAGATAGCCCCTATCTCCATGCCTAATGGAGACACGCCGGTGTCTCCGTGTGACATGAAGATACGTATGTTGTCTCTCTCACACGGACTGCTAGTCATTATCAAGAAATTGAACATGTTAATCCCACCACCAACACCAGACTTAATAATCATAAAAACAACTTTAACCCAAGTTTATAAAACGAAAACTAAAAACTAAAGATGCAACTAAAACTCAAGCAACAACAGAAGCCATATAACACAATGATGCATAGAAAATGGATGAACATTATCTAACAACTAATAAATTTTACGGATAGAATATATACATCCTACTCCCAAAAATTAAAATAAAAGGCAACCATCTGTTACTTGAGAAACCCATTGCCATTACACTTGTTAAATTTATCCATAGAAGGTCCAAACATGTCGGTAAAATTCAATTTCAACAATCACCAATTAAATTAACTAAAAATCCAAGAATACGTAGTTAAATTGAATTATAACATAGGAAATTCAACATACAAATATCACAATCCCCAGTTGGATCAGGTGAAGATAAATTTGTTCAAAGACCAGCTTTTGCTATAAACATGAATATTATTATCCCCAGGTCAGAGAAACAAGAGAGAAGCCACAGTCCATCACACAACCTTTGTGGCAGTAAAAAGCATTAATTTCAAGGCCACACAATAGTTTCAGGCCTGCTGTTCTTAGCAACTCCAACATTACAAATCATTTCTCAAACATACAGAATCCGGGTTTCAGTCATAGTACTCACAGTTTTAATCACAAGAAGAAAATTCGTCTATGACCGATTTTGAGATGGCATTCTCTCAGATCCATGTCTCTGGCGGAAACTCCCAGATCTGAATCCAGTATCAGATCCACTGCCTGCAGGATGGAATGGCCCCCAAATGGGATCTCTGTCAACCCGGTGTTCTCGATCCCAAGAATGAAAGCGATTAGGAACAAGATTTTCCGTTTCTTGTACAGTTCTTCCAGATGAACCTGATAACAAATAGTAAAAGCCACCGGATTGATCTGATGGTGAAGCCACGAGAGCAACCTGTGGCAAACCCCTATGACTGTTGGATCTTCGAGAGGTAGATATAAGAGGTGTGCTTGCGGCTGGGCTACTACTGGGTTGCCCGTGTCTCCATGCTTGTGTCAGAGGAGTGGTTTGTTGTGTGAAAAAATGGAGAACGAACTGGTTGATGGGGCAAAAAAAAAAAAAAAATCAGGACGATGGGAAATAACGACACGTGTCCAGACTTTCATTCACTCTTTTTTTTTTATAGTGATAAGATGAAAAATCTCTTTGAAGAGCTGAATTTCTTTTCTTGTCCAAGCTTCATTACTTTTTAGGGTAGATTTGAAATTAATTGTTTTAAAGTGGGTTAAAATGGAAGAAAATTTTGAAAAAGGCAAAAACATCACCGATTTGATGGTTTGAGACATACAATCAAAATAGGAAAAAATTCATAATTAAGAATATAAGAATGACACATTTCAATAATAAGAGAATAAGTTTCAAATTTTAAAAATCAAATTTTTATTAATTTTTATTTTTATTTATAATTTATTTAATTAAATATATAAAGATCACATATTTATATTATTTTGTCTCAGATTCACAATTTAGTTGTCATGTATTATTTTTCGATCACAAATCAGAAATTTTAAATGTCACAAATTATTTTACTGTCATAATTCAAAATTTTAATATATCACAATTTGTTCATCGATCACAAATTCACAATTTAGTTAGTCACATATTATTTTTCGATCACAAATTAGAATTTTTATGTCACAAATTATTTTACGACCACAATTCAAAAAAAATTACTAGTCACAATTTATTTATCGATCACAAATTAAAAATTTACACGTCACAACTTATTTATAGATCACAGATCACAAATATCATGGGTCACAACTTATTACAAAGTCACAAATTTTTAATTTTTTAGGTCACGATTTATCTTCTTCATTTGTCACATAGTATTTATTAGTCACAGATTAACCAATTCATTGGTCACAATCAACCAAATAATTTATGACTACCGTTAAAAATTGCGACCACCACTTCAACATTGCATCCAACAGTCGAACCACCACTGTCATCGCCAAAACCACTACCAGCGACGTCGCCTATCGCCACCACTGTCAACATCACCACAACTATAACTCCACCGGCACCCTCGCACCGCTCCAAAACACCACATCATCGCCAACAACCACTAGCAACACCGTCCACCGCCACCGACACCGACACCGACACCGACACCGACACCGACATCACCGCCAACACAATCGAGATTAACAACACCACCGCGACGAGCATCGACAGACAGCGACGGTTCCAAATCTACCCCCCACAAAACCACCACTACCACCACCACAACGCGATGCTCACGTTCGTGACGAGCCGCCTCCACCACCACCACACCTTAACGTCGCCGCTACCAACACCACTGCAGCCAAAATCGCAACCACAACCACCCAAACACAACTAAAAATCAAATCCAAAACTACCACCACCCCCCGCCGCCACCACCCAAACACAACCAAAAATCAAATAAAAAATTACCACCACCCGCGCCACCACTAACGCGACTGTAAGTAGCATAACCACCATGACCACATCCCAAACAGATTCATCGCTGCTGCGATCGGTAGGGTGGAAGTGAGTGACGTCGCCACAACGCCTATGAGGCGATGATGTCACTGCGGTGATCTCTTGAAGACGAAGATATGAGTCGCCAGAGTGGTCTGTGTGTGGATCGCCTCCATTGTTGTCGAGAGAGATGGGGAAAGCCACTGTATGTGTGTCGAGAGAGAACGGGGAGAGAGAGAATTAGGTTAGAAATAATAAGATTATTTATTTTATATATATATATATTTATATATATATATATATGTGTGTGTGTGTGTGTATATATATATATATATTAATTATCCGATTTTTGAATAATTAAACATTCCATCTTATTTTTAAAATTGGATCTTAAAAGATAGGATTTTGTGTAATTTTCACTAATAAAAATCACCAGCTTGGAGGTGGTGTTTGGTTGCGACTGGGCTGAACTTGATTGGGAAAGATGATAATTTTAAATTTTTTATGTCTTAATATGTATTTAATTATTTTAAATGATGTTTATTTGTACTTTTGAAAAAGTTACAGACTCCATTTGTAATTTTTTCTTTATCTTTTGTTATATTGTTGCTTTCTTTTATTTTTTATTTAAAGATAAGGATAAATTCATCATTTAGAGAAATGCGAATTTTGCTACATAATTGACAGATTGGAGATAAATTATGTTAAAAAAATGATTGATAGTATATTACATTCCCAAAGATTGATGATGAAAAATGCACAATTTTCGTGAATAATAAAACTCCGTGTATTAACATGAATGTTTGTATAGTATAACACAGGATGTTTGTAAGCATCCCGTGTTCAAATTCTAGCGACCATAAGGTTATGACATTAAGTGCTTGCTTTTAAAATTTTTAAATTGTTTGTTATAATATCATTTTTCACCACACATTCACACAATAAAATATCATAATTTAGTGGTGCAAATGACAGGAGTGAGATAGCCTCAACTGAGTTGGCAGTCGCAGTGTGAGGGTTCGATTCCCGTATCTTACAAGATATGAATTTGGACTATTTGTGAGCACCAATATGACAACTTTTATACTCTGATCTGCTGAGACACATCCCGCGATATACTTCCTCCACAATACTCTAGAGGCAGGGCGGTGGAGGACCCTCAAGGTTGGGGTTCAACATTTTTTTTAATAAAATATTCTACACACAAATCAATAAATTTTATTTACTTTTTATCTACACATTCTCCAAAAAATACTATTCAAAATCTTTAATTTCTCAAATAATGGATGACAAACATGGACGAATTTTCCATTTTCAACTTTTGAAACTTTTTCACAATTAGCCGTTAACCTTGAACATTTATAGCAAACACATCCGTAACCTTTATCATTGGACTTTTTAGCCCCCAGCCTCTTGATTTCATTTGTATAGTTTTATCCTTTTTACATAAGTGGAAATTTTACTAGGGAAGATTTTAAAAAATTGTAATTCAAAAACGAGATATAAAGTTTACTTATTAATAAATCGGATAATAATTCAATTATTAATGTTAATATTAAAATATTCACCCACCCCAATTCCATCTAACTTAACAAAATTTAACCCAAGGGTTATGCTACAAGTACATAACGGTTTACCTAATGTTTTACCGAATTGACACTTGGCGGCCCCCCAATTCGGTAAAATATTAGGTACAAATAGATTTATCCTTTAATCCAATGGCCTTGCTACATATATATCAAGCATTACATAATGGGTTACATAATATCACATATCGTTTTATCATTTGCTAGTTTAAAATATGGACTATGCTATGTGTACACAATGATTATTCACCCACCCCAATTCCATCTAACTTAACAAATTTAACCCAAGGGTTATGCTACAAGTACATAACGGTTTACCTAATGTTTTACAGAATTGACACTTGGCGGCCCCCCAATTCGGTAAAATATTAGGTACAAATAGATTTATCCTTTAATCCAATGGCCTTGCTACATATATATCAAGCATTACATAATGGGTTACATAATATCACATATCGCTTTATCATTTGCTAGTTTAAAATATGGACTATGCTATGTGTACACAATGATGTACACAATAGTTTACACCCCTCTCACATGTGAGGGGGCCCACACATAATAAAATATTCGTGGGCCCCTCTTCATGTGAGAGGGGTGTAAGCTATTGTGTACACCTCATAGTGTACACATAGCTTTATCTTTAAAATATGGTCAATCTTTTCATTTCAATCTTTTCATTGTGCATCATTTTATATAATCTCTTATGTACTATTTTTATATACAGCTAATATAATCTTTAGCCCAAACACTTAGGGGGCGTTCTCTTTGCTGTTTTCGGGTTGTTTTCTGTTTTCGATTTTTCAAAACATTGAAAATGCGTTCTATTTCCAATTTTCGAAAACGAATTTTTGAAAACGGTTGAAAATTTTGCGAAGAAAACATAAAACAATTTTTTTACATTTTGACTGTTTTCTTCACAAATTTGCCAAAACTAAAAAAACACGGGTTGTAAAATATTTTTTCAAAGCGACAAAAAGAACAAGTTTTCAACAATCTCAAAATGGACACCCAAAACACAAAACACCAAACGAATTCAAAACTCAAAATACAAAATTGAAACAAGAAGAGAACGCCCCCTAACATTTTCTTTCCGTCTCTTCAACTCCCCTTTCACACACGATGGGCAATCAGCTAAAAGACCTCTCTTCCTTCTCTGTCTACTTTATCGCCGTCGGTAGATCACAATTGAGTAGTACACATAGTGGTGCTCACACCTTTGCATGCGACGCTGCATCATATGGTTTCTACATAGTGGCGATGACACCGAGTGTTGTGTGACGGTGCAGGCTGAATAGCATCGCGATGCTGCCTCATTGAAGTGCCTCTGTACATTGCAACGCTGCTGCAGCAGCAGTTGGCGCTGGTGTTGACAGCGACACCGCGAATTGTGGCATCCGACGTTGTGAATGGTAGAGTTTGACGCTGTTGGCGTTGCAAAAGGTAGCTAGCGACGCTGCTTTGTAGCAACGTTGTCCGACGGCAGCAGAGTGACGATGGTGCTGGCAATTACAGAAAAAAAATGACAGAAATTGGAGGTTTGGTAAGGATTTGGGCGCAGGGCCGCTAGTGCAATTTTTGAAATTACAAGCATGTGCTTGCAACTTCTACTTCGGCGGTGGAGAAGAGCTTTTATGAAAGGAAAAAGGGATACATGTCTCCCCGCGAGGTGGCCCGGGATTTCTAGCAAAACTCTTTATGAAAAGCATGGTGGTGCAATAGGTGGTGGTGAAGAGTGTCCGTGATCAATTATTTGGATAATTGTGACTAAGAAATTTGTTAATTTGTCATGGTCGTGGTAGCAATGAGGTGGTTGTGGGTGGGATGGCGTTAGGGTAGAGCTTGTGACTAATTATTTAGTTGAATGTAACCAATAAATTGGTTAATTTGTGATTAATAAATAATACGTGACCAATTATTTGGGATTATGATCAATAAATTGGATATTTTTTAGCAATATAGTCAATAAATAATATGCGACCTAAAAATTTAAGCCATGACTTATAAAATTTATGATTTGTGATCGATAAATAAATCGTGACCTCTAAATTTTGATTTGTTATCGTAAAATAATTTGTAACTTATAAATTTTTTATTTGTGATCATGAAATAATTTGTGACCAAATAGTAGTAGAATTGTGACTTTAGTATATTCAATTAATAATATATATATATATATAATTAATTATTTCACAAATAAAATTTAATTAATATATGAGTTTTGAAATTTTAAACCTTCTTTCTTAGCTCCGCCATTGCTTGAAACATCAAATATTTTCTAAATCAGTTCGAATATTGACTTGGTGTAGTGTTATTTGTTTAGTCATCTCATTTTTAAACTTCACATATGAATAATAAAATTTTCAAAAATTTAAATTGTGAACGGAGCCCTTTGGGTGTAAGCCGATCAATTCTTATATGATTTTTGTGGGTTTTAAATTTTTTTAGTTTGGATTGTATATTTTTTGCTACCGTAGAAAGACTAATTATACAGTATTATCTGTTTAATCATTTATTTTTTTTTTATGTATAATAATTTTTTCACAAATTCAAAATTCTGGCTCTGCCAGTTCCACTACTTAAAAATATCAAATATTTTTCTAAATCAGTTCGAATATTGACTTGATACAAGTAAGGATCAACGTTCAAATAAATAACCTTATCCGAAGTGTTTTGGGCCTAATCCGATCGAATCTTAGATGATTTTTGCTATCATAGAAAGACTATTTGGTATAGTATCTGTTTAGTTATATGTGAATAGTAAATTTTTCAAACAAGAAAAAAAAATGCTCTAATGTAAAGTATCACTCCCTTTCTTCAGTCCACGGTGAAAGTCTTAACTTGCTCACTTTGGAGAGATCTTTATTTAAGATTCTTACATTTAAAAAGAATTGTAAGTTAGATTCTCCTGCTACATCAGCAAATTGACAATTTTATTATGTGCCCATTGTGGATATGACAACAATTTGTGGTAAAAGTATATGTTGAATCAGTAGTGCTACTAATGAGTAAAAATAAATAAGACTACTTCTAAATTCTACAAACAAGCTGACATCAATTTCAAATCCTTTGTTCTTATTAGACCACAGAAGTAAGATACAAAAGTTCACGACAATTCAAATCCAATGTTCTTATTAGGCACGCCACACACAAAAGAAGAAGCATTCAACACATTGAATTAAAGCAAATATTTTTCTGAAGTTGAACATAAGATGAAATTCAATAGTGTCTTTTATTCAAGCAAGTGCATCAAGACTGTGAAGAGAAGCCATCACTTCGTGCATCTGATCTTCATCATCTATTCATCATATCCTTGGCATTGTTGTACGATGAATCATCTGTGTGCACAAATTGTATAGTCAATTATATGAAAACAATGTTAAAACTAAAAATATAATTGTTATTCATTAAATTCTCTGCCTGCAATTAAAAGTCAGTCTTGTGATCCACATTTCTGTAGTTTGTTTCATTGAATATATGTCTGAGCAATCTAAAAAATATCTATTTCCTACATTTTAACTGGTCATCTGGGAATTTAAAAGCACAATCCGTTACAAGTGAAGAAAATCTTTTGTACAATCAGAATTTGGCATCATATTAGAGATCATCTTTCAGGATTTTATGATTCACATATTTGCTTGAAGAACAAGAAGCTTGGAGGAGACCCGAACCTTGTATGTTAACTAAAGTATAATACTACTCGTTCAGTAAAAAGACGAAAAGAAAGCTGTTACAAAGCTGCAATTTGAGATGAATAAATCCAATATCTAGGTCTTCAAACAAAATATTTGCTGCTCAAGTTTTCAATATGACAAATATAAATATAGAGTGAGAACAAGAAGTAGATGAAAATTTAGTACCTGGGAATGCAGCAACTCAGAGCTTGAACAAATGGAGATCAGCATCTATCGTGATCAGGAGGATAAATGGAAACTTTAAATCCCTTGCCTTTATATGTTTGGTGATCTTCATCCTTTCGGATTTGAATTTTCTTGGCAGAAGTAGCTGCTGTTACGTTGGTCCAGTACAACTCTATTGTCTGGAGGGTTGCAATATCCGCGAGGCCCAATGGGACTTCACTGAGGTTAGTGCAGTGTTGAAGATGAAGACTCTTGAGACTTGGGAAGTGACTACCAGAAGAAACCCAAACCCAATTAGTTAAATCTGTTCTTCCAATATGCAAGATTTTAAGAGCAGGAAAACCTGCATTCTTCGGCTGCCACCACTTTCCCTTGAATGCATTTTCTTTCAACTTGAGGATCTCAAGGTTTTCCAACATTCCCAGTGTAGACATGTACTCCCAACCAAGCTGTGTGCCATATAGTGTTAGCTTCTTTAGGTTTAGTGGAAATTTTTCTGGAGGGCTATCTATTTTGCCTTTAGAATCTTGCACATCAACCACATCATTGAATAGCTTCAAATTTTCAAGGGAATTCAACCTTTTCACATTGTCAAACAAACTAGACCCACCCTTGACCTCAAATAGTTTAGACAATTGACCACGAATACCCAACTTACTTAGGTTAGGAGCCCTGTCAAAGACATCTTCTGAACAAGTTTCAGGTGATATAGTTGAAAGTGTTCTTAGGTTTATCAAAGAACCTTCTTCATTGTTTCTTTTTTTAGAAACGGGGTCCGGAAAAGATGTGGATGCATTTGTTTCTAGATGTCTCAGTCGAACCATTTTGAATATATCTCCTTTGATTTCAAGGGCATTTGATGATGTCTTGACTATAAGAGTTTGCATGTTCCAAAGGTTGGTAATGTATTTAGGAAGGATCTTGAATTGGATGGAGAGAACAAGGTACCTCAAATTAACCACTTGACCTAGTTCAGCAGGAAAACGAGTGAAACGTATGGGCTCACCATCTAATACCCTGAGCAATTTAAATGTTTTGGGGATGGAAGAAATGTTTGTAAGTGTCAAGGTAATTTCGTCATTGGAGAAACACAAGAAAGACCGAACATGTGAACCGAACTGTTTTGGAGATATAGTGTTCAGAAAATGGGGTAGAATAGAGAGGCCACGGTACATTTTGAAGGCATCGTTGGAAGATGAATCAGTAATTTGACCAGACCGCTTGATTTCGTGGTAAAAATTTTCCTCAACTGCTTTGTTCTTGCAAAACACATGGATCATGTCATGAACGTAGCAAGTTTTAATCTTGCCATTTGACCTCCATTTCTCAACCATGACTAAATTCCTGTTGACAAGATCTTCTAGATAGTCCTCTGCAATACTCTCCAAGTTTAACGCCCCTTTTCGTTGTATGTATCCTTCGGCAACCCACAAGCGAATTAGTTTCTTTACCGCTATATGATAGTCTTCTGGAAGCATCCCAAAATATATAAAACACGCTCTCAAGTGATAAGGTAGGTGATTAAAACTCCATGCTATAAAATTGTCCACGGTCTTCTCTCGATCCATTTCAACGATATATTCCTTCACATTTTTGGAAACATCTTCCCAATGACAAGTTTCGGTACCTTTTTCTAGTAGGATTCCTCCAATCACCACTATCGCCAGTGGTAGTCCAACACATTCAGCAGCTATTTTTATTCCATGTGTAACCAACTCCTTTGGGCATTCCTCCAAGCCAAGTGCTTTCCTTTGAAGTAACGTCCAACTCTCTTCATTACTTAGAAATCGCAAATCATGGCGTTCTACTTTACAGTTGGCATTCTTACCCACATTCTTGTCACGACTAGTCAATAATATTCTACTTTTCTTCTTGTTCTTAGGAAAAGCAACTTGGAGATGATTCCAATCATTTTGAGTCCAAACATCATCCATGACAATTAGATACTTCTCTTTCTCCAAAGATCTAAAAAGTTTGTTAGCTAAATTTTCTTCTGTCAAGTTACGTAACTCATCAGTGACCTTGGTGATTTGATCCAAAATAGTAAGGAAAACTTCCTTTCTATTACAATCTTGAGAAACATAAACCCATATACGATTGTAAAATTCGAATTCTATTTTAGGATCACGAAATATCATTTTAGCTAGTGTTGTCTTACCGAGACCTGGCATACCAACTATTGATACAACTTCCAGTTCTTCAGATTCTCTAATAAGAAGATTGATAACTTTTGCTGCCTCGTCTTGAAAACCCACCACATGGTCTTCCTCTACGATGGGAGCCTAGTATAGTAATGAAGATCATATCAGAAATGATGTGCCAATATTTAAATGATATAGATGTTAGGAACTCAAGCCTTATAATAAAAAAGCAAGAAAATATTCAAGATAAGTAAACATGTGGATGTGTATATCTTAATTCGAAAGTAGCAGCACTAATCTCTAACCTTTGACACGTTGTTATGAGAAATCAACCCGGTAAAAGCATCAGGTTATTAGGCTTACCAGTCAAATCATCAAGTTATTGTTAAATAAAGAATTTATTTAAAAAATAATGAGCCATAAGAATAACAGTAAATATAAAATAATCATGGTTCTAGTTTAAAATTTGATGAATAAATTGAAATATTAGAAGTCCTAAGTTTTCTCTTGATTTTTAAGATATAGTTGGATTGTATTATTTTAATTTTCAAGTTTATTGACATTGGATGAATAAATTAATGTTACTTTAAATCCAAAAATTAGATTATTTTAATTTGTGTGACAAGTTGTCAAAAATCGACCAACCAAAACCCGACCTGACCGGACTGACACATGATTGGGTTGGGTTGGATTGAATTTCAAAAAATCGACAATGTTGAGTTAGAGCAAAAATCGACCCAACCCAACCTACGTCCATCCCTAACCTCAACAATCTCCTCCTCTCACATCGAGCCTTGGGTGAGACCAAATCCGTATCTTCCGTGTATTGATGGATAGAGACTCGTTGATAACCTAGACTCTGATACCAATGTCGGTTGGTTTTGAATCTTCGCAACCCCAAAAGTTAGCACATGAGGTAATACTTTCCCTCAAACTTATAAAGTGACCATCAGTCCCTTTCACGATAGATGTGAGACAACCTTAACAATCTCCACCTCAAACATCGAGCCTTTGGTGAGACCAAATTTGTATCTCCCGTGTACTATTGGGCATAGACTGGTTGATAACCTGAGGTTTGATACCAGTGTTGAGTGGTCTTGGACGTTCAACCCCAAAAGCTAGCCCATGATGTGAGGCTTTTCGTTACGCTTATAAATTGACCACTCGACCCTTCCACAATGGATAACCTCAACAGATTTTACACTGGCTCTTATCAAGATGGCATAAAAAGCTCTTTGATGTAAATTGTAAACTACAGTTGGCAAAGTCTCAAAATAGTAATTTCAGAGGTCAATATTCAGTCAAGAATTCGAAAATACTTTATCATTCAGAAAAGCTTAAAATACTGCAAAAGCTAAACAAAGTCCTTAAAATTATCATTTCTTTGGAGCAGAAATTAGTTATACACACGCTGACTCCCGCCCTTGTCTACAATCTTTAAAGAAATGAATCATGCAATAGCAGTAATTGTCATCTATCTGGTGTTTGTATATCTGAGGCGGGGGATCAAGATTCAAGATCTATTTGAGGCATGGATTTAATATGAAAAAAATTGTCTAAATTAAATGTGAATTGACAAGCTGTCAGACAATTACGAGAGAAGTAGGATCCATTAACTATAGGAAGATGTTCCACAATTTAACTGTTACTAAAATGAGTATTAAGACAATCAAAACCAGTATGAAGATTGGGTTGACTTAGAGTCAAGTCGTCAACGAAGCTAATCTAGTAATACACAGAAGAGTAAATGAGTATATATTATACCTTAGTTATTTTGCCAGGGTTAGATCCTTCCCCATCTAGCCTGGCCCCATCGCCAAATTTCTTCTTCTCGAATATTTCATTCACCATCGCCTTCATGGGCTCAATCTTTTGCGACAGATTTAAAAGCTTTGTGGGATGATCCAATGGATGCTTCATTTTTTTAAACAGACTACTGGATTTGTTCTGAGCTGCCTCAATTACATATTCATCCACAATATCTTCTGCTTCGTATACTGCGTTTCTTATTTGTTTCACCAGTGCTTTCATGGTTGCATCCTCGATCGGCTTTTTTGTGGCATCCTGGAGGAAGGCTTTGAAAAATTCCAGATCTTTACTCAGAGACTTCACTTTATCATTCACTTCAGAAATCTGCTTACCGGTGGAAGCAATCAACTCCTTTAGGTTTTCTAATATAAATGTCACCGTAGCGTCGGCCATCTCTTCTTCAATTGATTTCTGATAAACAAAATCACCACTACATGTATTGTAGCTATTCTATGCTACATGGTGGGAAGATGGGAATAATGAGAAAATACCTTAGAATAGCTTCATTTATTATGTGTAACCAAGTCATTTTATAATAATTTCTTTCTTTCTTGGATAACCGGCCAACAATGATAAATGGAAAATGTTAGCTAGTCAGGAAAATAGTGACACTTTGGATGACCTATTCTCATATGTACACGGGATCTATGTGAATAAAAAATTAAAAAAATGCTCCCATCCATTCCTATTGTGAGTGTATGTCAACTAGAGTGTCAAAATTTTTCTGATACACTGTCAGGAGAAAATAAAATAGTTTCCTGAGTAGCTAGAGGCCTCATATTAAATACCAAAAAAATTAAATATTGCAAATGACAGATACTGAAGATTAATAATTTCGATAACAAGTGGTGAACATTGTAATACACCATTAGAACACTTTAAAATTTTAAATTGACTCGGTTTGATCAACAAAGTTACTACTTTTGTTCCCATACATGCTAAACTGATATGAATGGCTTGAAATTTTGATTGTCCATGACGATCACCTTAGAGCCAAATACTTTTTATATGTACTTCATAATCATTACATTTAGCACCTCTTTCCTTAAAATTTCCATTTTAATGCTTTTTAATTCTCAAATAGTAATATATTAATTTAAAATTGCAAAGTTTCTAACAAGCAGTCAATTCTTCTGACGTACAACCAATCGTTGAAATTGAAAGTTTCATTTCTGCCCTTGTTCAAACGCTTTCAATTCACCAAAAATAATCAAACCGTAAGTGTTTGACGATAATAAATGCTTTTGGGGTATTTTTGGAACACAAGCGAAATAGATATAAAATATTCTAAGAAATGGAGTTGAAATGACAGCATTAATTGAGTAATGACCCTACATCTACTGTACCAAAAATTGAAAACACAAAAAGAAAGGAGAGCATAATGATATGCTCCATTTCTTGACTTATTCAAATCATATAGTCCGCGTTTGCCCCCAATTATCATCTTTTTAATTAAATATTTTTTAATAAAATAATTTTACACGCAGATAAAAAAATTTCATTAATTTTTAATTACACATTCTTATCAACCAAACGTTCCCCTGTTTGATGTAAATTATTTTGAAAAGAATACATTTTTTTTATTGATGTGATGGTGAATATGTGATTGAAAAAGAAAAAAAAATTATTGATGTGATAGAAAATATTATTTTATTAAAAAATGTATGTTTGAAAATGAGTAGAAGAATGAAAATGAAAATTATAATATGTATCAAACAACGTAATCCCAATTTTTTTTTTTTTTCCTTTTTTAACCACACATTTTTTAAAAAACACTATTCCAACTATTAAAATTTCAAATAGTGAGGACGAAACGGGGGCTAAATTTATTGACCATCAACATTTATAAAATATGGAAAACATTAAATGCTTCATGAAAAAAGTAAAATCAAGAGCTTAAAAAAATAAAAGTGTATGAAAATTTGAATTTCTAAACTTAAAATTTTTATCTACTCTTTAAAAATAAAGAATCTCTTAAAAATACTTTTAAGCATAAGTTCTTCCCTGGTTCGACAACTTTATCAACTGCCCTGTTGTAATTATGTTACGAAGTCAAGTCATTTTATAATATTTTTTCTGTAACCACCAGCTAACTAATAAGTGTGAAATATCAAATACTAAAAAATGTTAAAATATAGAAAATGAAAGATAAGCATCGGAATACGATAAAGCAATTTGATGCTGACTGTCCATGTAAATTTTTACAACAAGACAAGCATTGGAACGGTGCTACACAACCATGGCTCCCCATTATTGGAGGGGCCTCCAATAGTGGGCACCATTTGTCGCCCCTGTTTTTTATCGGAAATTTAATCTCGAGACATCTATCTTTTTTCATAAAACAATTTGATATTGTTTCCATATAAATTTTTACGACAGACAGCTTTGGGCCCTTCCAATAGTAGGGCACCATTTGTTGCCTTTGTTTTTGACCCAAGATTTAATCTCGAGATATCTATCTTTTTCCATATGATAAAACAATTTGATATTGTTTCCATGTAAATTTTTACGACAGACAGCTTTGGCCCCCTCCAATAATAGGGCACCATTTGTTGCCCTTGTTTTTGACCCAAGATTTAATCCCGAGATATCTATCTTTTTCCATATGATAAAACAATTTGATATTGTTTCCATGTAAATTTTTATGACAGACAACTTTGGAATATGATAAATTTCTAACCCTTTTATCAATACAGTAAATTTTTAAACCTATATTTCTTAATTTTCATTTATACAAAAAAGGTAACTTTTAGCTAGGGGAATGCTTGTTTTTCATTTTTGCACAAATGGTTACATCTCAATAATATTTTAAAAAATCTCTCTCAAATTAACCTTTTTGGATCAACCTGAAAAATGAATGGTTTGAAATTTTGATGATGCCTATTAATTAAGGTATAGGTCTTGCATAGTTTTCTCCTCTTTATAGACAAAGTTATAAATGACCAGGTGCAATTATTTAACAAAGTCATTCTATAATAATTTTTTGAACCACTTACTGAACCAATAATTGTACTAAATACATAATATTAGCAAATGATAAATATGTATTTGAATATAATAAAGCAATCTGCAGGATCACTTCATATTAAATGTAAAAATTGAAAATATAGCAAATGACAAATAAGAATTGAAGTATAAGAGCATCTTCAATGCAACAATGTGAAATGTTGTACTAATTATGAGAATGGAGATAGAAGTGTCTTCAATAGGATATGGATTGCACTAATTATGTGCAACATCTAAAAGAAAGAGGATATAGAGAAGGAATCAAGTTAAATTGTAAAAACATAAATTGACATGTTCTCGAACGAAAATAAGTTATAAAATATTAAGTGGAGTATGTCTAATACATCTTTTACATGTTGATTATGTGCTAAACTTTTTTCATATTTTTTTTTTTGTTGTTGACTCCAAAAAATGTGCCAATAGAATCTCGACTTCGTCCACTCATGTGTGCATTACCTGCACAATGAATATCCCATTAAGAGGCACAGGCCGCCGGTTAAAAAAAATGTTCGACGACCGTTTGCATTTCGATGGTCAAATCAATGGTCGAACGAAAAATAAGAGAGTGCAATACAGGGAGAGTGATGGGCCATGGCTTTAGTAACATGGGTGTAACAATAAACCTCCAAGTTTGAGTTGTATATTCATATCCGAGTTGAAGTATAAGCTTTCAGGTATGCGAGATCTTACAGATAGCCTCAAAAAAATGAGCAGCTCCAATAAATGAGGGTTTACGAACTGTTTCGAAAATATGCATCGATTCTAAATAGGCGAGAACTTACGAATTACCTCGATAATATAAACTACTTCAATAAGTGAAGATTTACAAACTACCTCAGAAAATATGTGTACAAGCCCGAATAAGTGAGAATTTACGAATTATCTTGAAAGATAGATACTGCACATAATTTGTCAAAATTTCGACAGTATCTCATCTGTAATATAGACTAAACAAACTTGCAATACATCATGATTCTCTCATCGCACATATATGAAATAAATTGGGATTCATTGGCTTCTCAAATTACTCATGATGATGAAGTGAAGAATAACATATCAAATTTCTCCAAGATATAATATGCGGAGAGCCTATCATGTATCATAACAGGTCATATACTTGCACAACTCGGTGTAACATTAGTGCTATAGTAAAGCAAGTAACATGCCGATGATAATATAATGATAACGTGTGATAATATGGCATACATATTGATTGTGGTGAAAATAGTGTTATGACATAGCAGCAATGATGTGACACGTGTATTTGACAGCAATAATATAATGCATATGCTAACAATAATAATGTAATGATACGAAGATGCTAGTATCACAATAGTTCTCCAAGTCTGAGTCAAATATTTATATGCCGGTCAGACTTGAAATATAAGCCATAATGATGAAGTTGATACAAAGGAGAGACTCCGAATAAAAGCGACAAAGGCGATGCTCTAAATGTAAGTAGCAAAGGCTATGCTTTGAATGTGTATGTAGCAGAGGCTATGCTCTGATGTAAGTAGCAGAGACGATGCTCTGAATGTAAGTAGTCGTGATAAGTTGAAGTAGAGGCAAGACTCTAAATATAAACAGCTATGATAAGCTGATCCAGAAACTATACTTTAAATATAAGCAATTGTAATAAGCTGATGAAGTGACGATGCTCTGAATATATAAGCTGCAGAGACGATGCCCTGGATATAAGTAACTGTGATAAACTAATGCAAAGACGATGCTCTGAATGTATAAGTAGCAAATACAATGCTCTAGATGTATAAGCTATGATAAGCTGACATCCTTACATGAGGGTAGCGCATCCACGTCAAATACTTCTTCTATGGTATTTAATCCAGCTATAGAAGGTTTCATCTTCGTATATATTAAGGTGGGCCCACCCCTCTCATTACGAACTAGTAATAATATAAGATTTCTAATGATAAGTAGATGTGACATAGTTGAAACATAAATAAAGCTCTAAAAGATAGTCTGTTGTAATACAGTCAATGTAGAGGCATGATGATCTCTTTAAATATAAATGTAGCTGAAATATGGTTGGAGCAGATGCGTAATGAGCTCTCTGAAGATAAATGCAGTTATAATGCAACATCTCGTACGGTGAGGCATCTTGTAGAGCGATGAATGAATATCGAGCTAGTGGCTCATCTCGAACTATATATAATGCAAAAGATATCGTTTTTATTTTTATTTTTTCAAAATTCATTTTATATACAACACAAAAATACTGTTTTACCCCTCTAAAAATTAGTGAAATTTGTGGAAAAAAAGTTGGGTGGCCATTATAAAACGTCATATGAAATTCGGTGGTCATGGTGAAATGTTATATAAAATTGAATGATCATGGTGAAACAAAATAATATTCAGTGGTTGTGGTGATACTAATTATGAAGTTGGGTGGCCATGGTGAAATAAAATAAAGTTTGGTGGCCATGATAATACTAAATTTAAAGTTAAATGATCATTGGTGAATTTAACCCATATTAATTAAGATTTATGTCATACATGATTTTCTTCTCTTTCCATAAAAAAAAAATCTAAATGATAGGATGCAATTATTTAACAAAGTCACTGTACTTTCTTGGAAAAATCTCCTTGGCTCGGCTCAATGCCAAAGGCAAGTGACAAGGACACCATTTGGCGCCCAAAGAAGCAATCACCGATACATCGAATGTGTTATTTTTTATTATATACATAATTAATTATTTTTTATTACTCTATGAAATGGCAGCCACACATGGTACCATGTGGTGTCCATTGAATCCCACAAAATTTTGGAATTCTGATTTTTCTAAATTCTTTTTACTTTTCTTCAAAATTTAAATTTTTAGTCCTCTTATATTTTAAGAATTGTGCACTGCTTTTCTTTAAAAGGGACAAATCTTAAATAACCAATTAATTTTTCATTCCTCCCAATATTTAAGGTTTGTGAGTTCGATTTTCCGGGAATAATATATTTTGAAAGAGTTTTGCTACATCAACATTGAGGATGACCACATGAATGACCTCATGTGAGTGTGGGAGGAAAAATTATTTTATTCACCTGGTACCCTCACACTCACATGGGGTCATTCATGTGATCACCCCTAATGTACAAGTAGTATTTTCCATTTTGAAAGAACTTTGCTACATGAACATTGGGGAATGGTCACATGGATGACTCCATGTGAGTGTGGGAGGAAAATTTATTTTATTCACCTGGTACCCGCACATTCACATGGGGTCATTCATGTGGTCACCTCTAATGTACAAGTAGCATTTTTCATTTTGAAAGAGCTTTGTTACATGAACATTGGGGATGATCATATGGATGATCCCATGTGAGTGTGGGAGGAAAAATTATTTTATTCACTTAGTATTCGTATACTCATATGGGATCATCCATGTGATCACTTGCACACTCAAAATGGTGATTTAAAAAAAAAATGTGATTAAAAAATAAGAAATTTTTTTGAATTTATGTATAAAATTATTTTATGAAATAATGCCTAAGTGGAAATGAGTTTTGAAAATGACGTGACTCAAACAGGGGATTAAAGTTGATGACAGTCAGACCACATTTGTTCTCATCTCAAATGTCAATCTAATATTAGTACATGCTGTTTCAAAAATATTAAAATTTTATTTTTGACCCCACAATTAAAAGTGTCTAGATTGTGGTTATGAGTTGACAGAGTAGTTATGAAATCATTTTAATTAATTAAGAGTTATTGAGTAAAGTTTGAACAACGGAAGAATTTATTGGAGAAACGATAAAGGTTAAGGTCCCGTTTGATAAAGATTAAAATTCAATTAAAATTGAAAATATGATCATTATTGGGTCCTACTCGTCTAATAAAAGTCAACAATAACGATTAATTTTTCAATTTTAATCTCTACCGAACACGTCCTAAACTTAATTGTCAAAGTGAAACTCTTGCACCACATCAGTATTTTTTATTTTTTATTTTTAAATATTAAATGAGAAATTGCAATCTTCACCTAACAACTATAGTATCAAAATGAAGAAGAAAGGAAAGAATACCATTTTCACCATAACCTCTGAGTTGGCATACGGTGAAATCGGATTTCCTCCTACTGCTTCAAATGCCGCTCCAAAGTTTGAACAACGTGTAAGGAGGGTGGAATGTTCAAAATTATTCTCACTCAAAGGAGTCAAAGGGAGATACCTAAGGATCTTCATGAAGCGCTTGTCAAACATGAGGGCCCCCCAAAAATTAAGGCCCATTTTTTTTGTTTCAAAGCAAGTTAAATTTTTGGGAACGTTACATATTTAAGTAACGTGATCATAATATACAATTTCAAAATTAAGAAATAAGTTCCAAGTTTCAAAAATCAGGTCATAATTAAATAAGTAATTAAAAATATT
The DNA here is from genome assembly GCA_019395295.1 of Osmanthus fragrans. Lineage (NCBI taxonomy): Eukaryota > Viridiplantae > Streptophyta > Magnoliopsida > Lamiales > Oleaceae > Osmanthus > Osmanthus fragrans. The sequence continues at coordinate 28,932,368 of CM033343.1, forward strand.
TTATTAATTAGATATATTAAAGTCATAATATTATACAATTTATGATTACAATTATGTACTAGCCACAATTACTTAACTTTCGATCACAAATCATAAATTTCATAAGTCACAATTCATTATCGGAAATAAATTATCTAATCAGTTGATCGCATATTATTTTTCGATCACAATCTATTTATTGATCACAAATCATAAATTTCATAAATCACAATTTATTATCGGACATAAATTATCTAATTAGTTGATCGTATATTATTTTTCGATCACAAATTGTCAAATCAATAGATCACGTATTATTTTTCGATCACAAATTTAATAGATCACAACTAATTTTACGGCCACAAATTATCAATCGATCATTGATTATCAATTTAATTAATCACAATTTATTTGTCGATCATAAATTATCAAATTAATTGATCACAACTTCATTCTCGAACACAAATTAATAAATTAATCGGTTACAAATTACAATTAATTGGTCACAAATACCCAATTAACTAATCATAAATTTTCACTCGTCTCCCCCACCCCATCTCGTCCCGTCCCATCCCATCCCATCCCATCTCAACACCACCCACGACCACTATTGGCATCACTTCACCACCACCACTTCCATCTCAACTACAACTCCAACCACACCAACACCATTACCATCACCGCACCGCACAACCAGCAATGCACCACCATCACATGTATCACCCATCACACCAGAACCAGATTTAGAACCCAGCAGAATCGCCGCACACATAGATCACCACCGTAAATTACAAATCACCGCACACCACCGTATGCACAGATGAGTCATGCTATAGTGCCCGCTTGCTTGACCACTTGGATGACCACACCCACACACATTGGGAGGAAAAATATTATTTTATTTTCGCAGGACCCACACACCCATGTGAGGATGTGGTCAAGCAAGCGGTCATCTAAGCGGGTTGTTTAGCATTTTTCATGCACAGATAACCACTGTACCACAAATTTCACACCCTTTTTTATGTCTCACACACACACACACACAGAGATCACCACTGCACAGCGGTGCAACGCCATTTACAGCGTCATCGTCCCTCACATTGCTGCGCGCGACGCTATGCATCAAGGCGCCGCTGTAGAACGAACCACCTAAAAAACAAAAACTCCAGTAGATCAGATCAAGGTGTCCCTGTAGCGACGCTCACAAAAACCATTGCACTCTTCTCACACCAACGAGCGATGCTCGCCGTCGATGTCGATGTCGGTGACGAGAGAAAGAAGGAGAGGTAGAGAGAGGAGGATGAAGAAAATGAATTAGGGTTTTGGAGTAAAATGGGGGTGCGGAGGGAAATGGCGTGGGTATGTAAATTAATTTATGTATATTATTGTCATTTAATAAATCTTATTTTTGAAATTAGAAGTTAGAAAATATGGATAGCTGTAATTTTCCACTTCTTTTAACAATTGAAGACTCGTAACAAACTACAACACCTTTCTAATCAAAATTGACGTTCGAGTTTTGACCATCCCTTCCTTCAAAATGCTAGAAGAGTGAACCTTCTGAAAATTCTATATCATTATTATTGTAACTTTGATTGTTTTTATTTAGTAAAAAAAATTATTTATAGTATTTTATTTTCAACCATTTATCAACATCACGTATAAAGTTTAATTTAAGTCCCCAAAAATCTCAAGGCTGACCCTAGACTTCAACTCCCTGTTATGAAGCAAAACTAGGCAGCTGCTGAAGGTTTCCAAGGCCACAAAGACAAAGAACAAAAGTGAAGAGGTTTAAAAATTTATTTGGACACTGAACTAATAGGTGTGCTCTATTTTGACTATCGAACTTAATTTTCTTATGAAATTAGCATTGGACATTCAATTTTTACCCTATTAGTCACCATACTTAACTCTGACTTTGAAAAGTTGTGAATCTTGAGTATAATGACTAATGGAATAAGAAATTGGAAATTCAATGCTAATTTTGTAAAAATCAAGTTCAAGGACCAAAATGAGGCACCCAATGACTTCAATGTCAAACAGGATTTTTAACCCTATGTTCGTGTGATTTTTTTCACAGTCAAACCGCAATATGAATTTAGTGAGAAGAATAAACTAGATGATGTGGAGTTTTCCTTGCGTATTTTCTGAGTGACTAGTTTCCTCAGAAGAAAGATTGAATGCCTGTTTCATCGGCTAGATTGATTTGTTAATAAAAATTAATAAATTTTAACACCCATAAAGCCCATTTTAGAATTTCCTCAGCATTTAACTGCACCGCGCTCCCAATTTCTCAAATTCACTCCAAAAGTTATAATTTTCTTTATCTTGTTTTGTTTTTATATTTAATAATATTATATAATTAATTAAACGGATACTAAATGAAGATTTTTTTAATCACCGCACTTCCTCTGCTTACCGAGAATCCCTAATGGGGCTAGGGGACGATAGCAGCAGTTCTTGCCTCGCCCGTTGCCATCCATCCATTATATCATCCCAAGAATTGAAATATAAACTCAAACAATTGGTACATAGTATTGGACATTTCTGTACGTATCTGTATAAAAAAATTCAATGCCAAGCCATCCCAAATCACACTAGGCCAAATTCTAAAAGGCCGATGTAGTATAATCACTTATTTTGACACCACTATCGTTTGATAAAATTAGTTTAATTATTTTTCTTCTTTAATTTTATTCATCATTAAGTTCAAGACATGTTATTTATGTTAAAAATGCATATGTCGTATCAAGACTCAAAAAACAAGTCTACATCGTTCACCCTACCATACTATCTTAGCCCACACAACTGCACCCACTAATCTTTATCACACACTAGAAACAGAAAATGTATTTCATTAATAAGACTGAAACTCTTTTGAGAACGTGAATAGGGTCATGTGTTACATTGCAAATTCGTGTGGAACAAAACCTAAATCGTACAAAGGATGAAATATTTACATTTGTGTCTGCTACCTGCAACATCTCGAACTATATATAATGCAAAAATTACCCTTTTTTTAGAATTTAAATTGATGATATGGTTTAACGCAATGTTAAATACTAAATGATTATATTAAAAAGAAGCAAATCTTTTCAAAGACATGTTATCTCTGTATTTTCTATTTCTTTTAACCTTTCCGGTTATTTTCATAATAATTGAATTTGCAAATTATGCACAAGAAACTCTCCAAAAAAAAAAAAAAAAAAAATGGATTCCTAATTTCCGTGTCTTATCTTATTAATTATAGAATGCAGAACCGATCGTGCCACGATTTGTTCCAAAAATCAAGTCTCTATCAGAATACTTGTACCACCACTTCTCCAAATCGTCATCTCCTTCGTCATTGAGTAATCTCCTTGACCTTGATTGATCACTTTTTGTTCCTACTTTTTATGGCCCAAAAAACTGCGTCAGCATCAGTTCATTTCTATATGGACATGATTTCACAATGATGAAACTATAAGCACGTTTGGCGGTGCCTTTTTAGATTTTTTTTTTTTCTGTAATTAACTTTTTTTGAAATGCATATAAATAAAATCTAAAAGGTACTTGTAAATATGCTTTTAATCATGGTATATTGCGGTCCAATAATATTTTTTGGTATGCTCAACAAGTCTGCTAGCTGTTTGGAATTGCAAGATCAATAGATGGCACAAATTATAAATCAATTTGGATTTATATGCCATAACGAAATTCTAGATGGTCAAGAATTCTAAAAACCAACAGGGACTAATGGAGCATTGTGTAATTTTAGTGAGTGGTATTAAAATACTAGTTTAGGTGGCATTAAGTGATACTAAATAATATAACTAATTAAATAAATAGGTCCCGTGTTCTTAAATGTAATTAGGCTTATCACTTAGTGTCACCTAAATTAATGTTGCAGTATCACTATTGTCAGATATCAATGTTTATGGTATGTTTAGTAAGTTGAACAAGACAAGATAATATCGAATATTGTAATTCGTGTCTTTTTTTATTTAATTATGCCAATGCAACTTTTTGTGTCAATTCAAACCTCGTAGGGCGTCTTGTCAAAAGAAGAAAACGAAGTTAAAATTTTTGCCATGTACCAAATATTCAATCAAAATCTTAAGAACGCGTCATGAAGTTCAAAATCCAAATGAAATCCCAACTATTGAAATGAAAGATACAAATTACTGTATTCTTACTCCTGTGAAAGGCTATTGAATATATTCAGGTTTTTATATGTAATTTATTTGGAAATTAATTAATTAAGAAGTACTATGGGCTACATTTTGCAAGGAAGTGACTAAACTTCCTCTCTTAAAGGAGAAATGGCGACAGGTAACCTTAGTGACAGAAATTTACATGTGTCTTGACGTGGTCCGTCATATGGAATCCTTACACGATGCTCCTCTCCTATCAACCATACATTACTAAAGCTTTTTGTACATTACTGTTTATTTTGTCTGTGTAGATTACACTGAGATTCACCACACGCATACACATACCATTTTTAAGATAAATTGGTATTTATGAATTAAATACCAGTACATATCTTATCGTTTAAAGTCTTATAGTATTAGAGAAAATGAAAGTTGAAAAAGTTTTGTATATCTACTTATGAAAACTACGCACGTATCAAAATTTGGATTAAAAAGGAAATTTACTTGGTACGTAAAGAAGTGTGTTGAAGAAAAAGTTAGATAACTAAATGCATCTTTTAAATTTTTAGATGAGATAATTCATCACGTATTTGAATCATAATGGATGTTAAAAAATCTTCACTTGGAGTAATGGTTACAAAAATCACTGTCAAGCATAAAAGTAGTGGATGCTAGCTGCCTATAAATACTGGAATATTGAGGGGGATATTTGCAGCAAAAATTAAGAAAACAAGGGAGCAATAATGGAGGAGAAAAGTCAGCATGCCGAGAGGAAAAAGGGTGGTATCATCACTATGCCATTCATCTTTGGTAAGTTCAATTATTTATCGAGCATTACATTACTTCAAATGCGAATTTGGAAATTGAAGTCTGGTTTGATCTGTTTATGAATTAAAGTGTTATTAATATTAATGATGTTCGATTTGCAGCAAACGAAATATGTGAAAAGTTGGCCGTGGTTGGTTTTGGTACAAACATGCTCAGCTACTTAACAACTCAACTACATCTGCCACTCACAAAAGCAGCCAATACTGTCACCAATTTTGGTGGTACTGCAGCCTTGACGCCGCTAATCGGTGCGTTCGTCGCAGATGCATTCGCCGGAAGGTTTTGGACCATAACAGTTGCTTCTATCATATATCAAATAGTTAAGTGTCTCCTCTTTTTTCCAGTTGTGGGATAATGTTGAATCGTTTCGTATAAAAATTTAAGCTATCGCATAGGAAAAGCTTATTTACTTAAAGTCCATGTTTGAGCCTCATTTTTTCAGATGTGCAAAATTATTTTTATTGTGAGAATGTTTAGTCAAAAATGAATTTGAAAAAAAAAAAAATATATATAATATATATTTTAAAGAATGAGGGCTAAATTAGGCGTACGGCGTACCACAAGGCCCCTATGTGTATATCTGATTTTCATCAAAGTCTTGACTTGTGCTGTTGTGCACAATTTTTATATATGGTACGAGTTATAAATCTTTTGGACATAAATAATTATTTTCGTTTATTTTCATGATCAGGGGATGATCAGCTTGACAGTATCAGCAATTATGCCCAAATTAAGGCCTCCCCCTTGTACACAAAATCATAATGTTTGTACAGAAGCCAGTTCCGGCCAACTCGCCATTCTCTATATCTCCCTGCTGCTAACAGCTATCGGTTCAGGCGGAATTCGACCCTGTGTGGTGGCGTTTGGGGCCGATCAATTCGATGAAGCCGATCCTAAGCAGAAAACCACAACTTGGAAATTCTTTAATTGGTATTATTTCTGCATGGGGGCATCAATACTAGTGGCAGTGACAGTAATTGTTTATATTCAAGATAATATTGGATGGGGATGGGGCCTTGGTATCCCAGCAATTGCTATGGCTCTGTCAATTATTGCATTCATATTTGGCTATCCTTTGTATAGAAATCTTGATCCTGCTGGTAGTCCATTTACAAGGCTGATACAAGTTTGCGTTGCGGCGTATGAAAAAAGAAAGGTGCCAATGGTTTCTGATTCTAAATTATTGTATGAAAATGAAGATCTCGATGCTGCTATTTCTCTTGGTGGGAAGCTCATCCACACCAAGAATATGAGGTAAGTCTCTCTCTCAAGCTTTTGCTTTGTTTTTGTTTCATTTTTTGGTTTTTTTTTCATGTTTAATTTGCATTTATTACTCCAATAATGACGGAACAATAATTTCTGTTTGCATCAGTACATTCTGTTTGGACAGGGGTGTAAGATGAGCGAAAATGTAAACAGTAAATGAAAAAAATAAAATTTAACCTGTGGGAGTGTGATTAAACAAAATTAATATCGAATATAATAAGGTGTTAAAATGCAATAATATATACTACACAAAACAGGAACAAAGTTCAAAAAAATAAGAAGAATAATTGGAATGAAAAAAAAAACCTGAGGCAAGTGATGACACTTTTTCCTTAAAACAATATTGCTTCACAATGGTGCTTATGAATCATGGCACTTGTCTTTCAAAATACAACAAATTCGACTTGTGGTGGTAGCACTACAAACCACAAGTTTCAGCGTACTTTTAACGGATTTTCCTCTCTACAAAGGAATAATTTTTGGAATGATTTTGGGAGAGTTTTGGTAAAAGAAATATGTTATACTTGATGCACAAATGACATTGGATGCATTAGGGATGTCCAAAAGGTCCTATTTATAGAGGATGAGGGGTCATGGATGAAGTGTTGCGAGTCAAAACACAATAGATGCGGGACTTCATTTTCGCCCGCTTCTCCCTCGTGCGACACTTTCAGAGAGTTGGTTGCTCACTCTTTGCTCGACGTTGCTCGAGCGACAGTATTATCTAGGTTTCCTCTATTCCTTTCATCTTTGGATCGCAATTTCTCATTCATCTGAAAATGATTTCGATACACCAAATATACACAAAATCAAAATTTCCTTTCGGACATATTGCCCCCGAGCCCCCAACAAGGGGCGCTACCCCCTCAACCCCTGCAACATGATCGGACAGGTCGATCCCCATTTTGAAGCGACGAAACGGCAAATCATTTACATAAATATTTGGTCGAAATTGACATGAAGTCACATTTTTCAATGTTTGATTTTTTTTTTTATTAGTTAACCAATTTTTTAGAGTTTTTAAAACCAATTTCCAACATATTTATCTATGCTTGGTCAAAAAAGAGACCCTACATAGAACAATGATTGAATATAGCAATTTGATTGATTACAATTATTACTAGTAAACATGTGCCATTTGATTTGTTGATAATATAAGAAATTAGGAATAGAGATGTTGATATAAGAAATGAAATTCCTCTGCACGTTCAAGTGTTCAAGATTTTGAGATCTACTTTGTAAAAGAAACTTTATTTCATTGTGATTCTTTGCAAATTATATTGGTCATGTTTTATTTATGAACAATTGCAGATAATAACTTCTGTCCTATAGGGAAATGACGAATTGTTCGACAATTTGAAAATTTATGAACCATAATTTGCTCAAAATTTATTTTAAAATGAAGTATTTGGTCAAAATTAAGTAATTAACTGAATGATTTATACGTTTTGAACCACATTGTCTAACATTTATTGGAGATCAGAGGTAGTTATTTATTTTTTATATAAAAGTGTCTTCATTGAATTAATTTTTTTTATGAAAGACCTAACATTCTCCCAAAATAATCAATCTTCCTTAGATCTAAGACCATTTCTTGAATGAATGGTCAAAATGTCTTTTTTGGGGGAGGGGACGTGAATCAAACTTTGGAACGTAGTACTGGAGATGACTCAACAATTTTAGGGGTGGGGACGTGAATCGAACTTTGGGTACATAGTACTGAAAATAACTCAACAATTTTAACTTCTATTTATTAGTATTATTTAACCGTGTTCAGCATTGCATATATCGCATGTTTTCTAGCAAATATTAGAGACGGCATAATGTGTGGTTATTACATATCTATCAATCATCCTTATCACAAGATCAAATAAGTACAAGTCGATCACGAGCACATTTATGGTTACCAAGAATTCGGTCCTTCTTGTGATGCAAATTTCTTTGCCCCCACATTTGCATTATCACTAACCAACAAAATTATCTGTATCATGCGTTCATCCACTGGGTCATGCGCCCACCGTAGACTGCAACAAAACATGGCCAAAAACCCTTAAGGTCCAGGGCCAAAAACAGCCCAAAAAACATGGGGGCCAAGTGGCGTTTCCCTATTGGAGGGTCACCCAACAGCCTCATCACTCATTTCTGACTTGTTCCTTGTATAGCATTATCAGTAAGATAAGGGCGAAAAGCTTCTGCCAAGATTGTTTTATATGTTGCCAAATGATAGTAACATATTTCTTTGTTATTATTATTATTTGAAATGATGTATTATTTTAAGTTGGTCACTTCCTATATTTAGGTCAGATTTCGTTAGTCAAATCGTCAACTCTATAAGTCATGTCATCAATTGTGTTAAGATAAGTGACAGAGGCAAAGTAAAGGGAAATTTACAGAAATATTCAATTTCATGTTTGTCAATTGAAAAAGTGTCTAATTTTGATAACTTTTGCAAAAATGACCAAACTTTGGTATCAAATTGTCTTTTATACCCTTAAATGAAAAATGAAGCAATATTTTTTCCAATTTATTACGAATTTCAAGAAGAACAAGTAGCTTTCATGTGAAGCTACATTAATGCTAGTTAATACCTAATGGATTCATTTGCTTTCGTTATCTATTAGGTATTGCCTAATGATTTTGGAGGAAAAAATGAAGAAGATGAAGTAGAAAAGTCGTTTAACACTAGCAAATAACTATATACTTCCAATTCATAAGAAAATCATATAATTTCATTTTAAGAAATTTAATCTCGTCCAAATTTGCGGGTTGATTAGGCTTTTGTAATTCTTGGTAGAAAGTAATTTTTCTGTGAAATATTATTTTTAATCAAATGAATAATTTTGTCCTCATTGTGGAATTTAAAATTGCTAATGAGGACACTTTGATCTAAATTATAGTAAAATGGACATTGAACGAATTTTGAGCATTTTTGCAAGTGACCATGTAAATGTGACATTTTTTGCAATTTCCTCTTTATCTAAAAAGTAAACTTCAGTTACTATTTTGAAACCAAAAGGGACACGGTTGATCAGATGGAATTCAAACTGTAAGTTCGGTGACTATTAGGTTTTTAAGCCATTAATGCTTTGATATGTAATGTACAGATTTTTGGACAAGGCAGCTATCGTGACAGAGGAAGACAATGTCAAAGCCCCCAATCCATGGAAGCTTAACACAGTCCATCGGGTTGAAGAACTAAAGTCGCTTATAAGAATGGGGCCAATATGGGCAGCTGGAATTCTCCTCATCACAGCCTATGCCCAACAGGGCACTTTCTCACTCCAACAAGCCAAAACCTTAAACAGGTTCATATTGAATTATCTCGTCTAAAATGATTAGAAATACAATTAACTTATTTATTTAAATTATGTCTACACTAACAGGCACCTCGCCAAATCCTTCCAAATTCCTGCTGCATCCATGAGTGTCTTCACTCAAATCTCTATGCTGTCGACTATCATCTTCTATGACCGCATATTCGTACCTATCGTACGTAAATTCACAGGCGTAGAACGTGGTATCTCCTTCCTTACGCGGATGGCAATCGGGTTTTTCATTTCATTACTAGCCACTTTGGTTGCGGGTTTTGTTGAATTAAAACGCAAAGATGCGGCAATGGCACATGGACTAATCGACCAGCCTCACGCCATAATCCCAATGACGGTATTTTGGCTAATGCCACAATATTGCCTTCTTGGAATAGCAGAAGCCTTCATGTCCATTGGACACCTCGAGTTTTTCTACGATCAGGCGCCAGAAAGTATGAGGAGTACTGCCACTGCATTGTTTTGGTTATCCATATCTGCTGGGAGTTATACAAGTACACTTTTGGTTACTCTTGTGCACAAGTTCAGTGCAGGCCCTGGTGGATCAAACTGGCTTCCGAATAATAATTTGAACAAGGGAAAATTAGAGAACTTCTACTGGTTAATCACTTTACTGCAATTTCTCAACTTGATTTATTACCTGTTTTGTGCCAAATTCTATACGTATAAGCCAGTTCAGGTATGTAAGAGAGAAGAAGAAGATGCAGTTGAGCTAACGAGCCATGTGTAATGGCACTAAATTTGGAGGTTGGTGGGCTTGGTCCATGGTTTAGTCCTCCTAACTTTCTTTCCATAGAAACTTGTGATGTAGACGGGATTATATTATGTAGTAAAGAATGTATAAACATATGTATGAACTAAAACGATCGAGTATTCATTTCCAAGACTATAATTTTTAGGTCATTTGTTTAGTTTATTTCTAATTCAACAAATAATTTGATCGACATGCAAACATATCATTAGAAGAATTATTTCCGCAAGGCATATATAGGCATGGGCGGATCCAGGAATAAATTTAGCGGGAAAAATTCATAAGTAAGGTGTATAGTTTACACCAATTCAAAAATAAGGTATACAGTTTAAAATTTCAAAAATCAAGTTTATATATAATTAATTAAATATATTAATTAATTGAATATAATAAAATCACAATTATACAATTATTGGTCACATTTATTTTCGAGATCACGAAGTATTTTCGAGGTCACAGACCGAAATTTATTAGGTCACAGATTATTGTCGAGATCACGGATCGAAATTTTAATAAGTCACAATTTATTTCTAGGGTCACAGGTCAAAAATTTATTAGGTCATAGATTATTTTCGAGGTCACATATCGAAATTTTAATAAGTCACAATTAATCATAGATTCGTTATTGGTCACATATTAGTCAATTTAGTGGTTACAGTTAACAAAATAATCTGTGACCACTGCCCGACAACGTCACCGCCCACCACCGTCACCTCAACACCACCGTCGATCACTACCTGTACCACCACCGTCTGGATCTTCAACAAAATCCCCAGATCCGCCCACATCTACCGCACACACAACAGCTACAAGTTCGTGACCACATTTCCACAGATCAACACTACCACCACGACGCTGCCATTACACACACTCCATCACCACCATCACACAAACACCACGGCGGCATCGACGCTCTAGCACCATCAGACATCACAAAATAAAAAAAAAAATTCCAAATCGATCGAATCAAAAACAAAAACTAACTTCCAAATCGATTAAGAGAGAAGAGAGAGTGAAGAGGCGACTACGATGTTGTGTTGGAAGTTTGCACCGTCTGAGATGAAGAAGTGATGGTGGTGGCGGTGACAACAGCTCCGTCTGAGATTTGGAAGAGGCGAAGACAGCGCAAACTCTTGCTGTTGCTCGAAAACTTCCAAACTACGCCGTCTGAGATAAAGAGACGACTGCGGCGTTGTAGTGCCTCAACGTCGGAGTTGTGTTGTCGGGGAAGGGCTGGCGTAGGGAGAGAGTGAAGAGAGGCGACGAGTTTAGAGAGTGAATGTAGGGGGAGAGAGAGAGAAGGGGCGGGGGGAGGGAGAAAATGAAATTAGGGTTTGTATAATTTTTATATATTAATTATAGTACCTGATTTTTGCACAAGAAAATTTGATCCCTGATTTTTGAATTGGGGTAAACATAACCCCTGACCCATGTAATTATTCCTAAATTTAGCATAGTGTAATACGGGTTTAAAAAAAAAAAAAATTTAACACAGGCTAATATGAAAAAAAATTACACATAAAAAAAATTATTAATATTTGGACTGGAGGGCTGGGTCGTCCCTGTATATAGACGGAAACCTCATAAGCATCTTTCTTTATTTCTGTGATTTTTTCTTAGCGTTCACATGGTATAATGGAATTATATAAATTTTGTGAAAAAGTTAAAATGTACTTTGATTGGGAGTATCCATATTGATTTATTTCTAGAGATGAGCTAGCTCCGATTACATCAATAAATTTCATTCTATTATAATACCTTGATGGAATTAAAATCTCATGTTCAAGATCCCATCACTTCACAAGATAAGAGAAGAAAATGTAAATTAATTAAATAGAATTAAGACAAATTAAGTACAAGGTTGATTTTGGAGTTCGATAGAGAATAATTCTAGACTATAATACTTTATGATTGTAGATGTTTATGTTATCTAACTCCACCAAATTCTTGATTGATCATATACTATTTGACAATTAATGCATTTTTTTTTTCCTTTTATTCACAACTAGCCTATTTATTTTATTTTATTTTTAATTAAATCATATTACAAGAGATTTATAATAAATATATATACGTCAACATCTCTATCTCCATCAAGAATATTATTGAAAGACTAGTCAAATATTAATTTTGTTGTCAATGTTCAAAGGTACTATTGCATCATATTAGACAAAGTCATGGTCCATGCTTTAATTAAAGTCCAGAATCCAGATGTGAAGATCATACACGCAACTGATCCACCACTTTCTTTAATGAAAATCAGAAATTTGTTAAGTTGGAAAGATTCAATTTTTACCAAGGCAAATACTGCTTTGCACATTGTATTAAACATGACTAAATATCACCATATATAAAATCATTAATTTTGTTTATTGATGGTAGATCAACTTATTGTGAGAGTAATTAATTTAATTTTCAATCTTAAAAAAAAAAAAAAAAAAAGGTCCTACGAATCTTTTATCGTAATTATACTTAGACGTCTATTTTTGTAGATTATTTTTAGATGCTCATAAACGTTTTTATCGAATAAATAATCTCAATCAAATCACTTTTATTAACGTATTTCATGATATTCATAAATATTCACTCTTTTTCACCGTTTATGACGGATTTTGCTGTCTAAAGAAGTAAAGATCCATTTTTTTTCCTAAAATAAATAGAAATGCAAAAGTTGATTAGCGAATACGCGTCATATAAATATTGGAAAAAGTCATTTTGCTTGAATTTTGGTGATACCTTGATTGATCGATTCTCACATTGTACTTGATTCTCGTGAATTAAAATATGCCGACTTCATGTGTGAGTGTTCGATCATTCTCTATGTCAATTATTATGTCCGTGTGGCTGGATCACTTTCATAGCAAGAGTCATCAAAAGTGGGTTGACCTCCCTCGCATGGTCATAGGGGCCGTGCAGAGGGGCGGGGGGGGGGGGTTTAAAAAAACTCAGATTAATAAATTTGCTAATTCTCTTCTTCAAACATGGCGACATGGTAGAATTGTATATCTCCACGTACCATATTTATTACCTTCCCGGTTTGTATATATATATTGGCCTTTATACAGATCATAGATAGATGTAAGTTTTATTTATCTAGATTTGAAGTTGGACGGTAGAGCACAACCTTAGCGAACCCAAGAACAACCATCACCATGGCCCCCAATTTTCGTTCCCTCTTTTCCAGAAGAGAAAGGCAGTGCACAGCCGTAGAGTAAGCTTCTAATTTTCTACCTTTTTAATCTTTCTCTCTCTCAAACATTTTCGTTTATCTGTCTTCACGCCATTTTTTTTTTTCTAATTTTACTTTTGGGCGATAATGTTGAAAATTCTGAAAAAATGTTCTTGATTTCGAAGGACGAGAGAAAGAGTTTCGAGGTTAAGAATTTCAATGGATGAGGAGGAGGCGTTTGAGGACGCTAACACCGAATTGACCCATTTATCAGCGGTGGCGAATGCGTTTGAGGAGCTTTTTGCGGTGGTGAAATCCAAGGGTTTCAATTATGATCTTCGTTTGAAACCCTTTTGCGATGCTTGTTCGCTTGTTTCTGTTCTCTTTGGTTCTCTGGGCATTGCGTTTAAATTTGCTGAATTGGAGTATGTTTCAAAGGTTGGTGTTATTTAAATCCTGTTACATTCTACATATCTTCCACATGTGCATGAATCATTGCATTTTCATTGAATCTTTTTCTATTATTGTTGCACGTATTGATTTGGATGTGAAATTTCCAGTGTTTGTGTGTGTGTTTTTCAATCATTGAAGATTATGTGAGGATTCTTGATGTGGATTGTAAAGGATCACCGCATAATATTGTGTTGATGTTGTCTATTTGATAATCGAACTCATCAACTAAATTGTATTGATGTTGTCTCTCTGATATTCACTTTACAATAGGCATGTAACACGGTTTATATATGCAGTCTGGATAGGATAGATACATATTGAGGATGATGAAATGGAGGTGAATTATCCATTTAACAAAAACTCTTTTACTTAACAAATTAAAATGAGTAGCCAAGGTAATTTATCGATTTGATACTCCTAGATGAAGTTCCCATTATTTACCACAAATTGGAATGGCATTTCTTTACCTTTTAGATGAGTCAAATAGAATGAGATGATAACACCACTAGTTCGAACTTGAGAAAATCTGGAGTGCTTTAGCCCTGGATCACCTGTTCTGGGAAAGAATGGACTTTTCTGTCACTTTTTACATCATCTAAAGTTGGATTTACTTTATCCAAGCAATGGATTAGCCCCTGTTTGACAACCATTATTTCAAAACTCTTTATTTCTCACACTCATTTTCAACCACACATTCACACAATAAAGTATTTTGCGCATAAACTCAAAATTATTTCTTACTTTTTAATTACATATTCTCCAAAAAGTCACCATTCACCCCCAATTTCTCTTTATAATTGCCATCAAACAAGGGCTTAGTTTCACTGATTTACAATGCTTATATCTTATATCTTCACTCTCCGTCCAATTTGTTGGCCACTTGTGTTGAAAATTTCATGGTGCTATGACAGCATATTTATCAGTTTTCACGATCCACCTCTGTAGATAGAACCTTTAAATGCATTTTGATTTCATTCATCATGTTCCTTCTTTCTTCTATCTAGGTAACTTAATTAGATCTAATCCTCCAATTCATTTCAGGTAAATGATTTGGCAGAAGCATCAGCGATATATGCAACATTAAATAATATACTTGATTTTGATGTAAGAAATGACTCAGTGAAAACACAAGGAAGCCTCTCACGTAACTTGCGCAGAGTTAGGCTGGGTCTTGATCTCATCAGAGCTTTATTCCAAAATTTCTTGTCATTGGAGTATGTTTTTCTTCCTTATTTTTAATACCTTCTTGTCTTAGATTTATTTGCTCGTCAAAAAATTTGGTTTTTTTTTTTCTCTGGAAATGTCATCTAACGTTTAACTGTGCTTCTTCCAGTGATTGTTCTTTAAAAGAAGCAGCTTCAGCAGCTTATGCAAAAACTTGTGCACCGTATCACGCATGGGCCATCAGGACTGCTGTTTCTGCTGGAATGTGTGCACTGCCGACAAGGGAACAACTATTGCTGAGGCTAAATGAAACTGGTGAGTTTATTTATGTCATTATTTATGTGAAAACTGGAAGTGATACTAACAATTACTGAACAAGTTAACTTCAAAGATGAAAAATTGCTTTAAAAAGAAGAAGAAGAAGAATTAGCACTGAATTAACTAAAAAAGAAAAATAGGATCACTTTGGAAGTTACAATGAAGATGTAAAAACCTTAATTAGCACTTCTATAATGAACTTACAGGCTTTCTAGAGAAAGACAATCCTTAAAGTTCATTGAGGGTTGATAAGAATTTTGAGGATTTGGTAGTTGTTGAGCACAAGCAAGCTTGCTATTTCAAAAATCTACTATAAGCTATATGTTTAGTGTACAATCTTTGAAATCCTGTCTTCCCAAACCACCTGTTAGATAAAAACAGAGAGGGGTATAAAATTGAGATTTGGAACTTGTAAAACACCAAAGTGCCTCTTTCTGCATAAGGTCTAGTGACAAAGAACGTGTTTGGTAGGTGATTATAATTGGTTTAAATTATAAATAGATAGAAATGAGTTGTGAATAAGTAGGCAGTACTTGTGAGTCCTGCGAAATGTATGGATAAAAAATAGGTTGGACTAAAAGTGATTGAAAAAAACACCTAGCAAACATACTTTATCTAGGAATGCTTAGTTCTTGATCAGTTTTGACAGGGAAAGATTGTAAATCGTATTTTGCATTCACATCATACTTGGGCTGAATTTTTACAGTAGCGTGTGAATGCAAGTTTTAGGTCTCATAACAATGGACTGTGAGCATTTAAAATACAGGACGGAGATTCTGTCTGATTTGAAGTAATTTTCCTCATTGTCATATGCAATCCTTTTTCACAAGCTATTGCATAAAATTTGAAATTATGTTGTTGCAAGGAATCAGGTTGCTGAGAATAAACAATATAAAGATGTGAAAAAACTGTGTCTTTTCATATTACAGACATTAGATTTGTATGCTTAAGGTTTCTGTTTTATAAACTAGAAACACGACTGATGGGTTTAATACTGCTATTCAACATTGTTTCAGAAGAGTCAGCGGAGAAGGAAATGCGAAGATACATCAATGCTTCACTTCCAATCATAGAATACATCGATAAGTTGTACACTTCAAGAAATATCAGCTTGGATTGGTGAGCTCTTCTTCATATGAAAGGGTCTACCGATATACAAACCTCTTCTCGGAGCAGGAAAATTGAACATTTTCTTGAAGTACATCAGAAGCAAGAAATTCCAATTTGTCCTAAGAAGCTTTCTGATCAGTGCAGACTCAAACATACTTCTAGTAATGAGGTTTAGTTTTTATAACATCATTTTTCCCTATGTTGGGTAGAATGGTAGATGTGGATGAAAACGGATGCTTCTGCTGGCTTGTAGCATCCAAGCAGTCGAAATAGCAGTATACCATTTATTTGTGGGTTAACTGGCACATGTACATAGGATGTTCTGCCTGAAAATACAAATTCATAGAGAATATATTCTTTCATTTGATTCGCGATTGACTGATTGTATTATCAAATGATGTTGAAAAAGTCTGGGTGACCTTTGTACGCAAAAGTACATACATTACTTCTCATCTTGATTGGGATGTTGTGCATATCTCTTGAGACGCCTACTTTCTGGCATATAGGTTCCAAGTAACTTGCCACAAGCTTTTTAACTCCGCTGGAGGCCTGGAGACAAGCTTTCCTTAGCCGTATTCTTTAATGGGATGCTCTGGGGCAACACTAAAAATCAACAAAATTTTCTTCTTTAACATTGTCTCTGGTCCTTTTTTTCTACTAAACATGTTATGTAAATTACTAAATTAGGGTGAAGCAAAGGGATTATCTGGCAAGTACCTTTTGAATCTTTGATGCTACTAAAAATGTACATGGGATGATTTGAGGTTGGTCGCGGGAATTTGGACTTCAAAGTTTTGACTAGAACTAGGGGATTCTCGTCCACTCCGTCATACCCATGATCGGGGTCGTCGAGTGTGCTTGGTGAGTCATCACACGAGGAAGAGGTCATCCTAGACTAATTAGGCTTTCTTCATATTTTAAGGATCCCTAAGACATCAGGGTCGAGGATACGCTAGTCGTGCAGTCTCGGATTTTAGCCTTATCACCTCTATTGTTATCGCTGAGCCCACCAGCTTACATGTCTAACAGATTTATGGACAGAATTCGTGCAATGGCAAACTTAAATTGCAATAATGTCGGTAAGTCTTAAACTCAGACCAATTAATCAATTAATTAAAGTTTGACATGCTGATTATGGGGACCACCTGCCCCCCAACTTGTCGCGTGACTTGTCTTGTCATCAATATTTTTCAATTGCAACGCCGTCCCCACCAAACTTAGAGGGTGTTTGGGAGTGATTTTTGAGGAAATAATTGATTTTTGAATAGTAATACGATGAGAAATGTGTGATTGAAAAAGAAAAAGAAATTATTGATGTGATGAAAAATATTATTTTATTAAAGAATGTGTGGTTGAAAATGAGAATTGATTTTGAGAATTTGTACCGAACAAACCCTTATTATTATTATTTTGTTGTCGCAATGTAAAGTCTACACTCTACATTGTTCACAACTTGAGGATCTATCAACTTGCAACACACTTTTTCCAAAATTATCCATATACGGTTAAGGAAGAAAGAACCCTAGGAGAATTCGGACTGCGATGAGAGTGATCTTAAAATTGATCGGCTGACAACCTCAATGAATTCAGAAATCAAGGGCAACAATTCAACCAAGTGGCACCGTCATTTCAGCAAAGTCGCATTGCCACATGCAGCTTCACTTAGCCCTTCTTGGGCGTCGTTCTTAAGAACATGCAATTTTTCTAAATTTATTTTTAACCACATTTTCTTTTTTAAAATATAATTGTACGCAAATTCAAATTTTTTTTCTTTATTTTTGAATCATATATTTAAAAAAATCACTACTTTAAAATACACTAGTCTTTCACCTGTGCGATACACAAATTTATATTAAGCGATAAACAATTCTAATATGAGAAACATATGCTAATTGATTTTCCAATCCAATTAGATGTAAAATACTTCATAAAATTAACTTGCGAATGAATGAGTAATTTTACACTTAAGTTGCACTGTTCATAGCCAATAATTTTCTCTCTAATATCACTGTACAATTAAACTAGTTTTTATATTGTTGACAAACTGGTTCTGCACTATTCATGGGTGAATATCCGTCTGAATAATTTTTTGAAAGAAAAGTCCAATATGACGGCGTGTTTTTCCATATTGTCATAAAAAGAAAAAAATAACTTAAATTGAAGGAAAAACAGCGAATGTTGGCCTCCAAAATGATTCGCACCAGTGAACCTTGGTGGCCATGACGTACGCACCGAAAAGAGTTTATATCCTTGGAGTCATGAGCCCGATTTTAATAATCGTAGTCAAAGTTGTGATCGAAATACTACAACATTTTGCATAATTATTTATTAAGTCAATTTTTTAAATTTAGTCAAAATATGAAAAACTAATAATAATTTAAAAAAAAAAAAAACACAAAGGACATGTAAAAAAAAAAAAAAAATTTAGAACTCTCCATATCATGGAGAGTTGTTACTCTTCATGGTTTGGAGAGAACTCTCCACCATTGAGAGAATTTTTTTTTTTTTTTTTTAGTTCTTGCAGCTAAATCTTCAAAGTATTTGCGCGTTCAGTCCTTCAGTTTTCATCTAATAATTTTTAGTCCTCACAATTTAATTTTTAAATCAATTTTTAAAATTTGGTCAAAATATGAAAAACTAATAATAATTAAAAAAAACACAAAGGCATGTTAAAAATAAAATAAAATTATAACTCTCCATATCACGGAGAGTTATTCTATGTGGTTTGGAGAGAAATCTCCATCAATGAGAGAATTTTTTTTTTAATCGTTTTGCTTTCAGTTCTTACAGCAAAGCCTCCAAAGTATTTGCGCGTCCAGTCCTTCAATTTTCATCTAGTAATTTTTAGTCCTCATAATTTAACTTTTAAGTCAATTTTTAAAATTTGGTCAAAATATGAAAAACTAATAATAATATAAAAAAAAACACAAAGTGCATGTTAAAAAAATAATAAAATTAGAACACTCCATATCACGGAGAGTTGTCACTCTCCGTGGTTTGGAGAGAACTCTCTCCGTGGTTTGGAGAGAACTCTTCACCATGGAGATAAATTTTTTTTTTTTCTCTTTTTGTTTTCATTTCTTACAACTAAGTTCTCAGTGTATTTGCGCGTCCAGTCCTTCAAATTTCATTTTGTAATTGTTAGTCCTCATAATTTAACTTTTCTATCAATTTCATCTTTCAAAAATTGGAGGAAAACGTGTAGAACATTTTTTTGGAGGAAAAAATTGGATTCAAAATGTGTATTGGTTTGCTTTTTTCACATTATGTTAATCAAAGTCAATAACTCATTTAGCCCCGTTTGAAACTCATTTTTTGATCAAATCTTATTTTTCTACAACAGTATGTAGATTTAAAATTATAAAATGAGTCAGTACACTTGTCAAAATCATTTAACATTGATAATGCATTGAAATTTATAGGACTATTTTACCCTCACTTTGTAATTGAAAATTTACACAAGTACCCTAAACCATTTGAACTATTTTATGTGAAATTTACAATCATAATGTCAATGACATAAAAATAAATTGACAGATTTAATATGTAGAAAATTTCATTCGATAATCAAAATGTGCAGCTTCGACATAATTTGCCCACAAAAAGTAAAAATAAGATTGAAAATTTTGGAAAAAAAATGAGAGCCAAACACACTGTTAATATAATGACGAAAATACTGTTGCAGCTAAACTCCTTTAATATATATAAGAAATAAGATTTTCTCTTGAAATTTCATTTAGCGAAGTCCGAACCGGAGCTTAACGCGATTAAGGGATGATGATTTCCACGTAGTCTCGTTGGAGACTTTACTGGATAATACCGGTTAAAGAGTAAGATTTGACTGGGGCAGCCAGTCAAATGTAGGTGCTGAAAACGAGGAAAATTCTTAATTTGAAAAGTCTTGGCGATGATAAGCGGAAGACAAAAAGGCAAAATTTGCCAGGCGGAGTGGGTTCATATTACGTGAGCCGCTTTTAAAAAAAGGTTGAACCCCAATTTTGAGGGCTCTCTATCAATCTTGTCATAGATTATTGTAGAGAAGGTAAATCGTAAGACGTGCCTCCAAGGAGCCAGGGTGGAGAGCTTATGAATAAACCAGGGCTATTAACCCAATAGTAACTTCCGCTTGCAATAAAGCCAATTCTCTTACGAGGAATCGAACTTTGCACACTACCGCGCTGAGCCCTAACCGTTCTCCCCTTTGCTACTGGGAGATATGTCCTGGGGGCTACGTGAGCCGCTTTTAACTTGGATCATGTTTGGTGTACAATATTATTGATAACATGTACCAATATTTTTAGAATAAATTTGCTTGTCCAGAGGGCCTCACTTATATTAAAAAATAAATTCTTACGAGCCCCACCCATGTGAGTTACCTGTCAACCCCCTGTACCCGTAGCTTCGCTGATATTTTTATCACCTACAATATTGTCAATAATTATTGTACAAACAGTATTATACTTTTGCCATTATTCCCAATGGTTCTTAGTTACCGATTAGCCCATGTTTGATGCACATTAAAATTGAAAGAATGCATTTTTTGGGTGATGTGATAGTGAATATGTGGTTAAAAAAATTAAAAGTTATTGATGTGATGAAAAATATTATTTTATTGAAAAATGTGATTAAAAATAAATAAAAGAATGAAGATGAAAATTAGAATGTGGATCAAATAGTGGCTTAGTCTTTGTTTGAGCCTCATTTTGAAGAAAAAAAATGTATTTTGTATAGTTTTTTGGAAAATGTGTGTTATTAAAAAAGAATAAAAAGAACAATTTAAGTGTAAAATTATTTTATTGGAGAATGTGTAACTGAAAATAAATGTTAAAAAAAAGAATTTTTGATAAAATGAAACTCAAACAAAGGATTAAATTGGATTGACCTTTTAACTGAAAAAATATGGACATGATAGGATAAGTTCGAAAATCTAGAGAAATTTATGTTGAATTAAGATCTTGTTTGAGTATCTTTATTTCAAACTCTTTATTTTTCATATTGAATTTCAATCATACATTCATAGAATAAAATATTTTGCATAAATTAAAAAAAAAATTCCTACTTTTTAACTATATTTTCTTCAAAAATCAATATTTAACATATCATTTTTCCCCAAATTTTTCTTTATAATGACCATGAAACAGGAGCTAAATCAATTGAAAATAAAACAATAAAAACTTGTATCTAGCTGACCATAGTAATCAAATATTAATGAAACATTCGCTACCTCAATATCTCTTTTAACCTATGTCACATTTTTTTCCTCGTCTGTCATTTACCATTGATCTTGTTCCCAATATTAATTCTATTTGCTGCTTAAATTCACTCATACTTCAATTATTCTACATTCTACTATATAGTTGAAAGCAACTTAATACTTCGAGCATTATCTTCTCTCGAAATGAAGATAGCATGTTTAAATCCTTTCCACATTTTAACAGGAGAAAATTACCTAAGAACTTGCCTTTAAATACTAGTTTTCAGAAATAAGAGAAATTAATTTTTATTTCAAAAATCAGGTGTAATAAGAAATTAATAAATCTATTAATACAATTTTAATAATAGAAAATGTTTTATATATCCACCCCTAGCCAACACTCACTCACTCAAAATAATCTTTTTCTCTCTCCTCTACCGTCTCTATCGCCATCGCTTCTTTTCTCGTTACAGTCGCTGGAGTCCACCGTAGCGGCGAGCGTCACGTAGTCGCTTCCACTGTGCGACGGAGGTGAGTCACACACTCTCTCTAATAGCAGAGCCGTCGCGCCGCGTAGCCACTCTCAATACTAGTTCTAAACATGAAATTTCAAGGAATTGATGAAAAGCGAAGAGTGGGACGCTGTTATAACACCAATGCCAAATTCCCTCTCAAATAAATTCTCCTCTTGCTCTGTTCTTTTGCTCACAGTAGCAAAATCCAGTAGAATCTCGTAGAAAAAATGGCAGGCGATAGAGAGGAGCGGTAAATGAGGTGAAATTGAAGGTTGGGGTTTGATCGAACCTGGGAAGGGCTCTCCAATCATTCTACATTTCTGGGCGTCATGGTGCGAGGCCTCCAAGTACATGGACCAAGTTTTTTCATCTCTCCACTAATTTCCCTCTAGCCTACTTCCTTCAGATTTATAGTTACCTATTTCTCTCTCTTTCTGAAACACACACAAAAAAGTTTTTAAATTTTTTGTTTCGCTACTTTCAATGTTGGCTGATTTTTGTTTCTATTGGTGAATATATTAGATCCCTTTGCTTTTCCTGTTTGATTTTGATTTTAATTTTATATGAGAAATTCAAACATTATTTAGTCAATAATGTTGCGGTGATATGTTATCAATTGCTAATTTTATATTTGGTTAGAACATTTTTTTCCCAATTAAGTATTATATGCTGGAAAGTGAGCGTCTACTAAAAGTAAGCAATATCGGTCGCTTATTATTTAAATTTTAAGTAGAAAGAAAGAAAAAGAAAAGCTAAGAAAGACTTGAAATGCAAAATTATGTGTGTTTGCTGAATGTGGGAAATCCATGCTATTTTTCTTTCAATCTTGTATCAATATACCCCAGAGGATAGTTGCTTTTTCTGAAACTCGACTGGGTTCTTGAACATTTTGTGTGGCTAGTCAACAGTCGGGTTGTGGTGTCAGTGTTTGAATCTGCACTTCGAAATTCAAGAATGTTGAAAAGGTAATGATCCCCTTAATGGCCGTGGTGTTAGTGTGGTATTGGTTAGCCTTCTCCCTTTTCTTATTTTATCCATTTCTCTTGTGGTGATTTACATTTTGGTTGTGGTGGTGGTGCGGTGCGGTATGTTGGTGGTGACTGATTGTGACTAATTTTGTGCTAATTGTGATCGATTGTGACTTGATCACATACGGTCACAGTTAATATTGAATTGGTCAAAACAGTCACACTAAATGAAAATTTGGTCACAATTAGTCACAGATAACATAGGTCAGTAAATGTTGTATTTATGGTCGTGAATTTGAGTTGAAGGTAGTAGTGGTGGTGCATTGGAGGTTATTCTGGTGAATTGTGGTGCTGATCGTTGGTGTGTGCAGATTTGTTTATGATAACCTTTTATAAAAAAATTGTGTTAGTTGTGACTGGTTTGTGACCAATTCTGTGCTAATTGTGACGATTGTTATCAAGTCACAATTGGTCACAATTAGCACAGAATTGGTCACATACAGTCACACTCAACGCAAATTTGGTCACAGTTAGTCACACTGAATACAAATTTGGTTTCAATTACTCACAAATAACGACTCGATGACATACAGTGACTTGAACATTTTTTGGGTTTCGTGGGTAGGTTTTGGGGTAGGGTAGGATAGGGTAGAGTGAGATGGTTCCATGACTTTTGGGATGCAATTTCCAATTTTTAATCAAAAAAAATTTTTTTGGAAGGTGGGTGGTGTGGTGTGGGGTCCGTGGGTGGGATCCACGGGGTTGGGATGGTAGGGGTGAAATATTATTAATAGATATATTATTAAATTGGTGGGAATGGGTGGAGATATATTATTAAATGATTAGATAAGCTTGTTAGTTTTGAAATGTCATAAAACTAATTACGAGTCATCGGTAAAAAAAAAAAAAAAAGAAAAAAAAAAAAAAAAAGTCGCCGGAAAAGTCGTCATCGCCGGAGTGTTCGCCGTCGCCGGAGCTGTTGCCGGAGTGGTCGCCGTCGCCGGAGTCAATTGAGAGGTGGAGGAAAGGTAGTATAGTGGGAGTGATAGGATGGTGTGGATAAGATAGTAGGAAGTGGAAATAATTAATGTATATTATATTATAATTTAATATTTAATAAATTTATTTACCACCTGATGATTTTTGAAATAAATTAACAAGTTTGTTAATTTTGAAAAATGGTTCTTATATGTAGGGTTTGTATGGTGTTCCCTTTTAACAGTGGGCACTGTTTTGAGCCCACTGTTAAAAAGTGGGCCTAAAAACAGTCGATCCATTTTTTAACAATGGGTCGACTGTTTCAGGTCGAGCTTCTCTGCAGCGAGAAAGGTCGCAAATTCGTCGAAAAATCGTCATTTTCAGCTGGTCCAAGCTCCAAATAACCCAATACATCCTAATTTAAGCCTAAATACTAAATCAACCATAAGCTAAAAATAAAATAAAAAATCAAAACTCATCTAAACCATAATATTGAAAATCAAACATAATCAATAAAAAAAAAAAAAAAAACTAGCCTTGTAATAGATTTGGCTCCTACGGTGGGTTGTCTATTCTTGATTCACTTCTTCCCTCCTTTGATCGACGGCCGGCTCGATTGGGGTTTGCACGGTTTTTTTTTTTTTTTTTTTTTTCTTTTTGTCTCTTTCGGTTGAGCGAAAATGATTGGGAGAGTGGTATTTTTGGCTTTTTGTCTTTACATTTAATTAATTAAATTCGATCAAAGGTCATTGTGAAATTTCTGGGATTTGAACGAGTCATTTATTATAATTTCCTTCACTTCGCGTCTAGACGCATTTTTTAGAATACTGGTTGATAGTATTGGCGAATAATTCATAACTAAAACTGAAATTATTTTCTGTAATAATAATTTTAATTTGGCAACAGATATGAAAATAATATGTCACATTTTAGTGCTTACACAGAAAACGCGTTATCAGAGCAGTAATGGACCAAGAACAGGCATACAAGTTAATTCGCGTAATTCCAGGGGCATTTCCGTAGCTGAAAAAACCTTCAGAAATTTCCTCCGCATCATCGCCAAATTAATCGCTATCCTCGTCGTCCATTCCACTCTCCAAACCCTAGCCCCCCACTATATATTCAACTTTCAAAAAATTGTTTTCTTCAAAAACCAAATTAAAATATTTCCGTTTCATCCTCATCTCCGTTTCATCCAGTCCTATCGTTCTGAATAAAATAAAATAAAATTTATTTAATTAACGATATGGTGAATTCAACGGCGTTGTATACGGGGTGGGAGGAGGTGATTGTATCGAACGAGAAGGGGCGGCGGCAGGTCCACTATTACCTTAAACGAAGCAGTGGCGGGGCAGATCTGGTGGTTGTCGGAAAAGAGAAGAGCCCAAGGCACATGTCGTATTATTACGCGGTTAAAGATAACAAGTCTTTGCTTTCGACCTTGAAGTTTTCTTCTCTCTTGAAGCTGCGGTCAAGAAGAGAGGTCATCGATTGGCTAAATACAATTGTTCCAGGTACTTTTTAATTTTGATTTGGTTTGTTCTGTTATGTTAATATATTTGGTCCTGGGCATAAAATTTTGATTGGAATAACAAAATGTTTATTTTTCCCTCTCTGTTGGTTTTTCCATCTTCGTAAGCGGCAAGTTGATAAATTTGTTTTCAAACATTAATTTTGGTAAAAAAAAATCCTCTCTCTCTCTCGCATGGTTATTGGATTCGGAATTATTGAGAGATATATATATTTTTTTTATGTGCGTGGAATTACATGGAAATGAATTTCCTTGGGATAAATTCGCCCTCAGATATTTAAATTTCTGTGAAATTACTTCTTTTCAATTATTTCGAAAGCAAGTGTGAATTTTGGACTTGATTGATGTTTTTACTTTTTAGTATGTTCGGGTTCTGTTGTGCCCTTTTTTGAGAGGGAGGGGGATTGAGAGATTTTTTGGTGGGCTTCGTAGTATTTTGTTCGGTAGATCTGAAAGATATGGACGAGGGTATGTAAAAGATTCCTGACGTTTTCGCGTAGAAATTTATCCAATTACCGAGGTGGTATACATGGCGCCTGGAAGATAGCTTTTACAAAATGTTTTTAATTATCTTTTCATGATTTCATGTGTATATTTTTGTTTTCTGTGAATTTATGTAAAATGGTGTTTTTCAGATCTTCTTCCAAAAAGGCCTATATATGTAATTTATTCTGTTTCTCCTCGATTTGTTGGGCTTGTTGGCTGCGAGCATTTAGGGTGCTCTTGGTTTACGTTTCTGTTTTCTGTTTTGATGGATTATTTTATGATTGCAGAAAATACTTTTGATTTGTCATTCTTAAAAATTGTTTCTCAAAACAAAAAACTAGAAAACGCATTTGGCTTAAAAATTTTAGAAATAAATTTTATGACATTTTGGAGGAGCTTGGAGAGGGAGAGGAAAAGAGATTGGGAGATGGGTATTTGTAGTTGGGTAGGTTGTGTGATTCTATTAATTATTTTAATTTGGAAATTTTTTAAGTTCATTTTCTTTGTTTTGAGTTTTTTTTAGCATTTCTACAAAAAGTCATTTTTGAGTTTTATGTTGTAAAATTTTCCTTTTTTGAAAACACATTTTTGATAGTAACATACCAAACAGATTTTTTGGTGGGCTTCGTAGTATTTTGTTTGGTAGATCTGAAAGATGTGGACGAGGGTATGTAAAAGACTCCTGATGTTTTCGCGTAGAAATTTATCCAATTACTGAGGTGGTATACATGGCGCCTGGAAGATAGCTTTTACAAAATGTTTTTAATTATCTTTTCATGATTTCATGTGTATATTTTTGTTTTCTGTGAATTTATGTAAAATGATGTTTTTCAAATCTTCTTCCAAAAAGGCCTATATATGTAATTTATTCTGTTTCTCCTCGGTTTGTTGGGCTTGTTGGCTGCGAGCATTTAGGGTGCTCTTGGTTTACGTTTCTGTTTTCTGTTTTGATGGATTATTTTATGATTGCAGAAAATACGTTTGATTTGTCATTCTTAAAAATTGTTTCTCAAAACAAAAACTAGAAAACGCATTTGGCTTAAAAATTTTAGAAATAAATTTTATGACATTTTGGAGGAGCTTGGAGAGGGAGAGGAAAAGAGATTGGGAGATGGGTATTTGTAGTTGGGTAGGTTGTGTGATTCTATTAATTATTTTAATTTGGAAATTTTTTAAGTTCATTTTCTTTGTTTTGAGTTTTTTTAGCATTTCTACAAAAAGTCATTTTGAGGTTTTGGGATTATACACAGGGATAGAGACTGTCCTTATCCTGGTTTCCCATTATTCCGAAATTTGTGAATGGTGATTTTAGAGACAATGTACTAATATAGGTTCTGGGAAAATTGAATTGAGATTGCGAGGATTTGATTTGCAAACAGAAGAATTAAATCTAATGCATTCATCTTCATGTTAAGAGGACTTTTGATCTTCAGTTGTAAACTTATTTGGGTGAAGGTTGTGTTGTGTCGTGCCTTCTTCCTACTAAGACTCTGTTTTAGCTCTATTTTTTAGGAAATATATTTTGTAATAGTAATTTTCTGAAGATTGTGTGGTTAAAAACTATCGAAAACATGTCCTGTTGTTCTCCAAGAAAACCCCATAACTTTACCCTATTTTTAACTACTCATTGTCCTGAAAAATCACTTTTCACAAAATTACCTAAATCAACTTCACTTAAGGCGAACGGTGAAAGAAGCTTTTTGCGAGTTAATGATAAATGTTTCTTGCAATTTTCATAAAACTAAATTGTTCCACGTATAGACATGTTCTCTCTCCCCATTTCTCCTTTTTGGTGGATTTTCTTGTTAATTATGTGGTAGTAATAGATTGATTTCAGTTTGACAACAGCTTCTTTAAGGATATTTGGTTTTGTATACTGAACTCACAATTGAATATTGAGCTCTTATGAATTAGTTTGACTTTTGATTTGGGGACTTCAACTAATATCTGCAAAAATCATGTATTGCTCTGAAGAAATAATAAAGAGAACTCACAAATATATACTCCACCTCTACATAAAGTTTGTTTTTACACGATTTGTTTCAGAATTATGGGTTAAGCAGTGATTTCATTCCGGTTTTGCATTGTTGCTTCTGCTTTCTGCTAGCATTGTTTCTTTTGCGTCCCTTTCTGTTTTCTCTTATTTGTGTTTACATCTCATGGCATTGCCTTGTAATACTTTGTCATCGCGTCAATGTATGTGTGGTGCTCATGTTATGGAAAACTGACAATTATTTGGGATGCAGGATTGTTAAAATCAATTTCTAAGAGCTGGTTGAGAGCCTTGGAATTCCTTTCCCCAATCTAGGTTAACATCTACAATGTTCTCTCATGATTGTACTTTAGGTTTTCTGTTTTGTTTTTCATGACCATTGTGGTGAAAATAGGATTATACTGACGAGAGTTTAAGAATTTTAAGCCCTTTACACTTAAAAGTTTTGGTAGGATTCGTGGTTTTTTTATGCTACAATTATTTTTATTATTATTGCATATGGTTTTGTTTTCCTTTGTACTTGTAATTTTTTTTTGCTAGTGTTTCTTTAATAGTTTTCATCCTTGTGCTCTCTGAAGATTGCTTAGTTATATGATACTCATTGAAATAATTATGAATTTACTTTCAGATGCACATCCACGACCTTCATATAAACAATTTGACGGTTTTATGCAAAGCAAAGACAGTCACAAGTTGGATAGTGATATCATTGAGGTTAGCTGATAAAACTATGATTTTTATTTTTTATTTTTAATTCTTCTAGTCAGAGAGTATATGGTTCAATCATATTCATCATCTTGTTTACTTAATTAATTATTTTTAGGATGTTCAAATGTGGAAGCCGGGTCATAAGGCAGAGTTTCTGTGGTTAGGTTCATCATGGAATGGTGTAAAAAGGCGCAGACACTATGAATCCTTTTGCCGGAATGGTGTAAAAGTATCTGTGAGAATCTAATCTGTATTCTTCTTTCAGAGCAATAGAAGTTGATTGGTTTATTTAAATGCCTGTTTGTGTTTCTTGTTCTGATTATATACTCTTTTTTCCCTCTTATGCTATAACTTTCAGGTTCAAGATTTTGTGTATGTGTTGGCTGAAGAAGGTAAACGGCTTGTTGCATACTTAGATGATATGTACGAGGACTCTCGAGGAAACAAGATGGTTGTGGTTCGATGGTTTCACAAAATTGATGAGGTTGGTTTTGTTTTGCCTCGTAACTATAATGACAGAGAGATTTTCTTTTCTCTTTGTGTTCAAGATCTCAGCATCGAATGCATAGATGGACTGGCAACCGTCCTCAGTCCGGAGCATTATGAGAATTTTTTTAATGTGGCCACAGATATGCAGTTGGACCCATTTGTTTGCAGTAGACTGTTTGATAATGATGATGTCAAGCTGTTTGACATCACACGAGTTGAAGGTTACTGGAAACAGAAAGTACTAAGAAATATTTCCCCTCCATCACTTGAAACGTCTGATGATGATGCAATGGTAGAAGAAACTTTTAGTGATGCTGTTGGAAGTAGACCCAAGAAGAGACTTCGCTGGTCCAAAGAGATTGAAACAAACTTGTATTTTGCTGACAAAAGAGAGTCTTCTGATGCCAGCATAGAAGATCGAAGTCTTTACAGGTTTGAAGGTGGCATGGGAAAGATCAGACTGAAAGGAGGCCGCTCTTCTGTATCCTTGTCAGGGAAAGATGCAGTGTTGCCAATGTGTATTCAAAGTTTGACCATAGGATCTCAAGTTGAAGTGCTTTCTCAAGATAGTGGCATCAGAGGGTGCTGGTTCAGAGCTTTGATCATCAAGAGCCACAGAGATAAGGTCAAAGTGAAGTATCAAGACATCAAGGATGCAGATGATGATGCAAAAAATCTGGAGGTGAATATGCTGTTACCTTGTGTATTTCCTTTGCAAGTTATTCCTGCTTTATATGATTTGCTTATCATGTTCTTTTTTTTTTCCAATTGGTAGGAGTGGGTTTTGGCGTCTCGATTAGCTGTGCCAGATGAGTTAGGTATCCGGATTTGTGGAAGGACCATCATTAGACCCATGCCATTGTCTCATAAGGGAAAATTTTCCGACATAGTTAATGTTGGAAGCATTGTTGATGCTTGGTGGCATGATGGATGGTGGGAAGGCATTGTAGTGAAGAAAGAATCTGAAGATAAGCTACATGTTTATTTCCCAGGTGTGAATCACTAAACAGCCTTTTAATTTTTCTTTTTTAAATTATGTCTTAAGATATTTCCTCTATTTATTTGACTTGCACTGGTTTTGTACCTTCGGTTTCTAATAATTCTTATATTAATTAATCTGCAGGGGAGAAGAAAAGACAAATATTTGGTTCAGGGGACTTGAGGCATTCTCAAGAATGGTATGAAAATGGCTGGAAATGTTTGAAGGAAAGACCGGAGGTAGTCTTAGTATTGTCCAGTCAGAAGACAAAACAGAGCATGGAAAAATCCTCAGATATAAATTTAGTAGCTGCATATAAAAATAGAGATCCTTTAGGCTCCCTTTTGTAATAATGCGTTGCCTATAAAGATTGTAGTTGGATGTGGTGAGACTGTGGCTGTCATTGATGACAAAAAGTCAATGGAATTAAAGATGGTTAGGGACCTCACTAAATATTTGGTTGGCCAGTTGAGATGGAAGTTGAAAAGAAGACGCAGTAGGAGCCCTGTTCACAAGATGCATTATGGTCTTAATGGTAGTGATTCGGGAATCCAGGCTTTTGATAGATTCTTATCTAATTCATCCTTGCAAGTTGATACAGACAACTGTAAATATGCCAGTGATGCTCTCCACACTTCATCAGTGGCGTCTTCTTTTCCAAACTTGGTTATTTCTAGGTGATCTTTTTCCTTTTTCAGTTCCCAATTCTTTTTGGCCAAAATGAAGAAGCCATTTTACTTGTACATGTTACACTGATGCATTAGTTTGATGCAGTTGTCAGCTCTAGATATAGGTTTCTTGACTTATAAATGTTTGTCAATGCCGGGGGATATTTTATTTGAGGAAAGAGGACTAAAATCCATCAGCGATTTTGTAAATTAGATGTCTAATTGCCTTGGGTTGTGTATTGTCTTGCAAGTTGTAACCTCATTCAGTTTTGGTGTAGCAGAATTTTCTAGGAGATGCTTATTTGATTAACGCCGTTTCAATCTTCTATTGGAATTCCCATTTGTAGTCTGTATATTATTTTTTCTAATAAATTTCTGATTTTTGATACCTTGTTATGGGTTTTTGGCTACTCGATATTTCAGTACTTGTTGAATTAGGTCATGAATATTCTTGATGTGCAAACCAGAATGTTTTAAAAAGATCAGCCTTTTCCTGTAGTTATTCTTAACCGTGTTGAACGTAATATATGGCATTCAATCATAAATATATTTGATTCGTATGTATACATTTTTGCTCATTGCAGCGTGCAAGGTTTTGCCTGTCCTGTTGGCACTCAGATTTGTTACAAGGTTTTGCCTGGTTTGTGGGCTTTCAGACTTGCATGAAATTTCTTTGTTAACTCTAATAATCTCACCTTAGTTATTTATTTTTAACAATTTTCTCTCTAAAATCCCCATTTTCTCTAACAAAGAAAGCGTATGTAACTCAGATAAAAGATGGCAGGATCCTATCATCGTGGTAAGTAGACTGATAAAATGTTACTTTCAGTGCCCACTACCTGATCACTTTTACCTGTCTAAAATGAGCTGTTAGCCTGTAGCTCTGTGTTTTATGATTCCTTAAATGCTGCTAGATATGATCTCCTTGTATTAGAAACATGTCACCCAAGTCGAAGGGTGGCCATCTTCCGCTCACTACCCTTGCCACTGTGGAATCCTTAACCATGCCTCTTGTGCGTGTTGCTTCTATTTCTCTTTTTTTCTAAGCAAGGGTTAGATAGCACTGGACAGTATTAAAGAAAAAAATGAAATTAAAATCTTCTAAATATTGTCTAGATCTATCTAAATCCATGTACCTTAAAAGCACTGCATTTTGTTGCCTTGTGCATAAAATCTTTGAAACTACATCTCTTGTGGCATTTTTTCTGTCCAAAGCAGGAGCAGGAACTTGTTTTCTTAGCAGATTTTCGATGTTCAGGGTGTCAGCAGAGGGTTACTGAGATTGTGTCAAAAATGAATGGTAAGCTTTCTTCTGCCCTTGGATTATACTCCATTTGATTTTTTTAGGTCACAGGGAAAGCCCTGTTTGGTGATTCAGTACCATCTGTCTGCCTCTTGCGGAAACTTGCACAAAGCTATTCGAAACACAGACTGACTGGTTGTAAGCTTAAGTTGTCAGAGAAAGGGACTTTTCAAATTCATCTTTTTTTCCATTAAAGACGTGACGTGTGCACAATTTTTTACAAATAGATGGCACTGGCAGTGAAGCTTGATCTCAAGACATTTTTTTATTTGATATCGTATTGAAACACTCTATCACATGTACCAATGGATTACTAACGTGTTTCAATTTGTAGAAGAGATCCAATCCGTGGTGGTTAGTGTATTGGAGAAGAAGTTAACACTGATATGTACATATCCAGCTACTGCTGATAAATTGGATGTACAACACACCACTGCTTCGACGTATACAGGTTCATCAAGCAAAGCCTCCCTCATTGCTCGGCGCCTTTTTCGCTCTTTCTACAGTAGAAAGAGAGCACTAACTTAAAGAAGATCCATGGAATTTGTTACTGAAAATGATTATGTTTTGGGTTTCCAGAAAAGAATGTTACGTGGATTTTAATCTTGTTTCTTTTGTTTCGTTGTCCTGCAAATGACTTAATCTTGTATAGAAGAGTATGCAAAGGAAATAATTGTATCCAGCCGATACCCCTTTTTTTTTTTTTTGCTTGTTTTCCCAAGTGATTAATGATCACTTTATTCTTTAATCCATTTATGGTGTTTCAACCTTGCAGAGAATCTGGTTCCTTAATCAAACTAAAAACTTTCCATTTGCTATTCTTCACATAGATGTCCATTGATATGTTTGGTCCATAATACGATAAACTAACAATGATAAAACATACAATGAGGTTGACAAAATTAATCTGACAGGATTAAAGCCTAACTTTATCGAATAAAGCTATGTGTACACCTCATGGTGTACACAATAGCTTACACAGGCACAGCTCACATGTACAGGGGTCACACGAATGAGCCATTGTGTGTGAGCCATCCTCCATGTGAGGGGGGTGTAATGCATTTGGTGATGCATTATGTACATGTAGCATGATTGAACTTTATCTAATAGATTCTTTTGTTTGTTTTTGTTTTTGTTTTATTTTGATGAAAAGGTTGGGTGGTGCAAATGTTTTGTGGATTGTGGATTGGACTGTCTTTTCCTATAAAAAATATGATCGTTATCAATCATATCCAGCCATTATTTTTTACTTTCTATCTCTTGTGTAGAGTTCATAACGACTATATTTTTCATTCTCATTCTACAAATAATGAGAATTAAACGGGACAATAAGAAATTTTGGTAAAATGTACTATGAAATAATATTTTTGAGAGAATGTGTGATAAAGAAAAGGATTTTTTTTTTCTTTTAAATTTACATGTAATATTATTTTATTGAAAAATGTGTGATTGAAAATATTGTATGCAATTTTCTCTCTCCGCGAATTTGTTGAAATGCATTTGGATTTTTCACCATAGGTTGGACTCTTCTACATTTTGTAATTCAAAGAAAGCACCAAAAAATCGTAATATAGTAATATTCACGAAGTTACTTCTTATTTTTCTTAAAATTTCTTTAGAGGTTATTTTTCCAACATTTCTTAATATATAGTGTTTCGATTTTAAGATGTGTCCAACATTTTAAAAATATACGTGACCTAAGACTACACTGAATAGCCGAAAGATTTTATTTTTAAATTTTTTTTCCTCTCGAAAAGATTCAAAAAAACATGAAATATATAAAGGTGTTTAGGGCATGTTTCGTTTACTATTTTCAAGTTGTTTTTTGTTTTAAATTTTGTAAAACATGTTTGGCCGGATATTTTTGAAAATGCATTTTCAAAAATAACTCCAAACACATATTTTAATGAAAATTCTAAAAACACTCAAATTATGAAAAATAAGTGTTTAAATAAAATTTAAAACTTGAAATTCTATAAAAACAAAAATATAAAATTCTAAAAAACAAAATTCTAAAAAAGTAAAATAAAAATTGAAAAAATTATAAAAACTTAAATTTCTAATAAATAAATTCTAAAAGAATAAAGTTACTAAAAAAAAAGAATATTCTAAAAAAATCTTGAAAAATAAAAATAGTTGACAAGCAATTAATGACTATTTACATAAAAATTTTAAAAAAAATTACTTTCTTTATTCACAAAGTCACTTCTTATTATTCTTAAAACTCGATTAATTATTTATTTTTATTTTACTTTTGTTGCGGAAAAAATATTGTAACATTTACCAACTTTACAATTATGAACAAATTTATTTTCTGTATTTTGTTAAGTCAATTTATTATATACTTAACATAATTAATAATCAATTTTCATATAATGAAATGTCATATAACACTTTGTCTCAAAATTTTTAATCAAACATGTTTTCTAATTTTCTGTTTTAAAAAATAATTTTTCAAAATTGACAAATCAAACATATTTTAACAAGGAAGATGCTATAGAAACGGGGGGGGGGGGGGGGGTTGACAGCTCCTTGACCGAAACCCCACAATAGGGTGGTAGGGGGCCGCCCCCTATTTCTTTAGCTTAATTTTTTTAACAATCTTAAAATGGAAACTCAAATAAGAAAATTAGAAATAAACTCAAAACTAAAAATCAAAATACGAACCAAACGGCCCTTAATCCCCTCCTCCCCTGCCGGCATGGCAGTATATATTGTTCCTAATCTTCTAGACGTCTTGGTATGGACCATTTTGAACTAATTGGTGTAATTAGATTTCTTGTACAACTTGTATTCGTTCAACAAGTTTCCCGGAAACTTCTCATCATAAATTTCAATTTTCACTTAATGAAATGTTGTAAAGTGTCAATATTTAATTATATTTGTTATATAAGTTTGATTAGAAAATTTAAAACGTCAATATAATCACACATTTATTGAAACACAATTTCTCCCTAACCAAAACATTTTATCAAAATCTTTGTCAAACAACCCCTTTATTTGATTTTATAGATTAAACAAATATTTTCACATGAAATTGACATTTCCCTATTTTTAATAGGAATTCGAATTCCATTATCAAAGGCAAACAAAATAAGTTTTTTAATAATTAAGAGATAGATCGTCGAATTTGATTTGCCTAAAATAACAAAACTATCCAACCTATGATGTACAAAGATACAATGAAAATGGCATATCACCATCAATTTCTTTTTAAGCGTATCAAAACTCACTAATATTCACACACGTTAGTCTCACTCCGTACCGCGTCAAACAAGCAAATTTTGTAGCCAAATTCTTATGCCCAATCCATCCATTTTGTGTTCACAAACATCTCTTTTTTTGTTCTCAATCTTCTCTAAACAGTTGACAAGTATGGACATTAGAAAGAAACTGCGTGCTTTTCTTGGAAAAGGCTTCAGAACCACCAAATTCAGATCGAACATCAAGCTCATCATTGCCCGGATTTCGGTTCTCAAGAACCAGCGCGGAGCACGCTGCTCTATTGCACGGTGTGACGTGGTTGAGTTGCTTAAACTTGGAAACCATGACAGGGCTCTTCTTAGGGTAATTTCATTAACTCTAGGAGTAATCACTTATTCTCAATCGTACTAAAAAAACTTATTTGAACTGGTTTTTATTGTTTAGTTTGTTTGAAATGGTTTTTTAATAGGTAGAGCAAGTGATCATGGAACAGAATATGTTGGATGTGTTTGCTATTATTGAAGGCTATTGTCATCTGTTGAAAGAGAGGGCCAACCTCGTAGAACAAGAAAAGTTGGTTCTTTTGAGATTTTCTAAAGGTTTTTTAAGAACTATTCAAACGTTTTTATATATTTAAGAAGGTCATTATTCTTTCTTGTAGAGTATGTCCTGATGAGTTGAATGAAGCTGTATCAAGCTTAGTTTATGCAGCCATAAGGTGCGGGGAACTCCCAGAACTTCAGGAGATACGAGCAATTTTAGTGTCGCAATTTGGGAAAGAATTTGCAGCAAAAGCTACTGAATTGCACCACGGATCCATAGTAAATCCTCAGGCAGGCAACTATATTATTTCTATACTAATACAGTCAAAGCTAAGATCATTTGTGTGGTAATTACTTTTCTTTATAGATCATACAAAAGTTGTCAACTAGGGTGCCAAGTTTGGAGAACAAAATGAAGGTGCTTGAGGAGATTGGTTCAGAGTGCAACATTGATCTACAAATTGAAAAGGCTGCTTCAGTCCTTTTAGTGGTATGGATATTATTTTGGCGACATTTCAGTTTATTTTGTTCGTTTAATTGTATTAGGACGGATTAAATACAAATATGGAGTGCTCAATATTACCCCCGAAAAAAATAAAATAAAATAAAAATCGATATGGAGATGGTGCTGATTAGGTCAATCCAGCATCGCAAGCATAAGTGTAGAGTATGAGTAGGTTCCACAAAATCCAACATTGTGAACATTTATTGATGACTTGGCTTGTGGTAATTTCAGGGAAATCTAGAATCAAGCACGGAGAATCAACAAAAGCCATACCCATTGACAAAATCAGGAGTCTCTAATCCAGACGAAAATATGTCAACACCGCCTGAAGTTATAGAAAGGGTTGAAGTTTTATATGATTCCGTGCACACTGATGTAGCTGATGCAGCCCAAAAAGCTTTCGAGTATGCATCTTATGCAGCAGCAGCTGCGAGGGCTGCTGTGGAACTATCTCAGTCTGAATCAACTAACTTGATGGTCGTACAAGTCCCATTGTCCGGGCAATAATTGAGCCTATGGACTCTAAATTTCTTACTAGGGAGAAGAAAGTGGCGGTCGGATTTGTGGATGCAAAAGTCGAACAGAGATTCGAGAAAATCCACCCAATTCAAAACTACAGTTCCAATTCTAGTATTGAGAGAAAGATAGAACAGTAACTAAGAACGGAACAGAATTTAAGATATCGCTATCTGGTTCAAGTTCTGATTCAGTAGACGATGATGTCAATGAAACTAATATATCCTTCGATGAAGAGGGTCGACCGGGGAGGGAGATAGCTTTTTATGACAGTGAAGATGTAACTGTATATATAAGCGAACATCAAAGTCAGAGACTTATTTCATGAATACCAGAATAAAGGATGCTATCGGAAGGGGGTAGCACAAAACATTATTGTTTATCTTACAACAGTTTTCCTTTTAAGATCTCAAACTGGATTGAAAATGGAGTCCAGGCCTGAAAATTCTCAGAAGCACTATTGCTGAAGAAATCAGGACTCCAGGTGCAGAGCATTTGAACATAAACAAGCGACCAATCTCTGTCATGGACTAGATGAACATATGGCCTGTAACAACCATATAAACTATAGTAGATGCTATATAATATCACTGCAACTATTTTTGAGAGTTTGGTGAAAATAGTAAGTACTTTTTTCTCATCAATATTTCTAGAAAACTATGTAATGGTTTTGATGGGAGGCACTTTAATCTTCTCCTTTTTTTTTTCTCTAACGTAAAGCACGTAATAATCTAATATATCACTAGCTACTGAACAAAGACACGCTCTTAGAGAACTCCACTGTTCTTGGAGGACATAAGATCAAAATTACTAGGAGAAAACACGCAGTTTAGAAGCTACTCCAAATAACATCTGCCATATAAGAGAAGAACATTACTCAACTATATCAAACTATGTATATTAGAAGAGATTTCCTCATCAGCAGAGAGAAATTAACTTCAACAGCTGGATGAAGTAAAATTGCTAGTATTATTTGGAAGTACGATCACAACCAAGTGGTGAGATCATACAATGGTATAGTATGCTGTAGACGGAAAGGTGACTTTGTGCAATAAAATCATCAGGAAAAAATCATGGATGAAAGCACAAAATGCAGAACTTAGTTTTTACGTTTTATATTGCAGGAGAGGAACAGAACATCATTAATTTTCATCCTACTTGAGATATCATCTTCCTTGTCTGAAACAGGAAGTTGGTCAACCACACACGTGCATCATTATTGAGATTTCTTACCTGTACATGGTCATCTCAACAATATTCAAATACAATGTTCTGCAGATCACTTCCAGAAATGTTATTTCTGGTTTCTAGATTCTATTTATCTAGATAGTTTTGAATAAACGATATGGCCTAATCATGTTCGAAAAGAGCATATAATATGTGTTTTTTAAGATAATTTTTGTAGCCAATATGCTCCTTCCTTATGAGCACCTGCAAAACAAACAACCATCGTAGCAATGACACTTCCCAATATGACAGTGTCTACATTCCCCCAGTGCAGGCCCCACTTCAGGAGCTAGAAGGAGAATAATCATATGAAATGATAAGCAAATAATAAGAACGTAGTAAAAATTTTGCTTACCCACTTTCTGCTCTATGATGCTAAATATATAAGCATATAAAAAGTTATATGTCAATCACTACACACTTTAAACCATAGTTATCAAAATCAGACTAGACTGGTTAGTTCATCTGGAAAACCGGTAACCAAACCAATCCAGGTAGCTACGAGTGGGTAGTTGATGGGTGGTTATCTGTCAAGTAGGTTGCTTTAGAGGAAAGTGGGTGGTTATCCTCAAAAATCTGAAATTTCAAAAATGTGAATAAACTACACAAGTAGGACATGGTTTAAACAGCTTCTCAGTTCAATTATAGCGGCCCAAATCTGAAAGTGTAGGTACAATACTAGTATGAAATCAACTTAATTAAAAAAATGTTACATTAAAGACGAAACAAGTGACAATCCCACAGTGGTATCTAGGACAAATTGCCACCACTCTGTTGCCACAGATTGATAATATCAGTGGCCTGATTAAGAAGTATAATCATTTTCTTCTGGGATATCCATGGCTTACTCTCTAGAGTCGTCTTCAGCTCTTCCCATGCATCCTTCCTCGGCCAAAAGTAGTATGGACTCAAAGGCACAGTGCCATGGCCAGGAATCATCTGATCCAGGCCAAGACCTATGTTCTTTTCCATCCATATGAACTTCAACACCAGTCTAGGCTTCTCCACTGATTTAACCACCACTCCTAGCTTCTGTAAATTCAATAATAACAAAGAGAAAGAAAGACGTGAATGGGGATTGATTGATTGATGATAAAATGGATTGGTGATGGAAAAAGAGATTTCTTGGTTTAGTTCTCCGTTTAACTCAGTAAGTTGGCTACAATTTTGTAAGTGCAAGTAACTGAAAACACACATTATCAATAAGAATTCATATTACAAATCTACGGCCGCAATAAAAATTCTATGTAAGCACACTTCATACCCATACCCTTCTGTTGAAAACTAACTTAACCAAACGTTGTGCACATCTTTAACAGTTGAGCTTTTAGATGGTGTGCCAATTTATAAAAATTTCGCAAGCATCATGCCATTGATTTAAAAAATAAAAAATCCGACATGCTTAGAGGGGTAGTTTGAAAACTAACGAAGCGGTTCAACTTAAAATTAGTCACTTAACAATATATTAACTAATTATATGCGTACAGACTCTGATTGAATGCATATGCAATAACTCAAGTGAAATGCATATAGGTCTAGTGAGTCGAACCTCAGAGCTTTGTGCGACTTCAGAATCTGAAACCTCAGTGGGTGTTTCCGATGGAGCTAATTCTGTGGCAGCGGCAGCAGAAGCAGAGGCACAATCGAACCTTTGAATTCTCTTAATTT
Organism: Osmanthus fragrans; assembly: GCA_019395295.1. Classification (NCBI taxonomy): domain Eukaryota; kingdom Viridiplantae; phylum Streptophyta; class Magnoliopsida; order Lamiales; family Oleaceae; genus Osmanthus; species Osmanthus fragrans. The sequence continues at coordinate 28,972,339 of CM033343.1, forward strand.
TGAGGCCAAGATGGGTCGATGAATGCAGAGAGGAAGCTCTGGGTTTCAATATAAATGAGGTTTTGCAGGGTGTGAAGCAGGGCTTTTGGGAAGTAAAAGAAGGGGATGCCAAAATGCTCTTCGTACTCGGTTGAACTTGAATTGACAACATCTCGTGCTCTTCCAGTCTTATACAAACACGTAGAGAGGGAAAGAGAGAGCTTCTATATACGAAAGGAAGCCATGGCCATTGGCAACTGGCAAGGTTGAGGTCCTTGATTACTAGCAATGTATGTGGATAAGGTATCAGCCATCAGGGTAATGGGCCGGCCTAATCATAATGGGCTAAACATTGAAATGTATGTCCAGTAACAAAATGAGCCCGATATACTTTATTTACAAGGGCAGGTCCAATTATTGGGTCAACTTGACCTTGACACCACAGACGGAAAGCAAGTCGATTTTTGATGCTATTGAGGAACGGATCTAGGACGAAAGTTCAGTTGGGGCGAAATAAAAAAACTTTTGGAAAAAAAATTCCAAAAACCTAAAAAAACTTGGAGAAAAACTAAAAATTTGAAAATCGAGTGAGAAAGCCAATCCACTGGGCCTCAAGTACGTCCGCCCCTGATGTTATTGTATATTATTTTCTTATATAATTATAAATTGTTAGTTCTACTAGAAGATGGTGTTGTTATAATTAATTAAAATAGTCACACACTTATATGTTATAGTTATATTGTATAGTCAAGAAAGAATAAAGTGATATACAGAAACAATCATATTCCTCTCTCCAATACCCCCGTCAAATTGGTGCAAATATTTTTATCAAGTCCAATTTGGCTTTGCTCGGAGTACCTTAGCAATTACGTAAATATGGTTTTATGTGCCATTTTGGTTTTGAAATGATGCCACCTTCACTCCATGAGTGAAATTTTAAATGGGGATGTTGTAGAGGTAGAGGAAGGAGTATAGCTGGGATTTAAGATACAGTCATCACAAAAAGATATGTGACAAGATGATGGAATTTATGCAATCTGAAGATTAACTCGATGGCCTGTTATAGAATGTTTAATTTACTGATTGGCCTAGACATACTGAAAGTTATTGCAGGAAGGTAGAGGAATTGCAAAAGTCTACCATTAGAAAGTGAGCTTGACTAAAAATAAGACGACAAGTGACAGACAAGCAGCGACCGATGTAGGGGTACTGGCCTGGTCCGCCCCCAGCCCAATAATTTTTTTTTAATGTGTAGTTTTTTTCCCTTATATATTAGTCCGGTTTAAATTTTATTTTAGTTCGGTCATGAATCCTCCCCCAGAGACAAGATGGGGTCAGGGTACAACACATTGGATCTACAATCGACTATGCTCATTATTTGCTTCATAGATCTTCAAAATGCTCAAAAGCAATGGAGGTCGTAAAACACAATTAAACATAATCAGAACAATTGGAAGACAAAATACAAAATAATATCGAAGGATATCATACACGTGTGCCGAAATTTCATGGAATACTTGAGTCTGTCCAAGTATCATTTGAATGCTTTATGATTAATGAGTTCAGAGGATAACATGGAAAATCGAGATGCTCAGAAAGTATTGAAGGTGTATCATGTATGTCTATTCTATGGTGAGCAATTCTTCAAAAAGCAAGGCTTGAAGGAGTCACAGAAATGGAGCTACATAGATATGATGTTGGTTTTCGTATTTGGTTACAAATTTAATTTGCAGGTTTTTTAATTCTAAGGGATTGAACTTAAATAAGCAGAAGCTGAAAGATATTCTACCCCAATTTATTAGTTTCGGAGGCTGCTAATTGTTCAAGATTATGTCTCTGTTCATAGAAATGTTTCAAAACTTGTAGAATTCTGCCCTTTGCACTACATTCAGTTCTTTTTATGAGTTGATTTCAACTCAAATTGTTTCAGATTATAAACAGAATCATCTGCAGCATTCTTATTGAGATTATAAACAAAACCATTAAACTCCAGTACAAACATAAAAAAGGAAAAAAAGAATAATAAGTGGATTGGAAAAATCTTAAACCAGATTACATAACACATAGAGCAGCATTAGATACCAGTGAGCGCATTTAGCAGCAGCTCCCCACTGTAAGAGCGTTAAAAGACTGAAAAAGCAATGGCCGTGAATTTGAAGGGAAAAGTGCTCTTTTATTTTGTTTAAGAAAAAGAAAAATGATGGTGGGGAAGATAAAAGGGTCAAATTAATTATATGAGTCCCACAGAAGAGATGGAAAGTATAAAAATAGTGATTGAATGTGATTGATAACGGTCATATTTTTCATTTTTTTGGATAATTAATGTGAAACAAACGGGGCCATAATTTGAGATCTCACCAAAGCGGGGCTTAGACAATCGCCTACATCGCCTATAGTCAAGGCCGTCCCTAGGGAGGTATGTGATGGCACATACCTATAATATTTTTGTTGAAATCACTTCTCTTGCATTCTTGAGCAAGTTTTTTGTCCGACTCAAAAGTTGTAAGAAAGGGTCAGATTGAATGTGAAGTTCAAAAGGAGGGTCAAGTACTCATCAAGGGATCCACTATCCACAAGCAGCTAGGAAGAGACCAAAACTGGTGTTGATCAAGATGTCATTCCATTCCAATATGATCTTTATGAGTATTGTCTATTGAATTGAGTAAAGAGAAAATTGAGTATAATCCGAATTACCACAAGGAAGGTGTTACTCTAAAGGCGAATATAGAGGATGCTATACCTATACGTACAGGACCCTGCCAGGGAACTTTCCCCCCGGTATAGGTGGGGAAAAAATCTTCTCCCCAAAGCTGTCCCCCTGGTTGCGTATAGCCGTACAGGGCTTACTTGTGGCCTTTTTCGGGGAATATATATCACTGAAGTTTGTGCCTAATTGAAAAACATGGGATTCAAAGACAATTTGCCTGCTCTTATACAACATAACTTTATTTTTAGCAAGTGATTTAAATCCTATTCACCGTTCGGTAGAGAGATGGTGATAGATTATATTTGTGGGAAAATTTTAAGGGTCTTGACAATCTATGAAATTGAAATTTCAAGAATTCAACTTCCTTTTGGGAGATGAAATTGACTCGAGAACGTCGAGTTCTTCTTTGTACAATTTACTGCGTCGTGTGAATCTTAAAATATATGAAAGTCGACAACTTACACTTTTAAATCTTAAACCTGTAAGCAATTTACAAGTATTCTTTTATTGACTTGCGTCACTCAATTGCCCAAGATATATGTAATTTTTTATGATTATAATTTTAGCATTCAGCATTCCAGGCAAATCTCATCTCTAACATTTGAAAAAGATTTGTTGCTGTTTCCACCGAAATCAATAATTATCTGTTCATACTTGATGGGATTCATGATTATTGCAATTGCTACATGGTCATGAACCAAGATAAATTTGCAGGGCCCATCATATGTGACAAAATCGTTTTGTTGAATGGTTATCATAGTACGATGTTGGATTGAAATTTGCAAGATCTCAACTCCACCTCTGTTACATAGTAATGGTTATTAATTTTGGATAAAGGAAAGGATTATGGTAAGGACAGCTACTGTAAAATGGTCACAATTTTAATATGAAGAATTTACGCTGTCGCCTTAGATTATAAGGATGAGTCCAATGGGAATTTTTCAAAAGATCAATAAAGAACTTGCAAAAATCAATTTTTCCCCCCAATTTAAACGCACAGGATCAGAGAGATAAAAGGATGGACGAAAAAAAAAAAAAAAAAAAAAAAAAAAGACAGAAAAACATGAGAATTGAGGAATACAAATTAGCCACCCTTTCACAGAAAAAACTTAAATTGAGAGCTGTGAAGTTTACTGAAACAACAAAATTAAGCAATCAATTTTAAATAATCCTTTGATGTTTGACATGGGGAATTTAAAAGGTTAAATACATGATAATTAAATTCTATAAAGGATAAACTATACACTTTCAATTTTTGTTCCTTTTGGCTTCCATATTTGTGGCTTCTTTAAGTGACTCCTGAGCATCATTATCCATCCCGAGGCTAAAGAGGGAAGCTGCTTGAAGGTAAAAAGCAGTAGGCCACTCAGGCGAAATACCCTGTGCTTGCATAGCATCCCCCAGAGCCTCATTAGGCATGTCACTCATCAAATAAGACAAGCACCGTCGAGCATAGACAGTCGGTGAAACCATGGTCCCACCATCAATGAACTACATAAAAAACAACTATTTTTTAACAAATTGTCTGAAATTAGACGTGCATTCATTTCTTGATCATCCAAGATATAATGGAAAAATACTTCATGATAGTGGTACCATGGAATTTGATACATGTCTGCTCAAACAATATGTATGTTGTGTACATTTCTTGTTTCAAAAGAATTACGTAGCAAATTTTGCATTTCAAGGTTTTCCAGAATGGTCAAAAATAGATTTGATGGCTACACCAAACTAATTTATCAAAATACGATACCTGATTTATAAATTTACGGAGGCTATCAAATTTTATCATCTCTAGAAGAGAGACCTAATTTCAGTGATGTGAACAATTCAAATGAAAGGCCAATGCAGACAAAGGGATTTTACCTGTGTATAGCAATCAATTGCAGTAGTGAAATCTTTGGCTCGAAAAGCAGTATCTCCATGCTTCTTAGAATTCAAAGTCTCCTGCATTTGATTTGTCCACATTTGAAAAGATAGCTGCAAGGATAAATTCCTTCAAAAATATTAGTATGATGATTATTGGTGAAAAAATCTGTGCATTAAAAATCGAAATGAGGTGGAGCATCTGGGAAGGAAAAAAAACGCATTTGCTAGTGTGCTGCTTGTGCTCCTAATAACTGCGAGGATTATTAAAGTGCCTTAGTTAAAAGCCTAATCTCTTAGAGAGGGGACACATTTATTTTGTTTAAATTTAGTCTAATGTAGGTTGGATTCATTTTTTCATCAAAGGCTGACCCCTCATTTTCTACCTGGGGGCCACCACACTAGCTATAAAAAGCGAAGTACCATGAACCTAATCTAACAAAAAGACTTGATTCAGAAAGCAAGAAAGATTGAATGACTTATTAGCATTTAGTTCTTTACTCCAAAATTTGGATCAAATTTTCTGCATAATTTGTAAAACATAGCCCCCGTTTGGCCCCCATTATTTGGCATTATAATTTTTGGAATAGTGCTCTTTTGGAGAATGTGCGAGTTGAAAAAAGAAGGAAAATTTTTCAGTTTATGAGTAATATTATTTTATGGAAGATTATGTGGTTGAAAACAAGAGAGAAAAATTATAATGTGAAGTAATGGGGCCAAACAGGGGCATAGTCAAATTGGGGGAGTACAGAATATCAGAAATTACAGATAAAATAGAAGATGTCTATGCAGATGTTTATAGGAATCACTGAGATGCTAAAAGAGAAATAACAACTTATGAGTAGCATTAATTCAGAAGTATGACAATTAGATCAATACAGACAAGGCAAAACAATAAATTGGAAGATGAAAACCTCATTGGCGATCCCTTCATCATCTTTGTAACCAGTTTTTTCCAATATTTCGTGTATGGCTGTAAGATCCATTCTTGAGCACGCTTCACCCATAGGTGTCAACAACAGTGGCTGAGTGGAGTTTGCATTTCCATGTGGAATGCCGAGTAAAACATGTGAAGGGACCTGATTGACAGATCAATGAGAAAGTACGCTTCAGGTCTAAAGGATTAACAAACTTCTGCCATATAGAGATTTGTGAAGTGTGGATGGATGAGCCACCACAGTTTGCAGTGCGTGCCCTTCATATTTTCTGACATTTTCATCATCTATTCTCAGGAAATAAAGAAACAAAAAGATGAAAAATAATCATAGATGTAACTTCCTTTTAATTGTACAGATGAAATTCACAGACTAATAAAAGGATAGAAAATTGCAGGATAACAAGAGTCTGGTTAGGAAAGATTTGAAGTGGAAATCCATCAATAGTCCAAGCAACAAGATCTGCACCCGGACTGAAAATACTCTATAAGAAATTAACGGGGAAATGGGTTGTAAATATCTTTAATAATTTTTTAGATGTTTGCAAACAATTGTACCACAAGCAAAGATGACTTAAATGACTTTTCCATAGTCCATACCTCATTTTCCTTCAGAAGAGATATGAGAGAAGTGACTAGAGACTTAGCATTGGGCCTTTCCCGTGCTTCATATTGCAAACATCGGGTCGCCAAGCGCACCAACTCAGTTCCATCATCATTTGGAAATTGGTCCTCTAAACAAGAATCCATGAGCATCAGAAAATTCTTGCCACGAATGAGATCAAGTGCCTGTAAGAAGACAGTGTATAATTAATCAAACTTGACATGAGAAGAGGTGTTTAAAAGAATGCCATCCTGCGGAAAAGTTGTCTCTTAACGAACAGCAAAAGATTCAAACTAAATATTGCCACTTGAGAACTATAGTATCTAATGCAGGCAATGACAACAACAAACAAACTCAACAGGTTTTCCAAGACCTTTGGATTACACATTAATCTATGTTGAATAAGTCCCTGAATAATTTCATAGTATGTCATGAGCTTATCTGTATAACTCGAACAATCTTGAATATTACCTTTAATGTTATGAATAGACATGATCACACAATTCCTTCATATCTTGCATATTTTTACTATCTTAAAGCTCATTAAATAATTTGAACAGTTAAATTGTTCAGGGAAAGTAAAAGGATATCAACCAAGATAGAGATAGATTCGATGAATCTGATCTTTGGACAATCAAGAACTTACATGGCTTGGAGGTATATGCTTTCCACTTAAAAGATCAAGAAGCATGGTTCCAAAACTGTAAACTACGCTTTCTGGTGTCACTCTTCCTGCCATACCAGTAAACAAGTCAATAATTCGTACAAGTTGTACCCTAAACTATGATGCTGAGACTCTTCAATTTGGACGACGTACTCATGGGCATGGATCCCAGTTGTATTCTTCAATTTAGACGCGGACACAGCAGAAATATGGAAGGGAGATCGCCATGGGAGGAAGCAGAAGTGGCATGGAGATAAAGAGTGGGCCCATGATTTTTAAAGCAATAAAATCCATTTTGAGGTATAAAACCAAGACTTTGGAGGCATGAAACCAGTCTCATTTAATGCTACACTCCCCAAAAATATTTATGTTTGTAAGATGTCCCCTCATATCCATAACCAAAATTTGGATATTTTTAGTTATATCCACGTATCCTAATTTTTAGAAGAAATGATCGAACTCCTAAATATATACCCGTACTTGAGTTCGAGCAATATAGGCCCTAACATAGGGAAGGCGTGACAGATGATATCTTAAGCCTTCACTCTCAAGATCGCAGGGATTTGAGATCTTAGACGTTTGATGTGTTGGATTGGACCTCATTGGATAGGATTGAGGAAGAAAACAAGCTAAAGTCTTGCATGTGGTACTGTGTACTGCTGTCTAGATACATACCAGTTCTCAAGTACTCTGGTGGAGTGAAAGCTAGGTTTGTGCTATAACTTTTGCCATCTCTACTATTCTTCATCAAGCCAAAGCAAGAGAGCCTGGGATTACCATCCTGTATATGAGTAACTCTATATAAGAGCAAGAAAATAACCAATCTTTTAGAAGGTAAAACCAAAACATACACATAGCACATTTTACCTTATCAAACAAGACTCTGTAAGCATTAAGATCATGATACAATGCCCGTCCCTTACTAATGCAGTACTCCAGAGCCTGTGCCAAATACAGAGCCACCCTCAACCTCATTGCCCACTTCATGGGCTGGTTCTCCCCTATCCCAAATCAACCACTAACATCAGAAAAATAATCCATGGGCGCGCAAAATAGTTTGGCACAAGAAATATGAGCAAAAATTGCGGAAAAATCATAAAAATCATTAATATTATAAGCAGCATCATGACCTTATATAATAATCATAAAAATCATTAATACTATAAGCAGCGTCAATGAGCTCTAATATACTTTTTACCAAAGCTTTAAATTTATCAAGAACACCAAAAAAAGCCTAATATTAGATTGATAAGCAAGCATTTCGCTTTTCAATCCCTGGTTCCATTCCTCAGCCAACTTCAAACGGATATTACAAATGCAAATCAAATAGAAAAATATACATTATCTATGAGAATTGAAAACATTTTTGTTTTAAGATTTGCCATCAATTCTTTCCCGGCATAAGATTGAGCACTATCACCCACCAAGAATCGAAGCTATGTAACGTACATACTCACAATGAAATAAATGCTTTGCAAGTGTCTCATTAGGCATGAATTCTGCCACCAACAATCTCTCATCCCCTTCGTAGCAACATCCTATCAGATTCGCCAAGCGCTCACTCCTCAGATTTCCCACAGTGCGGGCTTCATCCTACAATAATCAATCACAAAATAACATAAACAGTAAAAAAAAATTTCCCTCGTGATTGCAAGTTAAGCACAAAAGCTAAATCTTGATTCTTAATAACAAACGTTCCAAAAATGCTCAGAACGTAACTTTCCCCTATGTAGCCTTGGGATTAATACAAAAAATTGCAAAAATAAAAAATGAACTAGAAAAGATGCACAAAAAGTTGATTAATAATCACTAACAATGAATTGGCGAGAATCAGGCCAAGCAGATTTGTAGAAGCGCTTAACAGCAATCCAGCGATCATTCTCAAGCAAGCCTTTGTAAACTACATTTGGGGCCTTCTCTCCGTGTTCTGATACAATATTCTCTGAAGAAAACCCATTTGTTGCATTTTTCAATTCTTCCCAGCTGAACTCAGTAAAGCTTGGCAATGCATTTTTCTCCCCATTCTCTGCAAATCATTGTACAAAATTCTTAAAACAAAACCCATAAAAAAAACACTTGCAAATGGGTTCCCAACAGGCATATATCTACTGACCCAGATCAGAAGATTGAAGAACGGAGGGCTTCAGGTGAGAATGCCACCAGCAGAAGGAAAATTTTGAGCAACGCGCACCCATATTTTCGAAGGTTCAAGAATCAGATTTTTTTTTTTTTATGTGAAAACACAAATGATGCAAAGAGTTTTTAGTATTAGGCTATTAGCACCGAACAAGAAGCAATTTTTTATGTGTGAAATGAGAAGGGGAAGTGGATTTTGTGGATCCAAGGTTAGTATTTATATCCTGAACAGTACAGGCTTTTCACGACGGGCATTCATTACACATTTAAGAATGGTATTAATGTCGTGTATTCGTATATTTCACGTGTTTCGCTTTGTCTAACAGTAGTACATGGATCACAGTGATGTAATATGTATGTATCCTAAAAGAGTTCACCTTCCAAACCCCCCCCCCCCCCCCGCCCTCTATGTACTCAGGGCAATTATCGATAATTTTCAATATGAATATATTATTCTAAAAATTTTCTCTTTCAGAATTGGTCATCATTTTTCTTTTATGCTCTTTGGATTCCTGTTCTTTTACTACTTGCGTTAAGGTCTTAATCTCCTCTATATAAATTGTGTATTGTATATTTTATAATTTTATTCAAACTATGTGGAACATGCTAAAGCTCTCTTTAAGGTCATTTAAGACTTTAGAGTGAAAAAAAAAGACTCCCCTTGCTCTGAGTGCTGCAAAAACGATCTGAATGACTGAATCTATCATTAACCTACGTCCCTGTGATACCAAGATGAATTCTATAAACCTGGCTTATAATGCTAGTTTAACTCAAAATATGTGACTTGAGTGTTAACAATATTTCTCAATGTTGGTGGTGGGGTTGCTCGGTTTGGATTTCGTTTTCTTCTGTTAAAATTTTACTTTTAAAAGTCGGACATTAATTTTAAATACATATTTTGTAAGATTCACAACTACACTTTTTCAACATTCGTTTCTTGAAAAGTAAAATTTTAACAATTGAAAAGTAATTTTTTTGAACAATATGATTAAAAAATAGTCATGGAAAACGTGAAATTTTTTATTATTATTATTTTAAGAGCGTATGGTAAAAAATGAGTATGAAAAAAATATTTTTTTAAAACGTGTGTGACTAAAAAAGTAGGAAAATTTTAAGAATATTTAAAAAAAAATAAAAATATGTGATTGAAAATAAGAGTGAATGAAATATAATTTTTAAATAATCTATTTCAACAGCTAAATGAAACTCAAAAAAACAAGGGTAAGATTATATTATATTCTTTGCAACTCTAAACCTGTGGGCTGATAATATGGCAAGCATTTTGATTTCCCATTGAAAATGTAAACTTAAGAAAATTAGGTTGACAAATTGAAGTGTCATTTTCAACGGGTTATAGCCCAAAAATTCGGCGATGTAGAGCAAATCCTAAGTAATTCGATTTGTTTAGTTAAAGTTTCACAAAGACTGGGTTAATTAATTGAAGGCTCTCCAATCACATTAAAATTAATTTAGTACTTGATTTGGATTGGTTTGAAATAAACGAGGAAGACCCGTTCCAAACTGCCCATTAATTAGTTAATTTAATTACACAATATTACAAGGCACTGCACTTTTAAAAATTCGAGATGATATTTTAGTTTAGGAATAAAGGCCGCATTTTTTAAATGGCCACGGCAAACTCTCCAATCATCACATAAACCTAATTTACTAATTATTCACCACAATGACCTTTTAAAAAAAAAAAACCTTCATTTGAAATTTTGAAAATTGGAATTTATTCACGGACTGGATGGTGTATTAATTGATCCTCCAAACTCTAACAGACATCTGAGGGATTCTTTAACAGACCCTTGGATGCTTAGACCCCTCGGAACCCAGATCCCCAAACGTCTAGGGGTCGATTAACAGACCTTCTGAACTTCAGATGAGTCAGTTAACGAACCCTCGATCCCCAGACCTCATTAACAGATTTTCAATCATCTGTGATTTTTCAACACTACGAAGAATTTTTTGTTTAAATCTTTGAATATTACAACAAAAAAAATACATCATATTATAAGCAAAAAAAAAAAAAAAAAAAAAAAAAAAAACCGAATTAAATGAAGAAACCTTGAAGATTGAGATAGAGGTGGATGAAAAACCCTTGAAGAATGGAGATGGAGATAAAGAAAACTTGAAGAATATGTTTTTCGTAGTAGAGATTTTCTTGACTCTTCATATTTCTAACGTTCAAAATTGGGGTAAAATTGATACTGTGAATTTTTTTTTTAACTTGAATCTGGTCAAATGTCATTGTGAAAAATAGTCCGGGTCAGCCGGACATTGGCCATCAATTCCACATAAATATATAACAAATACATTCAACACCAAATTATTTAAATGCAAAACACTAGTCTCTCCTAGAAATGTTTCCATACTGGTGAATTATTTATCTACATGTTACTTCTTAGAAAGATATTCAATTTAATAGAATGATATTATTGGCGATGTTGATGAACACGAGGTGGAAATTAATTGTGCACGAACTAACGAGCAGAACACAATTTGGCCGCGAGCCATAGGTGACAATGGGTCGAATCGTGTTCTGCTCATGCTATTTTTGCAATGCTCAGCTCGTTGATATTTTGGGGGAGCCCGTGGGTATGGACAAGCCGAGCTGAGCTTCGACTCGCAAAGCTCGTCTATTTTTGAGTTTTTTTATTATTATTTAAATAGGTAAAATGGAAAATAAAAAAGTAATTTTAGATCGTGATTTTTGTGTATATAAAAAAAGATAAACAAAAATTATGTTAAACAAAATTCTTTTCTAAAACAAAGCTGCACGTACTTTACATATAATCTTCAAAGTGGACGCTTTCTGACAATTGAAAGAGTAATCATTTCATTACCTTTCAATTTTCAAAAGGTATCCAATTCGAAGATTATACGCAAAAGTATGCATAGCGTTGCTTGAGAAAAGAATTTAAAATGTAAACATATAGTACCAACTTTCTTTTCTAAAAGAATTTATGAAATTGATAAGTTGGTGGAAAGAAAGTTGTTGAGAAAAATTTAAACAATTTAAGTATTTTATCATCATCATTTATCCGGGTTTGGAACCGGCTACTTAAATTTCAAGTAGGCACAGTAAAAAATTGTACACGAACAACTTATAACGTGTACAACTTTTTAAAGATAATTAAAAACGGTATTATAAAATTAAATTTTTTGAATAATATGATCCAAGTAAATATTACTACCCGACGACATACAATTTCAACATATTTATCCTGTATTAAAAAATGAGCGTCCTGTCAATTCTTCATCCACATTAATGCTTCCAAAATATTTTCTTTTAGTCGACTCCTGACCTCGGACAAAACCCTCTTACCTGCACTAAAAGCAGATTCTGAAACTACAGTGCTAACCGAATGTGTTAGTAGGTCTTTTGCAATTGCAGAAATCACTGGCCATCGTCGTTCATGCCTTCGCCAAAATTCGATAACTTCTTCTGAACTTTCTTTAATTGTTTTGTTCGCAAACATAATATGATTAAAGTAATCAATTAATTCAGCATGCAATGTATTTGTAGTTGTTTGATTAGATTTAGAAGCAGGAGATACAGTATTACTAGATGAACCTATTACATTTGCATCATATATATACGTGTTAATACATTCGAACAAATTCACTATTTCAACGTCATCTTCTTCGATATGTGTGGGAGGAGTATGTGAAGAGGGTACTTGACTAATATTTGTACTCAATCGTTGTGCATATATTTCATACATTTCACTTAAAGTTTGTTCTAACTTTTTATACATGATAGGTGTATCAAAAGTTAAAACTTTTGAAATTTGTTCAATTACATATTTAGTCCTCGATAAATTATATTGGTGGTCTATGATGCATGCTAAAGGAAATAACATTGACAAGTTTTGCCCATATTTTTCTAAACTTTAATTCCATATAATATATAATTGCAGTAAAGTCGGGGTCATTTCTATATTTATGAAATGTTCTCGCAATTATATAAAGACGTTCAAGTACCATACAACCAGTTGAATAATAAACTCCAGATAAATTATTTGTAGTTTCATAAAAACTACTCAAATTTTTTTATTTTTTTATTTTAAATTTTTAAAGCTAAAATCCAATTGAATTCATTTAAAATAGTGTCGGCTTCGTCTCTAATATGCTTATTGTTGTAAAACTCAGTTATAAAAGTTTCAAAACCTTCACATGACTTTAATAGTAAATAAGTGGAGTTCCATCTATGTCATACGTTAGTAACAAATGTTTTCGAATTCATCACCCCATTTTCGTTACAAAAATCATCAAATGCTTGTTTTCTATTAGGGGAGATTGTGGTATATATTAATGCATTCCGAATTCTTTGCATTCCATCTTTAATATGTTTTAAGTCATCTTGCACAATTAAATTTAAAATATGACACACAACGAATATGAAACAAATAACTATCAAATTCAAGTTGCAATACCCTTAAAAATTTATCGATGACTGATTTATTAATATTAGCATTATCGAATGTAAAAGAACGAATTTTACTTTCGCAATTATATTATCTAATAATGGTCATAATAGCATTAAATATATTATTAGCATTGTGAGGAAATTCAATAATTTTAAAAACAATAATTTTGTTATGCATGCACCAAAGTGGGTTATGTAGTGTGCAATTGCAGCTATATAAACTCTTTTATTAATCCATTCCCACAAGTTCGAAGTTAAATATATAGCATTCCCATATTTTTGTAAATCTGTGATGAATTGTTGTTTTGTGTGAATGAAATATTCTACTGTATCTGAACGAAAGGTGTTTCGACTTACTCCAACGTACCTCGGTAGAAGATATTCTTTTACATACGAGACGAAATGTTGGTTGTCCATTATTGGTAGAGGCAACTTAGCACCTGCAACAAGTTTCACCATTTTCATTCGAGCATTCTCATCCGAATACATCCACGTGGTGATGGGCGAAGTAGTAGAACCGGTGCCTGGACTACCAAATGAAAGTTGTGTTTAACCGGATGGAAGGAGTCCATGTTTAACCGCACATGATTTGTAGTGACGGTTGAGGTAGGTGGTACCAATGTCCTTTTGCCATACCAATCGTTGTTGACAGTATTTACGTACTTCTTTCGACTCTGGGCTTCCATCGACCACACGACCTGTTGAAACCAATTTAAAGTGTTTCCAACATTTTGCCTGTTTTTTCGATTTTTGCTTCCCTCTAGCATCGAGAATGTCTAATTCTGATTCTTCCTCATGTCCCACTTTCGAGAACATCAACGTCATCCAAATCAGTTGGATAATTTGGATTATTGCTTTCATGTGCAGCCATATCTGGAATATTTCATGAATGAGTACTTCATTTAGATCGAAAAATTGATTCTGAAATTGACTTTGTGGTATCACAGGTGATTCACTTCCGATACCGAACAAGCCCTCAACAAATGATTGTGGATCCATTTGTGAATTGTGAAGAAAGTAAATAAAACGCTTCAAAAAATGTATGTAATAATTGAAATTGAATAGCTGAAATTGAAGACAATGAACTTGTAAAAATGAATATAGATTGTGTATAAATTTATAATGTTGATAATTGATTGTGGAAGAGAGTGAGAGGTGAAGAGTATTGGTGAATTTGGTGAAAAAATGGATTAGAAACCATGTATTTATAGAGGAAGAAGATGAGGGAAGAAAAAAAATTAAAATTCAGTGGCCACTGGCGGTTCCGCTCGGCTCGAGCTCGGGCTCGTATTATTATGAGCCCAAATCGCCCACGAGCCGAGCCGACGAGCCCAATAGTCGACTCGACCCGTTTGCCACCACTACATAGAAGCAAGTCAATACGGGATAAAAGAGAACACCTTTATTACCTCGACTCATGCAACCAATGCAATTGTAGGCTGTCCGTGGAGATAGATTGGGAGGCCACGATTAGAAGATTCGTACGACTTATTTAACCCATGTTTGGTAAATATTAAAATTTATATTTTAATTTTAGTCAAAGTTAATAATTAAATTTAATCACATATTGTTGGGTAATGTTGTGTATAGTGACGCCAAAAGACCAGAATATATTTGTGAGAATCATTACCGACAAATGGACAGAGTAACGACAAGGAAAACAAAAAAAAAAAAAAAATTGAGATGCAAATGATCAATATGCAAAAAAAGTCTGAAAGCGCAAAGTTGAGGTAAGTGTTGATCACTTTGTCCTTAAGTCGAATTTGCCCTGCAGTGGTGCCTAGAATTTATGATAATCAACTCCCAAAATACAATGACTACCACTTGTGTTTGTATAACTTCAAACACAAGTACAACGAACCAGAATATCGACTTTTGTGCTCCAAAATGAAATGAATATGAAAACTAAAATTTATGCAACAGAATGCAAGAAACTGGTTCAAGAGAAGAATAGAGAATGATATTTATATTTGCATATCATTGGTGTAAGGAATAGGATGTCCTATGAATTCTTTTTTATAGAGGATGAAGAGTTGGGAACGAAGTGGTGTGGATTCAAATCGTGCAACACTTCAAAAGAAAACGACATTGTTCTGTCACTTGCTTTCCGTCAACCTCTCGCTCGAGTGGGAGTTGCAGAGACTTTGTCGCTAGCTCTTCGTTCGAGCGAAAACACTCGTCGCTCGAGCGACAGTGTTATCTAGCTTCCTCTAAATTTCCATCCAAAACTTGGACTCCAATTTTTCATTCACCCAAAATTGGTTTAGACATGTCAAATATACACGGAAATCAAATTTTCATTTCGGGGAGCAACCTACGAGGGAAGCTATCCCTCAGACCCCCCGCGACCTGACCGAGCAAGTCAATCTCCGTTTCGGAGCGACAAAGCGACAATTTATTTGCATAAACAAATCAGGCCTAAATATTTGCCAAAATTGACATTAAGTCACACTTTTCAATGTTTTTTTTAATACTTAACCAATGTTCTCGAATTGTTAAACAAATTTCCAACACATATTTCATATGATCACAATTTTTCACACATATTTCACAACTTTTATCAAAATGTTGAGGGTGTTTGGGAGTATTTTTTGGGAAATAAATGATTTTTAAATAGTGATATAATGAGAAATGCGTGATTGAAAAATAAGGAGAAGTTATTGATGTGATGAAAAATATTATTTTATTGAAAAATGTGTGGTTGAAAATGAAAATTGATTTTAAGAATCTGTATCGAACAAGCCCGTTATTTTAATTCCCACCAATATTGACACATCATCATATGTTGAAACCGATATAAAGGAAGGGATGATATTCAAGGTAAATAACGATTATATGGATATTTCCACTCAACTATTTTGATATTCACATTTTCCTCTTCTTAAGAATTGTTTACTCGTTCTTACGGAGGAGTGGGGACTTGTCGAGGCGTCCACCCTTTCTCTTTTTGCAGGACATCATGGATCGATCAAGTGCAATTATTAGAGAAGACGAAATCGACCAACATTATTATAAGTATAAAACGAGTCAGTCGTATGAATAATTTTAATTGTAAAAGTATTATATCCAAAACCATGTAGTCCAAGTTGAACGACTGCATTTTGAGATTTTTTTTGTCATAGCAGTACATAATTTAACGTTGATCATATCCAATCAAAATTGTATGTTTTCTTGTCTTGCATCCCATATGGCCATGCTCCCCATAATTCATGCATTTTGTTTTTTCAGTTTTCATTTTTAGGCTTTCCATGGGGATGTCAATTACGTAAAAGTGTCGAGATATATCAAATGTCTAATCTAATATTAAAAGCATGGATCTGAAAAGCAAATTCAAAATATAAAGTAAATTAGATAAGGATTAATATACTTGTACAATGATGATTGACAATGTTTGATGTGGCAAAATCTGGACTGTTGATTTAAAAAACAGTTTTTGAAATTTTTTGAAATAGATGAATGTGATGATGTCAAATCATGATTGTCAACAAACATTGTCAATCATCATTGTACATGTAACATGATTAATTAGATAATTGCCAACAGTACACATCATGTGAATCAAACTCAAAATGGATAAAGTCACTGATTCAAATAATTTTTCTACAGTTTTCTGTCCTCGTAAACATTACTTCGGATTTCAATTTTCGGGAACATATGACATAATTATTATTAATGGCTTCCGGCTACTTCAAAATATATGTAGTTTAAAGATTTTAATGTCACAATTCTCATGTTAAATCCCTTCTTCACTAGAAAAAATGGAAAAGGATGAGCAATTGTGAAGTCTTATTAATAAAGGCAACGGCAGTTGGTATGGTCCCAAAGTTATGATTAACCCCAAAATTTGTAGGCAAGGCTGATCACAAAATAATGATATGATGTGTCCACAATGGCTAAGTCATAAGGCATTGTAGTAGTAATTATTCGTAACGGATTCATGAGGACCCCTTTTACAAAGTAAGCATGCAAAAAGAAATCCGACATACCCTAATTATTATAATAATGCATCTCTCTTTTTCCCTCCTCCTCCTCACCTCCTCCCATCCACACACACACACACAAACAAACAAACAAAAACAAATAAACAAACAAAAGAGAGAGATCGGAGAGATGGGAAAAACATAGAAGACGTAAGATCGACTATTGATTAACGCAATTGGAATCAACGACCCTCTAGAGAGTCCATCATTTGCAATCCATGGAGAAGAGTATCGAGTTGGCCGCCGCCGATAGTTTGATACATTTTCTCTTTTCAAGTTAAAATGCGGCAAAAGAAAAGGAAGGAAAATTCATTTATTCTTTTTTAATGAAGTCGTTACATATGTCATTGGTGTACAAAATCAATCACTTGTTATAAAATAAACAAAGAGAAGAGAGAGAGAGAGAGAGAGAGAGAGAGAGAGAGAGAGAGAGAGAGAGATGTTTGTTGACTGGATTTTAAAGCTAAAATTGCGGGAAAAGGAGCATAATCACGGAGGTGGGGTATCAACTATATATCAACCTGCCAATATAAGATATGAAGTAAATGGGTCCAATTTGCTGTATCAACACATCAAAGGATATAGCTGTATGGAAATACTATATAATAATGGCAAAACGACAAATTCTACTCAAAATACATACGTACACCCTTGCTTTGCTAACAGTTATGTCAAACTATTATGCCAGAAAAATGCCTAATTACGCGTCAACTAGGAACCGACTAACGTGGAGTTCATAGGTAAAAAGGCACTGAACCAGGTTTGGCATATTATGGAGAAAACATCATTGTCATCCTCGTACTGCATTTCTGAACAACTTCGCTTATGCTAGTCAATTTTGATCGCTATTTCTCACATTAATTTTACATTCTCATTTAGGTTACGCTCAATAATACTTCGAACTATAAAGTGTAGTAAATACAAAATGGTGGTCTGTTAATTATGGAAGACGTGTAACTTAAGAAAGATTAAAATTAGTTTTAGGGACTGGTCCAATTTCTGATGTTTCAAAATCATTCATATAGAATTGGTCCAGATTATTAAGCCCCTGAAAAAGAAAGCCTAATTCTTGACATAGTTATCTATTACTGAAGGTTACATCTACTTGTCCCGACGCATTTCCGGTTCATGTACTTGAATCGACATTAATTTGTGAAACTGCAATCCGGTCCCTTTAGAATAAACGACTTCTATCCAATACAATACTAGATATAAAGATATGAAGTAGAAGAATAGGAGCACTCTTTGGTGGGCTTATGTTTACTTATTTTGAATGTAGGACCTCCAAATTAAAAATAAACCACCCAAACATCCTTCAGGAACATAGAAATGTTTTGTAGATTGCAATGATCTTAATTGTGTATCCTACGTCGCTAAGTTAAGATTTGAGTCGTGGATTTATAACACAAAGGACGAAGCTGTACAAAGTCAATATCTCTTCCATGTGCTGGTACAAGTGGTCTCCATTTCAAGTGGAAGAACTTGCTACACAGTTTGGATACGTAAACCATATAAAATTAGGATGTGGGACGGGGGACAAAAGGCACCGAATTGGATCAGCCCCCCATGCTGATGTTGCCTAAAGAAAACATCATTCCTACTGGCTGAAAACGAATGACCAAAATCCTACTATATCCCAACCCCACCATCAAAAAAACGATGATGTAATAAAATAAAATTAACGAACTTTTAATCTTTCTCTGCAGTTAAGGCCTTTTTTTTTTTTTTTTTTGGTATACTTAATGGTAGGCAGGTGAAGTATTTCATAGTAGTGGAATAAAATATTTAAGAGGCTCAAGATAAAAAAAAATGATTGAAGCAATTAAAAATAACTAGAATCTCATGACAAGATATGAATTTAATTGGTGACACTTTGCACCTTGCAATCCACCTAAGGAATAGGACTATTAAAATATTGAAAAGCATAACCCAAACTCCATCCCTCAAGAACAACAGACAAGATTCGCCAAAGGCCAAGTAGTGTACTGAGAGAGCAGTGAGCAACTTGAATAACTGCAATGCTGACTCTTCCATAACCATAATCTATACACCATTAATCGCTGTTTCAACATGCAGAGAATTTCCATTTTCCATGATCTTGCCATTGCTCTGAGTCTTTGGCCTCTGAAAAGCATGCAATTATATTATTAGAAAACACTACACCATAGGCTAATAACAGCTGAGTGAGTAAAATACAAAGAAATCGGTGAATGTTAGTACCCTATCAGCCGAATCTCCAGAATTTCCATTCAGAAGTTTGTGATTCTCTTCCTTCATCCAGCCATCCTTGGTGAACGGGAGTAATGGACCCAAATTAGAGCGATCGGGCAATTCTACAAGAAATAGAAACATTGTCAGTGTCCAACAACAGCAAATAACGGCTATCCAAAGAATAAGTAAAAACTAACCTGGCAATGTTTTCTCGATAAAGAACACAACTAAGTTAACAGTATACCTGAAACATAGTAATGTGTTGGAAATATATTAGACCATTTTTAAAAGTACAAATTCCAAAATAAAAAATTGCGAGTAAATTAATGTATTTACCATGCTACAATGACATCAACTGTGTAGTGTTTGCGGGAGGCGACAATCAACAAGCTTTGAATCACAACAGTTAACCAAGCACACTGTTTGATGAACCTGCCATACCACATCAAGAATTTTATTGAAACTTCCAACAGACGTAGAACCAGATAGAGTAGCACTGATTTATAGGGAATTTTCCTTTTTCTTTAAAAAAAAAAATAACTACATGTAAATTACACAATTTGTACATAGTCCAACTTTAAGCACCTTGGACATTGATATATCTTTGTTAAACATGCCAAGTTTCAAACACGTCAACCTCTAGTAAATAGTATATTCTTAAAACATTGTGAATGTCACTAACTTAAATTGTCTCAATATGACCGATTAATTCATTCCACATTAAAGAAACAAATTATCTTAATTACTGAAAATTATTGCATGGTAAGAGAATTAAATAGGTGAGTAAATTTTACCCTAATTCCTCAAAATCATCTACCTACACCCAAATGTAGTGCAAAAGTCCCATCCACAAAAATAAAGCTTTAGTCAAAACATAATTGGGGTAATTATTGCAAGAGTCCGGAATGTAGCTCCAGAGGAAAGAATGGTTGTGGAAAAAGCAAATGTTTCTAAAAGATTTTTCCAAAAAAACAAGTCTACCAATGCAAAAGTTTTAAGAACCTCCAATTTACTCTATATGATTTAGAGAAAAAAAGTTTAAATAGAAGATCAATTTATTGCACAGCGTCATCATAGAATTTCAACTTACTTAAAAAACTTTATTTGCAAAAATCCATTGAGAAATCTTTGAGAATTTTTTAGTTTTCTATATAGAGCACCAGAAACTTCAATAGAATTTTCTTGTTTTTACAGTCCTAACACAATCCATATTTCGATTTGAATATATCAGTTCAAGTTAGTTGGAAATCATAGGGAAAAAACTGACTTCTGATATTCTTCCTCTTCCACCCATAGACATGCCCACACTTGGATATGTGGTTTGGGTTGTGGAGAGAGAGGAGAGTAGACAGAGTGAGGCATTGGGGAGTTAAGTGTAAATATATCAATTTACATAGCC
Source organism: Osmanthus fragrans (assembly GCA_019395295.1). Classification (NCBI taxonomy): domain Eukaryota; kingdom Viridiplantae; phylum Streptophyta; class Magnoliopsida; order Lamiales; family Oleaceae; genus Osmanthus; species Osmanthus fragrans. The sequence continues at coordinate 28,993,254 of CM033343.1, forward strand.
ATTATTTTGAAGCATCCTAAAAACAAAATGCTGCCATTAAATTGAAACAAAAGAAGTATTAGCTTTACATCCCAACCTTAACCCTGCCAGTAGACAACAGTGTATAAAATATGATATTGTTCAACTAATTACCTCCGTGTGCCATATTTGTGAAACGTCCGCACAAATACTAGAGAGAAAATCATGTGAGATGAAAATATTAAATCTCCACATCCATAAAGCACACCACGAACTGAAAATTCATAAAAATACAAATGAGCAACAAAAATGAAAAATATAATTAGAAAGCAAGAAGAGAAATAATAAATGCAACCCTATCTTACATTTAATTAAGAAGAATTCTACAGCATTGTCAGGAAGAGGCAGCCTGGCAAGCTTTGAACCCTATATTGTAAACAAAATTCCCGATTCAAATTTTACATCTTACGTTAAAAATCAAAGAGATAAGTTAGAGCAAATAATTGCATCTCAAGTCTGGAATAAATTCAAAACAAAATGCAAGATCACAACAGATTCTGATTATTTTTACCTCACGACAATGATAGTTAGGACCAGGAAGTTGAGTAGAATAGAAAGTTATGATCCGAAGAAATTGACAAGCCTGCAGTGAAGTACAAAGAGGAAACCATTATGACAAGATTAAATCACTTCCATTGTTTCCAACAAAAGAGTGATCAATAATTGCGATGATTCCACAAACATTCATCTTGGAAGCAAAGGGGGTAAATGATTTTCTATTCTTTCACTTACAACTAAACACGCCAGGACTCTGCACCATATTAGGACGGTGTAAATTTTTTTGCTCTTGAAGATGAAGGGATGGAAAGTCCACTGCACCAGATCATCAACCAAAATCAATATATGAAGGAAAACTTGAAAAAACAACAGGAGGAAGTAAATGTTAAAACCAGTAAATGGGAAAACTTACCAAGACAAACGATAGAAAGACGAATGTAAATACAGTTTCACTGATGTAAGCTTTGTCTTGTCCAAGCTCCTATAATAGTTCCAGAAGTTTGAGATGAGTAAAGCCGGACAGCGAGTAGGCATCTCATCTGTAGTAATATCCATGAAAATACATAATATATATATTTCTCACCGGAAGAAGAAAGAAGCCAACATCCTGAAGTATTGGTCCTGGCCTATGAAAATAATGAATTCCTCGAGCAGCTAGTCCGTGTATGTACTGAAGAAAGAAGATAAAGATATATTTCACATCTTATGCATTTCAAACCAACTATAACAGGGAAGAAAAGCAAAGAAAAATAAGCAAAATTATAAGTTTCTGGAACAGTTGTAAATTAAACTTAAATGGAATGGAGAATAAATCTTTCCTTTATTATTTGTGGCGAGATAACACCAGATTAGGTCTATCACAAGAAAGCCCCATTACTTTGCTTAATGATGTTGAAATAAAAGCACAATTATGAATGATTCAAAGACTAATTTGTAAAGCACGTCATGTTCTCGTCACTCAAATCAGAAAGTAGTTAATTGAAGTCGAATTTAATGACAAGAACAATCCTGGAAATAGCTACAGCTTACCCACTAAGCAACCTAACAAAGGCTGTTCGAATCTCAGAAAACACATCAAAAGACAATCTTAAACTACTGTAAAGATCTTAAGGTCTTCCACCAAATTATAATCATCATAAAACTCATAAGAAAGATATTTCATCATATCGGAAATGGGTAGAGATCAATATATATATTTACACAAACCTGACAAATGAGACCCCCTAGAATATACTTCCAATTTTCTGCGAGAAGGTTGATTTCGGTTGTAATTTCCGTACAAAATCTCTTCCACAACTACTCATCACAAATAACACAACAAAAAATCAATAAAACACCCCCAAAAGTAGCATTAATCAAACTAACAAATAAATTAAAATATAAATAGTAAAAAAAAATCGCTGAGAGAAAGCGCAGATGAAAAATGAACCTTTGAAGCCTCGCGACCGATGTAAAGCGACATTTCTTCTATGTATATAGCAGACAACAATAGTGCCATATTACATTACAGCATCCTGGATTCTCAGTACAGAGAACTCTCTATTCTTCTCAAATTTCACTCGTTAATTAATCAGGATCAAACTAAATAATTCCCGGTCAATTAACTATCCCAAGATCCGTCAGAGTAAAACCTAGTTGCCAAGTCGAGGATCTTCCAAAAAAAAAAAAAGAATCGATTCTCACAAAAATCGTTTTAAAAAAAATCGAAGTGATATTGTAAATCAATCTGAACAAGAAGCTTTTAAAAGGTTACTTTCTCTCTTGAAACTGGGGCTGCTGCTTATTTCTCTTTATTAGTCTCTCTCCCTCTCGCGCTAAATATAAACCAGTGTTGTTTGATTCGTCTCCTATGTACGATAATCATAATACGCGAGTTGAACACGGAGAAACAGTTGAGACTGAGCCGGCTATTTCAAGGAAATTCACAAAAGGAATGGAAAATCTTTTTGAAAAATAATACTACTAACAATGAAAAATCAAATTAGGGAGCGAAAATGAGCTGGAATAATCTTTTTTTTTTTTTTTTTTTTCTTTTTAAGAAAGGCAGCTGGAATAATCTTTTAAATATTCATGTAAAATTAATTTTCAGATTAAAAAAAAAAAGAATTTGATTCTGGTCCAAATTAATTTGGCTAAGTCAGCGCCACGAAATGTCAAATCCTATTAATAATATCTTCTTCTAAATCAAATCTCAAATATCTTTGATTCAACATCCGTTTTGAAATCTATAATACCTCTACAAGTTTAAACTTAAATATTTTGTAAATTTCCCTTTTTCTTTTCAATTACCGAGGACAGTATTATCTTGTCAAAATTTTGATCATTAATTAAAATTTGTGTCAAATATTGATAACAATAAAGTCATGAGTATAGGAAAAAATTTAACAGAATTTGTACCAACACTAAAGTGGCAAAACGTGATTGAAATTTTTTTTTTTTTTTTTTTTCCATCTTCCATTGATGTCACACCATATTGTCAGTAAGATTTTTCTATGAAAAAAATTCAATACTTGTAACATTATTCTATTGATAATGATTATTTAGAGAAAAAAAAATTAAAAAAGAACCCGGCTAGAAATAGTTGAGTTCAAGTCTTCAGGTCCACCTACCTCATGTTATGTGGACTGCGTCCAAATTTATTTTCTTGTAATATCTCAAATTGGTTGCTAATTATTTCGATAAAGGAATTACCCTATTTTAAAGCATGTTTTGATTCTTTTGTTTGGGTGGATTAGGCACTAATATAATTTGAGAAAATTATAATATTAGTCCTCAATTTATTTTTCAGAATAGTAAGTTAGTCCTTATCCTTTTAAGAAGGAACAAAGTAGTTTCTACTTTCTAGCATTTAATTATAGTAGCCTGTTATTGTCCAAAGAGTAAAAAATGGGCTAGGGACCAATATTGCAATTTTCCATTTAATTTTGTCTTGAAATTAGTAGAGGACTTTGGTGGGATCGAAAGTCACGAGTGTGATGGCTCGAAATTCGAGAAGTTGTATTTTAAGGGGAAGTTGTAAAACGTTAGTTGCAGTCCTTTTTTGAAATTTGAAAATTTTGGAACCTTTGAATCTATCCACAGCAACAAACAATTGCATAATCTTCAACCAGATGGGTCCACGTGGAATTACCAATATCGAGAACCGTTTTAACGTTAATTTACTTTGGCCCATGTGCTTCTTTCAGACCCATTCATTTTTCGCATGTCTGTCCCAGCAAATTTTTTTTTATTTTTGTACGGGTGACTCGTTTTTCTTTTTCTTTTTTTTTGGATTAGATTGTGATCCATTATTGACGTCCTCATTTATTCTGCTACTTTGACCTTATTAAAGAAGATAAATCGCAAGATTATATTTCAAGAGTACAGAATGAAAGGTTGTTTGTACATTTGTACTTATCCAAGAGCCAAATTCATATTTTAGGATTCGAACTTTTGACGCGACAACCTAAGCAAAATTGAATTTCTCCACATTCCCCTTTTATCACTTGGAAATATGCCTTGGGGGCACGGGTAACTCGTTTTTTGCTATCATGTTAAGTGGGGCACTATTTTGTAGAGACGTGTTAAGAGTAAAAATTTCATGGACACTTGAAAAACAATAATAAGTCTCTGTTTTGTATAGATTTTTAATTTAAATTAAAGTTAACAATTTATTACAATCATATATTTTTTCGATTTCATAATTTTTTAACTATATATTTAATTAATTTTTATCAAAATTTATTAAAAATTTAATTTTAATTCCTATCAAACAGGGCTAAATGTAAGGAGATGTAAGTTTCTTGATAAAATTTGTTGTAAATTGTAATTGATGATGATTATTTTGCATATCTTATAATTTTGTTGGTGGGAAAAAATGTATACCCCATCAAGTCAACAAACGAAAGCTTTTTGCACCCATAGTAATTTCTTACTAATTTAATGATGACATTGAGGACACGTAAGCGCGGGATTAGGTTTCAAATGGAAGTTGAATGACAAGAGACGATGTTTTTTAGGCAGGGCGGCGGTCAATTGACCATGCATTATTGTAATTCGAGAAATTCTTCTGCAGTTCCTCTAGATGCGTAGCGAAATACATAAATTTTGAAGAAAATTATAAATAATCTACATTATTTTCCAAATATACTCTTATTATGTAATTTAAAATTAAAATTATCTTTTTTATTCGATTGTACAATATTATCATCCGTCACCCTTTCACCATCACACCTAGAGCTCTTAATGAATTGGATTTAATCAGAATCGAATGAAATTAATGGGAAATGAATTTAGAATCTCAGTTCGATAATTCGATCAAGATTTGAATTCGATAATCCATTAAGTCAATAAAGCAAATATGAAAATAGGTCAATCCAAAATTCGATTTGTTATAATAATATAATATATTTTATAAACTATCGCATAATTTAATACACATAATTTTTATTATTATTTTGAAACTTGTATTATACTTCACACATAATTTTCAAACAATAAATAATATTTGATAATAATATAATATTGTCAATTGAAATATTTGGAGAGTTTTTAATTTTTATTAATTAAAATAAGATAAAAAATAATTAATTTATTTTATAAATTAAATAATTAAAGGGACCAACAGTTGGAGATACTATCATTGTTATCCACACATCTACTTTTTACATCGAATATATCACATAATTCGCAATCTATAAATAGGTGGATCAAAAATTTAGTAAAAAACTATTTGGGTCTTTTAATTATAAAGTTTAGAAGTTGACTAATATAAAATGTTCATCTTCCTAATTTCTTCAATATCGGATTGGATATCCGATAATGTAGCAAATTAGATTTGGATTTAACAATCAAATATTTGTTAGATTATTGAATCGGATCGAATAATTATTCTTATTAGATTTGATTGGATATGGACAGATCCGATCCATTTACATCTCTAATTATAGCTTTACAATACCTTGACTATAGAGGCCGTGGAAGCAAGAAGGTGGTGGGGAGAGGAGCTGGGGTGCTAAGAAATGTGAGAAGTGAAATTATCTTTTAAATTAAGTTGATAGTGTATAATATTTAATCTAAGAGTGTACTGAGAAATTTATAGCAGTGCATTTAACACTATTTGTATTGATGTATATTTGAGGAATTGTCTCGATCGAAAACTAGATTTTAACTTTAATATTTATATCACAAATTTTAGAAAAACTCAATATAAAACATATTATATAATCGACAAATTTAATGTATTATTCCAATTATAATAGATTAAAAATGAAGATGACTTTGTTGAGGAAGAGCATTGATTCAATAGTAGAAACTCCAAGTATTCTACTTATTATTGTTGATTCATATTTTATCTAGAAAGTCAAACCCCAAATAATGATAAAAGGAAATTTCGTTTTTTTTCCTTTTCCAAGTAATTTATAAAATCAGTCAAAATTAAATATTAATTTTAATAAATATTCATGATTATTATTCACAAATCCACTATTGTTTTTTCATATTATCATATTTATAAATATGTCAAATGAAAGCTAAATTAAATAATCTGATATTTTGGAGCTAATGATGCCAATTGGATTTGTTCCATGGCCCATGCATGATGCCATCCTTTTTGTATTTTTTTAATATATTGGATCCATATTGGTATTAGTCAATGGTCTTTGGTCATTATTTTTATGCTAGCCGACTCTTTTCAGTTTTGTGGGTCAATGTTGACGTCTTTGGTCATTATTTTTATGCTAGCCGACTACTTTCAGTTTTGTAGGTCAATGTTGACGACGAATTGGAAGATGAAGTTACAGTCCTGTTACCTGTCCAAGGTTAAAAATAGGGCCGTCATTGAATCACAGTCCCCTTTTCAATATGGGACGTCATTTGGCACCCTTGTTTTTCCCCGTCCCCAAGTCTGGATAGGGGGCTTTATTCATGAAGTTATTGAAATTGAGATTTGTTTTTTAAATTTTATTTGAAGTGTAGACTGTATTTCTTTTTGTAGTTCTCATCTTCTAATTACTAACGATGTTACTTTTTTATGTCAATAAAGATTGTAATATTTATAGAAATTGTTGATTTAAAAATAAAATTCAACTCTAAAAGTTTTACTTGAAACTAATACTAAAAAATTTTGGTAGTAAAAAAAGTTTTTTGCTGGGGAATTGCCTTTAATTTTACGGCATCATGTCCAATTTTGCATGCCCAATTGGATTGTAAAATTTTAAACTCAAATCCTCAATATATATTCCTCACTTGGATACTACTAGAGAGGAGAAACCGAATGAACTTAGTTCTAATTACAGCAGTTATTGTTTTATTAACTTATAATCAGTGCTAAATGTCAAACACGTTCATTAATATATATACGTATCGTTATTTAATTTAAACAATACTTGAACCAATGTAAACTTTGAGTGAATGGCTTGCAAGAATACACGATAAGGTCGGCATCTTGAACGTGAAGATGAAGTGGCCTTCAACTTATAAAATATTATCATAGCATGTGAATAGATGATAGGACTAATTGTTAATTTAAAATTGTTTACGAATTACCGTGAAAATAAAAAAAATAAAGTTATGCTTTTCGCGCGTTTGGTCCAAAATGAGCGGTCCATACCATACTCCGCTATCACAAACCGAAAAACCCATTCTTTCTTTCCAAAAAATTTTTTGGGATAAATGGCATTCCCTAGTCATTCCTGCTTAAGTTAAGTAAGTAATTTTTTCTTTATCAGAATGTCTTTCCCGTTGTACAATTTACTCGAAAAAGAAGAGAAAGTCTTGAGAGAATGGAATTACTTTCAATTATTCATTTTAAGTAGATTTTAACCAATGGTGTTTATTGAGAAAAATCCAAAAGGGGGGATTGCATAGAAGAATTTGTAGGTGTCAAAGTTTGTTGGATGTCTTTTCAAGTTATACACGGTGTCATGGTGTAACCCTAAAGTATGCTTTCAAGTATTGAAAACAACCGTGTCACTAGATATTCTCGTCGCTCTTCTAAATTCAAAATCAATAAGGAAGAAGAAAATTAGATGGTAAATGATAGTTGAAAAATGTATTTTAACAATGAATTGACATTGTGCATATAGTTTTTAGGGAGGCTTCGTTTTTCCCCCTTTTTTTCTTTAAGATTATCAATTGATTTCACTCCTCCCTCTTAAAGGAGGCTCGAATCATGCCTAGTAAGATTTCGCTTTTACCACTTCTTAGGTCGCAACTTTTGACTTGACATGCTAGTACTTCTCCCAACGAATCCTGTTTGATCAAACATGATATGATTAACATGAACTCTTAGTGAGCTTAGGAGTTATGTTGTACGTTGAAAGTGGATTGTATAAAATATAAGTGTCTCAAAGTTGTTGATGCATGCTAGGAATGTGCCCTTAGGTCGTAGAGTCCTAGTAAGAATAGTCACTCAAGTGACCAAGCTATTAGAGAGATTGGTGTGCTTCCTCCTCGAGGCATATACTCAATCCCCGAGCCCTAATTTCTCAATGTGCCTTGGGCACTACTTTGTGCAAGGTCAAGCTAGCCATAAGATTGAGCTCGAGTCTTGGTTGGTTAATTAGTTTGTCCACCAAAAATAAGGATATTGATAATTGAGTCGTGCAAATGGTAAATCACTTACCAACCTCGAGCTTAAAGTTTTCAAAGTACATTTTAAGTGTCATCAAATTACATACATAAATATTAATACTTTTACTTCATTAAAATTTGGTAGACCAAGAAAATAAAAATATGATTCAAGAGATTTTTTTTCAAAATTATTCTTTCTTCTTTTCGAGAAGTGATTGTAGCTGGTTTATTGTCAACAGATAAGTTAGACCGTGTCCAATTAATTCAAGCACTCAATCAATCTATCTAACCAAATGAACCAGAAATCTTCTCCCAATCTACCTAAATCATAATTTGTTAACAATTTTTTTGTTAATCAAGCACCGAGATGATAGCATGAGTGGATCAATACTAAACAAATTAGGTACGTCTTGACATCTTTTGAGCAAGACATACGTTCAAGTGCAGTGGAAAACTACACACTTGGCTGTTTAATTAATTTAAATAGTTAATTAAGAATCTCGATATTTAATTAAGCTCATCTAATCACACCAATGCATCGTCATTTTCAGCATCATAATGTTCATTACTCGAGTTAAGCCTTCTTAGATGTGAATAAATTATTACATTAGTGCCTAATAAGAGAGAGAGGAATAATGATATATATGTTACACCTATTTGAGCCCTATTTTTAGAATGTATTTTGTAAAAAGTTGAGAAATTTTTCTTCAAAAAGAAAAAGAAGTCACCAAATTTTTCTTACCACGCATGTATATGTATATATACATGTTAACATGCTATGGCCTGCACATCTATATATATCTTTTACAATCATGTTACAAGTACAATCGGGGTTGACAATTCGAATTGACAATTAATCACATGGGAAGGGAGGCTCACGATGAATAAAAAAATCATGAACCCCCCTTCATGTGAGATGATTGTCAATCGAGATTGTCAATTCCGATTGTACAAGTAACAAAATTTTATCTTTTATATACCCCTTTTGTACACAAACAAGTCACAAGATATGAATTCAAATCTATTAAAAGTCACGTAAGGCTGTCAACTTTAAGAATCAATTCCAACTTTCTTCTTCCCTGAGTAGTCAATTTACGAGCATACTGAAAAAAAGATCTCAAGGGCATATCCAAAAAAAATATCTACCTTTTCTGCCTATAGATCTTCGCATCACAAGATAGGGCCCCACGAATAATACACATTCGAATAAACAGCCAAGTACGTGAATATTAATTACTCTTTGGCAGTTTGAAGAATTTAAGGAACAGTTATTCAATTCATTTTTGTTTCCTACCACGTATTTCAAAAAATTACACGTGACCCATGTGACTAGAGTACGGCCAAATCTTAAATAGCAAACCTTATGACTTATGAGTGGTGAATGCTTGTCTATTTTCTGCAATGCCGAATCCCCCGTCTACCTTTAAGTAACACATCAAACGTGACAACATGAATCATGCGTTGTTGGGAAAAAAAATCAATTCTCATTGAATGCACAAGAAACACAAAATGAAAAAAAAGGAGAAAAATAGGAATCAAACGTAATCAAACGTGGCTCAACACAATTGTCAATAAATTAGAATTCACTATATCCATCTTAACTATAAATTAATACTAAAGAAAAGCAGAGGACATGCACTTTAAGGGACTTACACCGGTGTAGTACCATCGGTCTGATTAAGCAATGCTCAAATCATACTTTATTTCAATAAAAAGCAGGTTGCTTTTTAACCTTGGAAAATAATATATTCGTTTGAATTATTGATTGGTTTGGGGGGGGGGGGGGGGGGGGGGCAGGCAGCCCACTTCACATTTATGTTCTCGAATGCCGCTCTCGTCTAGTGCTAGAGATGTAAGTAGTCCGATTTTATCAAATTTTTTACAGATTTTCAAACCAAACCATTTACACTGATTTGAGAAAAATTTAAACCTAAACCAAACCATTTTGAACAGTTTAAAAAAAACTCAAATATAAACCTAACGGTTTGATCCGATTTTAAATTGTTGGTTTCGCCGTATATATTTTTTTTTGTCCGTCATTCGATTTTAAACCACTGATTTCGTCGTATATTTTTTTGTCTGTCTACTTTTATGCCATTAATTTAAGAATTGACATTTTTTTTAAAAATTGGTGGAACCGGATCGGAACCATTTAGAACTGGTCGATTCTGTTTTGGATCTTCTAAAAAATAATTTGATTTTGGGACAAATTATTAAAAACTAACTGATTCCGATCCAGTTCTCGGTTTAAGTATGGGAACCGGACAATTCTCATAATATTTTTTTATTTTTTGGTAAAATATATGATTCAATCTTCAATCACTTTTATAAAAAATAATTGGGTTCCTTCCTCATTTTAGACCCCAAAACTTTTCTTTTTCTTTTTTATTCTCTCTTCTTATAAATCTTTGATTAACTGATTCTCAAGTCAAATTAGAATATTGAGTAAATTTATACCTAAATAAATTTATTTACAATATATAATTTCATTTCTAAGATCCAAAATTTTTATTTTGTTTTCATTTTGATTACATAGTTGTTGATCCGATCAAAACTTTTCATCTAAATTTTTACAAATTATAATCGATAGAACCAAAAATTGCAATAATTTTTTAAAGGATGTCCAATTCAATGTAGGATTTTAATTTTGATTGAAATTTATTTAATCATTGGATTACTATGCAATTTATATAAGTTGATGATTGTTTGATGATAGTAATTTATATGGAATACAACGTGGAATTGTTTCATAAATTATTTCAGACTTTCAGTTTAAGAGCCTATAGAATATATGAGTCTCATTTAAAAATAAATTAAAAGCTCAACACAAAAGTCTTACAAATTACAATTTAGAAAATTTCATTTTTTTAAATATTTAAATTTTTATATATTTTTTCGCCGGTCCGATTTGGTTTTAAATTACAATAAAATTTCTTAAAACCATTTCGTTAACGAGTTCGTGTGGCACCAAATCGACGATTTTCAAAATGCGATTTCGATTTAACAGTTTTTGCTTCCTATCTCGTGCATAACAGTTAATAATATTGAAAATTGTTATGGACTTACATATTGAAATATGAAATGGAGAAGGCCCATAGATTATATTAGTCTAGCCCAATTAGAAATTGGGCCCAAGTCGAACCATCATTTTCCCCCTCCAGATGATCACAGTTTTATCTTGAAAATCACGTGATTTCTCACCAGTCAAAAAATAAGTCCAATTTTTCCCCATATCGAATCGAGCTGCTGCAGAGAATCGGCTGTACCAAATCATGTAAAAACTTCTGTCCCAAATTCTTTTTTCCAAAAACTGCACCCTTTTTGTGTTATTTAATTTTAATCATCCATTCAGTAACTCCTTTTGTGTGGCAGCTGATGATTTGTAGTGTGTAGCAAACAATGAAGGCATCGAATTTTTATGCGCTTTCTTTCAATCCCCAGCTGAATCGATCTATTTTCTTTAAAAATGTAAGGGTTGTTCTTCATTTTAGGATTTTATGGCATGCTTTTCTTGGTCTCAAATGTTAGTTTTAATTTTATATTTTTAAGGCTATGTGTTGGTAGCCATTTCGAATTGGGATTTCCAAAAAATTCAATTTGAATTTCGATGGAAATCGTTCCTTTTTGCAATTCCAAAGCCCTGGTTACTTGCTGCCAACCGCATCCTTAGGTGATATTAGGTTTTAGCTGTCTATTATTTACTTGATTCTGCAATTATATGTGATTATATGAGATATGTGAACTGTCTGTAATTTAATTTTAGAAAAATGCCATGGACGATTTCTAACTTAATTTTATTGTAATTGTTTTTATTTTTTGTTGGGTGCGGGGAGTTAAAAAACCATATAGTGGCAACAATTGCAATTAGCATTAATCACAATTAAAATTTTCTATTTAACTAGGCTTCACACTCCCCCTCCCAAAAAATCTATAATAAAAACAATAATAACAAAGAAAGAAAGGTGAAGACAAAGGGAAAGAAACCTTACAATTGAAACATGCATGCGGAGAGTATGTTGCTCCAAACCCCCACCTGGGCATAGTTGGAGGTTGGTGGTGGGGGTGGGGGGAACCAAAGTGACATTTAATCTTAAATCTTTTTATTTTCAGGGAAGGTTTGATAGCACTGGGATCCTTAGTTCCAATCTGCACAGGCAATGCAATTTAGTTGTTGCTGGCAGTTTCGGAGTTGGAGCTAGCTTTTTTCCAGGTTGCCACTATCACCACTTGGCAACATATAATGGTCAGTAAGTTGTTTGCTGTGTTTGAAATTTAAAGTCCCATGCACCTGTTATGAATGTTGCTTAATTGTGTCACTAATGTAGAGCGTGTTGCTGAGTTTATTAATCTACAATACATATACAGTATGCCATGCTGGTTGTGAAGCCATGAAGTGATTATGTCAAATGTTGGGGTGGGTTTTTTTTTTTTTGGGGGGGGGGGGGGGGGGGGATTGTCATTGTCAAAGAATCCTGAACCATTTCACCCTCCCCAATGTTGAGTAATGCATGTTCTGATTTTGAAGGCTGATGATATATTTATACATTTGAAACTTCAGACGCCAACAAGAAATGGGAAGAAATATGCATGCAAACAACTATAGGTAATTGAATGTCAAACTTGATCGCCATTTACATTCCTCCTCGGTTATTTATTTCATCTGTCATAACAACTCTAGCGAATAAGTACTGATATATTGTGGTCGGTCTCGTTTGTTATCTAAGTTGAACAAATAATTCCTACTTGTCTTGGAGAAAATATATTTGACTCTCTCTGTTGCTCTTAACTTAGAATCTGGATATAAGTTAAAACATGTATGTCGTTCTTTGTATGCCATATCCCTATTCAGTATTGCATTTCATTATGGTTTTTAGTTTTGCTTTTAGCAACTATATATCCTAATTTGTATTTGTTCAGAACAGTACCCAAGAGGAAACCCTCCCGATCCTGTCTGTCAATTTCATGTCGGGTTAGGAGTGAGGACTATGGTGGAATCTTGAGTGGTGAAAGCATCTTACTAAACGAGCAGACTTTAGAGCGTGAATTACAGATTGCCATTGAAGAAGAGAATTATGCCCAGGCAGCAAAAATCAGGGATAGCCTTAAACTTCTCCAAGAGGACAGCAAGGCTTCAGTATTAGCTGCAAATGCTAGATTTTATAATTCATTCAGAAATGGGGATTTGGCATCAATGCAGGCTCTCTGGTCGAAGGGTGATCATGTGTGTGTTGTGCACCCTGGTGTGAGCGGCATATCCAGTCATGATCTTGTAATGGGGAGTTGGGAATTTGTATGGGCCGACTATGACTTCCCACTAGAAATTGAGATTAAGGACCTTCAGATTCATGTTAGAGGGGACATAGGCTACGTGACATGCATTGAAATGGTGAAGACGAAGGGCAGTAGCTGGGGAAGACAGTTCGCGACAAATGTGTTTGAGAGGATTGATGGTCAATGGTTCATGTCGGTTCACCATGCATCATATGTCGATTTGTGAACTAGCATATAAGATTTTAAAAGCTCCTGGCCTTTACTGAATGTATACCAAGCGGTAAAACTTAGTTTTCAGTGCTTGTGGAGGTTTGCTGTGTTGCCTTGGCTTTATTAAACATGCTATTGTGGCAGTACTTTCTTTCAAACAGTAGGAAAGATATCATTTTTGCATGCTCTGACCTATTTACAATAACCTGGTGGCATTGTATCTCATACTCTAAATGTTCAGACCTATTGTCGATATACTAAGTAGCAGTACGTGGATACAATTCTTGATAATGGAATCCGAGGACAACCAATGAGGGATGGTCGTAATAAAGTTTTCGTGATTCGCTGTCGAACTTATTCCAATTCCAAGAGCTCGGATCGAATCGGTATCAAAACTTTTTATATTAACGTTCAAAGAAGTGGAGGCATTTGTTTTTTCGACACTGCTGTCCACGTTATAATTGTTCAAAATCAATCTGTTTCACTCCCGGACGCCGACCTGAGAAGGATAAAACCGAAGAGTTGATTCTTTGTTAGTTGTATATATACACTATAAAAGGATGTCGAACAAAAGTTAATTTCGTCAAATATAATAACAAAGTGAAAAACTGATCCGTAAGGTTGTCATACAAATGTTGAGTGTCAAATGTTTGATTGCCCCTCAAAGAAAATGAAATCGCTTTTTCTTTTAAATGCAACCAAAAAAAATCCAGTCAACCTGTAGCCACCTTCAATAGGTGGAGTCTAGTTTCTTCTTAATTTTGTAAGGGCCTTGTTATATATACATAATGGTGTACATATAACCTTACACCCTCTTACATGAAAAAGGCATCACACACAATAAAATATTCTTGGACACTATTCATATGAGAGGTGTGTGTACACCTGCTACACACAACATTATCCATTTTGTAATATACGGTTTTATGCTATTGTCGGGCCTATTTTCAATTTTTCCGACTCGAGTTTTATAACGCCGTTCATAACTCTTCCAGCCCCCAACTAGTCTGTAATCATCAACCTTGCAGCCTGAATGATATTTATGATTCCCTACATGATATGTAACTTTACATATGAGAACAAATATTAGAGAATACAGAGATTTTGCTTATGCAACATTTTCTCCATCACAAGACTGTTTTCAAAAGTAAATTCACTATCCGATGCCGGGGAAGATACTCTCTTAAGAGAGGTAGACCTGTTGCCTCAGTTACTCGAAACAGTGTCTAAATATTGTGATCTTGGGAGAGGCTTAGTGTACTAGACATGTCTATGAAGATGCAGACTTTGTACAAATAGACCCTGTGAAGTCAGAGACTAGACCAACATTAATGATCAATGTTATGCCATGGTCCAAGCTTTAGGCTCCATACACTGAATCACGTAGTAGGTATTAGGGAAGAGAGGGCACCACTTCGAGCCTAAGGTCGATACTTGTTCTTGATGGTTAGCCATTTGATCGATGCACAAGGTTCCCGCTTTTTCAGAAATAACACCAGGCTAGCTTATACAGAAAAACTGCCTCGCAGAATATATTTCTTGCTTCAGCCTAGCTCCTTCCAACTGGTGAGGAGGGTGGACAAGTGACATATTTTACAGGTACCTGGAGTGTGGTTTGTGACTTCATCTTATCATTTCCAATCGTGCCTTCTGATAATCGTGCAGTTTTTGACAGATTATTCACGTCTAAGATTTCAGGTAGCTTTCGACTAGTTAAGCTGGCTACACATACAGAAAATGCCTCAAGCAAAGTGATGGATGCATTGAATTCAACGGAGTAAAATCCATTGCTTGTTGGTTCCAAGCTGAAAATCGGCTTGCACCCTCGCTCTCCACCCTGTATATAAATATGGAACACAAAATTATGCTCTATACTCTCGATGAGGGCCATAAGGAGGAGAAAAATAAAACCCGAATCATTAAAATGGTACCTGAATGAAAAGATCAAGACGATCTGCAGCCCAGCTATGCATAGACGGTCCCGTAATCTTGCTGCGTCTGTCCTGGGTAGCAAGGATTTGTAGCTTGCAACCAACATCCCAGCCTCCACAATCACATGATCCACCAGATTTCCATCGGTTAATTAATGGCGAGGGTGCACCTTTAGTTGGTAAGCCATGAGTTCCAACAGGAAGAATGACTTCTGTGCTATTAGGGTTCTCATCTTCACTTGAGACACACCTTACAAACTCTCTATCTTTGAATGGTCTGCCTTTATCGCTCAAACCTTTATCCTTCAGCTTTTCACATGTGTTCTTAATAACAATTGCTGCAATCTCCCTATCAAAAAAAAGGTCAGGTGTTTGCTTATCCACCTGGCCGAGATCCACACCATATAAGACACATTCTCTTACCACGCATTGACTAGAGTCCATTAAATCTAATTGTGGGAGATAAGAGCTTGAAATCTTCATCTGGGCAACGATATTATAGCCAAGTCCACAACTTTTACCTTTTGGTCCTGGATTTATCCAGCTCATACTCTTTTTTTTTAACTTCGTGAACAGAGTAAAATGTATAAATCAAGCAGCAGTCACCCTTTCCAGACGATGGCAACTTCTTTATAGCAGCAGCCAGCACGTTGCTACTATTATCAGCTGCAAGTTTGAAAAATGGGAGTCCATTCTTCACAGAAAGCTGCAGAAGAGCCTGAGAAGTAAACACCTCATGCTTCCTGTCTTGAATTTGTCCATCGTTGTTCATGGGCTTGGAGGGCATGACATGCGAGTTTCCATCTGGTGGTCGAACAATCTCATTCGAATGAGCTCCTTTATACTTCAGCAATGGGTCCAGCAACCTTCTTAAAGGGCTGGACCTCCTTCTGCTGCTAGCAGCTACTTTGTCTTTGTTATAGCTCTCCATACAAGGCGAAAGTTCAGATCCAAATGGGCCGGACTTCGGAGCAGTATATGTAGAACTCAAATGTGGAACTCCCGAGCTCTCCTTATAACTAAAGCTTCTGGTCATCTTCCCAAAGCTAAAGCTGAAGCGGCGAGTAGGGGACGGATGTCTTCCTTTTCCAGTTTTCTGTTCAGCATCGACATCCATTCTCTTGGAAGCATCCAATGAAAATGAGCGTTTAGCTTCACATTTTTTGGGTAGGACCATTATATCATCTGGAACTGCAGTCGTGCATAATTCTGAGTCCATGGCCACAGCATTGACCAAGTTGGGTGGCTCCATACCAGAATTGGTTTTGACCATAGAACTAGTAGACAAGGGACGTGAATATGGAATAACAGTGGCAAGTTCTCCTGAATGAGGCTCCTGAGGAGAAAATCCATCAGAAAATCTGGCCCAATTTCCTTCAGGCAGCTGTCCATCAAATAACATCTTGGATTCTGTAAACTGAGAAGTTTCTGAGGAACTCGTCTTTGGGAAATGATTGGGTACAAGAAGTACGATGTTTTGTGGCTCTACAGTGCAATGTTGAGGAGTAAGGTAGACTTTATCTTTGCATCTCGTCTTACTCTTCCCTTCCTGAACATTGATTGTTTTAGCTGAAAAGACAGAGGACCCATTTTTACCCCGGTCTAAGGCCAAAACTTCCTTTTCCAATACTATCTTTTTAACAGAACCGTTCCTCTCGCCATGCTTCATATTTATTTCAGAAAGATCCCTTCCACAAGACTTAACTTTCTGATTGAAATTGCCTTGCTGCCAACCCATGGTGCTACTTCGAGCTTGGAAATCTTTGATATATGTGCTATTTCCTTTGCACTGTTCAATGCCTCCCGTTTTCCTTTCCACCTGAGAATTAAGAAGTGAACCATATGTTGGAAATTGTTTTCTCAAATGTGATGAATCACAATGTGAACCACATGACAATGGTTGTTTTCCTGGTGATGATGAACTAGAATGTAAACCATGTGATGTCAGTTGTTTTCCCCACTGTGAACTAATTTTAGGTGGTTCACTTGTCATAACCAAGGAATTATTGCTACATGATGCTGTTTTCCTGTTACATTTTGCAGGCATACGTTCATTGTACTTCCATTTCTCTAATCGCTTCCAATCTAGAACTCCAAAATTTAATGCCTTTTCTTGGACACTGTTTTCTTTTGCTACCTGCTGGAGAAAGCTGGGTAAATTCGACATGTGCTTAACAAGCTCGTCATCTTTGTGTGTCTTACTCCCCTGCTGTGTCGTATGGCGATTTTCGGAAGACCTAAATTGGATCCCATTTTCAGTGCTTCCGCACTGTCTTAATTCTCCATGCAGAGCATGGTATGGTTGGCCAAATGAATATCCAGGTCCAAATGTATCTCGATATTGTGAACTTGCATCAGCCCGGACTGGTAGAATCTTCTCTTTCACGACATCTGAGGTTTGTCGTATCATTGAACTACGTTTCTGCTCTAAACTACGACTCATTTCCCTAGCAGTTGCAGCACATGTAGTTCGTGGTTTAATGTCAGAGAGCATGGTACACACCTAAAATCACTCACTTAACTGAGAAGAAGATATTTGTCCAATTGATTCAATGTGAAACTTGATCTCCGATGACAGTCACGAAAAGGTCTGCTTTTCTTCCTGAGAAAAGTAACCACAATCAATTCAACAATTCAAAGAAGTATCAAAAAGAGAATTTTAAAACAGGAACAATAAATTTCTTAATGATTAGCGGATGTTCCAAAAAAGGATTTTGTATAAGAAGGATTACGTGAATTCTCCAAGTTTTGAAGGTTCAAGAAAGTAGACAAGGTGGCATGTTACATCTGTAACACTGCAAGGCAATTAAGTACAGTTATTTGTGAAATGGAATAATAGCAAACTAAAATAACCAACAATTTTTAAAATATCTTTAGCGTAGATGTTACCAAAAGAAGACAGTTTGTATGAACTCATATTGAAAATCCTTATCGGATTATATGAAACCCATAACATTTTTACCATATTACATGATGTCAAGAACAAGATAGTTAGCTCGTTTAGAAAATTCACCATTTCATTATCAATAAAAGACGGAAAAATCCACATATACACGAAGTATACAGATATAAAGATTCAATTACAATAATGTGAACTTTTGTGGTTTAGATTACTAACATCCCCTAAAAATACATTCACTAGCTCCTATCATCGTAATAACAAGAGGAAATTATTTAACCACCTTGCTGGAGAGAGAAAATGAAGAACTGAGTGGTTTTGGTGACAGATTTTTAACAATTTCTAAGTCCATACACATTTCTTCTCAAAATAAAAAAGAAAAGAAAATTATTTATGTCTCGATTAGAGAATTTGGAAAACAAATTCCGGACGTATGCTCAGATACACGGATTCTTCCTGCAGTTGGTTTCAGGACTTTACGGTTCTAAACTCTCTTCAAGATTACAATGTGCAAAAAGCAATATATCCATAAAAATGGATTTACAATGCTGAACCAGAATGGTACACGCCCAACATGAATTATTTTCCAATGAACCCAAAAAGTTAGATAAATCCAAATCTCGAATCCTAGATAAAATACGAAAGGGTCAGAAAACAAGGCTAAAAACAGCAACACGCAAGCATGAAAAATTCTGATTTTTCTTCTAGAAAACAAACTACATTGCCATTAATTCAGACCTAATCCACGAGAGGCAGAGATCCCAACAAATTGCAGCTTAACCAACAAGAAAACGCCGTAATAAGCACCAGCACTGGAATATATCTCCAAAGATAAAAAGAAATAGGTCCACGTGATCGAATAACTTCGAGTAAAAACAGCTTCAAGAAATGTGTCAAGGCTTTTACTTTTACCAATTTACTTCAAAACTTACCACAAAAGAATTCAAGAAAATGCAAACCCACATACAAATTTACTGAAAAGTGAAAACCCATTAATCTCTTTTAACCAAAAATTATAAATAATGATAAAAATGAAAACAAAATTAAATAGAAATGTTCTTACACTGAACGCAAAGAAAGGAATTGCAGAGTCAGAGGGAGCAAGAAATCTTCTTGGAATTGCACGAAGTAGTTTCCTCGATGCCGGAGAAGAAAGAAAAAGTATCAGCTGCTTACAGGAGGAACAGTCTTATAGATCGATAGATACAATCCATACGTATAGAGCGAGAAAAACCCCGCGAAGGATGTTTATCGGTGCAGTGAGGAGTGACAGTGTCATTATTTAGAGAGAGAAAAATATGAGCCAGAGGCGTTTCGCTTTCTACGGATCCGACGGTTAAAAAGGGGTGTTTAAAACACTAGAGGCCACCCAACGTTTAGCTAAGTTTCATTTTAGTCACTCAATGTTTGCCAAACAAACAACTGAACTTTCAAATTCGTTTCACTTTGATCACCGAAGTTGCAACATTAAACATTCTTGCTTCTTTGGTAAATGATTTTCTTGCATGAACGCTATGGTCGTCAAGAAAACTTGTTTTTTTTTCCAGTTTTACAATGATGTCACATCTTATAAATTGAAAATATCATGGTTACATAACCAACCATTACTAGTATTAAAAATATTTCAATTACATGATTTTTGTGTAGCAAATTGATGTCAACAGCTATCTACATAAAAAATGGCTTCCATGTTGAAAATGACATTAAAATTTTGTAATTGGAATATTATGGTGAAATGATGTCGAAACTTCTCGTGAAGAATTTGAAATAAAAATATGTAGGACTAAAATGTATTTATTCTTAAGGATAGATGACCTATATAATAAATAAGGTGGCACGAGATATGTGGTTACATCAAGTAGGGCAGGGAGGCGCTGGTGGTCACCTGGCTATGGAACTGTGGGCCCTATTATTGGGCCCATTGTTGAAAAATACTAATTTATCCTCGAATCCAATGTTCCCTTGTGGGGCCAAGTTGGGCCCACAAATAGCGTTTAAGTGGACCTCTCCAGATTGGATTGTGCTAGCCTGTGGCTGTGGATTGAAGTTGATTAGAGGGCTTTTTGTTTTTAGTGGACTGTGGTTGTGCAGTCACAAGCCCAATTACAGGAATATTGTTCTTTGTCCTATCATATCCTAGTTTTATTTTTAATTAATTCACCTACTAAATATATTTAGAGGATGTTTGGTAGAAATTAAAATCAAATTTTTAGTAAATTGTGATAAAATTTTTTGAAATGTGTGATTAAAAAGTTGTAGGACCCAAAAAAAATATGATTGATATTGATTGTTTGACTTTGATTTAGATTAAAATAATATTTTAATTTGAAACAAACAAACTCTTAGTTCTTATATAGCAGGGATCAAAATTTATATTTTAATATAAGTTAAATTTAATATTTAATTATTTATTTTATGTGATTCACTATTTTTTAATCATATATTTCAACCATTTTTATTAAAATTTATTAAAATTTTGATTTTAATTCATATTGAACAGATCTTAGTATCCCTATGTCTTGTCAGTCAGTCGGTCCAACTCATGATTTTGGTAACTTTTTGGACTTTTGTTGCAATTGCGTTGAAAAATTGAGTTGGCCAGTGGGATTATAATGTCCACTTGCACGTTCTTTTATGTCCAATGCAATCAAACAGGTTCTTGTTACCTTTTCTTATTGGATGGCCAATTATGAGAGATTTTTATCGTTTTAAATCTTTAATTATAGAGTGATAATCAAGAATTTTCGCACGTGTTAGGATTTTGGAGGAAGAAATTTTTTTTGGCGCCATTTTGAGGTGAATAATGAAAAGAATGTGTCAAAAATATTCTTAAACATTGTCTGTAATGGAGGTAAGTCAAAAGTCGCTTCAAATTTCTATTTTCTATGATCAAACCTAACCCTTTAAATAGAAGAATGTCATGGATTAATCTATTTGTACAATATTTGTTGATAATATTATAGATGATAAAAAATTGTTGGTTGAAAAGATAAGTTATTTTTTAACTCTCCAATGACAACATATCACGTGACATATTGTTAACAATGTTGGTTGACAATATTGTATACCAAACATGATTCAAATGTCCTACATCTCACATTTGAATGGTAAAGATTATAGTAATGTTATTCATCGCCACTGAGGTCGAGCATTAGTTTAGGTGACAATTGCATGACACTAAACGATAGATTCACTTCAATATATTATCACGTGATTAATTTAATTGAACTTATCAAGTGTGACTATCTAAACTGATACTAGATAACATTATTTATTTTATAAAGGTGTAAAGTTTCAGCTCAAAATGTAATTTATATTTATAAACTCTACCGTTATGTGTAGTTAATTGTGAATTTTCACACATTTATAATAATCGTCTCAAAAGAAGCATAGTATTATTTTATCGTCAATATATTGTTATTAAGTTCTATTTATCTAGTAGTACATAATTTGGGTTACTTAAGGGTATTTACACCCTCACATGGAGGGACCCACTCTAATAAAATATTTTCACTTATTCGAGTGGCCCCCCACTCATGTGAGGGTGAGACACTTTGATGTAAACAAGATTATGTACAACTAGTATGATTGTATTAAGTTCCCTTTTCAAACAATAACTTTTGGATTCTGCTATTCGTAGATAAAAATGGTACATAAGGGATTACATAAAATGATGTGGAGGAAAAAAATTGATTGTGTTTTAAATTGATAAATAATTTAGTGACTTGTGACATTATGTAGCTCATTATTTAAAGATTGATATACATGTAACATTGTCCATAACTTTTTTTTGTCCATCTTTAATTAAAAAATTACACATACTTCGTAAAGGTTTTATTTCTTCTCGATGGTGCAAAAATGTGTCATTAGAGAATCTCCTCCCATGATGACGAACCAGTAACCACACATTCATTTAGGATCTTTTGCATGCATGTGGGAATATGCCCTCGCAAGATGTGGAGATGGCAATCGGGCGGGGCACTCATTTACCCTATTTATTATCCTATTTTCTTCTTTAATATTACTAATCCAGGTTGGACAAGCGTGGGTGGCCGATACCCATCCCAAACCCAAGTCAATGTAAGATTTCTTGCCGAGAACTTGCACTGCCAACCCGATGGAGCGAGGAATTCTCGTTCTATTCTCAAAATTCGTGTACTCATTGAGTTTTAATTCTTCTATACAAGATGGTGGCTTATTTGATCATATCAGTCTTGGAATATATATATATATATATATATATATATATATATATATAAATCGTAATCTAATCAAATTGCTTGTTAAAACTTAGTGAGTCTTGATATCATATCAAAATTTAGAGTTTCATCTTAAAATATGAACCTTATTAAAAGAAGTAGTACGATATCTTATATTGTATATTAATTTCACATTTTTGCGATGTGAGATATTTATCTTCAATATAATCTAGGCAACCTAATTTCTTTATAAACCTAAGACCAACCTCGTATCTATGGATGTTAAATTTCTAATATTTTTCTATTTACATTAAAATGGATCGAAGTTGAATAATTAGATCATAACACGTTCTACCTCGTGTTTTCTTCCATAAAATATGTTGAAATTGCAAATACATGAATTATCCTTTACCCACACAAGTCGTAAAGTAATCTAAATCCCCACAAAAAGTAGTGGGACAAAACAAAACAAATCAATCAATTGCTTTTACAATCTTTACACTTTATGAGGGCTTCTTCTATATTTATTCCAATCTTGTAATTTACTTTTACTTAACAAGAAAAGTTTGTGGGCGATCTCCCACAAACTTTGTTAAAGGACTAAGAATAAATCTTTGCTTATTTTTCATATGTTTGTATGTGAATATAATTTGCTCTATACACAAGCATGCGTGCTTAATTATTACTTTCTACGTTAGATAAAGTGTGTCAATTGAAAAGCACTATGATGACCAATTTTAAAATTTAATAAACACTTCGACGAGTCATGATAGACCCACAACCGCGTGCTTGCTTCAATTAAGGTCTGCTTAGTACATTAATATAATCCTAATAATGGAGTTTCTTATAATTATTGAATGGTATTTATCACAAAATGTTATTGTACAAACTGTACATACCTTTCATTTTTGACATTTTCACCCATATTTTCACATTTCATTTCGAAAAATGTGATTTTCATTCAATTTCTCAATAAAAACAAATTATAAAATGACAAATATATCATCCTCTTTAAATAAAACAAAAAAGAAAAGAAGAATTAAAGAACAAATTTCATTTATACTCCCAAATTTTTTAAAAATTTCAAATGAGTCCAAATAAATTATTAATAGGGTAATTAGTAGAAAACAACCTTACCTTTCAATATTATTGTGCAAAAAAATATGTGATTTTTTAAAGTTTTTTGGTTTTAATTATTTATTTGAAATTTATTTGTACTTTTTTTGAAAAATTTGGTAGTATATTTGTAATTTGCTCTTCATTTTTCTTTTATTTAAATAAGAGATATATTCGTCATTTTACAACTTTTAATTAAAAATATATGAAAATGAGGATTTCCAAAATGAAATGTGAAAATAAGAGTGAAACTATATAAAAAAAAAATTTGAAATGTATGGATGTTTTACACAATAATATTGAAATGTATGAAAATTTTGTGCAACTTGAAAAATAATTTATTTGGACTCATTTTCAATTTTTTAAAAAGTTCGGGACTATAACTGGAAATTTTTTTGTTTAATTTAAATAGAATGATATATTTGTCATTTTACATTTTTTTTTTAATTGATAAATTTGATGAAAATGACATTTTTCGCAATGAAATGTGAAAATATAGGTGAAAATGTCAAAAAAGAAAGAAAAGAATATTTTGTATAATAACATTAAAAGGTAAAGACGTTTTGTACCAATTTCCCATTATTGAAAGGAGTTTTATGCATAGGTACATTTTCTTGTTAAAAAAAAGTGCTTTAAAATTATGATTAATTGATTGCCGTGAGATGACACATTTATTCTCAAAGGACATGGAATTTACATTAGGGTTGGACAAAACTCCTGAACCGGACAATTCTTCTTAAATTTAATATTCGAACGGGTATCTAAATCGAAAATCAATGGGTTCAATTCGATTATCGGTTCTAGATCAAAAATTCGATGAACCGAATAAGAACCGAATTTTTCTAATTTATTAATGGGTTATGCTACTTGTACAACTTTATCTTACAACTTTTTCTTACAACCACTCACAGTGGATTTTTTTATTCACTGTGGGACCCCTCCCCATGTAAGTGGTTGTAAGAGAAAGTTGTACAAAAAAGTTGTACAAGTAGCATAATCCTTTATTAATAGCTTGTTTGGTAGCCATTTTGTTAGAGAAAATGAATTTTTTGGGTTGATGTGATGGTGAATATGTGGTTGAAAAAGAAGGAAAAGTTATTGATGTGATGAAAAATATTATTTTATTGAAGAATGTGTGGTTGAAAATGAAAATGAGAATGAGAATGAGAATGAGAATGAGAATGGGTACCAAACAGGGCATAAATCTATTTATTTTAAATAAGCCAAATATTTAATTTTTTTTTCTAAATAAATTTGCTAATTAGTTAATTTAGCTAAAACCCAAAAACATAATTTTTCTATTTCTATTTTTCACTCACAGTCAAACTTAATTAAATTGACATAAGTTTTACCCAATTTTGTTATTCTATCGTAGTGATGTTTCAACCATTTTGGAGAAATCAAATTGAAACTCGACAGCGTCTCTCTTAATTATTGTGAGCTCACTATATTCATCTTTTTGTGATTTTAACAATCAAAATTATGAAGAACTCAACAAAGAAAGACGCAAAAAACACATAAGATTGGATTACGTTATTTTGTAAAAGTGAATATTGAACATGTTAACGGTAGAATTAATGTAACTTTGTAAATATTAAAATATTAATTATAGTATAGAACCTTGTAATCGAATGGAACCAAACTCAAACGGTTCCGTAATTAAATATGGACTCAACGATTTTACTTATTAAATACTTGAAAATTTCGAGTCCGGTCTGGTTCGTTTCCCAACCCTAATTGAGTTACATCAATCTACGATAGTAACTATTGTCACGGCTTGACCCCTTGCAAGATAAATTTATTTATTTTATGAAAACATTAAGCCCAACCAAAAACTGATCATTCAAATGTTAAAAGGATTTAAATAAACCAAAATTTGGCAAATAATTTATTTTACCTTTTTTTCCCCCTAAAATGGTCCCCTAATTTATCTGATTTAAATTGATCCGTTCTCAAGTTTTTTTTCTCGATAATAGTTTTTAAAAAAAAGCGTCCACAGGGTTTGATCAATTTTCTTTCGCCATAGAGCACCCTGATTATAATGTTGACTTATAGTTGACTTCATCTTCAATATTTTGATCATAAACATACAAGATTAAGGCTTTGTTTGATTCCCATTTTTGGGGAAATAATGAATTTTTAATAGTTGATTGATGGAGAATGGGTAGTTAAAAATTAAGAAAAAAAATTTGAATTTGCGTAAAATATTATTTTATTGAAGAATGTGTGATTAAAAAGAAGGGAGAAAAATGAATTTTGAAAAAAATGGGAATCAAACAAGGGCTAATATTGTTTCTAACAATTTATTTTTAGTGATGATAGTTCATGTTAAAATCAATCAAGCATTATATATCGGACTTGAAATGAAGATCAAAGTGGAAGTTAAGCATTCAAATCAAATTATTCGAGACGGGAGCTTAAAAGATAGACGCTAAGAAAGATCAAGATCAAGAGCATAAGACACGTCATCAAAGAAATATCAAGATGAGAAGTTTAAGAACCAAGAGACAAACATGAAAGAAATTTCGAAACAAGATCAAAGACTAAGCCTTTTAAATCATATATAAATGTATAACACTTTGACCTTTATTACAATAGCTCAAAAATCATTTTGTGCACGAAAACTTATTTTCACTATAATTTGCATAAAATATTTTAATCAAAACTAAGATTGATTTTTTAAAGTCATACTCGAACTTAGATCACAATTCTTTTTTTTTTTAAAAAGTCAACAGTCAATCAGACGTCTGGTTTACCAACGGTCAATTTTTTAACTGTTCTAATTTCTGACGCACAACATAGTCGTCTGATTCACAAGCGGACGTCTAGTTGGATCGTCCGATTGGACAAAACTTTTTCGTTTTGATTGTAATAAATATCACTTCACTTTCATTTGTCACACCAATTAGAAGAGAGATTTCTTGTAAAATATATTTGTGAAAAATCTTCTTTGAGCTTTACATTTTTATATTCATTTTATTTATTTCTTCATAAAAAAAACTTTGGTTGTTGAATCAAACTTCTTGAATCATTTCTCTCATCAAAGTTTTTCATATTTCTTTGTACTTAACTTATTTATATCAATCTTAAAAGAGATATATTTTCGAAAAAGATTCTTGCACTTATATTGCATAAATCTTTCTACTTTTTCATATTACCAACTTTGATCGATTGAATAAAATTTGTAAAATTATCATATTCATCAAAATTTCTCATTTCTCTATTAGTTATTAATTTATTACAATCATTCATTAAAAGAGAGATATTTCTTGAGAAGATTTTTTTGAACTTACATTGCATTTATTTTTTTATCTTCTCATTAAAACACTTTGATTGATTAATCTAATTTTTAATTATTATATTCATAAAAAAAAATCATCTAACACTTGAGCTATCATTTATTACTATTCATTGAAGGGTTAGCCTCTATTAATACTTAATTTATTTCGTATTATTTATCAAGATTTGATTTTATTGTAAAATCACTTTAATAAAGTGTAGGTCATGTTGAAATCCTGTAAATATCAACATTGTATAAGGATCAGTGCTCCTTATTATAAGTCACTGAGTGAGTCATATTGAGGTCCTGTAAAACTCAATAATGTGGGTTGTATTAAGGTCCCGTAAAATGATCGATGTTCTTTATTTGTATGTCACCGGAAGCGATGTAGAAGGTTGGATTGCACCATAAATCAATCAAATTTAGTGAAAAGACATTGCTCGTGCCAGAGAGCTTGATAACGGAGAATGTAGATCATTGCGTCGAATCGAACCTCCCAATTGGAGCTCATTGAGAATGTTGATAGAAAACACCAAAGATATCAACACATATCCATTGGAAGAGCTCTATGGAACATTAATGATATATGAGCTAAATTGCACCGAGAGAAAGGAGAAAACGACGAAATGCAAAGAAGAAGAAAGATGGAAAATTACTTTAGAATTAATAGTTGATGAAGGCACTTCAAACGAAAATGTGAATGATTAAGAACTTGATGATCTAGTTATTCTTGTTAAGAAATGGAAAAGTTTCTGTAACAATCAACGATTCCAAAAGGAAAAAGAAAATGACGAAGAAAAGAATAGATTTATCAAAGAGAAAGCACTTCAATCAACATGAGATGAGAGTGATAATGATGACCATGATGAAGATGGAAGTCGAAAGAAAATTGTCAACATGTGCTTCATGGCTATTGATGATGAGGTAAATTCAAATGAAAGTTGTTCATACAATGAATTATCTATCTCTTATAAATAAATTCTGGAAAATTTTGAAAAAGTTGCTCTCAAACACTTTACGTTCAAACAGAAAAATTCTTTATTGGAAAAAGAGGTAAAGAAAATTTTGGAAACTCAAAATGATTTTGAAAAAGAAAAAGTCAATTATGATGCTTTAATTAAGGAGAATTACTCTTTACAATAATTTTTTTTAGATTTGATTCAAATTGTTCACAAATTTACTCTCAAGGCAAGAAATTTTTTTATTTAATACTTGGTGAACAAAAATGTGTTTCTGATAAAGGAGGAATTGGATACAAACCTTTTTTAAAACAAAAGTCTCTTGAAAATTTCTTTGTTAAAGCCTCTACTTACCTCATTTCAAATGTCACATGTAATTTTTGCAATAAAAATGGACATATAACTTACAATTGTTCAATTAAAAAGAGACTGCATTTTGAATGCAACTACACGTGGATTAAAAAATTCATTAACACTAACTATTAAAAACCCAAAGTTGTATGGGTGCCAAAGAACAAAAACTAAATTATTTTGTAGGCACCAAGAAAAATAAAGAGCAAATGATCTTTAGGTAATGGATATTTGAGCACGTAATCGGGAAACAAGCTCTATTCTCAAAAAGAAATAATGGAGTTCAAAATGAAATAACTGAAACTAATGAACACTCCAAAGTGTTCATCAATCAAATTAGATGGTCAAGGTATATTCGTGAACACAACAAAATATCGAGGTATGATTGAATTCCTTTTTTACTTAACCGCTAGTTGACCCGATATCTTATTTAGTATGTGCTATATTTTAATTTAATCGTAAAGAATAACACATTTATACTAAAAAACGAATTTTTAGATATCTTAGTGGCACTAAAACATTATGTCTTTAGCATCCAAATGCACCCACTTTGATTTGCTAGCTATATGGAAAATCAAATTGCCGATAGTTTTACTAAGCTTCTAGTTCTTGATAGATTTTCACATATTCGAAGAGGTTTGGAAATTCTAAATGAAATTAAAATATGTGGCTAATATGTTTTTGTGTTCTTTGGTTGATAAAACTATTGTATTATGCCTTTTTTTTTTTTTATCACAAAATTCAAAATTTTATTAAAAATGGGGAAATGAACGTTCGATCGACAGAAAGCTGGAACTTTCCTATGCGGACGTCTAAATCTTTCAAGAGGACGTCCGGTTGAGCATAAATCAAGTTTTAAGTATTTGAAATATGCTATGATATATAATGTGGTCTATTATGTTTTGATAT
Source organism: Osmanthus fragrans (assembly GCA_019395295.1). Taxonomy (NCBI): domain Eukaryota; kingdom Viridiplantae; phylum Streptophyta; class Magnoliopsida; order Lamiales; family Oleaceae; genus Osmanthus; species Osmanthus fragrans. The sequence goes on from CM033343.1 coordinate 29,022,446, forward strand.
CAATTGTTCAATTTTATTGATAAGTTTCAAAAAGAATGATGGTGGTCATTATACTTTTGAAAATAATGCCAAAAGAAGAATCACTGAAATTATTGGTAATCACCTATTTCCCTTTATTGAAAAATGTTCTCTTAATAAATAACATAAAACATAAAATATTTAGTTTTTAATCAATTGTTTGATAAATGTTATCATATCAAATTTGATTCTTCCAAATTGTTCTTTTTTTTTCTCTTTCTCTAAACATCAATCTGTAAATGATTATGTACAAGCAATGTTACTCTTAGGGTGTTTTTGATTGACTTTATTTTTCTTGAAAAATATTTTTTTCATCCAAATTCCTACTTTTGAAATGTTTGATTGACATTTTTTAATGAAAAATATTTTCAAAAAGTTGGTCACATAACCATATTTTCTTTAAAAACAAGGAAAACATTTTCTTTAGGAAGATGTATATTTTTATTTTTCAGGTCATTTACACACTCTCTCTCATCTACCCTTTTGTCTTTCATCTACCTATCAATAAAAATAGACAAGTGTAACATTATTAGATTGAAAATTAAATCAATAAAACACATTTAATTAATAATTTCAATACAATTATTTTCTTTCTATACAAATTTCAAATTTACAATTAAATACATCTTTCGGCTTAGCTTAAACAGACCAGCTACAGCTAGTTATTAGTTACTGATGGGGACGTCAATGGGCTTTGGGCTCCTAACCCACATTGCTAAAATTTGCCCATTGTAGTGCTGAAAGTTGGGGAATATTAGACACCATACAAGAAATGGAAAATTTTAAATATATCCTGCGAAGAATTTTTTTTTTCCCTGGCTGTTTGCTTATTAACATAGAGAATACATGAGGTTATAAGTGTTAAGATTTGGAGGTCCATTTTAAAAGGTCAACCTTATAAGAGGAGTAGCCCCAAATCTTTTATAAATTGATTAATATTTTCATCACCAGCTAATGTGGGACTTTAATACGCCCCCTCACGCACAACGTGGACCATGTCAAACAACTGTGCATAAATCGATATTGAAGGCACCCAATATTGTAAAACTGGACTTGCTCTGATACCATGTTAAAATTTGGGGGTCCATCTTAAAAGGTCAACATTGTTAAGAGGAGTAGCCCCAAATCCTTTATAAATTGATTTATATTTTCATCACCAGCCAATGTGAGACTTTAATAATAAGATGTTCAGTTTTATAAATCAATTAAATAACAAAAAATAAAAATCATGTACTTCAGATGTTTTAAGATTAATAAAATGTAACATGTTGATAACTTTGGAATTTGGACTGGCTGTGACAATGTCTAGGAAGTCATGTTTCTTGTTTATAAACTAAAACATTATGGAGCTACAAATACCTTCAAAATGAGTCACAATATGCACAACATGCATGCGACTAACCCCTTTCTTTTGGACTCGAGTCTGAAAGAAGGGTTCCTTTAATACACTTCTTTGAATGGAGTTCTAGTTTCCATTACGATTATCTAGTTTCAATTGGTTGAATCCCTTTAAACCATTTCATTGATGAGTTGGATGGCTTTGGGCTTTGGACGTGATGTGACATTGTCTAGGAAGCCATGATTTTGAGTCGAACATAAGCAACTAATGGTTCGACAAATTCGTCTCTATAATATAGGAACATACTTGAAGTGGGATTAGGGCCTTTGGTCTAGGCTTGTAGTGGATTTCACATTTGATGATATAGAGAGGATTGAATTTGTATCCAGGGCCGATCCTGATTTGGTGAGCCATTGAGATTTTCGGGGTTGTAAGCCTATAAGACTCTCTCCACCGCCACTGTCGCCACCACCGTTGGTAGCGGCAACCCAGAATCACCACAAGCGATTATTCTTGCACATGTCCTTTGTTAGGTATTTTGACCCAAAGACCACAAACAACAATAAATTGAACCAGGCACACAATAAAAACAATAAATATCACAAGAAATTGTTCACTCAATTCAGCTAAACCTAATCTAGGGAGTTTAGAGACAAGCTCGTCACTAGTGCAAAAAACCTTCAAAAGAGAGTGTACAATTAGTATTAAACTAAATCAAAATCAGATTTGGTCATCGATCCAAAGAGATCTCGCAAATAATCAACCCTAGTCAACCTTGATTACAAGAACCCTTTCAATCGACTTAGTGCAGATTTTTCAGCCAATAATCAAGTTTAAAACGCCTCACACAAGTTCTACCATGGGCTAATAACCCAATATAATTACAGATTTACGACCAATATTACATATCGAAGAAAGTAATGAATACAAATGCAAATAGAGAGAGAAAGAACTAAAAAAATCAAAGAACGGAAGACTGAATGAATGAATGAAAACTCGAGACCCTTCATTCACCAAATGGTTTAGTGGTTACTCTCAATCATTGGATCTATCCAACGGTCCAAATCGCCTAGCACAACTCAAATGAACAAGATTCAGCCAGTAAAAGGATGCCAACTATCCATCAACTCAAACAACAAAGTAGAAAATAGTTTTAGACTCATAGAGTTGTGATTTGAGAAACACGACTTTGTTGGAATTGGTTAAATATAAATATAAAAAGGTGACTTTGGGTCAATTTCGATCAAATATTTCGACTTGATTCGATAGTCAAATTATGAAAGTAAATATGATAACTTTCTACTCGTCGAGTAGATCGTCGTAATATATTTGAAATCTTAAAATCAGTTTCAGATGAATGAGAAATTATGGTCCAAAATTTAAAGGAAAAGTCAAAATTCAGCATGTGTGGCTGCTGCTCAAACGGCAGGCTAGCGACAAGGATTTTGCTTTTGTCGCCCGGGCAAAGATCTAGCGGTAGGAGAGTGACAGGTTGAGTTGCAACCTTTCATGAAAATGCTGAGTGTGGGGTGTGTCTCTCTAACCACACCACTTCAGCTTCTATATATAAGACCCCTTGGGACGTTTATTTGAAATTCTATATCATTTTTTCATTTTATGTTGCATAAAGCACTTCATCAAAAGTGGTTTTCTTTGCATAAAATTCATTGACGTAATCGTTATATCTTGGGAGATGATTGTCAATAAACCATTAGCACCGATATGAGGCAAATTTTTCTCAAGGACAAGTTAAGTGTCAAACACTTAGCTCGGTCAATCGCATCACTTGCATCTCCTCTTTCTTCTTTCTTCTTACTGATTTCATTTTGTCTTAGTATTTGATTACAAAAATTGACTTACATTCTTTTGATTTCATGTAAGGTTTGAATTAAAGAATGTAATGGTTTTATTTAAAGAATGGAAACGATTAAATCCATCGTCACGTATTCGACTTCAATAATTATCATTTTGCCTTCTCAAATCCCATTTGGGTAAGTCGAAACTATGTTCGATTTTGTGCATGTAAAAGGTACATTTTGAGAATATAGCGTATGCATATTATCGGTGTAATATCTCTAACAATCCTAAGATGAATCGTTTCCATATATTTATATAATTCATTAATCTAGTATTAAATGGATTAGATTATCAAATCTGGTTGCATGAATTCGACGTCGATTTATGTGTTATGCTCGGATGGAGTTTTTTTGCGACCTAAAAAAAAAAAATTGAACAGGTGCATACATGAGAAACTATTATTTTATTATATGAATTGTGATTATATGGTTACAATTGTTAATCAATATATATGGCTGTCAGTACGTGTCTTTCCATAAATTAGTCAAGGACCATGTAGTTGGTTGGTTTATTTTGAATAAGCATGTGGTTTTTAAGGCAGTTTATTAAATGATGACTCTTCATTTTTTTATTTTCTTTTGAAAAACCAAATTTATTAATCATCAAGATAGCAAGTTACGGATACTAGGAGGAGTTTCCTTCAACACAATTCTCTCATCAAAGAGTTTAAGTGCTTCCTTAGCTAATGTATGAGCAACCACATTCACCTTCCTAGGTGCATGACTAACAGACCAAGAATGAAAATAATCAAGCATGTTCTTCGCGTCCTGAATCAGTAGACTGGGGTAATTCCTAAATTCTGCATCGCCATTCAATCCCTTAACAACGTTAAGCACATCACCTTCTAAAACGATCGACTTCAGCTCAAGCTGTTTACACAGAGACACAGCTTCCAAAACTCCTGGGGATTCAGCCAAAAAGGCGTCCGGAAAAACAATTTTTTTGGACAAAAGCAAGGCTTTAAGATTTCCATTCCAGTCTCTCACAGCAACACCGATCCCAACACGACAATTAACCGAGTCTACCGCCGCGTCCCAATTAATCTTATAGATATTCAAAGGAGGAGCATACCAGAATTGAGGAATCTGGACCCCTTTCTTAATGGTTCTAACCGACAAGGAATTCCCGTTTTTGTACTCCATCGCAAGTTGACGAGCTCTGCTTGAGATAGTAGCTGGGTCGTCAAATTTATCCTCAAACACAAAGGAGTTCCGTCTCTTCCAGATCTTATGTATCGTGGCTGTAAAAAATTCCATCTTGTCCTTAGTCAACGTAATGAATAAGTGGCAGCCTAGATGTTTGAAATGCAACGGCTGGAAAGCCATTTTCTGTAATTTTCGTAAGCTAGAACCCCAAACATCTTGGGCAGCAGCACACAACCACAATACATGAACCACATACTCCTCTTCCCGTTGACAAATCGGACACAGGGGGGACTCTCTAATTTTCCTTCTGCTCAGGTTTAGATTTGTAGGTAAAGATTCATGGGTTGCTCGCCACAAAAACATTTTGCATGCATTAGGAGCCCTGAGCCGCCATATTTTCCCCCAGACTTCATTTTGAGTGTTGCTATATGAACATTGTCCAGCTAAATCATTTTTCATCTGACTGATAAGATGGTGTGCACTTTTGACTGTGAATTTACCATCCTTCGTACCCCTCCAAATAAGTTTATCCGGGCTGTTGTAGAGACTAACTGGAATCTTGCTAATAATATTAGCTTCCGACTCGTAGAAAATTTCAGAAACTAAGTGCATATTCCAAGTTTTTGATTTTCCATCTATGATCTCTCTCACTCTGCCGTTCCATATCCGGTCATGTAGGGGAGATTGAATTTGATAGGTGGATGCTTGGGGATCCATTTGTCCTTTCGATCATCACTGATTCGCCATTCTCTATTCACCAGAATAGTCCTTCTCTCAACACGTCTTTAGCATCGGAAAGACTCTTCCAAATGTAGGAGGTGTTGCTACCAATTTTGCTATTCATAAAATCCGTTCTCCGGTAGTATTTTGCCTTAAGCACCTTCGCCGTCAACGAGTCTAGATTTTGGGTTAGCCTCTAGCCTTGTTTTGCCAGTAAAGTTACATTGAAATTCTTAAAATCTCTATAGCCTAGCCCTCCAACACTTTTGGATGTACCTAACAAGTTCCAAAGAAGCCATTGCATCTTGGTTCTGTCTCCTCTATTTCCCCACCAAAAATTCTTAACTTGCCGATTTATAGCTTGAAGGATGGTATGCGGCAGTTTAAAGATACCCATACAATATGTTGGTATAGCTTGGATAATGGCCTTTAGAAGAACTTCTTTACCTGCTAGTGAAATAAACTTCACATTCCAACTATACATTCTGCTTCTAATCGAGTCAAGCACCGATTTGAATGCTGTCATTTTGTTCATTCCTACATAAGCTGGCAAACCCAAATATTTCTCAAAGGATTTCGCTTCTCTAACTCTGGTGGCATGTAGAACTGCGGATTTGATTTCCTGCCTTGTGTTATTGCTAAAATAAATGGAAGTCTTCTCCATATTTAGACGTTGCCCCAATGCTTGTTAGAAAGAATTCAGTAGGTAGGAGAGCCTCTACCATTCCAGCACATTTGCCTTGCAGAAAATTAAGCTATCGTCTGCAAAGAATAAGTGGTTAACTAACAGGTTGCCTCTTGCAAATGGAAAGCCAGAAATGATCCCTTTTACCTCTGCTTTATCTAGTAAATTGCCGAGCACTTCTGAGCAAAGAATGAAAAGGTAAGGGAATAGAGGGTCCCCTTGCCTTAGCCCTCTCGTGGGTTGGAACTGTCTTTGCGGTTCTCCATTGATGATCAGGGAGTATTTCACAGTCTTGACACAATGCATGATAAGCTCAATCCATCGCTCACCAAAGCCAAGTTTCCACAATAACTTCTACAAGCTCCACTCGATGCAGTCGTATGCCTTGCTCATGTCTAGTTTGAGAGCCATGTAGCCTTCTTTCTTTCCTTTTACTCGGTACTTCATAGAATGTATTGCTTCATAAGCCACTATAATGTTATCAAAGATCGGTCGTCATGGGACAAATGCGCTCTGTGCTGGAGAAATAATATCAGACAAGAAAGGTTTAAGCCTGTTAGCCAAAACTTTTGATACCACTTTATAAAGAACATTACACAGACTAATAGGTCTAAAATCAAATACAGATAAAGGATGTTTTTTTCTTAGGAATCAAGACAATAAAAGTTTCATTAATCTCATTGATGCCTTGCTTCGTGGCAAAAAGCTCATTTACTACTGCACAAAGACCTTTTCCAATGATTCCCAGTTGTCTTGATAAAAACCCGCTGAGAAGCCATCAGATCCAGGGGTGCTTATCGGTTCCATATCAAAGACTGCTAGGTTCACTTCTTCATGAATGCAGGATTTCTGTAACTGGTCATTTATGTCAGGGGATACTTTGGTCTCCATGTCTTGAACCACTTCTTCAATGCCAGACGAATTAGAGGTTTAAAATAATTGTTGATAGAAGAGTTGAAATGTGTTACTGATCTTTTCCTGATTGGTGGTCATTTCCCCCTTTCATTTGAGATGCTCCTGATGGTATTATGTTTCTTCCTTTGAGTCGCACATTTATGGAAATAGGATGTGTTCTTATCCCCACACTTAAGCCACATTTGTTTAGATCGCTGCCTCCATTTGATTTCTTCATCTTCTAGTAATGTATCAACTTGATTCTAAATGTCTTTAATTCTACCATTCAAGTCCCATTGGTTAATGCCCTGCAGTGACCGAAGTTTCTGCATGCAAACTTTTAACTCCTTCTCAGCAGCACCTACACGATATCTGGCCCAACGCTCAACTTTCTCCTTGCAACTCACTAAACCTTCTTTGAAGCAACAAAAAAGACTACTATGTTCCCTTGGGATTGGCCAGGCACTCTCAATAATGTCTTTGCACTCCTGTTTCCCCGACCAAATGGCCTCATAAGGGAATATCTTGGGAGCACGTAATTTCAATTAATCGGGGCCGTTATTGTAGTAAATTAGAAGGGGATTATGGTCCGAGCTGACATCTGGTAGCACCTGCACTTCACAATTGCTAAACAAAGATGAGAAGAATGAATTAGCAATAGCTCTATCCAGCCTCTCTTTCGTGAAGGACCTCCATTCCCTCTTGTTGCTCCATGTGAATTTAGAACCGACAAAACCCAAATCAATAAGTTCACATTCATCTAGCACCTTGCAGAAATTTTCCATTTGAGAAAAGGGTCTATTCGTAGTGCTTGACTTCTCACTTAAATGGAAAATTTCATTAAAATCCCCCATAATCAGCCATGGGGATGGGCTGGCAGGGTTTAATCTTCTCATGAGCTGCCAACTTTCCTGTCTTCTTTCTGTAACTGGGTTGCCATAGAAATCTGATAATACCCACGGTGAACAGGCATTACTATTCGAAATTTGTAAGGAAATATGACTTCGAGAAAAATTGAGTATCGAGGCTCTAACGTCTTCCCTCCAAGACATTTCCAAACCTCCACTCCTTCCAACACAATCCACAACAAAACAATTCTCAAAGTTAAGCTTTACCCTTATCCTCTCCATTTTGTTTTTTTGAAGCTTGGTTTCGGAGAGAAAAACCACACTTGGGACCTTCTCCTTCACCAATTGGGAAGTTCACGAACTGTTCGAGGGTTCCCAAGCCCTCGGAAGTTCCAACATAGAATATTCATGGTGAGAGGCAGGGTTGCGCTGCCATGGAAAAATCAATTTCTTCATCATTCAGCCCCCATCTTCTCTTTAGTGGCGAAATCTCGATCTCTCCTGCCACTTTTCGTTTTTGGGCTATATTATTGTCTATATTCCTTTTAGTATCAATAGTTTGTAGGGGTGTTACCTTTGGGCTTGGTCTAACTCTTTTTTTCCAAGTCTTTCCACTGGTCGGGCCAATTCTATTTATTAAAACTTGTGGGCTCAAGCTTGTCTCCAGTTGGGCCTGTTCTTGATTGGGCTTCAGTGGCGGTGACACTGAAAATGCACGTGGTCGTTCTCTTTGTAGTCCACCAGCACTTTCCTTGGTCAAGAATTCATTGAATAACTCAGATTCCATATAAATCGCTGCACAAATCATTTTGCTGGATTTCGGAATTATCTTCCATGGAAATTGGCACTGAATCCGCGGCTAATCCCAGATTTTTCGTCGTTTGCAAGTTGTATCCATTCAGTTCTGAATTCCTCCCATCTTGGCCGGGAACCTCGCTGTGATTATGCTTCAGCTGGACAACCTGAACATGGACTCTTTCTGTCGGTGGATTATGCACTTCTGGTTTCTTTCCATTTGCCCGTAGCCACGTACCGTACTACTGCTCCAAGCCACCTCATGTAGCTGCTCCTTGATCCTTCATTTTGCACCGTCCAGAGTAATGTTTGAATAAGCCACAATGATAACAAAATTTTGGTAGTCTTTCGTATTTAAATGGGATCCAGTATTTGGTCCACTCAATGTTGAGAAACCTACCCTTGGAAAGAGGCTTAGATATATCGATAAGCACTTTAATCCTTTGGAACTTGCCCAGGCAAATTCCACTACAATTCGTATCAACATTGAGTACCTTACCCAGACTCAAACCAATGTCGTTACCTATTTTTTGGTTCATCCCGGCAAAAGGAATCTCGTGGCATTGAATCCAGAAAATTTCTTCTTTAAACTAAATGTCTTTAATTGAGACGACATTCTCACAATCTTGTAAGCAAGGCAGTTGTTTATCGAAGGACCAAGGCCTACCCTTCATTATTCTCTTCTCGTCTTCTTTCATCTTCAGTTTAATAAAAAAATTGTTGTGACCCATTTCCTTGATGGTTGCTTTCCCTACCACTTGCCACACTCTCAGCATTGTGTTCTTCAAAGCCTCCTTATTTACCTCTCGATCCGAAACCACACAGAATTCTATGCATTTCTTACTTTTCTCTGCTGATAAAAGAACTTTTTCCTTCCCAACGTCCACCTCTTGTTTCTCGTCCTCGGTTAACCTCAAATTCTCATACAAGAAAGACAAATCCTTCTCCATTCCAACCACCCCAACAGACAAGAAATCCAAAGGGAGAAAGACCCCTACAGACAAGAAATTCAAGGGGATCAGCACACCAACAACGGTGACCAGCGTGGGGATTTTGCTACCTAACTAAACAAAAGGGACTCTTCATTTTCTAAATGGTTTATAATGTTTAAATTAAAGAATGTAATGGCCTTTATTTAAAGTATGGAAAGGATGGAATTCGTCATCAAGTATTTAACTTCGGTAATTATCATTTCGCCTTCTCAAATCCCATTTTGGTAAGTTGAAACTATGTTTGATTTCGTGCACGTAAAAGGTACATTTTTAGAATATAATGAATGCACATTATCGGTGTAATATCTTCAACAACTTTATATCTTTCTACTGGGGCAAAGACGTCGTAATCCTCTTCTCGGGTTGGCCCGACCATCACTCGGTAATGTATGCATTGGCTTTGGTGTTTGTTTTTGTTTTGGCTGTTTTTGTTGAATTTTTATCAAACCTTAATCTTATCAAACCAGGGTCCAACCGTGTCACAGCGGTTTTTTTAAGACATGGTTTCATAGAATTCGAGCCGGCTTTGGATAAATGGTGATGTTGGCTTATTGCAGCTGTTTTGGGCCATGCAATTGGGTACTTGATTTTCGAAAGTCAGATCAGTAAGAATGACTCGGGAATAGCTTAAGAGAAAATTTCAAAAACACAAGTGTTTCAACTTTCAAATTCAAAATCCAGGTATGAAAGTTATTTAATAAAAAATCAGGTATCAAATTAATTAATATATAAATCATATATTTATTCCAAACCCTAATTGATTTCTCTATCTCGCTCTCTCTCCCTCTACCACCGCAATCGCCACCATCGTTGGCGCAACGCTTTTCCTCTCTCGTCGCTCTCTACCCTGTCCCTCACACATAAACAACATCGTCAATGTAGACAACCGCTTTACAACGCTGGTGGGCTCCACCACGTCGCTTGTATCTTCCTCAATAGTGACGTCGTCTATACAGTCGAAGGATGTTCAAAGGAAAGTGGGCGGCACAGGAGGAGTTGACCAAGATCGGGGAGCTATTGAGTTTGGAGGTGACTTATGATAAATCTGTGAAGGTGAATCGGTGGCGGATTTTGTGTTCGCCGAGGTAAATCGGGAAGTGAAGTTGGTGTTTGCTAAGGTGAATTTGTGGAAGTTAAACGGACTGTGTGCGGTGGTTGGGTGTGGTGGTGTACCGTGACCTATGGTGCTTGATCTGTGACGGTGGTGTCGTGGTGATATTTTTGTTGGACTTGTTGGTTTTTGGAGTACTTGTAGTCTTTCATGTTTTGGTGTCGAGGCAGCTTTTGTTGGACGTGGTGGTGTCAGTGTTGATGGTGTAGTGATTAAATATTGAGGGTTAGATGCAGTGGTGATGGGTGGTGGTGGCTGTGGTGGATCTAGTGGTTGGGGTGGGGTTTATTGAATTTGGCGGTAGTTTGGAGGTGTTTTGGTGTCGTTTGGGGGGGGGAGGTTTAGGTGGTTTTTTAGTTGTGTAGGTAGAGGTACTGGCGGCAATGGTGGATCTGACGACAATTTTGTTGATGGTGCAGGTGGACGTGGTGACGGCGGATGGTGATGGTGGTGGTGTTGTGGTACTGGCGTGGGTGGTCACAAGTGGTGGTAGTGTTGGTGGCGTTGAACCAAATATTTGGCTGTTGGTTTTAATCACTGCTTGTCTGACGACATAGGCAGCAACGAGTTTCTCTTATTGATCGATCTTTATGGGGGTCGAGATTCGGGGCTTCTAGTGTATGTGACCAATTATTTATTAATCTATGACCAAACATTCAACTGTGACCTAAAAATTTGATAATGTGTGACTGAAAAATTTTTGTGACCAACTAATTGAAAAACTGTTACCTACAATTTGTGATCTCAAAATAAACGGTGACCTGTAAAATTTTTCTCGAAATAATCTGTGACTTAATAATTTGATAATGTGACCAATAAATAATTTATGACCTTAATTATAAATCTGTGACCATTAATTGTATAATTGTGACTTTATTATATTTAATTAATAAATATATTTAATTAATTATATATAAACCTGATTTTTGAATTTTTAAACTATATACCTGATTTTTGAATTGGTGTAAACTATACACCTTAATTATGAATTTTTCTAATAGCTTAATTGCGACTTGGATCAGGATCCTGAAGAGATATGATGATAGCTTTGAGCCCCCAATTAAATTCACAAGCCCACAATTTGTTCATGCAATATAAAATAATGGTTCAACGATTATAATTTGTTAATGTGTTTCATTGTAACTCAGAGAATTTATTTACACGAAATCAAGATAATAATTCCGTTTAAATACAAAGACACAGGAATCTCTAATTATCGTGACTTTGCACCCTGGCTCGGGGCATACTTTCAAAATACTATTTGTTCGAGGCATGTAGGTCGTCCTACACATATAGACTTCAATTATTATTTTTCATAATATAAAATCAAAAAAGAGTTTTGTTATAGGAACATAGTGGATGACCCCCCACACACACGTAGGGGGTCGGCAATTTTTTAATTCGCACAGGAACCACAAGCAATGTGAGAGACAATCGATCAAGGTGTCAAAAATTTTAGGGCAAACTAGCTTTATTAACCAAGAAAGAGTTTTGCTACGCGAATATAAGGGATGACAGAACATATACACATGGCGGGTCTGCAGATTTTTAATTTACACAGGACTCACACGCAATGTGGGTGTCGGTCAATCGAGGTGTCAAAGTTTACCTCATCTTCAATGTTCTCAAGTACTTGATTGATGTGATGGGATAATCAATCATGGATGCAATTATTACCAAAATTTAACTTTGCTTCAACGTTACTTGTAAATATTTATATAACCTAATGATAATAGTTATGAATACTGAATAGCAGACAAGAGATATAACTTGTGTTCCAAGCTTCCATTATAGCCCTTTGTTTATATCCCACTTATAAGTACTTGAAGCAGGCCAAGAATTTAGCTCAGAATAAGCAATTCTGGAAATCAAAATTTCCAAAAATAATTCATAAAGCCTATTCCCATGAATTTCTCTGGATATCCTCCCTCAAACTTCTGGAATTCCTATATAATGAGATTGTTCCCAGGATGGCCAGATCATCAAAACCTAACTGATTACTGCTTCTCTATATTTCTTGTATTTCTTTTGGCTTTCACTGCAGAGTTTTGTTCATTGTATCCAATTCAGAAGCAAATAGATTCAAAGGTTGCATTGTTAAATCATGCCGGAATGCGAGCCCTTGAGATGTTTATGTCTTATTTGGCCGTCGTAGCTGTCATCACCACCGATTTCGTGTTTTTTCTGGCCGCTGTCGCCGGCCACGGAGTTGGAAATTTTGTTGGGAAAATGTATCAGTTTCAGATTGAACAAGCTATGGCTGCATCGCAAAGTGAAGATAGCTTTGAAGTTACAAAATTTTGATATTAGAATACTGTTTTTACTTTTATCAGTCCACATTTCTGTCTTTTCTCCCATTTATTTCATATGCGTATACGCTATGCCTATGCTTGCATGTAATTATTGAAGATAAGTAAACGAATTACTTCATTATTTAATAGCACCCTTGGTAAGAACTGTGATCGCATACGGATTTACCCAAGTGGTGAACCGGGGGAAGGCGACCATTCCTCAAAATTAGTCGTGCAAAGTATGGACACCTGAGTTACCAAAAAAAAAGTATTAAATGGGACTAGATAAGATTTTAACTTTCTTTTTCTTATTTTATTTGAAATCTTAATTATCATTTCTTTTATTTTTAGAGGGGTAAGTTGCCAAAAAAAAAAAGCATCCTGGAAAAAAAAAATCAACATAATGTGTTAGGATTTTGAAATTAGCCTCAGCGAAAATGAAGTTTAGACATCTTCAAGTGACTCTTTATCAACAACTAGTAGATTATTGTTGAAAGTAGTAAAAAAAAATGAATGATTTAATTTTTAATTAATTATAATTAGACAAAATAAATAAAGGTATATTAGTAAACAAACAAAACAAAATAATCTCAATAAAGAAACGAAACTATATAATTGGAACAAGAAAATAAGAAAAATCAATCTATATGACATCAATGGCTATTGATTGGCGCATTATGGTGGCAGTGGTGATGTAAGAGTTACCTATGTCATAAATTTGCCGCGTAATCTACCTTATTTTCATTCTCATTGACATTTCTGGATGGTTAAGAGACAAAGTTAGTTACTGAACGATCAGTACTCAATTAGACTTAAGTACCCTTCTTAAACACTCGATTAGCCAAAGGGAAAGTTTCACAAGTGTATATGAATAAAAATCAATCACTAAAAATACTGCAATGAATATTAATATATCCTTCTTACTTAATTTGGGATATATTATAATAAAAATACTAACCTTTAGCCTTCCATAATCTGAATTGTAACTGAAATTTCTCTCACCAATCACCATTCACAGGGCTGAAACTTGGGCTGTAGCTGAAAACATGGGATTTCAAATTTCAATCTGGTAAACACTGCGGTTAGTGCGGTATGTGAATTTCAATTAGGATTCGTTATTCTCACTTCCATCCTTCGTTCCACAAACTGTATTTGATTGGTAATATATTGCATAAACTGTATTCATCTGGCAACTCGAAGGCAATATGTTGTTGTTGCTGTGATAAGTAGATTACACGACTGGGTGGCTGAAAAATCACCTTCTCTCTGCAACAAAACATGTTTTCATGATATCCGACTGGTATTCCGAAAGGGGTTTGTGCCTCAAAACAGATTAGAGTGCCGATTCTGGATATAAAAAAAAAAAAAAAAAAATCTTTTTGGATCAATAACGACGGACTTGGGCACGTGTTCAAGTCTTGTTAGGGTGAGGGTGGGACAAAACTACTTGAATGGTAGCATTCCAAATGGGTTCATTTACTAGCCTGAGCTAAATTTTCTTGAATTGCAGAACAAATATTGTGTGAATTAGTATCGCGTTTCGGGTTACAGATGTCCCTCAATCGATTTTCCGTTTTAGCGATAATGTGTAACATTACCGAGGATGAGTTGTGATTTTTCTTTGGTGATATATGTTCTGAATTCGTTGGTATTTCAATTAATGGAGAAAAAACTGATTTGGGTATTGTTAGTTTCCAGTTAATAGGTTATTGCTTTCTGGTTATGAAGATAACATATTATTTTGGAGATGAACTGCAGATTTTCTGGGTTGCTATGTGTTCTGATCTGAATGAATACACCTCATTACCTGATCATATCCATCAAATTGTTAGTTGACCCATAAGTCCCCCATTGCCAATATTTGATAGATTTAAAGAAGTCTTCGCATATTATCAAGACAAAAAAGGTTCAGGGAAATGTTCAGCCGCGCTAGACGACATAAAGCACAATGAGCAATTAAAAGGAAAAAATTATCGGTCTTGCTCTTCTGCCTCCTTATTTGCAACTTGAATTGATTTGAAGCAAAGGAGTTCGCACATGTATGTGATCTGGAAGATTGCATCAGATTCCCATAACGTTCTCGTTTTGTCGTAATGTAACGGGTTGTTTATGATACAACATTCACTATGATTGTGATGTTTTTCCACAAGACATTGATTCGAGGTTAATGATTTTTATGCGTTTTACTTGTTTAAGAGTCGTGCGTACTATCAAAGGAGCATAAACTTTATGCTTAACAGTCGAAGTTGTGTTGGACACTAACAATTACCCACGCTTGGGCATTGATGGCATTTCCTGTTCAAGAGCTAGTAGGATTTGATCAAGTACTTCTACATGAAGATAAATGTCTCTTGATTCCACTTGTACCGAAATCCAATAAGAGCTTCGGATTAATGTCCAACTCTATGTACTGCATTGATTTGATTGGTTTTTGTGATAATTTCATTAAGAATTTGATCCAACTCTGTAAACACATCAGACATGTTGTTTATTTCCTCTTATTTTGGTTTTGGTTGAATGTTGAATGAAATGTTCTTAAAAAATTCTTTATGAATAAGGGTACAGCTTGTGTTGTGCACAATAATAGAGAACTCATCACCTTTGTTGGCTAAAAGTGTAATGTGAAACATCAAACATATTTTATCCTTTTCATATGTGAAACATCTTAAACAAACATAAACAAATAAAAAAAAAAAAAGATAACAAACAAATGCAGGTGAAGATGAGATTATTGATCCAAAGAGACCTGAGTGCTTCAAGTTAAACTGCAGGTAACATCCATTCCACAAATGTGATCTATGAAAAAACGATTTTGTTCGGGTAAACAACACACCGTACACCACAGTTATGATAAAATACATCTAGACAACTTAACAGAAAAATTCAACAAAATGAAATGGTTTTTTAGTGTCGTCTGGGCCTTCATCGACTTGCATACCTTTCTCACGCTCCTCAAAACTAGATCATAGTCAGTTTCATATTGAACGATGTGCTTTTGGTTCCCATAGTTGTTTAGTTGAGAAGCCAAGTATGTCTTTGTGATATTTGGAACGAATTTTTCTGGCATATCATGAATCTTCTGGTTGATCATAAATTCGGCACACATTATCAGAAAAATACCATTGTCGTGGCTTCAATAATAATACATGTAATGTTAGATGTAACAATTAATGTCATTATTATATTGGCAGACGAAACCTCAAACTGAATTGGATGATGAGTTTTAAAAATTGAATCATTTCAACATGGTGTCATCCTATAATCCGCCATCTTCTGCTCACTCTAGCAACCAAGGTTCCCACAATTAGTAAGTTAGATGCTAGCATTCCTTTAACTGATCTGCCCGATGTAGAAGAAGATATGTACTCAAAATATTTTACTTGATCTATTACCATAACAAAGAATTTCATTAATTGATTGGCCGAGAGGGTTGGATTCACATTTAGGTTATAAACATAATTAATTGGTTGGGATGCGACTAGCAGATTTTGTGTATTGTATAGAATATTTCTTGTTTTTTGATTTAGGAACTTCTTGCTTCTGTTGTAGAAAGGTAAAAAGGGGATGTTTGAGGAATTTGGAGCGAGAATTGGGGTGGGGCAAGAACTGGGGTGATTAATGGGGTGCATATTTGTTGGACTCGTTTATGCATTTTTCTATTAGATATGGAAATGAATGTATTCTACAATTTTCATTTATACTACAAATATTGTAGTATATTTGGTGAAAAAAATATTGGACGATACATGAACTGAGATATCGCAGCAATCTTTTACTTTCCATATTTTTCCTTTGTTATGTTTTCTATTTTAGCACCACCATATCAATTGTAATGTTTAAGATACCTTATGGCTGTAGACTTCTTGCTATATATTTCCACCTTGTGAACAACTGGACATAATAAAATTCAAGCATTTTACTGCCTCTTTGTAATTTAACATGGTATCAGAGCAGTTTCGATCCAAAATAAATTAACCTTTAAATTTCATCTCCGGCGAGCGGCCTTGTGCCGTTCGTCCGGCCAGAATTTTTTTTTCTCTTCTTCAGAATTTCTTTTTAATTTCTCTCTCTCCCCCGTTCAGTCAACCCCTGCCTCGTAAAGAAGAGCTAGTTCATGAGCCTTGTTCAGAGTAGTAGGTTTTGAAAAATCCATAACTTACCTCTACCCCTCGACAAGATGCCAAAGCCTCCATCTCTGCCAAAGCCTCCATCTGTTCACAAATTTAACTGAACCCAAAGGCTAAGAAAAATCGAAGGTTGCTTTGGAGAGTCAAACATTACGGTTGTGAGAAAAATTGTGCTGCTGAAATTTTAAAAAAGAAAAGGAGAATTGGAGTCTATCTTTTGGTAGTCAACAACTACGGCTGCTGAAGCAATTAAAAGGGGGGCTGGAATTGAATTCTTCAATTAATAAAATTGGTGGCTGCAAGATACATATACCCGCATCTGTTTAATCTCTCTCTGGACTTGATTCAGCAAGTTGCCAACTACAAACAGCTCAAAAAGGGTGCTAATGAAGCGACTAAGACACTGAACAGAGGTATTTTTGAGTTCGTTGTGATGGCTGCCGACACAGAGCCTCTTGAGATCCTTCTTCACCTTCCACTTCTTGCCGAGAATAAAAATGTGCCATATGTTTTTGTCCCATCAAAGCAAGCTCTTGGTCGTACATGTGGAGTTACGAGACCCATGGAGAGGGAGTTCAAAGAAGATGGCAGATGCTAATGGTTGTGGTGTGGTCGGCGGCGTAGAGTGCTATAAGGCTTCTGTGATTGGTGTAGTTAATGGGCTCATGGGCTAGTTAATTTGTTTGACAGAATTTTTGGGCTGTTTTCGGTGGGTTGGTCTTATTATTGGACTAGAGTCTTTGGGCTGTGAGGATTTTACTTATTCAGGGTTAAATCTGTTGTGGGCTGATTTCTTTTGTGTATGGGCTGCAGTATTTATTTTCTTTGGACTGCTTTATTTAAAAAAAAAAACAGCTTTGGAGGTTCGATACCTTGAACTTTACCGGCACTCACTCTGCCTCTTAAACAAACTAAAGGTTTTTTTAAAATTTTGGAGGGTCGGTACCTTGAATTTTACCGGCACTCCCCCTACCTCTTAAACAAATTAGAGGTTTTTTTTCAAAAATAAAATAAAATAAAATAAAATTTGGAGGGTCGATACCTTGAACTTTACCAGCCCTTCCTTTGCCTCTTAAACAAACTAGAGGTTTTTTAAAATTTTGGAGAGTTGGTACCTTGAATTTTACTGGCATTCCCCTTGCTCCTTAAACTAACTAGAGGTTTTTTTCAAAAAATAAAAATAAAAAATTGGAGGGGTCGGTACCTTGAACTTTATCGGCCCTTCCCCTGCCCCTTGAAAAATTCGGGATTTTCTTATTTTCATATCGAAGTTTGACTCGGTTCTTGGGTTTGAAGTTGAGCAATATTGAATTCTTGATTTCTGGGTTCTTTGAAGATGATAATTCGACAGTTCAGCTAACTCGTAATGACAAGTTGGGCATTCGTAATCTCCATGCTTCAACTTTAGGGAGTGTATTGGACGATACATGGGCTGAGAAATCTCAGCAATCTTTTACTTTCCATATTTACCATTTGTTATGTTTTCTATTTTAGCACCACAATATCAATTGTAATATTTAAGATACCTTATGATTGTAAACTTCTTGCTATATATTTCCACCTTGTGGACATAATAAAATTCATGTCTTTTACGGCCTCTTTGTAATTTAACAAAAAAATTGGAAATGTAAAAATTGAATTTTTATTAAAAATGTAGTGTGTGGTGATATTTCCACTTAGCGAAACTCTTCATTTGCTGAGGTCGTTTGAAGTATGGTGGTCGAACTCACACATGGCTTGTTGTGATGTCTCGTGTGGATCATATACAAGTTGGGCCTTTAATCAGACGTGGGAGGTCACAGGCCAAGAAAGGAAAAAAAGGAAAAAAAAAAAAAAAAAAAAAAAAAAAAAAAGCATTACACTCAGACCGACATAATTTAACTTGGACAATCTAACTTCATTTAATTTTCAATTAGACGTAATTTCATCACGATAACAAACTGAATAACTCTTTTAAGGAAATGGAACCTCAAAACTAACAACTAGTTTCATCTATGTCATGTTTTTTCTCTTTTAATTTCACAATTTTTTTTATTACATGCACTATGGATAGAGTTGAAGTTAAATCTCTTTAAGCAGATTATTGCACTTCACTTGCCTTAGATTCTTTTATTTATTTTTGTAATAAAATAATACCTCAAAAATCAAATTGTGTTTTAGCTTTAATTGCAAGGATTTGATTTGGCAACGAAGACATTTCATATATTCCATGGCCTTCAAGCTGCCAAACACTATATGTCAACAGGTCGGGATTTACCATAATAAGTAAAACTCATATTGATTAGAATAATGTCCCCTGTTTTCACCCTTTTTGAATAGAACGATTGTATTGATTATACTAATTTTTAATTTAGTGTTGCTCAGTGGTGGAACCAGGATATTAGAGTTGAGGGGTCTTAAAATGAAAGATATTGAGGTGAAGGAGGGGGGAGCACGGGAGTTTTGGGGCAGCACCTCCAAAAAAAATTTTTGGAGCTGAGAATATAGTAGAAACGTTCATAATGATTAAAAAACCTATACAATTTGTGCATTTCATAAACACTACAAAACATTCAAAAAAATTAAACACATAGATGCAAGAAATTTTTTTTACAAAATCAATCTGGCACAATCTATAAGCCTTAATCTTGATGATGTAATGCAGCATAAATAAATTCAGTGCAACTCAAAGATAAGAATTGAAACTGTAAGAGAACTCAAATTCATAAAACTGTAACTTAAAAATTAGGAGGTCCATCTAAGACAATTTTTTATAATTTCACCCAAAAAAAATATAATCTGAAAAAATTGGAGGGTCTGGGACCCCCCTGGGACCGCCTATGGTGTTGCCCCACTTTTGTGAGTGTAACTAGTAAAATCGAAAATGTTACCGTGAAGTTCTGATTTTATGATTATCTCTTACTTTTATTTTTAATCAAGTTGTCATTTTAATAAAAAATTAGACGTGACATTCGTTAGGGACTAGAGAGGGTAGTTCGCTAGTGCTGCCGACCAACTTGCTACTATTCAATAAGTGACATTTTTAGTGCTATTTTTGTCCAAATTATTCGGGATTGGCCCACAACACGTGGACCGCCGTAACTATCAAGAGGTACACAAAATTCTATAAAATTGGATTAATATTTTGATTTAGCCAACTCAAAACACTAGCATTTTGAACTCCCATTATTTCTTTAACTGGCTTGTCGTAATAACCTTAAAAGACATATTTGTTAGTTGGTGAGCAACCGTTGAATTTGAGAAAGCTTAATTCAAGGTGTTTTGTTGTGGATTATGTTAATTATTTCGTACATGTCTCAAAACAAAGTTCAAGCTACTTTCAAATTAACAATTGACACATTATTAATGAAGCAAAATTGATAGTTGATGCAGCCAAATATATGTAAAATTCAATAAACAAATATTCCTTGTCAAGATAGATCTCTTATATATAGTAACCTCTTCAAATGTAAATGAAGATACATAGAAGAATATAAAAAAAAATATTCCCAATTTCCAAGCAATAATAAATTAAAATATTATTCTTATTACAAAGGAACGTGAGAAATTTTCTAAAAACAGTAAGTGGGGCGGCTACAAAATGTAGGGTGCAACTACAATACAAAAAGAAGGCAGATTCATACAATTGAAATAAAACTGTCAAAAGTTAAAGAAATACGTAGATACATCACCATCAACAAGATATAAATTCATTCTTCAATTTCTTGAAAAAAATTGATACATAGGATACCATATGTCCATATCATGTTGAAACCTCTGTATCTAGCTGTATCCCATCATATTAATGTTTACCCTTAATAATATTAAAGAAAAACCCTTTAATATTTTATTCATTTAAAATATTTAGTCAAATTTGAAAATAAATTAATCTATTTTATTTTTAATAATTTAAAATTTTAGATGAAGTGATTTAAAGATAATAAAACAAGTAGCTTGGTTAAAGAACGATCTGTCCTACCATGAAAACTTGAGTTTAGCTTCTTAGACAAAAATGTTAAAAAATTAAAATAATCAAAAATATATTCTACATTAAAAAAAAAAAAAAAAAAAAATCTAAAGACTATAATGCCCCTGGAAAAGGCAAGAGCACATGAGTTGGATCACGGATGACTCCAACTATGCAAGCATTTAGATGGCCATGCTAACCTCTCGTAGGATTGTACCTTGCTAGATTCAGAAAAGATTTCCCAAGAAGATTATGTTATATGTATATTATGGTGTCCTTATGGATACCATAATGTACACGTGATATAATATCATTGGAGGATTGGAAAAAAACTTTGTCAATCCTGCAATGATATTATGGATACCATAATATACATATAACATTATTCTTTCCTACAATACAACGTGGCCACTACGAAAAAGAGTGTTGACAGTCCCCCTCAAAGCTCACGAAAAATAAAAAAAAAATTGTTAGTCCGATGTACAATTAGCAAAATTGTACGAAAAAACACGAGAGAATATTTGAGTAAGGTAATGTTCCGTTTGGTACCTATTTTTTCTCCATAAAAATGAAAAATATTATCATTATTCATCACGTCCAGTCACCATTTTTTATTTTCTATCTCTTATATGAGATCTATAATGATTATTTTTATTTTTTATTTTTACAAAGAATGAAAATCAAACGAAAAATTAGTGTCCTATATAATAAAATAATAGGCGTGTGTGGCATATATAGGGCCCGTTTGATCCCCATTTTTTCCTCTTTCTCATTCTCATTTTTTTCTCTTTCTTCATTTCAACCACACATTTTTCAAATAAAATAATATTACACACAAATCTAAAACTTTTCATCATTTTTCACCACACATTCTTCCATCAATCACTATTCCAAAAATTCTATTCTCATTAAAATCAATATCAAACATACTCATAATATATCCGCCAATTGACAGTTACCCGCCACCCATTCTCCAAATTCTTCTCCTTCCTCAACTCACTAATTTAAAACAATCATGTCATTTGTACTGAATTATTTATTACCACTTAGATGATATCCACTCACAATAGAGAGATCCCACCTTTTTTTTTTCATTGTTTATTCACTCGAATCTCACTACATATGAGTGAATATCATCCAGTTGGTAATGAATAATTCTGTACAAGTAGTTTAATTCAATTTTAAAACTGTACACCTTCAATTAAAGGGGAAAAAAAATTGAGAGAGAGAGAGAGAGAGAGAGGACATCTCTATATAATAGAACCTTTTTTTAAAAATCAACTCTAGGTACGGACTGAAGCGACTTTTTTGACAATTGAGCGAATGAAAGTCCCTGTTGGTGGTATTTTAATTGATCAGATTGACTTTGACCTAATGAATAGCAAACAAGCTCAAAGAAACCAATGATTTGTGCTTTAGCGCTATCAAATTTTCAAGATAACAATACTAAAAAATCCAGCTAAGGTTTTTCTCTTTTTAGGTACAACAAAACCCAGCTAAGCAATTGAGAATCTTGCAGAACAGAACAAAAAAGGAGGTTAATCGACGAGACAAGATGGTCAAAAGCATGTGACACAAGGTGCAACAGCAAATGTGCAAAGTACCCTTTGATTCTTCTCCCCATGTTAAGATCACCGTATAAAAACATAGGATCAACCATTTACTACTAATAACTATTTAAAAAACAAAAGAATTATATATTAATTAAATTTCTATTAATTGAATCCGTCGATACAAACAAACGGTAATGCACTAGCACTTCAACAGAGAAAAAATGGGCTGCAGTTTCAACCAAAACGAAACTCCAACCCCTTATATTTCAAGGCAAATTCCAAGCTTCTTATTCATCGTTCCATTTCCCAACAGGAACAAAAAAGAAACCGACACCCAGAAGTTTCTTGTACCCAACAAAATATGTTGACTAAAACTTTATTTTGTTTAACCTAACACTACTAATTCAAAAAATAACACATTTCTTAGTTGCTATATATAATTACTATCTTGTACTGCCGAATTCCTTCCTTTTAACTAGTAAAAACCTACTACTACTATCGAGCTTTTAATTTGTTTTTCAACTATGAAACTTCCACTTTCGATTTTTCCCTTGGAAATGCTTGAAAGCAAGGGTCAGTATGTCCACTCCTGGGGGAGCCGGAGTTCTTGATTCATCACCGACTGTAATCTCACGCTATGCATCTTTTGGCCCATCGCAACATTGTTTCTATTCTTCAAACCATCTGTGCATATTAACAAAGAACAAAATATAAGAACACAGTGAAAACTAACATTTAAAAATATTCTAAAATATGAGAAATAAATCTTGTTATACCAGAATCTGGATTGCAATTTGCACTGCCACTGGAATGAACCTGCGGATGGGGATCTATGGAACCCAAATTCAAATTTAAGGCCTGGACCACTCTGTCTGGCAGCAGAACTGTGGAACAACCTGTATTAACATATAGAATTAGAGAATGAACACTCGTATACTGTAGAATAAGAACAAACAGTAAAACAAAACCAGAATGATCAGATCTGTGTGTGAACTAGTAAATGAACGTATACCCCATTACTCCATTAGCCAACCCACACCCCACGTGACAACCAGCAGCTTAATCAATGAAACTATTACACACCAACATGATAACGTATCCTTAAAATGAGACACCCACTCGTAGTAATTGCATTCAGTACACAACCCTATTTACAATTTTCATAAATAGGTGTGGGTGGAACCTTATCTGACGCCATTTTACTTTACTAGCACATTTATTAACTTGCTCAAACAATAAGCATGTAATTATCAATTATTCGTGAATATTCGACCTGGCTTCTTGCGATTTTCAGTCGGGGTTCCTGATCCTCTGGGCAAGAAGACTCCAGTGCCGGCGCGTTCTCTTTTGGTCCCGGGATCTCCAAGAAACATGGCACTCGTGCCAGTCCTAAGATGCATTTGAGACTGTTGTAAAGTAGGCCACGCCGCCACTGACAAGTCCTGAGGTTGAGGCCTCTCTCCTCCATTCCTTCTAACATTTGGAACCATTTGCGGGTACCCACCCTTACCCTGCCCCCAAACTCCACTCCCACGTTGCTCCTGTTTCATCATCTGTTGCTGCTTTAATTGTTGGAACTGACAAAAAAGAAAATGTTTCACTCAGTTCATGCGTTACAAGTTAGTGAAACAAAACAATTAATGATTTTCTATAAAGAAACAGAAAGCATACCTGGGTAGCTTGTAACTGCCGATAAGAAAGTTGAGGTGCCTGATTTGGGTAACACCCAGAGCCACGATGAGGATTATCGAGGGGGGCAGAAATCGGATTGAGCCTTTTGGGGCCACCAAAACCTCCACCAACACCTCTGTTTCCGGTGTAAAATCCAGCCGTTTCTTCAATGAGTCTCATCCTAGCCACCTCCCGTGCAGCCTCACAAAGCATATCCCAATTAGCGGCGGTATTTCTGTTCACGCCAGGCGGCGAAGAAACCAGAGAAACGCAGTTTGGGCTGCCACGGCTCGACACGAAATTGCTTCCTCGCGAACTCATAGCACCGGATAGAGTTGATTGGGGCGACCGAGACAGCACCCTTCCCTGTAAACATCCATAACACCAAATTTAAACATTTAAATAAATTCGCATAATCAATTAACTGCAATAGGAGACACTCAAAGAATTTATTTACCTTCGAATTTTCCAAGGGGATTTTGGAGTCTTGAAGAGTAGACTGCAGTAGTTTCCGAGTCACTTCGGTGAGATATTCATCCTCATCACTTTCAGTTTCGGTTGAACCGATAACAGACTCAACGGGTGAACTCAAATCCGAGTTGGGACCAAACGAGTTTCTATTCAACCCGAAAGAAAAATTATCATTTCCTTTGTTCTTGAAGTCCATCAGCAGGTCGTCATCCGTTAGAAACTGATGTGGCAGCCAAAACTCTCCATCATATAATTCCTCGGCCATATCTTTCAACAGCAAGCAAATTTAAAAGTGTTTCTATGACTTCGTACACAGAGAAAAATCTGAAAGAGCTGAATATGGGATTCCTTATTTGAAGAGGATTATTGGTTGCTGGTTCTCTAAGGTTCAATTATAGTCACCCTTGTAATGGTGCTTGCTGGGTTTCCCAGTGGGAAATTTCAAAGGGGCCAAGCAGATATCGGAAAATAGATAAGAAAAAGATCGAGTGAAGAGTGTTGGAGCAGCATAAAGTGAAGGGTCTATGGAGGGAGAGGATGAGCAGTCGGCCTTCTTTATAATGCAAAATCTACAGAAAATGGTGCGTGGGATGGGAGGCGGATAAGAAACCCTAGACGTGTAATAGGCCAATTGTGATTAAGGAGCGTGGTTTCACGCACATTTAGAAAATAGGTAACTTGCAAATGTTGTGCCCAATCCTCAACCTATTGTGTCGAGAGCAAATTAGTCTTCAACCTCTCAAAATCCTGGTACTATCCAATATACATACTTAGCTTCAGTTTGATTTGACTACAAATTGAATTTTATTTAGATTTTGATTAAATTAAATTAGATGTGTGGTTAAAAATTTAATAAATTGTAGATAACATAAAGTGTTTGATTAAAAATAATTTTAAAAAGATGAATTTTCAAAATTAAGGCCGAAGAGAAGCTTGTTACAAAAATCTTCTAACATCCCTTATAGGAAAATGATTTAACCAAATATATTTGAACATAAAATTTGCCTTCTTATAGTTGAATATACAATGATCGTATGGTAACAAAATTGCGGAAGGTTTTTTTTATGTAACTATAACAAAAGAATGAAAGATTTAGGATCAACTTGCTTAATTTAGAAGGTTTAGATAAACTTGTTACGGAATCAAAAGTCCGGGACCGATAGTAATTTTTTCCAAGCAAAAAAGTATGGGAAAGTAGTCTGTGTGTATAGAGTTGTAGCCAGATAATATATTTGAAATTAGCTGGTAGTGAGTGGGGCTTAGTGGGCGTAGTGGGTCCGTATGTCTGACACCGTCATTCCCTTCGTTTCACATGTGACTGTGAGGACTTGGTTGGAGTGGGAGTGGGAGTGGGAGTGGGAGTGGGATAGCGGGGAGGAGGGTTTGTGAGGCTTAAGGCTACCTCCAAATTTGTACTAAAACTTTAAGGTAAATTTTGCACCATATTTTGTATTATCTTGAACTCATTACACTGAGCCCTATTTTATGGAAATTAAAATTGAATTTTTTATAATTTTGATTTAAATTAAAATTCGAATTTTAATTTCTATATTGTAGGCTAAATAAATCTTGTTTAATCATATTCTTCAAAAAAATTTCTTAACAATTTATTTATTTACAACTACGTAAATTACTAAGAATATCTTCAAGAGATTCTTTAAATATGAGATGATCTATATTTTAAAAAATCAATCCTTAAAGTCATGTTCCAAAAACTATTTTAATTAACATTTTAATTTAAAAAGTGAATTTGACTTTTCAAATTTGAAGAGTCATACTCATTTTCTATAATTAAATATATTCAAAGTGTTTTAATTTACAATGTAGCAAAATGATAAATTAATCTAGAGAAATTATAGTTAAAATAAAAGATAGAGAAAAATAAATAAATATTTTATGGGAGTAGTGTAATTAAGCATTAAATATAAAAAGTTTGTTCGAATACTTTAAAATTTTAACTCACTAAATTTATAGATATTCTTCAAATAAAAAAATATGCTCTTTAAAAATAGTGAGTCTCTTAGAGATGATATGAGCCATTGTTTGAGTCTCATTTTGAAGAAAAAAATGTATTCTTTAACAGTGATTTTTTTTAAGAATGGTGCGATTAAAAAATATGAAAAATTGATTTACGTGTAAAATTATTTTATTGAATAGTGTAGTTGAAAACAAGTTTTGAAAATATGTATTTTTGAAAATAGGGCTCAAACAGAGGTTAAATAAATAATTACGTTAAATTAACAAAAATATTAAATTCATTAATAAATTTTAAAAAAATATATAGTACAATTATTAGCAATGCCAAAATATTAAATCGTGTCCTTAAAAAAATAGTGCAATACATTTTTTATCATAATATCATGACACTAGAAAGTCAAAATATTGTTACAATTAAATTCTCGAATTTGTATATTCGTGTCATTAAAATTCATTACAAATACACATAATAATAAATACTCCTTAAACCACACCCTACTTTATAAATTCAGAATTCTAAAATTAGGTGGAAAGTTTCATTATTCAAAAACCAGAAATCTTTTATTCTAATGAATATATATACTCCAATAAACACACACCACAAACCCTAATTAGTTCCCACTCTCCTATTTCTCTCTACATTTATAATTTATCTCTCTACACCCACCTGTCGCCCCTCCAATCTCTCTACACAACACATCGCCTCAGGCAATCTCGAACTCATCACCTTTCCGTCATCGTCACTCGCCGTCTTCGCCCAACCCCATCACCCACCCTCAATCCATTTCACCCGATAAAAGGAGTGAATCGCTGGTGACTATATTTGTGAAGCAGGTGTGAAGTTGTGTTTTATGTGGTAGTGGTGATGATGTTTTGTGGTGGCTGTGTTGTAGAGGTGGGGCGGTTCGTAGAGGTGGGTGCAGTGTCGATGGTTTTTTGGGGTTTGCGTTGGCTTCTTCCTCCGATCTGCTTCGTCGGAGCTTGGGGTGTCGATCGATTTTTTGTGGTGTTTGGGTGGTGCTCAACTGGTGCTTTGTTTTAGATTGTGAGGTGATGGTGGCGGTGTGTCGGCTCTTTCAGTACTTTTTTTGTTTTTATTTTTGTTTTGTGACAGATTGGAAGGTAGTGTTGTCGGTGGTGGTGGTGGTGATGGTGGTCATGACAGTGGTGTGGTTATTGTGGTGGGATTTATGACCATTTGGTTGGTGGTGGCGATGACTGTGGTTGTGGATTGGTGATGGTGGTGGTGTTGGTGGTGATCGTGGTGGTGGCAACGACGACGACGATGATAGATTTGGAATTTTTTTTTTATTGGTTGTGGTGGTGTGGCATGGTGGTCGCAAGTGTTTGTTATGGTCACAGATTATTTTTTTTACTATCACCATTAAATTTGTTAATCTGTGATCAATAAATAATACGTGACCAATGAAAGAGATAAATTATGACCAAGAAATAATTCGTGACTGGTAATTTGATAATTTGTAATTGTATAATAAGTTGTGACTTATAATATTTGTGTTTTGTGATCGATAAATAAATTGTGATTTGTAAATTTTTTATTTGTCACTGATGAACAAATTTTGATCTATAATTTTTTTTGAGTTGTGACCGTAAAATAATTTGGGATATAAAAATTCTGATTTGTGGTCCAAAAATAATTTGTGACTAGTTAAATTGTTAATTTGTGATCAATTTATATAGATTTGCGATTTTAATATATTTAATTAATTAAATCGTAAATAAATATCTTATTTTTGAAATTTGAAACATTTGTTATTATTATTGAAATGGATATATTTAACCTCCCAGTTATGAATTTATTCCTAATAATAATAATAGTAATAATAATAATAATAATTTATTGTATTAAAACGCATATAATAAAAATGAACACAAATGCCCTTAACCAAATTTTTTGCAAAGTGAAATAGAAGGACAACATTTTGTTTAACCATTTTTGTGCAAAGTATGACGCTAGATCGGTGAAAGCTTGCACTATTTTTTTTTTTTTATGCAAAAAATGATATTTTGGGGATAGCATTGGAGTTGCTCTAAGGAGGTTCAACCTTATAGGGGTGTATTGCTTAATACTTGACAAAGTGGGGGCAACCTGACAAAGTGGGTGAAAGCTTGCACTATTTTTTGTATGCAAAATGATATTTTGGGGATAGCGTTGGAGTTGCTCTAAGGAGGTTCAACCTTATAGGGGTGTATTGCTTAATACTTGACAGAGTGGGGGCAACCTAACAAAGATCTTGTTCTTATATATTAATTACAATTATTTTCTTGTTTGATTTCGTCCATTTAATGAATGGCGCTACAAGTGACAACATGATGAGCCTTTCAGATTTGTTTTACCCTTTTTGACACACATTATTTGAAAAATTAAAGAATTTTGAATAGTATTTTTTAAGAATGTAAGGTTAAAAAGTAAATAAACTTTATTGGTTTGTGTGTAAAATGTTTTATTGTGTAAATATGCGGTTAGGTTTGAGCAAAACTTTCGAGCTGAACCGGAGCCAAACCGAACCGAACTGAACTGAATCAAAAATCGACGGGTTCGATTCGATTATCGCTTCTAGATAAAAAATCAAAAAATCGAATCTCCCTGATTTTTTAAATTTATTTCTTTTAAATAAGTTAAGTTATTTTATTTTTTTTCTAAATAAATTTGTTCATCTAAAAAAATGATTTTCTATTTCTAATTTTCAGTCCAAATCCAATTAATCAAATTTACCTAAGTTCAATCCAAATATGTTATTCTACCATAGTACTCTTCTAGAGAAATCGAATTGAAGCTCGACGGTGTCTCTCTTAATTATTGTAAGCTCCCTATCGTTCTCTTCATGTGATTTTCACAATCAAATCTATGAAAAACACATCAAGGAGAGACGTAAAAGACATATAAGATTGAATTACGTTATTTTGTAAGAGTTAAAATTGTACATGTCATTATTTGAATTAATGTAGTTTTGTGAATATTAAAAAATTAATCATAGTACAGAACTTGAGAGTCGAATGGAATCGAACTTGAACGATTCCATAATTAAATTTAAACCCGATGGTTCCACTTACTAAATACCTGAAAATTTCGGTTCAGTTCGATTGTCATTAGAATCGAATCGAATCGGATCATGCCCAGCCTTATACGTGGTGGGTAATGATACTATAACAAACAATTTAAAATTTTAAAAGGGGCATAGGGCTGGACACGGTTCAATTCAGTTCGGTTCTAAGGAAAATCGAACCGGACCCGACCCGACCCGGACTCTAATTTTTCGGGTATTTAGTAAGTGAAATAATTGAATTCAAAATTATTTATGGAACCGTTCGAGTTTGGTTCCATTCAATTCTGGACTATAATTAATTTTTTTAATATTTACAATGTTGAATTAATTTAACTAATGACATGTATAATTTTAACTTTTACAAAATAATGTAATTCAATTTTATGTGTCTTTTACGTTTCTCTTTACTGAATTTTTCATAGATTTGATTGTGAAAATCACAGAAAGAGTACAATAGCGAGTTTACAATAATTAAGAGATGTGTTGTCAAGTTTCAATTCGATTTCTCTAGCAGAACGACACTATGATAGAATAACAGATTTGGATAAAACTTAGGTCAATTTGATTAAGTTGGACTTAAACTGAAAATTAGAAATAAGAAAAATCATATTTTTGAATTAACAAATTTATTTAGAAAATAAAAAAAATAACTTGACTTATTAAAAATAAATAAATTGGAGAGGTTCAATTTTTTGATTCTTGATCTAAAGTTGAGAATCGAACCAAACTCGTCGGTTCTCGATTCAAATACCCGATCGGATATTTAACTTAACAAGAACCGCTCAGTTATATTCGATTCAGTTCAGGTCCGATTCGATCAAATTCGGTTCTAGAGTTTTGTCCCACCCTACATGTTACAATTTGAGGTTTGGTTCTTTTTTGATAGTTTTTATCTTCGAGTATGAAAGTTGTGTATTGTTAATTTACAAAGAATATAAATAATTTTATTACTAACACTGAAAGTGAAATTTTGAGACTATTAATTTTAGTAGATTTTGAATATTTTCAAAAACGCGAATTTGAGCTTAAAATATAAACATCAATAATTATCTATTATTGAAAGTACTATGATAAATAAAAGAGAGAGAAATTAAATAGAATTGAGAGGATTAACTTTTGATTTTCTAGATGTTACTTAATACATATATTGTGAGTTGCGTCTATAAATTCTTGAATCTCCTGTTGCCTGATACTATTGTATTTATTTGCGTATTTATTATTACACTTCAAAATGGTCTATATACATTCTTTTTAATTTTGAATTTTAATTTTAATTTACTGATAGTATCATTTAGAAAGAAAGCAATATCACCTGTATTAATTGAAGGATCTCATTGAGCAAATTCAAAAAATAATGGCATTTGTGCAATTTTTTTTTTTTTTTTTTGAATTTTTCTTCGAAGTTCAAAATCGATAATTAATTATAACAAGTGAACAACACATTTAAGGAGATCCACAACTTTTATCAAAATTTATTAAATTTTTATAAAAATCTATGTAAAAGGAATAAATTTGACATTGCACAAAGATTACACGGCGACCATATCAACAAGAAGATTATTCCTCAATGCATTGTCTCGAGTGATGCTATAAATTTTCTTTCAAAGAGCTTGTAAATTTATGATAAAACACGATAATTAGACTTATCAAGGGGAAATCTGAGCTCGTGTCAAAATTCGATTGGTAAGACAATCACAGAGAAGGAAATAGCATATTCGAACTAAAAAAATAATGGTAGTTCGATAAGACCCTTTAAATATGTTACGATCTATAATTGATTTGGAGCTTATAACATCGCATTCTTAGTGGGAACTCCAACTCCATGTTTGCTCCTCATTCTTTAGAAACTTATTTTTTTAAACTCACTTTCATCTACATATTCTTTCAATAAAATAATTTTACATGTAAATTCATATTTTTGTCTATTTTTTAATCACATATTCTCCAAAAAATTACACAAATAAATTTCTAAAAAAATGAAGTTCAAACTAACCATTTCTTCTTCTCACGTAATAAAATGTATTTTTTAAAGAATAAAAAAAATAAATTACATTAAATAAATAATAAATATCAAAATAAAAAAAAAAAAAAAAAAAAAAAACACACTATTCTTTGATTTAAAAAATATTGAATCTTTAGTATAATCAATATGTCATACTTTTAAAAAGTGAAAAAAAAACAATTTGATATATTTACATTTAATTATAATTTTTTTTATATATATATATATATATATATATATATAATTTAATTGATATTTTAAAAAATATAATGTTATAAAGAAATTTATTTTTTTTTATAGAAAATGGAGATCAACCATAAAAGAGAGAGAGAGAGAAAAAATAGAAACAAATAAGTACAAATTTTTTTTATTTTTTTTTAAATCATTGCTCCAACGTTCATTGAAGGAAAAATGAAAGAAATGTTGGAAGAACAAAATTATATATTAAATCCTTTTTTGTGGAAGTTTATCAGAATTTTAGGTTGAATGAAAGACAAATTTTTAAAAATTTATAAAAGTATCAATTGAACTCACCAATACGTTTAGAGTCTCAAAAAAATCTATTTTGAATATTCAAAAAAAATTTAAATTCCAAAAGTTTTTTAAAGGTTCCAATTGAAAATACTCGTAAAGTAAAAATACGATCAATTTTTAATAAAAAGGAAGTTTTTAGCCGGTAAAGATGAAATTTTAAAAAGGAAAAAAAAAAAGAATAATACTATTTGTCGGAGTTATATAATGATCTATATAAAGATAAAGTGTCAAAAAAAGAGTATAAATTTTTCTTTTCATTTGGTTAAAAAAAATTCGATCTAATTATATCTTACTACATCAAATATGTGTAAATTATTTTTTACATGTATCACAAAAAAAAAGAGAGAGAGAGATCGAAGAGCTTTTATTCCTGTCATTCGTGGCGACAATCTGAAACTGCAGATTCGGCCGTTCAAGTGTCCACCTGTATACGGTCAAACCACACTCCGTCTATGTTAACAGATTGCAGCTTGTCGTTATCATCGCCGGCGTTAGACGGCGCATGCTTCCGGCCTTTTGTTGTAGATGGGTAGCTTTCCCTTATTAAATAGATTGAATAGATGTGCATTACGTACGGTCTTGAATCCTACAGGTAAAATAATTTAGTACCCTACACTTCCATAATTGGGCGTTGCTTTCACATCGACTGCCCTGTTTGATTTTTATTAAATTTTAAAAAATTAATGAAATATATTATTAAAAAATTGATAAAATTTTTTGATATCACAAAATGTGCAAATTGTGATTAAAATTAATTATGATTTCTTACTTAAATTTTTAACAATTTCTTAGCTAAACCAAATAGGAGCGTCAAAAAATGATGGCATTGTAGAACATTAGAAATATAATTTATTTATACTCAATCTTGAACTTGGAAAGCCATAATTCAAAAAACTAATTTGAATGGTATAATTTTCCTCCCATTCCATTGTTTTAGGAACAACTTGCCTCCAAGAAAAGTACTAAAGGTGGAATGAGGGGTATGGGAAGATCTCTTCTTATCTTAGTATGATCGTCTGAAGATCATTGTCATCTCATGAATTGGATTCGAACCAATCAAACTACTTGCCCTTTAGTAGATCGAGAGTGGGTCTCTCCTCCTCCTAAAATCAATAGCATTTCGTCGGAATACATACTGTCTTGTCACCTTAGTAGTTCTATGCATAGTCAGTACTATTAATTGAATGTTTTTTTATTAAGATACATCCATTTTAAGACTTTGGTTTAAATAAATCTTAACAACATAACAAACAATTGACTTGGATTAATTAATTTTCTAAATATTATTAGGTTTGATACACAATATTGTAAAACTTAATAGCACGATTTTAACTTCCCTTTAAATAATATTCAATAATTCTCAAGGCATAAGAGCCTCTGAGATTCAAAATATAATTTGTACGTGTTTAATACGGAATATTATAGAACTCAATAGCAAGATTTTAAGCTCCTTTGAAATAATTTTCAATAATTTTTTTGACGTGACTTTCGTTTAATTAATTTTACAAATATACTTCTTCTAATTAAAATGATTTTTAGGGAAAATCGACACGCCGTTTATGGTATGCTGCAAGGCTCCAAGTTATTCAAAGTGGGGCGGGCATATCTTTTTCTCTTTACACCCATTAGTGGATGAATGTCTACAAGAAAAATAGAAAAAAAAAAAAAAAAAAACTTTCTCTGCTCACTTTGATGTAAAGCGCGTACTTGCTTATCAATTCCTTAAGCAAACATTATTAGAAAATAATTAGGCGCCGAAAGAGGTGTTTTATTCCACGTAAACGTCATTTTTCCTTTGAGTAATGTTATGTGGCTCCATTCGGGTTGCAACCCAGTCTAATAATTTAATTTCACTTTCATTTAGTCTATCATTTAATGTCATCTAAACTGGAGTTACAATCCCCGTGAGACTAAATAACATTACTATTTTTCTTTAGTATTAAAGCTGTTTTGATTATCCAAATATCCTAATTATGTTTTCTTTAAGACTTGGATTCAATTGGTCATAGATTTTTGGGTTCTCCCAAGATCCAGATCTAATTGAACTGTCCCACCAGATGTTCTGTAGTCGTTTTGTGCCCTCGAAAATTGTCCAAATTGGACCATTCCGTCTGATAATTGTTAGCTTGTTTGATTTTTAAAGTTGATGTCAAACTTTCATTTTATCAATATATTTTATAGAATTATTATCAAGTTATTAATCAATTTTTTTTTTCTGGCAACCTTTAATGAAACCCATTTAAAACCTAATTATCTGCAAAGTGAAAATTCTTAATTTTAAATTGACATTGCAAAAATTTGCTTCTTTTTTGAGAATGCCTTTGACACGTAAAGGCAACTACCAATATTTCAAAACCTATTGTCTATATCCCAATTATTACTTTGATAATTCTGTAAAGCAATAATTTTCATCTTGAATCAATTCATGTCTCAATTATTTTGTAATAATTTGCATATTTATAAATAATTAACAAAATATTCAAATGGAAACTACAAAATTACAAAAAGAAAAAGGCATTATAATCATATTATCTACTCCATTCGAACTTTTGACTGGTGAAGAATAGAGCCATTCTTTTGTAAACAAAATTTTTCCAACGTAATTTTCTCAACAATTTTTGTTTGTGGTTGGAGGGATTTGATGCAGATCAATTAGAAGAAAAGATTCTAAATCAATTTAAAAAGAAAATAAATAAGAACGATCTACGAAAATGAGCATAATTTTTAACTTAGGTGTCGAATTTTCGTCCGTAAATACAATTCGAAAGCATTTTTCAATTCTGTACAATTTTGCTAGGTGATAATGATTGCCTTATTTTCAAACTTTCAAGGTCAAATTTCATCGTTTAGGGGTTTGTTTTAGTGTTTTTCTATTCCTGTTTAATTTAAGGGCATTTTTATCCTTTGCAATTTTTTAACGTTGTTTGAATTTATCTACAATTATGATCACAATATTATTAGAATTCATTTGAGACTATAAACATGTGTTTAGGAGTTTGTAAATTACACATTCATTTTTTGTTTAATAAGACATTTTTGGTTTTCAACTTAATTGATAGATTTCAATATTCGGTTTTTTTAGATATTTTACTTATTTTATTTTATTTGTGAATTTCAATATTTCTCACGTCCATTCGACAGAAATTTGAGTAAATACTCGTTCATGTGTTCGATCAAGGACTAATTATTAGCGTTAGAAATGTTGATGACAAAATTGTACCATCACTTTTCTATACATTTTGTGTTGTAATAATGTTGTTCAAAACCAAGTATGGATATATTAAATTTGAGAAGAAAAAGGGAAATCAAGCCATGGAAGATGAATTAAATTTGAGAAGAAAAAGGAAAATCAAGCCATAGAAATGGCTTATGCATGAGACCTTTCAGAAAATAAAGGGACAGCTAAAGATTCAACTTAGCACCTGTTCATAGTGATATACCACTTCGTGTAAGAATGAATGAAAACTATAAATATATGACGTTGTTCTTCCCTAAATGTATGAAAAATATTTTCAATGTTCATCCAAAATATTGAATAAATAGAGTTTCTTTATATAATCAAATTCTCATTTTCACTTGTTCATTTGAAGAATCATTTTGTTTTGATGTTCTTCATTGAAACTTGATCAATCTTATAAACTATTTGTTATTTCAATCTTGAAAAGTATTGTGAGAGGTGACAAATATTGTTCGAGGACAACGAATTATTTTGATATTCGAGTCTTCTTCGATATATACATTCTTCTTTTTCTTCTTCTTCATTGCTGTATATTTTTCCAAAATTATATTGGATAGTTAAGAAACCTAATGGAATTTGAATGGACCCATTCTAATTCTTTGTTGGATGCTAATCAGTTTATGATGTTTGGTGCAAATAATCATACAGGCTGTTAATTATAATTATAATTAGAGAATGTCTACTCAAACGGGGAAGGAAACAAAGTTTTAGATCCATTTGGCGCGCCCCTAATGGAGGGGGCCTTCCTTCCCTGTCCTCCTAACATCCGTCTTTATTAAACTAGTGTTGCTAATGTCAGTAATGTGACAGGATTTAACATTTATGTTCATGCGTAATAATCGAGGCGTGAGTGGCGGGCTATGGCCTATGAATGGTGTCCACGTGTTTGGAGGTACAGCGTTTTTAATGTATTAGAGAAGAAAATTGAGTAGAATTTTTTCTTGTTGGCCTAATAATTTTGGGGGTCTTGAGTGACTATAAAGATTGCTGCGTTTCTCTTTCTTTACAATTCAATTCATGGAGAGTTTTCTAGCTGCAACAAATAATAGATCTCTTTATTTTGTTAACCACTTCGTTTACTTTTCAAAAAATATTTCAATTCATGAATAGTTGTCTACCTATAAGAAATAAATGATATCAATTTGTTGACCTCATTTTTTATAAAGGTGACGGCACCAACATTTCTAACTCCTCTCATGTCCGTACAAGCCTTACTCTTGTACACTAGGACAAATTCTCAGATGTACGTGACCATCTCCAATGGTGGAAAAAGACAATCGTAAGTACTTTGATGATCGAGTTAGCCAACGTATGAATATTTGGGCATAAGACGTGCTAAACGCATGGATCAATAAGTGTTGAGTTGTAATCGTCTCTTTATTTTGTTAACTACTTTGTTTACTTTTCAAACAAATCTAAACCGTTAAAAAATTGTTGTTATGCTAATAATGATTTCAAAGGGAGATAAATGCTTGACATATAATAGTTTATCAAAAATGAAGTTGAACTTATACCGTAAAACGAAAAACAGATAAAATACTATCTTAAGACCACTTCTAGAAATTATTGTGCAACTTCTTGGTATGAGTGAAGATCACATGGTATTTTATATCACGAGTTTTATGAGATTCACCAACTTATAATCTCAAAAGTTTTTATCTCAATAATTAAGAATTTGAACTAGTTTCTTAGTAAAGTTAATTTTTTTAAAAAATGAGCAATGCAGCGAACTCAGCTGCATGTGATCATTAGAAATGTTCTCTTGATGGACTGCCCCAATTAGTCCAAAGGAAAAAAGCTCCCGGGAAGTATAGCAGGGCCCTTAGTCCAACTATGCCTATAAGTTCATTCGTAGGGCCCATTTCTTCCCATGCCTGGGGTTTCTAGAAACCCTGAACACTAATCTTGATTACTATTGTAAATTATCAATCAAAATCTTGACAGGACCTATCATCATATTCACAGATCACTAATGACAGTTCACAGTTGATAAGGTGATCTGACAACTACAATATCACTGTTTTAATACAAAGAAAAGCTACCACAAAACAGAAGAAGAATTTGTGCAGCTGGGTTTCTATCCAAATGCCAGCCAAAGCATTTAATACACAAAGGGGAATTTTCATAAATGTCACTAAAATAGAAAATTCATCATTTTTTTTCATTTGCACATAATTTGTTCAAAAATATCATTTTTATGTTGTGAAATATCCTCATTACCCTTGCAATCACATATGGTACCATTTATGACATGATTTGAATGGCATTAATGGTCTTGATATTTTGATTAAATTTCAATATTTTATTGTAATATATATGTATATTATATTTCCATTTAATGTATTTTATATTTTATATATATATATATATATATATATATTATATTGTCTATTTTGAATTTTGTTAATACAAACAAAAAAAAAAAAAGAGAGAGATAAAAGAAGTTGAAATGTTAACTCTACTAATTACTTATTTTAATTTTTTATTTATTATTTAATTCACTTGTTTATTTAAATATATCATTAATTATTTTAATTGTTTACATATATTATTTATTTACTGTTTAATTAATTAATTAATTGTTTATGTAATATTTAATTTAATTTTAATTAAATATTTCATTAATTACTTTAATTATATTTATGTATATTATTTACTTCACATTTAACTAGTTATTTTAATTTATTTATTTTAATTGTTTATTCAATATTTAATTTAATTTCTTTAAAATTTTCATTAATTATTTTAATTGTTTATGTATATTATTTCCTTAATATTTCATTACTTTATTTAATTATTTTTTTAAATTACTTATTATAATTATTTATCTAATATTTAATTTCGTTTTTATTTAAATATGCCATCAATTATTTTAATTATTTATGTATACTTAATATTTAATTAGTTATTTATTTTATTTATTTTAATGAATTATTTTAATTACTTATTTCATATTTAATTTAATTGTCTCTTTACTTTTTAAATAAACAATTAAACAAATAATATACATAAACAATTAAAATTATTATTTAACTGTAATGTTGATTGATTTTATGCACCCATCTGATTGACAAGTCAAATTTTATCTAATTTTATGCACTCATCTGTCGAGAATTATTGAGGTAAACTGTCGGGGAACGACATTTTATCTGTCGAAAACGACATTTCATCTGTCGAGAATGACATTTCATCTGTCTAGATTTATCCATCTGTCGAGAATTACTGTAGCAACGGACATTTTCTGACAGTCGTACAGCAATTTGTCTGATCCGTACAGCACTTTTGTACAATTTTCAAGCCCATGTCAGTCTCATTTAATGGTGTACCTGCTGGGGAATTAATTTCTTTACAAGGGTAAAAATGTCAAAAAGAGACATTCTTGATATAGCCCAAAAAAAATGACATTTTTGTAATTACATACAAGGAAATTGACACCCAATGTAATTTCCTCATACCACACAAATGGGACTTAAAAAAGTTGAAAAGTAAGCCTCACAAAGTCAAACCTCTCTGTCTTTTGATCTTCATATTTGAAAATCGGACCATATTTGGTGTACATAATTCCATGTATATAAGGGTGTTCATATCCTCATATGGGTGTGGACCTCACTTGAATAATTTTTTTTTTTATTCAAGTGAGGTCCACACCCATGTGAAGGTGTGGACACCCTTATATACATGAGATTATGTACAAGAAGAATAATCCAAATTCAATACATAATACGTCAAACTTTTATAATTATTTTCATTTGTATATTCATTTAGAATTCAAAATGAATCAGAATTGTAATTTGTAAAGAAGTTGAAGTGGTTGCACCTGCCATGCATGTTGGGTGACATATACTATATAGTTGAACCCACGTTAGCACATGAATTATTGGCAATATGCAAAGGTCATTTACTTGCGGATTAAAAATTCCATGCACATGGAATTCACCCAATTCTTCCGTTACATCCCCATCTCATGAGCTAGTACATTTCATTTTTTTTTATTCAACAAGAAAAATAA
Organism: Osmanthus fragrans; assembly: GCA_019395295.1. Classification (NCBI taxonomy): domain Eukaryota; kingdom Viridiplantae; phylum Streptophyta; class Magnoliopsida; order Lamiales; family Oleaceae; genus Osmanthus; species Osmanthus fragrans. The sequence goes on from CM033343.1 coordinate 29,061,737, forward strand.
AATAATGCTATGCATGATCAATATTTTAAAAGGTGTTTGGGTTGTGATGCCAAATCTAACTCAAACTGTTGGGCTATGATGAAAAAGGCTTAGCCCACTTGCCAGTATAAGTTTCCATTGCCCGATAACACAAGTGAAGAAGCCCAAACACGAGCCCAATATAATAAGACACGTGTGTCGCTCTAGACCTTTGATTACTCCTTGAAGATCTACGATGGATGGCTGGGTGTATAAGTAGATCTTGATTGGTCACTGTTGACCAAAATTTTCTATTCCCGTCTCTTGAGAATCCTCTAGAATCTGTGACTCTCTGTTTCTCTCTCGTTTCTTCATCTTCTTCGTGATTTCTCTTGTTATTTCTTAGTGAACTTGAATCTTTGTGATTCAGTGTGTGAAAGAAGGGTGTGATCTTTGATTAGTGATCTCATGGGTCCATAGAGTGACTACATCGTTCTTGTGTGAGGGTTAAGGTTTGAAACTTTACATTTGTACGAAAGGGTACAATGTTCTGAGCCCATAGTTGTGTCGAAATCTTGATGCCGATGCTTCGATCTGTTTGAAGAACTGATTTCTTATTGTTGGTGTAAGACTGTAGAGTTGTAACTTTGTGTATTTTGGTTAGTTTTTCGATTTTCTAGTTCTAATAAAAGGTAATAAAAAAGTATTGTCTAAGAATGGAGAAAGACGTCTAACTCCTCTTTTGACCACCTAATGCCGGCCTACCGGCCTAGATGTCACAAGGCACATCTTTTATTTAAAATTTAAAATTTTCTTTTTGGCATTTTGGAGCCATTTCTTTGACCTAATTGCTAGTATGGACAAAGACACTAATCATTAGATTAAATTACTTTTGAAGTTATTAATACGACGACAAAGACACTTGAAAGTTGAAATAATTGAATAGTTGTCATTAGCGGGGTGGCATTTTATTGTTTGATGATTTGTCCACTCAAAATTTTTTCTATTGTGGGATTGGTACAAGAAAATTCTGTAGGTACTTTTCTCGGAGACGCAATTGTTTATTATAAGGAACAGGATGTAACATAGATAAACAAGAAATAGAAAAATGATTGTGTATTTGTATGTAATTATTAAGTTGAGTAGTTGTTATAGATCACCAATAAACAGAAAAAATGAAAACATAGAAAAATAAGTTTCTTTTGATACGAAATATCAACATAATATGTATGTATAAAATCAGTCACATTGATTTTAGAGTTCCATATTCACCTTTCAATTTATTTTTAAATTAATTGTTTTCAATAGAATGGAAAATGTCAAATTAAATTAATGTGATACATAGATTAGCTATCGAGTATGAATCACACTATATGTACAGAAAATTTTTAACACGGACAATATATGGAGATAGGTGTCCCCCTGTAATTGGCTAAGGCAGAAAACTGTAATTGATCCTGTTAAATTTCTCCTGTACGTGAGGAATTTTCCATCAAGTATAGAGAATGCAATGTAATTCTCATTTCTCAACTCTTTTAAGCATTCGCTCGACAAAACTTATTTGAAAATTATTTTTTCTCATATTCATTTTCAACACGTTTCTTCAATAAAATAATTTTACATCTGGACTCAATTTTTTGTACTTTTTTAACCACGTAATCTTTGAAAATGTTATTTTCACTTCAAATTATAACTCCCAAACAAATACTTAAATATTAAAAGTTGTTCAAACAATTAAAAATGGTGAAATTTTTAGTAACCCATATTTCACAATACTAGACAGATAACAAATGTCATCTCGTGGTGCAATTAAATTTGAGTAAAAATTATCTGAAATTTGATATTTTGAACCTCAAGTCATATCTCTTGACCTCAAAACAAGAAACCTCGTAGATTCTTTCTAAAGATTACAATTAAAATACATGTATCTAAAAGACTCATCTAACAAATTTTCTATCTACCAGAAATATTCTTTTGTAAAGACAACATTAATTACATGTCTTGCACAGTTTCAAGTCCATATATATTCGAATTCTGCTACATGTACATAATTTTTTAACAGATATGTAGAAATATGCATGTGCATGCATCTATCCTTGATTTGAATTTCATAAATTCAAATTCATCAATACAAGTAGAATAATTAAATATATCCTATCAACAATCTCACGCTTAGGGCAACTCTGACCCCAACACTAAAACATCATTTTCTCCTATTTGTAATAAACTTTAATCCTATAATAAATAATAATCAAGGAATGAATTAAAATAAAAGTACTCAAAAAATTTTAAAATGCAACAAACGTGATTATTTAAAATTAAAGCTAAACTACAATGACAACCACATACATACGTCACTCAGCCTTTTTAAAATTTGGTAACGAATTTATATTTTCGTAAATGAAACGTAATTATTTATGTAGTAAATTATGTTATTATGTAGTAGTAAATTAAATAAATTTTCAACTATATAAATTGTTAAGAATAAAAAAAAATTGAATACAGTTTATTTAGTGCAACTTTTGGTGTACTTGGTTGTGGATGATTTTTAACTTGGTGCAAAATGGTGTAAATTTTAGTGCAGACTTGGAAATTGCCTTATACTTCCATAATACTTTTCGATTAACATCATTAGGGAATTTTTACTTATTCAAATCGAATATCTGGATGTACTTAAAGCAACTCTGCGGTCGGTTAAACATTTGATCACGCGAAAAAAACAGTAGTCGAACATGATTTGGCTTGACGTATATATTTATATAACACAAAAAGAATAAAATTGGCGGAAAACAAAAAAAGGTAATTAAAAAAAGTATTAGTGCGTGAAAATGGCGGAAACATGTCGCCTTGATTTGCGCCACGAGCTTTTGGGGGTCCCAACGATGTCGTTTCTGCAGATTTTATGGAGAAAATTCCGATATTTTGTAGCCCACTACCATTTGACCACCGGACATCCCAATATCCCATGCCGTCTTTCCATCTGGGACCATGCTATGGTGCCATGAGGGTTGACCACCCCCATGGAAGCAAAATCCTTCCATCTTTGTTCGTAAATTTTATCTTTTCTACGACAAGTTTTAGTTGGGTGGATTAAGGTATTAAGAGTATTTGATTTTAATTTAAGTTAAAGTCAAACAATCAATATTAATTCTATTTTTCATGAGTCCTACAATATTTCAAAATTTTCTATTACAATCTACTAAAAAATCTAATTTTAATTTCCACCAAACACCTTCAAAATATAATTTTTTTTCTTAGAAGAAAGATAAATAGATTAGACATAATTATAAATAATTAAGAAAGAAAGATTTATTAAAAAAAAAATATCTTTGAATTCAACTTGAAACTTGAAAGAGTAACTTTACGAAACGATTAGCCATAGTAAATTGTTGGGAATTAATAGCGACACCAAAAAAAAAAAAAAAAAAATTGCACAACTTTACAATGTATTTGATATAAAACCAGTGTATTGGTTTGATTCATGAGAAAATTTCATATCTAAGAAATTAAGTATGATTCATTTCAAAATTAAGAAACAAAGTTTGTTATTTCAAAAATCAGATATAATTAAATTTTATTCATAAAATAATTTATTAAAAATATATTTGATCAATTTAATATATTATGGTCATAATTATGTATTTATAAGTCACAACTTGTTTCTTGGTTATATATTATCAAATTAATTGATCACTAATTACTTTTTAGTTACAAATAAAAAAAATTTATAAGTCACAACTTATTTCATAATCACAAATTACAAATTTTATAGATCACTATTTCAGTCATAAATTATTAAATTAATTAGTTACAATTGACCAAATTCCAAGTCATAATCACACGTTCTTCTAAGTTTCATATTATTTATTGGTCAAAACACATAAATAATTAGTCACAGACACTCTGTCATCTCACTCCCACTCCCACTCACACCCACACCCACACAAAGCCCATCACTGCCATGAGCACCACCAGGGACGGACCCACATGCGATCAACTGAAGTCACTTTTTTTTTTTCCTTTTTTTATGCCTCTGTCCGGGAACCATTTTGCCCCAATTTTAATCCAACTTTTGACCGTTGGTATGATAGACGTGTTTTTGAATTTGTAGTAATTATTGACTTCATAGGAGCCATTTTACCTTAGTTCCTGTTTGGTAGTTATTTTTGGGAAGAAAATATATTTTTGAATAGTTGTTTGATGGAGAATGTGTGGGTAAAAATTAAGGAAAAATTTTAGATTTGCGTATAATATTATTTTTTTGAAAAATATGTGATTAAAAAAAAAAAAGAGAGAGAAATGTATTTTTGAAAAAATTGCTATCAAACATGAGCTTAATGCTCTTTTGTATATAAGAATGAAATTAGAGTAAAAGGATGCATTTGTCATTCTACCTAATTCATTCAAAAATTGCAGCTTTGACCACTGACAATAGCAATGTTTAATGGCTACAACTTCATTAAGAATCTAATAGAAAATCCATCCCAAACAACCGCACGTGTAAAGCCCAAAATCTTTGTACAAACCCAAATTATATACTGTATGCATGGATGTATTATTTTTCTTTTTATGTTTATTGTTTAATTTTTATTTTTATTTTTATTTTTTTATATCTTATTATGTTCTGTATGTACGTTTTTGGATGAGTGTGTTTTTCCCAAGTGATGAGTCAGAATTACTTATGTAGGAAAATAGAGCTATTAAAAGTAGCAAATTTATGTAGTTTAGTTAATATGTAGTTTAAGTATAAGGTTTTATTCTACCAGTATACAGTAGTGCTAATAGCAAAAGTCTTTACAGCATCTTTTGCATATTTGTTCACATAAAAAGGTAGAGTAAATATGGTTTCTTCTTAAAACATAAATTTTTGTACAGTAATCGGTAGTGGCTAAGATGAAAATCGAATATGCAGCAAATAAAAGAATTTATTTCTCTAATTCTTGTACAATAGTCTATAGCGGTTAAGAATGATGTATTCAACAATATTACTAATGATGTAATTATACGACATTTTCAGAGTATGAAAACACGTAAGTTGCAGTTGTAATAGTGTACTGACTTATCTTCATTAATCGTCACAAAACACCGTAGAAGAGCAACAAAAAATTGCAAAACTAACATGGTAAGGTAAGAGCGATAGCCCGAAAACCACCGTAGGTTGCTACGCCGCAAAAACAGTCAACGACGTTGTGATCTCGTTGCAGATGCCAGACAAATTCAACGTCGGAGAAACCACTAGAACGTCGCATTTGTGACCAGGCAAAATCAAGGATTGCTGTGATCCGAGTCCCAAGCAAAACCACAGATCCGTGCGTGGAGGCGAAGCAAAGCAATTGCGCGAAGTGGCTATTGCGTCTTCGATGTTGCGCCTCAACACCAAAAGTGTCATGTCGCTAGATGTGGTGTGTTGTCGGAGAAGAAAGAACGTAGAGAGAAAGGAAATGATGAGAAAGAAAGTGGAAAATGATTTAGGGTTTGGAGTGTGGGTTGTGAGGTAGGTTGAGTGGTGTGAGTGTTTTGGCGGGTGGTGGTTTGCAGATTATTTAACTTTATAATAATATTATTAATATTTAAAAATTATATTATCATCTGATTTTTGTATAAATACTTTAAATTTGAACTTTGAAGTTGAAATTTAAAAAATCTAGTTGGGTGTAATTCCCACTTAATTCAATAACATTGAGAAATAACTGGTTTTGTCATTGAACTGGATCTTCACTGTTTCGGCTCATATGGGCCTGGATTGGGCCAAAAAAAGCATTACATTCTGTAGGTGTGTCTAAGTCCAATTCAGTAGATTATGAGAAATAGAATTACGCAATTATATTTGCTTTTAAGGTTCCATAAATCTACTATCGTTAAAATTCATCAAATAATTCATTTTTATTTATTTATTTTTTCAGAAAACAGACACATATAAAAATGCATGAAATTTAAAAAAAGTGCACAACATGTACGAAAATGGGTCAAATGATATCAAAACCTACCAAAATTGAACTAAACTACGAAAAATGCACCAAGACAAGCAAAATGATGCATCCACTCTATTTACTTTTTGTTACCTCATTCCTCTCTCCTTCCCTTTCTCCCACCCAAGAGTGGCTGGATCGGATTGGGTCAATTTTGGGCCAACCTAACATCGAATCTGACCAAGTATATTTGAGAATGTTGAAAATAAAAAATTAGAGTAACATTCAATTAACTATTCGAATAACTGTCACGATAAATAGTTAATAGATGTTGACTTAGAAGAACTAACTTAAATAAATTTGTGTAATTCTATGACTCAACTAGCAATGTAAAACTTATAGAAAAATGTAAAAAAATCTTTGTTTGATGATAGAGTAACGATGATTAGTATAAATGGACATGTTGGGAAGAAATACTACTGGGCTGAGTTTTTAAAAAATATTATCACACAACATTATCTACTAAAAAGCATTAAAGCTCAAGCAAAGTACTTATATGACAGCTGAAAGAGTCGAAGTTGAGAAACCTGTTCGTTCTTGTCTAAATCCCAACATACTTGCTACTTCTTTCACACTCCTCACCCATCCGACTGATTTTCTTATACATATTCTTACTTTAATAAGTCTAAAATTCATTGTTTATTATAAAAAAAAAAATGCTTTTAAACGAAAAAATGGAAGAAAAACTAATAAGTAAAGTAGACCCAATACATTTCAATAAAATTTGTTAAAAACTTATGTATTCACTTGCAAAAATCACCATCGAATTACTATCCATAAAACTAATACACAGTAATTCATGTTCAATCACAATCAGTTATTCCAATAATTTAGTCTTAAGGTCCTTAACATAAACAAATAAACCACAAAAATAAGGGTATGAATTTTGATGATTGAAATTTGAAATTGAATTCAGGTTAAATTTGGACGATTGAAAGGGGAAATTGAATTTATTACAATGAGCTATCGGGGTATGTGTATCAGGCTATGGGCTAAATGTGAAACTGGACATTGGCATGGATAGACTAAAGTTGGGCTGGGCTTGGTCAAGTTTGAGCTATAAGCAGTTCCTTCCGGCCATTTATTGTCCGACAGCAGGAGGGCAAAATTGAGGAAATGGTGGCAGAGGGTCGGTTTTTTTCAAAACGGCCTTTGACCACTGTTTAAAAAAAAAAAAAGGCAAAAACTTTAAAAACTTCTTCATTCCCATTTATACCCTCATATGTGAGAAGAGAAAAAAATCATTGTACACTCCCAGACGAAACGATCGCCGCCGACGACCCAATTGACCCAGCCGCCCCCGACAAGAGGCAGATTCAGATGCCGCCAATGCAATTTTCATTTCCTAACTTGAAGAAGGTGAGTTTTGAAACCATTATATACATTTAATTTTTGAAATAAAACATGATTATATGTAGTTTTCTTGAGTAATCTATGCCAAAAATGTTTGAATATGTGATCTTACGAATGAAGAGGACGACAATGTGATGCTTTGTAGTGGAGATTGTAGAAAATGATGGTCTCCATCTTCGTTTAGCCGCCTGCGAGAATCGCAAGGGGCAAAACTCCGCCGCCTGAAACTTCCCACTCAGCTTCGTTCGATACAGAAAATATTGTTTTAGCATACACTGTTCTCCAATAATCAGCCATGTAATAAACACTGCATAAGATGTGTGGTGAAAATCCTCTATACATAGCCACTGCTACGACATGCATACATGAAAAACTCTTCAACTAAAACTGACTACACGTGCATGTGTTATCATTCAAGTCAACGATGCATCCGACATTGCGTGAACATCTCACGAAAAAGCGAAACTGGTCCAGTGGTTCCACACATACCTTTTTTACCACCTCTAGAGTCTTGAATAGTTTATCTTCATAAGTTGGGATTAGTACGCTTGTACACCTCTGTGATTTATCACGTCGATCATGAAACCTTTGTTGTAGCTTGTTATGAATGTGCTTAATCATTACGAGAATTGGTAACTATCGGTCCTTCTTGAATAAGCGACTCTGCATTGTTTGACATCATTATGTTATATCGACGTCCTGAAATATGTGATCGTGCCCAATGTTCGATCTCCATCTCTGTTAGTTACTCCCATACAGCATGAGATTTACTTTCTATTTCGACCATGAACTTGTCGAACTCCTCAAAACTGTAAGCCTCTGTAGCTCGCCTAAATAATGCAATGATGTCATTGCCCCGATACTTAGTCTTCAGGTTGCTCTGTATATGATTCATACAATGACCATGATGTGCCTCGGGGAAGACTTCGGCGATACCATTTATTATTGACTGCCCCCGGTCAGTTACGAATGCAAGGTTCTCGACGTCCCCAATTACTACCTTAAACTTCATGAAGAACCAACGCATCGTTAGATCATTCTCTCCATCGACTATGTCGAATGCAAAAGGGTTAATTTGGATATTGACATCTTGAAATGTTACAATAATCAAATTGCCTTCGTATCTAGCCTTAAGGGTTGTATCGTCGACTAGAATTAGGGGTCGCATCACGTTTCGAAATCCTCGACAGCATTGTCCAAGGGCCATGAAGAAATACTTGAAGTGATTCTCGCCATCCGTCTCAATAAGAAATGCCGATTCAGTATTAATTTTCTTCATGTTATAACAACACCTAACATATTTAGAGCAACTCTTATCGGCCGAACCCATTAAGTCCTCCAATGCGCATTTTTTAGCCTTTCAAGTCTTCTGATAGCTCATGACCACCCCGTACTCTCGACGGACTTCGTTAATGATGTCCGAAGGTTTGTAGGCCGTTCGTGGATCTTGAAAATCGTGCATTATTTCTCGACCAATGAACCATGCTCGGACTTGCATGTGATCATTTTGACGAATACCCACTTCGCAAGTATGTTCCCGTGCATACTTACGAATTACAAAGAACTCATTCGTGTCCATCTTTGTCGCTCGCAAAGGCCAATGGCAACTGTCGTCAATGCAGATAATTGTATAAATCGACTTGTTTGATTTCTTCACTTTAAACTCGAAGTTACGTTTCAAAGCAATCCGATGCACAGCTTTTTGCAAATCTTTATTTGTTTCAAACAATTGTTCGACATATAAATCTTCATTGTCGGGACCTACACGCGAACAATTAGAGGACTGTGTACTCGTTCCAACACATGAGCTCCCACTTGACTCATGTTTCCGACTTCATAAAGTCATCAAATCCTTGTTTGTAAATGTATTTCCATCATCGTTGTCTTCAACCGTCGGAGAATTCTGTGCGTAACAGTGAAACCATGGTGCGAAATAACTGTATCGGGAATAACCACATTATCCTCACGAGCTACCTCCATCGTGTCCCAAAAATCATTCACATTACGATCCCCTCCATAGAAATTTTTGTGTTCACTCTCGGGGACATTCTTCTTCATTAAAGTTACACAAAAGGAATCGAGCAATTCTAGTCTAATTCAATTAAAACATTCATTTGAGCTTTAGAAGTAATCAGTACAGGTGAAATTGAAATGGATATATGCTTGCTAAATAGAAATCTCAATTTCATGTCGTATTGTGAGGGATCAACTTTGATCATGTTCTGTAAATCATGGTACATTTTTGCATATGATGTACTCAATTTTATCACAATTGTGGTACAACTAGGTCTTTCACTCATCCATTTCCACACCCATCGATTATTTTTATTCATTTCAAATTCACCAAAGTAACAAATTGGGACACCAGGCGGTTCCATATCTGCATTTCGAAACATAAATTGTTAAAAAAATTATAAATGGAAAAAATGAGGGAAAAACATGCCCAAAATAGTCGGAAAAATCAACTGACGGCCTGCTGCGTCTGGGCCGACTATTAAAATTTAATTCTTCAATTTTATAGACGATGATTAATTTTTCCTAAAAATTACGCAGATGAATTTTTTTCTCCTTACAGCTTAATAAAAATTATAGATCCATTTAAGTTTGTAAAAATTTATGTGCCTACGTCGAAATAAGATTTAAAGATTCAAATAATATACTAATTTAACTAAAACGAAATGAAAAATACTTGAATATACTTACCTATTTTGAGTGATGACTATAAAAAATATTTTATTGTTCAACTTTTAATAATTTTTTGAATTTTCAAATTTGAAACAGATGAAAAATGAAAAGTTTTTAATCTGTGTTAGAGTAAATAGATACAAAAAGTGATTTGATTTTTAAATTTTAAGTGAAAAATATTTGAATTTATTTGTGACTCAAAAAAGGTATTTTTATCTTTTAAATATTAATATATTTTTGTAATAACACAATATACATAATGGGAATATCGTCATTTCCGCATCATTATGGTGAATGACAAATTTGTTTTGATCAAAGCTTAACGGATTATCTGACTTGACTATTCTAAAAAGTACCCCGGCAAAATTGAATACGCAAAAATCTCAGTCCTCCGCTAAATAAAAAGTGAAGAGAGGTACCATCTTCCCGTGCAAGCATCAAATCTTTTTAACTTCCAATTTCCACGCGCAACAACTTACATCTATAATATCTTTCCAAGAACAAACTCAAGAAATAAACACAAAAAAATGGCCAAAGACAGGAAAATCGGGGTAGCGATGGACTTCTCAAAGAGCAGCAAAATGGCGTTGCAATGGGCTATTGACAATTTGGCTGATAAGGGCGATACCCTATACATAATCCACATCAAATCCGATTCTGTTGATGAATCCCGCAATCAATTATGGTCCAAATCCGGTTCACGTATGTTGTTATTCTCTATCGATGAAATGATTTTTGTGCCCACGATCTTTTTGCTATATCTGATTTCATGATTTTGATTTTGTGGGTTTGTAGCTCTTATTCCATTAGTGGAGTTTCGTGAGCCTGAAATCTTGAAGACTTACGACATAAAGATTGATATTGAAGTTTTGGATATGCTCGACACTGCTGGTAGACAAAAGGAGGTAATTTAAATCTTTTTTTTTTTTGAGCATCAATTGAACATGGATGGACTTATCCCGTTTGGGATTCTCCAAGAAAGATCCAAAGGAATTTATCAATAATTTTCCCTTTGTACAGATAGATTTGTCGGTTGTGGTTGTAATAATGAAAGAGAATTTGATTTGTAGATAAGCATTGTGACAAAGCTGTACTGGGGAGACGCTAGAGAGAAGCTGTGTGAGGCTGTTGAAGATTTGAAGTTGGATTCTTTGGTGATGGGCAGCAGAGGCCTTAGCAACCTCAAAAGGTAATCAACATAACAGTGTTAATTCTAATAGGAGCGGATTTACCACGAATTAGAACTGGGTGGTTCAAGTCGATTCTCCATTCTAGTTATATTATCAAATTTCAATTGATTTTCAAAATGATTTTTTACAATCTCTCCATAAAATCATTTTTTACATAAGTGTAAGTGAGAAGTTTAATTTTTTGAAACATAAAATATCTTAGCGGAATGGAAAAATAGGAGCACGATCCATCGTTCTGGTTCAACTTTTATTTTTTTTCCTGTAAAAGTAAAACCAACTGTTTCATTTTCAGAAATCTTGTCAATAACGCATTTGATCCTATTCTCTAAATATCCAAATTCAATTACTCTGATATCGACCTTTAATTGGAATACGTCTCTTTTGTTTACGTGATCAAAATAATTTTGATATTTTGTTGGTACAGGATCATATTGGGGAGTGTGTCCAATTATGTGTTGACAAATGCAGCCTGCCCTGTTACCATAGTGAAGGGTCCAGATTTTCACAAGGACTGAATAAGAATTTAGGACGTTTCTGCTTTGACAACCCCTTGGTTGTCTAGGGGGTTGTTCTTGTATTTTAAATTATGTAATATTGTAATAAATTGGGATTTCTTTTTAATCACCATTATACAGGGGGCTTGTATTGAAAATGTCATATTGACTATTTAGAGTTTGTTTTCCCATTTTTCAATCTTAAAAATGAAAAATATAATCGTTATCAATCACATTCAATCATCATTTTTTTGACTTTTCATCTCTTGTGTGGGATCTATAACGATTATATTTTTCATTCTCATTCTTCTAAAAATGAAAATCAAACGGGAATCTTAGTAATTTTTAATCTTTTTTTTTAAATTTTATTTTTTGAGACTGAATCTATGGTTTTAGTTCGTGCTTAGTGATGTAATATGAAAAGCGTTTAAAGATTACTATTATTGTTTCTCATTAATTATTCATAAAAATGAAAAATATAATCGTTATCAATCACATCTAATCACAATTTTTGACTTTTCATCTCTTATATGGAGTTCATAACGACTATATTTTTCATTCTCATTCTACAAATAATGAGAATCAAACGATGTCTAAATATATTTGTTTACATCTTGGCTAATTTCATTTTTTTTCAAAACATGGCGTGTTAATTTATTAAAAAATAGATAGCGAGGAAGCATAAATTCAGACAATAAATTATTTTGATACCATTTTATATATTAGTTTATATTCATATTTTTAAACAAATATTAAGAGAAGAAAAATCTTAGGGGCAGTGGCATGGAATTGCGTTTTGAGATATTGCATCCACGAGGCACGGGTTCTGTAAAAGGGAAAAAAATAAAATGTGATAGTCTTAATCACCAATTTCTTTATTGATTTATTGATTTTTGTATCTTATGACCTGGCTTGCCACGTTAAGATTGGGGGCCTCTATCTAATTTTGTTGATTTTTTAATTTAATGGTTATTATTGAAATAATTTTATTAGTAATTTTTTGGGCAGAGTAGTAGTATTTTTCAAGAGATCTGAGTAATAAATGGATTTTAGTAACGAATGTGTGGATTAAATTAATGTTTCTTTGTAAGTGTTTATTAAATTTTCATAAATTCTTGCAATATTCATGACAAAATTCGATTATTTATTTACTAACAGCTCAATGTTCAAAACAAGGTTCAATTTCAAAACTATAATGCAAGACGTACACGTAACCATAAATTTCCATATCATTGTCCCTTGATGAATCCTAAATAAAACGTTGGGGGAAAAAAAAAACTTTTAAAAGTTTTGTTTTCTCGATGGATAACAATCTATAGGCTTGGTGTATTGCATAGATTGGTGCAACTTTTGTCAAAAGAAGAGAAAATGAAAATCTTAAAATAATTGAGTTTACAAGTCTCCCAACCAACCAAAATTCTACATTTGCACTTCTCTTTGTTTCTAGATATTCAATTTTCTTAAAAAGTAATTGACTTGATAAAACCTTGACATAAGCTTTTGAGTATTACGTAAAGGAGAAATGTTGTAAGTACATTTTTTTGACACTTTTTTCATATTCAACAGGTAAGGTTCACGATTAAAATAATGATGGACTCCACGACTACGTCTACAATATCAAATTGTGTGTACAAAAAAAGTGTACACAGTCTTATTCTATGTAAAATTAATTTGTATACTAGTTAAGGAGTTGGTGCTCTTTACGGATTGTCATATGGTAGAATTAATTCGATGACTTGGGAGGAGTTGTTTATGTTATAATGAAATTAATGTTCTAATCATTTCTTCTACTCAAGTGTTTCCTTTGAAAAGCATGTGTGGCAAAGCTTAAATTACTTTCACTACATTCTTATCACCTTATCATCATAACTTCACCCTTAAAAAATGTTTTTAATTTAAAAATTATTTAAAAATAAATATTTTACGCTTAGTCCAAATATTTGCCCAATAAAGGTTCAAATTCAAAGCAGTGTCACTTTACTTCGTCCAAGAACTTCGTACATTAGTACCTGCAAATACAAATGTATAATAACGGTTTTGGTTTTTGAAAGCAAGTTCTTCCTTCCCTCTGACATTTTTAAATCAAATATATTTAAAAATAAAATTTAAATAAATAAATTTGTCTCGTCTTTAGAGCATATAAAAAGTTTTAAGTTCAAATCTTGCTATATACTTGTGAAAATTGTGCACATTTAACCCTTGTTTGGCCCCATTACAATAAGAATTTGGGGAAAATGTGTTTTGGAATAATAGTTTTTTTTTTTGAAGAATATATAGTAAAAAAGGAGAAAACATTTTGGGTTATATGTACTATTATTTTATTGGAGAAGAAGAGAGAAAAATGAATTTTAATGGAGCCGAACGGGGACTTAACAAGTCTTTATTAGAAAATAGAATTCGGTCTACACATGAAGATATTATGGGATAAAAGCCTAATCTCGCAATATCTAGAGTAAGAATTACAAAAACTAGAAAATTGAAATTTACTTTCAATCTGTAGTCTACTTGTCATTGCAACTTTTTGCAATTATAATGAATAAGAAGATGGTTAAAAACTATTTCTAAAATCGTGCCTTGCTACACTAAAAGAGCAATTGAGGGCTATGTCTACAGTCTACTCTTCGTTGTAACTTTTCACTATAATGAATAAGATGATGGTTACAGACTATTTCTAAACTCGTGTCTTGTTACACTAAAAGAGGTCTACGTTTATATTCCTTGTCCAATCTCGAAAATTTTAGTTTTAAATGAATTGGTTCAATAAAATTAACAATAATAATCACGTTTCATTAGGTTACATGGAACACACCAAAAATAATGAAATGCATGCATACAATTCAAGAAACTCGTTACAAAGTGATTAATAATTACTGAACAATATTATCTATAAGCTGTTGGGAGGTGCTTGTCACAGTATTTATTCGGGTGGAACAACCGGGCATTATGACATATGAGTAAATGGAAAGGTCTTCAAGAAAACCTTGAAAGTGAAGTTAACAAATACAAGTTGCTTTGGAAATATATGCAAAAAATTTCATTTGATTATCATGAGTTCTTAACCAACAAAGTAAAAAATCAGTTCCAAAATCATCGCATGCCATCATGTTTCTTTTATCATATTCGTGGTCCATTTGTGTTTTATAATTTTTACATTTTCTTCATAGAGTAGAGAAAACTTTCGGGTGAAGGCAAGTTTTGTGGGCGGTAACGTTCTTTTTTTTTTCCCCCTTCCTTTTGTGCATTACTTCGTTCATATATGTCTTTTAGAGACGTGATCTTATATCGCCGTGATACTCTCACAATTTAAGAAGATTATGATGTTCTATATTCGAAGGAGAAGATGAAGTATCTTGTTTGATATGAGATTTGTAGAGATGGCTTTGTTGTTGATGGTGGTTGTTGCAAGAAAAATGGCCACTTGATAAATGATTATTATAAGTTGCAAAATAAAGAAAATTTGGTTGCAAATCAGAAATCAGAAACTTCAGAGGAAGTTGGTATTGCAAAAAATTGTCACAGTGATGGAAATTTTTTACTTATTTCTGACTACGATTCCAAATCTAACGAGAATTGAATTCTTGATATAGTTTGCACTTTTCATATGTATCACAATCGATATTTATTTTCTACATATGAAACATTTTCGAAAGGTGCAGTGGAAATGGAAAATAGTACACTTTGTAGGATAGCTAGTATTGGTTGGGATAGAATAAAGATGTTTGATGGAACAGTTAGATCACTTGATACAGTGAGACATGTTCAAATTTGAATTGAAATTTTATCTCCTCGAGTACTCTTGATTCAAAAGGGTACAAGTATACTGTTGAAAGTGGAGTCTAGAAGGTTAGTAAAGGACCCCGTGTTTTTATTAAAGGGACGTAGAAAATCCCAATTATATGGCTTACAATATTATATAGAACCTTTGATCAATCAACATATTTTTAGAACTTAGGTGAATTTGGCGTTGAATTTTGCATCGTTGGAGTCTAGTTTGTAGTCTTCTTTAAAGAATACATCTTAGTTGAATTTAGAAGTCATGAGTAATGTCACTTTGTCACCATTATCGACGGTGCCATTGTATTCAGTTGCTAGTAACAAACCCATTTTTTTTTTATCATAAGCCTCCATATAGGTACAATACTACTGATTTAGTTGATTATGGTTTAAATATGGTTAAGGATGTTAATTCTAGCTAAAATTATTCTTTTAATGCATTCGATTTTAGCAATTTATTTAATGGCTTGTTTTTACCCTGTTTGGTGGTGTCCAAGCACAATGCTTGAAATTTTGTTAATACTCAATTATTGAGTTTTTGCCCTAGTTGGGTGGCAAAGTATTAGAAAATATTTTTAGTGGAAAATTTTGATGGAGAATTGAGTTTGTATTTTTGTTGAAAAGTTGAAATTTATTCTTTGCAGTAGATTTTTGTCTCCAAATGGAGAATTTTTGAAGTATTTTTCATTGTAGTGGAATTCATGTCAATGTAAATTCCATTTGAAATGTTATTTGAAATCATATTCGAAGTCTATTTGACAAATTTACAGTTGATGTTTTATTTAGAAGTCCAATTCGGAGTTGAAATTTTTGTTGGACTTTAATAAATCAAGATATGGACTAGGAAGAAATTTTCGGCGCTTTCGCTAGCTGGTTTCTAGTTTACCGCTTGAGCGCCGCTGTTGAAATTCTGTGTAAGAGAGCTAGCGCCTGCTTGACTCCTGCCTTGTGCTCAAGATCGAGCCATGACTCATTTGGCCTAGGTCCGTTTTCGTGTTTTGTGCATTCATTTTTCATATATAACTCCACTTTTAAGGCATGTAACATCCACTATATATATTTAGCTCATTGTATTTTAAATCAAGTTAAACAAAATTGTAAACATAAAATCTTTGTATTCTTTCTCCATATTTTACTGAAGTTTCATTTACTCTGCAAATTATTTTTTTCTTGTATTTTTGTGATCAATTGTTTCATATTATACCTATAAATTCGTATTTTCTCCAACAAATTAGTATCATAGCATTTTGATATCATCTTTGTTTTTCAACACTCGTTCAATTTAACATGCAATTATTACTAAGTGGTTGTTTCAGTGTTTTTTTTTTTAAAATTCACATTCTTCAATAAAATAATAGTACACGTAAATCGAAATTTTTTCTTAATTTTTAACCACACATTCTCCAAAAACAACTATTCAAAAATGTATTTTTTTTCTCTTAAAATGGGGCTCAAGCACGGGCTAAATTATATGGGCTTCAAGTGAGAAGAGCCATAATCGCAAGCACCATCTTTCCACACACATCAATTCAAAGGCACAAAATGCACACGACGTGGTACAATGTCCACATATATTTCTATTAGCACCATACAAATTAGTAGTAGATAATTCTTGTCAATACAAGTCATGTGCAATTAGAGAAGTCAACGAGTTGAGTTGAGTTGAGTTGAGTCGGCTCGAGTAAAAATGATACGGGCTTTTTTTGTTCGAACCGAGTTGAACTTTTGTTTGGCTAAAAAATCTAGGCTCAACTCAAGCTTTTGACTCGAGCCTTATCGAGCCGAGCCGACTCACATTTTTTTTAAACTATTGCCTAAAAAAGGCAACACTCAAAAAGGCAGCAAAGTGCCACCTTTTAAGGCAACAACTAGCTGCCTGCTGCCTTTTTTTCATTTTCTTTTTTTTGCCTGTGAGCCCAAGCCAACGCCCTAAAATGAGGCTCAGTCTGAGCCTCTTGCCGAGCTGACTCAAGCTTTTTTCAAATCAAGTCACGAGGGGTCCGAACTGACTAGCCAAATTGACACCCCTATGTGTAACATGCTTTAGTTTAGCCACATAATAAGACAACACAAGAGAGCCAATGGAATCCCTTTAAGTATCACCATTGGACCATTCTGTGTGAACTTTGTTATGTTCAATTCGGGGTTAATCCCCTATATGGTCACTGAATTTTGTTAAAAGTTTTCAAGGAATCACTGAACTTTGCTTCTCCCTTAGTTAATCACTGAACTTTGCCAATTTGAACCCCATCCATCACTGAACTTTGCTTCTCCCCTAGTTAGTCATTGAACTTTGTTAATTTGGACCCCATCCATTATCGAAATAGTCAACATTGACCAATTTGTCCATGTGTTAAAAAGAAAATGTGACATGACACATTGTTAACAAATTAATTGCCAAATAAGCAAGTTGTTGTTGAAGTGAAAAAAATTAAAAAAAAAATTTCAAAAAAGTAAAGAAAACAAAAAAAGACGGGAAAAGTTTTTTTTTTTTTTTGTTATTTTCCACCGATCCGTCTTTTTTGTTTTTTTGGTTTTTTTCCATTGATCCTGTCTTTTTTGTTTTTGTTTTTGTTTTTGGATTTTTTTCACCTCAACAACAACTTGCTTACTTGACAATTAATTTGTTAACAATGTGCCATATCACATTTTCTTTTAGACACATGGACAAATTGATCAATGTTGACTATTTCGGTGATGGATGGGGTCCAAATTGGCAAAGTTTAATGACTAACTAGGGGAGAAGCAAAGTTCGGTGATGGATGGAGTCTAAATTGACAAAGTCCAGTGACTAACTAGGGGAGAAGCAAAGTTCAGTGACTCTTTGGTGACTTTCAACAAAGTTCAATGACCATATAGAGGATTAACCCTTGAATTCGCTGTTAAGTGTAAAATCTAAGTCAACTAGATCTTTAGTAATATAATACGACATGATATTTTAATATAGGGTAATTAGAACAAAACGTTCTTACCTTTCAACGTTATTGTGAAAAATATCCATACTTTCATTTTTTGACATTTTTACCCATACCATCACATTTTATTGTGAAAATCATCATTTTCACCCAATTTTCTTATGTAAAATGACAAATATACCTCATATTTAGAAAAATAAAATAAAAAATTAAAGAACAAATTACAATCATAGTCTCAAGCTTTTAAAAGTGTAAATGAGTCCAAATAAGTTATTAAAAGGGTCATTAATATAAAATGTCATTACCTTTTAATATTATTGTGCAAAACATCCATACCTTTCATTTTTTGAAATTTTTGTCCTAATTTTCACATTGTATTTCGAAAAATCATTATTTTCTCAATTAAAACCTGTAAAATAACAAATATACCCCCATCTTTAAATAAAACAAAAAGAAGAAAAAGAAAAATAAAGAACAAATTGCAACTATACTCCCAAATTTTTTCAAAAATACAAATAAATTTCAAATAATTAAAAATTAAAAAAAGAAACACTTTATTTTTTGATTATTTATTTGAAATTTATTTGTATTTTTTTGAAAAATTTGTGAGTTTAGTTGCAATTTGTTCTTTATTTTTGTTTATTTAAAAAATATAGTATATTTGTCATTTTACTGCGTTTAATTGAGAAAATGGATTAAATAATGATTTTCTCAACAAAATGTGAAAAAATGAAAAATAAAGATGTTTTGCAAAACAATATTGAAAGGTATGGACGTTTTTTTGTTAATTACCCTTATAATTTATTTGGACTTATTCACATTTTTTATAAAAGTTTGAGAGTATGATTGCAATTTGTTATTTAATTTTTCTTTTCTTTTCATTTAAATAAGAAGGTATATTTGTCATTTTACATGAGAATTGGATTAAAATGATGATTTTCGTAATGAAAATGTGAACGTGGGGAAGAAAAATGTCAAAAAATGATAGGTTGAGACGTTTTATATAATAACATTGAAAGATAAGAACATTTTGTGTTTATTACCTTTTAATATATCATCCTTCTTCCAATATGAATTGATGATATTTCATCAGCATTACGAAAGCGAGCTCGAGGTATATAGCGTTGATGAATAATATTTAAATTAATTAATTAATATTTTCTTAACAATTTAAACCCTAGTTACTCATTTTTTAAAATTCATTTTCGATCACACATTTTTTAAAATTCACAACTTTTATCAACTTTTCAACCTCATATTTCATTGACTTTTATGAATAAATAGTCTAATATATGTAATCCTTGCTTGACAACCATTAAAACAATTTTTTTTTTTTTGCTCAAACTCATTTCAATCGTACATTCTCACAATATAATATTTTGCACGTAACCCAATTTTTTTTTCATAATTTTTAACTAACATTTTTTTTTAAAAATCACTATTTTAAAACTCATTTTCCTCAAAAAAATAAAAAATAAAAAATAAAATCTCATTTTAATGATTGTCAAATGGGGGGAATAATATGCATGATTCAACCATGTTAATGTTGATGTATATCCCCTTTTGCACAAAATAAAAATAATTGGTAAATACATCATGCAAGTTAATTCGTCCCTTACAAGACTCCATTTACTTGTCCTCAGACAACTCATTTGATAATCAATTCTTTAGCATGTAATAATTATGCGAGAGCCCTTGTTTAAGCAAAGCCAAACATACTGAAAGCTCCTGGTTTAAGCAAAGCCCAGCAGGGCGGAGCCTCACCCCTTTCTTGGTCTATATATCATTGTGAAACAAACCTCTTCTGAAGCTCAAGCCTTTTTCACTTCTGAAGCAGACTACAAGTTCAAGAAATTTGAACCCGGTTTCTACATTGTCATTTTGGGCATCAAAATCTGTTAGAATATTGAAAATTAGAGCCACAGTAGAAAATGGGTTTTCAAGTAAAAGGTTTCATTTTGATGGTATGGTAGTGAATAACTCTGTGTATTGTGCTTCACCCAGTTATCTTGAGGCTACAATGGAGGGTTTGGTAATTGAGAGTGAAATAGTAGAGGATGGAAATGTTGGGTTTTATGAGAATAGGGATAAAATTGGTGCCTTTGTGGATCTGAATGAAGAGGATAGTAGTTCAAGTTCTGATTATCTGGCTTCTGAGATTACTAGGAATGATGAGAACAGTAGCTCTGAAGATTCTTCTTCACCCCCTTCAATGGGTCGGTTGATGCAGAAGAATGAAATGCCACATTGTGTCAAGTCTGATGTCTGTGAAGTGGTTGAGAAACCCCATTTGGATAACAGAAAATTAGAGAAGCAAGGGTCGTCTCTGTCAGGTACTAAGAACATGTTTGGGGTGCACCAATTGACAGACTGGACAGTAGAAGGTACAATATTTTATTTTTGTTTTGCTATATTGTCTAGTCCTGTCCACTGATTCTTGCCGAACATGACCTAATTGTTCATATATCTTTCATTTTTCACTTATATTGATAATGCGTTTGCATATGCATACGCGCTTTACATGATCATATATTTCAATTGATTGATAAAGTTCCATGAACTTTCGTGTTGTGTAGAAGTTGCGATGATGAAAGAAAGATTTTCAAAACTGCTGCTTGGTGAAGATATGTCTGGTTGTGGAAATGGGGTTTGTACTGCTCTGGCTATATCAAATGCTATTACTAATCTTTGTGGTACGTTACCTAAATAATACATTATCATCAATAATTTAATAAGTTTGCTTAATTTGAGATTGTAATAATTCAGTTATGATTAGTGTGAGTAACATGTGCCTTATTGGTATTTATTGTTTCATTAGCTACACTTTTTGGGCAAATTGGGAGGTTAGAACCATTACCAACTCAGAAGAAGCATATGTGGAGGAGGGAAATGGAGTGGCTTCTTTGCGTTAGCGATCACATTGTTGAACTGATCCCTTATTGGCAGACATTTCCCGATGGAAGCAAGCTTGAGGTATCTTAGTAAACTTGGAACCAATGAATTGAATATCTCATTGTATTATTGTCCGGTACATCAAATGGTTGACGGTTGCAAGATTCTGATTAAGATGTATCAGCTTTATTCATTTTGTTTATATGGTTAATGGAAAAGACAACTGTATTGTTATCACTCTTATGAATTTTGTAACAAGGTTTTGTCCATGCTTTGATTCAGATCATGACTTCCCGACCACGCTCAGATCTATACATTAACCTGCCAGCCTTACGGAAATTAGATCATATGCTACTAGTAAGATACTCGTCTTTTCTTCTTGATTGATCGCCTGTACAATTTTCAAGTATTCTAAATTTTAGTCTTGTTTCATAGGAAATATTAGACAGCTTTAAAAATTCAGAGTTCTGGTATGTCGACCAAGGTATTTTAGCGCCAGAAGCTGATGGAACGTCCTCTTTCCGCTTGCCACTTCCCCATCAAGAGGGAAAATGGTGGCTTCCGGTTCCTTGTGTCCCAGCTGGTGGCCTCAGTGAAGAAGCAAGAAAGAGACTACAGCATTGTCGTGATTGCACAAACCAAATACTTAAAGCTGCACTGGCTATCAACACTTCTGCTTTAGCTGAAATGGATATTCCCGATGCATATCTGGAAGCTCTTCCTAAGGTATTGATGTACTCAGAGCATGTTTGGCCGTGCCTAAGAAATACATTTTTAGAAAATGAGTCGAGACTTATTTTCTAAAGAAGTAAGCTTTATTAGTAAAACGCTTAAATTTGAATATCACCGTTGGCAAAATAACTTAAAAGCAATTTTTACTTCCTTTTAAGTACGACTAATCATGCTTGGAAACATGCACATCTGTTATTATGTGATTGAAAGAGCAGGTTATTTACTTATTCTCCACCATTGTGGTGGTTATTGTGGCAGAACGGAAAGGCGAGTTTGGGGGATCTTATTTATCACTACATTAATTCAGTTAAATTTTCACCAGAATGTTTGCTCGACTGTCTTGATTTGTCTTCTGAGCATCATGCTCTAGAAATTGCGAACAGGGTTGAGGCCTCAATCTATGTGTGGCGCAGAGAACCAAACTCAAAACCATTACAAAGGGCGCAAAGATCCAATTCAAAGTCATCGTGGGGAATGGTCAAGGATTTTGTGATTGATGCAGACAAGAGAGAACTGCTTGCCGACAGAGCCGAAAGCCTGCTGCTTTGCTTGAAACAACGGTTTCCTGGGCTCCCTCAGACCTCTCTGGACATGAGCAAAATCCAATATAATAAGGTTTTACTTGAAACACGGTGCTTCGTTACATTATTTGGTGGCTTTCTTTCTATTCTTTAAACGCCTCTTAGTTAAAATTTAGCCGTCTACCATTATTAACACGTCATCCTTTAGGATGTCGGCAAATCCATTTTGGAGAGCTACTCGAGAGTTCTGGAGAGCCTAGCATTCAATATAGTGGCACGTATTGATCACCTACTCTACGTGGACGACTTGACTAAACATTCAGATAAACTCTTGCAAGTCTCCAACATTGGGATGATGGCTCATAAGAGCGTTGGCATTCGACTCCCAGTGCCAGCCCTTTCCAGCACGCCGTACAAAACAGCTTTTACAATACCAAGCTTCTCACCTGCACAGCACACAAGTCCTGCAAAGGGAGATAGATCACCATTTACTGAAAGAAAGAAACTTTCCCTTCGCGGGTTTGGCGTGAAAAAGGTTTTGACAGATTATTTGAGCACTGATTCAAAGGCGAAGGAACTGGGCAACCTTGGAAGATCAGATTCTTTTTCGAGTACAACTCGGGAAACATCGGCATCTCCTTCAGTTGAATCTTGCAGGAGTTCAAAAGAGGCTTGTAGTCCCCTGACACATTACTCAATTGGGGAACAATGAAAAAATTAGACTATTTAAATTCCTTCATGTATTTTTTTTTTCCTAGCTACATATTATTTAATTCATTTATCAAGATTGTCATCAGCAGAGTGCTATGTATTTCAATATGAATTATTCTATTTGTACAAAATTATGTACAAAATGAACAAGTGGCAGCTCCTGTCCAGCATGGGACAGCCACCCCTCCAATAAGCGGCCGTCACTTGTCCATTTTTGTCAATCATTTTGTACTTGAAGTATTATCCTTTCAATATTCAATCGCATTTTTGAGGTTGCAGCTGTTGAATTGACTCAATCGTGAGAAAAAGAGGCATTAGTCCTTGATCCTTGCCTTGAGAAATGTGAGCTCATTGAGGAGTGTGGATTGTTAGTATTGGCAAATAACGTCGAGGCTAGACCAACGATTTTCATCTATGCAATCATAAAAGAAAAAGATCAGGAGCCTCCAAATTTTTTTTTTAACAATTCATAAATTTAACCTAAACTTCTTTTAATTCCTTCATTGAAGTTAATAGAACTACCATCATATCGTCGTTGTAGTATAGTGGTGAGTATTCCCGTCTGTCACGCGGGTGACCTGGGTTCGATCCCCAGCAACGGCGTTCTTTTTTTTTTTTTTTTTTTTTTTTTTTTTTTTCACTTTATTTGCATTTAACAAACTTCTATATTTTAAATATATAATGAAAGTAACAGAACAATTACTAGGAAGTCATTTTTTCACTTTATTTGCATTTAACAAACTTCTATATTTTAAATATATAATGAAAGTAACAGAACAATTACTAGGAAGTCATAGACTTTAGTTGTGAGTAACAGAGTATTTCCGCTTGGGACGCGGGGGTAACACGGGTTCGATCCCCGGCAATGGCCTTTTTTTTTTAAATTTACTTTCTTGCCATTTAAGAAACTTGCTGCGCTGTTTGGCTAGGTAGAGAAAAATTAGAAAATGATCTCAGCAAAGTGAAAAAAATAATGAAAATGGACGGTTTATTTTACAATTCATCAATATAAATTTTAGTGCTTAGAAATGGTAAACATTTTTTTTTATAAAAATAGGAAATTGCATATTTAAATACTAAAAATCAATAATACAGTTTAGTGCTTAAAAATAGTAAATAATCTTTTTAACAAATAAAAATTTGTATCTTTAAATACAATTTCAACAATGCATTTTAGTTCTTAGAAATACAAAATGATTATTTTTAACAAATAAGAAATTGCATCTTTAAATTTTATTTCACCAAAGTGTGAAACGTGATATTTTGATGAATAAAGCAAACAAACTTGATGAGCCTGAGCCGAAATACTTAAAAAACAAAAAACCCGGTTAAGAGGACCAAAATATTGACCATTTAGGACTCTAAGTACCAATACGATATCTCAATAAAATGACTTGATGATCTTTGCGACACATACTAATACTACGTAAGGTACGATACATCCCATATAGTTATAGTTTTAATACTTAGTTTAATTTCGTAAATTATACTCAAAAGTGTCATCTGTAGTATTTAAATTTAATTTCAATGTACTTAGATTTCTTTGAGAATATATCTTGTATCTTTTGTCTATAGAGTTTAAATTTTTGTCCACGTGGTTTAAGTTGTAACAATCATGCTAGAGGAACCGTATGGATGACCGTTCGGTTGACCGCACACACACATCTTGGGGGTTGGGCATTATTTTATTCACGTGGAACCCCCTGACAATGTAAGAGAGCGGTCATCCATGCGGTCATTAAGAGGGGACAAAGTAGTTTAATTCAAGTTGTAAAATGTTTACACTAATGGGGTGGTTGGCCAAAGTTGGAGGACTAATGGTTTATCCACTTACATTAGTTGGTAAATATATTTTGAGCATAGGAGTGAAGTGGCCAAATATTAGGAATTTCTAACTATTTGTCATCAAGGTGTTCTCATATGTATGGATCGGAAGGAAAGTGTCCAGATGGACCTTCACGAACTCTAACCTTGATTGGAAAAATAATAATAGAATAAAATAAAGAAATCAGATTATTTGAATAAAACTGAATACATTTAACATCAAATTTCTTTAGAGTCCCTTTGATTGTAAAAGTGAAATTTAAGTGGAAAAAAAATAAATTATAGAGAATTGAATTGCCTAGAATTTGTATTACCGGGAATTGGTGATTAATTGGTATAATTTTCCACCCAAATTTTTTTTTGAAATTTTTAATCTTTTGGTATTCGTTTGATTTTATTTTTTTTTATGAAAATTGTCCATTAAAGTGATAATTTTTTTACCATTGGGTCTAGAATTTGTTCCAATTGCCAATTTTTTTTTTTTTTACCATATCGAATATCATTCGTCTGACTTGCTTTTCATGCAAATTGTGATTAAAGGAATAATTTTTTTTACCACTGGATCTAAAATTTGTTCCAATTGCAAAAAAAAAAAAAAAAAAAAAAAAAATGTAACCTGGAAATCCATTTCCCACCAAAGTGATGGGAAAGTGTTTTCATCAATTTCATGAAAAAGAGGCGCGTGGAGTGAAGGGTGGGAAAATATTTTTTAGGGAAAAAAAATACTATAAAACAATGATAATTGGGTGGAAATGAAAAATATTTTACATTTTCCCTAGAAAATGGACCCCATAAAACAGTGCCTCATTTCCATTTTACAAATATTGTCAGGTGATGTACAGTTCATCTTACATCTTAGCTAACATGTGAATTCTAAAAAAGAAAAAAAAATGTTAAAAATCTTATTCATCAATCATCATAGTGAATAGTTATACCGACCAAATTCTTAGTGCTACAAAAAGTAATTGGTGTGTGAATTTAGTGCTAACACTATTAGGACAAAATGCATCTACCACAATATTTTCTCCCCCCAAAATTGCACTATAAATTCGATCAACTTCCAGAAGTGAATTCACAACTTGTTTCGCTATAAATATAATACACAAAAAATGGAGGGTTCATTCAAAGTTTTCTTCATTCTTGTTTTGCTTGTGATTGTTGGTACTATAAATGGCGCAGGGCCTTGCGGAAAATCCAGCCCAGATGAAGAGGCCATGAGCTTGGCACCTTGTGCAACAGCAGCACAAGATATCAATGCTGCTGTTCCAAGCAGCTGCTGCGCCCAGGTGAAGAGAATTGGGCAAAATCCCAGTTGCCTTTGCGCTGTTATGCTGTCTGATACTGCTAAGAGTTCTGGTGTCAAGGCAGAAATTGCCTTGTCCATTCCCAAGCGTTGCAACTTTGTAAATCGTCCTGTTGGCTACAAATGTGGACGTAAGCTACAGTGAACAATATTTTAATTCTTTTTTTTTTTTTTTTTTAAATTTTATTTGGTTACTTTTCTGATTCTGAATTTTAACTATGCTCTTTGCAGCTTACACACTACCTTGAATGGATCAAGAAACTTTGGAGTGGACAGAAGCTATGTAAAAAGCCAATAATTGCTGTTTTAGTAGTGATTACAGCACATAATAAAAGCAGCTATGCGCTGCTATAATTCTGAATCTCCTCAATATTTTATCAGATATGAAATATCCTTTTTTCTGTTCAACTATCACTGGCCTATTGCTACATTATTGAATAATTTGATTCTATAAACGCTCTGAAGTGAATACAATAAAACCGGTTTTATATTAATGATCAACCTATCATTGACTATGGGCAGGCCCTCTAGAAGCTTGCATTAATAACTCAATTGGATAGACAAAAACACCGAGACAAAACCCTATTTTTTTGTTGACTAATTGTTATATCATCATTAGGATTTCCCACAAGGTTTCTCATCTAAATGATCACCCTTTAGTTCATCAGGCAAGATGCTGTCACGATCGTTTAGCAAAATTTCATGTTGATTATTGAATCCGCTTTATCTTTAAGTTAGTCATTAAACATAAACGTTGTTTCAAGTTGATCATTGCGCCCATATTGATTAGTTGGATCAATAGATTGATGACGTGACCATCTGTTATTTGTCAACGCATTTGTCACACCAATCTTGCATTATTCAAACTATCAAATATGGACGCACGTAATCTACTTAATTTAGCGATCAAAATGAAGTTTAATAATGAGATAAGTGATAATGGTGTTTTTTAATGTGTGAATTTGATAGTCTACCAAAGGTTTTTTTGTTTCATACAATCATAGTCGACTTCCTTCTTGTAGAGGTCCTTTCAGCCGCAGAACACAATCCCAAATCTTGGATTTCTTGGTTTAAAAATTAACAAAAAGAAAATAGTAAAATCATCCTACATATTCCTTTATATATATATATATATATATATATATATATATATTTATGTATTAAAATAAAGGAAGATGTGTATACAGAAGACATGTCCACAGACTATTGAAATTTCCATGGAAGGCAGTGGAGCTTGGAGCAAGATCCAACCCAAGTATCTGTACATTCTTCTCTACCAGAAGAACCAGCAGCTCCATCACAGCACTGACAAACCACTCCAAGAGTTGCAAAAATCTTCGAGTATCCTATAAATCATTACACAAAACTGATCAAGAAAATTATCCCGATTTGTAAAATCGATTGTGTATGAACTAGACGATGCCAACCAATATTAAAGTAGAAAAAGAAGTTAAAATACTTCGGAAAAAAGAAACAAGAGTGGATTTTTACTTTGTTGAGGTGGGAAGGGCAGTTGCCTAGCTTCTGCACTTATAGTTTCTTGATATGCAAAACTGAAAATAATAAAAACCAACACTAAAGATGGACAAGGCTTGAACAAACCCATTCTCTTGTGCTTCAATTTGAGCGTTTAATGAGATGTGGGATGGTTGGTAGTGTCACGTGTTTTTATATTAGTGTTAAGATAGGGTGCAAGATGGGATGGAGTCTTTTTTTAAGGTAGAAAGTTGGAACGTTCCATTTGAATTTAAGCGTGTGAATTGTGAAATAAATTCCTTCTGGAAAAGGGGATACAGACAACTAAGAGCCCAAGCCGCACGCGTCAACTATTCCTTCTCAGCTTCTATAAATCCAAATTAACGCAATAATGCTGTTTTTTCCCCTATATTTTAAACCAGTACAATGTAGTTTTTTGCGAGTATAGTATGACTAAGTCTAAAATCAAAACAAACTAACAGCAATTTAAAATTACACCAGATCTTTCTCAACTCGACTGCACCCATTCAGACGCTTACAATATTTGTAATTGTATTTGTTGAAATGTTGACCATAACAGTTACTAGTAATCATATTTGTTGATATATTGATACTCATCTACCCAAAGTATATGGACGAAAAAAAACATATAAACAAACGGGAAAAAGAAATTATTACCACGCTTACATCAGCACATTTCCCTCAAATATATAAACTGTAGTTGAAACCCACGAAAGGGAATTAGAGGTAAATACAACATACGTCTCTTTCTATGAACAAGTCTAAATAAAATCTGAGCCGTTCCCAAAATGCTGCAGATCTGGATGTGTCCCACCACCACCCGGCCTCCTTGGGTTTCTGCACAGAATTTTAGCATTAAAAACAAATAAAAAGAACAAGAGAAAAGATTGCACATAAATGCAACTCTTTAAGCACGGTCCAACATGCACCAAGGAACAAACGAGCTCACACTACATACTACCCATAATCTATCCAACATACAAAAAGGGAAAAACAAGTTCAGACTGCACTCTACCCAGAATTTATCCAACATACACCACGGACAAAACAAGTTCACACTGCTCTCCCCAGAATTTGTCATCAACTATGCGAGAATAATGTTGAAAATAATGAATTCCTCAGTCGGTTACTTAAACGTCTGTTTTAAGTTTAGTTTACCATACCTAGAACGTCACCTTAAAGCACAATAACTTAATGTTCTCTTTGGGAAATTAAAAAAACCTCGTGTTTCAGGGTAAATGTACTTTAAAAATTAATGTTCTAGATAAAGGCATGAGAGACCTTTAACTATTATACCAAGTGTCTTGTTTGATCAAATATGATGATGAACAAAAATACTAGTTTTTCAAAAGTCCTGTAAAGGAATTGCATCTTATTCAATGATTAAGAAGCTTGAAAGATGAAATTAAGATAACAAAACAAAGTTCAATGACAGAAACCATCAACTGGTACCAAGAAATGTTAACAACATTGAATGGTGACGAAGTCATCCTTATCAATAAGGATTGTAATTTGGATATAATCATGTTAGCAGTCAAAAATTCAGTAAAAACAGGTTCTAACCAAGCTTATAGAATTCAAGGCTAAAAGAAAATATAGTACTTTGTGGCCCACATGTTAATTAAATGAAGTAATGGATGCTGAGTACAGGCCCATCATATGATATCTACTCACTACTCAATTCGAAAAATGTAATGCTTGAAGATGGATAAAATTAATTAGTGAAATGAGAAAAGATCTGAGAAAATTTGGATCATGCACTACAATCATAAATGTAATAATTGCCTGGAAAGACAAGGTGAAAACTGGAAAGACACTATTAGTACGTAACAGACAGTACTGACTTCCTACATTGCCTGTCTAGAACTCATTGAACCAATAAAATTGTATTACACTCTGATTGACCATACAAATTTATGAAAAAATAAAGTATGTATCATCATACCTAACAAAACGACTGGGTTCAAAACCTGGAACAGCAGGGGGACCAAAAGGATCAAAACGGGCACCAGGTGGAACACCCCTGCATTATTAAGATAAATCAACACCCGGAAACACAATTAAATTTTAGAAAACACTCCACAAACGGACACATGCATGAGAATGAGAGAACTCACGGTTGACCTCCTGGCAAACCAGGCAAACCTCTTCTATTTCCTCCACAAAACCGGGGATCATGTGGCCCTGCATGCCACCACAAGACATTAAAAATCCAAACAAGTGTTGCTGTTGTAACTGTCAATCAGATATGAAACAAGACAACTTACAAACCTATAAGCATGCTTCCTCCACCAAAATCACCCCTACAAAAAGTTAAAAATCAAATATAACAACAAACTCCTCAAATACAGATTCATGAGTGAAAAACAATCATATTTATGCTTCACAAAGTAAGAAAGCTAAGAAACCTTGATGGATACATTCCAGCACCAGGCCCAGGAAAGAGATCGCTGCTGCCAGCATCAGGAAGCGGAGGAACAGTAACTCTATATTTGCTTAGAGAGAAAAGAGAGGAAGATTAACCTCATGATATGATGATTATAACCATTAGATATATGAAGAAGAAGATGTTAACAATATACTTCTCTTCAAAAATGTTATAGATCAGTGTCAGCGTTATCTAGCACCAGAATCATATATTAAGTTATTAACTAATAGCTACTTTTTCTTGGAGTAATTACTTAATTTCCGAAAGCATCAAAGAAGTGCAGCAAAACTAACTACAACTCAGGATACATTCTTTGCACAGTAGAATTTTTGATGTCTTGCCAGCACAACATTTTATTATGACAATGCTTTCCAAAAATACAACTGGTTTTTTAGCACCAAGATATCCAACATCAGATTAAACTCTCAACAAAAGACTAGACTAGAGTTAACCTCTACCAAGTTATATGCCGAAGCATAAATCCTTAAAATAAAATCCAACCCTTATCGTGCTTTTGAGTATCCTGCTTTTGGCACCTCCAGATACCAAGAAATGATATGCCATCAATTTTCCCCATTCTTTTCTCTTGAGAAGTCCCTAAACTCCAGTGGCAGATCCACGGTTTGTTCTTAAATCTAGGGGGCAGCTGCTGCAGATTATTCCCCCCCCCCCCCCCCCCCCCCCTTCTTTCTTTCTCTATTAAAAACTCATCAAACTGTATTCAGGAATGCTAACATCTGAAATGGCTGTAGAATACAGCAATAATATGTTAAGCCTCCAATCCGATTCACCTATGCTAGAAGGAACAATCAGAATTGAGAAGCTACTAGAAGGGAGCATAACAGCATTCTGTTAGTGAGCATGTGGCAAGGGAATTCTGTTAGGAAGAAGGTTATAAATAGAGGTAGGAAGGAATAAGAAAGGGGGCAAATATTGAGTGAGTAAGAGGGTCCTGTAGTCATTTTCTTTTCTCTGTAATTCTCTGCATTGTTGTTTTCAATCAAATATCCATTATAAAATCTGTTTTTTTTTTTTCTTTTTTTTCTAGTTTGGAGTCTTAACAAATTGGTATCAGAGCAGTTCAGTCCAATGGCACAAAAGAAAGCTAATAACAGGGTCGAAGCAATAGAGAAGGAATTGGAAGAAGTGAGGGCAGGCATGCAACGTCTACCTGGCTCGGAGAAATCAGTGTAGCACCTCAACCTAAATGTGGCAAGGATTTTGCAATCCTTGGAGGAAACCTAGAGAAGTGTCGCAACCTTTTTTAACCCCAGGATGGGGTTAGGGAAGAATCTAGATGGAAAGGGATCCGGCAGTATCATAGAAGAATCTGCTCCAGTCAACCCAACCCAAGGGGACCATCCACGAGGAAGGGAGAAGGAGATTAGACATGATTAAGCTTTAGCATGGTGGAATTCCAAATAACAAGGACCTATATTCCCATTTTTATAACAGTGAAGTTCAGCTCAGAAAGAACTACAGGATTACCAGTCCCTCCAGTAAATTAGTAACTACAAGACAAGAACAACACAGCATAAACCCTTCAAAAAAAAATTGTCGACTATATGTTAGAACATATACATCACGCCATGAAAGGAAACAACTTGTCTAGAACATTGGCGATAATGTTGTGAGTATAAAGCATGACAATGATCCCAGCTGTAATCAACCTTTTACACCTCGGCTTTATACACATGGCACAGGGTGGAGGCATGGATGCTTTAGCACCATCAGCGTTTAAAATCCCTGTCGAGCTATTACCTTCCAAATTGGCTCATCTCCCTCTAACAAACTTGTCCAGCCCACCCTAATAGAAATAGAACAGGAAAAATATCTTGTGGAACCAATTGAACTTCTTAACAAACTTGCTCATTTTAACTAATTTTTCAATATCTGACTATTACACCATTTGTTTTCAATATCTTCCATGTATTCTAACTTGCTCATTTTAACTAATTTTTACGCCCTCCATCCCATAAAAGATATCACCTAATTTACTTTCTAATAGGTGAATATAAATATAAAGAAAAAAGTCATTTTCAATGATGTGAACACTGCACAGACATTATCCAAATTGTGTCAAATGCTACATTGACATTAAAGTGGGTAGAGGGATTGAAAATTTCAGTCAACGGCGGCAATAGTTTGAAAATGAAAAAGCAAAATAGAGAATAAATATTTATCAAGAATAAGCTACCTGCCATTGTCATTATAGAAGGCAAAGAAAAAAAAAACACTAAGCAGTGGAATTTGATTAACTAATAATTTATTCTAATTAAAATAATGTTATATAGCTAGCTTCAGGCTACAGCATATATTTATGAAAAAGACCAAGCTTAATTATTTTAACAGCAACACTTGCTTCCTTAAATCTCCTCGTAAAAAAATAGGACACAAATTTATACACATGGTTTAAAAATCAACCAAAACTCTTCATCTTTATGAAACAAAAAAAAACAAAATACCCTGAAGGATGAGGAAAAACATAAGGACTGCCAGGGTTGGAAACTCCCATGCTAGATCGGTCCCTGTCATCTCTCAACCCCTTATCAGAACTGCAAACAGAACTCCGCAATCAATACAAACAAAGTAAAGTTGGAATATTGAATATATTCTCCAAAACCATTTGGACATATGTAATTTAATTAATATATTTAGCATTTTCAGCTTTTACTTGAGCCAAATAGGTAAAATTTTATTTAAATTAAAACATCTACAATTGTCCAATGCATGTATTAAAAGACATTTAGAGTAATCAATTTACAATAATACAAGTAAAATACCTTGATGGTTGAGCAGACGAACTTGCAACTGAACCATCCAGTATAGCCAAGATTTCTTTATCAACATCCGCTACCAGGTTCCTCAAATTCTTGAAACTGTAATTTGAAGTACCATTCTCTTCGGCATAGTCACTAACACTGGAAAATAACCAAAAACAAAATACCTATTACTCAAATGCAGCACAATTCAATAAAACAACTGCATAATAAGAATCAAACATTTTTTTCCCCCTTCTAAGAGAGAACATTGAACTTACTTGATTTCAAGATGGAGAGGTTCGGAATCACCTTCCTTCAAAGCATCAACAAGCAGTTTATTGTTCATCACTAGACACTTCACTAGAACTTTTTGTGCACCCTGGTCGGGATTAGAGTATAAAAATGCATAATTATCCTCAACTTCATTCCAATTCTCAAGTCCCGCCTCATCTACAGAGCAAAAAATATGTATATTTAACAAAAATCACATAAGGAAACGCAAACAACTCAATTACATACTTTGCATGGAAACCTGAAATTGCCACAGAATTAAACTTGGAATATATTGTGTTCCAAATCAATTTAGGGTTCACGCTCCAAATCTCTCAACGTAACGTGTAATACAGTTAGGTAAAAATATGTAGAGAAAAATTGCAAACTAACCAAAAAAAGTTTTCTATATTGTTCAAAGTGCTTACCAGTGGAAGCGGAGGAGAGGACGTCGTTTACAAAGGCGGAGGGACCGGTTGAGTGGAGGATAAAGCCAGCGGAGAGGAAAGAAGCATGGATGGCAAAAGCCACCTTATCGTGGGAATTCCGGAAAGTCGGTCGCGCCGCCCTAATCACCGCCATAACAGACTGTTCCGTCGCCATATTTAATTCTGTACGAGGAGGACGGGGAGAGGATGTCGATTAAGTAGTAGTTCGAACGTCGGTTGAATATTTGAGAAATCGATTACTCTGCTATATTCCCAAGCTCGAATATACGAGAAAGAGAAAGCGGTGTTCAGGCTACGGAAACAGGGACTTCAAATTTCGACTGATGTGGCATTAAAGTATAAAAAATGAATTTGTTGCTACCGAAAGAAGGTATCGAAGCGTGTATTTCCTTACATAAATGCACGGGGCCCACGTGTTTTAAATAATGTCGAGAGGTGGGTCCCACTTCTATGTGAGGAGGGTACACGCTTCCGTACTTCCCTTTTCGGTAACCCCTAGCAAGACTGATAAAAAATTGAATATTTGGGTTTGCCAAGCAACGACCACAAAATTCAAATTTCTATTTTTTTTTTTGAATTCTAAACATGTTTGAGAAGCTTAATTGGTGTTTCGTATATGTTTGGAAATGGTTTCTATCAATGATACACGAAGATTACTTGAATAATAAAGAATGATGTGAAGGACTCTTTGACAGGTTTACCGAACATTCATGTCGCGTCAGTTTAAAATATAATCAATTTTTTCGTTCAATCATTTTCCCTTTGCATCATTTTTTATAATCGTTTATGTACCATTTTTATATAAAAATAGTAAAATTCTAATGAAAATTGTGTATCATATATAATTTAGATTAAAATTAAATTTTTATATTAAAAAAATGATACTTGTGATCCTTATTATTTGACTTAAATTTTAATTAAATAAAAAAAAATTGGACAAATAGCACAGGATTTTGAACCTTTAATCCACGGGTTCTAAATCTTTAATTTATAGCACTCTATGTCCCTATCTTTCAAAACTATGTGAATGTAACCTTTATAATAATATACTTCACACAAGCGTTGCATCCCAAAATTCTCATGTGAAAAAGATAGGATTCTTTCCTCTCCACGTTACATATGCCAATTTAGATTAAACATGATTTAAGTATATAAAAGACAATATCAAGTACACATTCCAAAATTATGTAAATAAAAAATAGTTTGATTAAGAGTCTGTTTGTTTCCCATTTTTCAACCATAAAAATAAAAAAATATGACAGTTATCTATCACATTTAGCCATTATTTTTGAATTTTTATCTTTTGTGTGGGGTCCATAACGACTATATTTTTCAATTTTATTCTACAAATAATGAGAATCAAATGGGACCTAAAAGTGATTTTTGATTAATGTGCTTACAAATTCTTAGCCAAATGGTAAAATTGGTTTTTTAAGTTTTATTATATTTGGTACAAAGTTTTTATATTGACAACCAAAACAGGCACTTCTATTAATTGGCATCAGCGGCAACATGTTAGAATGCTAGATGGGGGTCTATCAGACCAAACCATATATTGAAAATGAGAGAGTTCTAATAAAGCTAACGGATCAAGAAATAAAATTTCAATTATTTGTGGAAAAGATATCAATTGGTAGAACTCTTGATAAAAGAAAGAGATGATGCATGAACAACTTTATTTGCATCCCGAATGCACCCTACAGAAGATGCTTCCACGTGAAAATTTTAAGCGAAAAACTGACGAAATCTTTTTATTAGAGGCGTGGGGCCAATGGTGCAAGACTAATCGATGATCATAGGAATGACAATGGGACGGATTCGGGACGGGACGGGGTTCAGGAGCGGGGCAAGAGTATGCCCTCTTTACTGCCCCGTTTATTTTTTTTTTTAACATTTTCAAATTTTCGAGTTATGCTATTATTAGATAATAAAATATGAATTCAAAATTTTGTGTTATAGTATTATTCAAAATTCAATACTTAACCCAAAACCTAAAGGTCATTCCATATATTTTTAAATTTTCTTTTTAATTTTTTCGATCAAAATATTATAAACTAGTTTTGATTAAATAATTTAATTATAATAAAAAGATTGGATGACCAAATTTATAAATTATATAAAACAATTGTTAATTAGGTAAAATTTTAAATTGACAATTGTATAATATAATTGTTGAATTAGAAATATGATATAAAATTATAAATACATTCAACAATACTTTAAAACTAACAATTTATCAAAATTTTAGGCTTTTTTTTTTTTTTTTTTTTTTTTTTGGGGGGGGGGGGGGGGTGGGGGGCGGGTTCAATATAATAGTCCGCTACTGAAGATCTCACAAGTCATAACCATGTGGTTTAATAGAAAGATCCTTCAGTTAGATTTTACAAAGGGTGTAAACAATCTTGCCAGCATTTTTTATGGGGTTGTCCGCAAAACGGAAGAAGTGCAGTCGTCGAGAATGGAAAATTGTTTAAAAGTTTAAGCTCTTAAAAGATTAAAAATATTCATGTATATGGGCTTCATTTACTGATTAGAATAAGAATTACGATTCCCAGCGGGTGGGAAACAGAGCTTTAAGTTCATTTACGATGCTTAGTGTAAATTTAGTATTAATAGAACAGCTAATCTTACATTACTAAAAAAGTTCACTCAGTAAAAAGCACTACAACTCATAAAATAAGTTCTCTCATTTTTAGTGCCATAACAAGTATGCATGAAGCACGACAACAAATAAGTGCAAGAAAAACCAACCAAACAGAGAAATTATCCCCAGATTAGGAACTCTAGCTCGGTCAAAGCCTCAATGTTCATCCAGAGGCCCATCACACTGGAAAAGGCTTCATGCATTTATATCAAGAGTTTCTCGATGGCGTCCTGCATTTCACAAGACAAAATTTTAGAGAGAAAAATTGTTAGTTATCTGTGGAAATTGGTGACCTTGTGTGAAATGTCAAAAACCATTCACAAATTACCTTCAATTGCAGAATTTGAGTTCTCAACTGGCTTCCCTCATTGCTTGTCACGGAACAAGCAATAACTGGTCTCGTAACTCCACATGCACGACCAAGAGCTTGCTTTGATGGGACAAAAACATAGGGCACATTCTGCAATTGACACCCAAAAGCTTAGCTCTTTCGAGACATTGAAAAATAAAAAACCAAAACTTTCAACTTGACCAACAGAGTAAAAATAAGTAATACTTCAGAAGCAAAAATCAATAATGTTTTTAGAAGCCGGAGATGTACAAGACTATAGAATAGGTAAAATTAAAAAGTTCATTACACCCTTTGATCCACATACACCCAGTACAGTCTCACAAATTTAAAGAAATGCTAAAACCATATCGGAGCCTCAAGTTTACTTTCTGAGAACAACAAGGGAATTATGATAAGGTGAGATTGCAAAAGAATTGCCAGAAATTTTTTCAAGAATGCTTTTGTTATGACACGTGGACTCAAGCATCAGTCAATACTCAATACAGAATGCAGTATCCAGTCATTGATAGAATTTTATGCCAATAGGAAAAGAATGACAAGCTTCAAATTCTTAGGGTAAAATAGAAAACACGAAATTGTGGATATCCATATGCAAGCATATCATGTAATTCTAGAAATGCTTTTGATCATCAAATGAGAAATATGAAAACTAAAAACAAATGACAAGACATAGCAAAATAAAAACGAAAAAGGGAGAGAGCGAGCGAGAGAGTCAAGCGTTATCACTTCGTTACAATCATAATCAAAGAAGAATGCACAATGAGTCTGGTGAATCAGAATTAAAAATAAATAGTACATGAATTCATCAAGCAGTCTGAAAAACTCACACAGGGAAATTCCAAAATTCCATAAATCATAACAAATTCAGTTTTCATACTAAGCTCTAAATCATCTTTATATCAAACAACACGCACATGCACTTCCAATTCAAAAATGGAAAAACAAAAAAAAAGAACGAATAGTAAAAAATGAAATATATGGTTTCAAAAAAATCCAGAGACCTTCACAGAATCACAAAGAACAATAACTGTGGCAAGTAGTTATCAAAATTGAGGCAAACTATAGTTGATTTCCAAGTGTTGAAATGAGTGAAGACAATAATCTGCAATGGCCTCTCACACTTAAATTTATACCCTCCAATTACTTTCAAGTACTGCATTGCATGTATTGTAACTGAACGCAACTTACTTTCTTTCTTTCATGTATCAAACTAATGTGACCCTGACTATTGTTAGCAATTCTGTTCTTTCTTGTTAATCAATTGGTAGCTCCATATTTTAGCAAATCTAACATCACTAAGACATAATATTCTAACAATACAACATAAGCTTCCCTACAGCCTATAACTTATCAATTCCATCGAGCCTTATTAATCACGGAGAAGTTGATAACAATTCTTGCTCCATCTTGATACTACATTCTATTGCATATATTATTCCACAGAACGAAACTTTCTTCCTTAAAATGATACATACTCTAGTGCCAAACAGTTCCATCAAGTTTTCATCTGATAACGGAACACATTGATTTTCACCAATCGTAGCACACATACTACCAGAACCAACATTTATCATTAAAGAATTACCTTATCCTCGGCAAGAAGTGGAAGGTGAAGAAGGATCTCAAGAGGCTCCGTGTCGGCAGCCATCACAACGAACTCAGAAATACCTCTGTTCAGTGTCTTAGTCGCTGCAATAAACCAGGAAAAATTTAAAAAAACGAAAGACCATTCATTCAGAAAAGTATTAATGGATATGAACAAATAAAAAAGGCAATGCAAAACTATCAAATTAAAAGGAAAAAAGAAAAAAAAAACTAGAAACCTTCATTAGCACCCTTTTTGAGCTGTTTGTAGTTGGCAGCCTGCTGAATCAAGTCCAGGATCGTAATAGTCAACTGGGCATCTGCCAATGGGTATGCTTTTGGGTTCACAGATTCTGCAGTCTATATATAAAGATAATCCATTAAAAAAAAAAAAAAAAAAAAAGTGCTCATGAACGAACAAACTTAAAAAATAAAAATAAAAGCACAAAAAAATCTTAAGAGGGCAAAACTTTAGTCGTGAGTGTGAGAGAGGGAGTGAAAGAGAGAGAGGGAAAAAGAAGTACCATGATGCTAGAGAGTTGAAGAAAGAACTGAGCAGAAAAATTAGGAATTTGGGAAGACTGGGAGAAGGTGGAGGGAGTAGGGTTTTAACTTTTAAGAGAGGCGAAGGAGAGGACGAAATAGGGTTTGGATGAGAATGGGTGACGTTTGGCTACACTTTTTCCAAAAAACCGTAATTAGAAGAAGCATTATTCCGGTTCCTTTCCTTTATAAGATGAAAGGGACAAAAAGTTGCACCAGCCGGGAATCGAACCCGGGTCTGTACCGTGGCAGGGTACTATTCTACCACTAGACCACTGGTGCTTATTGATGTCTTTAGGCAATTCTTACAATTTTATAACTTAAAATATGAGTTATTTAACATAATTATTTTAATATCATTTAATTCCCTTGACCAGTTCGATAACATAGTTATTAGGATCTTGTAATGTTGTTAGGTTAGCTATGATGCACAGTCAGGGACGGAACCAGATGTTTGAGGTTGTGGGGTCAAAAATTGAAATACTTTTTTTTATTATGAGACAATAGGTTGAGGACCTCGATTATAATTTTTCGAAAAAAAAAAAATGTTTGAAATCTGTCAAGCTAAAGTAATAGGCTTGACCCACAAAGTGGATGAATAAACTCACCAAAAAAAAAATCTCAAACCAAATTTTTGTATGTGAATGATAAATCAGACCATTTCCTTGCTAGAAACTATACAAAAACTAACAAATATTAAGTTTAGTTCATTGCTTAGGCATGGACGTAAAAAGTAAAAAAATCAAAGCACCCATGAATATTTAACTTTGTAAGATCCCAAATCATCTTAAAATTAAGTAAAATCATCAAAGTATTAAAAAGAAAAATGGGATTTAAGAACAGAACATACCATCTTCAACTGGTGCAGCAGCTGAGCAAGCCAGGAGAAGTGCAACACTGAAACTCATTTGCATTTCGTTGAGCTCAAACACATTTTTACGACCAAAAACGAGGGAGACATAGAGGAACACACTATAAAGTACAATGCGATGAGAGGGAAAAAGACATAGTAAATGTCCTTTAATCCCAAATTCTAGCTGTTTTGTTCATTTTAACCCAATGAAAAAAAAAAGTGACATGTGGGTCCGTCTCTATGCACAGTCGAACATAGGAAAAATATATAATAAGTAAAATGTTATCCTCTTTTTAATAAGAAGAATTTAATAACTCACTAAAATGTAAATGAACATGGATTTTTCAAAGCCTTCTTTATAGGTCTTATAAAAATGACATCTTTGAAGTTTTTCTTGAAAAATGTGCATTTTAAACTCAACTTAGTGGTATGATCAAGAAACTCACATTGTTCTTATTTTACTTTCAAATGGGAGGATCAAATCCATGAATCAAAGAAGTGTATCATGTTGTTTGAAGTGATCACGTCTCTTTGCATAATATGGATTCCATACATTCACGACTTGAATGTGAATGAGTCAAATTACTTATTAACGGATTGTTTGACAAAGATTTTAATAAAAAATTGAGCAAATTTTGATAAAATGTGTAGTCAGAAAGTTTATATGATCAATAGATTTTACTATCATGTGATTATTACAAGTTAGATAAAGCATTCTACACATAACATATCAAAAATATATATAGTAGAATTATCCAATTGCTAATTAACAGTGTGTCACTGCATTTTCTATTGAAATTTCAATTAATATGTTTGTTATTCAGTATTATGGTTTTCATAGTTCCTGTTTTTCTCCTTGTAAATGTAATGAAAGATTTGATATTGTACTTTAATTTTCTACAACTAGAGTCTAGAGATATAAACAGCGGCGAATCCAGGTCCGAAGTTCAGCTAGAGCGGAAGTCAACCGTTGACCATTAATTCAACGATCGTACTCTCACAACATTTGATTTATCTATCACACTTTCACAATCATGGAGGTCCAAACTCACACTCTCGCAACCTTTGATACTTTTCACAAGTTAAAATATCATCAATTTGGTGTGAATGGATTGTTGATAAGGTTTCACTCCACCTTGCTTTCTCTTCTTCTAATTTTCTTCCCCCAAATCCAATACGACAATACCCAGCAAAAGCTCCCTCATTTTCTTTAATCATCTCCAGCCCCTAATTTCAACCCACTTCCATTAAACTAACTTAAAATACCCCAAAAGTTTCCAAAACTATTCTAAATTTCTAATTAAACAATACTCAACAGTCGACAGTTTCAATATAGAAAAGAAACTAAAATTCTTTTCTTTAAATTGTTAATAATATCAAATTTTATGTACTAAACATAAACTGCACAGAAAGTTAGCAAGTTAGCAACACTTACCGACAAAATGTACAATCCGGCAATCAGTGTCGGCGTCGCAGTGGGCACTTCAAGTCTCCAACACAGCCATAGGCACCGCAGACACAGCAGACGTCGAACACCTGATTCCAAAGTGGTGAAGCCTCAAAGTTACGAACTCACACCATCGCAGTCCCTACTCACAGTTGCAGTCTCACACGGGCGAATCCAGCTGCGTTGATATCCTCTCCAGTGACCCACAAATCGCCCAAATCACAATTTCGCCCGAATCGCAATTTCGCCCAAATCGCCCCAGAGGCCAGAGCCAAAGGGTTTGCACACTTGCAGCCAGTTTGCCGGTTGTGACTTCATCTGTATGGCATATTGGACCGTCCATTACTCCAAATTGGGCCATGGAATTGGGCTTTTTTTTTTTAATTGATTAGCCCAATAGCCACAACTTAAACCAACAAACCAAAAAACAAAAAATCAAACCAGCCCACCACCATCATCTTCTTCCTCCGTTGCTGGCTTGCTCTGTGAGTCTGTAACTGTAATTCTCCTTCCCTGCAGTGAACATTCCGGCGAATCCAGTTAGAGCGGCCGCTCTAGCTCGCCACCCCCTGAATCCGCCCCTGGATATAAAAATTTTTTTTTTTTTCTATTTATCCCAACTTGTTCAACTATGTGCTTTCTCATGCACTTGTTTTGCGTCATTTATTATTTTTGTCCATGCACATTGTTTTCATATGATATAACTCCAAGTTGATATATCCAATTAATTTTACTTGGAAATCGTTTCTTGACTGCTTAGTTCTTGTTTTGACATTTGAGTGACTTCAAATCATTATCTTCATATTGATCTTCTGACAATTTTTTTGTTAACTTGTTCTATTGCTTGTAAACCAACTTTTCACTACCATTGCAGTGATCTTCTTCCGTTACCTCATTTTGCAATCTACATTTATTACGATTTATGTAATATCTTTAATACTTCTCTCTTTTCATTTTGTTAACTGACATTTATATAATTTTGTTAACGTTGTTTGTTGTTGAATTACTTTACTTGACAGTGTAACCTTACGAGATGTATGATATAGGTACCTTGTCTTCAACAACATAATTTGATATTTGCCATCTTTCATTTTTCTTAGGAGAATCATGCTACACTTACGGATAGAAAATCTACAGAAACCTTATAGAATGCACACAAATCCGTGGGGCCCAATTTTTTTTTTTTTTCAATATTTAATTCATGTGGGCCCACATTCTTTGTGAGGATCTGTAAGAATTCTGCAGGTTTTCTTTCTGCACATATGGAATTCCCCTTCTTAGGATTGGGGCTACCTTATGCAACCTGAACAATGGCCCCTCAAGAAAGTGAATCAATCGTTCAATACTAGAATTTTTAAGTACATTATCCCTAAGAATGTCCAAAGCTCAGAAGAAAACCTTTAGAGATGCGTGTTCTAGTCACTATTAAAGTTTTGGATGTTGATTAGGTGCATTTTTTTGGGTCAAGTACTGTTATATATGATATGTTTGAATGAATTAATAAATTATATAGCAACTTCATTTTGATAGCTACTTCATTTTTTGGATAAATTTTTTTTTTTTTTGTTTGTATATTAGTCGTTGCTATGTCTTGCTAGCTCTTACTATACCATTAGTGCTTACAATCCTTGTTAATTTTTGTTTACGGTTTACATTCTATAGTTGCAACTGAACTATCAACTTATACTATTACTCTGGTATCGATTTCATATTCATTCTTTTGATAGTAGCATTCGACGAAGTGTTCTTACTCATTAGTCTTTACCTATCGCAGGTTACTAAATGTTTTTTGGCATGTTGCCTATTTCAATATTGATTTGTTAAATTTCTCATGCCGTTTATCTTTGTCAACTTGAATCATCTTGATGTGCTGATTTCAGCTAACATTGTTTACTTGAAATACTTTAAAATGAGTACAAGAAACATGCATTGTGTGAAACATACATTGTGTGATTATTCAACTAAAATCAGCTGGTATTCATTATTTTTGTCACATAAAGAAGTTAAACTTGGCTGCAAAAGAACAAGCAATATACTTAAAGAACCCTTACAGAAGTTATATAAATATAAAAAAGTTATTTAAAAATAATCAAGGGTTAACCAATACAATTGGGAATCGAATCGGTTCATTCAAAATTTTAGTAGAACTAG
This sequence comes from Osmanthus fragrans, assembly GCA_019395295.1. Taxonomy (NCBI): domain Eukaryota; kingdom Viridiplantae; phylum Streptophyta; class Magnoliopsida; order Lamiales; family Oleaceae; genus Osmanthus; species Osmanthus fragrans. The sequence continues at coordinate 29,105,038 of CM033343.1, forward strand.
TCTATGTCATGTGCATTGCACGAGTATTATATTTATTTTATTGTTACTAGCGTAGTACAAAATTATTTGAAGATGTGAAATGTTTACTTGATTTTCATTCTTTTGTCAACCGTATATTGTATGTCAATAATAACTTTTTATTTTATTTTATAAATAAATATAATCAATGATGTAATGATCTCTTGTGAAATTATGTTGTATATGTTTAGTTGTGTAAGTGAAAAGTTCATTACTTATTGATTGGTACATTATATTTTTTTCTGTTTAGATTAAAGTAGCTGAAGACTGGATTATTTTTTTTTTTTTTTTTTTTTTTTTTTTTTTTTTTTTTTAAAATTTGATATTGCAAACAAGTTGTAACTTGAATTTAGCAAAATGTTTCTCTTCGGCAACTTCAATTTGAGAGGCTATATTTGTACTTCGAAAAGTAACTTGAGCAGTCGTTAATTGAAAGAGAACTTCATGAATTTCAATTTCAATTTCAATTTCAATTTCTATTTAACCGAAAGAAAGGAGAAAAAAGAAACAAATTCTTGGGAGTAAAATAGAAACCGATTCCATTAATGTTGATCACAGCAGAAAGCTACATCTGACAAAATAAGAACCTGTTCTTAGCATTAGCATTAGCATGAATGATGTAGTTATCATGTTCGACATACATCATTTTTCAACACTAACATGTTTTCATCAGTTTCTAAATATATACATATAACAAAAGTAAGGGGTGGACACATTGGAGTCATTTCATACTTAGTTTTCAAAAGTACTTATTCCAAAACATTACAATCGTTTTCTACTCCATTTTTTCCTTTGAAGTAAATGGATTTGAGGCAGAAATTTTTGAGTGTATGCTTTCCTCAAAAATTACTTTTGAAATTGAGCTATGATTAGAAGACTTGAAAATAGCTTTTTTTGTTGGAGGTGACCAATCTCCCTGAGAATCCACATCAACACTTTTTCCAATTGCTGTAATTGCATACTCATAATTAACTTTCTCTTGGCGTTGTTTTTCTGCAATTGGAGGTTCCAAATCTGTTATTGAGATGATGTCAAACTTGTAATTGGATGAATTAGGTTCGATTTGAGTCGCTTTCACATAGAATGCTCGTTCAGTGTTTTGCATCTTTTGATAAACATCTCCAAAGTTTGTCTTTGAACCCTGTATATAAAAAATGAATTGCATTATTATTACTTTGTGAAAAATATATACTTGCTATATAGTGGCAGAAGGTTTAATGTAAGTTAGAATTGTTACAAAGTTGATGTACTCCATCAAGGCTTGTGCGCTTGTAAACATAAGTTTCTCGGCTGGTTTCACCAATTGCACTTGCATTTATGAAGTCTGTCATATCTGATAGTTGCATATATGACCCGACCCGTCTCGAATCACCATAGTAGACCCGAAACGAGATATAATCACCAACTTAATCTGTAATTTACAACCAAGAATTGAGACATCCTTAGGAAAAATCGTGGAAAAAAATATATGAGTTGATAGCTCAGTAAGGTAATGCATTTATATATTTTTATCGAAAATCGAGTTCATATAATAATTCACAAGATGGAAAATTATCATTCATAGTCATGATATAATCACCAACTTAATCCATATCATCATCACATCACATATAATCCACAAAAAATGTACCATCTGACTGAAATTTGTAATCCTTCCCTCGGGTTAAGCACTTTCATTACGGGGCTTTGGCCCACTCCGTAAACGAAAGCGACTCTCAAAGACCCATAATAATAAATTCTAGAACACGGTCAAAGCTCCTATGTGAACTATATGTACACGATCAAGACCAACATCCGGTCAAGACTCCTCTGTGAAGGATAGAACATGGCCAATGCCCTTTTGTGAACTAGAAGAAGTATATAATCACGAATATTTTTCTGGTCGATCTCAATATCACGTGTCTCATATTTCAATTCACAATTAATCCATATACAATCTTGAATTCCACATTTATCATAGTGAAAGAACATTTCCATATTAATCATGTAATTGAATATATAATTTACATAATCACATGTAATATAATAGTATGAGTACTTTATCAATATTTGAAAATATATAAGTTTTTCCACTCATCGAGTTGTAGACTGAAAACTAGGTAGGCCGATACGCGACTTCAATCTTCTCATACCTCTTCACATTCAAATACCCAATTTGGAATCTCTCTAGAGATCACAACTTTTCAAGAGGTGTCTCAATCATTATTCATATCTTTAACTTTCAACCTCATACTCGATTGAGAGTCACTAATAACATATAAGTCATTTACATTATTTTAACACACAATCCCCAATATTTGATACTTAAAAATTTGGTTTCCATGCTAAATATTCACGAAAACCAGAATATTTACAAAAACGGCACTATACTACCATAATACTAAAACTTGGCACCTATTGTTGTATATTGAATGCTGTAACTAAAACCACTGATAAAAACAACACTTTTCTGGGTAGAATTTCAAAAACAGTACCTGTACATAAATTTTTTCACGAAAATTGATTAAAAATACCAAAATCTAACATCAAATCCATGTCTCACTATAATACATCATAAATCAAGTGTTTTATATCATATATACACAATAAATCAATGATTCAAGCTCTAATTTTACAAACCCATTTCACAATTCTTGCACTTTAACACTAATCTTCCAATATATATTATTCTTCTTGTTTAATACTTCAAATACATATCAATAATCATCCATTCTTGCTAAACTTCAAATATAAGCAATTTTTCATAAACCCTAGAAATTAAGCATAAATTATATTATATCTCTTGGGAAAATTAGAGAAATTGAATAATGAAGTTTGAATAGCCAAACCTTCCTCTTTTCCTTCTTCCTTTCTTTCTTCTTTTCTTTCCTTTTTCTCCACCGTTTTCTGCCGCTGTTTACCATCGTCAGCTTTCTTGTGCATGTAAAATGAAAAAAAAGGGTTTAATATGCCAAGTTAGTGGAGCACTAACCCATATTTGCAAAGGAAATCCTCCAACCTTCATTTACTTCATTAAATCCTTATCTTTCAATACTTGAAAAGTAAATCCCAAACTTTCAATTTTACCCATCTTAAACCTTCAAATATTGTCAATTTGTAAAATAAACCCCAATAAAATAATTTGATCAATTCAAGTCCTTATTAGACTTTGACTCTGACAAGTCAACGTTTGATTTTTAACTAAATAAACTTGGTTGTAACAACATATGCTCTAACCCTATGATAAAGAATGATTCAATATTTGTAAATGAAAACAAGGATATATTAAATTTAATAGAAACGAAAAAGTACGAAGAGAGTGTTTTTGTTATTTCTATGGAAAAGAATAATTTTTTTTATTAATATGCAATATATTTTTAATCAAGGAATAGCCTTAGAATTGTGACTCTTGCAAAAAATACAAAGATATATTTCACCAAAATCAGCGTTTGATCGTCGATAGCATTTGTTGCAAGTTATGTATTGACCCAATAAAACTTTCGTTGTTATGAAAATGAATTTTTACGGGCAATAAGTTTTAAAAAAAGGATAAACAGGAACTGAAAAAAGAATGAGCTTATGTTATTGTATACATGAATATATTAGAATAATAAAAAATGTATATATCGTAACTATAAGCTGGAAAAGTACAAGTAAAAGACGACCATGCAGGTTTTGGATTGAAGTGAATTTGCTGTGCACCGGAAGAGAAAGCTTCGTGGGAGTTTTTTCCATGTATAATTTTTTTAACACCAAATCATCAATTTTATTGGAACTTGTGTTCACCCTGAAAGAATAAAATGAGAATAACTAATTAAATAAGGTAATGATATGTTGCATACAGACGTGTACAAATTATGAAATAAAGTAAGAAAATCTGAACAATTTATACATATCATTCTACCAATTTTTTATTTTTTTTTTGCGATGAAATGAGTATTTATGAAGAAGGTGCTAGACACTTTTGTAAACAACTTTAAACCTATGTAATAGCATTAAAGAGAACATAAAAAAAAAAAAAAATTATAAGTAATAATGATTTATATATAGTTGATACAAAATGCATTTTTAAAAGTTTTAATAATGAAGAAAAAATAGAATATACCCAAGAAAGATGTAAGTTTTATGTGTGTTGCAAAGATCACCGATTTTTTTAAATATTTTCTGCTATCAATATGCATTCTCTATCAACAAATGAATCCCAGAGTGTTAACATCGATGTTTTGAAATTCTGGTCCAGAAGTATTACATCATGTTCCCAAGTTTGATTAAATCAATCGCTTAGGCATCATATCAATTGCAATTACTAATATGTCTGCAAAATAAAAATCAATAATAATAAGTGTGGGTTTTGCATTTATTTATATCATTAAACTTATATTTTTGTGAGTTTTTTTTTTTTTTTTTTTTTTTTTTGTATTATTACTTAATATATTTATATTCTATTTTGTAGGTGTTCTATGGCTAAAATCCCTAAATTGGAGAAGAAAATGAAGAAAGGAATGAAGAAATGATCAATGGTGCAAAAAGAGGCTTGGGGGTAATGTATTTTACAAGAAAAAAAATTCAACTGTAGCGGCATTGCGGCACCTGTGTCTGAAGCAACGGCGCCGCAGCCGCCACTCACGCGCTAAGGCCTGTTTGGCTACTCTCGCGATTTTGGACTCATTTTGCAATTCTAAAACCCGTTTTGACCCTTTTATATGACTTTTGAATCCATTTTTTCTCATTCTTCATCTAAAAAAACCTAGGTTCTTCCCCTTTTCTCTCTTTTCTTTTATTTTCTTCTTCTTCTTCTTCTTTTCTTTTTGTTCCCTTTGAGATTTTTGTGGGAAAGCTTGGAGCTCAACAATGGTGGAATAGCTTGGAGAAGAAGACCCATTGATTTTGAAGATTTTTCAACCATTCTCATTATCAATAAGTTTTTCTTTCTTTAATCTATTTTTCATTTATGGGTTGTAAGTTTTTGTTGGTTATTTGTGAATATTTCATAGGTAACTAAACATTTGTGTGATCGGGGGTTATTTTGGAACCCTATGTTGATTTTCTAATGATTTGTGATTTATAGTTCTTGAGATTGATGTGTTTAATCTATTGCGTAAAATGTTTATATTGTTCTTATTGATTATTTGGGATGACAACTAGATGATTAGAGTGGATACAATGAATGCTATTTTGGGGTTTATAGTACGTAATAGCTATTTTTTACCAAAACCTAGTAGCAACTACATTTCAATAGATTATGTGGAATTTTCAATTGAATGTTTGTGGATTAACACTTAAGTTAGTAAACCGAGTTTACGAGTTTGCGCTTAATTCAATTCAACTTTCTCATCGTAATGCTTTTATTAAATTAAATGTAGCGAGCTTATCCTATGTTGTTTAATGAATAGGGTTTGGTAAAGAGCTTGTTTTATTCAATTAAAATGTAAAAAGAGTTTGAGGTAATCGAACTTGTGATTATTCTCGAATTGTTGTTGATTTTGAGAACGAAAATCTTTTGTGAACATTGATAAGAAATTCATTCTAGCGGTGAAGGAGTATCCCTCGATCACATATTCCCTCATTTGTTTCTTTTTTTTATTCTCATCTTTTCCATTTGCATTTATCGCTTCCTTACTTTAGTTAATGAACCAAAACTCAACCCCCCATTTAATTGCTTTCGCATTTTATTTTCTATATTGCAATTGACGTAATTGAAAACAATCCTCTGCGGGAATGACCCTTACTTGCACATTACTACTTGAACGACAAATTTCACAAAAGTAAGGAATTATTTTGACGCCTCTTTTGGGCAAGTCAAATAATTACCTTTTTCTTTTGTTTGTAATCATAATTATTTGATTAAACAAAATATAATAATATTTTTTTTAGGACTAGTGTAAGTAATATCCAAAGTAAATGAATATATGCAATTTCTTACTCAAATCAGTATCTGTATCCATGTGTTGTTCAACTTCATGGAGAGAAGTCGGTGATAGGTTGAGAAAACAAGTTCAAGGTTATCTTCGTTCAATTCTTGAACACGAGTTTCTCCAAAAATTGTCCATTGTAGAGCTCATGTTGAATATTTGTAGTTTCTAGTGTTTTTTTCACATAAGCTTTGGAAATTGTGCATGTTTTTTCAAGAAGAAGTTGATCTTCAAAGGCAGTGATGTTTGAATTATATGGGCTAGCTTGGATAGTGTTACACTAAAAGATAAAATTTAATAGTGTAAGAAAGAGTTGTATATATATCCTTCTAATAAAATAAAAGAGCCAATTTTGAAGGCAATGTTCCTAAGAAATTGTGCTCTCCAATTTCTTTTTCCAATTTTTGCATCTTTTTTCCCTCGTCACTGAACATTTAAAACGACGTAGTTTTCCATAATTGATGTCAAAACGACTTATGTGTACTGATTTTAAATTAAATGCTCATACCTTCCTTCTATAACATGCCATATTTGTATCAGATGTCATATCATTTCATCTTTCTCATTCTTTTCATTTTCATTTTCTTCTGCTTTCTCAATCCTATTTTTCTTTCACTTTCACTTTCTTCAACTTTCCTATTCCTTCCCTTTTCTCTCTCTTCAAGTGAAGCCTTCACTAACAGCTACACCGCGCCCGTGTCACCTCACCTCGACTACTTCAGACACAGTGGGGGATCGTCTGCGCGCCCCTATATCCCATTGGATGTGCACAAGGGATGTTCAAGTGGCTTTAGGAAATGGTGCCCAAGGCTTGAGGTCCATTCTAAATGTATTATGCTATTTGTACAAAGTTGGTTTACAAAGTTAGTTGATAAAATAAATGTTGGCAAAATTCAGGCCATTGATTTTCAATGATTTAAAAATATATTTTTGGAATGATTGGTGTAGATATTATTTGTCAACCAACTTAGTACATATATCATAATACATTCTAAAGAGAGAGAAATCAAGGCCCGAAATATTGCCCACTATCACAGTTTGCGGGCATTCTTCGTCGTCTTCACACACTCTTCAATCCTCATCTCTAACCAGGGACGGACTTAGGAGGGTCTCTACAGGGTCAAGTGACCCCCCACTTATATTATATATATAAAATTGTTTAGGTTTTTTTTTAATTATAAGGTAACTATAAATTTTGATTGTGACACCTTAATCTAAGTCGTCTTGATCCGCTCCTAACTCTAACCTCCTGCATAACAATTCCTAAGGTTTTCCTCGATATAGAGACTCAAAAATCCAAAAATGTCAATATTCCAAATGTCAATTTCAATCCCAACACCCCTACAGACCATCTCATCATCATTTGTTTTTTCTGACGACTCGAGCCCAGCACAACAAAGATATTCTTTACAATCCCGCTATAGATACCATTTGATTAACCAGACTCCACCCGCCTTTCTCACATTTGGGGCGAATGGGGCACATTTGTCGAAAATGAATCCCGACCTCATGCGAGAACATCGAAAAAAAAACGATTAGTCAAAAGGTACAAATGACCTAATCCTACTGAATAACATAAGGTTTCCACGTCATTCCCTTACTAACTCCAGCAATATTCCCTTAAAAACGACGACGATTCGAATGGGATGGGCCTAGGACATACTCGGGAGGAGTGTCGAAGTGGCAATGGAAGAGAATGCAGGCCAGAAAGCCAAGCAGCTTCTCAAGGCCCGGTTGGCTCGAGAACGACAAATTTACGAGATGCGAAAGCGGGCGGAGCTTAAGGCTGCGGTATCTGAACTAGAGAGGCCGTGGGAGGTTGTTAAGAAGGCTCCCACCTTGTTCTCTGTGAACACTGATGAGCAGTTGAAGGTCTTGGCTGATTGGTTCCATAAGTCCGGTGGGTTGGACTTGTGGTCAGAAAGAGATGGACCGAAATTGTTCAAACCCAATAATGGGATGCCAACGGTAAGGTTTTTCCCCAAGGGGGTTGTTCATAGCATCAAGCCCTATGGGAAAATTGATAAACCTACCGATGGGTTTGATGTATTTGATAGTTCGGGCCCAGGCGCAGGCAACGAAAGTGACGGGGATATGGATTTGCTAAGAAAGGGTTATAATAGGAATGCCAGAAAAATGGGACTTGGATTGGATAAAGAAGGAAATTTAGATGGTTCTGCAGTAGATAATTTTAAGGAAGTGTCAAATGAAAGTAATAGTGAAACTTATCCAAACAGAAGGTTTGGGAAGAAAGGAAACATGAGAAAGTATTCAAGTGATTCGGGTGCAAGGGAAAATGGAGTTTGCAGTAGAGTTGGAGAGCGGAGGAGGGGCAATGTTTATGAGAAGAGTAAAGATTCAAAAGTGTATGACATGAATGTGCAAAATGATGGGAGTAATGGGTTTTGAATGGGAGAGTTAGGGATGTGAAGTAGTTTTGTTCAGTTGGAATTCTTGGAGTATATATATAGCTTCTGTGTGATCATGGAAATTGAAGTAATTAGCTAACATCCTTGTTTTAATGATGGAAAGTTCAGTATATTAATGTTCTGAAAATGGTATTTAAAACGTCTTGGTTGTTGTCTTTGGTATCTGAGAGCTAAAGATATGGAAGTTCGTCAGGTATTACATATTAACCATTTTTGGTTTCTTCAGTAAGTACTAATGTATGTATTGTTCATTGTTGCTTTGCTTTGGCATTTGGCTTGTAGATTGTATATTTAGAACTGACTATGACTGCTACTACATGCATAATGATTTTTGATAGAATTTCTAGAATATTTACCACTGTCAAATGCAATTTTCTGTTTTGAATGACAGTTCATATATTCTACAATCAGTATTAGAATCAATTCCTCCAAAGTAACTCTAGGCGGGCTTTAAGCCAACTTGAATAATCCCGTATTTGTGTTGGTGACTCGACATTTATGAGAATAAGGTTGAGTTTGTTTTTGTTTAGATGGAACAAGCTTTTTTACACCCTTCAAGTTTTATTAGCTATATGATATTGTTTCCAGAGTGTGAATTGATTGCTACCCCGGAAATTCGAAAGGGAACTTCAACTCAACTTAAATTATACCTATTATCAGGTTTATTTTGCAGAAGAAGCCTGGTTATGTTTTCCACTTTTAATAGTTGTATAAAGTTCTTCCTACTGATAGTTTGTTGACAACACACAAGCTCTGAAGTAAAAAGCCAAACAAAAGTAGAATAGTTTGCTGAACTCTGGGAAATATGGGAGGGTAAAGGAATATAACCTATGTAAATCTTTTATAGATCCAACTCTAGTGTGGAGATGCTGAAATTCAGGAAAAATGACTAGAAAAAATTGTAGTAGTTCACCAGAAAGAAGAAAACAGAAACTTGCACGTACTCCTGCTGAAAGCTTTGCGGCTTCAACTTTGAAGAGCCTTGTTTTAGGGAGTTTCCCCAATTGCGATTGTGTGTATGAACAGGTGAAAAGTTTTTACTCTGGCCATCAATTATACATGTTTGGCTAAGATTATAAGTAGCTTTTTTGGTTACTGCTCTTGACATTGCCTAGTGGAACCTAAAAGTGAAGATTCCAGATAAATTTTAACCAGTTTCAAGAAAAGAAGGAAATTGTTGGGTTTTTGGGTCGAAAGCTTTACAAAGAAAGCTCTAAAACATATGTGATTTTTCATATCAAGGAGGAGGAAGAAACTATATATGAACTAACTGGTTTCTATACAAAACTCTGATGTTCGAGAACAAGGCAGATGAGAAGAAAAGAGATTTTCAACAAACAATTTCATTCATCATTTTCTTCTAAATATTATGGTATTACAAGGCTCAATATGTAGCCAACCTTACAAGATTTATCTACCAACTAATCTATCAACTATCACTACCAACCAAAACTTTATCATACTCAATACAATAGCTTGTACTTGACCATACTTGTCTAACTTTTACATATCAAACTAAGTTAGACAATAACTAAAATACATAACTAAATACAAACCAAAATATATTTGTTTGGTTGAAAACAAAGTGCCATCATAACTTCAATACTCCCTCATGACACTTTGGTTGGAAACCATCAAAAATTTCTTTCTTCTTCATGCTCAGGCCGTTTTTTTTTCTTCCTGTTTTTCGGTGACTGCAAGCTTTGAAATATTTTTGTTTTTTATTTGATCGAAGCACATTGGTTGCAACTATCTTTCGTAGTTGATCAACATCTATTGCATTCGTATCAACCTCACCCAAAGATAGTTGATCAACATCTATTGCTTTGAAATATCTTTGTTTTTTATTTGATCGAAGCACATTGGTTGCAACTATCTTTCGTAGTTGATCAACATCTATTGCATTCAAATCAACCTCACCCTAAAAAACTTTAATTCTTGCATCTTTCCTCAGATTTCATGTTGAAGCGGGTTGCTGATTTTGGTCAGGACTGCTTTCTTCATTTTTCTGTTTTTATGACTACAAGTTCGAAGTATTTTTGTTTTCCATTTGATCCAAGCTCCCATGGTTGCAACTTCTCTTTCATAGTTGATCAACTCTTTTTAGCCTTGAATCAACCACATACAAAAAATCTTCAACCTTGCATCATTTCTTTCCTCAGCATTTTACCAGATTTGAGCTTTACCAAATTTCCTTTGAGCTTACTGGATTTCAGTTTTTTAGAAGAGCTTACTGGATTTGGATTCAACTTACTGGATTTAACGAAATTGAACTTACCGGATTTTAGCTTCACATGCCGGATTTCACTGACTTACCGTATATCAGCTTACCGCATTTGTGAGCTTACCGTATTTCAGCATTTCATGCATATCGGATATGAGGAGAAGGGAACTTACCGTATTTCACTAAAAAATCAATACCGAATATTCCTTCACTTACCGTATTTGGCTGCTTCTTCAGAGCTTACCGTATTTCCTCTTGAGCTTACCGATTTTCAACTTGCTTACCGAATTCACTCCTTTTCAGCTGAGCTTACCGGTTTTCAATCTGATTTCCAACACATACTAGATTCACTCTTGTTTTTTCATCACATACGGATTCACTCCTTTTTTTTTAGCATGCCAGATTTCATTTTTTTTCAACATACCAGATTTACTCTTTTTTTAGAACTTATTGTATTTGCTCTACACATACCGATTTTCTCTGTTTTTCAGCATACCAGATTTTTTCATTCTTTCAGCCTTTTACAACAACTTCATCTTCTTTTTCTGGCCCCATTCTAAGATTATTGAAGCTCTGAAATCTGTATTTCCAGCATATCTGATTTCTCATTTTCAGCAAACCAGATTCTTCCCCTTTTTTTTGTTTTTTGCAGCTCATTTTCAGAGCAACTTTGTAGCCATTTCAATATGCCGGTATTTGCTTCGTTTTCAGCCACTTTCAATACCATCAAGGATCAAATTTGACTCTCAAGGTTGCTGCTGAAACTTTGGCATTAAATCGAATTTTTCAACATTTTTGGCTGTCCTTTTTAAAGCTTATTCTGGTTCCATTTTTAGCTTTTTTGTGGCCCATTTCTTCTTCATTTTTTGGCACTTTTCAGGCCCCTTAAGAACATTTTCAGCTCTGATACCACTATTGGGTTTTTGGGTCGAAAGCTTTACAAAGAAAGCTCTAAAACATATGTGATTTTTCATATCAAGGAGGATGAAAAAACTGTATATGAACTAACCGATTTCTATGCAAAAACTCTGTTGTTCGAGAACAAGGCAGATGAGAAGAAAATAGATTTTCAACAAATAATTTCATTCATCATTTTCTTCTAAATAATATGGTATTACAAGGCTCTATATATAGTCAACCTTACAAGATTTATTTATCAACTATCACTATCAACCATAACTTTATCATACTCTACAATACAATAGCTTGTACTTGACCATACTTGTCTAACTTTTACATATCAAGCTAAGTTAGACAATAATCAAAATGCATAACTAAATACAAACCAAAATATATTTGTTTGGTTAACAACAAAGTGTCACTATAACTTCAACAGAAACACATCACTCAGTGCCTAGTTGATCGATTTTTAGAAATTCTACTTATCAGGTGGATGCCTGGAAATTAATTTCCCTTGTATGTGATAACATTCCGAAGATATTAATATAGACACCATTTTAAGTACTTTATCGGGATTCATATATTTATTCTCGAGTTTACTGGAAATATAAAGTTCTCAAAGGTGTTCAAGGAAAAGAAGTCATAAAAGATTATTTGACTTAAAGATGGATTTGATTGTTTAGTAAATGCTGGTTTGAATCCTGAGAAGTGATGAAGATCTAAGATGCACTGACGCAGATACGAGTATTCGACATGATACGTGTCGGAGTGATTTTCTGAAAAAGTTCCGACATGATACGTCTCGACACGTTGATTAAAATATTATTTTTTAACTTATTTTAATTTAATAGTCCAAAGTAATAAGTTTTTAATACTTATTTTAATTCCTCTGGAAATTTCATTAGGTTATACGGTGAGGAAGAAAGAGATTTGATTTCTTTTGTATGTTTGATTTTTTAATTGAGGATAAAATGGTGAAAAAATTAATTCATTACCTATTGCATTGTTAGACAAAAAGCTGGAAAACAAATTAAATATATAGAAATTTATATTGGAGGAAATTACACGGCTCCAAGCATTTCAAATCTACATTGCAAAAATCAGGTGCTAAGATTTTTAATAAAAAAAATCAGGTATTATAAAATTAATACACAACATCCACACCCAACCCACCAAAACACTCACCCCATCTAATTTCAAACCCTAAATCTAATCCATTCTCTCTTCCACTCTCCATTTCTTTCTCGTCAGATCTATCTGAATATCTTCTTTCACTCTCTTTCTCCTTAACGAGATTCGTGAGTGGCAGTGATGTGCTCGAATCCGCGCTCCAGTTGCCACGCGCTGCGATGACACTTTTCTCGCTACTCGACGACTGTAGCGACAACGACGTAGATGTTGTATTTTTTTTTTCCTCTGATATGTCTGGGGTGACTAGGCGTTCTAGTCGTCGCCATTGCGACGACACTGTGTGCGTAGATATGTGCGCTATAGTCGTACAAATAGACCCTTCACAAACGACGCTGACTTCTTCATTTAGAAGGCGACGGTGCTCACAAGCGACGCTGTAAACATCGAAGCTTTGAAACGTCTGGTTCAACTTCAAATCTGGTGATTGTGGTTGGAGGTACGATGGTGTGATGTCGTGGTGTAGAATTGTTGGTGGTTGTGGTTTGGTGAAAGAGGTTATGATGTTGGATTTGATGCGGTGGCGGTGGCGGCGGCAACGTCGTCGCTTCTACTTGTGAAGTGGGTAGCCCATTAGATGGTCTAGTTGATGTTTTTGCAAATGTGTAGTAGTGTGTAGTGGTTTGGTGGTGGTGGTTGTGGTAGAATGTGTTGGTGGTGGTGTAGGTGGTGCTAGCGGTTGGTGATGGCGGTGGTGTTGTGGGGCTGGCGATGGTCGCAAGGTGAGGGTAGTCACAAGTGATGGCGACGGTAGTGGTGGTGTAGTATGTGACATACTCCTGAGTTTTTATTTTTTTTCCTTTATTGTGCCCAACAAGTAATTCATTTACATTCACTGACTTTTCATTTATTTATCTCCATTTATATTCAATTTAATGTTATTGGGCCCAACAAGTAATCTAATCCATTTACATCCACTGACTTTTCATTCACCCTCACGTCTCGTTCATTTCATCGTCTTCTTCACTCGGCATTTCTTTTTCTTTTTTCTTCTCTTCTTCTTCACAGCACCGGTCACTATCTTTTGTACAAAATCTGCAATTTTTCATATGCGACATGCCGCAAGGAACTCTGACTTGTGTCGATGACGTGTTTGAGACGTACCGGTGTCCGATACATGTCGGACACCGATACGTTGATGTCGGCAACGTGTTCGAGCTTCACAGATGAAGATTATCAAAAATTTATCATTTAATTTAGTAATTGAAACAAAACTTGATTTTTTACTGTGGATTTGAGTCATTCGGCCCTTAGACACTTGAACCTTTGCCTTTTCCGGGTCGATGCCCGGCCAATTTTGAAATAATTGTGACTATGTTGGTAGATATGCCTTTAGGTTAGTTTATTGTGACCCAAAATTGTAAATATAATTGAGCAATGACATAAGAAAAACATCACCCTGTATCTGTTTTTCAAAGATGGCGGCTAGAAAGCTTTCGTGTGTGATTAACATGATTTCAGTCATGATAAGTAGTTGAAATTGTGACCTGTATTTTGAAAATATGGCTTACGAAATTTTGATGATTATTAGTTAGATAGTTTGTAGCCTTATATCTTCTTGGATGAAATATTGTTTTTGTGGATCGAATTTTTTTATTTGGGGATTTGATTTGGGCAATTCTGAATGGCTTGAAATTAGGGTTCATTTGAGATAATAACGGTAATTGGGATCTATTAGATAGCAATTAAAAAAAAATTCGGATTTTTAGAATTATTTTATTTTGATAATACCTGATTTTTCAATATAATTCTAATTGACTTGATTTTTCATTATAGAAAAAGAAATGTAATGGACATAATTTTCTCATCCAAATTTTCCCTTGACTAGATAGCCTATGATAGACTTGCGCCCATCTAAAAGGGTCCACTGTCTTGACCCATAAAGTCAACCCTCAATTCTCCAGAATTAACTCAGTCCTGGCTTGCGCCCATCTAAAAGGGTCCACTGTCTTCACCCATAAAGTCAACCCTCAATTCTCCAGAATTAACTCAGTCCTGGCATTCATTAGAAATGAAGCAATTGTAGCGCTACACTGTTAAACTCAATATATACTTCTGGCCAAGTCTTGTGTTAAGCAAAAGCCATGTTTTCCAAGATTGCTTTACTAGTGCTATATTTTCTATTTGGCCAAGTAACAACGGAAGATGTCGGGTTCAAATTCAATGGATTCCGGTCAGCAAACCTGAGTCTCAATGGCATAGCCGGGATAACCTCTAGCGGCCTCTTAGAGCTAACAAATGCCACAAAACAAAAAGTTGGTCAAGCCTTCTATCCTAGTCCCATCAACTTCAAGAACTCAAATGGTTCGGCCTTTTCTTTTTCCACTTCCTTCGTCTTTGCCATACAGTCTCAATATCCGGTTTTAAGTGGACATGGGATAGCTTTCGTGCTTGCACCGACAAGAGGCCTTCCTGCAACTCTTGCATCCCAGTACCTTGGCCTTTTCAATCAAACAAATAATGGCAATTCCAGTAATCATGTTTTTGCGGTGGAGCTGGATACAATCCAGAGTAATGAGTTTCATGATATCAATGACAATCATGTTGGTATTGATATAAATAATTTGACATCTACTTTATCCGAACCAGCAGGATATTATGCTAATGGCAATGGCGTGCTTCACAACTTGACTCTTTATAGTGGTAAGCCAATGCAAGTTTGGGTTGAATATGATGGTCTAGCCAAGAAAATCAGTGTCACACTAGCTCCACTTGATGTGAATAAACCAAATACTTCTCTTCTCTCCCTGTTCTACGATCTTTCACCCATACTTAAACAAACCATGTATGTCGGCTTTTCATCATCTACTGGTTCAGTACTAACGTCCCATTATGTTTCTGGCTGGAGCTTCCAGGTGAATGGCATATCTCAAGGGCTTGATCCGTCTCGCCTTCCCAAGGTACCTCGGATTGGACCTAAGGAGAAATCTAAATTTTTGACAATTGGCTTGCCTACTATTTCGTTGGTTTTGTTGTTGACAACCATATCAGGCATGGCTTATTACATGAGAAGGAAGAAAAAGTATGCGGAAGAGCTAGAAGACTGGGAACTTGAGTATGGACCTCACCGATTCAAGTACAAAGATTTATACGTAGCCACCAAAGGGTTTAGAGAGAAGGAGCTATTAGGGACTGGGGGATTTGGTAGGGTGTTCAGAGGTGTCTTGCCTACCTCTAAAGTTCAAGTTGCTGTCAAGAGAGTGTCACACGAATCAAGACAAGGAATGAGAGAATTTGTGGCTGAAATTGCCAGCCTTGGCCGGCTACGCCACCGGAATTTAGTGCCACTTTTGGGTTACTGCCGGCGTAAAGGTGAGTTGTTATTGGTATATGAATACATGCCAAATGGAAGTCTAGACAAGTTTATCTACAACCAACCAAAACTCAATCTCAATTGGGACCAAAGATTTCGGGTCATCAAAGGTGTGGCATCTGGACTTCTATACCTACATGAAGAATGGGAGCAAGTCGTGGTTCACAGAGACGTAAAGGCTAGTAACGTCTTGCTTGATGGTGAATTAAATGGAAGATTAGGGGACTTTGGCCTTGCAAGACTGTATGATCATGGAACTGACCCTCAAACTACGCATGTGGTTGGTACTCTAGGGTACCTTGCCCCAGAGCTTTCAAGAAGTGGCAGGGTCACAACAAGCACTGATGTATATGCCTTTGGAGCCTTTCTACTTGAGGTTGCTTGTGGTAGAAGGCCTATAGAGCAACGAGCACCCATGGAAGACATAATTTTAGTGGACTGGGTTTTCTCCCACTGGACTAAAGGTGAAATTCTACAGGCCGTTGACCCAAATTTGGATAATGAATATGTGAAAGAAGAGGTGGAACTGGTATTAAAACTTGGATTAATGTGCTCTCATTCTGATGCTGTTGCTAGACCAAATATGAGGCAAATTCTGCTGTGCTTAGACACTGTCATATTGCCAGAGTTGTCATCACTTCGTATTTCTGGAGCTGGCATAACATTTGCACATGGTGAAGGCTTTGATGAATTTATTATGTCAAAGCCATCTTCATCGAGCAATGCATTTTTGTACCCTTCCTCCGTTTCTGACTCCTTGCTATCTGGTGGTCGATGATTATCTGATATAGTGTGTTATCGTATTGAATATTTATCCAGACCAATAATTAATAAGATCGCTGATAGAATTGTATTGTATTGTATTGTATTGTCTTGTCTTGTCTTTTAAGTAACCGCGCATTAATAAAATTAATTTCCTTGTATGCAAGTCATATTCATTTTGAATTAATCTATATGGCCAGGTTCAATGACAACATTGGTGACAGGTTTTAAAAAAAAAACTGAGCTGGCAGTGGAAAATGAGGGAACCAAAGGAGGGAAAATTGCACGTGAAATACTGCCCACAGACTTACCCAAAATATTGCAACCTCCAAATTGAAAACCATCACTCGCCTAAGTCCGACTGTCGACAACCCCGGCCACCTCGTCGAATTCCGGTCTCGCCCAAAATCTTGCAATCCTCAAATTGAAGATCTCCGACGAATATACTTCTCCATCTCCAACAAATTTCGATTAATTTTTTTGGAGATTTCCGACGACTCATTCTTACATTGAAGCTTCGCCTCGTCCACTCATCCTTCTCCATCCTCTGTCCTAGACAAATGTTATATACAATTCGCAAGGTGTTGACAGGGGTTGAGATATGAACTTCGACTTGAATTTGTCTTTTCAGCACCTGTAATTGTTCATACTGTATTTATTGATTTTACATTTGCTGGTTTTATGCTGTTGGATCTAACCAACACTATTGAATTAATCCCGTTGTTGATGGTCCATTGTTTTGCAGCTATAGAGTTCCATATTAACTTGGCAAAGAATGAAGCAATCCCTAAAGAGAGCCATTTTTTGTTGGATCGAATTTAATGCAGTACAAAACTGCCTAGTTTTTTTTACATTTTTGCTGGACCGAATAATGTATAGATGATGGTGCTTCCATTTTGTTTTGTCTATGTAAAGAACATCTGCTACTTTGCATGTCCCTTGTCTATAAAGTTCGAAATGGATTACAGAGTTTGCAACCTTTTCTAATCAATTATTGAGATTGCCAACACAAATAATTAACAGAGTTTATGTCCACTGTGAATGTTTCTGAATTGTTCACGTTCTTCTTTTGACCATTGGCAGCCTCCCTCTCAAACTGGAGCACAAAAAACAAATGGACATAGATTTACAGGCGAGCGTGGTGCCGGAAGTGAGGACGCGGTGACGGCTTGGGGAAATAACGTCCTTTACAAACCACTGTTGTGCTTTGCTGGGCACCACAGTCCATTCAAATATTTGGGGACTGCTTGCGAGTACTGATGACGGCCGGAGATGGTGAGGCGTGCGGCGGCGAACCCTTCGATTGAACTGAGGAGGGTTTGGGTTTTGGGGGGTTTCAAATTTTGGAGGAATAAGAAAATGAGTTTGACTTGTTTTCAAAATCCGTTTTCTGCCTTTATTTTTAAAAAAAATGCCACATCAGCCTGGACACACCCTGTTTCTATTGCCCTGGCCGAGTAGCGCGATTGATTCATTTTTTAACATCATTTGTCTAAATGAATGTGAAGATAAAAAATAATTTAATTGTTTAAAACATTTAATAAATATAAGCCAAACATTATTATTTATCATTGATTTCGTGGAATATCGATTTGAGTCAAAGAATTGAAGAAAACTCTTAGGCCCTGTTTGATTAGTCAAGTTTTTCGTGGAAGGTGGAAAACGTTTTCTTACATTTTACTATTCATCAGTTTGATTGCACTAATTTTCTAGGGAAAACGTTTTCCAATGTTTTTAAGGTACAAGCGATTGATGCACAAAAGTTAGAAAACATTTTTTCACCATAGTGGTGAGAAAACGTTTTCCAACTTTTTGACAATATTTTTTTTTAAGCAATTGGAACACATTCCAAAGTCAATGGTAAAATTTTTTATCTATTTAATTGACAATTTGCGTAAAAAACAAAGTCAAACGAAAAATTTACCAGTGAAAAATTATATCAATCAAACACTATTAATTACAATTCCCTGTAAAACGTTTTCTAGGCAATTCAATTCCCTACCATTCATTTTCTTTCCACCCGTTTTTCACCCTTGCAATCAAACGGACCTTTATAAATTTGAATAATAAAAGAAATCTTCCTTGTTCGCTGCGGCTGCTAATTGCACAACTTTTAATCATAATTGTGATCTTAGGCGCTAAACTTATACAAAATAACAAATTAAGCCCTAGTTAATTAAATCATCCTAACAAATACAAAATAAGTTCTGTTTAAATAAATAAAATACAAAAGTCGATTCAAGCTCACGTTCTTTTAGAACTTGTACAGCGTCACATTCATTTCAATGTCTCCATTAATGTGGACATTTGCATGTGTGAGGTTTGGCATTTAAACTTATGTTTATTTATTCAAATTAATACTTACGCGTCTCATTGATGGCTTCGTTTTTCCAATATCATCTCGGGGATATGTTCTATTTACAATACTATTACAGCGTATGTCAATTGTATATCATTGGTGACCCTCCGTTAATGTATAATTGAGTTCAAATCGTATATCATGGATGAAACAGACCAAAATGGTACGTTAGTGTCACTACACAAAACGTGATTGCTACCATGAGGACGCTAGAATTTGATGATTACATAGAACCCGTCATTATTCGCTTGAACAAGTTATGTCAACATAAAAGCAATTAATATATGCAACATTAATTTGTGAAGAGAAATGTTTGGTGTACATGAGCAGACACATCACATTGGGGGTGGGGTGGATTATTTTTTGGCATTTTTTATTTGGGTGGGCTCCACTCATTGTGAGATTTCTGTAAGTCAAGTACTTAAATCTTTTAATTAGATATGCAATATTAATATAAACTTAGAATGTGGAAGGCCATTCATTCATTATTATGTATGGTGCCTCAGGAATTTGTTTATAATGTAGAAATTGTTTTTCATTTATCTTGTAAAGATAGTCCGCCAGACGCCAGTGTTCATAGGTTAGGACCAAAAGTTAGAGAAGCTCTAAACCTTGCATCGCTTCGTTTAATTAATATTTATTTTGAGATTTAAGTTAAGTGTAAATTCTATGAGGACTATATATATATATAAAAGTTATCAAGTACTTAAATTATATAATCCAAATTTTATTTAATCAATCAATTTTTAAAGTAAATTATAAGCTAAAATAAACTGAATTATAAGTTAAAAAATTACGAACTCAGAATTAATTGTCTAACTAAACTTGGGTTGATTTCGATGAGATGAAAATGTTGACTTATGAATTCTCCTTCCTTTATCTAATTCAATTTCATTCCACAAACTTTGGCAGTATGCAATCATCCAGTAAACTGTACTTTCATTTTTTCTTTGATAATTTCTTTCCTGTAAAATCATGGGAAATTGTCTTGGACTGATTTTCCAAGCCAATTAATTGATTTTTGGACCACTATAAGCCGTCTTTTTTTGACTAACAAACTCACAGGTGGGATCCTCAGTCAAATTACAATATAACAAAGCGTATTAAATAGCTAAAGCCTCATGCGACGCACAAACTGTAGAAAAATAAATCTCTCCGCTTCCTAGAGGTGTTAAATCGGCTTGCCTAAACAAAGTTCAGTCGCGAACCACTCGCGACTTGGTGCACTCAATTACCAGTTTGTTCTTTGATAGTTATTTTGTAGGATACAAATATGTTTAGCCTCCTTGTTGACTTTGCAGCTTGGTCATGTTGAGTACCTCATAGCACTCATCCGTATTGTGATCCTAGAACAATGAATTTTATAGAATTTCACCTTTTGGCTTTTAGGGGAAGGGTGTGCTTCGCCCATATCCAATAGAAGGGCTAAAGATATTGCATGGACCTTATCTTTAGGTTCGTCATAATGAGTACTGTTGCGTTGGTAATTTAGAAGAATATGCTGAGGACACCTTTGAGTTTTTCAGTGCGAATCTTCTCCACCTTTCTTTCTGGCGATAGCGTCCTCTTCCTCTATTTGGATCTCACTTTGAATTAAGTTTATCGGATGATAATAAGAAATTGAATTTCAATTGCAAAATCCCGCCAATAGGGAGTCTCAATCAGTAGGCCATTCTACAAGGCATCTCTGGTCTTCTCATCCGACATAGTCTCGCAAGCGATTAATTCGACGCTAAATCGTTCAAGTTTTGGGATAGTTGTTTGAGAGAAAAATATTTCAATTGCCTCATCTACTCTTAAAAAATGGGGGTATTTATAAATTTTCCTCCAAGTTTTGGGACAATTCGATCATTTAGGGAATATGAAAGGTGGCAGATGCAGACTGGTTATTTTGTAATTGATTTTGTTATGAATATAACGTTTTATACTTTTATTCACTGATCCACGTGTAGTCAGTCTAGGTGAGGGAAAATGTTTGCATAAAGGGTTGCGAACCATTTGTACTTTTACTTCCCCGCGTATTACTTTATGCTTTGTAAGCGGTGGGAGGGGTTCGATTTTATTTTTTTCTTGGTCGAACATCAATAGCCGGTGAATTTTTTTATTTTTGTGTGTGTTTGTGTGTGTGTTAGAACCAGTGGCGGATCCAGCTAGTGGCGAGTTAGAGCGGCCGCTCTAACTGGATTCGTCGAAAGTTTGAGCTCCTGTGGAGCGTCGATAGGGACTGATGAAGGAGATTGGAGATTAAAGACTAGATTTTCTCATTTCTGGAGCTGGGAAGTTGGGGAAGAAGGAGGAAATGTTTCTGGTGTTGGGCTGTTGGCTGTTGGGCCTTTTTTTAAAAAAAAAAAAAAAAAAAATTGGCCCAAATCAGTTGGGTCCATTCCATGCGGTTAAGTGACCCAAATTCTAAATCCAATTTCATTTCCAGTTTCCCACAGCCACAGTCGCACGAGGAGGAGGAGAGGAGAGATCGAGAATTCTCAAATCCCAAACCCTTACTCCCAAATTTCAATTTCCATTTGAAATTTCGCCACTTCTAATCGAAATCCTTGAAAGGTAGAAGCAAAAATGGGCGTTGGTGGGAGACTTGGAGTTCACTAATTGAGGTGCGTCGTACTATTCGGTGTTGATTTGATTTTGGATGGAGTTCTTTGATAGGATAATCTGGAAAAAAAAAAGATTTATAATTCAAATAAAAACTATAGCTTGTGGTTGTTGAATTTTTCACCAGCAAACATATATAAAATTTAGGATGCATAATCTCTGTATCAGTTCTCAAGATTGTTTCTTTTTTAATGAATAGTGAATTTTTTTTTATATTCATGATGAATGCCTTTATATTTGTGATGATCGACTGATTAGAAATTTACTCTCAAGGTGTGGCGCATTTTTAGAAATAAATTTGTGCCTAGAATAAGCATTTTACTATGGTACCGATGCATTCTAGACATATTGATTGGAAATAACCATGATGGATTGGTGTCATCTTGTGCAACTTCTGGATCCATATCACAAATTGTGATGCTTTGTAGATAACTGATTCAACTCTTTTTTATTCTTCTGATTCAATTATCACCCCCCTTCTGGTTTTCCTTTTGATCTGAGTAGCTTTATCAGCTGTTTGTTTGCCTAATCAATGCTGGAAGGATCAAAAGATCTGTCTCTGTGCTTACTACTGATAGTTTGAATTTTTAAACGGTCAAGCCTGGTCTCAAACCCGCAGTTAAAATACCGAAACCTAAACCAATAGTTCTTATAGGATTGAAGTCTGTCCTTATGTTTACTACTTGTAGATGGCTTAATTCGTCCTTGTGAGGCTTCTCGAACTGCAAATTTGTTGGGATAATTACGATCAAATTTTAATAAATGATCGGCTGGATCGAGTTATTACGATCGTTGAATGTCGACGATCAACGGTCAAAGTCAGCTTTCGCTTTAATTGAACATTTATGCTGGATTCGCCGCTAGTTAGAACCTAAAGTTGTAAAAGCTTTAGACATTGTATTACTTTGTTTTATGAATATTTATTTTGAGATTTAAGTTCATTGATTGATGCCAAGATGAATTTAATTTATCGAGTATCTAATCTAAATGATTTCATTCTAACTTATTTGATCAATGGACTTTTAAAGTTAATTATTCACTTTAATTCACTTATAAGCTATTTAATTTTAATTAACACAAACTTGATTTGATTTTACTGAGAAGAAGATGTTAGGACTTATGGATTCAACTTTACGGATAGTTAGAGTTGGACTTTCGAATCAAATCGGACTCGATCTGAATTGAATCAAACAGAATTAAGCGCTTAAAATTATTTAAAACAAATAAAATGTTTAGCATTGGAAAATAATAAACTGCAAGATAAAATCTAAAATCAAATAATAAACCCAACGTATTCATTAATGCGCACCGATTCAATAATGTGAACTCACAAATAGGATATGTCATAGCTTGTTTTGGTTAAGACGATAGCTGGACTCTTTTTGGGTAAAGTGAATTTGTTTGCACTCATATGTACACTTTTCACTTATTCATCTCTTAAAATACACCTATCACTTTTTTTTTTTTTTTAATAGTAACAATTCAAATTACAAGAATCACGAAAAGAATAACTTAGAACTTCATTAATGAAAACAAAAGTGCAGGGTAAAATTGAAGTTGGAAAGTACCCAACGTAATCTAAGAATAATAATTACTATCTAACACTAGTTGATGCTAAAACATCAGTTTATGTGACTACATTTTATAGGGTCAATTAAATGAGTCATGTAATTTTACATTTAATGTTATATAATTATTATTTAAACTGATGTTTAACACTAGTGTTGATGAATGACATTACTCTTCTAAGGAAGGACATGTTTGAACTGCAACAAAAATGTTTGAAAAGGAGACGCAATTTTGAAAAACAACAAAAGGACGCAACTGTTTCCAATAGGCCTGGGCACGGGTCGGTTCGGTTCGGTTCTAGCAAATTAACAACCATATAGATAAAATGCGGAACCGATCGGGTCCAAAAATAATTTTGGAACCGACCTCCAGTTCCATTGATGTCAAATTGCATAAATTCAGATTTGTGTTTGGTGCTTCCAAATTAATTTTTTTTTAACATTTACAAGAAATACTACAAGTTCCTTCAATTTTGATTCCTAACCTTGCTATTCAATCAACAAGTTATAAAAATGTCCAATAAGACTTTAAATTCATACAAAAAAAAAAAAAAAAAAAAAGTAAATTACAGCAACTTCGGTGACCCAATAAATTAAAAGGCAGAGGACGTAGAGATAAAATACGATTAAGGTAGAGGTAATACAGTGCTTTGATTAACAACTGTTAAACTTTATATTGATCTATAATGTGTAGCAAATTATACAAAATATAGATCAAACAAGAAAGATGAAAAAACAAGGAACAAACATAAATCCAACAAAAAATTGTTCAATAATAAAAATTGCAGAAATTCAAATTTGTTTTTGGTGCATGTCTCAAGCCTTCCAGAGTTCTCTACGATGGTGTATTTGCATGAATATCTCGGCTTGGGGACCAATACCAAATACTTCCCTTTTAAACTTCTTCCCAAAAAAGAAGTTATTGGAAAAAAATTCGGTTATCACTTATGTGGTTCTTCGGTTCTGGTTCTGTGAAGGTGGTGAATATCAATACCCGACCATTTAAATTTCAAAATATTCGGGTGATCTTTACGAAGAATCGCTGGTTGAAGAGGAGTTCGGGTCAATTTTGTTCAAAAACAACAAAAGGACGCAACTGTTTCCAACCTCCCAACTGTGGTCGCATGTTGTGCCCCAGTACAGGTTTTGGTCCAAGGCGAGCCCACAGCGAGCTCGCGTGTAGACTATAAGGTTAACATTTTCATAAGACCACACTTACATACAGACACATGTATTATGTATGCATATTTTACTTTGAGAAAATTCCATCCAAGTTTATATGACTAATAATTGGGACTCGATGGCACGTGGAGATGAACCACTATTTTATTTTATTTTTTTGTCTTGGTTGAGTCATTGAATTATACTATCATTTCAATTAAGTAACTTTATCTAAACACGATTAAATTTGATTTTATCTAAACACGATTAAATTTGATTAAGTAACTGCATTGAGACCAAAGTGTAAATTATGCTGACTCAATTGTTACAAAATAAAGTTCAATGACCCGACTTGTAATACATGAAAACTTCTACTTTTTGATCAATTTATGATTAAAATGAGTACCATGCTTGTAACCTCAACCTCAGATCTGAATTTTTTAGATTTCAGATCTATCAGATTGGGACCTAGGGCTATCTCAAAAATATTTCGAACTGTTTTTTAACCTATTTATGAGCAGGGTTCTTGATAAGCATGACTCACAGCTTAATAGATGCGTACATTACCTAGGGCAACAAAAATATTTTGAACCATGCTATGAGCACAACATGACTCACAGTATGGTTCACAGTCCCCTCTCAGGCGCGACCCCCTATTGAAAGGGGGTTGTAAGTGTACAATCTTGTATGCTTAGCAAAATCCAAATATTTATGTTGGTCTAGATGAATTGTGGTGCACTTATCTCAGTTAAAGAAAGGATAAAAAAAAAAAAAAAAAAAAAAAACCTTAGTTTCTGCGTGTGCGCATGCGTAATGTATGACTTTTGAGGTTAGGTTCGGTAAAGGTTGGACTAAAAAAAAAAAAAAGTGAATTTCCCACTTTTACTTATTTAAGCATATCTCTCAAGAGTGCCATTTATGATTTATCATGCTGGTCCATCATTGGTTAGCCAAGATTCCTGGTTTGTTATCATTGGATTTGTCAAGAAAAAGGGACATGAACATCACATCGATCAATAAACAAATACTATTGCCGACTGTAATAATTCATAACAAGTAAAATACTAATAAAAAAAAATAGAAATTTAGCAGGGACTTACCATCCCCTCCAAAAAAAGATCATACAATTCTCACACTTCATCATGTGCAACAAAATCAAAAGGCTGAGAACCCGATCAGGATCTACTTTATTTTGGAAATGTTTGGGATCCAATTGTAATTTTTTCTTGTGTTGCTTAATGACAACGTTAACATACTTAGGTTTATTGAGTTGACATTGACTATCGGGGTTCAAAAATGCTACTTGTACATCAAGATTTGTACATATGGTGTCCCCCTTTTCACATAGGGGATCCACTCGATTATTTTATTCGAGTGGACCCCCCTCCCATGTGAGGAAGGTGTACACTTTTAGGTACACCTTGATGTACCAGTAGCAAAACCGATTCGAGTTAGGACTTAGGAACACTAGAGTGTCCTAATTTGCGATGGAGTTACATCTACAGTGGGAACCTATTTACTAGAAATTAAGACGAATTCTTTTCTCTCTAGAATATTAAATATATCTATTATTCATAATTTAATGAAAAGAGTTTAAAAATGATATGCCAAAAGTTCACTTTGCCTTTTAGCACAAATGTCAGCCAGGGACGGATACAGTGGGGGGACTGGCTGGGCTGCAGCCCCCCCACTCAGGTCCAATTTTTTTTTTTTTAAAGGTTTTTTATTTTTTTTTTTTGAAAAAACCGTTTTTTCATGTGTAAAATTTTTTTTTTTTGCGTAGTAGCCCGGTCTCGAATCAAATGCTGGATCCGTCCCTGATGTCAGCGTTATTGGGTGGGGCGAGATACCATATATGGAGGAAAGGATACTATAGCGTGACTGAAGTTTCAGATACTATGGTGACAATTGCACATAGTTGAAGGCTTGTACATAATTCAACTTCATGAGAATTTATCAGTGCACTTCGAAAACTTCAGTATACAAATCACATAGAATATCTATCATCTACGCGCGCCAAAACAATGCTCTTTCCATCCTAACAGTAATCGTGTTCGTCTTGCAATTTCATTGATAAAGACATTGGAGCATGAGTTCAGAATTAGACGACATGATTATCTCATAATATTAAGTTGCTTTTAAGGAGCAATCACTTGAAAAAGATCAGATATTATCCAAGTACGTTTTCAAGAAGTCTCTCATTTCTGGGACAAATGTGACAGTTTGAACTTTATTATTAATACAATCCCATCATCTTGTATTAAAAAAAAAAAAAACTTATTTACCTGTTCAGGTGACATCCTAATTCAGTGACGAGCCTAATCTACCTTAATGGCAGCTTATAACAAAACGCAGAGAATTTCGATCTTATCGGTTGAGGATGAGGATGAGTTGAGAATATTCTATTAGCTGACACATATGGTCAAAATTATTACCAACAGGTGATGACAAGCGTCAAGCATTCTATAAATGGAGTGATATCCTGACTAGTATAAAAGCGTGTCCAATATTGTTCCCACTGAAACTTTGTTGCTATCCATTAACCTAATTAATCCTATTAATTAATTGAATCTGTGAGAAAATCTAATAAGGAATGATTTTTACTAAACTAACTGTTAGAACTGATCATAATCAACCTAAGTGACGGACAATCATAATTTTTGAGAAAAAAACTGAAGATTTTAAAAGCATTAGGACTCATGAGATCAGTGTAGTTGTCATGTTTGCTTTGACAATGTTTTTCAATTTAAAATGAATATGCTTTTAAATAAGTAAATTCACTATTTCTTATTGGAGGGAATCAAAATCCGATTTTTGATAGATTTTAATAAAAGGAGATGAAATGTTGTTGAAAAGTTGTGGGTCTCATGTAATACGTGGTTAAAATTAATTGTTGACTTTAATTTAGATTAAAATTTGAAAAAATCTGTGTATACAAAAAAAAATTACAGAATTGCTACCGAATGAGAGATACGTGTAAGTCCCAGTATGAATAAAAAATGCCAAACAAATCACCCACCCATCCCCTATTGTAAGTATTCTGTAGAATTTCTGTAAAAAAAATTCTATAAGCCTAGCACTTCTCTTAAAATTTAGATTTTAATTACCACCAAACAGTTATGTGAATTTAAAACCTATCCAGGTGCATTCAAGAACAAGAAATTCATTAAAAGATAGTACAAATTATGGAAGCATATATAATTTTATTTTATTATTTACCTTTAGTGCTAAATTGGTGTTTTATTTCTTGATTTCGACCCATTCACAAACAATAATAAATCAATTGAATACTTGAAAAGACCTAAAAATCCACTATAAAAATGCAGCACAAAATAATAATTAGAGTCATAACTTGGAATATTAATATTAAACAATTTAACTAGGGTACATCATTCATCAAATCTAAAAGAGATTTAATTACCTATATGAAAATAAGTACATCACTCGGAATATTGTAGAAAAAAAATTAAAAAAGATACTGAAAATCCCGCCTCGAATCTTGTAGTATGAACTCCAATCTTCAACTTGAAATAGTCTCAACTTTGAACTCCTTTGGAACCTCAATTTGACGTGTTTTTCTCTCAAAGAGTGAATATCTTTTATATCTCCTCTAACTCTATTATAGGGTGTTAAAAGCCCTTCAATTTCGTGCCAAAAGGAGTCTCATATGTTAGAAAACAGGTCCTAGTCGAACTTGGTAAGCAGCCAGCGCAGGTGCGCTCCTGCTCTGGACTTTCCTTGAAAAATTTTCCCAGGCAGCGCAAATGTTCTGCCTTTAGGTTCAATTCCAACGTAGTTTCAACCCCAACTTCGCGTCCTTCCATCACTTCTTCCTGCGTGATTTCTTCCAACATTACAAGTATTAATTACTTCCATTACATTGACCGTGATTTTGTCATATATATGATCGTGATATACCCTACAAGATAAAAATCAATGAAATCAAGACAACACTAAGCTAAACAACCAACAAAAGCACAAGAAGTAACGGATTACACTTATCACGCTACATAGACAACTCTTCAAGACTGCGGAATTAGTCATATTTTTCCGATGCTATAGTATTTAAAACTTAATGAAGTATTCTAATTTAATTTCTCCCACATTTCGATCTCACAATAATTTTTCCTATCAAATCATGTCCTAAACTTTCTCTAAACTACTATTCGATATTCCTAATCCATCCAATGAAATACTTTGGTACCTATAATAAAGGTGGATGAACCTATAATACTTAAAATCACCTAAGTACGTACACGAGGTTTAATACCCAACTTATCTAAAGATGGTGTATTCACAAAAATGTCTTTATCTAAAATAGTGGGTCGCTAGGTACCTGGCAAGCAAATTGAAAGACTTGTAGTCTATGTGGCATAGACGTCTAAAGAACATATAGCTAAGTTCAAATTTATTCTCCAACATATGATATCTATAACTCAAATTTCATCCAATGTATGTTTAGTGAGAGAAAAATAAGGGGAGAGATAAAACTTGCTATGTTAGCTAGACAGAGTCCTATCTGAAATGTATTACAATACTTTGTAAACAATCTTTATTTCGTGGTATGACACCTTTTTCCACACTATCCAAGTTAGCATCGAAGAGGCTTTTGATCATACGATTGAAAGATCAAATCTAACGCGTATTGTTAATTTGTTTTGCTTTAAATTTTCGTGGCTTAATTTCATAGCCACTTTAATGGATGCTAGGAGAACCAATAACATTAAGTACTTTGTTTAAAGTAGAATTAATCAGCTTTTCCCCTAAATTATCAAAATTATGGGTGGGCACTTTTCCCCCAGTCTTTACAATTATTGGTGGGCTCGGGGCCACCTGGAAGTTTGGTGCTGATATTTTGAGAATATTATCGACTGGATTCACATTAAGAAATGTGAAAATCATGAAACCCTTAGTTTTATGCAGGAATATATATATATATATGACATGTTTAATATTTTAAAATCACATCAAAATTTGATTGTATAGCTAGAATCGAATAACAGGTTTAATATTTTAAAATCACATCAAAATTTGATTGTATAGCTAGAATCGAATAACAAGTTTAATATTTTAAAATCACATCAAAATTTGATTGTATAGCTAGAATCGAATAACTTGATCAGAATAATTTGATTCTTGATTCTAAAACGCCCTAATGCGCCACCCGTTCTAATCTGGGTTCAGCAGTTTCGGGTAAAAATATCGACCCTAGCCTATTGTTGACTAATGATTTGCTTTCACATTGTATTTTTGTCATGCAAAACTTTTCCACTGCTGGGCAAAAGCCAAAGGCTGGTTTCCTGTCCTGCCCTATATAATAACAATAGCAGAAAGCAAAGTTGCCAAACCTTATATCCTCTCGTTTTTGCCAGCTTCTCGGCTGTATTATATTTAACTTGTTTAACTCAGACAGTAATATATACAAATGGAGATGGAGAAAAAAAACAAAAAAGAATCACTAGATATTGATGAGGAGAAATGGGTATATGATTCTTCCGTTGATCATAAAGGAAGAGTTCCTCGCCGAGCTTCCACGGGTACATGGAAAGCATCCATTTTTATAATATGTAAGGAATTCCATAAACTTGAATATCTTTTAGTTCCATTTTTGTTATGGATTGAGTTCTAATCCCTATGTACGATAATAATATTAAAAGAATCGAAAAGGTAAATACAAATTTACAGTGGTTCACATCTGAGAGCTACTCCATATGTCGCTACAGGTTTTTACTGTATAAAAAAGAAGAAGATTGCCGTTACAATATATATATCTTTGTTATAGATTGCCTTAGTTTCCGATGTTATCTAAGGCTAAACTCCTAAACCGTATCGAAAGCTTATGTAAAACCACTTTTTATCTGCAGTTATTGAGTTTGCTGAGAGGATGAGCTATTTTGGACTGGCAACAAGTTTAATCATATATCTCACGAAGGTGATCCATCTAGACATCAAAACAGCGGCCAAAAATGTCAACTACTGGATCGGTGTAACCACGTTGATGCCGTTACTTGGAGGGTTCATAGCTGATGCTTACCTCGGCCGATTCTCTACAGTTTTCTTCTCGTCCATTGTTTATATCCTGGTAATATATATAGTCCTCTTCTCTTTCTTTTATGAAAGGGTAAAATTAAAAGGGGAATGCCTTTTGTACACCAAACTTCACAGCTTGGTGTACAGCCCCCTCACAATAGGGGCTCGCGTCCAATAAAAAATCCGTGGGCCTACACCAAGCCTTAAAGCATTTCCCAAATTAAAAACACGAGAGGTAATTAAATCACGTATTTTATTGTGAGTCATCTTCAACGTGAGGGTTATTTTTGGTTTTGTCTAGCTGTCTATGCAAGTTTACACCATGATAAATAAAGAAGAATTTTCATGCCTCACACAAACAATATTGGAATAATGCTACTTGTAATTAAGGAGTTATTTATATATGTATACATATCTCATCACATCATGTACTTAAGAAGTTACATAATGATTTATATATATATAAGGAGCCAATATTGGAAGTGTTTTTTTTTTTTTTTTTTGGTTGAAGAAATTTTGATTGAAACATATCTCATCTCATCATGTGTATGTGAATCATTATATACATGTAGCATAACTGAACAATAAAAACCCTTTAAAATCTTTTATATAGCAGGATTATTAGGACAACCAGAGATTTCGACTATGATTAGGCTCAATACTGTGTGCAATTAAACTTGGCCTAACTACCTGACCAGCTTAGTAGTTTGTTCTCACGACAGTGTAGAAGAATACTCGTCTCGCAACTTGTAGCGAAGTTTTGTATTAGTTATTCAAACTTTATTTTGTTCGATGTAGTTATTTAAATTGTGTTTAATTCATTTAGTCACACAATTAATTTTCATAGTTTTTATTATGGAATGTCCAACATGAAAAACCTCCATGTTGATGCTATGACAGATTGTTTTGTAGTCAGGCACTCCGTAACAAAAACAAGACTTGCTTTTCTAATTTGAATTAATTTTTATGCAAAACCAGGGTTTACTTTTCTTGACAATGTCACAAGTTGTCCCGAGCTTGAAGCCCTGTGTCACCGGGTCCTGCCATAAACAATTAAATGTCCATGAATTGTTCTTCTTTCTCTCCATCTACCTGATATCCATAGGAACTGGAGGGCACAAGCCCTCTCTGGAGAGCTTTGGAGCCGATCAATTTGACGATGATGATGCTAAAGAAAGGAGGTTGAAAATGTCCTTTTTCAATTGGTGGAATTTTGGGCTTTGCTCTGGACTACTATTTGGTGTAACAGTTATTGTGTACATGCAAGAACATATTAGCTGGGCTGCAGCAGATATTGCTCTTACGGCAGTTATGGTTTCTAGTCTAGTGATATACTGCATCGGACGACCTTTTTATCGTTACAGGAAGGCGCTAGGAAGTCCCCTAACACCAATGGTACAAGTACTTGTAGCAGCAGTTGCCAAGAGAAATCTTCCATATCCTGATACACCTGATCAGTTGTACGAGGTTTCAAAATCAGACAAGACTCAGGGGAGGCTTCTTTACCACACTGAGAAGCTCAGGTAAGACATCATCTTTGACATCTTTGTTCACATTGTGCCACATGACAACACATCATTAGATAGTTTAAAAAAAACATACTTTCCCGCCCCCAACTTTTTGAACTCCAATGGGATGTACACAATGATGTCAACCCCACAATGTACACTTAGCATTATTCTTGATTCTATGAAGTATGAATATAGGCACGGGACATAGATATGCGATACCTAAGGAGGAGAGACTATTTGTTGTGTTGTTAGTAGTACTCTTATTTACTAGTGAAACAAATAAATATATTCCAGTATCAAAATTTGCATATCTGAAACCTACAGCTTTATTTCTATTTCGGATTGATTCTAGAGATTCATTAAAACTAGACATGTAAAGTACTGTATCTATATGTCGCTATTTTTTAGGTTTCTAGACAAAGCAGCAATTCTTGAAGACAATGAAAATTCAGCTGAAAAGAAACAAAATCCATGGAGACTTGCTACTGTAACCAAGGTGGAGGAGATGAAGCTTATAATCAACATGTTTCCCATTTGGCTAACTAGTTTACCATTTGGTATTTGTGTAGCACAGTCTTCAACATTCTTCGTCAAACAAGGAACGACACTTGATCGAAAAATCATTGACGACTTTATAATCCCACCGGCCTCAATCTACGGCTTAACAGCCATTGGTATGATAATAGCCGTTGTCATCTACGAAAAACTCTTAGTACCTTTCTTAAGATGGTCAACCGGGAATGAGAGAGGCATCGAAATCCTCCAAAGAATTGGTATCGGTATGGTTTTCTCCGTTATAACTATGGTAGTAGCAGCCTTGATCGAGAGAAAAAGACTGAGACTTGTAGAAAAGAATCCAGTAAATGGTTCACTTTCAATGAGTGTATTTTGGTTAGCACCCCAATTTCTAATAAGTGGGATTGGTGACGGATTTACTCTAGTTGGAATGCAAGAGTACTTCTATGATCAAGTGCCCGACTCCATGAGAAGTTTAGGCATCGCGTTTTATTTAAGCGTAACTGGCGCTGCGAATTTTCTTAGCAGCCTTCTGATAACAACTGTGGATGTTCTGTCGGAGAAGGGGGGAAAGAGTTGGTTCGGGAAGGATTTGAATGAAAGCCGGCTCGACTATTTCTATTGGATTATAGCAGCTATTACCGCGGTTAATTTGTGTGTTTATGTGTTTGTTGCAAGACGTTATTCTTACAAAAATGTGCAGAGAACAGTGGCTGTTGCTGATTGTCGTAATGGCGATCTTGTAATCTCAAATATAGCTTGATATGTTATTTGGCCGAGGGCTGCATCCTATTTTCCTCACTCTCCTCTCCGTATGAATCTTGAGTCATCAAAGTCTTTGTGACTCAATTGCTCCTCGAGGGGTAGGGGTGCTCTGTTAATCCCCTCGAGTTCCTCTTATTGTCAAAGAATTGCGTCCGACTTTCATCCACTAGAGAGCTCGCTATAAGAAATTCCCTCTTATGTATGTCTATAAAAGTTTCCTAGTTTTTATGTAATTCGAAAGTAGCTAAAAGGTGTTTTAAGAAAGGACATGTACATGAATCAAGTAAAAGTGTGTTGAAAAATGATTGCATATTACAGCTTTGTTGAAAAAATGATGTGAAAAAATCCAGCTACTTTTTTTAGAATAAAAGTCTCGATTCCTGACTTTAATCCAAGCATCAGAAAAATATAATTGAAAAAAACATCAATCATGCTACCTTACCCTTATGGGTGACCTCAAACTTGACCTCGATCCCACCACTCCTCTCACATGAAGGTCGGATCCCACCTCATTAAATTTAATATTTTTTCCCTCCATGTGAGAGGAGTGGTGGGGTCGAGGTCAAACTTGGGGTCACCCATGAGGGCAAAGTAGTTTAATTCAAAAAAACATTGGCACTCTAATTCATTATTGCATTTTTTTTTTATTTTTTTATTTTCTACAAATAATAAAATATTTTTCTCTATCGTATATTTAGAGAAACATATGTAAATTTCTGAGAACACGTGTAAATTCCATAGGGAAGAAATATTTGTTCCAGAATTTTTGTCCCTTGTAAAAATTTGGAAAAAAAAATATTAAACGAACACTCCGGATTTACACCTTAGATGACCGCATGTGAGTGTGTGGATCTCACGCAAATAAAATAATATTTCCTCACACATTTACACGTGATCACCCAGGGTGTTAATCAGAGTGTTCGTGTAGCAAAACTCTGGATAGATAGGTAATTGAACATTATTTTGTCACAATTTAGTCATTGATTGAAGCAAAACTCTGGATTGATAGGTAATTGAACATTATTTTGTCACAATTTAGTCATTGATTGAAGTGTACTAGTGTTTTGATCAAGTCGTGTCTGATTTAGAATAAATTTGATTAGGACACAAATCATCAATCATTTCTGACATCAATATTTCCTTTTGGCAAGCCATCGAAACACGGCACTCGGACTTGATTGAGACCAAAGTCTAAAACATGCTAACTCAATCTTTACAAAATACATTTCAATACCAACTTGTGATATATGTCCCACCTACTTTTGGATTGATTGATAAAGAGAGTATCGGGCTTGTAACTTTACAGAGGCCCTTTAATACACTAAGAATCCATTTGATAAAAAAATGAAATTTAGGTGGAATGAAAATGAATTATAGAAAATTGAATTGCTTAAAATTTATTTTACTGAAAATTGTAATTAAAAGTGTTTGATTAGTATAATTTTTCACCTGAAAAATATAATATTTTTGGTATCCGTTTGACTTTATTTTTCATGAAAATTGTCAATTAAATAGATAAATTTTCTTACTATTGAGGACAAAAATTATTTAAATTGTCAAAAAAAGGGGGAATTTTTTTAATGTTCATTTGACTTTGTTTTACATGAAATTTAATAATTAAAAGGATAATTTTTTTTACACTTCATCTTAAAATTGTTTCTATTGCAAAATAAAAAAAGAAAAAAAATGTGGAAAACCAAAAACCACTAAAACAAAAGAAATTGGTTTTCCACAAGATTAAGGAAATGGTGCATGTGTGGGAAGAAAATAAAAAACAAATTTCATGAAAAGAAATGCAATCAAACAAGGTAAAAAATGGAAATGGAATTGAAATTCCATTTTCCATAGAAAATCTTGCCATATCAAATATGCCCTAAGAATTTGACTAAAGAAAATGATTATCCATTTCTACTTATTTTTGGAAAGGTTTGGGATCCATTTGTAATTCTCTCTTTTGCTTCTTAATGATAATGCTAAGTTTTCACTCGTTGATTTGAAATTGACTATCCAGGTTGACTTAGGAGCATTGCAGCGTCTTGATCTACGATCAATTTAACATCCATGCTGGAATATCGAGCGTAGAAATAAACGAAAATTACGTGAAATTTTGAGGGATACATAAATAATATTTTTTATCCAGAGAAAATAAAAAGAAATTATCTAATTTCTTTTATTGGCAAATTTTAACACTTTCAAAAGCAAAAATTACTAAAATATACATTTTACTTATTTTTAACCATAGAAAATACTAGGCTTTCAGATCAACAGAAATTGGTACTAAGAACTACTGCTGAAAAGGGGTACACGCCAACAACATTTAACCACTCATATACATTTATGCCGAGAAAATTTTTGATGGGACGGTTGCATCATCCAACATGGTGCGACCGTCCAATGAGGGCCACCACCTCATCGGGTGGCCCACCCTCACCCAATGGGATCAAGTCACCTCGAAACTTTATTTTTTTTCTCTTTTCACCTCAAGTCCTAAGGTGGTCTTAACTCATTGGGTTAATGTGGGCCACTCGATGAGGTGGCTACTTCCTATTGGACAACTTGTCCTATCAAATTTTTTCTCTATTATGTCAATACGGGCAAGTTTTAAATTATGGAGGGTTTCTAGAAATTATGGTCATTAATTGTGACTGCATTTGAAATTCTAACGGTAACAGTTCTCATTAAAATTTGCTTTTAATCAATCCTCCAGACAGGTGCTACAATTCATTAAACCAAAAGTGCTACAATTCATTAACCGCAATAATCCTCTTTTAGTTATGTACTTTGTCACTTTCCCTGGTTTATTGAGTGAGCCTGCATTAATTGGGCCTAGCGTTCTGATGCCACGCCCACGCATGAAAGAGAGAAATATTCGAAGTAATATTCCCACCACAAAATCCATAGTAGTAATTACTAGTTAACAACAATTGTAAGGGTTTTCTGTAGGGTTTTTTTGCCCCCCCTCTCTAATCCAACCTACAGAAAATGCAAACTCAATTTCCACAAATTAAATGCTCACGAACCCCAAATGATCCAGCAATAGAATTCGAATACAACTGAAAAATCAGTTGAATTTAATTTCATAAATGGAAGCTAGGGTTGGAGTATCGAGTCATGGAGGAGTGGTGGATGGTGGTGGTGGTGCTGCCACCAGGAAGTTTCTCCACCTCCACCATTCCCGGCCGCAGCAGCAGGATCCGCCGCCTATATCCCAGAATGGTACTATGCCTCATCTCCTCGCCGGTGGTGTCGCCGGAGCTTTCAGCAAGACATGTACTGCGCCTCTTTCTCGTCTCACCATTCTCTTTCAGGTGCTTTAACTTCGAAACTTTTTGGTCTAAAATCCGTCCTTTCCCCTTCTTTGTTTCTTACTTTGGTGAATCGTATTGAGATAATTTAATCAATGGTCACTGAAATTTGCTATAGGATCTTTAAGAAGTTATTTGTTGCTTACTAAACTTTGCTATAGGTTACTACTTGCTTACCGAAATCTAAAAAGTTACTTGTTGTTCACCTAAATTTGTACTAAGTTACTCATTGCTTACTGAACTTTGCTGTTGGTAACACTGATGGAACTTTGCTGTTACTTACACTGATGGAAATGATACGAGTGATTTATTGGTAACTTTGTTCAAATTTGGGTGAGGAACATGTAATCTTATAAATTTCGATGAGTAAGTAGTACATATAGCAAAGTTCAATGAGCAAAGAGCAATATTTTAAATTTCGATAACCAAGTAATAACCTATAGCAAAGTTTGGTAGTGACCATTGATTAAATTAACTTGAATGGTTTTTATAATAGAAAATTATCCTAATTGCAAAATTGATATGAATAAGATGGAAGGAGAAAAAAAAAAAAAAAAGAAGGAATAAACGATGGCACTTCTAGAGTATCTTGTGAATTGATTGAAAAATTGGTGTTTATGTAATGTTTTAAAGTTTTCGTGTAATATTGGTTAATATTTCCAAGATACAGAACTGACTAGTTCTTTTTGTGTAGTAATAATGTAATCAGGACAATTACATTTGAATTTATTGAGTTTTTCGTTCTTTTGAAAATTTCATTATGCTAGCAATGCTTTTCTTTACCGTAATATACAAAAGCAAATCGTGTGAATTTTTATAACATTTTTTAATTCACCTCAATCGTGTGAATTTTTATATTATACTCAGTAGCCTATTTCTTTTTACCTTTTATTTGTCAAATCTTGGCTTTATCTAATCAAAAACTGTCTTTTTAGGTACAAGGCATGCACTCAGATGTTGCAGTATTGAGTAAGCCCAGTATGTGGCGAGAGGCATTACGTATTGTCAATGAAGAAGGTTTTAGAGCTTTCTGGAAAGGAAATATGGTTATGATTGCTCATCGACTTCCTTATTCTTCAGTCAACTTCTGTGCATATGAACGCTACAAAAATGTGAGTTTTTATGGGATGCGGATTACAGTTTTGATCTAGGTGAAGTGTGCTTACTATGCTTTTTACTGGTTTCATAATCTTTGCAGATTTTAAAATCTCTCCCTGGACTGGATGGTCATGGGGGAAATGCTAGTGCTGATATTCTTGTGCACTTTATGGGTGGTGGTTTGTCAGGAATAACAGCTGCTTCTGCCACCTATCCACTAGATCTTGTGAGGACACGGCTCGCTGCACAGGTAACATAGTAATACTTCATGTAGAATAACCGAAAAGAAATTATTAACATAAATGAGGACAACCACCAAAACTCATTCTCTATAAATTTGGCTGGGGACATATATGAAACAAACAGAAATAAAGTAGTATCCGATCAAGCTACTATCACA
Source organism: Osmanthus fragrans (assembly GCA_019395295.1). Lineage (NCBI taxonomy): Eukaryota > Viridiplantae > Streptophyta > Magnoliopsida > Lamiales > Oleaceae > Osmanthus > Osmanthus fragrans. The sequence continues at coordinate 29,143,083 of CM033343.1, forward strand.
CGTGCATATGGAATACCAAAAGCATTAGGTGTGCTAGCCAAACCTGTTTTCCATAGGCAGCTTACTTGTCTTTTCATTTTTCCTTTTACCTTTTCATTTTCCTTTTTGCATATGTTGAAGTTTGATATTTTTGTGTTTGCGAGTAGCCTCGACTAATTTAGTTTGAAAACCTTGCAGAGAAATGCAATATACTACCGGGGCATTTGTCATGCTGTTCGAACTATTTTCAGAGATGAAGGTTTTTTTGGTCTGTACAAAGGACTTGGAGCAACATTATTGGTATGTCTCCTGCTTTGGTACCTTGTATGACTAAATTGGTGACTTAAATACAGATATTTTTCCGTTGCTCTTTCTTTTCTTTTACCTTTTGGTTTCTAATCTCTGAGGTGCTCTGCATATTGTAGGGTGTTGGACCTAGTTTAGCCATAAGCTTTTCTGTTTATGAGACCTTGAAATCTTATTGGCATTGTCAAAGGTCAGTATGTAGTCATTGATGGACTGATGTATCTAGTGTTCCCAGTCATTTCTTTTGTCCTTCCTTTGAATTCTTAAGAATGACTTATCGCTTCTCTATTAGGCCCAATGATTCTACTGTTGTGGTCAGCCTTGCTTGCGGCAGTCTTTCTGGGATTGCTTCATCAACAGGTGAGTGGTGACTCCCTAGACGAGTATATGTAGTTTATATTGTAGCTATAAATACATCTGCCTGTTTTACTGTGTGAGTGGGGCGTTTTTAAAGAGAGAGGGTGAAAGGGTAGGCTCTGTTATTGTCTACACATTCAATAGTTGATGCCTTTTATGGGGAGTAATTTCTCTGTTTGGAGCTGTTTAAAGTGATTTGATCTCTCATCTTTATAACTCGTTTAAGATAACAAGCATTTGATACTGATGCCTGAAATTTACTATTATTAGTATTTACCGTTCTCGTATACCAGTGCAGTAATTTGTGCGTCCAATATGCTTGTTTGCTATTTTTATCTTCTGTTTCTTTGCTCTTTTCATGAATTTATGTGCAATTGGTTGTACCTCTACATAGAAGATTATTAGTTATTCTCTTGTTTGCACTTGGATAACCTGGCATTGTGTTTTGGAGACTGGTACAATTCGATAATGACACCATTTGGAGAAGTATTGGAAGGGGAAAATACTTGGATTTATGCTGGATTTGTATGGTCTGGCTGGGTTCAATGTGAAAATATCAGGGTCAGCATGTGGACACGAGGCTCTTAACTATCATTTTATTGTCTGGTAGAAGTTTTTACCCACAAAATACAGTTATGAAATATGATCAAATCTGAGTGTTCCGTCCAGACAAAAAGGTTAAATATAATTGTGTTAATCACCCTTCTGATGTCCCCTAACATACACAGAATGAAATTTACTAGAATCTACTGATTAACTGATAAATGATGATCAGAAGTTTAGATTTAGTAGCCAATTTGTGATTGATTTTTCAATATTTGGCCTTGCGTTCGTGTTTCCCTAAACCATGCCTTAATACTTTTGCAGCAACTTTTCCTTTGGATCTTGTGAGGCGAAGAATGCAATTGGAAGGAGTTGCTGGTCGAGCCCGTGTGTATAATACTGGATTGCTTGGGACATTTCGATACATTATCCGTGCGGAAGGCCTACGTGGTTTGTATAGGGGTATCATGCCAGAATACTATAAAGTTGTTCCAGGTGTAGGGATCGTTTTCATGACATACGAAACACTGAAGAAACTCCTATCGCATGGGCTGATTAATTCCTAGCCATCATTGCAGTTCTATTACTTCCCTTCCTCAATCAGTTTGACAACCTGTCGTTCTCCAGCTTTCGACAGGAAGCAACAAGGATCAGTTTTGGGCAAATTATACAACGGAAGTATACTCAGAAGATTAACTTTTGCTTTAATACTTCAAAAACAAATTCCATGGTGGTAAATTTTGTGGTTGCTGCCGTGAACTATATAGGCTACTTGAATGTCTTGTCTGATGTCAATTGTATTACTTTTAAACATGTTTGTTTACTAGTTTTAGGGACATTCTCATCTTTGATGATTTGTATCATCAGAAAATTTTGTGGTTGCACCTGATATTTATTTCTTACCTCTCTTCAAATCTTTCATTGTATCGATGATCAATCCCTCTGATCCACCTAGGTCGAAATTCCTGTAATTTGTACTTCTGAATAGCTATTTGTATCTCTGGCTCCTTTTCTTCGCTTGACCTGAATTTTAATATAGCATATCCTTGTTAAATTGATAAGCAATGGAGCTTGACTAAGATGAGTAAAGTTTGAATTGAACTCGATTAGTCTTGTTTAGTACTAATGAAGATCTCTATAACACGGGCTTGATCTTGCTTGGAGTTGCAAATATTAGATTTAAACTTGTTTGTTAAATAATTTTTTATGTGCTTGTTTTATATACACTATGATGTACGACTGGACAATTTTAATAAAAGAGACTTTATAGCTTATTTTTTCCTTCCATATTAATGTTGTGTATGGTAATCTCCACCACCAAACATGCTGTAAAAGTATAGTCCGTATAGAATAACTTATTATTATTATTATTATTTGTGATCGGTAAATGTAAAATTTAATAGATCAAAATTTCATGTATAAGTACACTTGGCATATTTGGACAAACAAACATCAAGAGATAATTACAAGTACACCAGACATACCCGGATAATAAAAAAAAAAATGATGTTCAAGCGATAGTAGCTAAGAAGCCAAAGCTAATGATTCATAGAATAACTTATTAATAGAAGTAAAGAGGGGCTTTCTACAAGTTTGATCTCATATAAATTGGCTAAATATTGAAGTGTGTTGTCGGTGTGTAAAAGAGTGGTAGGCGAACTGACTTTTTGGGATAAACGAATTCAGAACATGATTTTAGGTAATTTAAATAGTTAATTATGCATTATTTTAATTAACTTGTGCAATGCATGCACAAATTGACTTGCAGAGTGGTGGGTCCGGATTTAATTAATGCTATTTAGAATCATTAGTCTTACAATATCAGGTGATATTAAATCTGTTTGATATTAAGTTTTATTGTTTTTTACACATTCTTTAATAAAATTCTTTTCATTCTCATTTTCATTTTCAATATTTTCAATTTTTTTCCATCCACTTTTCCACTTTTTCAACCACATATTCAATAAAATCAAATATTTTTCTACCAAACACATAATAATAACTTTTCTTTTTTTTTTCAACCATATATTTTCTATCAATCTACTATTCCAAAATACATTCTTTCAAAATAATTTGGCTTAAACACACCCTTAAAAGGGTAATTATATAATTTACCTTTGATTGAACCTATCACACAATGTCACATAAACAAGTTTTATAACACTATTGAGGCTAGCATTATGTCGAATTTTTGGATGGCTACATGTATATCATGATTTTCAAATTGATGTACATAATGATGACGTGGATGGCATTTTTTTTTTTTGGATTATTCTACTTTGCCCTTATGCTTAACCTCGGTCCCACTACTCCTCTCACATGGGGGGCAAAAATATTAAATTTAATGAGGTGGGACCCGACCTCCATGTGAGGGGAGTGATGAGGGTCGAGGTCAAAGCATGAGGGCAAGGTTTCATGGTTGTTGTTTTTTTTTTTAATCTCTCTCTCTCTCTCATATATCATCATTCTATACTTCAATCACTAAATCACGACTTATCAATAGCATAACTTGTGTAAAATGAAGAGCTAAGAAATAAAAATTGAGAAGAAAATAAAAAAGGTGGTGAAATTTGACGTCGCCAACTGTAATGTACTTTGGTATAAGCCTTAAGGGTATTTGAAATAATTTTACTCCTTGAAAGGCTCGAGCTTGGCTCTCTTAACTCTCAATCAAGACTAGGTCTGGAAAAAAAAACTGAAAAACCGATTAAACCTATCAAATCGAACCAATTCGGATTGATTTGAGTCGGTTTGATACAGGTAATTTGTTTGGTTTGATTTTCTTTTAAACGAAATCGTGATGAATTGGTTTGATCATGATTTCAAATCTCAAACTGTTGGTTAGCTGAACCAATTCAACCTACTTACATGTTTACTTTTTTTAAGATTTCTATTGATGTGTTTCTATTAACCTGATTTTAGTTAAAAAATTCTTGTAGTATAAAGTTATTTAGTTATTTTAGTTTTTGTAATCTAAGTGGACTCAAAAATTGGACAATTTTTTTTAAAAAAAAAAATAAATTCAATTTGGACTATAAATTCAAACCAACTAACCAAACCGAACCAAACCAAACCGATTCGATTTGACTTTGTTCGGTTTAAGAGCTAGAGTTGGTTGGTTTGAGTTGAAATTCATTCAAATCGACTAATTTGATTTTAGTTTCAAGTTGGAGTCGAAACTAACCCAAACTAAACTGCTCCCAAGCCTAATCATGACAGTCAAACTCACTTTTTGTTCAATATGAAGCTCGACATGATAAATGAAATATATTGTCATTGCGTTTTCATTTTAATCACGTCTTATTTGATCTATTCGAGTGTATCAAACCTTTTTTTCTAGTATATTGACAACTCGACAAGCATCTTTGACCAATGGAATAAATTATCAGATATTTCCAGGGAATTTAGGAACTTCTGATACATCAACTTTAGTTCAATCATAATGACGTGAAAGATTTATTTGATAAAGATCATTCTCTACAAGTGAATTTGACGTGCGTGATTTATTTATTTCAAGTTGCATCAGATGCCAATCAATAAAAGCATTGCTCAATGAAGAAGATTTTGTAGAATTATTCAATGACAGGAGAGGTATTATGGGACTTGTGATTATGAACAATAATGACGAGGAAGATTGTTATGTGTGGTGTCAAGTAGTTAATAATCTCAGCCATGCATTAATGAATGTTTGCTTCGCCAAGATAATCTTTTCATAGTTGTTTGCAGTAGTGGATAGGATAATCGAAAAGATTTTACTTCTTTCTCTGTTATTATAGTTGAACCGCTATATGGGTGGAAAAATTATTAGTACAAAATTACAATAGAGAAATAAGCCCTCGTGCCCCTTTCTTTCTTTTTTTTTTTTTTTTTTTTTTCAAAATTAGTATTTGGAATAATGTTTTTTTTTTTTTGAAAAACGTGTGGTTGAAAAAAAAAGAAAAGTTTTCGATTTACGTGTAATATTATTTTATGGAAGATTGTGTGGTTGAAAGTAGGAGAAAAAAAAATATGATAGAGTTAGGGGCTCAAACAAGGATTTAGAAAATATAAAACTTCGAGACTGAAATGTACGACTTAACCGCCATTTGATATGAGAACCAAAATGAACTTAACCCATCTAAAAAGTATTCTTTACCCTTTGTGTTACCTTGTAACACTCATTGTCAACATGGTTTATGTAAGATATTGGCTCTTGATCACTTTCGTAGTCACTTCTCAAAGTATGTCTCCTCCATGTACTCTATCAAATGAATCCCCCCGCAGTAGGAATGCAGGCAGCCAGGCATCTACAACTGCTAAGTGCACATCTCCACCCGAGCTGAATTAAAAGACGGAAAACCTTCAAGATATAGTGCACAATTTTCATGAACCTACTGGAAGGCAGGGCAACTTATTTTTCTGTTCAGCATTGCAGAGTTCACCCTATGTACATTCGGCGTGGCTGTAGGACAAGTCTCATTCCATCTTCTTGTCTGTATCAGATTAAAACATATTTCTCTCATGAAGTTCTCATTAATTGTAAACTTAGTGAGCTCAATCTCTTTAATCCATATCTACACATGACGGTTTTCTGTACTTGTTTTGGAAAGAGAAAAAAAATATTATATTCATGGTGGTTAATTTTTATGCAAAGATATCTAGAAAGGTTTCTGTATAAATTGCTAAAAAATTGCAATTTAAGGTGGATTTGATAGCACAAGAGGACATTAAGGAACAATAAGTTGAAACTGTGTTATCGAATTGTGTCCAATATAGAATCACCAAATGTGCCGTTAAAAGATTAGTATTCCTGAATAGAAAGCAGAAGAAAAAGGACCACACGAGCTGCAAATTGCTCTCTTGTTCTGTGGGCACGTTGCCTACACTGTCACTAATCTTGGCATAAGAATCAGGTTGATAGTCATTTGGTCTTTGAACTCTGCTTAGTGTACAGCAAAAATTGCTGTACACTCTTACAGTGAGGGGCCCACAAATTTTTTATTCATGTGGGCCCCTCAACATGTAAGGGGGCTGTACACCATGATGTATATCATGGTGTACAAATGGAATTTCCCTTTATCTTTTTTAACTCCCTTCCGAAGAAATTCTGTACGTATCACATCAACATCCACTCTGATCACTTCGCTTGTTTTCTCAGAATTTTCCTATTGTAAGGGCTGGAAAATTTGTGGACTAGCCTGAATCTTATAGACTCAGTCTTTATTCTTCTTGTATTTCGAGAAACTAATTATACTTGCACTGATCCCTTCAAAGCCGGTCTCCAAACTAGCGGTTTAAGGACCAATTCTGTGCCTTCCAATTACCAAGGGAAATAGATTTCGTAAAATGTATAAAAGCTAAGGAAGATCATTAACACTGATGTACTATAACATGCAAATGTTGCCTTTTTCCCTAGCCTAATTGCATGTACGAGTTCATGGAGCTTAAAATTCTGGAATCAGCACAATGATAAGCTAGAACAATGAAAAATTCTACCCTATTTGGGTCGGTCTCAATTGATTCCTTGCTTTTGTCACAGCAGGACCCGAGTGGGAAGCTGGCACGACATAACGCACTCCTGATAATGGTGTCCTTGTACCTTCTGGAATACTAATCTACAGGGGACAAATCTATAATCTTGTTTTTTTCCTTCTGTATTTCTACGTTGCTCAGGAGAATATTATGAATTTCGAGTAAGGGAGCACTTTGGTCCTGTTGATAAAGCAGTCAAGGAAGAAAGATCGTTGTCTGAGAAAAGTAAGGTTCTTTCCATATCATTGGTTAGCAGGGAACAGAATCGACTACGATGATTAGAGATGACAACATTTTTATACTACTAGCCTCTTTACAGCATACCAACCTATAATTGAGGAATTTTATGCGCTAGCTTTATCAAGGATTATAAATTGCTCTCCCCATGCATATGGTTTATCAACTAACCTCTTCTCCATGAAACTAATAGTCTGTTCTTGTTTTCCTCCTATTCATTTCTGATGAACCACAATTGGTATTGTATGAGGATCAGGTAATCTGCATCCTGAGGTTTAGATGGTTATTCTACTTATTGCATCTAGTCCTTGGGCTGCAGATTATCCCATCCTCAATGACAATGTATAGGGCATGTTTGAGACATAGTAAGATAGGACTGACTTTCAAGATTTTAATGTATTATTCTCTCTTTATTCGATGCAATCTTCTCAACCAAATATGCCCATAATGTTTTCTTTAGTCCTGCAGAAAAAAGAAAATCACGAGGTACCTGCCCTTGAAAGTAACGCAATTCTTTCTTCTCAGTTGATCATGATGTTATTCTATCATTCATAATATTTTCTCTGAAGTTTCTAAGTTGTCTCTGAGCTCGGCTTATTCTTGAAGCTCAAAAACTTACCTGGTCACGCCCCTTATGCCACAAGTGCACAAGAATCCAAAGTAGCAGGCAGTACACTATATGGCATGCTAAGGCAAGCAATTTCAATGATATCAGATAAACATGTCATTTTCAGATTACAAGGATTCTTTAGCAGCGGTTTCTTGTTTCTGACAAGTTTATCTCCCTTGAACTACCATATATAGCATGTATCAGGCCATCCAGCAAGATAAGATGTCCATTAAGGGCATGTTTCTAAGGTTGGACTCAACAGTACTTGATCCAAGGTAGCGTGTATAGATGCACGAGAACACTAAATTCACAAACAGCCTCATGTTGATTCACTTATGAATGCCAAGAAACCAGGCATCAAAAACTTGTTGACTCTCCTGGAATGCTGAGAATTTGGGCATATGTTTGAGAACACCAATTTTTCATTTCAATGAGTCCACTTTCCAAAGACATGCGTGATCCTGTTTATACAATACTGTAGAATTCAATTAATGAGGAAATTTCAAAATATCGTAATAAAATCTTATACGATAGCAATTGCAAGACTTCAATAAAGAAAACTTTGTTATTAAGAAAATGTTCTAAAACTGCCATATAATTCTAAAATTGCCAAATACTTAATTATTTCTATATGTGGGCGCTGAATTAGAACTGGTTATGAATAAGGAAGAAAAGAAGTTAGAATTTCATGTTGTCCTCTCCAATACTGTTTAACTCAGTTCACCAGTTTACAAAAAGTTTAGGCATTTAGCAGAGAATTTATCTATTGCCTATCTGATTAGGCAGCCTGAAGCTTTCTCCTTGCTTTCACAAAAATCATGTTTGCCATCTTTGATCACAAGGAATTCCAACATTTCTACCCAGAAGAAGATGAAATTTCCACCTAAATTTGTATTGCAAGGTAAAAAATCAGAGCAATGCTAACCCCAAGATTTCACTGGAACATCGTGCATGCCAAAGCAGGTTGAATTTTTTTTGCTTTCTTTCTGTAGTTCATCGACAGAACAGTTTTACGAATTCTCCCATTACTTCAGCATTTCTTTCTCAATTACATTTCTATATATTTCATCAAATTTTGTGCATGTATTTCATCATGAAGAACCTGAAAGTAACCTTAACTTCCTAGCATAAAGTCTTGTAGCTTTACACTTGAGAAAGGACAACAAAGGAAAGCATTGAACATAATTTTTTAGATGTTTCAGGGGTTTTCTTGATGGAACATAGTTGTCAAAAATAAAAATATATAGATTATGTTCAATAAATTTCTCCTTCATTGATAGCTTGAATTTTGAGATTGTGTAATTGAACATGGTAGAAAAGCATAAAATAGTGCTGGCATCAAGTTTCACACTCATCCAATTACGACATTCCTTGTGTCCAATATCACTAAAATAAATAAATTTATCTCTCGCTATTAGCTTAAAATTTGGAATAATTTGTTTCAATTGTCATCACATATCTCACTAAAAGCGACCTCGCGTTCTTATGTCATCACAGGTTTGAGCTGCAGTGGCACAATACAAAAGATAAATTTGCTTGACACCACTATCTTTAAAAGGTTAGAGGTGAATAATGCTAACTACAGATGCAAATCATCACAAAATTTGCTAAAATGATCTATTCGGATTCAAGTTGTCAGATGCTTTGTGATCCAAGTGAACCTTTTATGAAAAGGGAATATTAATACTTTTACATGCTTTTCCTGGAAGAGAAAAAGAAAGATTGCTTTACCAGGTACCTATGAGCAAATCTCAATAGAAATGGCAACTAGTTATTTTAAATACTAAATCTCAATAGAACTGGCAACTTCTCCAATAGCTTTTCAAAAATAACTGTCTATTTCAACACTTTCTTTTTTTCCCCTCCTTCTGTTTTGATGTGTTAATGCTTTGCCTAGCCTCTGATAGCTAAGGTTTCGAGTTAAAGAATTATCGTACTAGTTCCCGAATCCAAGGGATAAAAAATTTCTAATGTATGCGATTGCTCTCATGCCATGTCATGTTAAACCATTTTAGCATTGCATATTAAATTGGTTAGCAGAAGTTGTTGATGTCAGAATTAGCGACTCCATTCTATCATTGTTTTCCTAAATTTAAAAATATGCTTTCACTTTTTTGCACGTTGATGTTGATGTAGTAGTAGAACTGTAGGACATCTCCAATGGATGCACCAATTTTTGGTGCAAAACCTCCCCAGTGTGACACCAAAGTTTGCACCATTTTGGTGTACCAAATGGTGCAAAGTCAAATTCACCTTTTTCTTCGATTTGCGAAACTAATTGATGGAGGGTATTTGTGTCATTTATGTTATATATTTTTAATACAATAAATTTTTATTATTATAATTCTTATTATGATTAATAATAATAATAATAATAACTTAAAAATAAATTTTAATAATGCAAATTTTTTATATATATTATTAACGAATTTAATATTTTCGTTACTTTAATGTAATTATTTATTTAGTGATTTATGTATTTGTAAAATAAATAAAGAAATTTTTTTTCACATAAATAAATCATTAAGAATAAAAAATAGAAGAAAATGATTAAATACTATTCATTTGGTGTAAGTTTTGGTATAATGGTTGAATATGATTTTTAGTTTGGTTCAAGATTTAGTGTAAAATAGTGCAAAACTTGTTGGAAATAATACCTTCGAGTAGGAGAATAAACAAATCAAAACAACAACAACAAAGATTCAAGAACAAGAATTTCAGTGCAAAGGCTCAAACGCGTGATCGCTGTCCTCAAACAATATTTGCCCCCTCTCCGATAAATCGAGATGTTTAAAGGTTTTCCGGCAAATGATTTGAAGGATTGATCAAGTTTTGTAGTAGAAATATAAAGCACAAAATATCTCTACCAAAAAACTTGAGAAACACAATAAATATGTAAGAATATGAGTAAGAAATGGTTTGATCTTTTTTGTGGAGATTGTGTAAATATCAAAGTGTTTATTCATTGAACAAGACTCCACTATATATAGGCCTTGTTTATATGCACGAAATGGTGCCAAAAACCAAGTGAAAAGCCTCCAAAAATGAATTACCAACGGCAAGAAACCGCCTAACGGTCACAGATTTCGGTCGACCGATTGGTCAATCGAACTTTTTTGGTTGACCGATTGGTCAACCGAACCTCTAATTCGGTCGACCGATTGTCAACCGAAACCTCCTGCAGCTTCCTGGTTGAAATCCTGAAGAGTTTCGGTCGACCGCAGTTAAGTTCGGTCGACCGAAGTTATCAGCTATTTTTCACTTCTTCCTTTGTTGGTTTTGAACAACCAATTTCTCAACAATCCCCCACTTGTTCAAAATTAACAAGTTTCATATTCAACATAAACGATACTCATGCCTGAGGATTAGATATCTTTCGATTTGAATCTAATCATAGTGTAATTCTAACAAAGTAAAGTCAGAATTAAAGGTAGCTTGAAACTTTGAACCAGTTATTCCATGTGACGATACGGTAAGAACACACACACGAGTACCACGCGTTCTCAAGTTTCTCAAACTCGCTTAGCGCTTTTATGGCCTTGCACTCATCCTTTTCGACAAACTTTTAAGAGAGTAACTCTAGCTCTCTATTGAGGCGGCACTACCTCGAAGTTCATCTAGGTGAAGTTCTTCCAGCATCTTTGTTACTTTTAGAGATGCTTGTGCTCTTAGCACTGAACTTCATTAATAGCTTGAAGTTCAACACTCACTTCAGTAACAACCAGCATTATTTAACTAGGATAGGGTTATCGCGGATTTGAATAATGCTGAAACTATCCACATATCAAATGACTTATTGTTACCCTTTGAACCCGTGGATTACTTTTTGAGTAATGACAGGTAGGGTTGCTATCATTGGTGAATCTTTCTATTTTAAAAGTTTCAACCTCATCCTACTCGATGTAGATGTTACTAAATCTCGATTTAGAGGTTTAGTTAGAGGATCCGCTAGATTCTCGATAGACTTAACATAATTTAGGGAAATTATTCCATCTTTGATTAATTTCCTTATGTAGTCATGTCTTAAACTCATATGTCTAGACTTTCCGTTGTATACCTCATTGTATGCTTTTGCTAACGTGGCTTGACTATCACACAAGATAGATATTGAAGATATATTCTTCGGTCCCAAAGGTATCTCATAAAAGAGATCCTTAAGCCACTCAACTTCTTTCCCGGTATCCGATAATGCTACGAATTCGGATTCCATGGTCGAGTGCGTTATGCATGTCTGTTTCTTTGATTTTCAAGAAACAGCTCCCCCTCCAAGAGTGAACACCCAACCAGAAGTGGATTTTTTCTCACCCGTGCTAGATATTCAACTAACATCGGTAAATCCTTCCAATACAGCCGGGAACTTAGTATATTGTAAACCTAAATTCTTGGTTTTCTTTAAATACCCAAGAACCCTTCCAATGGCCTTCCAATGATCATTGCCTGGATTGCTAGTAAACCTACTAAGTTTACTAATTGCATATGTTATGTCTGGTCTTGTACATTGAACTGCATACATAAGACTCTCAATGACACTTGCATATTCTAATTGAGCAATTGCCCTTCCATCATTTTTTTATAAGTTTTGAACTTGGATCAATTGGGGTACTCGCTTCCTTTACGTTCAAGTGTTTGAACTTATTTATCACATTCTCAACATAATGTGATTGACTTAAATGGTAACCCCCACTAGTCTTTGTGACTTTGATACCCAAAATGTTATCCACTTGTCCAAGATCCTTCATCTTGAATGTGGAAGATAGAAACCTCTTTGTTTCTTTTATTCCATTCATGTGATCACTCATAATCAACATGTCATCAACATATAAGCATATAAATATCACATAATTATCACACACTTTTGAATATAAACATTTATCAACGCTATTATGTTTAAAACCAAAGGAGATTATAGACAAGTCAAATTTCTCATGCCACTTTTTAGGTGCATGTTTTAAACCGCATAACGATTTTACTAACTTGCACACTTTATGTTCATTTTCGAGTAGAGTAAAACCTTCAGATTACTCCATATAAACCTCCTCATCGAAATCCCCATTCAAGAATGCTGTCTTGACATCCATTTGGTGAACATGCAAGTCATGTATCGAAACTAATGCAAATAATATCCTAATCGATGTTATTCTAGCTACCGGTGCATATGTATCAAAATAATCTATTATTTCTCTTTGTTGATATCTTTTGGCTACTAATCTAGCCTTATAGGTGTTTAGAAAACCATCAACGTTGTATTTTCTCCTAAATACTCATTTACATCCAATAGGTTTGGATCCAAGTGGTAAATCGACAAGTTCCCAAGTATTATTTGACATTATTGAATCCATTTCATCTTTGATTGCATCTTTCCAAAACGTGCTATCACGAGAAGTCATAGCTTCTCTATAAGTTTTAGGATCGATTTCAACATGTAGAACAAATGAAATTGTTCTTACTACATTCAATTCATTTCCTTCTACTAAGTAAAAAGAAATGAGTTGAGAATCAATTTCATCCGGTCCCAAGGACCTCTCAATTCGAATTCTTTTGCTTTTTCGTGGCTCACTTGACTTATCAACACCTTTAGTAGATGTTTCATCTTGTGTTCCACTTGAGTTAGGGATATCTAAACGATTTTCCATCAATTCATTATCCAAATATAGCGAATCCTCAGAGAACTCTACATCACTTGATTCAATAATCACATTGGTCTCCAAGTTTAATAATCGATATGATTTGCTATTGCTAGCATATCCAACAAAGGCACATTTAATGCCTCTTGAACCCAACTTGGTCCAATTAGGGTTTGTGTTCTTACAATAAGCAAGACACCCCCACACTTTGAAGTATCAAATGTTAGGTTTTCTTCCTTTCCAAAATTCATAAGGAGAAACTTTAATTTGTTTAGAAGGAATTCTATTTAGTATCCTACATGCACTTAATAAGGCATCACCCCACAAATTAAATGGCAACTTAGCATAGGTAAGCATGACATTTATCATTTCAACTAAAGTTCTATTTTTTCTTTCAGTCAAACCATTTTGTTTCGATGTTCTAGGTGCCAAACATTGGTGAATTATGCCATGTTGTTCACAAAAAATGTTGAAATCACTAGAAAAATATTCACCACCTCTATCACTTCTTAAAGTTTTTATTTTCTTGTTTAGGTGATTTTCAACTTCATTCTTATATACTTTAAACATATCAAAAGTTTCACTTTTATGTTCCATTAAGTAAATATATGTGTATCTAGTACAATCATCAATAAAGGTAATAAAATACCTATTTCCACATCTAGTTAGCATGCCATTTAATTCACAAATATCTGTATGAATTAATTCTAAGATACTATAGATGTCTTTTTTACACTTTGATAAGGCTTTTTAATCATTTTTGCTTCTACACAAGTTTTGCACTTAAAAACATCATTTTCATCATATAATATTAAATCACATTTCATCATACGTTTCATAGTACTTTTTTTCAATATGTCCTAATCTAGCATGCCATAATGAAAATAAATGAACAATATAAGTAAAGTTTCTTTTATTCTCATTCAAATTGTCAACAGTACATAATTTGATAATTCTTTCACTAGAATAGCCTTTTTTCCAACAAATTTCTCATTTAGGGATAATACAAGTTTACCGGATTCATACACACTTTTGATACCCGATTTTCCTAAGAAATTTTCACTAACCAAATTTCTAGTCATGTTGGGAACATGTAGTACATTGGTTAAGGTAATGGTCTTGCCGGAAGTGAAGATGATATCCACATTTCCCTTTCCAATCACTTTAGATCGAACCTCGTTACCCATTTGAATCTCTTGGTCTCCATCAACTTCATGATATGTCTTGAAAGAAGATTTATCATATGATACATGTATTGTAGCACAAGTATCATACCACCATCCGGGAACCTTTCCCTTGATTGCATTGATTTCATTAATGGTGGCACAATTTTATCTTCTTTGATGGAGTTCACTTCGCCCTGAAAGTTGTTTTGTTTTCGGTGTCTACAATCTTTGGCATAATAACCAGATTTGCCACACACAAAACAACCTCCTTTTGTCTTCTTCTTGAGCTTGTTGAAGTTTGTTGAATGCTTCCTTTTATTGGATTTTGTTGGCGGTTTAGTTTTCTCTATTGCACTTGCTTTGGAAGTGCCTTCATAATAGTTTTTACTCTTATCACGCATTCTTGACTCTTCTTCAATGCGAAAATGTTTTTGCAATTGTTCCAAGGAGTGGTTCTCGGAACTATGCATGATTTTCTTCCGGCATCCTTTCCAAGTACCGAGGAGTTTTGCAATAATTGCCCCCACTTGAAAGGTCTCCGAGATTTCAATATTCACCGTCTTCAACTTGTTGACTAGTACTTGCAATTCATGAATTTGGGGAAGCAAGGGGATATTTTCAAGAAACTTAAAATCAAAGTACTTAGCAATTAAGAATTTCTTGGTACCTTATTCCTCCGCTTTGTACTTACGTTCTAATGCATCTCATATTTCTTTTGGCAACGTTGTGTTGGTGTATAGATCATACAAACGATCCGACAATGAGTTGAGAATATGATCGCGGCATATCAATTCATCATCTTCACGCTTCTTTATGTTCACCATTGATTCATTGGTGTCTTTGTCGGATGGTTCAGGTAGATCTTTCAATTTTGGATCAAGTACATAGAAGATCTTCAACGCCGTAAGGAGGAATTTCAGTTTGTCTTGCCACCTCGTGAAATTCGTGCCATCAAAACGATTCAAACGAACCAAGTCTTGATTCATCAACTTTATGGTAGCCATTGTTATTTCACTTTTCATCGCAGGAATATTGTTTGAGATTGTTGGAAATAATACATTCGAGTAGGAGAATAAACAAACCAAAAAAACAACAACAACAAAGATTCAAGAACAAGAACTTCGGTGCAAAGGCTTAAACGCGTGATCGCTGTCCTCAAACAATATTTGCCCCTCTCCGGTAAATCGAGATGTTTAAAGGTTTTTCGACAAATGATTTGAAGGATTGATCAAAGCTTGTAGTAGAAATATAAAGCACAAAATATCTTTATCAAAAAACTTGAGAAACACAATAAATATGTAAGAATATGAGTAAGAAATGGTTTGATCTTATTTGTGGAGATTGTGTTAATATCAAAGTGTTTATTCATCGAACAAGACTCCACTATATATAGGCATTGTTCATATGCACGAAATGGTGCCAAAAATCAAGTGAAAAGCCTCCAAAAATGAATTACCAACGGCAGGAAACCGCCTAACGGTCACAGATTTCGGTCGACCGGTTGGTCCACCGAACTTTTTCGGTCGACTAATTGGTCAACCGAACCTCTATTTCGGTCGACCGTTTGTCAACCAAAACTTCCTGCAGCTTCCTGGTTGAAATCCTGCAAAGTTTCGATCGACTGCAGTTAAGTTCGGTCAATCGAAGTTATCAGCTATTTTTCACTTCTTCCTTTGTTGGTTTTGAACAACCAATTTCTCAACAAAACTTACATTAAATTTTGGTGTAGGGTTGGAGATGACCTTAAATAGCATGAGAAGCCTACGCATATTTTGAATACGAAAATTTGAGTAACAAGAAATCATATAAACCCGATTTCTGGCTCACTAATCAGCACAATTTTTTTATTCTTCGAAAAGCATAGAATATGAGAAAAATCTACATCGGGTCTGGTTCTGATGTAGAAGCCTATCATGCCTAAAGTGTAATAGTCTACACAGGCCGTGCCTAAAGCATGCCAGGCTACCTGAACCTGGACGGCACGACATACTTTCACACCCCAAAAACAGCTACAGTTTTGATGGTGATTTATCGGACCATTTCCTGAATCACAGAATGGTTAGTATGCAGGTCCCAAGAGCCTGATTTTCAAGCCAACTGAAAGATAATAGCATAGAAATGTATGTTAGGAGAATCTTCATGTTTCTTTCTGAATTGAATGTGACCAAGGCAACTTAATTCATTGTTACATAGAAATTCTATAAAATCAATTTTTTACTATCATTTCAAACCATGTTAACTGGAACACACTGTTTTGTTCGTCTTGTCTTGAACTGCAATCATTTGAAGTCTCTAATGGAAAGTGAAATCCGGAATCATGTGCCTGAACACTGAACAGATTAATATCTAAAGAGATACTCCCCTATTTTAACATGGAATCCAGACTATTCAGCCTATTGAATCACTATCTTTCCAGATTCTCAGAAATATTATCTTACAATTTTTTTAATGGTTTAGAGGATATCAGATGAAGGTAACAGATCTTCAGCCTAGATAGCAATTTTCAGCATATTTCTCTTGGCAAAAAGGGAAAAAGAAATTATTACTCAAATAAACAAAGGTTCAGATAGAGATCAAAAATTCAAAATAGGACTAGACAACCAAGAATCCTTGACAGAATGCAGCCTATTAGAAGGACACGGATAAAATTTATATTTGATAGATAAGATACCGGAATCATATCATTATACAAAAGGCATCGTGTGCTAAACATAGACTTCTTTCAGCCACAGAAAGAATAATGTAAAATGAGAATTGGATGCAGAATTACTGAATTTCGATACAATTTTTTTTAAATAATAACAACTTAATTTATTAAATAAGTGATTTTTCCTGATTTGATAGTGGGTATGTATGCTGTTCATTCCTACCTAGAAAAATTAGCATATATGCTAATATAAAGGGTATTGATGGGCTTCGTTTGATACTCTTAACTAGCAAGTTGGAAATGTTAAGATTCTATCTTTAGATTTTATGTTTTTCAAGAATGATAATACTTTTAGTTATCATTTAGTTAAAATAAGTAGTTGTATTTGTACCAACTTGTAAGGTCTTGTTAGTGTTAGGGGCTAAATTGTATTTTTGATCTTGTATATATTCTAGGGCTGTAAGCAAAAATCGGAAAATCGGAAAACCAAACTGAAACCGCATTTTGGAAACCGTCGGTTTGGTGCCACGTGGACCCGTCAACGAAATGATTTTGAACCAAACCAAACCGGTCAAAAACGGTTTGGTTTAGGTTTAAAAAATTTTATTGCGGTTTAAAATCAAACCGGACCGGCGAAAAAATATATAAAAATTAAAAAAAAAAATGAAAATTTCTAAATTGTAACTTGTAAGATTGTGTAAGACTTTTTATTTATTTTTAAATGAGGCCCACATATTTCATAGACTCTTAAATTGAAAGTCTGAAATGATTCATTAAGTAATCCCACGTTGAATTCCATATAAATTACTATCATTAAACAATCAACAACTTATATAAACTACATAGTACTCCAATGATTAAACAAAATTCAATCAAAATCAAAATCCTACATTGAATTGGACATCTTTTAAAAAATTATTGTAACTTTTTGATTCTGTCGATTATAATTTGTAGAAATCTAGGTGAAAATTTTTGATCGCATCAACAACTATGTAATCAAAGTGAAAACAAAATAAAAATTTCAGATCTTAGAAATGAAATTATATATTGTAAATAAATTTATTTAGGTATAGATTTATCTAATATTCTAATTTACCTTGAGAATTAGTTAATCAAAGAATTATAAGAAGAGAGAAAAAAAAAAGAATAAAAGAGAAGAAGGAAAGTGTTGGGGTCTAAAATGAAGAAGGAATCCTATTTTTTTTTTTTTTTTTTTTTTATAAAAGTGATTGGAGATTGAATCATATATTTTACCAAAAAAATAAAAAAATTCTATGAGAACCGTCCGGTTCCCCGTGGTTCCCATACTAGAACCGGGAACTGGACCGAAACCGGTTGATTTTTAATAATTTGTCTTAAAATCAAATTATTTTTTAGAAGATCTGAAATCGAATCGACCGATTTTAAATGGTTCCGGTCCGGTTTTAAAAAAAAATGTTAACTCCTAAATTAATAGCATAAAAGTAGACGGACAAAAAAATATACGGCGAAATCGATGGTTTAAAATTGGACGACAGGTAAAAAACTAAAATTAGGTTTATTTGAGTTTTGAAACCATTCAAAATGGTTTGGTTTAGGTTTGAGTTTTTTTTAAACTGGTGTAAACGGTTTGATTTGAAAATCTGTCAAAAATCGGTAAAATCGGACGCTTACACCCCTAATATATTCCTTTACATTCTATCAATAAACAAGACTTGAACTCCCAAAATCTACTTGGTATCAGAGCACTAGGCCCGATCCCCCAGTCCTCCATTCCCGAACCCTAGGCTTGACTTCAGCTGCTCTAGTCGACAATTGCATCTATTGGGCATTTTTTTGCTCCAGTCGGCAGCCTACATCTATTGGGTTTTTTTGTTCGGCCAGTATAACAAATTCTGGAAAGCTGTCTTGGTTCGGTCAATTTTAAGCTGTTTTTGAACATTTTCTGCTTTGGCATTTTGAGTTTTTGCTCGATTTCAGCCATTGTACTTGGTGGTTGGGTGCTTTGTATTGTCTTGCAGTGGAGTATTCGGTTTGTCTTATTTGTTTAATCATCTTGCCTCTTGCATTTCTGGGTTTGAAGTTCTGGATGCTCGTGCTGTTCATCTTCATATTTTGAAGAATATATGCATTAATAGTGTATCTATTGTCTATGTATTGCTCAAGTGCCATATTTTGATTTTTTAGTCAAAAGAATTGAAGTGTTTGGCAGACTTGTCTACTGTTCTCGTTAATTATTTTTTGGTTAGTGGATGTTTGGATGGCTCAGTGACTTGTGAAGTCTGTTTTTCGGCGAGAGGTTCAAGGCTTCTGTGTTGACTTTTGTATGAGAACGTGGACAACGCTTGTGTCTTCTGTGGTTGGTTGTTACATTATCCATTAATGACTTGAGATAATGGCTAATAACAAAGTAATTACATTGTTAATTCATGAAACATCATCTCCTGGGAAAGGTACTTTTGGATTGAAATCTACTTCTACTATATCTGATTTTTGGGTTATAGATTCTAGAACTACCGATCATTTTACCTGTAATTCCTCCACATTTGATTCCTTGACAACCTCACCTATTTAGTCTGTTCAGATGGCTAATGGGGCTCCTGTCAAAATTACTGGAGCTGGAAGTGTCTTGTTTTCACCTACTTTCTCTCTCTCATCTGTTTTACTTGCACCTACATTTTTCACTAATCTCTTATCCATTAGCAAAATTATAAAGGATCTTGATTGCTCTGTCATCTTTTCACCTACTAATTGTGTATTTCAGGACAATCAAACGAAGATGACGATTGGCACTGGTAGAGAGAGGGGAGGGTTGTATTTTTTGGAAGGAACAAAGTGTTTGCAAACTGAATATAGTCATGGTCTTCAAGTTGTTAGTAAATCTTTTTCAAGAGATAAGATCCTTTTGTGGCATTGTCGATTATGTCATCCTTCATTTCCTTACTTAGAACATTTGTTCCCTAAACTATTCAAAAATATTTCTAGTTCTACTATGCGGTGTGAACAATGTATCTTTGCCAAAAGTCATCGTGTACCTTTCAAAGTCAGTTTTAATAAAAGTTATGTTCCTTTTACTTGCATTCATACTGATGTCTGGGGGCCTTTTTTCACTCCATTTATTACAGGTCAAAAATATTTTGTCTCTTTCATTGATGATTGTACCAGAGTTTGTTGGATATATTTGTTAAAATCTAAGGGTGAAGTCGGACAGGTTATTCCAAAATTCTCAAAAATGATTGAGACACAATTTCATATACAGATTAAAGTTATTCATTCTGACAATGGTCGTGAGTTTGTCAATCAAATCCTTAGCAATTTCTTCTTGACTCACGGCATTCTCTATCAGACTACTTGTGCTTACACACCTCAACAAAACGGCACCGCAGAGTGAAAAAATTGACACATTCTTGAAGTTGCTCGGGTCTTATGTTTTACTATGCGTGTTCCAAAACGTTTTTGGGCTAAAGCGGTTACTACTGATGTCTTTCTCATAAACCGCATGCCTGCTCGCATCATTGACTTTCAAACCCCTTTAAAAGTGTTGTCACGATTTCACTCTATTCCCTTCGTTTTAAATCTCTGTCCCAAAATTTTTGGTTGTGTGTGTTATGTCCACGTGCACGGTCATATCAGAGATAAATTTGATCATCGTGTCCTGAAATACGTCTTCCTTGGCTACTCTAGCTCCCAGAAGGGCTACAAATGTTTTCATCCCCCTACATGAAAATATTATGTCTCTATGGATGTGGAATTCTGTGAGTCAGAATCCTTTTTTCTGATGACGTACCGTTAGTTCCTTTTCAGGGGGAGATTAGTAGTAAAGAAGAGGAACGAGTGTGGTTAGATGAAAAGAAAGTGTGGATTTCTGGAAAAGATGGGGAATTACAAGTCGAATCCCAAAATGAATCTCGAGTTGAGAATGATAGATCACCTTGCCTGTTCCAAAAATGTTATACAAGGAGAGACTTAGACCATGCCCCTGTTCTCCCTGTTGATAACCCCCCGATTGATACTATAGTACCATCTGATTCTTCGGAGATTGAAAATGAGGTACCTACTCTTCTTACTTCTTCCATTCCTATTTCTATTTCTGATTCTAATCCTGCAACTTTAGATATTGTTGATACTCAAGATAGGAGATATCCCATTCGTGCCCATAATAAGCCTGATAGGTTTGGTTTCTCGAAATCTTCTTCCAATGCTATCTTTCCCATAACTTATTATATCTCGTACCATCGTTTATCTAAGATTAACCTGACGTTTGCCCTCCAACTGTCTTCTGTGTCTATTCCTAATCACTTTCAGGAAGCTCTTGATCAACCTAAGTGGAAATTCGCTATGGAAGAAGAGATGAATGCTCTTCAAAAGAACTCTACTTGGGAGATGGTCTTTTTGCCACCAGGAAAAAGGACTGTGGGATGCAAGTGGGTATACTCATTAAAATTCAGGTCAGATGGAACTGTGGATAGGTATAAAGTTAGATTGATTGCAAAAGGGTACACACAGACTTATGGGACTACCACGAAACGTTTGCCCCAGTAGCTAAGATGAATACTGTTAGAGTCATCCTATCTTTAGCAATCAATCTTGATTGGCCATTAAGACAATTTGATGTTAAAAATGCATTCCTTCACGGCGATCTGACAGAGGAAGTGTATATGGATCCTCCTCCTGGTTTCACTCATCCAGAGGTAATGTGTGTAAGTTGAAAAAAGCCCTTTATGGGCTAAAACATTCACCAAGGGCATGGTTTGGAAGATTGAATTGTTCAATGAAAAAGTATGATTTTAAACAGGCCTTGGCTGATTACACTCTATTTTATAAGAGAGATGGCCATGATATTACTATACTCATTGTGTATGTGAATGATATGATTGCTACGGGCAATAATCCCAGTGAGATTGAGAAACTCCGAAGCCATTTGACAAATGAGTTCGAAATGAAGGACTTAGGTGCCTTGAAGTATTTCTTGGGCATTGAAGTATCACGGTCTCAGCAAGAACTTATCTTATCCCAACGTAAGTACATCCTTGACCTCCTAGCAGAAACTGGTATGTCGGCTTGTGTCCCCATTGACACACCCATTGAGGTAAACCATGGCTTATCTATCTATCCTGATCAGATTCCTACAAACAAAGAGAGATATCAAAGATTGGTGGAAAGTTGATTTATCTAACCCACACGAGACCTGATTTGTCATATAAAATTAGCATTGCGAGTCAATTCATGCATAATCCCAGTGAGCAGCATATGAGTGCAGTTAATAGGATATTGGCATATCTGAAGTCCTCTCCAGACAAGGGCATTCTGTACTAAAAAAGAGGTCATTTAGATATTATGGGCTATACGGATTCTGATTTTGCTGGATCGAGATTGGATAGAAAATCCACATCAAGATATGTATCATTTGTTGGGGGTAATCTTGTGACTTGGAGGAGTAAGAAACATAATGTTGTCTCATTATCCAGTGCTGAAACAGAATATCGTGCATTGCATCATGCAACTATCGAGCTTACATGGCTAAAACTTCTCCTTAGTGAACTCGATTTTGGTCCTGACAAGTCTATGTTACTTTTTGTGATAACACTGCTGCCATTAAAATTGCAAACAACCACGTGCAACATGATAGAACAAAGCATGTTGAACTTGATAGAAACTATATCAAAGATAATCTCGACTCCAAAAATATAGAGGTTCCATACATCAAGAGGGTAGAACAACTGGCCGATGTAATGACACATGGAGTTGCAAGTGGTCCATTCTATACAATGCTATCCAAGTTAGGCATGCATGATATCTATGCACCAACTTGAGGGGGAGAGTTAAAATAAGTAGTTGTATTTGTACCAACTTGTAAGGTCTTGTTAGTGTAAGAGGCTAAATTGTATTTTTCATCTTGTATATATTCCTTTACATTCTATCAATAAACAAGACTTGAACTCCCAAAATCAACTCATTTTATAACCCAACTTACAGAGAGCTTTGCAATCTCAGTAAATGTACACAGCAGAATAAAGCTTAAAACGATACAGATTCTTTATTCTAATAATATATACATAAAAGAGAAAGTGGAAGGTTAAGCAATTACATTCTGTCTGGAATTTGTATCTGTTTCATCTTCACATTCCATGAGAGTTTGGACCACAGCAGCCATGGTAGGCCGCTTGCTTTGGTCTTCCTCTACACAAGAAAGGCCTAATTGAATCAGTGTTGCTGCCTGTTTTCTGCTATAGTTCCCTTCCAATCTTGAATCCACTATGCTCTGTACCCAAGAGGAGTTTCCACCCTCAGATTTTTCCTTCACTGCCCTGCCAAGACTTTTAAGAGGAATTTTGTGTTTGTCAGCATCATCTACCACCCAATTTGAGAGTTTAATTCCCTTTACCATCTCGAGTATTACAACACCATATCCATACACGTCGACTTTTGCAGTGATTGGCTGGTTCAGTGCCCACTCTGGAGCCATATAGCCTTTCGTTCCTCGAATTCTTGAAATTTCTGAACCAGGGCTATCTCTCCGAGACAGAGTTGCTAGTCCAAAATCTGCAATCTTTGGTTGAAATTCACTGTCTAGAAGAATATTTTCTGGCTTCACATCACAATGGATAACCCATTCTAGACATTCATGGTGGAGGTAGGCTAAACCTTTGGCTGTACCTAATGCCACAGCAAATCTTTGTTTCCATCCCAGAAAATTTGAGTGGAAAAGATGTTTGTCAAGCGACATGTTGACGACGTATTCATAAACTAAGAGTCGGTGTCTCCCTTCTGAACAAAATCCCCACATTCTCACAAGATTCATGTGATTGATCTTTCCTATGGTTCTCATCTCCGCCCAGAACTCGTCTTCTCCTTGAACCACATCTCCCAGTCTCTTCACGGCCACCACCCTTTCATCTGCCAAAACACCCTTATAAACGGCGCCGGAGCCTCCTCGGCCTAGCTCTTCCCTGAAGTTATTGGTTGCTTTCTTCAATTCAGCGTAGTTAAACCTCCTGAACTGATTTGATATCATGCGATATCCAGCTTCAACCGAAGCTGGAACACCATGTTTTGTGAATAGAAACCACCAGCCTAATACAAAAAATAGGAGTTCAATTACTCCGAGGGCCAAGCAAAATGAGTAGATATACCCCCATCTGATTGTTTTTCTGGCCATGTTGTACATAGAAGGAGAACCTACAGGAATTTCTGCTTCCGGAGATTCACACATAGTGCTGGAATCATGATAAATTGATGGTTTTGATACTTGCAGACTCCTGGGAAGTTTAATATATACTCTTCCAGGGAAATCTGGAGATGTATAACCATTAAATAGATCACTTTTCACATAGCAATGTCCGTTTCCCCAGGTCCTGTAGGTAAATCCCTTGCAACCGGAATCATTTGCACAAAGTTGCCGGCAAGCTTCCAGCGTAAAATTTGGCTTGTAATACAGATCCGACCCAAAGTAATCAGTCTGAGAAACCTCCAGGAATTTTACTTCTGAATTCAAGAGGGTTTGGTTGAACATAGGCTTACAACCAGCATTCCAGTCACTTGGATCGTTTGCTGTATACCCAGGAGTACATATACACTTGGGGTTCGGTCCATAAACACATATCCCATTACTTCCACATGCCCCATGTACTTGACAAGGTTGTGAAATTGCTTGCCATGTAATCATCCATAGCCCTGTTGAATTAATCAAACTATAGATTCTAAGATTCCCATCAGGGTCTATTGTTAACCTTCTTTTTATCCCAAATCCTATATCAGAAGCATTGGCTTGATAATGATCACTTGAAAAAAGCACGCCCATATCATCTAAATATGCAAATCTGCTACCATTATAGTTGGTTCTTCCACTTGAATAGATGTCAGATTCAGGATTTGGCCAGTAAAGGCTAGATATTTGTGGGCTATCAGATATCAACGATAAAACATTGTCACTACCAAAATATAAATTGAAGTAACCTGATTCCAAGCTTCCTTTTGTTAAGGATGATATCAATCTTTTGTCCTTTGTCAACAATTGAAAAGGTAAAAGAGTGTCAGTGGGAAAACTAAAACTTTGCCAGAGAATATCACCTTGTCGATTCTTCAAAACGAGGTTGCCTGTATTTAGAAGCTCAGCTGCAGCAACATCAGTATTGGTTGTATTTGTCTGCCATTTAATCCTGCCATCAACATCTGTCAAGACCATAGTTCCATCTCCCCTTATAGATACTCTTGAGCCCTGGCCATTGATTGGCATGTCCCGGTCTGCTGTCCAAACAACAGTTTTGTCTTTGGAATTGGTGAACCAAATTGCAAACCAATAAGCGTTGCTTCCCATCCCATAAAAGCCACAGGTAAAAGTATTATCTGGTGAGGTGATGAAATCATCGCCTTCGACAGATATAGAATCACCCCTTCTCAAATGAAGCAGAGACTTTGAATTTGCAGAAGGAGAAAAGGACAAAACGATTAGTAAGAAGAGGAGAATACAGAGATTGTTGTCTTTGGTAGCTATCCTGTTGTTAAAGAAGGAAATCTTACAAAGCAATTTGAGAGTTTTGATTCTCATATTGGAACGAATTATGCTTATAGCAAGAAAATGGAATGTTTAAGCATTGCATTAAACTTTATAGATAAGAATGAGTGAAATATCAGAACTCAGAAGGGTAATTAGAAAAGTTTTAGGATATGGACAAAGAGCGAATTATTAATGCAAATATCACAAGCCAAGTGTGTTTAGACAACATAGAAAACCCTCCTCGTCATTAATCTATTTTTTTAATTGCAATATGTGTAAAAATCTAAAACTCAAAATTAGCCGTAGTTATCTTGTTAAGTTCGTAGTCAACGCCAGCAGGTGCACAGATGACATTATGAGACTAAAAATAATATGTTTGTGACACGAGAGATGACTTCAGCATTCTACCCTCAATAGAAAAACAGGAGGGATATTCGTCAAAGGGGTGTGGTTGAGTTGATCAAAAGGCTACGTTTGAAAAATTAAGTAGCTCTCAACAAGGGTTCAATCCCTCCTGAGGCATTCACTGTCTCATTTGAGGTGATTTACTCGGCTGGTATGATTTGCGGGTATTGTGCCAGCCCCCAGATTTATCCAATGCGCACTGGTGGTCGGGCCTTCGTTCTGTGAGCGATCGGGGCTCCGCCAGTAACAGTTATGAGTTCCTGGGTCATCTAAAAAAAAAAAAAAAAAAAAAAAAGTAGGAGGGATATTCTGTTTCTTTTACTACCTGAAATAATTCTAATCAAACAAATTTAAAAGAGGGAACTAAATACCGTATGAGTGTAGAAAGAAAACATAAAGTAAACGCGATGATGAAAGAATTTGACAAGTAATTCGTATCCTTGATCTATAAAGAATAATTTGCACAATTCTTTATTTATTTTATCTAGAAGCGAATATCTTATTATTATCTTTAATGAATATCTTATTATTATCTTTAATTTTTCATGTTCACGTCTCTATTAATAGATTGAAATATGTTATGGATACATGAAATAAATACAGAATTAGTACAAAAATTTAAATTTGATGATCATGATTCAAAACACAAATGACCCGCATAAATAACATATAAATATGATGCTGCATTTTCAAAATTTTGTATTAAATTTGTGAATTTTTCCTGTACTTAAGGAATATTCCTAATAAATTCCTCCTACACCACTTCAACATTCGACAACTTTTTAAATAATATTTAATAACAATTTGTAGAAAAGAAAACATAAAATGAAAATCAAAAGAAGAGTTGTGA
Organism: Osmanthus fragrans; assembly: GCA_019395295.1. Classification (NCBI taxonomy): domain Eukaryota; kingdom Viridiplantae; phylum Streptophyta; class Magnoliopsida; order Lamiales; family Oleaceae; genus Osmanthus; species Osmanthus fragrans. The sequence continues at coordinate 29,169,794 of CM033343.1, forward strand.
ACAAGTTTGATTAGTCTCACTTGTTTGTCACATCCATTTGATCTTACTTATTTGGTATATTCAATATTTCAATGTGACAACTATGTAGTTTAAGAATAAAATGCAATATATTTTAAACGACTGCAGCTTAATAGTCAGCTCCGTCTATAATCTTTTTTGTTGTCAATGTCTGGGGGAGGTGCTTGGTGGAAGTTTTCAAAAAGGATCATGTTAGAGGTACAAAATCTTGTACAAAATAGATAACAAACTCGTCAAGTGGCGCTCCCCTATTAAAGGGGTGTCGGTGGGCAATAGGAGAGCGCAACTTGACAAGTTTGTCAAAAATTTTGTACGTATAGAATAATCCTTTCAAAAATATGCTCCTAGACAGGTTAAAATATACAAAGAAAGCAAGGACTCGTTCGATAAGGTACTATTGCTTCTATATTTTGTAAAATAACTTTTTGAAGGAGCTACATTATATCAATTTTTTTCTAAAATCTCTTTTAACCAGACAAAAAGTACGTCAAAAAATTTATCTGAACATGTTCACAAATAACTTCTCAATATCATAAATAACTTTTAGCTTTTTTTAGAGCCATGCCAAACGGATCATAACATAAAATTAAAATATACATATAGAATTCTTCAATTAATATAGTTGATATAATATATATATATATATATATATATATATATATATAACATTTAACTTTGAGAAAATTGTAGCATTAATCTCCAACAAAGGGCCTCTAACAAGCATATTGCAAACCTTTTAAGGGGGAAAGCATCCGTTTTCCAATCAATTTATAAATTATTTGAAAGTTAAATATTAATTTTAGCTAAAAATAAAATAATTATACTCATTTAAAACCCATTATATAAAAAGTACCCACTTTTTTTTATAAAAATTTGCTAAATGAAGACTCAAGTCTTTCGTAAAGTTGGCACTGATTCGTAGTGAACCCCTTCTAGTTAATAGTTCGTTAAAATATTCGTAAAGGACCGACAACGCTCGTTAAAAAAAATAAAAGCCAAACTAGAAAAATGGGTACTAAAAACATAGATTAAAATATTTGTAATGAAAAAAAAAAGAAAGACCTTTTTTAAGGATTATAATATATAATAAAAGTAAATTTTATTTAATCAAGAATGCCCAAGAAAAGAATTATGATGACCATGATGATACGTTTTAAAAATTGGAAAAAATTTCATATAAAACGTGAGGTGACTTACATTGTGAAACAGGGGACAACTTTTGGTATCCTCATTCTATACAAATGAAATTGTCCACGACATTTTCTCCCATGACTTATCACAGGGTGCCAGCCAGTTGGCCCCTTGTCATTCATTACCAGGCCTTGGTAATGTAGGCATGTAGCAGTTCGCTATGTGGAGTTAATACAAATACGTTCTTAGGATTTATTTTATCACCATCAAAAGAGAAAGATGATACAAAAAAATAGGGTGTGCAATTTTTCATTATAATTTTCCTTTTTTATCATAGAGAACTACTGCATTAACGATGAATGACGTAGTCTTAATCTTATTTTAAGGCGAATCTCTATAAATTCTGAATATTCTTTTGCATTTTTATTTCTTACAATAATTTTATTGTTCTTAGTAGTATAAAATTTGAGTTTTTAATTCTCAACACGAAAGACAATGATTCATCAGGGGTCCGATCATCAACGGTGGTAAGCTCACTGGCCGAGAAAATGGACCATTTTAACTACGAGGGGTCCCACGATCAAGTGCGCTGTTGTCGTTTGTTGGTGGAAGTTCCGGTGTCGAACAGGAAGTGAGTTGGTGTGAACTAGCCCATGACCTTTAGGTCCTCTACCTAACTCTATAAATAGATCTTCTTCTCTCATTTTTTTTTTCACAAATATTTTCAAAAGGGTTTTTAAACTAATTATGTTGCCCTTATAAAAATATGCCCGCTTAGAAAATAAAAACTTATTTTAAAAAATAAAAGAAAATATTAGGGAAGAAAAAAAAAAGAAAGCAAAAGTTGATGCAACATTTTTTTTTTGAAAATGTTACTTAAAAAATATTTTAAAAATAAAATAAAAACGTTGCCTAGAAAAATAAAATAAAAATAAAATTATTTTAAAAAAAGTTCCTTATTTTTTTTTATTAATAAACAACCAAAAAAAAATGTTTTTAAAGGAAAAAAAAAAAACGTTACCTAACATAACAATTTCTTGAAAAAACCTAATTTAAAAAACCAATTTTAAAATAGAAAAAAAAAATTATTATATTTTTTAAAATTTATTATATATATAATGCAAAATTATAATTTTACATTTGGGGGGGGGGGTGAAAATAGTGAAAAGAAGTTGTGTGACCATGATGAAACGTTTTATGAAATTGGAAGGATGATAATAGTGAAATAAAATTAAATTAGGTGACTATAGTGACACTGAGTATAAAGTAAAGTGATTGTGATGAAATAAAATAAAATTGAATAATTATAATGACACTAAATATAAAGTTAGATGATCTTTGCTGAATTTAACCCCCTTCGAAAAATCTTCATCCACCACCATTAAAAAAATTCTCTCTCAGCCAATAGGTTAAATCTCACGGTTTTCCTTCGTTTTCAATGTGTCCCTCGTTTCATTTTCTAATGCAAAACAATTAAATAACAAATATCTTCGCTATCATTTAGGTTAGACCATCTACCATTTTAAAATAATTATCTTATTAGTCTGCCAACTCTTAAAGTATTTAAGCTCATTACGCATTTGCAAACACGTCTATTTTGGTCAACAAAAACTTATTGAGCCATAATTGGTTTATCAAGTCTTAATATGACCGTCTAGCACTCTAACTAACAAATACGAGATTGAAAATGAAGAAGAAAAAAAAAGAGGCTAATCCATTCGTATCAATTTCCGGTATACATTTATATTGAAGATTCTTGGAGTAAATTAAATTTAAAAAGTGTTAAAGACCATTTTCGCAAATTTTCATATAGTTTTTGTTCATTGCTGAAAGTGATAATCAAGATCTACCTGAATAAGTTAAATCAATCCAACTATCAAGAGGGAATATAATCAATATCCTTTTCACTGTAGAAAGTCTCTGTGACACAGTCTCTTCTTTCTTGATTTTTTTTTTCTTGCAAATATTGCATCAGATGATTGTTTTATTATTAATTATGTTGCCCTTCTTTGAATATACCCGCTTAGAAGATTAATCTAAATATGATCACAATCTATAGAAAATATTGTAGGGAAGAAAAAGAAAAGAAAGCAAAAGTTGATGCAGCGGAATAATGTAGAAGATGATTAACACTTCAAATACTCGTTGATCAATTGAATATCAACGATTTGTACGTCAAATATTCACTAAAAATACTCAATAATTGGAAGAATTGAGGCACTCTAAATTTTTTTATTAATAAACAACCAAATAATAATGAGAATTTAAAGGAAAACAAAATTTCCAACTTACTATTCTTAACATAGACAATTTCTTGAAAAGAATAATCTAAACAAATCCCCTATTAAACTAAACAAGAGAATAAATTATCTTGATGAAAAATAAAGTCTAATATTCGTCAGATAATTGTATAATTGTGACCTTATTTTATTTAATTAATAAATATTTTGGGGGGGGGGGGGGACAAAAACCTGGGGGCAAACTTAAAAGCCCATTTTTTGAACTCTACAACGAATAATGGTTTGTGAATTCTTTCCATATATAAATAAGGTAGTTGCAATGTACAATTTCAAAATTAAGAATCTTTTTTTTTTTAAGTTGCAAAAATCAGGTTATAATTCTAACTTAATTAAATTAATAATAATTAAATATATTAAGGTCACAATATTATATAGTTTATGATCACAACTATTTACTAATCACAATTACAAAACGTAAAAGTCACAACTCATAGATTTTATAAGTCATAATTTATTTATCAGTTACAAATTATCAAATTAATTGATTATGCATTTTTTTTTTTATCACAAATTACAAACTTTATAATTCATAATTTATTTATCAATTACAAATAATAAATTTTATAGATTACAAATTATTTCACGATCACAAATTATCAAACTAATTGGTCACAAGTTATTTCTCGATCATAAATTATCAAATTAATTGGTTACACACTATTTCTTGATCACAAATAATAAATTTTATAGATCATCAAATTATTTCACCATACAAATTATCAAACTAATTGATCACAAATTATTTCTCGATTACAAATTGTCAAATTAATAGGTCACAATATAATAATTGTCATTCATAATTACAAATTTAGTCGCAATCTCATTTGCTTAGGTCACATATTATTTATTAGTCACAAATTATTTATTTCATTGGTTACATATTATTTATTGATCACAAATTATCATTTTATTGATCACAATTACTTTATTAATGGATCACAAACACCGTTCACCAAACCCCACCCCCTCTACCATTAGCACTAATAGAAGTTGCACCATCTCAGCACCGTCGCCGCCACCACCACATTTGCAAACTACTAAAAATTACCACCATCACTCCACTATCAACACCAATCAAACGCCAAGCCACCTCGCTGCCACCACCGCCAACGTCATCACTACCATTAGCAAACCACCAAAAAAAATCATCCTAAAACTCTGGCTAAGCATATCGAATCAGATTGGCGAAGGAAAAAACCACCCCAAAATCTCAAAACTACCCTAAAACTATCACCAATGCGCGCAACGGCGCACTTCATGGAACGACAATTAGATGAGCATTGAGCGTGATGAGCAATGCGACGCTCATGTGAGGAGATAGGATAGAAAATACTTCAGAACATACAGTTGCAGGCGAAGGCATGAGAATATGGGAGAAAAATCGTTAATGTTTCGCCGACAACGTCGTCGTCCAGACTCGAGAGATGGGGGGGGGGGGGGGGGGGGGGGGGGGAATTGGAGGAAATCTAGGGCGGGTTGATAGGGAGAGAAAGAAGAGTTCTGATTTAGTGTTGGGTTCATTGATATCTCGAGTAAAAGAAAATGAGTTGATTTAAGATGGTTTTGATGTAGAAATTTTATGTATATATTTGAAAAATGATTTTTTGAAGATATTTTAATTAAAAAGTAGGAAAAAGTATGATTTATGAACAAAATTTTTTATTGAGTGAAAATGTAATTGAAAATATTATAGGAAAAAAAAAGAACCACACTTGGCGTACATAATTTTTTTTTACAGAAGTTTTACAAATTTCTCACAATGGGTGGGTTCGCATATTTTTTGACCATTTTTTTTTACATGGGGTCGGTCCCACGACCGACACTCATGTGAGAGATCTGTACAGATTCGTAAAACACAGACCCTGTACATATGCTGTTTTAAACTTGATTTTCAAAAATTGAAAATTTAAATTCATGTGTGGGTGTAATTTCCTCTTCAATTTCAAAAATCAAGTTTAAAACTATTTTTATTCAAAAATCAAGTCATAATTTACTTTTTAATATTAATAATAATAATCTCTCTCTCTCTCTCAATTATATCCACCCAATTTTCAAATCCCGATAATCCCAAATCAAACACGTATAGCTTCTCATCCTCCGACAATGAAAGCAGCGGCATGCATAGCGGTGCTCACCGTTGTGCGCGATTTTGGCATGGTTTGGGTTTGATAGTGACGAGAGTTGTATTTTTGTAATTTGAATGTTGCGGTGTTGGAGTGGTGGCAGATATGGCTATGAGCTGATGGCAGATATGACGGTTGACGGGTAGCGAAGGTAGTGGTGGATCTAGTTTGGAGGACAGCAACGAGAGTAGGAAGCTGGTTTCGAAGTGTAGCATCTGGATCGCAGAGATGACAGTAAATTTGAAATTTATTATTGCATTAAACTTTGCAAATAAAGGTGATGCTAGGGTGGGGTGAAGACATTTGTGACCGAAAATTATTTGGGTGGTTGTGATCAATAAAATGGTTAATTTGATAATATGTGATCGATAAAATATCTAATTTGTAACCAAGAAATAATGTGATAAAAAAAAGTGAGATTACGACTAAATTCATAATTATGGTTCACTATATGACTCATTAATTTGATAATTTATAATTAAAAAATAATTTGTGATCAATTAATTTGATAATTTGTAGCCATGAAGTAAGTTGTAATACATAAAATTTGTAATTTGTGACTGGGGAATAATGCGTGGCCTATTAATTTGATTATTTGTAACTGATAAATAAATTGTAACCTATAAAATTTGTGATTTTTTTATTGTGACTAGTACGTATAAACTGAATAATATTGTGACACTAATATATTTAATTATTTACTTAATTAATAAAATTTGAATTATGACCTGATTTTTGAAACTTTAAAACAAGTTACTTAATTTTGAAATTTTATTTTATAATTATTGTTTTGCGTGGAAACCGCTAACAATTAAAAAAAAGATTCAGACGATTATGTAAGCAACAGCGACCTTTCGAGACAAAGTCCCAACGAGAGGTGCTTTATTTATGAAGATTACAATTTCACAAATAACGAAATGCCTCCAAGGGGCACAAACACACAAAGTAATTGAAAGTTTGACAAGAAAAATTTAAAGAAATGAAATTACATAATTCTTTGTTTGAGAGTGATTTGTTCGGTTTTTGCTTCTGTGTTCTTTTCTCCTTTTTATACTCGGGCAGTTTCTCTTGTGGAAACTGTCTGAAAACTGCTTGTCGTCCTGTAACTACCCACTTTCTCCATAATGAATAATTTGTCAAGAAATTGTCTTTTTAACTGCTTCCCCTATTCCTTTTAACCGTTTATAGCTGAGATTCTTGGATCGTGAAATGCGATAAGATTACCAATTTAACTGTTTCGATAACCGTCGCCCCAAACATCAATAAGACACCATGCTCGTCCAAGCTTTTGGGCGTCTCACGAGGTTGAGCGACGTCCCACGAGGTTGAGCGACGTTCCACAATTATGGGCCACTTCTTCTTGGATGGTCTCGTTTGGGCCTATTTTTCAAGCCAGATTTTATTTCTCCTTCGAACCGGGCTCCTTTCTTTAGACCATTCAATTAGGTTTCGTCTTTTGGGTCATTTACTTGGGCTTCGTTTTTATGTGTCAGCAACTACATATTATTTTTATTTTTTCTTATTAATGTTTGTATTGGACTGATAATGTTTTTGTACTTGTTTTCCTTAATTATGATTGCAAGAATTGTTAATTGAAGCCGGAATATTTAGTGGCTTGCAAGTAACATCAATACGTAACATGTTAATCTATATTCCACTGATTTGAGGGATAATGCCTATCATTCTATTGAACGAGATATCAATCGAGTCATTTCGTACTAAAACTATCACCGAATATTTTTTGATAACAAGGAATTTTTTTGTCTCTATGATATTCTACAATTAGTTGAATCTCGTGAAACCATGACATAGAAGAAGTTCGTTTACATTTTTTACGAAGAAAATCAACTTCAATTCTTGGATAATCTACATTGTTTCTGCTTCTATTGTAAGAAAATATTTATTTATTTTTGGTGAAAAAAGTCACCTATCAAATCATTAAATTTAGCTATATCAATTCCTCAATATCTTGTTATTTTGAAATATATAATTTTTTTGTCAAACGGGGAAAAAGAAATAAATAAATAAAATCGAACTTCTTTATGAGAGACCACGAATTGATCCATGTGTATCTAGTATATTCATTCCTAACTATTTTTCACAAAGTAGCGACTGAGGGAATGATTCTTATCTTTGAGGTTTGCTAAAACACAAAATAGAATAGAGATTATTCTAACTATAAGTAACTTTATTTGCGAAAATTAAGGGGGGCGTTCTCTTTGTTGTTTTCGGGTAGTTTTCTGTTTTCGATTTTCAATTTTTCAAAACATTGAAAACGCGTTTTCTTTCCTATTTTCGAAAACGAGTTTTCGAAAACGGCTTAAAAATTTTGTGAAGAAAACAGAAAACAATTTTTTTACATTTTGACTGTTTTCTTCACAAATCTGCCAAAACTCAAAAAATACGGGTTGAGAAATATTTTTTCAAAACGACAAAAAGAACGAGTTTTCAACAATCTCAAAATGAACACCCAAAACACAAAACGAATTCAAAACTCAAAACACAAAACTAAAACACGAAGAGAACGCCCTTAATTATTCCAGTTGCGCTTGAAGAAAAGAAAACATCTGCAAAAAAGAAAATTCAAAGTCCAAGCAATTGGAGCTCAAATGCAATTACACTTTGTTGGGATTTGGGTTTCTGTTTCATCTTTATTCTTCGCATTCCATGAGAGTTTGGACTACTGAAGCCATTGTTGGGCGCTTGCTTCTGTTTTCCTCCACACAAGAAAGACCTACTTTAATCAATGTTTCTGCCTGTTTTCGGCTAAACTTCCCTTCCAATCTTGGATCCACTATGCTGTCTACCCAAGAGGATTTTCCACAGTATACTTTTTCCTTCACTGTCCTGCCAAAAGTTTTAAGGGGAATTTCGTGGTCGTCTGTATCACCTACTGCCCAATTTGAGAGCTTATTTCCCTTTATCATCTCAAGGACTACAACTCCATACCCATAGACGTCGACTTTTGCAGTAATTGGAAGGTTTAGTGCCCACTCTGGAGCCATATAGCCTTGTGTTCCTCGAATTTTTGAGATTTCTGAACAAGGGCCATCTCTCTGGAACAGCTTTGCAAGCCCAAAATCTGCAATCTTGGGTTGTAACTCGCTGTCCAGAAGAATATTTTCTGGCTTCACATCACAATGGATAACCCATTCAAGACATTCATGGTGGAGATAGGCCAAACCTTTGGCTGTACCTAATGCCACTGCAAATCTTTGTTTCCATCCCAGAAAATTTGAGTTGAAAATATGTTTGTCAAGTGACATGTTGGTAACATATTCGTATACTAAGAGTCGGTGTCTCCTTTCTGAACAATATCCCCACATTCTCACAAGATTTATATGATTGATCTTTCCTATGGTTCTCATCTCCGCCCAGAAATGGTCTTGTCCTTGAAACACATCTCCCAGTCTCTTCACTGCCACCGTCCTATCATCTGACAAAACACCCTTATAAACTATGCCAGAGCCTCCTCGTCCTAGTTCTTCCCTGAAGTTATTGGTAGCTTTCTTCAGTTCACAGTAGCTAAACCACGTGAAATGGCTGGATATGATGCGATATCCTGCTTCAACCGAAGCTGGAACACCGTGCTTCCTGAATAGAAACCACCATCCTAATGCTATAAATATTAGTTCAGTTGCTCCAAGGGCCCCGCAAAATGAGTAGATATACACACCCATCTCACCATTCTTCTGGTGGAGTCATACTTGGAAAGAAAACCTACAAGAATTTCTGCTTCACGATGTTCACACGTGTTGCTGGAACCCTGAAAAACTGATGGTTTTGATACTTGCACACTCCTGGGGAATTTTATGTATGTACTTCCTGGAAAATCTGGAGACATAAAGCCGTTAAAAAGTGAACTTTTTACATAGCAATGTCCTTCTCCCCATGTTCTGTAGGTAAATGCCTTGCAACGGGAATCTCCTAAACAGAGTTCCCGGCAAGCCTCCATTGAAAAATCTGGCTGGAAATCAATATCAAACCCAAAGTAATCTGTCTGGGGAACCTCCACAAATTTTACCTGTGAATTCGAGAGGGTTTCTTTGAATGCAGGCTTACAACCAGCACTCCAGTCACTTGGATTAATTACTTCAAATCCAGGAGTACATATACACTTGGGCATAGGTGCATAAACACAGATTGCATTTCTTCCACACACTCCATGTACTTGACAAGGTTGTGAAAGTGCTTGCCATACTATCATCCATAGCCCTGTTGAATTATTCAAACTATAGATTCTAAGATTCCCATCGTGGTCTATTGTTAACCTTCTTTTTATACCAAATCCTTTATCAGAGGCATTGGCCTGAAATTTATCACTTGATTGAAACCTGCCCATATCATCCAAAAATGCTATTCTGCTACTGTTATAGTTGGTCCTTCCATTCGTATAGATATCATAATAAGGATCTGGCCAGTAGATGCTAGATGTTTCAGGGCTATCAGAGATTAATGTCAAAACATTGTTAGCACCAAAATATAAATTGAAGTAACCTGATTCGAAACTTCCTTTCCTTAATGATGATGTCAGTCTTTTGTTCTTGGTTAATCTTTGAGAAGGTAAAAGAGTATCAGTGGGAACATCAAAACTTTGCCAGAGAATATCGCCTTGTAGATTCTTCAAAACGAGGTTGCCTGTATTAAGAAGCTCAGCTGCAACAACATCAGTACTGGTTGTATTTGTCTGCCATCTGACGCTTCCATCAACATCTGTCAAGACCATGGTTCCATCTCCACGTATAGATACTCTCGAGCCCCGGCTACTGACCGGCCTGTTGCGGTTGGCTGTCCAAACAACGGTTTTGTCTTTAGAATTGGTGAACCAAATGGCAAACCAGTAGGCATTGCTACCGGACAAAGCGTAAAAGCCACAGGTAAATGAATTATCTGGGGAGGTGATCAAAGTATTGCCTTCGACAGATATAGAAGCACCCCTTCTCAAATTAAGAGAATTTGAATTTGCAGAATGAAGAAGTGACATGGTGATTAGTAAGAAAAGGAGGAGATGAAATTTAAGAGTTTGGTCTCTCATTATCGAAACAGTTCTGGTTATACAATGAAAATGGAAAATGAGCAAAATATCGGGTCTTCACTAGTAAATTTATAGGATTTGGAGCAAAATTGGTTTAGGTATTTTCCAGTTATTAATGCAGATATTGGCAAGCCGCCTTGGTCATGATTATTATGTTTGAATAGTCAACTTTCTTTAATTATTATTATGGGCAGACTAGAGTTGCTTAAACAAGAAAACTACAATCAAATTGTCAAGCACTTGGACTGTACCTCTTAATAAGGTTAACATTTAAAATGGAAACTATGACTTAGTGTGGTATCAATTTCGTTTGATTTAGATCTCAAAAGAGTAGTCGAATTCTAAGTTGATGCTCTCAAATTTGCCACCATTTAAGTGTAATTACAAGAGTATAATCGACAGTTTCGTACATATACTCCATCGCCCTAATGTTTCTACCATCTCGTGCTTATTAAAAAATTTTTTTTTTCATTGTGAAAGTCTTTTTGTGTGTTTTAACTCAAGTAGGAAACAAATATATGATATACATATATATATTTTTTTATTATTCTCTTGTTGATTAAATACAAAATTTAAATAAACACATGATATTAAAACCCGCCAAAAGACCTGAATTCTAGTCTTGACGTCAAATAGGCTTTAATCACTTCAACAAGCTCGCCATCAATGCAAGAACATCACATAAGTCAATTTCAACCTTATCATAGACTTTATTAAGTTCAAAGGCGTCACCTAAATCAATTGTAGCCATGTCACATACCTCAATCACTTCAATAGGCTTGCCCCCAAATGAGAGGGCATTGCCTAAGTCAATTTCAGCCACCTGCATAGTAAAAATGAACAAATTCTAGAGCTGTCAACATTACCAACTAGCTTACTTTAGGCTGCTAAGAAGATAGTTACATTTTACCTGCCATGTTTGTGCAATTGTTTAATCTTTCGATAATAATTTTTTTTTTTTTTTGAATTATTGTGGATGGCTATACGTTTAAGGCGGACTTGCCTATTTGACGACATATTCTGTCTACCTTTAGTAATTAAATATATATAGAACATAAATAAATATCAAATTAAAATGTACATCTAAAATTCGTAAAATGGTATAAAAAGAATGACGTGCGATTTATTATTACAAGTAAATAGACAATAAAAAGATTAGACAATTCAGGAACAGTTTTTTTCCCAAGCTTGACCAATGACCATGCTTTCAGTGTAATTGTTGAATTAACATAAATTCTAGAATTTTCAACATCTAGATTATGTCTTTGGCTACACATTAATAACGAAAATTGAAAGAGGAAAAAGCGTCTAAAATCAACTCCTTATTCTCCAGTTAGCGATTAACTGTATCATTAAATGAAAGGTGTAATTAAACAAATCATATAATTTCACTTATAATTAAATTTATCACATAATGATACATAGATCGGTATTTTAACATTATTGATGCCGATAACATTATTCATAAGAAAAATTATGTGAAATAAGAGAAGAAAAGAAATTAATAAATATTCATTGAAAAAAAAAATAAAGAGTCAAAATAGAGAATATTATTGAAGCGCATAAAAAAAAAAAATATATATATATATATATATTCTCTAAAGGAGGTTTTTGGAAATACTCTTAACATCATGCATCACTGCAAACTGATGCATTATAAAACGATTTTAATAAATGGATATAATAGAGACAATATTAGAAACACCGTTTCACATCCTCACCTTTAGAAAATTACGCTGACCTAATGTAAGCTTGAAGCAAGGAAAAACAAAATGGTAATGACAATTCAATGAGAATACCGGACATGGGATAATATCAATAATTGTTTATTAGACTTAATAATTTGTTGGAGACAAAACAACTGAAATATGTAATTTTATTCAAATCAATTCACTCTAAAATATCGATTTTAAAGGGCTTTTTTCACCCGATGAGCACAAGACTAGACAAATTAAAGTGTGGAAATAATCCCTAATTGATGCAGAACAATCAACTGAATGGAAATAATTAAATTGAAAGCATCAATTATGCATTGTTTCATTTGTGCTATTTTGTTGGATTATGCTATGTGTACACCTTATGGTGTACACAATGCATTACACCCCCTCACATGGAGGGGGGCCCACGAATATTTTATTGTGGGTGGACCCCCCTTCATGTGAGGAGGGTGTAATGTATTGTGTAAAGAATTATGTACACATAGCATAATTCTATTTTGTTAGTCAAATCGATGGAGGCATCTTTGCTAACTCGTGTGCATCACCATAGTTGGGGCAAATATCATCTTTAACGGTGCAAAAACAGAACACCAAAGATGCAAAACAAGCCAAAAATTTAGTACTTCCGAAATGAAGTGAAATATGTGTGCATATCATCAACAACCAGTTACCCATGTACAAGAAGCATTTTCCCAAAAATATGTTAGAGAAAAAACTGATAATATTGAATGGAAATTTCACTACTTCAGTTTCAGAATTTTCAGTTTCAGATTTCATCCGGTTTCAGAATGTTGAATGAAAATTCAGTTTCAAAATTTATGGAAATAAATTTCAATGTTTCAGCCGTTTTACTATAGAAATTAATGATCACTCTTCCTCATCTATGGGTATAAATAGAGGATCTCTTGGTTGGAAAAAGAAATATGTGTGATTCAAACAACAAACACAACAAAAGAAAAAAGCTTTCTTATTCCAGTTCCGGCAGTCTTTCTTTTTCCAGTTCCGGTGGTTTTTTTTTTTTTTTTTTTTTTAAATCCTTGAGAGATAGACACGACTAGTTCGTAGGCGGTTAACGTAGTGCAGCGTGAACCGACAACTGATTGTATCCTGGGAATCGAACACCGATCAAAACCTCGTGCACTCCGGTGAGGCGGCGAATTCGATTTAAGGAAACCGTGTGAACACGGGCCTTCGGTTTGGTTATGATTTACTTTGATTCTTAATTTTTCCTAACAAGCTTAAATCGAATTTACTTGGTGAATCAAAGGTTTTTTTTTCCTTTTCTGTTTCTGTTGTTCATACTTTTTGGTTTTTTTTTTTTTTTTCCTTTTTCCTCCCCAATTCGTGTAGTTCTGTAAGGAAAAAAAATTCTAGATATGTGTGTTTTTTTTCCATCAGGTTTTTGCATTAATGTAGATTTCTAACCGATCAAGATTGGAAGGAAAAGGGAACAAATATATTACAGGAATAGGAATATCGTCTCTGCACTTGGTTAAAAAAAAAAAGGAGTGGTTTTGCATGGTTATAGATGGTTTTGCATGACATGGTTTTCAATCATTTGACAATAATTATTCAACTTTTTATAATTGCTTATTATTAGTAATGATTGTTTCATTATTTGATTGCATATAATTGCTTCATCATTAGAATATATTTTAATGATTGGTTTAGTTATTAATTAATGATTTCTAATTTATTTTAAATGATTGTTAATTTGTTAATAATTTGACAAAATAATCTGCTCTTCTATTCTGTAGTTTTTTTTTTCCCGAACAGATTATTTAGATCTCGAATTTATACACGACTTTACAAATTTATAACTATTCTAAATTATTTGTTGCTTGTTCTAAGGTTCAATGGCGTCACATGAAATTGACAATGTGAACAATGGAAGCAACACTGTTGGGACTGCTGTTAACCCTATGGAGACCACGACTGGCATTCCTCCCATTGACGGGATAATTGGAGGCGAGATTCCTCATGTTGGAGTGAACCCAACTTTGCCTACGGCTGCGGCCTCGGCAATCCAGTTTGGCACAATACCTTTGCCAATGCCTAGGGCTGCGGCCTCGGCACCTTTGTCAACGTTTCCAACTCCATTTCCGGTGAATCATGCAATTCGACCGGATAAGTTTGCTGGCACTGATTTTAAGACATGGCAGAATAAGATGATTTTTTATCTTACTACTTTGGGCCTTGCACGTTTCCTCACCGAGGATGCCCCGGTCGTGGCTGAAAACGACACTGATATGCATAGGCGTGCGGCTTGGGATGCATGGAAAAGTGCTGATTTTTTGTGTCGCAACTATGTCTTGGATGGCCTACAGAATTCTCTGTATCACGTGTATGTGGTAAAGAAGTCTGCTAAGGAGCTTTGGGAGTCCTTAGAAAAGAAGTACAAATCCGAGGATGCTGGGTCTAAGAAATTCTTGGCCAGTCGATACATGGACTTCGAAATGGTTGATTCACGTTCAGTGGTGAGCCAAGTGCAGGAGTATCAAGTGCTCATGCAAGAAATGCATGCTGAGGGTCTGACTATGTCAGAATCTCTACAGGTGGCTACTGCTATTCACAAGCTACCTCCTCAGTGGAAGGCTTTCAAAAGCTATTTGCAGCATAAGAGGAAAGAGATGTCTTTCGAGGATTTAATTATCAAGCTGCGCATTGAGGAGGATAACAAAAAGGCTGAACGTAAGTCAGGGAATTCTTACTCTGAGAAGGCTAATGTAATGGAACACGGCCAAAGTTCTGGTACTAAGAAAGGTCAATCCTTTAAAGCCAAACAGGGTAATGGAAATTGGAAAGACAAAAAGCAGACCACGAAAGGGTCTCAGTTGAAGCCTACCGGTGGAGTAGGAAAGAAGCCTAAGTTCCAGTTCAATGGAAAGTGCTTCAATTGTGACAAAGTTGGGCATCGATCAGCAGACTGCCGTCAGCCTCGAAGGGATAACAAGCAGCGTCCTCAGGCTAATATGGTTGGAAATGAGAGAGATCATCTCTCAGATGACATGTCTGACCTAAACCTCACGGCGGTGATTAGTGAGGTTAATCTGGTGGGGTCTAACCCTAAGGAGTGGTGGCTGGACACTGGGGCCACTTGCCATGTCTGCTCCAACAGGAGCATGTTCACTACTTTTGCACCAGTTACAAATGGTGAAAAGTTATTCATGGGAAACTCTGCAACTTCTGAAGTGCTTGGGAAAGGTAAAGTGATCCTAAAGATGACATCTGGCAGAGAGCTTACTCTGACCAATGTGTTGTACGTGCCAGAGATTCGCAAGAATCTGGTCTCTGGGTCTCTTCTGAGCAAGAATGGTTTCCGCATGGTCTTTGAGGCGGATAAGCTGGTGATTACCAAAATAGGAGTTTATGTTGGGAAAGGCTATATGACTGATGGCCTGTTTAAATTGAATGTAATTGCTGTAACCCCAACTATTATAAATAATGAGAAAACTCCTTCCGTTTACTTGCTTGAGTCTCCTAATCTGTGGCATGGTAGATTAGGTCACGTAAATTACAATGCTTTACGTAGACTAAGCAAACTAAATTACTTGCCTAGGTTTCAAATTGATTCAAATCATAAATGTGAAACATGCGTTGAGGCCAAGCTTACTAGGTCTTCGTTTCATAGTATTGAAAGAAGTACCGAGCCATTGGGACTAGTCCACAGTGATGTGTGTGACTTGAAATTTGTCCAAACAAGAGGCGGCAATAAGTACTTTATTACTTTTGTCGATGATAGCACGAGATATTGTTATGTGTACTTGCTTAAAAGTAAAGACGAAACTATCGATAAATTCATTCTTTATAAGAATGAAGTTGAAAATCAACTTAGCAAGAAAATAAAGATGCTACGAAGTGATCGTGGTGGTGAATATGAATCACCATTTGGTGAATTTTGTGCTAAACATGGAATAATTCACCAAACTACTGCACCTTATTCACCTCAGCAGAACGGAATTGCTGAGCGTAAGAATCGAACGTTAAAAGAAATGATGAATGCTATGTTGATCAGTTCTGGATTACCACAGAACATGTGGGGAGAAGCTATTCTTTCTGCAAATTACATCTTGAATAAAGTGTTAAGAAAGAATATGGATAAGACTCCGTATGAACTTTGGACAGGTCGTACACCTTCGTATAAATACTTACGAATGTGGGGGTGTCTTGCGAAGGTCGCAGTGCCTCCTCCTAAGAAGGTCAAGATTGGGCCTAAGACAGTTGACTGTGTGTTCATTGGTTATGCACAAAATAGTAGTGCATATAGGTTCCTTGTACATTACTCGAATGTACCTGATATTTATCCGAACACGATTATGGAGTCTAGGAATGCACAATTCTTTGAGAATATATTTCCTTGTAAATCTCCTAAACAGTTAACTCCTATTAAACGGACCATGGAATCTTCTGCTTCTGGCAGCAGTAAAGATCCAGTTGAAGAAGGTGAGGATGAGGATGAGCCTAGACGGAGCAAAAGGACCAAAACTTCTAAGACGTTTGGCCCTGATTTTCTCACATACTTGATGGAGAATGATCCTCAAAGCTATAAAGAAGCTATATCTTCTCCAGATGGTCATCTATGGAAAGAAGCCATCAAGAGTGAAATCGATTCTATTCTACAGAATCATACCTGGGAATTAGTAGATCTTCCACCGGGCTGTAAGCCTTTGGGCTACAAGTGGATCTTCAAGAAAAAGATGAAAGCGGATGGCTCTATTGATAAATATAAAGCTCGGCTAGTAATCAAAGGTTATAAGCAAAAAGAAGGCTTAGATTACTTTGATACTTATTCTCCTGTGTCGAGAATAACTTCTATCAGGATGATAATTGCTATTGCGGCCTTGCGAAATCTAGAAATACATCAGATGGATGTAAAAACAGCTTTTCTAAATGGAGATTTGAATGAAGAAATCTACATGGAGCAACCAGAGGGGTTTTCGGCTCCAGGTCAAGAAAGAAAAGTCTGTAAACTGGTTAAATCGCTTTATGGTTTAAAGCAAGCACCGAAGCAATGGCATGAAAAGTTTGATAATGCTATGCTTTCTAGTGGTTTTAGAATCAACGAGTGCGACAAGTGTGTATATGTCAAAGACACTAATGACGGATATGTCATATTGTGTTTGTACGTCGATGACATGCTCATTGTCGGCAGCTCTGATAAGATTATCAAAGCCACTAAAAATATGTTAAACTCAAAGTTTGACATGAAAGATATGGGTCTCGCGGATGTCATTTTGGGAGTAAAAATTACTCGAATACCGAATGGACTTGTGTTATCTCAATCTCATTACATTAATAAGATACTAGACAAGTTCAACAAGTCTGATACCACTGTGGCTAGGACTCCAGTGGATTTGAGTCTCCATTTATCCAAGAACACTGGTGATGGTGTGTCACAGTTAGAATATTCTCGGATAATTGGAAGTTTAATGTATTTAATGACGTGTACGAGACCGGATATAGCATACTCAGTTAGCAGATTGAGTCGCTACACGAGTAACCCATGTGCTATCCACTGGAGAGCCATTTTTAGGGTGTTGCATTACTTGAGGTACACTCGTGATTTTGGACTGCATTACTCTAGATACCCTGCAGTAATTGAAGGATATGCCGATGCAAATTGGATATCAGATATGTCAGATTCAAAATCTACTAGTGGATATGTCTTCACTCTTGGTGGGGCAGCTGTCTCTTGGAAATCGTCCAAACAAACTTGCATCGCAAGATCTACAATGGAATCAGAGTTCATCGCTTTGGACAAAGCAACTGAAGAAGCAGAGTGGCTTCGCCAGTTTGTTGAGGATATTCCAAGATGGTCAAAGCCCATGCCTGCAATTTGTGTTTATTGCGATAATCAATCAGCAATTGGCAGGGCACAGAACAATATGTATAATGGTAAGTCTCGACATATTCGAAGACGACATAATACCATTCGACAACTACTCTCACAAGGTATTATCACTCTGGACTACGTGAAGTCAAAGGATAATATTGCGGATCCGCTAACCAAAGGGCTAACTCGAGAGCTAGTTGAAAAAGCATCGAGGGGAATGGGCTTGGAGCCTATGACGTTGAAGGGTATCATGGTGGAAACCCAACCTAGCTGAATGGAGATCCCAGGATCTAGGTTCAAAGGGACAACTAAATCATGTATATTTGTGTGAATCACTGAGAAGGTTCTCCTTCTGCTCATTCCTATAGTGCTCACAGTGATTGGAAGATGCAGGCTAAGCTATGCTTTTAATGACCATTAACCGTTGTTGTGAAAGACTGAGTTAAGAGGTCACCTATGCGAGTGTGAAGTGGGGCCGCTTCTATAAGGATTGGAAAGGCTACATCCTTGAACAAACACTTGCAGAACCAGGCGACGTGTTCAAGGCCAAAACGAACACAACATTGAGAACTACGATGTGTCTAGAATGGTCTTGTGTGAGGTCTATTATCTTGGTTTACACAAATGGCGAAACAGTTCAAGGCATCAGATCCACTGGTTTGCTAGTAATACTCGATAGATTTTCACAAGGGAAGGTTCAAAACTAAATGTTACCTATCCTATGCAAGATTGATTCGATTTATTCTCTCTCTCTCTCTTTAGTCTTTATTTTTCAAATTTTCATTCATGTGGGGGATTGTTAGAGAAAAAACTGATAATATTGAATGGAAATTTCACTACTTCAGTTTCAGAATTTTCAGTTTCAGATTTCATCCGGTTTCAGAATGTTGAATGAAAATTCAGTTTCAAAATTTATGGAAATAAATTTCAATGTTTCAGCCGTTTTACTATAGAAATTAATGATCACTCTTCCTCATCTATGGGTATAAATAGAGGATCTCTTGGTTGGAAAAAGAAATATGTGTGATTCAAACAACAAACACAACAAAAGAAAAAAGCTTTCTTATTCCAGTTCCGGCAGTCTTTCTTTTTCCAGTTCCGGTGGTTTTTTTTTTTTTTTTTTTTAAATCCTTGAGAGATAGACACGACTAGTTCGTAGGCGGTTAACGTAGTGCAGCGTGAACCGACAACTGATTGTATCCTGGGAATCGAACACCGATCAAAACCTCGTGCACTCCGGTGAGGCGGCGAATTCGATTTAAGGAAACCGTGTGAACACGGGCCTTCGGTTTGGTTATGATTTACTTTGATTCTTAATTTTTCCTAACAAAATATTCAATCCCGTGTTCCAAGACCCAAAGATGACTGTACAATATAAATATATACAGAGTAGAAATGATGCCATCACCACTTGGTATCAACAACTGCCCTGGCTTTCAAGGCAGGGTCGCTAATTCTCATACTTGAAAATAGCCATTCTTTGAGACTGCAAAATACCCTGCAGGTTTTCAAGGATATCAATGTAATTCTAAACTAGAGGATTCAGTACGAGGAATGGCGCTACCCTGATAGAAGATATACTAAAAAGCACACTACTTTTATATAAAATATCACAGCATTTTTTGTATCACCCATAAACTCATCCACCTGCACACCATGCATAATAATACAATTGTCATAGTCAGAGTGCTATTTTTCTGACTAAGGATCAGATGGTCCATGAGAGGACTAAGTACATTGATGTGAGGTATCATTTGTGCGTGATGTGATTGTTCGTTGTGATATTGTAGTGAGTAAGGTTGATTCCAAGGATAATCCCGTTGATATGATGACAAAATCATTTCTCATTGCTAAGTTTGAGCATTGCTTGAATTTAGTTGGTGTTTGTCATTAACTTAGCACAATGGGGCTTGTTTGGAAGAGGAGAAGTGGTATTACTTTGGAGATGTGTTTTTGGAATTCCTTGTATTGAAATTTGGTTCAATGTGGAGATCTGTTGTAGCTTGACCCAAATTCTAATGGGTATTGGAGTTTTGGTTGAAGTGGTTTTGAATAGATCAAATTTATACACTGTGAAGAAAAATCGTTGCATTTTCGCTAGCCTGCCGCTAAATGGTCACTCGAGCGGCGTCTACATATTTTCCACAGTGACTTGTCGCTCGCCTGTTGCCCAAAACTTGAGCAGCGAACTTGTCGCCTGCCTATTGGTCGAGCGACGGGGTTATTCGGCTCAGACCCGTCTCGCGTTTTGACACATTTTTAGACTCTTATTCATCTACAATTTGATTTCTAGGGTTTTATATAATATATATGTCACAGCTTGTATTGTTTCCAACATTCATACAATATCTTGAGAGCTTTAGATCTTAATTGAGAATATCGAAATCTTGTTGTAAACACAATTACTATTTATTATAGTCGATTTCTTAGTTTTTTCTCATATTGGGTTTCCACAAAAATCTTGGTGTTCTTATTTTGTTCTTGTTTATTTCATTATTTTCATTATCTTGCGATCAATTTGTAACACATTGCCTATCTGATTAGGCAGCCTGTAGCTTTCTCCTTGCTTTCACAAAAATTATGTTTGCCATCTTTGATCACAAGGAATTCCAACATTTCTACCCAGAAGAAGATGAAATTTCCACCTAAATTTGTATTGCAAGGTCAAAAATCAGAGCAATGTTGACCCCAAGATTTCACTGGAACATTGTGCACGCCAAAGCAGGTTGAAATTATTATTTTCTTTCTGTAGTTCATAGACAGAACAGTTTTACGAATTCTCCCATTACTTCATCATTTCTTTGTCAATTACATTACTATAGAGTTCATCACATTTTGTACATGTATTTCATCATGAAGAACCTGAAAGTAACCTTAACTTCCTAGCATAAAGTCTTGAAGCTTTACACATGAGAAATTTAGGACAAAAAAGGAAAGCATTGAATATAATTTTGTCATCAAGATGTTTCAGGGGTTTTCTTGATGGAACATAGTTGTCGAGAATAAAAATATATAGATTATGTTCAATAAATTCCTCCTTCATTGATAGCTTGAACTTTTAGATTGTGTAATTGTGCTGACATCAAGTTTGACACACTCAATTATGAAATTTCACGTGTCCAATATTACTAAAATAAATAAATTTTATCTCTAGCTATTAGCTTAAATTTTTGAATAAGTTGATTCAATCGTCATCACATAACTACAAGCAACCTCGCGTTCTTCTGTCCTAACAAGTTTGAGCTGCTGTGGCACAATACAAAAGACAAATTTGATTGACACCACTATCTTTGAAAGGTTAGAGTGAATAATGCTCACTACAGATGCAAATCATCACAAAATTTGCTAAAATGATCTATTCAGATTCAATTTGTCGGATGCTTGTGAGTACTGTGATCCATGTGAACCTTTTATGAAAAGGGAATATTAATACTTTTACATGCTTTTCCTGGAAGAGAAAAAGAAGGATTGCTTTACCAATTACCAGGTACCTATGAGCAAATCTCAATAGAAATGGGAACTTGTTATTTTAAATACTAAATTTCTAGAACTTCTCCAATAGCTTTTCAAAAATTACAGTCTATTTCAACAGTTTTCTTCCTTCTTTCTTGATATGTTAATGCTTTGCCTAGCCTCTGATAGCTAAAGTTTCGAGTTAAGAGAATTGTCGTAATAGTTCCCGAATCCAAGGAATAAAAAATTCATGTCAAACCATTTTGGCATTGCATATTGAATTGGTTAGCAGAAATTGTTGATGTTCGAATTAGTGAGTCCATTCTATCATTGTTTTCGGAAACTTAAAAATATGCTTTCGCTCTTTTGCACATTGATGTAGTAGTAGAACTAAATATCATGAGAAGCCTACACATATTTTGAATACAGAAATTTGAGTAACACGAAATCATATAAACCTGATTTCTGGCTCACTAATAAACATGCTTTTTTTATTCTTCCAAAAGCATAGAATACGAGAAAAATCTACATCGAGAACAAGTATCTAATGTAGGGACGGTTCGTGCCTAAAGCATGTAACACTGCTTGCGCATGGGTGGCCCAGCACACTTGCGACAACTTAAAAACTGCCGGGTTTGGTTTGGACGTAGGCGTCTATCATGCCTAAAGTGTACTAGTCCAGGCTGTGCCTAAAGCATGCCAGGCTACCCGCACCTGGATGGCGTGACACACTTTCACACCCCAAAAACTGCTACAGTTTTGATGGTGATTTATCAGACCATTTCCTGAACCACAAAATGGTTAGTATGCAGGTCCCAAGAGCCTGATTTTCAAGCTCAACTGAAAGATAATCGCATAGAAATGTATGTTAGAAGGAGAATCTTAATGTTTGTTTCTGAATTGAATGTGACTTAGAATGCTGTTCGTCAATAAAGTGCAAATTACAAGTGCACCGATCGCGTTCAAGTAATAAAGTGGACTTTTAGAATCTGGATTGTCGATCCCTCGAGAAATATATACATTCGATTACACAACTCTAATTAACAATGAAAACAAACACACATAATAAAAATATGATTTTGGAAAATAAGGAAAATAACTAAAAATCTACAAAATAAAAAAACACAAACACTTGGCATTTTGGAGGAAAACGTGGTTGGGATTCATGATTTCGCTTAACCGTCACCAAATTAGTTTCTCTAAAAGTCAATTAACAAATTACTTGTTTAAATATTAGACCCGATCTTTCAATTTTAGTTAATTACCTCTCTCGAGCGAAATTAACTCTAATTGATTGGTTTAATCTACTATATATCTATTTTGATTACAACCAGACAACCGTATTCAATCTTTGTGAAAACAGCTCATTGGGTCATCTAGGGCTAGTGGTATATCTCTATCCACTACACAAACCTAGAGTTTCTACTATTTGATCTAAAATGTACAATCTTCTCTCGAACGATGTACAAATCACTAAACACAATCATCTATTTGCCACATAAATGAAAATGCGATAATCACAACAGTAAAAAACACATGAAAATAAATAACTTAACATTAAAGAGCAAATATCAAAAATAATTAAAAATTAGGTTAAACTAACACCACAAATTTCAACACAAGAAATTAGCCCATATTAATTAAATGATAACAATGGAGAATATTCATCAAATACATTGAAAATATAGCAAAATAATTGAGAAAATACAAAATTATAGATAAAACTCTATTTTGAGCTAAGTTTTGATTTCCCCAAATACTTCTCCATCTTTGATTGATTCTTCTTTGCGTGCTCTTGACTTGCTCTCCCAAAATTACCAAGCAATACAAAAGAGAAACGAAGAAGAAGAGAAAGAAAAAGCAAAAAAATAAAAAAAAGGTAGTAGGAACTAGCTAAGAAGTAGAAACGTCCAGCAACTGAAGAAAAAATGTGATTTATATTAAAATCCTAGGAAAATTGATTCCTTAGTCCCCAAAAATTTGGAAAGAAAACAAAAAGGCCCCAAAATTAACAAGTAGCGCCACGGCACCCAGCCTCTGTCCAGCAGGCCAACATGGATTTTTGTGATATTTGCAGCTTGGTCCCTTAAATAATTGCACAACAGGTCCCTCAACTTTGATATAGTACATTTTGATCCTCAAATTTTGACTTTCATTTCAAATTTGCCCCTC
Organism: Osmanthus fragrans; assembly: GCA_019395295.1. Lineage (NCBI taxonomy): Eukaryota > Viridiplantae > Streptophyta > Magnoliopsida > Lamiales > Oleaceae > Osmanthus > Osmanthus fragrans. Next base: position 29,193,577 of record CM033343.1, read on the forward strand.
CGTAAATTGCATCTCAAATCCTCCACTTTCTGCCCTTGTACATTTTGGTTCCCAACTTCACTGTTTTGATACTTTTGATCTATTTTTTCTCCTTTTGCATTGTTCTCTTTCTTTAGTTAATTTTTGGCCTACAAAAGTAAATGTTACCGAATTGTAAATAGAATTTCATTTATTTCATCAATAATAAAAATATTTATGTATTAAATAAGTGTGCAAAAAACACATTTATCAAACACCCATAAACTAAGCTATTGCTCGTCTCGAGCAAGATTATCTACTAACACAATCATGGACATGTGATAATGACCAACACATTAGATAGCTTGCCAAAAATATCCATGAGTATAAAATTATATAATCAATTCACAAATATGCTTCAAATAATGTTATCAAAAATAATTTAAACTTATCCAATGTTCGATTGGTATGTGTGCGTATGATCACTTTCAATCATCATCTAAATTAGGAAACTATTATAAAGATATAAAAAATCTTCAAATTGGCTACAACTTGACATTTCATTTCCCACTCGTGAAATTTACACTTATTAAATATCTATTCATTTTCTTTCTTTGTGTGTAAATCTAAAGGTTGCTCTCAATCACTCTTTTCTTTTCCCATTCTAGTTCGATTGGGTCAAATCGATAATATCAATCTCAAGTTATGTGATGATTATCCACTAATGAGTGCTTCTACATTCAAGTTTATACTAAGCAATTCTAACTCACTAGTTATCTAAGTCTAAATATCACGTACACTTGCACAATAACAACTTTTTTCCAATCAAATCTCATGTTTTTTCTCACTCCCTTAAGTTTTCTTCTTGACTCTTATAGCGAGCTTTAATCGATAGCTCTCCGGTTGTTTAGGCCAAAGGGTATTGAGTTTTGAGATACCCCAACAAACTTAATAACTCGAGTAAAAAAGGCTACGAAATGAGGCCCATGATTCAACAAGTGCAATATCATTCTTTTAAACACAACATAACACATGAGGCTTAGATCCCTAGCATATGGTCATTACCTAGTTTATACTTGGCAAAAGACACTCCACACAAATATTTCTTTTTTCAACATGCATGGAATCAACACGCTTCTAGATCATTTCCTTCACCGGCTCGACCACCCCCAAAATTATCTCGCAATGTAGTAAAGTGAAAGAGAAGAGAATATATAATTGACAAAAAATTATGCACAACTCACAACCTAGTTCAACCAATTCAAAAATCTTTCTATCAATCCAAAAATTTTCACATCTAGATAACAATCAATTATGAATATTGTGCCCAAAGTAACTCAAGATCTTACAATGAATAAAAAAAAATTTCAAAAAAATAAAATAAAATTAGGTACAAATAGCATATTTGGTCATGCATAGCTCATGAATCAATAACAATTTTAAACATCAAACCATCATAAACCGGCAAGACCATCTAATATGTCAACACATAATCACCCTTAAACTTAAATCACACATTGTCCTCAATGTATAAAGAACAAGATAAAAAAGAAGAGTGATAACGGGAACTTTCCTAGTTGTATATTTGTGAAGAGGCACCAATGCTTGAATTGGACTTGTGATGCTCTTGATGAACTTGGGCAAATGACCTTTATGTACACCAATATACCTCCAAATTTGTGAGGAACCATGGATATATAGGACTAAAAATTACCTACAAAAAATGATAGCTAATTAAATATAAATATGAAAGTACATAAAATTAAATAAAAAGATTGAAAGTTCAAAAGTTGGGTTGCCTCCTAACAAGAGATTTTTTTATAGTCTTTAGCTCGACTTTGTCAATTGATTCACGGGCACCTAAAGAAGACTTTGAATGCCTTACCCATTTTTCTTCGTTTGGCTTTGTTCTACTCCTCGTTGGATCTCCAAACTCAACATTGCCAATTTCCATATAATACGACTTGCCTATTCCATCTGATTCAAATCCAACTATATAAACTTCCACCACATCATTGAACTTAATCACAAACTCAATTTTCGGGCAATCAACAAAGTCGGAAGAATGTACATTACTTCCATCGTCATTACTTGCTACATTTTCATTCCGTCTCTCTGTGGTTAAATTATCATTCTCTTTGAGCTCTTTGTCAATAATAGATATATTTTCAGATTGAATGACCGGTCCGCATCAATGCTACGAGCACTGACAAGTCTTTCCTATTAACTCCCTCTAGTGGATTATACTCCCACTGTTGAAATCCCCCATAAGCATGTTGTTTCATCCAACTTGGTAAGTTATTTAAAATACTTTGCAAGTACATTCTCGTTCAATAGGGGATGACCATCTCCCACAAGCTTGATGTTCTCATCCCAATCGTCAGGTACAAAATCTCCTACGAGCATGTACCCTTCATCAGATTTGTCAATTGTTTGTTTTTGACACTCAAATATTTTCTAAACCTTAGAAGTTTCGGCGTGTGTAAACCAGTGTAAGAGAAACAAGCATGGCCCAGTACAATGCATCGTGTAACAATTTTCAAAACTTGGATATCTTCCAAGCATATCTTGACTGTCCATATAGAGATTTGTCATTGCAACAATTTTGTTACTTTACCAAAGTCAGAATCCTGCAAATATTTGAAAGTACAGGAAGAAAATACAAACACAAGATAGATTAACAATACGGGGGTTAGTCAAAATATACAAAAATAAAAACAATTAAAAACAAATAAAAAGAAATTGTTAAAATCAAAATTAACTAAAGTGGTAATCAAAGTAAAAACACTTCCTAACAACGGCGCCAAAAAAATTTCACTAATAAAGTGCAAACTGCAAGTGCACGGGTCGTGTTCAAGTAATAAAGTTGACTTTTTAGAGTTCGAATTGTCTATACATCGAGAAATGTATTCTTTCAATTACACAACTCTAAATAATTTAATTATAACAATGAAAACAAACTCACATAATAAAAATATGATTTTCGAAAATAAGGAAAATAACTAAAAATTTACAAAATAGAAAAACAAAATAGGCATTTTCAAAAATGTCTAAAATTAAGGGGGTGAGTTGAAAAATGTTCACACTTTTGAAAAATGTACTCTATTATGTCCTTAATGGTATTCTTGACACTTTAAATGTCGTTCTCGATATTTGATTTTTTTTTTCAATTTGTCACGAATTTCGAGAAGTATTTTCATGATAAACTACATTAAAATAATATTCTCGACATTTCAAATGTCGTTCTTGACACTTAATTTGTCTAGAATGACATTTCATTTCAAACATGACAATTCTCTACATTTGAAATGTCGAGAATAACATTTTGCAAAAATGTCCATTTTTGGGATTAGTGTGGAATTATAAATTGTTAACAATGATATTTTGGTCTAAATTATTTCAAAATGGGTATTTTTGCAAATGGACATGTGAAAATGAACATTTATTGAAATTTCCTCAAAACAAAAACACTTGGTGATTTTGAAGGAAAACGTGGTTGATATTTATGGTTTCACTTAACCATCGTTTAATTAATTTATCTGAAAGTCAATTAACAAATTACTATTTTATTAGTTTAGATCCAATCTTTCAATTTTAATTAATTACCTCTTTCGAGCGAAATTAACAATAATTAATTGGTTAAACTTACTATATCTCTCTGTCGATTATAACCAAACAACCGCATTCAAACTTTGTGAAAATAGCTCATTGGGTTACCTAAGGCTAGTAATATATGTATATCCACTACACAAACTTAGGGTTTCTACTATTTAATCTAAAATGCACAATCTTCTCTCGAACAATGTACAAATTACTAAACACAATCATTTATTAGCCACAGTGAATATAATCACAATAGTAGCAAATATCAAAATTAATTAAAAGTTAGGTTAAACTAACACCACAAATTTTAACACAAGAAATTAGCACATATTAATTAAATAATAATAAGAGAGAATATTCATCAAATACATTACAATTATAGCAAAATAATTGAGAAAATACAAAGTTATAGATAAAATTCTATTTTGAGCTTGGCTTTGATTTCCCAACTACTTCTCCATCTTTGATTGATTCTCATTTGTGTGCTCTTGACTTGCTCCCCCAAAATTACAAAGTAATACAAAAGAAAAAGGAAAGAAAAAGAAATGAAAGAAAAAGAAATGTAGAACTAGCCAAGAAGCAGAGACGTCCAGCAGCTGAAGAAGAAATGTGGTTTTATATTAAAACCCTAGGAAAATTACAGCTTAGTCCCTAGAAATTTGGAAAGAAAACAAAAAGGGCCCAAAATTAACATGTGGTCGTGCGGCCCAGCCTCTATCCAGCAGGCTAAAATGGATTTTTGTGATATTTGCAGATTGGTCCCTTAAATAATTGCACGCCAGGTCGTTCAACTTTGATCTGTACATTTTGATCCTCAAATTTTGACTTTCATTTCAATTTTGCCCTCGTCACAAATCCTCAACTTTATGCCCTTGTACATTTTGGTCCCCCACCTTCACAATTTTGCACACTTATGATCCATTTTTCTTCCTTTTACATTACCTAATTGTTAGTAGAATTTCATTTATTTCATCGATAATAAGCAGATTTAGGTATTAAATAAGTGTGCAAAAACACACTTATCAAATGCTAAGATAACTTAGTCTATTCATTGTTACATAGAAATTCTATAAAATCAAATTTTTACGATCATTTCAAACCATGTTAATTGGAAAACACTGTTTAGTTTGTCTTGTCACGAACTGCAATAGTTTGAAATCTCTCATGGAAAGTGGAATCCGGAATCATGTGCCTTAACACTGAACAATTTTAAAATCTAAAGAGATACTCTCATATTTTAATATGGAATCCAGACTATTCGGCCTAGTGAATCGCTATTTTTCCAGATTCTAAGAAATATCATCTTACAATTTTTTGAATGGTTTAGAGGGGTATCGGATGAAGGTAACAGATCTTCAGCCTGGATAGCAATTTTCAGCAATTTTCTCTTGGCAAAAAGGGAAAAAGAAATTATTACTCAAGTAAACTAAGGTTCATATAAAGATAAAAAAAATTCAAATTAGGACTAGTCAACCCAGAATCATTGACAGAATGTAGCCTATTAGAAGGACATGGACCAAATTTATATTTGGCAGATAAGATACTGCAATCATATTAGCATACAAAAGGCATCGTGTGCTAAACACAGTCTTCTATCAGCCACAGAAAGAAGAATGTAAAATGAGAATTGGACGTAGAATTACAGAATTTCGTTACTACTTTTTAAATAATAACAACTTAATTTGTTAAATAAGTGATTTTTTCCTGATTTGGTAGTGGATATGTTTGTTGTTCATTTCTACCTAGAAAAAATTAACATATATGCTAATAAAGGGTCTTGATAGGTCTTGTTTGATACTTGTTGGTCCCAGATAAAATGGATCGAAAACTTCAAATGGATTTGTTTTACAAAACTTAAAGAAAAATGCTTCAAAGATAACAAGAACAAAAGATTTTCGGCCAGAGGCCCCGAAGGTTTAGCAACCACTTCTAACGCTTAGTCTCTGTTGAGCATCCCTAAGGAATCACTCGAATGTACAGTACAAAAGCCCCAAGTTTCAACAGAAAACCCTAGATGGCTCGAACTCTCTTTCAGCCAACACTCACAAAGATTATATATTGCCAAAACCTTTACTCTCTACAACAACAATAATCTCACTCAGAAATCACACATCGATCATCCAAAAGATGACTGTTAACTACAAGAACAGAAAGAGAGCCAAAAAAACGAAGAAGAGAGAAAATCTTGCTCCAAGCAGCAAACCCTAGTGAATGTATCTCATATTTATATGAGATAATACCAAAAGTCAAATTCAACGGTTCTCAGCAGTCCAAGTGCCAACCATCCACAAAAGGCGCATATATGTATTACATAAAACACATTTTTAACACATTCCAGAATCATCCAAAATTGGGCAAGACGAATGGACTTAAAAAAAAAATAGCTTGATGGGCCAAGTAATTAATATTGGGCCTCAAAATGTAGTAACCCAAACTTTACAATCTCCACCTTTGCTTCATTTTGAAAAACTATATAATGGATTCAAACTCTACCTTAGTTTACTTGCTCTTTATTCAACCTGTAATCAAAAATAGAAATTAGTCAATTTCAAGATTCAATAACTTCAAAGAATCCTGAAATTGATTCAATGGTATTACCTTTGTTCCAGAGTTAGTAGGGTTCACTTTAGTAGGTATTTTAATAAGTTTTATATAACCCATTTCCACTACATCTCTAATGAAGTGAAACTTGACATCTATATGTTTACTTCTATCATAGAACATAAAATTTTTACTCAAAAATATAGCACTCTGATTATCAGAACAAGGCTCCACCTTATTTTCTATAAAGCCTAATTCATTTAATAGTCCTTTCAACCATCAACCTTCTTTTATAGTTTCAGTAATTGAAATATATTCAATTTCAATAGATGATAACAAAACTAATTTCTGTAATTGAAACCTCCAACTAATGCAAGTGTTCTTTATCACATAAAAATATGCAGTTGTGGATTTTCTATTGTCTGAATCTCCATCAAAATCAGAATCAACATATTCTTTCAATTTAAGACCATTTCTATCAGATTTAAACATAAGTCCTAAATTCTGGATTCCTTTTAAGTATCTGATTAGATGTTTCATAGCTTCCCAATGTAGTTCACCGAGATTACTTATAAACCTACTCAAGACACCTACAGTAAAAGCTATATCAGGTCTTGTACACACCATTACATACGTAACAGAGCATACGTCATTAGCATAAGGTACATTTGACATCCTATTAAATTCATCTTCAGTTTTAAGTGAGTGATCAACAGATAATTTCACACATGCAGATAAATGAAGATTGACAGGTTTAGATTCACGAAGTGAAAATCTTTTGACAACATTTTCAATGTCAGACTCTTGTGTCAAGAATAATTTTCCATTTACTATATCCCTTTTTTATTTTCATGCCTAATATTCTTCTAGCGGGTCCTAGATCTTTCATTTCAAATTTAGATTTGAGTTTTTCCTTTAAGGAGTTAACAGTAACTTTATCATGACCAACTAGAAGCATATCATCAACATATAAGAGCAGATAGAAAAATTCAGAATTTCCAACACATTTAAAATAGAAATAGGGATCATATTCAAACCTATTAAAGCCAAGACTTTGTATAAAAGAGTAATATCTTCTAAACCATTGCCTAGGGGCCTGTTTCAAGCCATACAAGGAATTGTTTTTCAAAAATCACAATAAGTTTTTGTTTTTCATGCTTTCAAATCCTTTTGGTCGAGTCATATACATAGTTTCATCTAATGTACCATAGAGGAATGCTGTTTTTGCATCAAGTTGTTCTAATTCTATATCAAATTGTGCTACTAAAGCAAATAGAATTCTAACGTAAGTGTGATTTTACAAAAGGTGAAAATATTTCAATGTAATCTATTCCATATCTTTGTATGAAACCCTTAGCAACTAGCCTTGCTTTATATCTTCTATTACCACCTTTTATATCACATTCTTTGATTTTATAAACCCATTTACAATCAACTAGTTTACAGTCAGCAGGGTTTTTCTACAAGATCCCAAGTTTGATTTTTATATAAAGAATCAATTTCTTCTCGCATGGCTGCCATCTTGTAGAATCTTTGCAAGATACAGCCTCTTCATAAGAGGTTGGTTCAAAATATAAGGTCTTATGTTCAACTTATTCGGACACATAGTCTGCATACATAAATCTAGAGGGATGTTTTATTTGTCTTCTCTCTATCCCTAGTAAGTTGATAGTCCTGTAGATTAGTTCCAGAACTTGGTCATCTTCCAAGTTCTCATCAGTTGTTATTTGAGGTTCTTCTTGAGGTTGCTCCACCTCAATTTGAGTTTCATTATTCTGTACATTAACTTCAACCTCAGTAGACACAAAGCCTAGTTCGGTCAACTCCTCTCTATTTTTGTCACTAAGATAGGGAAAATGTTCCTTATTAAAAACGACAAATCTACTTGTAATAACCTTATAACCTCTAACTTCTTTTATCCATAGCCTTTAACCCCTTCTCCATAACCAAGGAAAATACCCTTTTTGAATTTGGGATCAAGATTGGATTTAGTTTGGTGTGCATAAGCTACACATCGAAAGGTTAAGAGTAATTAGGCATAGTTCCAGTCCATATCTTCTCGAATATATGATAGTCTATGGAACTAGAAGGGCTTCTATTTATAAGGTAGCAAGCAGTCTTAACAGTTCTTCCCCAAAATATTTTTAGAAGACCAGAGTTGATTAACGTGCTACTAGTTCTTTCAAGGACTATTCTATTTATTCTTTTAGCAATTCCATTTTGTTGAGGAGTATAGACAACAGTTCTGTACCTCTTTATCCCATGATTACTACAAAATTGGTCAAATTCAGCATTGCAAAATCCTAGACCATTGTCAGTTCTCAATGTCTTTATCTTTTTATCAATTTGATTTTCAACTAGTGTTTTCCAAATTTTAAAGGTCACGAAGGTATCAGATTTATTCTTATATAGAAGAATTGATACCTTCCTTGAGAAATCATCTATGATAATAAGATAGTATCTAAAATCGAAACTATGGATACAGGTGTAGGTCTTCACAAATCACTGTGTATATAGTCTAGAACATTAAGTGATTTGTGTATGCCTATCTTAAATAGCAACCTATTTTGTTTTCCCAAGATAAAATGTTCATAAAATGCTAACTTGTGAACATTGTCATTTTCAAATACTCATTCTTTTGAAAGAAATTCCAGTCCCTTCTCACCAAGGTGACCAAGTCTCATATGCCATAATTCTGTTTTATCAGAGTGAGTCACTAAGCCCACAACATTATTGGAGGAGACACTTTCAGCACCTATCACATAGATCCCATTGATTTTAGGTGCAACACTAGTAAGCTTCTAATTTTTTAGTATGTTAACAAAGCCATTTCTAATTTCAATTAGGTAATCTTCGTCATCTAAAACACCTAATGAGATTAGATTTTTTTTTAAGGCATATGTCTTTCACTTCACAATATTCATTATTTCCAAGCTTCACAGAACCTTTATTCAGATTTGAAAAATCAGAGAACCACTTAAGGTTGGGGCTCATATGAAAGGAACAACCGAAGTTAAGGACCCAATTTGGACTTGTTCTTTCAGAAGAGGACACATAGGCAACACCAATGTTGGCTTCTGCTTCTTTAGAAGAAGCAACAATGGTAGAAGAGTCATTACCATGGCTGGAACCATTCCTTTAAAGCGATCTTTTATAAGATGACCAACTTTACCACAATAGTAACACTTTCTATTCTTGTCATTTCCCTTATAGGTCTTCTTACCCTTTCCCTTATTATTTCCCCATCTCTTCTTAGTGAAATTCTTAATATGATTGACCTAACTGTAATTGCTGACACCTTTAGACTGAGGCTTAGCATTAGATCGAGAAGTTTTAGCATGAAAAACTTCTCTATGTTCTGATCTTAATTCCAGCTCTCTATTCTTTAGAGAACTATAAATTATCTCAACAGTTAAGTCATCCTTACCATACTCTAAGACATTTCTTATAATTTTATATTTGTCACTAAGAGCATTAAGTAGACTAACTACTTTCTGATCACTTTGAGATCTCCTCACCACAATTTATAAAATCCTGAGTGATCTTATTAAACATGCCTATATTCTCTTCTAGATCAGCACGAGGATGAAACTTATGATTAATGAATTGTTTCCACGAAAAAAAATAATTTGGTAAGGACTTAGTAGAGTACTTTTTTTCTAAAGCACCCCACAACTCAACAGAAGTCTCTGTTTCACATACCTTTCTAATTACAGAATAAAAAAGATGAAGGAACATAGTACTTCAAGCTAGTTCATCTTGTTCAGTTTTCCTATCAGCAGGGATATTTTCCGGCCAAGATTCATGTAAAGCCTTAGCACACTTTAATTGTAACATAAGTGCTTTCATTTTCTGGAACTAGAGACTGGAGTCTCCTTTGCCATCCCACATTTGAATATCAATGTTAGTCATCATAGTGTCAGAAGGCGTAATAACAGTACTCAAGGATTTCAAGAAACAAGGAGTAAAAGAAAATATCACACAGATTTAAGAATATATTCAAGGGCTTAAGACAAAGAATGGAATAAGAGTTATACACACAAAAAAAAAAAATGTACTCAGATATGCTTATACTCAATAAACAAAGTGGATTAAAAAAACATGCAAATTACAATTAATATGCATGCAATTCGTAATGTACAACATGAAGCAAAAAGATATGAATAGCAACACACAGTTTCAAGAATCACTATATTGCAGTTTATACAGATATAGGACTAACCGGAAGAATCCATAAACAGCAATAGATATCACAAAAGTACTAAAGGACTAGATTGTAAGTGAGAATAAGAAAAAACAGATCAAGTGATTTGTTGAACAAAACAGTGTAGATTTTTACAGATCTACAGTTTTACAAAATTTTCAAGAAAAAAAAGGATCGTCTTGAGAAAGAAAATTTCAATATGACAAAAAACAAAAGATTTGACAAGCTCTGATACCACTGTAGATCCCAAATAAAATAGATCAAAACTTCGAATGGATTTGTTTAGGGATGACAATGGGGAGGGTGCCCTGCCCCGCCTTAAACAAGGTGAGGTGGGAAGCAGGGCGAGAGTTTGCCCCATTTATTTTTATTTATTAATTTTTTTTTACATTTTAAAATTTTCGAGTTATGCTATTATTAAATAATAAAATTCAAATTCAAAATTTCGAGTAAAGTTATTATTCAAAGTTCAATACTTAACCCAAAACCTAAATGTCATTCTATATATTATTAAAAAAAAATTCTAATTTTTTCGATCAAAATATTATAAACTGCATTTTGATTATATAATTTAATTATAATAAAAAGATTGAATATACAGATTTATAAATTATATAAAATAATAGTTGGTTAGGTAAAATTTTAAATTAACAATTGTATAATATAATTGTTGAATTAGAAACATGATATAAAATTGTGAATATATTCAACAATATTTTAAAACTAACAATTTATCAAAATTCTAGTTTAATTTTTTTTTCACGGAGCGGATTCGGGGCAGGGCGGGGCATCTCCTCCCTGCCAACCCGTCGGAGCAGGTTTTTTTTGCTATCACTAGATTTGTTTTACAAAACTTAAAGAAAAATGCTTCAAAAATAACAAGAACACAAGATTTTTCCGGCCAAAGGCCCTGGAGGTTTAGCGATCGCTTCTAACACTTAGTCCCCGATTGAGCATCCCTAAGGATATCACTCGAATCCATTATAAAGTCCCCAGAACTGGGCAAAGAATGTACAGTACAGAAAAACCAAATTTCAACAGAAAAGATTATATGTTGCGAAAACCTTTACTCTCTACAACAACAATAATCTCACTCAAAAATCACACATCAATCATCCAGAAAATGACGATTAACTACAAGATTAGAAAGAAAGCCAAAAAACACAAAGAAAAGAGAAAGTCTCACAGCAAACCCTATTGAATGTATCTCATATAAATATGAGATACAACCAAAAGTCAGATCAAACAGTTCTCGGCAGTCCAGGTGTCAACCATCCACAAAAGGCGCATATATGTATTACATAAAACACGTTTTTAACACATTCCAGAATAATCCAAAATTGGGCCAGACGAATGGACTTCCAAAAACAGCTTGCTGGGCCAAGTAATTAATATTGGGCCAGCAACCCAAACTTCAAAATACTCTTAACTAGCAAGTTGGAAATGTTAAGATTCTATCATTAGATTGTATGTTTTTCCAGAATGATAATACTTTCAGTTGTCATTTTATAACTCAGCTTACAGAGAGCTTTGTAATCTCAGTAAATGTACACAGCAGAATAAAGCTTAAAAGTTAAAACGATACAGATTCATTATTCTAATAATATGTACATAAAAGAGAAAGTGGAAGGTTAAGCAATTACATTGTGTCTGGAATTTGTATCTGTTTCATCTTCACATTCCATGAGAGTTTGGACCACAGCAGCCATAGTAGGCCTCTTGCTTTGGTCTTCCTCTACACAAGAAAGGCCTAATTGAATCAGTGTTGCTGCCTGTTTTCTGCTATAGTTCCCTTCCAATCTTGAATCCACTACGCTCTCTACCCAAGAGGAGTTTCCACCCTCAGATTTTTCCTTCACTGTCCTGCCAAGACTTTTAAGAGGAATTTTGTGATTGTCAGCATCATCTACCACCCAATTTGAGAGTTTAATTCCCTTTACCATCTCGAGTATTACAACACCATATCCATAAACGTCGACTTTTGCAGTGATTGGCTGGTTCAGTGCCCACTCTGGAGCCATATAGCCTTTCGTCCCTCGAATTCTTGAAATTTCTGAACCAGGGCTATCTCTCCGAGACAGCGTTGCTAGTCCAAAATCTGCAATCTTGGGTTGGAATTCACTGTCTAGAAGAATATTTTGTGGCTTCACATCACAATGGATAACCCATTCTAGACATTCATGGTGGAGGTAGGCTAAACCCTTGGCTGTACCTAATGCCACAGCAAATCTTTGTTTCCATCCCAGAAAATTTGAGTCGAAAAGATGTTTGTCAAGCGACATGTTGTAGACGTATTCATAAACTAAGAGTCGGTGTCTCCCTCTGAACAGAATCCCCACATTCTCACAAGATTCATGTGATTGATCTTTCCTATGGTTCTCATCTCCGCCCAGAACTCGTCTTCTCCTTGAACCACATCTCCCAGTCTCTTCACGGCCACCACCCTTTCATCTGCCAAAACACCCTTATAAACGGTGCCGGAGCCTCCTCGGCCTAGCTCTTCCCTGAAGTTATTGGTTGCTTTCTTCAATTCAGCGTAGTTAAACCTCCTGAACTGATTTGATATCATGCGATATCCAGCTTCAACCGAAGCTGGAACACCATGTTTTGTGAATAGAAACCACCAGCCTAATACAAAAAATAGGACTTCAATTACTGCAAGGGCCAAGCAAAATGAGTAGATATACCCCCATCTCATTGTTTTTCTGGCGATGTGATACATCGAAGGAGAACCTACAGGAATTTCTGCTTCCGGAGATTCACACATAGTGCTGGAATCATGATAAATTGATGGTTTTGATACTTGCAGACTCCTGGGAAGTTTAATATATACACTTCCAGGGAAATCTGGAGATGTAAAACCATTAAATAGATCATTTTTTACATAGCAACGTCCGTGTCCCCAGGTCCTGTAGGTAAATCCCTTGCAACCGGAATCATTCCTACAAAGTTGCCGGCAAGCTTCCATCGTAAAATTGGGCTTGTAATACAGATCCGAACCAAAGTAATCAGTCTGAGAAACCTCCAGGAATTTTACTTCTGAATTCAAGAGGGTTTGGTTGAACATAGGCTTACAACCAGCATTCCAGTCACTTGGATCGTTTGCTGTATACCCAGGAGTACATATACACTTGGGGTTCGGTGCATAAACACATATCCCATTACTTCCACATGCCCCATGTACTTGACAAGGTTGTGAAATTGCTTGCCATGTAATCATCCATAGCCCTGTTGAATTAATCAAACTATAGATTCTAAGATTCCCATCAGGGTCTATTGTTAACCTTCTTTTTATCCCAAATCCTATATCAGAAGCATTGGCTTGATAATGATCACTTGAAAAAAGCACGCCCATATCATCTAAAAATGCAAATCTGCTACCATTATAGTTGGTTCTTCCACTTGAATAGATGTCAGATTCAGGATTTGGCCAGTAGAGGCTAGATATTTGTGGGCTATCAGATATCAACGATAAAACATTGTCACTACCAAAATATAAATTGAAGTAACCTGATTCCAAGCTTCCTTTTGTTAAGGATGATATCAATCTTTTGTCCTTTGTCAACAATTGAAAAGGTAAAAGAGTGTCAGTGGGAAAACTAAAACTTTGCCAGAGAATATCACCTTGTCGATTCCTCAAAAGGAGGTTGCCTGTATTTAGAAGCTCAGCTGCAGCAACATCAGTATTGGTTGTATTTGTCTGCCATTTAATCCTGCCATCAACATCTGTCAAGACCATGGTTCCATCTCCCCTTAGAGATACTCTTGAGCCCTGTCTATTGACTGGCGTGTCCCGGTCGGCTGTCCAAACAACAGTTTTGTCTTTGGAATTGGTGAACCAAATTGCAAACCAATAAGCGTTGCTTCCCATCCCATAGAAGCCACAGGTAAAAGTATTATCTGGTGAGGTGATGAAATCATCGCCTTGGACAGATATAGAATCCCCCCTTCTCAAATGAAGCAGAGACTTTGAATTTGCAGAAGGAGAAAAGGACAAAACGATTAGTAAGAAGAGGAGAATGCAGAGATTGTTGTCTTTGGTAGCTATCCTGTTGTTAAAGAAGGAAATCTTACAAAGAAATTTGAGAGTTTGGCTTCTCATTTCGGAACGAATTATGCTTATAGCAAGAAAATGGAATGTTTAAGCATTGCATTAAACTTTATGGATAAGAATGAGTGAAATATCAGAACTCAGAAGGGTATTTATTAGAAAACTTTTAGGATATGGACAAAGAGCGAATTTCCAGGTTTATTAATGCAAATATCACAAGCTAAGTTTGTTTAGATAACAAAAATTCCACATAACATTGAAAATTCTCAACGTCATTACTCTAATTTTAAATTGTAATATGTGTAAAAATATAGGAATTTGCTATCTGTACATTCAAAGTGTACATTAATGTTGACATTGTGTGAAGCGTAGAAATCTGTATCATTGATTGATTTAAGTGTTGTTGAAATTAATGACAAAAATGTGTGTCATCTCACACACTGTCAAAAAAAATTATCAAAGTGGATGTAACTGTAGTCAGACTGAAAAATCTAAAACTCAAAATTAGCTGTAGTTATCTTGTTAACTTCATTGTCAACGATCTCAAGTGCACGGAAGACATTAAGAGACTAAAGATAATATGTTTGTGACTCGAGAGACGACTTCAGCATTCTTCACTGAAAAGAAAAAGAAAAGGATATTATTTTTTCTACCTGAAATAATTCTAATCAAACCAATTTGAAAAAGGGAACTAAATACCGTATAAATGTAGAAAGAAAACATAAAGTAAATGCCAAGATGAAAGAATTTGACGAGTAGTCCTTGATTCCTAATGAACCGCTTCCATTTAATAGTTTGTTAAAATGTGCGCGAAAGATAGGCAACACTAGTTAAATTCGGAAGCAAAACAATAAAATGGGTACTATGTCATAGATTAAAATATTTGTAATGACTGAAAGAACAAAACATCATTCGACTTAAAAAGATATAACAATTGGATTAACTCCCAATGCGAGTAGGGCCTTACAATAATGAATATACTATGTAGATTGACTTTCACGTGAGCAAACTCCAAAAGTTAAGTCTATTAAGCTATTCAATTATTTAAGATTAATAGAGCAAGTATAAATAGAAAAAAAAAAATGTTGTAATATGAGGATAAATATATAGCACAATATAAAGTAAAAATTACAAACGCACAAGAACAAAAAAATAATTGGTAGAGGAAATGAATTCACTAAAATATGGAGGAAGAATTCAAAAATTTTGTGTTTATAAGTTTGTCTAACTTGTCTATCACAATGAAGAGCTAACTATATTATATGGAACGCTTCAAATTTTAGAAATAGAGTTATAGATGAAAAAGAATGCTGAAAATACATAAAAAATGCGAAAATGAGCCTGGTTAGATATACATAGGCCACATGAGTGCCAAGCGACATGACGGTTCATTGTAAAGAATTTGACGGCACTGTTCGATCGGAAGGCTAGCGCAAAAACTTTGAAATTTTCTCCCTAATCTATCTCTTGATCTCTTCAAATCTAGCACAAATTTCAAACTCTCAATTAAACTTTCAAAATGAATTTCAACTAGAATTGCCAAGTAGACTTTGAATAGGATTCCCAAATAGCATTCAAAATATAATTTGGGTCACACCCTAATTCTAGCAAACTCCACCTTGACACGAATTTAGCTGCAATGAACAAAACTTCAAAAATTCTCCACTTAGAACAAATTACATTGCAAGGAATAAGACTTAACTCTTCAACAAAAACACCAAATAAAATTTGCATCTAAATTTGCAATTGGAAGAAATCTCCACCTCTACCACAAAAACCAATTAGGGTAAACTCAAGCACTACTCAACGGGATTACCTTGTACATCAAAGTTGCTCGAATTATCCTCACAAACAACAAAAATCACAAATGATTTAATGGTCACCAAATAAGGCAACAATAAGCTCTTTAACAGAATCAACACAATTAACTACTTCAATAGAAGGTTTTTGGCTAGAATTAATACCTTCAACCATTCAAAGTAGAAGCAACTAAATCAGCATCGATAAGTACGTGGAGTCGTAATATTTCTATTGGGCCTGTCTCTAGGAATTATCCATAA
The DNA here is from genome assembly GCA_019395295.1 of Osmanthus fragrans. Lineage (NCBI taxonomy): Eukaryota > Viridiplantae > Streptophyta > Magnoliopsida > Lamiales > Oleaceae > Osmanthus > Osmanthus fragrans. The sequence continues at coordinate 29,209,994 of CM033343.1, forward strand.
TTTCTAAACTTGACTGAAATGTATTCTTCAATAAAAACCTCAAACTAAACTCCGACAGTGCTGAATCAAACTCAAAAATCCACTTGAGTGCATAAATTTTGTTGATCAATCTTCAAAGATTCTGTAGAACCATGTAAGACATATATTTGTGACATTCTGTCATTTCATCACAATATGGGCACATATACTAGAGTGATGCTACATGTACACTTCTTGTGTACATAATACATTACAACCCCCTTACATGGAGGGGTCCCCACATATATTTTATTATATGCGGGCCATCCTCCATGTGAGGGGTGCAATCATTATGTACACAAGAAGTGTACAAGTATACTAATTCCCTTTACTAACTTTCAGAACTCCACCTTCGCCGATGTCTTTATATCTTTGAAGTCAATAGTATTCAAGGAGACAAGATTTCTCTTCAAATCTGGAATATGTTTCACAGCATCAAGTGTTTTGACAATCTCGTCAAACATATTCATTCTGACTCTTCCAATGTCAGCTATCCTATAAGGTGTATTATTACACATTACCACAACACCTTTCGAAACTGTTTCATATGTAGAAAACAAATCCCGGTTGGCGACGCATATGAAAAGTGCAACTGTATCAAGAATCCAATCATCATCAGTTTTGTAGTCATAGTCAGAAATAATAAAAAATTCTCCATCTTCGTGAGAATCTTCTGCAATACTAACTTTCACTTGAAGTATCTGCTTGTTTTTCCTTCTAATTAGTTGTAGCCAATTTTTCCTTATCTTGCAATATATAACAATCATTTATCATGTGCCCCTTCTTCTTGCAATAATTAAAATTTTATTATTGAAGTTAGATCTTAATTTGTCCCTCACATAATCACCATTAATAACAAGGTCATCTCTATGAGTCTCAGATCCGACAAGATGTTTCATCTTCTTCTTTGAAAATAGATTATCATAGACTTCTTTAATAGTGAAATTATCACGACTGTATAAGATCATATCTCTAAAAGACATATATGAGTAGACAACAAATACAAAAAATCAAACACAAATACTCTTCATCATATTTAACCTCCAAAGTTTTCAAATCAACGACGATTTTCTTAAAAATAGGTAGATGATATTCAAAGGGCGTACTTCATGGTTGACATCATAGAAGATTGAGATGAGATATTGACTTAATCGAACCTCGCTCTGATACCAGTTGTTAACAATCTAATCGAAAGGTACACACTTTGATACTAGTTTGCTGTAATATGAGGATAAATCTATGACATAATATGAAGTAAATATCACAGATAATCGACACAAGAAATGAGAATTCATTCAAATATAAAGAAAGAATACAAAGATTTTATGTTTACAGTTTTGTCTAATTTGTTTAAATCACATTGAAGAGCTAACTATATATAAGGAACGTTTTAAACCCTAGAAATAAAGTTATAGATAAAAAAGAATATTGAAAAAGCGTCAAAAATGCGAAACGGACCGAGGCCGGATACATGGGCCACTAAGCATTAGTCCAGCACCTCAAGTGCCAAGCAGGCGGTAGCTCGCCCGCTGTAAAGAATTTGGCATCGCTGCTCGAATGGGATGCTAATGGCTAGCTAGCGAAAAAAATGACAAAATTCTCCCTGATCCATATCTTAACTTTTTCAAGTTCAACACAAATTTCAAACTACCAGTTGAACTCCAAATTGAATTTCAACTAGAATTGCCGAATAAACTTCAAATAGAATTTCAAAATAGCATTCCAAATAGAATTCGGATCACATCCTAATTCTAACAAAAATATTGGACTAAAATTGCAAGTGAACAACATAGCCACACAAGTAATCAAGTTAACATTATTAGTTTTAATAAACCTAGCTTCCACTTGAGAAAAAAAAAAAATCGATTGGGTGATTTTGAATATTCTACTAATTCTAAACTAAAAAAAAAAAATAAAATAAATGATTAAAAGTGTTGTGCAATTGACAATCTTGGTTTTTGAATTATTCTTCTTAGAATTAACTCGATGAGGAAAAGTATTAGGACTCGCGATTTCATCTAAGTTATCCCCTTTAATCTTGTTTCTTAAGTTCAATTTTTCTTATCATTGGGGACAAAATTTGTTTAGATTGTCAAAAAATAAAAATAATAATTTAAAAAAAAATTTGGAAAATTTTTTTGTGTTCGTTTGATTTTATTTTACATGAAATTTGTCAATTAAAGGGATAATTTTTTTTACACTTCATCTTATAATTTGTTTCTATTAACTAAAAAAAATGAATTTCAATTCCCACCAAAGAGATGGGAAAATGAATTCCTTAAAATAAAATTCAAAAGTTGGAAAACGTTTTTTATAGAAAATTTCACCAATCAAATAAAGCAAAAGTGGAAGTTGGAATTCGAATTCCAATTTTCAGAAAAAATAATGCGCAATCAAACATGTCATTATTATGCAGTAATATAATAATATAGTATTATTATTAATATTCTGTGAAAGGCGTAGTGGTCTAATATCCTGGGAGGGGTTTCAGATGACATCACGACAAAATTTGAGCATGAATAGTAACTGTTGAAACCGGGCACAACAAAAACTAGTTTGATATTATGTAAAGAATTTGTAAAAGGCATAGTGGTTGTCATGAGCATGAATAGTAACTGTTGAAAACGGGCACAACAAAAACTAGTTTAATATTATGTAAAAAATTTGTAAAAGGCATAGTGGTGTAAGTGTTTTGTGGAACTAATTATTATCACTACGTCACAGCAATGATAAATGATTATGTAGTCTTATATTAAGATGAATTTCTATAAATTTTGCATAATTTTTTTATATATTTATTTCCATAATATAATTTAATTATTAAAAAAATCAATGCTTTCAGAGTTTTCCTAAAATTTGAGTTCATATTTGATTCGGATTAAAATTTGATTTTAATTCAAGTGAAAGTCAAACAATTAATATTAATCATATTTTTCATAAGTTTCACAACTTTTGAACCACACATTTCAAAAATTTCTATCATAATCTATTAAAAAATTTAATTTTAATTATCCACCAAATACCCTTTGAGTTTCTAATTTTCCACTAGAAGATGCAAAACGACTCGTGATAATGATTCATCAAGGGTCTGATCGTCAAAAGGGACCATTGCAAGTTGCAACTGGGGACGGCATGACAACTCGTGTCTCGTGGTAATGATTCATCAAGGGTCCGATTGTCAACGACGGTCAACTCAAGGCATCATTGCAAGTTGCAACTACAAGGGGTCCCACGATCAAGTACGTTGTTATCGTTCAATGGTGGAAGTTCTTTCGAGAGCAAGTTGCGCACGTCATTCATACATCACCAAAATTCTCAACTTGTTAGAATATCCTTCACTTGAAAACAATACCTCCGTCATAAATATCTTCATCCACCACCATCAAAAATCAATTCAAACATCATAAATATTTTCATCCACCATCCATTTTTAAATAATAATTTTATTACTCTCCCTATAAATGGATCGAATACAGATCGAATCTGTTCAAATTCGATCCGATCATTTAAGAATAAGAGTTTTACTGTTTCCAGAGCACAGTGCATAGCACTCCCTATTGTACACCGTATTGTGCCCCCAACTCGATTCTTAAGAATAATTATCTGATAATTCAATTGATATTTGATTGTTAAATTCATATTCGATTTGATATGTTATCAGATATTCAATCTGATAAATTGATCAGAAATTGAAAAAAAAATTAAAAAACATAAAAACTTTATAGTAGTGAACTTCTAAGTCCAATAATTAAAAATGTCCATATACCTTTTTATCCAATTCTTGGCCCACTGATTTATAGATTGTAAATTTTATGATATTTTAGTGAGTATTCGATGTGGGAAGGATAACTTAAATAATGAAAGCAATTCTGGGAAATGAAAAGTTTGGAATAATGAAAGTAACTCCAATTGTTGGCTCCTTTGGTTGTTTAATTTATAAAATTAATTAATTTTTATTTTTATCTTATTTTAATTAATAAAAAATTAAATCTTTTCAAATATTTCAATTAACAATATATACTATTATCTATTATTTGAAAATTATGTGTAAAGTACAATACAATTTTCAAAATTGTGTAATAAATTATGCAATAATATATAAAATATATTATATTATTATAATAAAATCGGATCGAATTGTTGTCGGATCCGATTGACCAATATCCATACTTGTTTCATTTAGTTAACGGATTATCGGATTCGGATGTTGATTGAATTATTGAACCGAGATCCTAAATCTATCCCCATTAATTTTATCGGATTCTGATCAAAATCTAATTCATTGACAGCTCTACTCCCAACTCAATTATTCAATCTTGATATATTTAACCTCCTTACGCATTTGCAAACATGTCAATTTTGGATCTTTCAAGTCTTAATTTGATCGTCCGGTACTCTAGATAGTGCTTAAAAATAAGTTACAGGAGACTTTTTATTTTAATTTTTAAAAATGGAGAGTGAAGTTGACTCTTAAATGTAATAAATCACAAATTTTTAATACTCTACTTCATAAATTATTCAAATCACATTTAAATTAATTGGCCATTGACATATAAAAATTTATGCTAAATTAAGATATGAAGAGAAATCAACAAAGATTATTCATTGATTCACTAAGGTTACTCGTTAATTGGAAGAATTGAGAAACTCTCGGATTTTTATTACTCACTCCGTCCCAAATTGGAAGAATTGAGAAACTCTCAAATTTTTATTACTCACTCCGTCTCAATTATATAGGCTTGTTTCGTTTTTCACACGGATTAAGAAATATTCTTTTATGTCATTGAAAAATTAAATTATTGTTGAAATTAATAAAGAATTTGGATGATTTCAAGAAGTTGGCATATTAAGTGGGGAAATGAGAGTTGTTTCATATTTTCAAGAAGTGGGAAATGTGTGTATTTGAATGATTTCAAGAAGTTAGCATATTAAGTGAAGAAAATTTAATAAGAATATATTGGTAAAGGAATAAAAAAAATATTATACATTAAAAAACAAGCTTATATACATGAGATATATTGGGTTATGCTTTCATGTGATCACTTGTTTTAGAGTTTTCAAAAGGGAAAAATTCATATCTCATGTGTAAATTATATGTCAATTCAAAACTCAGACGATAAGTTAAAATTTTCAAATCTTACATGATAACTAAATAATTAAAAATATTTTATTAATTAATATATTAAGATCACGAATATATAATTAATGGTCTCGTTACATACTTATAGATCGCAACTTTTTTATTGATCACATATTATCAAATTAATTGATCATAAATTTAAAATATTATTGGTTACAAATCACAATTTCTATAGGTCTCAACTTACTTAACGGCAACAGATTTTCAAATTAGCTGATCACAAATTATCGAATCTTTAGCTCACAATTAAATAGTTGATCACAAATAACCAAATAATTAGTCAAATACACCAAGCACTTCACCCCTCTCCCCCTCAATCCCAATCCACTACTAATACTTGGTCTGAATCAGCCATGTAGTTGGTTACAAACACTTAAATAATTGATCACAATCACTCTTCATCATATCCCGTCACCGCTGCCACCACCACCAAAAACACCAACACCAGCATCACAACACCACCATCAACACAACACCATCACTGTCAACCACCACCACTACCACCCCATCAGCACTTCAACATCACCACTGCCTCGCCACTACAGCCAACATCACAACCGCCACCACTCAACTACAAACATCGCTATAATCTGCAAACCACCACCAACTACCCCCAAAACTCCAGATTTTCACCACCACCACCACCACCACCAAAAACAACCTACAACAGATCCAAGGGAAAAAACACCACATCACCATCGCTGCAACGAAAATCGTAGAGCGCATAGCGCCATCGTAACAGCTACGATTGGAGCACGGAGTCGTCCCAAACACATCAGAGGGAAGAAATACCACATCTACGTCGTCACCGTCCCCAAAACCACATCACGTCGTCCCCCGCTACAACTGCGACTATAGCGTGTAGAGCAGCACACACAATGCCTTCGTAGCGACGACGATTGGAGAGCGGAGTCGCACGCAGCACCGTTAAACCACGTTTGCATCGCCATTCGCAGTGACGTTACTAACAAATCTCGTTGAGGAAAGGGAAAGTGGGAGAAGAGATTCGGGCTTCGTTGAGGAGAGAGAAAGAATGGATTAAAATGATTAAAGATTTGAAATTGGGTGGAATGAGTGTTTTGGTAGGTGTTGAATTTGTAATATAATTATTAATATTAAAATATTAATTTGTCACTTGATTTTTGAATAAATATATTTCATATCTGATTTTTGAAGTGTGATATTTAAATACCTGCTCTAATGTAATTTTCAGTTTCCAAAATCAATAATTGTAAAATGTTTAAGAGGATAATGGGCTTCTTAGAATTTTTTTTAAGGGAAAATTGTATATACCCATTAGAAATAATCAATTTCATGAAATACTGAATATATCATATTATATATGTAATGTACTATTTAAAGTGTGTTTAAGCCATATTATTTTGAAAGAATTTATTTTAAAATAGTAGATTGATGGAGAATATATAATTAAAAAACGATTTTTTTTTTTGGATTTACGTGAAATATTATTTTATTGATGAATGTATAGTTGAAATTATATCAAATCACTGTTTAAGAATGTAATTTTTTTTTTTAAAGAATGCAACTCAAACATGGCCTTAAATATGTAAAATAAAACCGAAAATACTGTTTCCTATAAATACTCATATTTCGCATTATTCTTTCGCTATTTATCTATATTTTAAGGTTTGTAACTGATGAATTCAAAATACACCATGGATTACGCTGCAATTAATTCTTTCCCCAAGTTAGATGTGATTTCAGAAAAAAAAAAATCATGAAAGATGTTATCAAGAGCTATGGATTAAACAATGTGTATATTTCTTCATCATCTCCTACAATAGTATATAATTTCTTTCAAAACCTTGCTACGGATGGGCTCATCTCCTACTTCAAAAATTGGGGATTTCTTCAATTGTTTTGAAACTTCACAAATCAAGGAAAATTCTCATTTTATGTTATATAAAAAATTATTGATACTATTGTTAATATACTATGAACCAATACATTTAGTGATTGCTAAGAATAAGTTTTAAAACGTAAAATTTTATCGATTCATTCTGATCTCACACATATGATCACGAAATTAATTAATATTTGTAACTTAAGCTTGGATATGACGCTGGAAGTATGAAATTTCAATGATTTATTATTATTATTATTATTAATTAGATTTTGGCATAATGGTATAAAGTTTGTATTGTGAATGTGCATGTGAATTTACAGTTTCACAAAAAGCTGTGTGATTTGATGATGGATAAGTCATTTTTTTTATACCATGAATACCATTTCTGGACCACCGAATAATTTCTTTTGATTGTTTTTGCTACATGATGAAAACAAACACTGTCTGGGAATGCTTGACTTAACATGCAGTTGCAATATTAATAACAAAAAATAAAAAATAAATCTGCTTGTACAGGGGGTTGAAAGACTCCTCACTGTAGCCACGGGCCCCACTTGTATTTAAAAAAAAAAATCATGCGGGCCCCGCCTATGTGAGTTGCCTATCAACCCCCGTTCCTGTAGCTTTGCCGATTAAAAAAATTCATCTAACATTTTAAAACATATCTTAGAAAAGAGCCCTGCTTGGTACAAGTACATGAATTTTTTCACAGGGCGGCTACAGGTAAGACACACGGTGGAGCCCGTGCAATTTTTTTTTTTTAATACAGGTGGGGCTCGCCCTCTTGTGAGGGGCCTTGTGAAAATAACCCCTGTACATGGGGAATTATTCCTTAGAAAATACGGCCATTGCAATAACCATATCAAAATGGAGCCTAACATCTAAACAAGCATCAACATTACAAGTTTCTCGAAACCCAGTTTCTCCAAACTACTCAAAAGTACCACCTAACATGAAATACAAGGTATTGCAAGGCATCACACCTACTAATATATGCATCACCAAAAGAAGTGGGCAATTGTTTTGAAGAATGTGAAACTATGCATTTTTTTCATCCCTACCCTTCGCAGCTTTCCTCACTCCGTGGGACGAGATCAACATCGGTTTGATATCCCGGAAAATCTTCTGGTTTTCATTCTTGTTTAGTTAACAAGCGAGGTCTCTCCTAGCAATGTTGGGAACAACTTTCGGCCATTGTCAAACAAGGGCTAAGCAACATCACTACTTTCTGCTTAAATTTCTACTTGTCACTAAATCATTAAGGTACCACTCCTAGTTCAGTGGAAATGTAACGACAAAATCTGACTATTTCAACAAACAATACACTAAAGCAAGTAACCTTTACAATGTCATCGTAATTAAAATGCCAAAAAAGAACAGAAAAACCAAACTATAGTACACAATTCGAATCTTTCTAAGAACATGACAAAAGAAGCATTTATATCAGATGGTTGAACATAATTTGTTTTTCTGCGCTGAACATAATTTGCAACTATTTTTCGGCGCTCCTCAGATGGCTAGTTGGGCTAAATCCTGGCTACTAGCTCTGCAGTTCTTTCCTTTGCCTTCATCCATGTATAATCATATACTAATTAATAAAGTGATTAATTTGTGGTAGAATTTGGAAATTTGAGATAAATTATTGGGATTGAATTGCTGATAACTCGTTAATTAATTGAATAACGACAAGGGGTTAAGTGATTTGATTATTTTCAATTATAATATTATAATACAATATCAATGGAAAATATAAAATTGATTAGTAAAATTTGAACTTTTAATTTTAAATAGGCAACCAGTGAAATTTCCTCTTTTTTTTTATTATTATTATTAATGCATCTATTTAAGTGATAATGGGCTTCTTTTTTGTACTTGTTTTCCTTAATAATGAGTGCAAGGATTGTTAATTGAAGCGGCAATATTTATTTGCAAGTAATGTCGATAAATGATTAATAACATGTTGATCAATAGGAACAATGCCTACATTTTATTGAATGAGATATCAATTGTTTCACGCCGTACTAAAACTATCACATAATATCTTTTGATAACAATGACTTTTTTTCCCCTCTCCCTATAATATTCTACAATTGGTTGAATCCGGTAAAACCATTACATAGAAGTTTCTTCACATCTTTTACAAAGAAAACCAACTTCAATTCTTGACTAATCTACATTGTTTCAATTTCTATTGTAAAACAAGATTTCATTTTTCGTAAAAAATAAAAAAGAGAGGCACCTTTCAAATCATTAAATTTACGTGTAACAATTCCTCAATATCTTGTTATTTTGACATAGATGATTTTTTTTTTTTTTTTGTCATCGGTCCGGTGGAGTCGTACTTGGAAAGAGAACCTACAAGAATTTCTACTCCACGATGTTCACACGTGTTGCTGGAACCCTGAAAAATTGGTGGTTTTGATACTTGCACGTTCCTAGGGAATTTTATGTATGTACTTCCAGGAAAATCTGGAGACGTAAAGCCATTAAAAAGTGAACTTTTTACATAGCAGTGTCCTTCTCCCCATGTTCTGTAGACTGTAGGTAAATGCCTTGCAACGGGAATCTCCTAAACAGAGTTCCCGGCAAGCCTCCATTGAAAAATCTGGCTGGAAATCAATATCAAACCCAAAGTAATCTGTCTGGGGAACCTCCACAAATTTTACCTGCGAATTCGAGAGGGTTTCTTTGAATGCAGGCTTACAACCAGCACTCCAATCACTTGGATTAATTACTTCAAATCCAAGAGTACATATACACTTGGGCGTAGGTGCATAAACACAGATTGCATTTCTTCCACACACTCCATGTACTTGACAAGTTTGTGAAAGTGCTTGGCATGCTATCATCCATAGCCCTGTTGAATTATTCAAACTATAGATTCTAAGATTCCCATCGTGGTCTATTGTTAACCTTCTTTTTATCCCAAATCCTTTATCAGAAGCATTTGCCTGAAATTTATCACTTGATTGAAACCTGCCCATATCATCCAAAAATGCTATTCTGCTACTGTTATAGTTGGTCCTTCCATTCGTATAGATATCATAATAAGGATCTGGCCAGTAGATGCTAGATGTTTCAGGGCTATCAGAGATTAATTTCAAAACATTGTTAGCACCAAAATATAAATTGAAGTAACCTGATTCGAAACTTCCTTTCCTTAATGATGATGTCAGTCTTTTGTTCTTGGTTAATCTTGTAAGTGTTATGCCCTAGGTCCAATCAACTTTGGGCATAAGTACTTTTGATATATGTTTAATGCATTTATTATGGCAAGATCTATTATATTAAATAATAGAGTCCGTAGATTCAAGTCTCAGTAATTTGTTAATTACAAGGAGTTGTGATTGTGAGATACAAATTACATATGATTGAATCTTAAATCATCCGTGGTCGTAAGTAATAACGAGATACGGATATCGTTATTGCGGATAGACCACCACGTGTGGCATTCCTTACTTGTGAAGTAAGTAGCTGATCTCACAAGTTAAAGTGTAGTGACACTTAAATGAACACGTGAATGTTTTGTTATAGAACAAAACATTGGAGACCCGCTGAGAGATTCCACATGGATAACTATCTGAGTGTCAGTGGTTAATCTCTAATGTTCGGTAGTGGAATTGATCCTTCGACTTGAGATCATCATAGTACCTTATGTGGGGAAAGTCATGCTTTGGTGATGCTGGAAGTTGCTCTGTCAAGGGCCGCTAATACGGCATCGTTCGGGTATGTCAAGAATCATATGAAGGTTGTGAATGATCAATAGAGGATTCGTCGCTCTTAGATAGTAAGAGTTTATGATCTACATTTCATCCAGTTAAGTCGATAACGAAATCCTTGGCCAAGGTGTACCTATAAGTCGAAAAGGAGTTTTCGACTTACATTGACTTAATAAGTGGAATGAAAGATATGATCGATAATCGAGATTGACACAATCCATATCTCGTAATTGATCGGATTATATTGACGAAGGGATTATAGTTTCTCGATAAACGAACGAGTTTGGTTTTGTCATATCACGTGACATTTCCCGTCACATGTATTGCCCTGACACATTGCTAGATGTCAATCTGGGACGACGGATGTGAATTATAGATAATCAAAAGGGTGTTTTGATTTATCGATTTTGATTAGATCAAAATAATAATTTACGTCGTTAGGCATCGTGATTGGGAACCTAATGGGTCACACACAAAAGGAGAACTAGAAGATTGAGATCCGCCAATTAATTAATTGACAAGCGTTGGATAATTAATTAATTGGATCGCTTATTAATAGGCCCGAATTAATTAATTGGATTAATTAATTCATGGACCGGATTTGATTAATTGGATTAATTAAGTATTGAACCGGGTTAAGTTGTAGGACGGGCCAAGCCATTTTGGGCTTATATAAATAAGCTACTAGGGTTTGTAAACAGTTGATGAATTTTCATTATTCTTGCTAGCACAAGAAAAGTAAAACCCTAATTCTCTCAATCTTGTTCCCTGTGTGGATTCCATTGGAGGCTGGACAATTGGACAGCTGTGGGAGGCAGATCGAGATTGCTGGAACTACAGGAATAGCAAAGGAGTTTGCAGATCTGGTAAAAGGTATGATTCCTATCACAGTTTCTATCTAAACACAAAGCAGATCCTTGGTGGGAATTGAAATTTATTTAATTTTCCGCTGTGCATGATAAGTAAATTCCCAACAGTGGTATCAGAGCCTACTTTGTGTTTGTTAGAAATTGTTTTACATGATTGAATTGTCAAAAGTTGATTATTCAATTTTTCCGTGAATCTAGCGATTTGGAAAATTATTTTTCATATTCAAAAAATCGTTTTTGAAAAGAAAATAAATTTTTGGATAAAAAAAAAAAAAAAGGGTGAAACTCGGCCGGAAAAGCAGCGCTGGCTGCTGCTACAGTAGCAGCAGCCGGACGCTGCTGTTGCAGCTGCTGGGGCAGCAGCGCACGGGGCGCTGCCTCCCAGCAGCGCCGGCTACTGCTAGGGATTGCAGCAGCGCCGGGCGCTGCTGCAATCCCAAGGGGCGGCGACGGTCGCCGCCCCTAAAAGAACGCAACCAGCAGCGTGAAAACGCTGCTGGGTGGCAGGGGGTGCCGCCTGAGAGCGGCAGCCCCCTGCCACAGGTTGTCAAGCGGCGCCGCCAACACAAAAACGAGAGGAATAAGTTTTTCTAGGGTTTTCAAAATGGGTGGAGGCGGGGGCTTGCTCTGCAATTTGTGAGATTTTGGGGGCTGTCTGCAATTTTTAAAAAAAGGGGGTTGTTTTGCAAATTTTAAAGGAAGGACCTGTTGTGGGAATTTCAGATATGCTGAGCCCCTGTGTGCAATTTCAATTCGGGGTTAATTTGTAATTTTGAAATAATGGCCTTTTCTGCAATTTGAGAATTTAGAAGGGTCTATGTATAATTTTAAAATGGGTCAAAATGTAAATTTTGAAAGGTGGTTTGAATTTAAATTTTGAAAGGGTTTTAAAATTGATTTTAAAAGGTTTGACCTATATTATCCATTTTGACCCAATTAAAATTTTATTTAAAATTGACGACTTTTATATTTTCGTTAAAATTAGATTTTAACTTAAATATTAAACTTTGACCCTTAATTGAATTTTATTTTATTTAGGAGTTTTATCCTAAATTAAAATGTTAATTCATTTTAAATTAGAGTTTGACTTTAATTTAATATTTAATTGAAATTTGATTTTAATTAAATAATTTTTCCCATGTACTCTTCAAATTAGAATTTGATTCTAATTTGACATTTAATTAGAATTAGATTTTAATTAAATTGTTTCGCCCTAAAATTTATTCTTTGAATTAGAGTTGGACTCTAATTTGGTATTTAATTAAAATTTGATTTTAATTAAATAAGTTCACCCTAAATCGTGAAATTAGAGTTGGACTCTAATTTTGATATTTAATTAAAATTTGATTTTAATTAAATATTTCCTCCCTATATTTTGAAATTAGAGTTGGACTCTATTTCGATATTTAATTAAAATTTTGATTTTAATTAAATAAACCCGCTAATTAAATTAATTGATTAATATGATTAATTAGTTGTTTAATTGTTTTCGATCCATTTGTTTAAATAGTTTAGACAACCTTTAATTGCTAGATTCTTGAAACATACTTGCATATAATATTAGATATTATATAGGAAACATTTATATGATGAATGTTTATTAGTGGATGATTATGGATTCGACCATGTGGATGTGTTGAATGAATGGTTTAATTATTGTTATTATTATAGGGCCTGCGAGCTCTTAATTGTTTTGGACCTGCGAGTCCGTTATTATTATTATTATTGTGGACCTGCGAGTCCAATTCTCATTTAGGCCTGCGTGCCAACTAGTATAGGATACAAGTTGTAGCTGATCTAATTGAAGATGCAAGAAGAGGAGGAAACCATGGAGATGGAGCATTGATATTGATTCAATGCAATACCCCCTAGGAATTGACCAACTAGTCTTCCTTTTGGCTCAGGAAGACTAGATAGATTTAGTCCATAATCATCCACACTATTATATGTATGTTTATTTGCATGTTTGATGCATGATTATAAATATATATATATATATATATAATTATTATATTGATGAGACCTATGCATGATAAATCCCTCACTAAAATATTAAGTCAATTTTATTATTCGCCTTCCATCATTATAGTGAAAAACGAGAGTCCTAAATCGTCTCAGCTTGTTGAGTACACTCAAGGCTGGTCCATTAGGGATATGTTTGACACTATGAAATATTCGATATTTCTGAATAATGGGTTCGACTTAACTAAACTTATCTTTTGTTGAGTACACTCAAGGAGATAAATTTTAGAGGCATGTTGAGCTAACACATAAGATGTGTGAAGACAAGGAGTTGTCAGCTTAATGATCTGGGAGTTGTATGGAGATACAATTGATAACAGTATCTACTCAAATGTTTTATTAAGGCTTGTTGAGTACACTCAAGGTCTTAATATAACAAATGAGATCCCAGCCCACTAGGAGTCAAGTATGGATTCCATAAATTTATGCGAGGGTCATAAATTTGAGTTAAATAGTGAAGTACAATTAATTTGATAAAAGACCATATTAAATTAATTGATGCATTTTTCATATTATTCTTTTACTTTTCGTCATTTATATTTATTGAATCATGAGTAATCATATGTGGCATACTAGATGTCAACAACCAAACCAAGTTCTCTTGATTGACACTGCAATCTGAGAATTGTTCTCAGGCATGAGAAAATTGGTTATGTCCTTAAGTAGCCCTTTCCAGAGTCACTTGTTGATGACTCAACTAAGGAAGAGGTGGCTGTTATAATAAACATGAAGATGACGATAGTACTGCAACATGTGTGACGCTTGCGACTATGTCACCTGAATTATAAAAGCAACACAAGAGTATAGATGCTAACATATGATTTTTCATTTCAAATAGTTGTATGATAATAATCATGTGTGGAAGGATATGAGACTTCCAAACAACTATATCAGTGCAAAATGACAGAGGAATCTTCAGTCGGTGCTCAAGTGCTGAAAATTATTGCAATTGAGAAATTGTCTCGATTGGGTTCATTCATGAACCATGAACCAAGTGTTGACTTAGTTCTATAATTTCTGTCAGAGAGTTATTTATACCGAATTATGAATTTTGATATTAATAAACTCAAGTGCACACTTATTAAGTTGCTAAAGATGCTTAAGACTGTTAAGCCCAATATCAAAGTTATGATTGGGCAAGCCATTGATTCCTCAAAGGATATTAAGAGGAAGTCTAAAGGAGCTTTGGGAAAGCATCTAAGATGGCTAAGACAGTCAAAGTAAATAAGGACATTATCAAATTCACTTGAGTAAGGCATATATCTACTTCACTAGTCTTTTGGGTATTAGATACCAGATATGGATCTCATATTTGTATAAGTATGCAGAAACTAAATAGAAGTAGACCACTGCACAAAGAAGAAGTTGGCCTACACATTGAAAATGAGCAAATGTTGCTGCATTGTCTGTAGAAGCATACTTCCTACCGTTGCCTTTAAACTGAGTATTTGAATTAGAGAAATGTTAGTTTGGACTCACCAATACCAGAACATTATTTAAATTTCATGTTTGGACATGAACGATATTAATGTTAAGGACAATTATTGTTTCCTTTTATCTTAATGGTTATGGTGAATTACAAAATAACATTTATATTCTAAATACTGAGTATTCTATAGTAAGTATAGAAATGTAGAGGCATAAAGGTGATAATCTGAATACCGCCTATATCTAGCATTGTAGACTCGGTCAACTAATTACATATAGATGTATATTTGAGGTCAATTGATTTTGAATCATTTGACAAATGTGATTGTGACTATTAGGCACAATGACCAAATCTCCTTTTACTTAAAAGGTGAAAAGTCTGCACAATTGCTGTATCTAATACATAGTGATGTATGTGGATCCATACTGATTAATGTTAGATGAGTTTCTCTTATCACACTTACTAATAACTATTTTAGAAATAGTCATGTATGTTTGATAAAACTTAAACATGAAACTCTTGAAATGTTCAAGGGATTCAAGTTAGAAGTAGAGAAACAATTAGTAAAGACATTCTCACACTAAGATCCGATCGAGGTGGAGATATCTTAAAGATAAAGTTTAGATTATTTAAAAGGAATGTGATTCTCTTGCAGTGAACTCCTTACATACGCTACAACATAATGTTGTGTTTGAGAGGAGGAATCGCAAACTGTTAGATATAGTGCGATTAATTAATAGGTCGTGCAAACCTTCCAAAAGGTTTTGGGGTCATGCATTGATTGCAATGTTCTACACACTAAATCATGTCTCATCTATGTCGGTCGACAAAACTCCATACGAGTTATGGAAAAGCAAAATGCCCAACTTGTCAAATATGAGAGTTTGGGGCTGTGACGCTTATGAAGCGCACTGATTCGGATAAGCTTAAGGCTAAATTTGATAAATAAATATTTGTGGGATATCCAAAAGATAAAATTGTATATTAATTCTATAATCTCATTGAGAAGAAGATGTTCGTCTCAAGACATGTTAAACTCCTAGAGAAAAGTTTATTCTAGGAGAGGACAGTGAGAGTAGAATGGATCTTGAAGGAGTTCAAGAATCCACAGATATAGTTGACCAAGTAGATAAATCTGAGTGTGATCTCACACCTGATGAGGGACATACTCCTGATTTGGAAGTAGAGACTTCTGAGGACAGATCAACTCTATGTAAATCTTATAGGATCATTCAACCTCTTAGAATGTATGAGTCCATGATTACTAATCAAGTATTATTAATCGAGGATGATGAACCTATTGGTTATACAAAATAAAGTCAAGTGTTGACTCAAGGAGATGGCGAAAGGCCATGAAATCCGAGATGGACTCGATGTATGTAAACAATGTTTAAACCTTGATTGACCGCCTGATGGGATAAAACCCATAGGTTGTAAATGAGTTTATGTAAAAGGGGTCAACATGGATGTAAACGTCCATACATACAAAGCGAAGCTAATAGCAAAATATTACAACAAAGACAAAGAGTTGACTTTGATGAATTTTTCTTGTCTATAGCCATGCTAAGGTCCATTCGGATTTTACCTGCGATAGCTACATACCATGACTATGAGTTATGGAAAAAGGATGTCAAAACTATATTCCTTAACAGGAACCTGCAAGAGAAAGTGTGCATGACACGACTCGAAAGTTTTGAATCTAAATATGCTTACAAAGTATGTTAGCTTAATCAATTCTTGTATAGATTGAAGCAGGCCTCTTGGAGCTGAAATCTTCGATTTGATAGAAAAAAATCAAAATGTTTGATTTTATCAAAAGTGAAGTGTTGTGTGTTTACAAGAAAATAGTGGGAGCGTTGTCGCATTCCTAATATTATTAATAGGAATGACATTCCTACGTTTCAATCGTTGAAATTGTGGTTGTTAAAATATTTCTTCATAAAGATATATGAGAAGCAACTTGATCTATAGAGATAGATCTAGAAGATTGCTTAATTCATCATAATCTACAAAAATAAAATCTTGAGAAGATTTTATATGGAGAAAATGAATTGAGAGTTCATGAATACACTGATGTTAACTCCTAGTCAGACTAGAAAGATAGCAAATCTCAATCAGGATATTGATTTACTCTTAAACGGTGTATTGGAAAGGTTCCAAACAGGAAACCATCGTTGATTCAATAGCGAGAGCCTTATACACTATTGCTTTAGAAGCAACAAAGGTTGTAGCATGGGTCAAGAAGTTCATTAATGAACTTGGAATAGTTCCTAGCATTGTTGGAACTAAGGTCTCATCGATGATCCAAATAAGTGTTGAGGCGGTATCATCTCATCAAAGAGATAGTACAAAGAAATGACGTAAAAGAAAGAACAAATTCTCACAATTGAAAATATTGCAGATCCACTGGCAAGGAGTTGTCGCAGTATAAACATGATCGTCATGTGAACTCTTATGATATTAGATACATAAGTGATTGGATCTAGTGCAAGTGGGAGTTTGTAAGTGTTATGCCCTAGGTCCAATCAACTTTGGGCATAAGTACTTTTGATATATGTTTAATGCATTTATTATGGCAAGATCTATTATATTAAATAATAGAGTCCGTAGATTCAAGTCTCAGTAATTTGTTAATTACAAGGAGTTGTGATTGTGAGATACAAATTACATATGATTGAATCTTAAATCATCCATGGTCGTAAGTAATAACGAGATACGGATATCGTTATTGCGGATAGACCACCACGTGTGGCATTCCTTACTTGTGAAGTAAGTAGCTGATCTCACAAGTTAAAGTGTAGTGACACTTAAATGAACACGTGAATGTTTTGTTATAGAACAAAACATTGGAGACCCGCTGAGAGATTCCACATGGATAACTATCTGAGTGTCAGTGGTTAATCTCTAATGTTCGGTAGTGGAATTGATCCTTCGACTTGAGATCATCATAGTACCTTATGTGGGGAAAGTCATGCTTTGGTGATGCTGGAAGTTGCTCTGTCAAGGGCCGCTAATACGGCATCGTTCGGGTATGTCAATAATCATATGAAGGTTGTGAATGATCAATAGAGGATTCGTCGCTCTTAGATAGTAAGAGTTTATGATCTACATTTCATCCAGTTAAGTCGATAACGAAATCCTTGGCCAAGGTGTACCTATAAGTCGAAAATGAGTTTTCGACTTACATTGACTTAATAAGTGGAATGAAAGATATGATCGATAATCGAGATTGACACAATCCATATCTCGTAATTGATCGGATTATATTGACGAAGGGATTATAGTTTCTCGATAAACGAACGAGTTTGGTTTTGTCATATCACGTGACATTTCCCGTCACATGTATTGCCCTGACACATTGCTAGATGTCAATCTGGGACGACGGATGTGAATTATAGATAATCAAAAGGGTGTTTTGATTTATCGATTTTGATTAGATCAAAATAATAATTTACGTCGTTAGGTATCGTGATTGTGAACCTAATGGGTCACACACAAAAGGAGAACTAGAAGATTGAGATCCGCCAATTAATTAATTGACAAGCGTTGGATAATTAATTAATTGGATCGCTTATTAATAGGCCCGAATTAATTAATTGGATTAATTAATTCATGGACCGGATTTGATTAATTGGATTAATTAAGTATTGAACCGGGTTAAGTTGTAGGACGGGCCAAGCCATTTTGGGCTTATATAAATAAGCTACTAGGGTTTGTAAACAGTTGATGAATTTTCATTATTCTTGCTAGCACAAGAAAAGTAAAACCCTAATTCTCTCAATCTTGTTCCCTGTGTGGATTCCATTGGAGGCTGGACAATTGGACAGCTGTGGGAGGCAGATCGAGATTGCTGGAACTACAGGAATAGCAAAGGAGTTTGCAGATCTGGTAAAAGGTATGATTCCTATCACAGTTTCTATCTAAACACAAAGCAGATCCTTGGTGGGAATTGAAATTTATTTAATTTTCCGCTGTGCATGATAAGTAAATTCCCAACAAATCTTTGAGAAGGTAAAAGAGTATCAGTAGGAACATCAAAACTTTGCCAGAGAATATCGCCTTGTAGATTCTTCAAAACGAGGTTGCCTGTATTAAAAAGCTCAGCTGCAACAACATCAGTACTGGTTGTATTTGTCTGCCATCTGACGCTTCCATCAACATTTGTCAAGACCATGGTTCCATCTCCCCGTATAGATACTCTTGAGCCCCGGCTACTGACCGGCCTGTCGCGGTTGGCTGTCCAAACAACGGTTTTGTCTTTAGAATTGGTGAACCAAATGGCAAACCAGTAGGCATTGCTACCGGGCAAAGCGTAAAAGCCACAGGTAAATGAATTATCTGGGGAGGTGATCAAAGTATTGCCTTCGACAGATATAGAAGCACCCCTACTCAAATTAAGAGAATTTGAATTTGCAGAATGGAGAAGTGACATGGTGATTAGTAAGAAAAGGAGGAAATGAAATTTAAGAGTTTGGTCTCTCATTTTTGAAACAGTTCTGGTTATACTATGAAAATGGAAAATGAGCAAAATATCGGGTCTTCACTAGTAAATTTATAGGATTTGGAGCAAAATTGGTTTAGGTATTTTCCAGTTTATTAATGCAGATATTGGCAAGCCGCCTTGGTCATGATTATTATGTTTGAATGGTCAACTTTCTTTAATTATTATTACCGGCAAATACTAGAGTTGCTACAATCAAATTGTTAAGTGTTTGGATTGTACCTCTTAATAAGGTTGACATTTAAAATGGAACCTGTTATGGGTCCAAAAAGACCCAACACGTGTCGAGTAGGAGAAGCCCCACATGTAGGTGAACTGATTTGGCAGGGGGCGATCGAACTCATAGTCTGAACTGAAGCGTCTTTAAATAAAGCAGAACCGAACTCATCCGCCTCTCTCAGCGGATGCAAAGGCCCGCACTCCGCAACCAGGACGTTTCACTGACCTGCCCCACCTCTCTCTAGCCAATGTCGTTTTTATACGAAAGCCTTTCCAAAATTAAATCCCTGATTGATTGATGGGACGTGTGGTAGGATTCAAACGGTCAATTCAGCCGCATAAGTCTGAACATTAAAGATCCGTCAACCTATTGATGGACAGATTGACGTCTAGGATGAAACATGATGGGAGGATTCGAGGCCACGTGTCTCCCCATCCAACGGCTCTCCTCCCCCACCTTTAGTATAAATACAACCTCTTTGCACCGGAAGAAGGATTCGCAATCTTACCATTTAAAAGAACATAACTTATTCTCCTCCTCCTCACATACTTTACTTATTTCATATATTTCCATTCACGTCCCCGGTGATCACTTAACCACCAGTGACCTCTACGTTCAAACTGAAAACTGACTTGACCGTCGGAGTGCTCGCGGCGGCCTCCATCCCCACTGGGAAATGGGCCACGAGTGACTAACGACACTTGCTACCGTTTGTAGGAAGTGGAGAGGTTAATAAACAATGGTTTCGTCAGGGAAGCTGTGTATCCGAAATGAATTTCCAACTCCGTGCTTGTCAAGAAAAACAATGGCAAATGGAGGGTCTGTATTGACTTCTCCAACCTCAATCAAGCCTGCCCAAAGGACAGCTTTCCTTTCCCTCGAATAGACCAATTAGTGGACGCAACTGCATGTCACGAGCTATTAAGCTTCATGGACGCCTATTCGGGCTACAATCAGATCCCCATGTACTCAGGTGACGAAGAGAACACATCTTTTATCACTGACCGAGGATTGTACTGCTACAAGGTAATGCCCTTTGGATTGAAAAATGCAAGGGCCACCTATCAAAGATTGGTCAACAAGATGTTTGCCAATCAGCTCGGCAACACTATGGAAGTTTATGTGGATGACATGCTAGTGAAAATCCTCAGAGCTGGGAAACATATTAAGCATTTGGACGAAGTGTTTCAGTTATTGAAGAGGTACCAAATGAAATTAAACCCTCTGAAGTGTGCTTTCGGAGTAGCCTCTAGCAAGTTTTTGGGCTACATTGTAAATCAAAAGGAGATAGAAGACAACCAGGAGAAGATCAGAGCCTTGATAGAGATGAGATCACCATAGAAGCCTAAGGAAGTGCAACAGCTAACTGGTAAAGTAGCAGCACTCAATCGCTTCATTTCAAGGGCCACTGAAAAGTGTCTACCCTTCTTCAAGGTCCTCAAAGGGGGAAAGAAGTTCCAGTGGACACAGGAATGTGAAGAGGCGTTCCAAGAGTTGAAAAACTACTTGGGACGAACTTCTCTCCTGAGTAAACCCAAGGACGGAGAACCTCTGTTGTTGTACCTAGCAGTGGCAGAAGAGTTAATCAGCTCGGTGCTAGTGAGGGAATAAGAGACGCACCAGCTGCCTATTTACTATGTGAGCAAATCCCTACTCCCCGCCGAAACGCGTTATCCGGACATGGAGAAATTAGCCCTGGCTTTAATCACTGCATCCAGGAAATTAAGGCCATACTTCCAGGCCCACAGCGTCCGTGTTTTGACAAATTTCCAACTAAGGCAAGTCCTCCAAAAGCCAGACGCCTCGGGGAGGTTACTGAAATGGGCAGTAGAGCTCAGTGAGTTCGATTTAACATACATACCCAGGACGGCGATCAAGGGCCAAGCCCTAGCTGATTTCGTAGCTGAATTTGCCAAGGCCCCAGAGGTCGAACTGAATATGGAGCCAGCAGAAACACCCACCTGGAGCCTTTTGTGTGGACGCTTTATCTGGAGAAAATGGTTCCGGAGCTGGAGTGATTTTGGTGAGCCCAGAGGGGCACAAGCTGAATTATGCGGTAAGACTTGGCTTCAAAGCCACCAACAATATGGCTGAATATGAAGCCCTTCTAGCTGGGCTGCGATTGGCTAAGGAACTGCAGGTGAGGAAGTCAGTTATCAACAGTGATTCACAGCTAGTGGTAAATCAAGTCAATGGGATTTTCGTGGCCAGAGACAAACACATGGCAGAATATCTGAAGTTGGTCATGGATTTTCTCCCCACCTTTGAAAAGTTTGAACTGGTACAAGTCCCACGGCAGGAGAACTCCCAAGCGGACGCCTTGTCCAAGCTTGCGAGCAGCAAAGATTCCGAACTCCTCAAAATTGTGTCAGTTGAGTACTTGGTCGAACCCTCTATCAAGAAAGGCGGAGAACTGATGTGGATTGAGGGCACTCCACCGTGGATGCAACCTATTTTGGCCTACCTGAAAGAACAGACCCTTCCAGACAATGAGACAGAAGCTCCTGGCTTTGAAGAAGAGTCGTTCGCTTCATCTTGTAGGATGATGTCTTATACAGGCGAGGATTCTCATCCCCCCTCCTTAGATGCACCGGAGAAGAAGAAACGAACTACATCTTGAGAGAAGTCCACGAAAGAGTTTGTGGGAATCACTTTGGCGGACCAGCCCTAGCCCACAAAATGCTTAGGCAAGGATATTATTTGCCTACCCTGAAAAGGGATGCAATTGATTTTGTGCACAAGTGCAATAAATGCCAACGCTTCTCCAACATGCAGAGGAAACCCTCTCAAGAACTGACTGTCGTATCAAGCCCCTGGCCGTTCGTCAAGTGGGGAGTGAATTTCATTGCCCCCCTGCCTAAGGGAAGAGGAAACGCCCGCTTCGCCAGAGTTGCAATTGACTACTTTACTAAATGGGTCGAAGCCGAACCACTGTCAAAGATTACCGAGGCGAACACATCTAAGTTCTTATGGAAAAATATCATTTGCCACTTCGAAATACCGCATTCACTGGTTTCAGACAATGGCAAGCAATTCGATAACAAGAAGATCAGAGACTTATGTGATGAGCTCGGGATCAGGAAGCACTTCTCTTTGCCCCATCACCCTCAAGCTAACGGCCAGGTCGAAGCAGTCAACAAGACCATCAAGCTCACATTGAAAAGAAAGATGGAGACATTAAAAGGGGTCTAGGTTGACGAGCTCTCACAAGTACTCTGGGCTATAAGAACAACTTACAAAACGGCAATTGGGGAAACTCTGTTCTCTATGGCATACGGAGCCGAAGCTATGAGCCCCGTAGAGGTTGGTGTCCCCTCCCCTCATCGCATTCACTTCAATGAGATAGCCAATGATGATTTGAGGAAACTTGAGCTGGACTCCCTTGAAGAAAGGAGAGAAGACTCCCAAGTCAAGCTCGCCTCTTACCAACGAAAGATGATGCGTTACTACAACGCCAAGGTGAAGAAGAGAGTCCCGACGACCTGGTACTTCGCAAAGTGTTCCCATCATCCCAGGACCCAGGAGCTGGCACACTTGGCCCCACCTAGGAAGGTCCGTATCGAATCTATGAAGAAGTGCGGCCTGACACTTATAGAATTGAAGACCTTGAAGGGAAGATGATGCCCCACCTCTGGAACATCGAACACCTAAGGAAATACTTCCAATAAAATGTTCACGCAACTGTGTAAACTTCTCTATCAATGAAAGAACTGTTTTCAATTTCCTCTTCACTCTTATTTAGTACTGTTTCATACAAGCGTTCACACGCATCAAGCATCCTAGCCGAGGTGCAAATCCACTAGGGATCACCTCCAAGGATAGAGCCTAGTCAGAGGTGGTGCGGGTGCCATCTTTGACGAAGCCACAAGGGTACTCACGCATCAAACATCCTAGCCGAGGTGCAAATCCACTAGGGATCACCCCCAAGGATAGAGACTACTCAGGAGTGGTACGGGTGCCTTCCTTGACAAAGCCATAAGCGATCTCACGCATCAAACATCCTAGCCGAGGTGCGAATCCACCAGGGATCACCTCCTAGGATGAAGCCTAGTCGAAGGCGGTGTGGGTGCCATCTTTGACTGGAGCTACGAGCATTCACATATCATCGTTCCCTCCGAACTGATTACACTTGCAAGTCATTTAACTTATCATTTTCTTAAATGGTTAAGTCCTTGCCAAATTGATTACACTTGCAAATCATTTAACTTATCATTTTCTTAAATGGTTAAGTCCTTGCCGAACTGATTACACTTGCAAGTCATTTAACTTATCATTTTCTTAAATGGTTAAGTCCTTGTCGAACTGATCACACTTGCAAGTTATTTAACTTATCATTTTCTTAAATGGTTAAGTCCTTGCCGAACTGATCATACTTGCAAGTCAGTTTACTTATATGGTTAAGTACTGATCATTATGTTCGTACCGAAGTTGATCAGCACAGTCAAAAGGGAAATGCAAAATTAAAAGGCAACGTGGAAGAATAAAAATTTCATTAAGTACAAAAGTGGGTCGAAGCCAGTACAAAAATGGGCTGAAGCCAACACAAAATAAATCTACTCCTACTCCTTGGGTGCCTCCTCATCCTCCTACGCTTCGGGCCGTCCCCAGTAGGCCCACCGAACTCTGCCTCAATGAACCCAATGTCCAACTCTGGATGCTTCTCGCGCAAGCGAGACATGATCTCTCAGGCACTCCACGAAGCCCAATAGTTAGCGAAGTCATCATACTCAAGAGTTTCTGTGAAATTATCCTTGTACTTCTGAACTGTAGCCTCTTCTACCAGCTTCGCTTCAGCCTTCAACGAGGCAATCTCCTCAGCCTGAGCCTCTAATAGCACCCTCAGTTCAGCTCTTTCTTTGTTTGCAACCTCCAAAGCTTCAAAGGCGATACGCTGATGCTCGTTGGGCTGGTCGATTCTTTTGGTAAGCGCAGCCACCTGGGAAACGGACTCGCCTAATTCATTTATGAGGTAATTCACTTGTATCTCAGAAGAGTCCAACTTCGCCACGGACTCCGTCCACCTCGCGTCAAAATCGTCAGCCATTTTTCTCTCCTTCTCCACCTCCTCCTCCCAAGCAGCAGAGACCTCCACCCTCATCTCCAGTTCATCATTTTTCTTCCGAAGGCCCCGAACCAAATCATCAGCTGCCGAGCTGAGAGTTAACGCCCTAGCCACGCAGGCACAGTTGGCAGCTAAGAGATCCTCCACTTCGCATATGAGGAAATAGATCAAATAAAGTTGCTTCAGAAACAAAACTTACTGGGAATGGAGTAAGTGGTGGGAACTGTCAGAGGCGCCATGGGGTCGTTCTCCATTGTGTCCTACCTCCCAGCTGCCCATAACCATGAGCTCTTCCACCCATTGACTGAAGAGGGTAGGTCGGTTACGAAAGGAGAATGGGATCCCCAAGGGGACAGGTAATACCACCCCTTATTCCCCTCCCCGGCCACGCACTTCGAAAGGTACATGGAGCGGAACACGCTGAAAGGCATGTCCACCCCAATGCTGACCTGCCTCCACAGCATACATGATCCCACTAGTTGAGACCAGGAGTTCGGATTTAATTGGGTCAGAGCCAACTCGATGTCAAATTCTCCAAGTTCAATCGCCCATTTTAATAATCTTCCTGAGACGTCGAGTTTCTGAAGTATATGCCTGAGAGGTTGATTAGTGAGCACCACAATAGGATCTCCCAGGAAACCCGACGTGTGACCTCATTGCCTTGGTTTCAGGTACTAAGAGATCATGTTTGTGCTCATCATCAGTCGTCGGGCTTAGAACACTGCAGGTACGATTTGATCTAAAATGGGCGATCATTAGTGAGTATACTTCAGAAATCAACATTTTGTATAGGTCGATTTAAACTAACCTACTATATCTCTCTGTCAATTACAACCAAACAACCATATTCAATCTTTGTGAAAATAGCTCATTGGGTCACCTAGACTAGTAGTATATCTCTATCCACTACACAAACCTAGGGTTCTACTATTTGATCTAAAATGCACAATCTTCTCTAGAGCGATGTACAAATCACTAAACACAATCATCTATTGGTCACATAAATGAAAATGCGATAATCACAATAGTAAAAATACATGAGAATAAATAACTTAACATTAAAGAGCAAATATCAAAATTAATTAAAAGTTAGGTTAAACTAACACCACAAATCCTAACATAAGAAATTAGCATATATTAATTAAATGATAACAATGGATAATATCCATCCAATACATTACAAATATAGCAAAATAATTGAGAAAATACAAAATTATAGATAAAACCCTATTTTAAGCTTGGCTTTGATTTTCTCAAATACTTCTCCATCTTTGATTGATTCTCCTTTGCGTGCCCTTGTGTCACGGACAGCATTTTTGCCTAAGCCCCGTGGCCCAATCACAGCCGAAGTTTGCCCAACATCGGTTGCCCATTGTAAATATTTATTTAAATAGATAGAAATTAGAAAATTTTAGTATGATTCTTCGGCCAAAAGACGTCTACTCCCGTCATTTGAGTTTTTATTCCGAAATCTATTATAGGGGGTATTAGTCTTTCAAACATTTTCAAGCTTTCTAGTGTTCGCCCCCTGCACTAACGATTGTAATTTACTGCTTTCCTCAATTGTAATTTTCTGCATTCAAGCAATCAATGAACAAGTTATTTTCATTACATTTTCATTCGTGTTGCAAAGCTTTCTTAAAATTGTGATCAAATTTGATTTCGTCCCGAGAAAAGGTGGAAGGTAGTCTAGCGGAACAGACTACTGTGGCACGGTGTCCCTTTCTATGCTAAGAAGAAAGGCACCCCGTGAAAGTTGGTATCAAAGCTACGACTCAAGACCCTCGATAAGAAAGCTATGGACCCGGATTTCTCGAACGCCACAGAGGTGCTAGATGTTCAAAAGAGGACAAAGAAGCAGCGCGTGGATGCGCTTGATGAGACAACTACTAGGTTGGCTTGTGCCGTAGAGGGCTTAGAGGATAAGCTCGAGACGACAGAGATGGAAATTCGTAAATTACACATCTAACTGGATGAAAGCTAAGAGGCTTGCACAACAATGATTGAAGCTGTTGCAATCATTCCTGATCTGCAGGATGATATGGAAGCATTGAGAACTCAATTACTAGTTCTCCAACGTGCGGTAGGCAATGGGCAAGTCACTGCACAAGAGCATGTTCATAGGCTCAGAATTTCAGATCCGTGTACCTACGGAGGGGCACGCGATGCTAAAGAAGTTGAGAACTTATTGTTTGATATGGAACAATACTTTCTTGCGGCTTCGATCAGAGACGAAGATAGAAAGGTTACAACAGCTACCATGTATCTAAGTGGAAATGCAAAACTGTGGTGGTGTACGAAGTATGCTGATATTCAGGCCAATAGGGTCAGAATAGATTCTTGGGATCTCGTTAAGGAGGCGATCAGATCTCAGTTTTTCCAAGAGAATGTGGAATACGAGGCACGTCGGGCATTGCGAGGACTGAAACATACAGGCTCCATCAGGGAGTATGTGAAAGCCTTTTTCGGGCATTTGCTGAATATTCGAGATATGTCGGAGAAGGATAAGCTATTCACCTTCATGGAAGGGTTGGAACCGTGGACATGCACGGAACTTCAGAGACAGAAGGTCACTAATCTAAGCGCGGCTATGGGAGCTGCTGAATGCTTAAGCGACTATCAACCGAAATCAAGAAGGGATCGATCTTCGAGAAATAGTCAGTCTGTCGAAGGTGGAAATAGACCTTATAGACCCAGCTCGAACTCAAATGGGGGAGAGCGTTACTCTCAGAATAAGGAAGGACCCTATCAAGGCAACCGTCAGGGTAACTTCAAAGGAAACTCTAGCAGTGGCAACAGTAACAACGAGAACCAAGGAAAAGCAATGGAGGGCAGATCTGATGTCGCTCCTAAAATCAAGTGCTACTTATGTGACGGACCCCACCGGGTGGCGGAGTCCTCAGAAACGAATGGTGAATGCATATTGCTAAATAGCATGTGGTGGAACTAGTTCGAAGCAAGGTTCCCCACAAGCTAGCTGTCATGGCGAGACCGACTCCGAGGAGGATGAGAATGTAATTGGTGCATTCTGACATCGGTGCAATACACTATTGCACCGAGTTACTAAAAGGGAAGATGGTCCCTTGAGAGAGCAGAAGATTGAAGAATCAAAGGCTCATAATTGTAAGGCGAAAGGCCTAATGTACATTGATGTGAGGATCAATGGAAAGCCAATCAGGCCTATGATAGATACTGGTGCTACCCATAATTACCTTGCAAGTGCCGAAGTAGGACGGCTCGAACTTGCTCTGGAAAGAGGTAAGGGGAAAGTTAAAGCTATCAACTCTGCTGCTCAACCGATAGCGGAAGTGGCAAAATCTGTGTCAATCAAAATAGGTCCCTTCAAAGGAAGGACGAATTTGTCAGCAGTTCAGATGGACGACTTCAAGCTCATTCTGGGATTAGAGTTTCTTCGGGATACAAAGATAGCAGTGCTGCCGTATTCCGACTATTTGATAATGATGGGTAGAAAACCATTCATTATCCCACGCAGGTTGGAAAAATAGGCGAGAAGGGTATCTCGGCCATGCAGCTCAGCAAGGGTTTCAAGAGGAATGAACCCTCATTTTTGTGCACTCTTCGATTTGAGGAAATCGATGAGTCAACTGGTCCTATTCCAAAGCCTATCACAAGGCTTAAGGAAGTTAAGGACATCCTATCAGAAGAGTTATCAAAGAAATTGCCGAGGGCAATTGATCGTGAGATTGAACTCGTTTCAGGTGCCAAACCTTCCACCAGGGCACCATACCATATGGCTAAGCCAGAGCTTGAAGAACTTCGGGAGCGAGCGGGAGAAGTACTGGGAAGTGGGACTTTTGTGGAGCGCACTTTTGCACCACTTCAACATGCAACTTTCATCACAGCGTCCAAGTATGCATCATCCGAAGAGACAGCTCAACTCTTCTACAAACATATTGTCAAATACTGGGGACTGCATACAGACAACGTCAGTGATCGGGATTCTCGATTTACTGGCATACTTTGGACCAAGTTGTTCAAACTTCGTGGTTTATCTTTGAGCATGAATTCAAGCTTCCACCTACAATCAGACGGACAGACATGGCGATTCAATTCTATGCTTGAATACTGTTTTCAGCACTTTATCTCTGTTTCGCATGAAATTTGGGTGAAACTTTTAGACATGGGCCGAATGTGTTTCAATGCTCAAAAGAGCTCTTCTCCCAATAAGAGTCATTTCGAGATTACTACTGGCCAGCAAACGTTACTCTCTTATACTGTAGAGATTGATCAGAAATGGTACAAGAAATCTACATGTCTGAAGCGACCTTTGTTAAAATTGAGATCAGAAGAGAAGGTTGCTGAAAAGATTCTTGGTCATCAAACTACTCAAGCTTCCAAGAAACATTTTCAAGAGTACTTGGTCAAATGGAGCGAATGCAACAGCGAGAAGACTACTCAATGGCTCCGAGGACGTCACCAAAGCAAATGGGGGAGAATGTCACGGGCAGCATCTTTGCCTAAGCCCCGTGGCCCAATCGCAGTCGAAGTTTGCCCAACATCGGTTGCCCATTGTAAATATTTATTTAAAGAGATAGAAATTAGAAAATTTTAGTATGATTCTTCGGCCAAAAGACGTCTACTCCCGTCATTTGAGTTTTTGTTCCGAAATCTATTATAGGGGGTATTAGTCTTTCAAACATTTTCAAGCTTTCTAGTGTTCGTCCCCTGCACTAGCCATTGTAATTTACTGCTTTCCTCAATTGTAATTTCCAGTATTCAAGCAATCAATGAACAAGTTATTTTCATTGCATTTTCATTCGTGTTGCAAAGCTTTCCTAAAATTGTGATCAAATTTGATTTCGTCCCGAGAAAAGGCTGAAGGTAGTCTGGCGGAAGGTAGTCTAACGGAACAGACTACTGTCGCACGATGTCCCTTTCTATGCTAAGAAGAAAGGCACCCCGTGAAATCTTGACTTGTTCCCCCAAAATTATCAAGCAATACAAAAGAAAAAGAAGAGAAAGAAAAAAAGTAGAAACTAGCCAAGAAGCAGAGACGTCTAGCAGTTGAAGAAGAAATGCGGTTTTATATTAAAACCCAAGAAAAATTGCAGTCATAGTCCCTAAAAATTTGGATAGAAAACAAAAAGGCCCCAAAATTAACAAGTGGCGCCAGCCTCTGCAAAAATGGATTTTTGTGATATTTGTAGTTTGGTCCCTTAAATAATTGCAAATCAGGTCCCACAACTTTGATCCAGTATATTTTGGTCCTCAAATTTTGTCTTTCATTTCAATTTTGCCCTCCATAAATTGCATCACAAATCCTCCACTTTCTGCCCTTGTACATTTTGGTCCCTAACTTCACAATTTTGCGCACTTTTGGTTCATTTCCCCTCCTTTTGCATTGTTCTCTTTTTTAGGTGATTTTTGGCCTAAAAAGCAAATATTACCTAATTGTGAGTAGAATTTCATTCATTTCATTAATAATAAGCATATTTAGCCATTTAGGTATTAAACAAATGTGAAAAAACACACTTATCAAATGCCAAGTAGGGATGACCATTTAACCCGTCCCACCCCACTCAGATTGGGCCCCGGGGCAAAAAAATCCGCCCCGATGGGTTGGCGGGACGTCATGGGTCGCCCCGTAGCGGGTCGCGGGGCAGGGTGGGGCGAGGATGCCCCGCCCTGAACCCGCCCCGTGAAAAAAAAAAAAATTAAAAATAGAATTTTAATAAATTGTTAATTTTATTTGTAATTTTATAACATGTTTCTAATCCAACAATTATATTATACAATTGTCAATTTAAAATTTTACATAACTAACAATTGTTTGTATAATTTATAAATTCGGACATTCAATCTTTTTATTATAATTAAATTATATAATTTAAAATTATAAATCATGATAGTTAAATAAATATTCTTTACTTTTGAAAGATATATACAAATTAATCAAAGCAAGTTAATATATTGATCGAAAAAATTAAAATATATGGAATGACTTTTAGGTTTTGGATTAAGGGTTGAACTTTAAATAATAACATAACTCGAATTTTGAAAATGTAAAAATAAAAGTAATACTAATAATTAAACGGCACAACAAATGGGGCAAATTCTCGCCCCATTCCCGCCCCGATCCACCCCGCCCCGTCTAAAACGGGACGAGACATAAGGCGGGACGAGGTTGGAGTGAAACGGGGCGGGACGGGATGAAGGTGCCTCACCCCGAACCCGCCCCATTACCATCTCTAATGCCAAAGCAACTTAGTCTATTCATTGTTACATAGAAATTCTATAAAATCAATTTTTTTACGATCATTTCAAACCATGTTAATTGGAAAACACTGTTTAGTTTGTCTTGTCATGAACTGTAATAATTTGAAATCTCTCATGGAAAGTGAAATCCGAAATCATGTGCCTTAAAACTGAACAATTTGATATCTAAAGAGATTCTCTCCTATTTTAACATGGAATCCAGACCATTCAGCCTATTGAATCACTATCTTTCCAGATTCTCAAAAATATTATCTTACTATTTTTTGAATGGTTTAGAGGGGTATCAGATGAAAGTAAGGGTCCGTTTGATAGAAAGATGAAATTTGAGTGAAAAAAAATAAATTACAGGAAATTGAATTGTCTAGAATTTATTTTATTGGGAATTATATTAAAGGTATTTGATTGGTATAATTTTTCACCTGGAAAATATAATACTTTTGGTGTCCGTTTGACTTTTTTCATGAAAATTGTCAATTAAAGAAATAAAATTTCTTACAATTGGGGACAAAATTTGTTTAGATTGCTAAAAAAGAAAATAAAAAAATAATTATAATTTGAAAAAATTTTGGTATTCGTTTGACTTTATTTTACATGGAATTTGTCAATTAAGAAGATAATTTTTTTTACACTTCATCTTAGAATTTGTTTCTATTACTATAAAAAAATAAAAAAAAAAAAAAAAAATTGGTGGAATTTCAATTCCCACCAAAGTGGTGAGAAAATGAATTCCTTGATATCAAGGAAATTTTCAAAAGTTGGAAAACGTTTTTCATGCAAAATTTGGTCAATCAAACAAGGCAAAAGTAGAAGTTGGAATTCCAATTCCAATTTTCAGGAAAAATAACGCGTTATCAAACGGACCCTAAACAAATCTTCAGCCTGGATAGCAATTTTCAGCATATTTCTCTTGGTAAAAAGGGAAAAAGAAATTATTACTCAAATAAACTAAGGTTCATATAAAGATAAAAAAAAATTCAAAATAGGACTAGCCAACTAAGAATCATTGACAAAATGCAGCCTATTAGAAGGACACAGACCAAATTTATATTTGGCATATAAGATACTGCAATCATATTAGCATACAAAAGGCATCGTGTGCTAAACACAGTCTTTTATCAGCTACAGAAAGAAGAATGTAAAATGAGAATTGGACGCAGAATTACGGAATTTCGTTACTATTTTTTAAATAATAACAACTTAATTTATTAAGGTTCCGTTTGACTTACATTTTCATTTTCATTTTTATTCTTCTACTCATTTTCAACCACACATTCTTCAATAAAAAATATTTTTTATCACATCGATAACTTTTCCTTCTTTTTCAACCACACATTTTCCATCATATCATTATTTCAAAATTCATTATTCCCCAATAATCTCTATCAAACACACTCTAAATAAGTGATTTTTCTTGATTTGATAGTGGATATGTTTGCTGTTCATACCTACCTAGAAAAATTAACATATATGCTAATAAAGGGTTTTGATAAGTCTTGTTTGATACTTGTTGGGGTTTTGATAGTTCTTGTTAAAAACTTGTTGGTCCCAAATAAAATAGATCGAAAACTTCGAATGGATTTGTTTTACGAAACTTAAAGAAAAATGCTTCAAAAATAACAAGAACAAAAAAAAATTCGACTAGAGGCCCCGGAAGTTCAGCAACCGCTTCTAACGCTTAGACTCCGTTGAACATCCCTAAGGATATCACTCGAATCCACTATAAAGCCCCCAAAACTGGACAAAGAATGTACAGTACAGAAACCCCAAGTTTCAACAGAAAATCCTAGACAGCTCGAACTCTCTTTCAGCCAACACTCACAAAGATTATATCTTACCACTACCTTTGCTCTCTACAACAATAGTAATCTCACTCAAAAATCACACATCGATCATCCAGAAAATGACGATTAACTACAAGAACAGAAAGAGAGCCAAAAAAACACGAAGAAGAGAGAAAGTCTTGCACCAAGCAGCAAACCCTATTGAATGTATCTCATATTTATATGAGATAATACCAAAAGTCAGATCCAACGGTTCTCAGCAATCCAAGTGTCAACCATCCACAAAAGGCGCATATATGTATTACATAAAACACATTTTTAACACATTCTAGAATCATCCAAAATTGGGCCAGACAAATGGACTTCCAAAAACAACTTGATTGGCCAAATAATTAATATTGGGCCTCAAAATGTAGCAACCCAAACTTTACAATCTTCACCTTTGCTTCATTTTGAAAAACTATATAATGGATTCAACTCTACCTTAGTTTACTTGCTCTTTATTCAACCTGTAATCAAAAATAGAAATTAGTCGGTTTCAAGATTCAATAACTTCAAAGAATCCTAAAATTTATTCAATGGCATTACCTTTGTTCCAAAGTTAGCAGGGTTCACTTTAGTAGGTATTTTAATAAGTTTTACATCACCCATTTCCACCACATCTCTAATGAAGTGAAACTTAACATCTATATGTTTACTTCTATCATGGAACATAAAATTTTTACTCAAGAATATAGCACTCTGATTATCAGAACAAAGCTCCACTTCATTTTCTATAAAGCCTAATTCATTTAATAGTCCTTTCAACCATAAACCTTCTTTTACAACTTCAGTAACTGAAATATATTCAGTTTCAGTAGATGATAAGACAACCAATTTCTATAACTGAGACTTCCAACTAATGCAAGTGTTATTTATCACATAAAAATATGCAGTTGTGGATTTTCTATTGTTTGAATCTCCAGCAAAATCAGAATCAACGTATTTTTTCAATTTAAGACCATTTCTATCAAATTTAAACATAAGTCCTAAATTCTGGGTTTCTTTTGTGTATCTGATTATATGTTTCATAGCTTCCCAATGTAGTTCACCAGGATTACTCATAAAGCTACTCAAGACACCTACAGTAAAAGCTATATCAGGTCTTGTACACACCATTACATACATAACAGAGCAT
Source organism: Osmanthus fragrans (assembly GCA_019395295.1). NCBI lineage: Eukaryota > Viridiplantae > Streptophyta > Magnoliopsida > Lamiales > Oleaceae > Osmanthus > Osmanthus fragrans. The sequence goes on from CM033343.1 coordinate 29,244,036, forward strand.
ACGTCATTGGCATAAGGTACATTTGACATCTTGTTAAATTCATCTTCAGTTTTAGGTGAGTGATCAACAAATAATTTCACACATGCAGATAAATGAAGACTGACAGGTTTAGATTCACGAAGTGAAAATCTTTTGACAACCTTTTCAATGTAAGACTTTTTGTCAAGAATAATTTTCCATTTACTCTATCCTTTTTTATTTTCATGCCTAATATTCTTCTAACAGGTCCTAGATCTTTCATTTCAAATTCAGATTTGAGTTTTTCCTTTAAAGAGTTAACAGTAACTTTATCATGACCAACCAGAAGCATATCATCAACATATAGGAGCAGATAGAAAAATTCAGAATTTCCAACACATTTAAAATAGAAACATGGATCATATTCAGACCTATTGAAGCCAAAACTTAGTATAAAAGAGTCAACTCTTCTATACCATTTCCTAGGGGCCTATTTCAAGCCATACAAGGATTTTTTTTTTTTCAAAAATCACACTAAGTTTTTGTTTTTCTTGCTTTCAAACCCTTTTGGTTGAGTCATATATATAGTTTCATCTAATGTACCACAAAGAAAGGCTATTTTCACATCAAGTTGTTCTAATTCTAGATCAAATAGTGCTACTAAAGCAAACAGAATTCTAATGGAAGTGTATTTTACAAAAGGTGAAAATATGTCAGTATAATTTATTCCATCTCTTTGTGTGAAACCCTTAGCTACTAGCCTTGCTTTATATCTTCTATTACCACCTTTTATATCACCTTCTTTGATTTTATAAACCCATTTTCAATAAACTAGTTTACAGTCAGCAGGTTTTTCCACAAGATCCCAAGTTTGATTTTTATATAAAGAATCTATTTCTTCTCGCATGGCTGCAAATCATCTTGCAGAATCTTTGCAAGATACAACCTCTTCATAAGAGGTTGGTTCAAAATATAAGATCTCAAGTTCAACTTATTCGGACACATAGTCTGCATACATAAATCTAGAGGGAGGTCTTATTTGTCTTTTCTCTCTATCCCTAGTAAGTTGATAGTCTTGTAGATTAGTGGCAGCTTCCAGAACTTGGTCATCTTCCAAGTTCTCATCAGTTATTATTTGAGGTTCTTCTTGAGGTTACTCCATCTCAATTTGAGTTTCATTATTCTATACATTAATTTCAACCTCAGTAGACACAAAGTCTACTTCAGTCAATTCCTCTCTATTTTTGTCACTAAGATAGGGAAAATATTCCTCATTAAAAGCGACAAATCTACTTGTAATAACCTTATAACCTCTAACTTCTTTTATCCATAGCCTATAGATTTTAACCTCTTCTCCATAACCAAGGAAAACGCCCTTTTTGAATGTGGGATCAATAATGGATTTAGTTTGGTGTGCATAATCTACACATTGAAAGGTTCTAAGGTAAGAGTAATTAGGCATAGTTCCAGTCCATATCTTCTCAAGTATCTGATAGTCTATGGAACTAGAAGGGCTTCTATTTATAAGGTAGCAAGTAGTCTTAACAGTTTTTCCTCAAAATATTTTTGGAAGACCAGAGTTGATTAACGTGCTTCTAGTTCTTTCAAGGACTATTCTTTTATTCTTTCAATAATTCCATTTTGTTGAGAAGTATAGACAACAGTTTCATGCCTCTTTATCCCATGATTACTACAAAATTGGTCAAATTCAGCATTGCAAAATTCTAGACCATTGTCAGTTCTCAATGTCTTTATCTTCTTATCAGTTTCATTTTCAACTAGTGTTTTCCAAATTTTAAAGGTCATGAAGGTATCAGATTTATTCTTTAATAGAAATATCCATACCTTCCTTGAGAAATTATCTATGATAATAAGATAGTATCTAAAAACTAGAAACTGTGGATACAGGTGCAGGTCTCCACAAATCACTGTGTATATAGTCAAGAACATTAAGTAGTTTGTGTATGCCTGTCTTAAATGGAAACCTATTCTGTTTTCCCAAGATACAATGTTCATAAAATGCTAACTTGTGAACATTGTCATTTTCAAATACTCATTCTTTTGAAAGAAGTTACAGTCCCTTCTCACCAAGGTGACCAAGTCTCATATGCCATAATTCTGACTTATCAGAGTGAGTCACTAAGCCCACAACATTATTGGAGGAGACACTTTTGGCACCTATCACATAGATCCCATTGATCTTAGGTGCAGCAATAATAAGCTTATGATTTTTGGGTATATTAGTAAAGCCATTTCTAATTTTAATTAGGTAATCTTCATCATCTAAAACACCTAATGAGGTTAGATTTATTTTTAAGGCATAGACATATCTAATACGTTTCAGAAGTATTATTTGATTATTCTCTAGCTTTAAAACAATATTACCTATGCCTTTCACTTCACAAGATTCATTATTTTCAAGCTTCACAGAACCTTCATTCATATTTGAAAAATCAGAGAACCACTTAAGGTTGGGGTTCACATGAAAGGAACAACCTAAGTCAAGGACCCAGTTTGGACTTGTTCTTTCATAAGAGGACACATAGACAGCACCAATGTTGACTTTTGCTCCTTTATGAGAAGCAACAATGGTAGAAGAACCATTACCATGGCTGGAACCATTCCTCTGGTCACTTGCCTTTTTAAAGCAATCTTTTATAAGATGATCAACTTTACCACAATAGTAACACTTTCTATTCTTGTCATTTCTGTTATAGGTCTTCTTAACCTTTCCCTTATTATTTTCTCATTTCTTCTTAGTTAAATTCTTAATATGATTGACCTAACTATAATTACTGACACCTTTAGACTGAGGCTTAGCATTAGATAGAGAAGTTTCAACATGAAAGGATTCTCTATATTCTGATCTTAATTCCAGTTCTTTATTCTTTAGAGAACTATGAATTATATCAACAGTTAAGTCATCCCTACCATACTCTTAAGGCATTTCTTATAGCTTTATATTTGTCACTAAGAGCATTAAGTAGACCAACTACTTTTTGATCACTTTAAGATCTCCTCACCATAGTTTATAAGATCATGGGTGATCTTATTAAACATGTCCATATTCTCTTCTAGATCAACACTAGGATCAAACTTATGATTAATGAATTGTTTCCACAGAAAACATTTATTTGGTAAGTACTTAGTCAAGTACTTTTTTTCTAAAGCATCCCACAACTCAACAGCAGTCTCTGTTTCACCTACCTTTCTAATTACAGAATAAAAAAGATGAAGGAACAGAGTACTTCAAGCCAGTTCATCTTGTTCAGTTTTCCTATCAGCAGTGATATTTTCTGGCCAAGATTCATCTGAAGTCTTAGCACACTTTAATTGTAACATAAGTGCTTTCATTTTCTGGCTCCAGACTGAAGTCTCCTTTGCCATCCCACATTTGAACATCAATTTTAGTGGTCATAGTGTGCAGAAGGTGTAATAACAATACTCAAGGATTTCAAGAAACAAGGAGTAAAAGAAAATATCACACAGATTTAAGAATATATTCAAGGGCTTAAGACAAAGAATAGAATAAGAGTTATACAAAAAATATATATGTACTCAGATATGTTTATACTCAATAAACAAAGTGGATTCAAAAAACATGCAAATTACAATTAATATGCATACAATTCGAAATGTACAACATGAAGCAAAAAGATATGAATAGCAACACACAGTTTCAAGAATCACTATATTGCAGTTTATACAGATATAGGACTAACCGGAAGAATTCAGAAACAACAATAGATGTCACAAAAGTACCAAAGGACCATATTGTAAGTGAGAATAAGAAAAAAATAGATCGAGTGATTTGTTGAAAAAATAGTGTAGATCTTTACAGATCTACAATTTTACAAAATTTTCAAGGAAAAAAAAAAGATCATCATGAGAAAAAAAATTCAAGAGGACGAAAAACAAAAGATTTAATAGGCTCTGATATCACCGTTGGTCCCAAATAAAATAGATCAAAACTTCAAATGAATTTGTTTAGGGATGATAATGGGGCGAGTTCGGGGCAAGGCACCCTAACCCGCCTTAAACAGGACGGGGCGAGAGTTTGCATTGTTTACTTCCCCGTTTATTTTTATTAATTATTGTTTTTACATTTTAAAATTTTTGAGTTATGCTATTATTAGAAAATAAAATACAAATTCAAAATTTCGAATTATGTTATTATTCAAAGTTCAATCCTTAACCCAAAATCTAAAGCTTATTCTATATATTTTAAATTTTTTTCGATCAAAATATTATAAACTGGCTTTGAATATATAATTTAATTATAATAAAAAGATTGGATGATGGAATTTATAAATTATATAAAATAATAGTTAGTTAGGTAAAATTTTAAATTAACAATTGTATAATATAATTGTTGGAGTAGAAACATGATATAAAATTGTAAATGCATTCAACAATATTTTAAAACTAACAATTTATCAAAATTCTAGTTAAAAATGCCCCGTCCCGTCCCGCCCCGTCCTATCCTACCAACCGGTCGGGACGAGTTTTTTTTGCCACATTCGGGGTGGGGCAGGTTTTTTTGCCATCATTAGATTTGTTTTACAAAACTTAAAGAAAAATGCTTCAAAAATAACAAGAACACAAAATTATAAAGCCCCCAAAACTGGGCAAAGAATGTATAGTACATAAACACTAAGTTTCAACAGAAAACCCTAGACGGTTCAAACTCTCTTTCAGCCAACACTTACAAAGATTATATGTTGCCAAACCTTTACACTCTACAACAACAGTAATCTCACTCAGAAATCACACATCGATCATCCAGAAAATGACGATTAACTACAAGAACAGAAAGAGAGCCAAAAAAACACGAAGAAGAGAGAAAGTCTCGCACCAAGCAGCAAACCCTAATGAATGTATCTCATATTTATATGAGATAATACCACAAGTTATATCCAACGGTTCTCAGCAGTCCAGGTGTCAACCATCCACAAAAGGCGCATATATGTATTACATAAAACACATTTTTAACACATTCCAGAATCATCCAAAATTGGGCCAACGAATGGACTTCCAAAAACAACTTGCTGGGCCAAGTAATTAATATTGGGCCTCAAAATGTAGCAACCCAAACTTCACAATACTCTTAAGTAGCAAGTTGGAAATGTTAAGATTCTATCTTTAGATTTTATGTTTTTCAAATATGATAATACTTTTAGTTGTCATTTTATAACTCAATGATAAGTGTATTTTTGTACACTTATTTAATACTTAAACAAGTTTATTATTGATTAAAATGAGCGAATTTCTACTGATAATTATGTAATTATTGTTTTTGTAGGTAAAAAATACTCAAAGAAAGAGAACAAGCAAAATGAGGAGAAATGAACTAAAAACGTACAAAATTGTGAAGTTGGGGACCAAGTAAACAAGCCAAAAAGTTGGAGGACATGAGATGAAATTTATGGAAGCAAAATTGAAATGAAAGTCAAAATTTGATGACCAAAATGTACAAGTTCAAATTTGAGGGACTTGACATGCAATTATTTAAGGGACTAAGTTGCAAATAACACAAAACCTGTTTTCCCCTGCTGGACAGAGACCCAGTGGTGCTGCTGCGCCGTTGTTAACGAAAAAATAAATTCGGGGACCATGTTGTCACTTTCCAAAACTCAGGGGGCTTGAGTTGCAATTTGTGAATTTAAAACCTTAAATTGGGGCTTCTGCTGGTGCTCTGTTTCCTTCTCTCTCTTTTTTTTTTTTTTTTTTTTTCTTTCTTTCTCCTTTCATTTTCTTTCCTTTTCCTTTTGTTTTTGCTTGGATATTTTGGAGCACAATCAAGAGCACAATGAGACATTAAGGTGGAGAAATAGTTGGAGAAAATCAAATCAAAGTCAAACTCAAAATAAGATTTTATCTATAACTTTACATTTTCATAATTATTTTGCCATATTTGTAATGGATTGTATAAAATATTCTCTTTTCCATCATTTGTATAAAATGGGCTAATTATTTGTATTGAGATTTATGGTATTAGTTTAACCTAGCCTTGATTAATTTCTATATTTGCTCTTTAATGTTAAAGTTATTTATTTCAATGTGTTTCTATTATTGTGATTATCGCATTATCATTTATTTGGTCAATGAATGATTGTGTTTAGTGAATTGTACATCATTCGATAGAAGATTGTTCATTTAGACCAAATAGTAGAAATCCTAGATTTGTGTAGTGGATAGAGATATATCATTAGCCCTAAATGACCCAATAAGTTATTTTCACAAAACTTTAATGCGGTTATTTGGTTTTAATCGATATAGAGATATAGTAGGTTAAACCAATCAATTATGGTTAATTTCTCTTAAGAGAGGTAATTAGCTAAAATTAAAAAATCGGGTCCAACATCGGAAATGAGTAATTTGTTAATTGATTTGTAGAGAAATTAATTAAGCGACGGTTAAACGAAACCATGAATCCTAACTATGTTTTCTTCTAAAATTTTCAAGTGTTTTTTTCTTAGTTTGTAGATTTTTAGTTAATCTTTTCTTATTTTCCAAAATCATAATCTTAATTGTGTGTGTTTCTTTTTATTGTTAGAATTAAGTTAATTAAAGTTACGTAATCGAAAGTATATATTCCTCGAGGGATGGACAATTCAAACTTTAAAAATTCACTTTATTACTTGAACGCAACCCGTGCACTTGCGGTTTATAATTTTAGCGAACACTCAACTTACAGAGAGCTTTGCAATCTCAGTAAATGTACACAACAGAATAAAGCTTAAAACGATACAGATTCTTTATTCTAATAATATGTACATAAAAGAGAAAGTGGAAGGTTAAGCAATTACATTCTGTCCGGAATTTGTATCTGTTTCATCTTCACATTCCATGAGAGTTTGGACCACAGCAGCCATAGTAGGCCGCTTGTTTTGGTCTTCCTCTACACAAGAAAGGCCTAATTGAATCAGTGTTGCTGCCTGTTTTCTGCTATAGTTCCCTTCCAATCTTGAATCCACTATGCTCTCTACCCAAGAGGAGTTTCCACCCTCAGATTTTTCCTTCACTGTCCTGCCAAGACTTTTTAGAGGAATTTTGTGATTGTCAGCATCATCTACCACCCAATTTGAGAGTTTAATTCCCTTTACCATCTCGAGTATTACAACACCATATCCATAAACGTCGACTTTTGCAGTGATTGGCTGGTTCAGTGCCCACTCTGGAGCCATATAGCCTTTCGTCCCTCGAATTCTTGAAATTTTTGAACCAGGGCTATCTCTCCGAGACAGCGTTGCTAGTCCAAAATCTGCAATCTTGGGTTGAAATTCACTGTCTAGAAGAATATTTTCTGGCTTCACATCACAATGGATAACCCATTCTAGACATTCATGGTGGAGGTAGGCTAAACCTTTGGCTGTACCTAATGCCACAGCAAATCTTTGTTTCCATCCCAGAAAATTTGAGTTGAAAAGATGTTTGTCAAGCGACATGTTGTCGACGTATTCATAAACTAAGAGTCGGTGTCTACCTTCTGAACAAAATCCCCACATTCTCACAAGATTCATGTGATTGATCTTTCCTATGGTTCTCATCTCCGCCCAGAACTCGTCTTCTCCTTGAACCACATCTCCCAGTCTCTTCACGGCCACCACCCTTTCATCTGCCAAAACACCCTTATAAACAGCGCCGGAGCCTCCTCGGCCTAGCTCTTCCCTGAAGTTATTGGTTGCCTTCTTCAATTCAGCGTAGTTAAACCTCCTGAACTGATTTGATATCATGCGATATCCAGCTTCAACCGAAGCTGGAACACCATGTTTTGTGAATAGAAACCACCAGCCTAATACAAAAAATAGGAGTTCAATTACTCCAAGGGCCAAGCAAAATGAGTAGATATACCCCCATCTCATTGTTTTTCTGGCGATGTTGTACATAGAAGGAGAACCTACAGGAATTTTTGCTTCCGGAGATTCACACATAGTGCTGGAATCATGATAAATTGATGGTTTTGATACTTGCAGACTCCTGGGAAGTTTAATATATACACTTCCAGGAAAATCTGGGGATGCAAAACCATTAAATAGATCACTTTTTGCATAGCAATGTCCATTTCCCCAGGTCCTGTAGGTAAATCCCTTGCAACCGGAATCATTTCTACAAAGTTCCCGGCAATCTTCCAGCGTAAAATTTGGCTTGTAATACAGATCCGACCCAAAGTAATCAAACTGAGAAAGCTCCAAGAATTTTACTTCTGAATTCAAGAGGGTTTGGTTGAATATAGGGTTACAGCCAGCATTCCAGTCGCTTGGATCATTTGCTGCATACCCTGGGGTACATCTACACTTGGGTTTCGGTGTATAAACACATATCCCGTTACTTCCACATGCGCCATGTACTTGACAAGGTTGTGAAATTGCTTGCCATGTAATCATCCATAGCCCTGTTGAATTAATCAAACTATAGATTCTAAGATTCCCATCAGAGTCTATAGTTAACCTTCTTTTTGTCCTAGATCCCATATCAGAAGCATTGGCTTGATAATGATCACTTGAAAAAAGCACGCCCATATCATCTAAAAATGCAAATCTGCTACCATTATAGTTGGTTCTTCCACTTGTATAGACGTCAGAATAAGGATTTGGCCAGTAGCGGCTAGATATTTGTGGGCTATCAGATATCAACGATAAAACATTGTCACTACCAAAATAAAAATTGAAGTAACCTGATTCCAAGCTTCCTTTTCTTAAGGATGATATCAATCTTTTGTCCTTTGTCAACAATTGAGAAGGTAAAAGAGTGTCAGTAGGAAAATCAAAACTTTGCCAGAGATTATCACCTTGTCGATTCTTCAAAACGAGGTTGCCCGTATTTAGAAGCTCAGCTGCAGCAACATCAGTATTGGTTGTATTTGTCTGCCATTTGATCCTGCCATCAACATCTGTCAAGACCATGGTTCCATCTCCCCTTATAGATACTCTTGAGCCCTGGCCGTTGACTGGCATGTCCCGGTCGGCTGTCCAAACAACAGTTTTGTCTTTGGAATTGGTGAACCAAATTGCAAACCAATAAGCGTTGCTTCCCATCCCATAGAAGCCACAGGTAAATGTATTATCTAGTGAGGTGATGAAATCATCGCCTTTGACAGATATAGAATCCCCCCTTCTCAAATGAAGCATAGACTTTGAATTTGCAGAAGGAGAAAAGGACAAAACGATTAGTAAGAAGAGGAGAATGCAGAGATTGTTGTCTTTGGTAGCTATCCTGTTGTTAAAGAAGGAAATCTTACAAAGAAATTTGAGAGTTTGGCTTCTCATTTTGGAACGAATTATGCTTATAGCAAGAAAATGGAATGTTTAAGCATTGCATTAAACTTTATAGATAAGAATGAGTGAAATATCAGAACTCAGAAGGGTATTTATTAGAAAAGTTTTAGGATATGGACAAAGAGCGAATTTCCAGGTTTATTAATGCAAATATCACAAGCCAAGTTTGTTTAGATAACAAAAATTCCACATAACATTGAAAATTCTCAACGTCATTACTCTAATTTTAAATTGTAATATGTGTAAAAATCTAGGAATTTGCCATCTGTACATTCAAAGTGTACATTAATGTTGACATTGTGTGAGGCGTAGAAATCTGTGTCATTGATTGATTTAAGTGTTGTTGAAATTAATGGCAAAAATGTGTGTCACCTCACACACGATCAAAAAAAAATATCAAAGTGGATGTAACTGTAGCCAGACTGAAAATTTTAAAACTCAAAATTAGCTGTAGTTATCTTGTTAAACATGACATTTCTGTACACTTGAAATGTCGTTCTAGACATTTATGTGTCATGCGAAAATAGCATTAATTCTGATTTGACATCTTGACATTTACAATAAATGGAATAGGTTATGTGTCAAAATTTTATACGCCAATAATTTTTTTGCAAAAATATCCATTTTTTTACTTGTGTGGAATCATAAATTGTTGACAATGGTGTTTTGGTCTAAATAATGCCAAAATGGACATTGTTGCAAGAATATTTGAAAATGACCATTTTTGCAAGTGACTAGCTAAAAGTGGACATTTTGTGAAATTACTTCTTAAAATATTTGTAATGACCGAAAGAACAAAACATCATTCGACTTAAAAAGATATAGCAATTGGATTAACTTCCAATATGAGTAGGGCCTTACAATAATGAATATACAGTATACTATGTAGATTGACTTTCACATGAGCAAACTCCAAAAAGCTATTCAATTATTTAAGATTAATATAGAGCAAGTATAAATAGAAAAAAAAAATTGTTGTAATATGAGGATAAATATATAGCACAATATAAAGTAAAAATTACAAACGTACAAGAGCAACAAAAAAAAAAAAAAAAAAAAAAAAAAAAAAAAATTGGAAGAGGAAATGAATTCACTAAAATATGGAGGAATAATACAAAAATTTTGTGTTCATAAATTTGTCTAACTTGTCTATCACAATGAAGAGCTAACTATATTATATGGAACATTTCAAATTCTAGAAATAGAGTTATAGATGAAAAATGTTGCTGAAAATGCATCAAAAATGCGAAAACAAGCCTAGTTAGATATACATAGGCCACATGAGTGCCAAGCAACATGACGGTTCATTGTAAAGAATTTGACGCCACCGTTCGAGCGGAAGGCTAGCGTAAAAACTTCAAAAATTTCTCCCTAATCTATCTCTTGATTTCTTCAAATCCAACATAAATTTTAAACTCTCAATTAAACTTTCAGAATGAATTTCAACTAGAATTGCCAAGTAGACTTTGAATAGGATTCCCGAATAGGAATCCCAAATAGCATTCAAAATATAATTCAGGTCACACCCTAATTCTAACAAATTCTACCTTGACACGAATTTCGCTGCAATGAACAAAACTTCAAAAATTCTCCACTTAGAAACAAATTACATTGCAAGGAATAAGACTTAACTCTTCAACAAAAATACCAAATAAAATTTCCATCTAAATTTGCAATTGGAAGAAATCTCCACCTCTACCTCAAAAACCAATTAGGGTAAACTCAAGCACTACTCAGCGGGATTACCTTGTACATCAAAGTTGCTCGAATTATCCTCACAAACAACAAAAATCACAAATGATTTAATGATCACCAAATAAGGCAACAATAAGCTCTTTAACAGAATCAGCACAATTAACTACTTCAATAGAAGGTTTTTGGCTAGAATTAATACCTTCAACCATTCAAAGTAGAAGCAACTAAATCAGCATCCATAAGTATGTGGAGTCGTAATATTTCTATTGGGTCTGTCTCTAGGAATTATCCATAATTTCTAAACTTGACTTAAATGTATTCTTCAATAAAAACCTCAAACTAAACTCCGATGGTGCTGAATCAAACTCAAAAATCTACTTGAGTGCATAAATTTTGTTGATCGATCTTCAAAGATTCTGTAGAACCATGTAAGACATATATTTGAGACATTCTGTCATTTCATCACAATATGGGCACATTTAATAGAGTGATGCTACATGTATACTTCTTGTGTACATAATGTATTACACCCCCTCACATGGAAGAGTCCCCGCATATATTTTATTGTATGCGGGTCATCCTCCATGTGAGGGGTGCAATCATTATGTATACAAGAAGTGTACAAGTATACTAATTCCCTTTACTAACTTTCAGGACTCCACCTTCACCGATGTCTTTGTATCTTTTAAGTCAATAGTATTCAAGGAGATAAGATTTCTCTTTAAATCTGGAATATGTTTCACAGCATCAAGTGTTTTGACAATCTCGTCAACCATCTTAATTCTGACCCTTCCAATGTCAGCTATCCTATAAGATGTATTATTACACATTACCACAACACCTTTCGAAACTGTTTCATATGTAGAAAACAAATCCGGGTTGGCGACGCATATGAAAAGTGCAACTGTATCAAGAATTCAATCATCATCAATTTTGGAGTCATAGTCAGAAATAATAAAAAATTCTCCATCTTCGTGAGAATCTTCAGCAATACTGACTTCACTTGAAGTGTCTGGTTGTTCTTCCTTCTAATTAGTTGTAGCCAATTTTTCCTTATCTTGCAATATATAACAATCATTTATCATGTGCCCCTTCTTCTTGCAATAATTAAAATTTTATTATTGAAGTTAGATCTTAATTTGCCCCCCTCACATAATCACCATTAATAACAAGGTCATCTCTATGAGTTTCAGATCTGACAAGATGATTCATCTTCTTCTTTGAAAATAGAGTATCATAGACTTCTTTAATAGTGAAATTATCACGACTGTATAAGATCGTATCTCTAAAAGACATATATGAGTGGACAACAAATACAAAAAATCAACACAAATACTCGTCATCATATTTAACCTCCAAGGTTTTCAAATCAACGACGATTTTCTTAAAAATAGGTAGATGATATTCAAGGGATGTACTTCATGGTTGACATCACAGAAGATTGAGATGAGATCTTGACTTGATCGAACCTCGCTCTGATACCAATTGTTAACAATCTAATCGAAAGGTACACACTTTGATACTAGTTTGTTGTAATATGAGGATAAATCTATGACATAATATGAAGTAAATATCACAAAAGCACAAAAAGAAAAGATAATCGACAGAAGAAATGAGAATTCACTAAAATATAAAGAAAGAATACAAAGATTTTATGTTTACAGTTTTGTCTAATTTGTTTAAATCACATTGAAGAGCTAACTATATATAGGGAACGTTTTAAACCCTAGAAATAAAGTTATAGATAAAAAAAGAATACTGAAAACGCGTCAAAAATGCGAAACGGGCCGGGGCCAGATACATGGGCCACTAAGCATTAGTCCAGCACCTCAAGTGCCAAGCGGGCGGTAGCTCGCCCACTGTAAAGAATTTGGCATCGCTGCTCGAATGGAATGCTGATGGCTAGCTAGCGAAAAAGTGACAAAAAATTCTTCTTGATCCATATCTTAACTTCTTCAAGTTCAACACAAATGTCAAACTTCCAATTGAACCCCCAAATTGAATTTCAATTAGAATTGCCGAATAAACTTCAAATAGAATTTCAAAATAGCATTCCAAATAGAATTCGGATCACGCCCTAATTCTAACAAAAATATTGGACTAAAATTCAAGTGAACAATATAGCCACACATGTAATCAAGTTAACATTATTAGTTTTAATAAACCTAGCTTCCACTTGACAAACAAAAAAAAATTCGATTGAGTGATTTTGAATATTCTACTAATTCTAAACTAAAAAAAATTGATTAAAAGTGTTGTGCAATTGACAATCTTGGTTTTTGAATTTTTCTTCTTAGAATTAACACGATGAGGAAAAGTATTAGGACTCGCGATTTCATCTAAGTTATCCCCTTTAATCTTGCTTCTTAAGTTCAATTTCAAAGTTTGTATTCGGTCAAATTTACTAATTTAATTAATTTTTGTATTTCAAGTTTAAATCAATCATATTTAATTAAGTCAACTCGTCATACTCTATGTTATTATTACTTGGGAATTCAATTAAGGATTGTAATAACACTAAAATTTTATCTCCTCCTTCCACCTAATTGTCGAAATTTACTACATGCTCTAAATAAATAACTTACATGTCGGTTCGTTACGCTTCACAAATCATGAATTAGTGATTAAATAAACATTTAACTTTACGTAATTGGCAAAAATTCCAGACTTAAATATAAAGATGAAATTTTGAAATTCCCAGAAAAATAATACTTCGTGGAAGAATGCAGGCAAATAATGACGACCCCCCCCCCCCCCCCGGCCCACACAAAAAAAGGTCTTTTATAGGATTATAATTAAAAATACTAATCACGAGAATCAAGAGTGCCCTAGAAAATATTAGGGTCCGTTTGATAAAAATATAAAATTTAAATTAAAAAATAAATAAATTCTAGGGAATTAATTGTCTAAAATTTATTTTACTAGGAATTGTAATTAAAAGTATTTGAATGGTATAATTTTCCACTTGAAAAATATAATATTTTTGCTGTCCGTTTGACTTTTTTTTCATGAAAATTGTCAATTAAATGAATAAATTTTCTTACCATTGGGGATAAAATTTGTTTATATTGCCAAAAAAATAATAATAATTTAAAAAATAATTTGAAAATTTTTTGGTGTTCGTTTGACTTTGTTTTACATGAAATTTGTCAATTAAATGGATAAATTCATCTTAGAATTTATTTCTATTGCTAAATTTATTTATTTATTTATTTTTAAAAAGTGAAATTTCAATTCCCACCAAAGTGGTGGGAAAAGGAATTCCTTGAAATCAAAGAAAATCTCAAAAATTGAAAAACATTTTTCATGGTAAATTTGATCAATCAAATAAGGCAAAGTGAAAGTTGGAATTCAAATTCGAATTTTCAGGAAAAATAACGTGCAATCAAACATGCCCTTATTATGCAGTAATATAATAATATAGTATTACTATTAATATTCTATGAAAGGCGTAGTGGTCTAATATCCTGGGAGGGGTTTCAAATGACCAAAAATGCTATAGTGCCAACTTGGATGATCACCCGGATAACCATCCTCTCACATGGGTATGTGGGTCCCATGAAAATAAAATAATATTTTTCCTCAATATGTGTAGGGGTGATCATCCGAATGGTCATCCAAGTGGACAGTATAGCATGATTCTTCAGATGACATCATGACAAAATTTGAGCATGAAAAGTAACTATTGAAAACGGGCACAACAAAAACTAGTTTAATATTATGTAAAGAATTTGTAAAAGGCAAAGTGGTGCAAGTCTTTTGTGGAACCTAATTATTATCGCTACGTGACAGCAACGATAAATGATTATGTAGTCTTATATTAAGATGAATTTCTATAAATTTTGCATAATTTTTTATATATTTATTTCCATAATATGATTTAATTATTAAAATAATCCGTGCTTGCAGAGTTTTCCTAAAATTTGAATCCATGTTTGATTCGAATTAAAATCTGATTTTAATTCAAGTGAAAGTCAAATAATCAATATTAATCACATCTTTCATATGATTCACAATTTTTCAACCACACATTTCAAAAATTTCTATCATAATTTATTAAAAAATTTAATTTTAATCTCCCACCAAATACCCTATGGATTTCTAATTTTCCACAAGAAGATGCAAAATGGCTCGTGATAATGATTCATCAAGGGTCTGATCGTCAACGGCGATCAAGTCAAGGGACCATTGCATGTTGCAACTAGGGACCACAAAACAACTCGTGGTAATGATTCATCCAGGGTCCGATCAAGTCAAGGGACCATTGCAAGTTGCAACTAGGGACCGCAAAACAACTCGGGGTAATGATTCATCAAGGGTCCGATCATCAACGGCGGTCAACTCAAGGCACCATTGCAAGTTGCAACTACAAGGGGTCCCACGATCAATGTCTACATTAACTAGTGCATTAAAATGGTTAAAAAAAGAGGCTCGTGGAACAACTTGGAGAAGCAAAGTGAAGAAGATTGCTCTAGCTACCACCGTTTATTATATTTGGATGACTAGAAATAGAGTTATTTTTTAGCACATAGTTCAACATGTTGACAATGTTGTTATAAGGATTAAAACACACATATACAAAGCCATGTTTACTTTGTATCCGTATGTTTTAATTCACTATGAGACTCTAGCTTGTTGCTAAATATTGTCATGTATCTTTTCTTTTGTTTGCTCGGGTATGCCCGTAGTAGTTGTTGCTTCTCACTTGTCTTTCATTGCACAGGCTGCCTGTTGTAGTGTCCTTTTGTTCAGGTTTTTTGACTGCTCGGGTATGCCCATAGTATTTATACATTGTACATAATTTTGATCTATATATTCACATTTACCGATAAAAAAAAAAAGTACGTTGTTATCGTTTAATGGTGGAAGTTCTTTCTAGAGCAAGTTGCGCACGTCATTCACACACCACCAAAATTCTTAACTTGTTAGAATATCCTTCACTTGAAAACAATACCTGCATCATAAATATCTTCATCCACCACCTTCAGAAATCAATTCAAACATCATAAATATTTTCATTCACCATCCATTTTTAAATAATAATTTTATTAGTCTCCCTATAAATGGATCGAATATAGATCGAATTTGTTCAAATTCGATTCGATCCTTTAAGAATAATTATTTGACTGATCCGATAATTTAATTGATATTTGATTGTTATATTCATATTCGATTTGATATGTTATCGGATATTTAATCCGATAACCTGATCCGAAATTGAAAAAATTAAAAAACATAAAAACTTTATAGTAGTGAACTTCTAAATCCTATAATTAAAAATGCCCATTTATCTTTTTATCCAATTCTTGGCCCCACCAATTTATAGATTGTAAATTGAAAAAAATTCATAAGTAAGAATATAAATATGAACAATTTCAATAATAAGAAAATAAATTTCAAACTTCAAAAATTAGATTTTTATTAATTTTTATTCATTTAATTATATATTTAATTAATTATATATAGAGAGGTCACAGATATATACAATTTGATCACAAATTCATTTATTGGTCACATATTATTAAATTAAGGAGAATTTTCAAAAATATCACTTTTTTTGAAAATGCACAAAAAGAACTCATTGGCATTAGATTTGTTAAAAAAATATCAGTTTTTGGTGTAAAATGTCTGAATTACCCTTTGGCTCACCTTTATAGGAGCATTTAATGCTCATTAATGATTGCTTTCAATGTCATTAATGCTATGATGTGATGATTTATTTTTTATATTATAAACATTGGATATATATGTATATTATATTGTCAAATATGATTTTTGTTAAATAAAAAAAAAACAAAAGAAGTTGAAATGTTAACATAAACAAATATTTTTCAACCATTAACAAACCCTTACTTTTTATTCATCTTCTTCTTTCCTTAATCTAGAAGATATTACTATTAAATTCTCCATCCATTTTGAGAGATTAGTTATTACAAATTGTCTATATTTTTATCTAATAACTCACTCTTTTTTAAATGTTAAATACAACATGATCATATTTATTTGAAATTTTTTAAACTACTACTAACGATGATGTATTTGATTATTGAATAATTTTTGAAGAGAAAAAATACGAATATCCTTTAGGCAAAAGTGAAAATTTTCATATTTAATGAAATATTAAATTATTTATTTTTGGGAAGATGTTATGATGTTGTAATTGATAATTAATTATGACCATTAATGTTTCCAACAATTTTTTCCAAGGTATCAAATACATGTTTTCAAACTTTCCTACAGTTCCAACAGTTCAACTGTCGAACTCAACATTTCAAATCCGTCGAGTTAGACATTTGAACTGTCGAACTCGATATTTTGAAATTGTCGGGATAGACAATTTAACTGTTAACACCCTTAATTTCATCTTTTGCTATTGCATGGATTTAAATATTCGAAAGTGCTACTTCCATGCTATTACATATCGACATATTGATTGTCTAGAATTCTTATCGTTGCAATCCCAATTTTTCAAGTATGAACAATCATTTGAGATCCTTATACTTTTGTTTTCATTATCATTTTCAGACATTAGTGCTTCTAGCGTTCGCAAGCAAAGTATGAATCCATATGTTCAACTGTCAATCCCGGGAGATGGTTGGTGGCATTCTCGATAGATGGTTGCAAAGTAAAAAACTTCACTTCTACGAAAATACGATACGTTATTATTTTCAGGCATAAAATATCGTTATCATTCCATTATAGTTTTCAGACAGGAGAAGACATGTTTAAGTTCACAAACAAAATACGGATCCATAAACAAAATATTGCATAACATCCCAACAGTTCATCGATCGTTCTCGACAGATAGTTTTTGTTATTCTCGACAGTTGATCCGGATTCCATCTCAACCACAACCGCGATCCTCACCAAAAACACCACCACCACTACAGCACCGGCACTCATGCCGACCAAAATCGACACCACAATCACCACTACAACCTTGCCGCCACAATAGCATCATTACCACTAACAAAACACACCCCAAAATTACTTTACAACCACTACAAAATCAAATTCATGGTTGAAGGTCACCCCAAAATCATGGCCCAAATAAACGGGATTGGGGAGAGAGAGAGAGAGAGAGAGAGAGAGAGAGAGAGATAGATAGATAGAAGAGTGAGACGGGATTGAAAAAATAATCACCTGCACCATCAACTATTGTCACTGTGAGTTCGCGGTGGTTTCCGGCAATGGGTGGCGATCGGAGGTGTTGAAAGAGTGAGGAGAGAATATGAAGTAAAAATGAAAATTTTAGGATTTGAAATTTGAAGTTAATAAGATGAGTACCATGACATTTCACAATTTTTGTGCAATTTTTTATCTAGTCAAATCACATTTAATGAATGACATGTAAGATATTTAAATTTATCAATTTTTGTTCAATTTTTTATCTAGTCAAATCACATTTAATGAAAGACATGTAAGGTATTTAAATTTATAAATAAGGGCAAAAATGTAAAAAAATGTACACAAATGACAATGTTGCAAACACTTGAAAAAAGTGACATTTTTGTAAATACAAATGCAAAAAATGACATCTAGTGTAATTTTTTCTTAAATTAATTAGTCACAAATCAAATATTTTATAGATCACAGTTTATTTTCGATGTCACAAATCAAACATTTTATAGGTTACAATTTATTTTCGAGGTCGCAAATCAAAATTTTAATGTCACAAATTATTTCACGATTACGATTCACAGATTTCGTACGTCACAATTTGTTCATCGGTCACAAATCACAGTTATTATAAGTCACAACTTATTATACAGTCACAAATTATCAGATTATTGGTTACATATTAATAATTTCTTCGGTCACATATTATTTCTTAGTCACAAATTATTCAAATCATTGGTCACATATTAATCAATTTAGTGGTCACGGTCAATCAAATAGTCTGTGATCACTGTCCGACAACCGTCTCCATCATATTACACCACCACGACCAACCAAAAAAATTCCAAACCTACCACCACTGCCGCACCCACCACACCACTGCAACACAGCACGCGCACTTCCACGGCACCAACGAAGCTGTCACTTGATCCACAAATCGTAAACCCGCCACCATCTTCATTCACGTTGCCGCCACCAAATCCACCACAATCTCCGTCGCTGCCCAACAACACATTCATTACCACACGACCACAACGACCGCCCCATCACCATTAGTAACCACAGCAACCACCACCACCACCATGCCACCACCACAATTCGTCGCCACAGTGACCACCACCATCACCATCAGTCACCCACTGCAACCATCAACCTCCCCCACACAAAATAGGGATTAAACGACCACCACCACCTCACCCCCACAGCCACCAAACAAAACGAGATCCAAAGAATTGCATACTAGATCTGTAGGTTGTCTTCGATTTACTGGTGCCCGAAAAAGATCAGAACTACCCACCGGTGGAGAGAATGGATACCAAATCTATGGGCCATTTTCAATTCATCGGTGCCCAAAAACGACCGGGATTCAGGGTGACGCCGCTGCGGTGGTGGCATTTTCAGCATCGCGACGTGCTGTCGACATCGTGAGTAGCATGGTGTCGACGATGATGTGCGAGAAAGATAGTGTGCGAGCGAGAAAGAGGAGAGACGTGAGAGATGGAGAGAAAATTGGGGTTTATGAATAGGGTTTTGTATATTTAAATTTTATATATATATTAATTAATTAATAGAATATCTGATTTTTGAATTGTCAAACTTCCCACCTGATTTTAAAATGTTGAATTCTTAAAGTAGGGTGGGGTTTAATTTCCACTTGTAAATTTTATGATATTCTAGTCAGTATTCGATGTGGAAAGTGAGAACTTAAGAATAATGAAAGTAATTCTGGGAAATGAAAAGTTTGGAATAATGAAAGCAACTACAATTGTTGGCTCCTTTGGTTGTTTAATTTATAAGTTTAATTAATTTTTATTTTTATATTATTTTAATTAATGAAAAATTAAATCTTTTCAAATATTTCAATTAACAATATTATACTATTATCTAATATTATTTATTATTTGAAAATTATGTGTAAAGTATAATACAGTTTTCAAAATGGAAAAAATTGTGTAATAAATTATGCGATAATATATAAAAAAATATATTATATTATTATAATAAAATCGGATCGGGTTGTTGTCAGATCGGATTGATCAATATTCATACTTGTTTCATTTAGTTAACTGATTATCGGATTCGGGTTTTGATTGAATTATCGAACTGAGATCCTAAATCCATCCACATTAATTTCATCGGATTCTGATCGAATTCGGATCAAAATCTAATTCATTGACAACCCTACTTCCAACTCAATTATTCAATCTTGATATATTTAACGTCCTTATGCATTTGCAAACACGTCAAATTTGGATATTTCAAGTCTTAATTTGACCGTCTTGCACTCTAGATAATGCTTAAAAATAAGTTACAAGAGACTTCTTATTTTAATTTTTTTAAAATGGAGAGTGAGGTTGACTCTTAAATGTACAATGATTGTATTTAATAAATCACAATTTTTTAATACTCTACTTCATAAATTATTCAAATCACATTTAAATTAATTGGCCATTGACATATAAAATTTTTATGTTAAATTAAAATATGAGGAGAAATCAACAAATATTATTCATTGATTCACTAAGATTACTTGGTAATTGGAAGAATTGAGAAACTCTCACATTTTTATTAATAAACAACCAAATAATAATGAATCCTAATTCTAGAATTTAAAGGGAAACAAAATTTCCAACTTACTATACTTAACATAAACAATTTCTTGAAATAATAATAATAATAATAAGCTTCTAAACAAATCGCCTATTAAACTCAACAAGAGAATAAATGGTTATCAACACAAAACGTCTCTATCCATGAAGTTTATTGTGCAAAACGTTCTAACGTCGCATTTTTTTATTTTTTTTTTTGCATTTTCACTCTTATTTATACATTTCATTACGAAAATTATCATTTTCATCCAATTTTTAAATAAAAGTCATGAAATGATGAATATAACATCCTATTTAAATAAAATAAAAATAAAGAACTAATTACAAATATAGTCCCAATTTTTTTTAAAAAAGGTACGAGTCCAAATAAATTAATAAAATAAAAATAAAATAAAAAAATATCAACTTCCTCGACCACTGCTCATGCCAGAACCCCAGAGATTACACTAGCGGCCCCTTAACAAGGTGATTGATATGGTCATTTTTGGATCAACCCCGAACAACAATGTCCGAGGTTGTTTCCAATCATCTTAGGAGTTTTTCCAAGATATCCTCATCGGGCTATATTGTCGTACGTGATGATTCCACATCACCTTGAATTTTTATTTATATCTCATTCTCTATCTTAAAAGATAGTCTATTAGGACTATACTTCCATCTTTAAACTTATTCAATTTCGATAAGATTGAATCCTACTAGATCTCTTTTGTCTTATTCTAATAGAACTCTAACACATCATACAACTCTTAAAAGGATAAGGTACTTGATAATCTAATCCTACTAGAAGTATACTACCTATTCTATAAATACATGACAATAATTCATTATTCAAGTACGATTTTACATACAATTTATAGTATTACGCTAATATTTTTTCCCCTCACTAACTTAAACATCGGAGGGGCGACGAGGTGCTTTGTTTCAGGTATCGAAGATTTCGTTCGTGGTCATTCTCAATCGTCAAGCTCGAGAATCAACGTGTGACAATTTTTGGTAACATCATTGGCGCCGTTTGTGGGAAACGGTACATTAACCACGTTCTCATCACATCAAAAAGGTCACCTGAAAATATGGTTTTCTGGGCAGTTTCTCTACCTTAAGAGCAAAGCTAGAATGATGATTTTTCCCAGGCAGTTCTTTCGATTAAAAAAAAAAAGCAAAGTCAACCACCAAAGAATGAAGAAAAAATGGCTACTTGAGGAAGGTCTGAAAATAAAAAAATGAATTTTTGCACTGTACATGGAGAAGCAGCAAGCAAAATAAGAAATTTTTTGGCACTGGCATGATGACAATGTAGAAGCCATAGTTACCCCTGGTGGGAAAGGAACTAAAAATCCATGAATGGAAACTAAAAGAGATGAGAGTTCACATGCTTTTAACCACCGAAGGATTTTTCTTCAAATCAATATTCCAATACCCAACCCAAAAGAGAGGCTACCATAGAATAAGAATTTTTGAGGATCCATGGTGTTTGATTCTGGAATGAAGGCTACAGCATCTTTGAAAGTCCAAACACACCTTTGTCATCTCCATTGTTGTATATTTACATCTACGTCCCAGAGCTCTTTTCATTGTTCTTCTTCCATAGGAAATCTTGTTTGATGAAACGTCGCAGCCTCTCGCCCCGCCATTGAAGCTGCCTTAAGACGTTGAAAAACTCCGATGACCACCATTAAAGCAACCGTCGGCATCACAGTATCCACCGGTCCGTGGTCTACCTTTTGTCTACAGTGAGCATTAAATTTGATGGAGACAAGTAGTGTGATTTTCAAAATAATATAGGTTGTCCACTGCAAACTTTTGCTAGCATGAGTTGTAGTCTCTTTGTAGCAAATTGTCCTTTTCCAGATTTTCGGCAGCCCAGTTCTCTCTTCAAATTGTGACTAGTTGGCATGCCTTTATTTTGGGCCTCTTTGGCTGTCCATGGGCTATTTGGGCCTTATTTGCAACCTGAGCTAGAGGAATTGGAAATACTTCCTTTGGGCTTTCCATTTTGGGCAATTATGGATAGGACCAAAAGATTAAGGAAAATTTTCATAACTAAGAGTATAACTTTGGTCCAATTCAATACTAAGAAATTAAGTTTCAACTTTCAAAAATCAGATTTTTGTTAATTTTTATTTATAATTTAATTAATTAAATATATTAAGGTCACAGATCTCTATAATTTGGTCACAGATTCACAATTAAGTTAGTCACATATTATTTTCGGTCACAAATCAAAAATTTTAAATGTCAAAAATTATTTTACATCATAATTCAAAAATTTTATAGGTCACAATTTGTTCATCGGTCACAGATTCACAATTTAATTAGTCACATATTATTTTTCGGTCACAAATCAAAAATTTTAAATGTCATAAATTATTTTACGGTCTCGATTCAGAAATTTCATAGGTCACAATTTATTCATCGGTCACAAATCATTTTCGAGGTCACGAATCGAACTTTCAATAGGTCACAAATCATTTCCGAGGTCACAATTTATTCCATTGGTCACATATTAAAAATTTACTCGTCACAATTTATTTATAGGTCACAAATAGGTCACAGATTAATTTTTAGTCACAACTTATCAAATTATTGGTCACAATTGAAAGTCACGGTCACAATTGAAAGGTCACACATTCAATTTCGAGTCACAAGTGGAAGTCACAATCACACTTTTCCTCACAACCAACGTCACAGCAGTCAGCACCATCTCCTCTACCACCACCGCAGCCACCAAAACCCACTCCGCCACCAAATCTAGCAAAAATCTCGCCACATCAACCAC
Source organism: Osmanthus fragrans (assembly GCA_019395295.1). Lineage (NCBI taxonomy): Eukaryota > Viridiplantae > Streptophyta > Magnoliopsida > Lamiales > Oleaceae > Osmanthus > Osmanthus fragrans. The sequence continues at coordinate 29,267,471 of CM033343.1, forward strand.
CCAAAATCATCGCGCCACCGTCACCGCCACACATTAACACCACTATCACGACCACCACCGTCGACCACCACCGCCGCTATCACCAATTTTTCCAGTGAATGAAAATCTCAAAACCAACGCAGCTGCACCCTACCTCCCATCGTCTCTTGCCACCACCACCGCCACAGTCTCGCGCAGAACTAGAGAGAGTCAACGGAGGGGAGGAGAAGAGAGTTGACACAGCCGCACATACACCACCACCGTAGCACACACAGTCGCCCACCACCGCCGCGCCACCACAGTCGCACATCACCCATCGCACCATCTCCAACATCAAACACATAAATTTGCCACCACCGTCGCACCATCTCCAACATCGAACACACAAATCTGCCACCACCGCTACAGTCTCGCACAGAACCAGAGAGAGACGACGGAGGGGAGGGGAGGGGAGTCGACACAGCCGCACACACACCACCACCGTCACACACACAGTCGCTCACCACCGCCGCCACATCAACCACCCACAATCATCGCGCCACCATCGTCGCCACACATCACCCCCACTGTCACGACCACTATCGTCGCCAGACCGCACAAAACTGCAAAACCACCACAAAACCACAGCAACAGCAAACCCAACACCACAGTACCCACCAAAACTCCAGCACCACCAACCAACACCACCACTTCACAAGCCGCAACGCACCCACCAGATCGCACCCACACAGCACCCACCAGATCGCACCTACCACAGCACCCACCAAACTGTCTTCGCACCCATCAGATCGCACCCACACAGATTAGCTCCTGATATGGCGAAGACGATGGGCGAAGACGGCGAAAGAGAGAGGAAGAGAGATGGTGCAGTCGCGTGAGGGAGAAGAGAGAAGTGAGAGACGGGAGAGAGATATGAATTAGAATTGGCTAGGGTTTGGTTGACTATTATGTTGAATTAAATAATTTTTAATATTTATTTTAATTAAAATATTAAATAAAATTTCTGATTTTTGAAAGATTAAACTTCTCATCTTATTTTAGAACTCATGATTCTTAAGGTAGGGAAGGGTGTAATTTCCACAAAGATTAATTATCTTGGGGACCATTGTTTTTCAGCTTGTCGAGAATGCTCGAGTCTTATGGCTTTCTATATGGGCTAATACTAGTCCTATTTGGTTGGAAATTATTTCGCACTACTGCCTCTATTCAGGTATTCCTCTGGCTAGTATTTCCACGAAAATAAATGGCAACCAAAAAGGCAACAGCAAAAGAGAGAAGACTTCTTCCAAATTATGCACTCCAACTGCTTGATGAAATGCTTTGGTCAGAATGCAACTTTCAGCTAGTCCCATTGAGCTGTTGAGCATCTATAGGCACCATTGTAATCTCCGATGTCTCTCATTGAGGCGGCCACTTCAATCCCTAGCATCAAGTGACAACAATGGCTACATTACAACCTGTAGCAGATGCCGAACAATTTGGCATAGTGATTGGGCTAAGCAAATTTATTTAGTGGGCCATGAAGTGCTCCAGCTTTTAAAAGGCTATTCTTTAATGGGCATTGGTTATGTTTATTCTACTTGGGCTGTGTTTATGGGTTATAAATCTGTCAAGAAGAAAATTGAACGCTACATGCTCAATAAAACGTCTAAGCCCACATCTACAATGGGCGTTACCTGACCGCTTTGTATCAAGAATTCACGGCTGAAGTATGAAGATAAGTCATTTTTTCATCTAAAAAATTCAATTTAGTATTTCTTCACATGAATTTCTCTATTAAATTGGGTGATAGCAAATATGGTTCAATGGTATACATGGAATATCTATATCTAAGTTGAAGTTTGAATGCTTTTTATATTTCAACATGTCATTTTTCTCAGAATAATGTAGTTGGTATGGAGAATGGATAATGAGATTCATGTTGCTAGATTAATTTGACCCCATCAAGAGGATGACTTTGATCCTAATTTCTATCACCAACTAGAGGAAGGATACCAGATAACTTTGTTATTGAAAAGTGAAACATGAATTATCAGAGGAGAAATTGGAGGTTTCAGTGAAACATGAAAAGTGTCTGCCTCTCAACCTTTAGCGTCACCATAGTGGAGAAGAAAATATTTTGGCAATATGAGAAAAGCAATATCATAGCAGCTTTTCATGGCCATAAATATTGCGAAATTTGAATCCCATGATTGCAAATCTAGTTGCCACTTGCTACTAATGTTAAAGACTACGGAGGGATAACTCAATTTTTCTTATACTTGGTTGAATTATTTGATAACCATCAACTCAGTAAGTGACTGGAAGTTATCACAAACTACATTTTCTTGTTCAAAGGCTACATTGATCATCCTAATTGCTCTAGGCGAGCTTCAGCTTGTGGTTTTCTTATTATTGAAGACGACCCTAGCTCGTGGTTTTCTTATTGAAAGTGAGCTTTAACTCGTGATTTTCTTATTAATAAAGGAGAGTCCTTGCTCGTTGTTTTCTTATTATTGAAGGCGAGCTTTAGCTCGTGGATTTCTTATTATCAGTAGTTTAAACTTTGCCTCGAGCAAACACCTCTAAGTCTTGCCCCAAGCAAGCACTTAAGTCTTGTCCCGCACAAGCACATTTAAGCATTGTCCCACGCAAGCACTCTAAGCCTTGTCCTGCACAAGTATTTTAAGTCTTGCCCCACGCAAGCACATAAGTCTTGTTCCGCACAAGCACTTCTAAGTCTTGCCCTCCCCGTAAGCACCATAAGCCTTGTCCCGCACAAGCACTTCTAAGCCTTACCCTATGCAAGCATATAAGTCTTGTCCCGCACAAGCTCCATAAGCCTTGTCCCGCACAAGCATTTCTAAGCCTTGCTCCATGCAAGCACGCAAGCTTTGTCCCGTACAAGCACTTCTAAGACTTGCCCCGTGCAAGCACCATAAGCCTTGCCTCCAAGCAAGCACTATAAGCCTTGCCTACAAGCAAGCACTTAAGTCTTGTCCCGCACAAGCACCTAAGTCTTATCTCGCATAAGCACCTCTAAGCATTGCCTACGAGCAAGCACCTCTAAGTCTTGCCCCGAGGCTTATCAACACATTTTTTAACTCAACCTGAGCGATCTGCATCTCATTTTCGAACCTCAAGCATTCTAAATAACATCCTCGAGTCCCAAACATGGATACACAGGGGCCAATGATATAGTCATTTTTGGATCAACCCCGAACAACAATGCCCGAGATTGTTTCCAATCATCTTAGGAGTTTTTCCAAGATATCCTCATCGGGCTATATTGTCGTACGTGATGATTCCATGTCACCTTTGATTTTTATTTATATCTCATTCTCTATCTTAAAAGACAGTCTATTAGGACTATACTTCCATCTTTAAACTTATTCAATTTTGATAAGATTGAATCCTACTAGATCTCTTTTGTCTTATTCTAATAGAATTCTAACACATCCTATAACTTTTAAAAGGATAAGGTACTTGATAATCTAATCCTACTAGAAGTATACTACCTATTCTATAAATACATGACCATAATTCATTATTCAAGTACGCTTTTACATACAATTTATAGTATTACGCTAATATTTTTCCCCCTCGCTAACTTAAGCATCGGAGGGGCGACGAGGTCACACCTCGTTGCCTTTGTTTCAGGTATCGAAGATTCCATTCGTGGTCATTCTCAATCGTCAAGCTCGAGAATCAACATGTGACAATTTTTTGTAACATCAGTGCCCACGTCACATTTTACGGCGACAACGACGCTTCAGAAACCGTGGGTGCCCACTCATTCCCTCAAACTCCTCTCATTTCACACACATTCACAAATCTAAGATGTGTACATATGTTCCATTTCTCCTTTGTTTTCTAATTTCTCACACTCTGCCTTCATTTTTATTTTTATTTACATTTTGGCACAAAAATTGCTCACTGGGATCTCTTCATCTACTCACCGTTTTACCGATCAAATATAAATGTCTTATATATTTCAATCCCACTACCCAGACAGATTGAAATACAGGGTTAAAAACATAATGACGTGCTAGTCAAAAACAAAACAAAACAAAAGGGAAAGAATAAAAAAGGCATTTTTTTGTAACTATTGGCCAAACGTTACAGGGGTTCTTTTAAGTTTGACCCAGTCAAACCATTCAAATTCCACTTTGACTTTAAAAAACATGAAATTTTCCACAATGACCTCCAGGGCGTAAAAAGACAAAAAGGACCTTAAATATATAAAACAATTACTAAATATTGATTTGTTCAAAGACAATAATGCCCTTTATTTCACAAATAAAAACCAAACACTACGTAAATTTTCAAACTTGTTTGCTTTTTCTTATCTGTCCATTCCAACACAGATAAAAAATTCTCTCAACTTTCATCAGCCTCAACAATAAAATCTAGGAAATCGATGAACGCTGAATGACGGAATTTTTTTATATCAATCACTATAATTTCAGTAAGTACATTTTACGCATATTTAATTTCGTTTTCATCAAATTAGTATACGTTTTTATCGATAAAATTTATTATGATGTATACTGTGTTAGTAGATTAAATTGTTAATAGATCTATAAATTTTTTAAGCATGAAGAAGAAAAAAATTCATCTGTATCTTTCAGAAATTAGTATACTGACACGCGAAAACTTGTTCGACTTATAGTACCGCAAGTGTACGGTTCGTTTCAAGTAATAAAGTGGATTTTGAAGTCCAAGTATCGTTCCCACAGAGATTTAACAGTTTAATTCTATATAATTTGACCTTAACCGAAACAAAATTCGTGTTTGAGTGGTTGTAACTAACTCGTGACTAAATTAAATGAGCTACTTATGCAAAATAAAATGAACTATCTAATTAAATGCAAAGTTCACTACGTGCAATTATAATCCTAAATGCGAAATTGAGATAATAATCAAATAAAAAGCGTACTAGGTTCGCGAATCCCCATGTAATAATCTATTTCAACCCTAGTTCTACAATTTGACAACACGTTTGAATTATGACGAATCAATATTCCTATTTTATTCAAAACTCTCTTTCGATTAAGCTTGAACCTATTTTCATATACGACACCGACTATATCTCTATGACGGGAGCAAATATACAAAAATGCATGGAGTTCTATGAATACTTAGAGATTCACGTAAGGCATAGCGGTATATTTCTATCCCCTATCGGACCCTACGATGATTTATACCTTGTCTAATCTATTTATCCTCTTTCGAATGGATTAAATAAACCACAACACATCACACAATCACATGCATAATAATTGTAGACTTAATTAAATGTATATAAACCATTCATTAATCCAAAACGCGTTTTAACGTCAAATAAATAAAACTAGGAATCAAAATATCAAATTACATGGTTCATCGTTCACCTAGCACATTAAAATCTAGCCTAGCATGATAAAACTAAGAGAAGAAAGGAAATAAATTGAAGAAGACATCACCCTATTGGATCTTGAAGTGAAATCTTGAATCTTGGATCAATCTTCTCGTTCTTCACCTTCTTCTTGCTCTTCAATAGGTAAAATATATTAGAATAGGGAGGAACCCCCGTTTCTGGTCGTGTTTAGGGTTTTAAAGGGGTTCTAGATTGGTTTCCATAAGAGATTGAATCAAATAAGGAAATCAAAATATCGCGCCCAGAAATGAACTATGCGGCCGCATAGAGTAATTCTATGCGGTCGCATAGTTATAGAGATTGCGGGATCAAAGGATTCTGCCCAAACCTATGCGGTCGCATAGGTGTTACACTATGCGGCCGCATAGTGTAAACTACTTTTCAGAAGTTGCATTTTAGTCCCTGATTTCCGTTCCTTCATTCTTGAGCTCCTTTCAACTTTCTTCTTCTTTCTATGCCTCGTTTCACTACTCAACTTGTACTTAGCTCCCTTTGATACTCGATTTTCTCGTCGGGTCCACTTTTGAATAATTGCATTCGGGTCCCTGAACTTTCGTTTTCTTCTAGTTTGGTCCTTTTTCGCTCATTTTCGCATACTTTTCATTCCATCCATCAGTGTAGTCCTACAAACACAAATTGTATCGAATTAAGCCAATATTCAACATATACGTTCACAATTAGCCATGTTTTGTGGCCTAAATAAGTGTGTAAAACGCACTTATCATATACGTTTTTCGATAAAATTTATTATGATGTATAATGTGTTAGTAGATTAAATTGTTAATAGATCTATAATTTTTTTAAGCATGAAGAAAAAAAATTCATCTGACGAAATGGATCTGATAGAAATTGGGATAGACCAGATAGACAACCGGCTGTTTCGGCCAGTTGTTTAAACAGCCGGCTTCTTTCCAAAGAAGTCGGCTGTTTTCACTTTTTTTTTTAATTCCACTATTTTTTTTTCCTATGATTAAATGTAAATTCTATTTCATCATACAGATATGAATGTAGTCCCGGTCTGTTACTTTGGTGATTTCGAACGAGATGAAAGAAATCGATGGATATGGAAATATACAAGCGAAATACGTACTATCGCAATTGCCTTATCATCAAGTACATCATATGATGAATTGTATAGTGATTTACAGAACAAACTGAATGTTGATACCTCTCAGTACGATATGGAATTGAAATTTATATTCATCCAGCACGAAGCAATTGTCATGGCACCTATGAGGATTTATTCTGATGCTAAAGTAAATTATTTATTCCTTCTGAACCAAAAGGAGACGACTCCTCTTTGCGTGACTTTAGTGATGAAGGATGTCGTCGAAGGTAATTTGAATGGAGGGGATCACAATGGTAATGATTTTTTGGCTACTGTGGAGATAGCTCGTGATGATAATGTGGTTATTCCAGAGACAGATGCTCCTCAACGTGATATCGTTGTTACGCACAGAATTCCATCTGTAGTTGAGGACAACGAAAATCAAAATGAATTTACAAATGAGGATTTGTTTGCTTCTCGTCAGAGACATGAGCAGGGTGGGATTTCAACGGTTGGAATGAGTGGATCGTCCTCTGACTCTTCGCGCGTGGCTTCCGATGAAGATAATTTGGCTTTCGGACAACTGTTTCAAACAAAGAAAGATTTGCAGGAATCTCTACACCTACTTGCAATAAAATTGAGTTCAAAGTGAAAAAATCATCGCAGCCGTTGTTGTCGATCGCATGCGTCGATGACAATTGCAATTGGCGTTTGCGAACGGCGAAGATGGACACGAACGCGTGCTTTGTAGTTCACAAGTATACACGGGAACATACTTGTGAAGTGGAAATTGGTCGAAGTGATCACAGACAAGCCCGTGCTTGGTTGATTGGTCGACAAATAATGCACAGGTATGAGGACCCATGGACAATCTACAGGCCTTCGGACATCATTAACGACTACCGTCGAGATCATGGAGTGATCTTGAGCTACCAGAAGGCTTGGAAGGCCAAAGAATGCGCATTTCAGGATTTAATGGAATCTGCGGAGGAGAGCTATGCTAAATTGGGCAGGTACTGCCACAACATGGAGAAAACTAATCCTGGATCGGCATATTTTATTGTGACGGAGGGCGATAATTGCTTCAAATTTTTCTTCATGGCTCTTGGACAGTCCATTCGGGGATTTCGAAATGCCATGCGACCCATAATTCTAGTCGATGGTACAACTCTGAAATCTAAATACGAAGACAAGTTGATTATTGCTACATGCCAGGATACCAATATCCAAATTTACCCTCTTGCATTCGGCATAGTCGATAGTGAGAATGATCAGTCTATACGTTGGTTCTTCACAAAGCTGAGGGAAGTAATCGGGGAAGTCGAGGACCTTGCATTTGTAACTGATCGGGGACAGTCTTTGATAAATGGTATCGCTGAAGTTTTTCCCGAGGCACATCATGGTTATTGCATGTACCATATACAAGGCAACTTGAAGACCAGGTTTCGGGGCAAAGGCATCGGGAAATTATTTAGAGCGGCCGAAGCATACAGTGTTGAAGAGTGTAACAGGTTCATGGAAGAAATAGGAAGTAAATCATTCCAGGCTTGGGAGTTTCTGACAAAAATGGGGATCGAACATTGGGCTCGCTCACACTTTCCAGGCCGTCGGTACAACATGATGACATCGAACAATGCGGAGTCTCTGAATGCGTTATTCAAGAAGGATCGAGAGTTACCCATCCTCGCAATGATTGAGAACATTCGTAACAAGCTGCAGCAGTGGTTTCACGATCGACGTGCGGAATCACGTAATTGTTCGACCATGCTAGCGCCAGCTCAAGAGGAGAAACTCTATAAAGCTACAGCTGTTGCGAGAAAATTTAATGTGGAACCACTAGATGAGTCGCGATTCTTTTTGAAATGGACACGTACTACAGCATACATGGTTGACTTGAGTTATAACACATGCACTTGTAATCAATTTCAGTTGGAGAGTTTTCCATGTCAGCACGCAGTCGCGGTGGCTATATATCGAGGCTTTGCAGCGAGAACATTATGCTCTCGTTATTACACGGCTGATTCTTGGAGAGCAGCGTATGCAGAAACTATATTTCCTCTACCTAATGAAGCTGAGTGGGAAGTTCCCGACAACATTAACCACCTTAATACTGTTTCACCACCAGAAGTTCAACCGCGTGGTCCAGGACGTCCACGTACATCTAGAATAACATCTACCGGAGAGTTTCATCAACCGCGTAGGTGTGGCAGGTGCAGAGCCGTATGTCATACTCGTCAAAATTGTAACAGTCATGTTCCCCTAAGTGACATGTAAGCGGATGTACGAAATGAATAATATTTTTAATATTTATGTTATTAAAAATCTAATATTTAATTTTAGTCATCATCAAATTTAAAATTATTATTCTCAATGTTCGTTAAATAATATATTCTATGGTAATATTAATTAAAAATCGGTAAGTAAATATTAATTACAAAATATTTATATTCTTTAATTTATATTTAATTATTTATAAGGTGTAATTGTTAATATATTTATATAACTAAATAAAGAATTTAATTTTTTTATACCAAGTTGAATTTTAAATTACAATCGAAAAAAAAATTTAATTATATAAAGAATTTCAAATTAAATTAGTAACATAAAAATGCAAAATTACAAATGATTACAATGTACATAAATAACAAAATTTTTAATTAAACAATAGTTACAAAATTACAAAGAATAAAAAAAATAAAAATTTACGGGTCGCAGTTAAATTCCCATAAATCCGCTGCTAACTTATTTTCTCCAGTTCTGAATCCAAGACTGGTTGATAGAATCAACATTCTGAGCTATACTCAAAAACTCTATATACTTGATCATTTATATGCCGCAATCACCGCTGCAATTAAACAATAACTGGTTAATAATAATAAATAAACATAAGAAGAAAGTCTTAAAGTTTTAAAAAATAACAAATACTTACGATATGGTCTGTCTCGCCGTAGTCGTGTCCCGCACGATGGCTAGTCTGTCCTGCACGCAAATATCCACTAGTCTAGCCATCCGGGGAACGATCACAGCCACCGGCTCGTAGATCTGCTCGATCTGCATCTGTGTCAAGCACGAGTGATCGGGGTCATACACATACACCTTCGACTCGGGGAAGACGATCTCCAGTGCAATGTAGTGATGGTTCGCACAAACTGGAATGTACATATGTGTACAACCAATCCATGGCCTCCCCCCGACCTTCGGTGACAACCCGAAAATCCAATCGGCCAAATAATCCGGTACTATGTAGTCGCCACTCTGATGCCTGAATGACTCGTACTCAATGCCAATGGCCTGAAAGAACTCCATATTCATAATGAGTCGGCCTGGGATGCAAAGGACTAAGGGAGTCGCACAGCTCGGTCACGCAGCAGATCCATAATAAGGTCGATGTGCTGCATTAATAAGTACATACATCAGTTCATCAATTCATTGTAAAATTATATACATATAATAAATAACAACTTCACTTACATCGTCGGCGAGCCAAGTACCAGACTGGGTGACGTCATGGAACCAGCTGTAGACGTTCTGGATCGCCTTTCCCGCGATCGTGCGGGGAACCCTGAATGTATACAACCAAAAACATAATTAAACAATATGTAACGAGTAATTATTTCGCAATTCACTAACCAACTTAATACAATACTTACCCGGGCCTCCACCGTCTCCACTCCATCTCGAACGCCTTCCATTTGGCGCTATCCACCTCCCTAAACATGTTCGGGACGCCTCCATCAATAAACGTCCTCCTCCTGGCCTCGATCGTGTAGGGAGATACAATGTATTGTGACAGCATCCTAGGCCTCTTGCCAACCGCCTGCTCAACCACATCAACAGAACGCTTCTTACCCCCAGTCATGGCCAGCGTCCTCTCCCCCCCCCTCAACTACCTCCTCCACCACCTCCTCCATCCTCCCCTCCTCCCCCGTCGGGGCTGCCTCTTCCCTCCCCCCTCCTCTACCACCTCCTTCGGCAGCCCCTCCTCCCCCGTCGGGGCTGCCTCCTCCCTCTCCTCCTCCGTAAACAACCAATCAGCGAGGTCCGCATCTCCCCAGTACTGTGGGTGACCTCCCTCTCCGTCCCCCTCTCGGCCAGCATCTCTGACTCCACCAGATGTAACAGCCGACCGAAGCAACGCGACCTCCTCCTGAAGATCTGCAATGTGGCCACGCAGCAGATTCACATCGTGTGACAGAGAGTCGACTCTGCCAGTCCGATCACGACCTTGATCCATCAACTCTCGACGCAACTCAGCAATCTGTCCGATCAGATCACGACCCTGATCCATCCACTCTCGGCGCAAATCTGTAATCTGGCCGGTCAACTGTCGTCGTAGGTCGCCGACCTTCCCTGTGATAAGTACAGTCAACCGGGCAAATAAATCATCGCTTTGGCTCTGACAGGGTGTAGGAGATCCAAGGGGGAACTGTCGGGGCGGAGGGGGCGACCATGCTGGGGCCGGAGGAGGCGACCATGCTGGGGCCGGAGGGGGCGACCATACCATGGGCGCCGGGGACGCACTCCGCGAAGGTGACATCGTGGGCGGAGGGGGCGCCAAAGGCGGAGTGATCCTCGATCAACTGGATCGCGCTCCTACAAAAATGTCAACATACACAATTAATAACTTCAATCTTATAGAAAATGTTTATACATAATTTATCGGTCAAATCACATACCCTATCTCGGTCCAAGACCGAATCGGTCGTCTGGTCGCCTGGACCCTCCTCCATCGACGCCGTCAACTCTGTTATTACTTCCAGCTGACATATTGACGTTTGAATTATTATAACAAACTGCATCAATATTTTAAATTTCATAAAACCTAAATGGAAAATTTACAATACTCACAGTGGGATCGTCGAGGAGAACCGATAACTGTCTCCCAGATGGGCAGCCATCCTGTCGGGATGATCGCCAATGGTGCATCCGGGGACAACGTGTCTCCAGCCGCTTTGCATAGCGGCTACCCAGCAGGGGGACGGTCTCGTACGCCCAGATCTGCAACATATACAAATATGTTATACACAATTACGTTTCTTTTTTTCAAGAACGCTAAGTATGTTAAATATTTACCTGCACTGCTAGGGGCAATCCATATACATCGTACTTAAGCACTGCCCCCTTGGGCTTCGAGTGCGATCGGGTGAAGACGTGGACGGTGTCATCGTCACACCTCCGGCCCCAAGGATAGCTGTTGAAGCCATCCAAGTCATCAACGATCTCTAAATGGAGAAGATCGATCACAGTCTTCTTATGGTGACACCGCAAAACGTTCTCCAGAATGTAGACCAATCCTAACTTCAATCGATCTAGCATGTGGTCACATCTCCTGACTGCGTCGATCAACTGCTGCTGCAGCACCGTCCCCTATCCGGGAAAGTAGGCATCCAGCAACCTGTTGCTTCGTCGAGCAACCTCCTCCCCCGTCAGCTGTAGCCCAGTCATCAGTGTAAACTCGGCTGGACCGAAACTGGCGACCTTGCCCCCGAGGTCGAAGTGGAGGGCATCGCCGTCGACAGAACTCAGCAATCGACATAATAATGCATCGATCATCTGACCCGAAAACTGTATCTCACGCAATTCTCGTAAGGGCTAGATGAAAGACTGTCACAGCATCTATATGTGCTGATCATCCAACAGCCCCTCCACTATCGAAAAAACATCAAAGCTACTATTCCAAGTAGCTTTACCCGCCATCCGCCTCAACTCGTCATCCAGATGATATTCCATCCTACAAAAATTCAAAATGAGCAATGTTACAACATTGTACAAGATATAATATAATAACGTATAATAACATCACATTAAGCAATCTGAATGACAACTACTACCAACAAAGACAAAAAACATCTTTAATAATTAATTACAATTCTTTGTACTTGCAGATTTTCAATTTCAAAAATAAAGTAAAAAAGAAATTACAATTTAAATAAAGAATTTTTATTTAATTACCAAATTAAATTTTTGGGACAAACTTAATTTAAATGAATAAATTAATTATCGGCTATTAATGAAAGACTATTAATATTATTGAATTAATAAATGAATTAATTAACCAGTATAAATATTATTGAATTAATATTGAATTACTAATTTTTAAATTTAAAAACAATGTTTTAATTTTTTAAAACAATATTTTTTAAAATTTAATAACAATTCTTTTTTAATTACGAATATTACTTAATTTTAAAAATAAAAGAAAAAAAATTACAATTAAATTATAAATAATAAGTTAAATATTTTGGTAATTATCAATTTAAATTTATTTATTTAATTACATAAATAACAAAATTTAAACAAACTTAATTTAAATGAATAAAAAAATATTAAAATTAATTAAAGAATATTAATAATATTGAATTAAATTACCGATTTTTATTTTTTAAAATTATATATTTTTAATATTTAATAACAATTCATTTTAATTACAAATATTATTTACTATTAAAAATAAAAGAAAAATGAAATTCCAATTAAATTAGAAATAATATATTATTTTTTGATAATTATCAATTTCAAATTATTTAATTAATTACATAAATACAAAATTTAAACAATAAGAAAATATTTTTTAACATTATTTCATTAATTTTTAATTACTGATTTTTATTTTTTCAAATAATATTTTTTTAATATTAAATATTTTACAAATAAAATAAAAACGAAATTCCAATTAAATTAAAAATAATAAGGTAATTTTTTTGGTATTTATCAATTTTAATTTATTTATTTAATTACATAAATAACAAAATTTAAACAATAAGAAAATATTTTTCATTTTTCAACATTATTTAATTAATATTTAATTACTGATTTTTATTTTTAAAACTACATTTTTTACTATTTAATAACAATTCTTTTTAATTACGGATATTAATTAATTTTAAAAATCAAACAAAAATAAATAACAATTGAATTATAAATAATAAGTTAAAATTTTTGGTAATTATCAATTTACATTTATTTATTTAATTACGTAAATAACATAAATTAAACAAATTTAATTTAAATGAATACAAAAATTATTAAAATTAATTAAAGAATATTAAAAATATTGAATTAAATTATCGAATTTATTTTTTAAAATTATATATATTTAATATTTAATACAATTCTTTTTAATTACAAATATTATTTAATTTTAAAAATAAAAGAAAAATGAAATTCCAATTAAATTAGAAATAATATATAATTTTTTTGATAATTATCAATTTCAAATTATTTATTTAATTACATAAATACAAAATTTAAATTATAAGAAAATATTATAATTATATAAAGAATATATTTATTATTTGATTTAAATTATATTTTAATATTATAATTATATAAATAAATTTTTTTTTATAAGGGGCCAAACAGTCGGCCCAACTGATAAGTTGGGCCGACTGTTTTGTTTATCAAAATATAAGAAAAAAAATCAAAACAGCCGGGTTAACAGGCGGCCCAAAATGTAAAAAAAAAAAATTAAACAGGCGGCCCAAAATTTGGGCCTTTTGAAAAATAGCCGGGTTAACACCGACTGTTTTCAGGTCAACCCGGCTGTTTCGGGTCGGGTTGACCCGACTGTTTCGAGCCCTCCCTTACGCTCTGGATTGCCGGAAAACGTCATTTCCGGCGATTCCAAGCCCAACTAAGCCTAAACCACCTAATCTAAACCTAAATACCCAATCATTAACACTAATAATCAACAATTCAATTACTAAAACTTCAAAACTCATCAACTTCCATATATATTAAAATGAAACCGTAATCAACAATTTAAAAAAACTCACCTTGTAATGAGATCGAAGACCCTATTGACGTTGTCTGACTTTGTGATGATCGACGTGCTCTCCTCCCTCTGGTCGGCGCCGACGAGTGAGTATCGACGTGCGATTTTTTTTTTTTATTTGGTCCGATTTGCTCTCAAGTGAAAGTGACGTTTGGAGGGTATTTTTGGTTATTTGTCTTCACTTTCAATCTTTTTTTATTTATTTATTTATTAAATCTGGTCAAAGGTCATTGTGGAAAATGAGACTTTTCAACAGGTCATTTACTACAATTTCCTCAACAACGTTCCCCTTTTCCTTTGCCCTTCTCTCTCCAAAATGGCGAAATCGACGAAAAATATCCAACCGTTCATCTCCGGTGGTGTCGCCGCGTCGCACTTCCGCCGACGATGTCAACGACGCTGGAAAAACCAGCTCCGATCGTGAATACTTCGTAAACTTTTCTGCTTTCTAATACTTCATACCCAATTCCCATTGATAATACAATTTGCTCCCCAAATTCACTGCAATTTTATAACTAGTTCCCATTGACAAAACAACTTGCTCCCCAATATTTTCTCCATCACAAAAAAATTTGCTCCCCAAATTTAAGAGGCAAAACCAAAACAAAAACCTTAACAGTGAAGGCTAAACCCTAACATCAATATCCACTTAAACTATTAGAAGAAAAAAATTTCACAATCATAAAATTTTCAAGATCTACGTAAAATATTACAATGAAGGCTACCTAACGTCAACATCCACCTAAATTTGTAAAAGAAAATCGGTTTGTAGCTCATTCAAAGTTTCCAAGAAAGAAGAATGAAGTAAGATTAGCAAAAAAATTACCAATTTTTGGGCCGGGTCATGCACCTTCGTCGGAGAGTGAATAGTTCTACTGGAAATAATTTTCCAAGAATTTTTTTAAGCTTTCGGGATGTATTTCATGCATACAGGGACGTCTTTGGTCTGTTTCAACAATAGCATATGGTGGGAAAATGGAGTAAAGACTTGGTTAACAATAACAGGCTTCCCTCCAAAAAGTAAGTGGGTCACTTGCTGAAATTTTCAAATCCCTGTTTTTTAGTCTGGATTTGAACCTGTCTGAGAAGCTTTATTCTATATATTTTTTCTTAAATTTTTTTAGGTGGTGCTTGTGGGTATGGGAATCTGTACAACCAAGTGTGGTGTCAGCAGTGATGCTATTGAGGAAAAAAGTAGGATTGGATGGGGAAAAAGTGGTGGTGGTGATAAGGAGAAGTAAGGGAGAAGGAAGGAGAATTTTTTTTTTGGGTAAAACAATTGGCGGGCTCATGGGGGTAAAAGCCCATCAGTTTTGCTTAAACAAATAATAAAAAGAAGAATTTCATATTTCATTTATATTGTAATTGAATAACGAATTAAGAAAATTTAAATAAAAAGAAGGTAGAATCAACGGAATTTTGCTTGATCTTCATTGAGAACTTAAGTAAGGAGTATATCTTTTGAAAGATGCTACAAGTACAAAACTATTTACAAAAAGTTTTACAAAATGGACAAGTGGCCGTCCCCTATTGGAGGGTCGACTGGGCCCACAGTCGCCCCTCCAATAGGGGATGGCCACTTGTCCATTTTGTAAAATTTTTGTACATAATTTTGTACAACAAGAATAATCCATATCTTTTTATTTTGGAATTTTTTAAAATTTGTAAGAGATAACTCTTTTTTTTATGACGGGGGAACTCACAGTCGTCGCCTTTCGGGCGCGCACTAGGTAAACTTTCGAACTAATGTAATAGCCTGCAAACCACGTCAATCAGGTTAACCAAACTGACAAGTTCAAAATAACAAACTTGAACGAGAAAATATTAGCAGGAGGAATCAAACTTGTGACCAAATGCTTCATTTTTTTATTTGTGGGGGCTCACTAGTGGCGAATCCAGGACAATAGTTCAACTAGGGCGGGTTGACTTTGACCATTGACCCTCGACGGTCAACGATCGTAGTAGCCTGGTCCGACCGGTCGTTTATTTAAATTTGATTAAATAATATTAAAAATTATTCAATATATATGTAAATACATTGAAACGTAAAAATTATATACATATGAAAATATAGTTCAATACAACCCAAAGTACTAAAAAAATATACGATACAACATTACTCTGTAATAGTAAGTTTAGACAACTACATTCTTCGAGGCCTCATATTTTGAAAACGTTGCAATATTGCCTCATTCTCAAGTTTTTTAAAAATATCTTTCTCCACGTAAACCACCAAATTGTCGTTCAACCAATCATCTCCCATTTTGTTGCGCAAGTCACTCTTGATAAGATTCATAGCAGAAAATACCCTTTCAACACTAGTAGTTGCGATCGGTAATATCAAAACCAATGTGATCAGCCTATAAACCAATGGAAAATAGCAAGAATTTCTAGTTTCAACCAGCTTCTTAGCTACACAGGATATGCTATTGAGATTGAAGAAAACTTTTTTCATTCTCACAAATATAAGAAACTTGTCAAGTTGAGGTCTAAGTAATAAAAGTTCTTCACAATTGAAGTCCAAAGGATAGAACTAAGCAAGACGCATCAATTTAGCATTATCAAAAGCTGCAAATAAATCTCTTGGACTTACACACGAAATGCAAGTAAGGAGCTCAGTAGTTGTTTCTAGAAAACGATCATTCAATTCTTGCAAGATTGAGTCTATCACATGACAATACAAATCAACGTAAAAGCGATGAAAATAAGTCGATTGCTGAGCTGCACGCCTAGGTCGACCTTTCACTACTACAATATCCTCCATATTGGGTACTACAATATGCCTATCAACACAAAACTCAATTACCCTGCTCAACAAAGTATCTCAACCATTGTCTCTCATGTTCTGCAATGCACTCTTACACACATCCAATAAACCCATAGCATTCTGAATATCCTGATCATTTTTTCTGTAAGGCTTATGAAAGGTCGTCTGTAATTGCAAGAATTTCAAACATAAAGTGGAGACTGAACACAACTAGAAATCTTGTATAGTGTCCATCTGTCTTACGACCATTGATTTTTTATCTAAATTTACGCCATCTTCTGATATGTTCTCAATAACATCTATGATAGCATTAAACATATTAATGAAACGAGTAATTGTCAGTAGATGTGAGCCCCATCTAGTATCACCTGGGCGTGCCAAACTCATCTCTTGAAACTTACCCGTTCCACCAGAAAGTTTCCCAATATTAAGCTTCTCCAGAACATCAGAATGATAACTTGCTCGAAGGGCATCTACACGCTTACATGATGCAACAACCAAATTCACAACAATAGCAAGCATGTTGAAAAAATCACCAAGCATACAATTCCTACGTGTCACAGAAACAATTGCCAACTGAAGCTGGTGAGCAAAGCAATGAATATACATAGTATATGGATTCTCTCTTAGAATTAAAGCTTTCAAGCCATTGAACTCACCTGACATATTGCTTGCTCCATCATAACCTTGACCTCTAAGGCTAGATATGCTTAACCCATGTGTAGAAAATATGGCATCAATCGAATCCTTCAGTGATTTGGCGCAAGTGTCAGTGACATGGGAAATGCCCAAGAAACGCTCATTTACTTGCCCACTTTTGTCAACAAACCTCACAACAACTGCCATTTGTTCTTTTACAGAATTATCACGAGTTTCATCAACCAAAATTGAAAACAAAGACTCACCGATCTCATCAATAATAGCCCGTGTCGTCTCTATGGCACAACAATTAACCAAATCATTTTGGATGTTTGGGGAAGTCATTTGATCATTTCTCAGAGCATTACTAAATACTACTTCTTCAACTTCCTTACAACGAGTTACATACCAGTTTATAGCTCAATTAAATTTCCTTTATTCAGAGACTCTTTTGATTCATCATGACCATGAAATGACAGTCCTTGCATCAAGAGGTGTCTAGTACAATCTAGCACCGCAGTCAACTTCGTCCTGTAATTTTTTTGTTCACTACTACTTTGGGTAGAAATAACGTAGGAGATACTCTGTTTTTTATTCATCAAGTTGGTACACTTCGCAAAAGCTTGATTATGAGCACTATCAAAGAGACCGACATGATCTTTCAACGTCTTTTTGTGCTTCCAATTCCTAAAGCCAGTCTTAGTGAATACATGTCCACGCCCTTGACCCCCTCTATCGGGTTTGAACAAGTAGCAACACAAACAATACGCCGCATCCTTTTCTATACTGTACTCCAACCAATGAAATTCAGAGAACCATTCTTTTCGGAAACACCTATTACATTCCCTATCGGTCTTCTTGGAAAGTCATGTCCGTATGGTTGACAATGACCTTTCTCCAAGTATGCCATCCTAACATCATCTCTGATATTAGGATCATATGACTCGATAGGTAGGCGTTTCCTTGGAACAGATACAAGATCTTCCGCATTGAATTGCTGTCGGGACTTCTTTGTGATATTTAATAACTCTTGTGCTCAACTAGAATCAGTAGCAGGACTAGATGCACAACTTGAAGTCAAAGAATTAGGTATACACTTTTGTTTTGGGCCAAAAAATCGTTCCATGATCGGCAACATGCCCCAATTCATTTTTCAATTAACGTTGATTCAAAAAAAGAATATAAATGGCTCAATTGAGCTAAACATCTGCTCTATTAAAAATTTCCAATTCCCTAATTTCCTAATTCCCCAAATTCCCTAATTTACTAATTCCCCAATTACCTAAATTCGCTATTCCCAATTCCCAAACAACAAATAAAAAATAAAAAATCATGAATTATAAAACAAGAATCATAATTCATAAACCATAATTCCTAAATAAAACCCAAATTCAAAAACTTTAATTCGTGAAAGGGAAACCCTAATTAATAAACAATAATTCAGAAATTGATAAAACCCTAATTCATAATCATAAATCCATAATCCATAAATCATAATTCATAGCAAATTCATAAATCAATAAAATCATAACCCATAAATATAATCCTTAATCCAAAAACAGCCACAGCAAGTCAACAACACTGTTACACAAGCACAAACCAATCGTACAAGTCAGCAACATACACAAGCACAGCCACACACAGTCCACAGATTGAGATAGTTAGCCACACATTACCGAACACATGTAGTCTCAAGTCTGGCTCAGTTTAGTGGCTCTTGCACTCCCCAAGTCTCCTGACTCTCCTCCAAGTCTCCAACTCAGGCACAGGTGACAGGCCGCATAGCAAGCTGCAAGTGCAACGGTGCAATCTCCCAATCTACAGGCGTCGAAGACTCCAAGTTCGAACACAGAACACTCGAAGACTCGACATTCGCACTCGCACACTCACTTACAGTCACAGACCACGGTCTCACTCAACTTACTCGCACTCACAGTCACAGCGCTCACTCACAGCGAAGGGGAAGCTAGCGAAATTTCACCCAATTGTTCGTGAATCGGCCCAAGGGTTTGCAAAAATCGATTTGGGCGTTTGGCTAATTCGCTCTGGAGTCTAGACCTGTAGTGCCTCTAATTACCCGTTCTCGAAGTTGGGCCATTGAGTTGTTTTAAAATTGAAAAGCCCAACTAAAAAAAATGGCCCATCTCTCCCACAGTCCCACCACCGTCTTCTTCAGCTCTTTCCAGTGACTGAATCTGCTGCTTCTCTTCCAAATTCCTTCCCGACGATGACTGCCTCAATGAAGATTCCGACGGAGCCGGCACGGGCAGCCACGCGAGCTCGCCAAGTGCTGGCTCTGCCACTGGGACTCACGGGCTGTGCTCATGGGCTCCAACATTTGATCAAATTCATTGATTAAATCAATAGGTTATTCATGTTTTGCGTGCTTCTGCTGCATCACAAACCTTTTTGCATGTTTCTAATCAATTGTCGGCTTTTAACTAATATTGATTGAAAAATAGAGTTCCAATCTAGATAAGTTGAACTGTTGAAGTCATGTTTTCAAAATCTTTGCTGCTAGAGTACTCGGATTCCCTCATTAAATAGAGATCATGGAATATTACGTTATACTTTCATATGATCACTTGTTTTAGAGTTTTCAAAAGGGAAAATTCAAATCTCTGGTGTAAATTATATGCCAATTCAAAACTCAGACAATAAGTTAAAATTTTCAAATCTTAGATGATAACTAAATAATTAAATATATTAAGATCACAAATATACAATTAATAGTCATAGTTACATACTTATAGGTCGCAACTTATTTATTGATCACGTATTATCAAATTAATTGATCACAAATTTAAAATATTATAGGTCACAAATCACAATTTCTATAGGTCACAACTTACTTAACGGCAACAGATTTTCAAATTAGCGGGTCACGAATTATTTTTCAATCACAAATTATCAAATCTTTAGCTCACAATTAAATAGTTGATCACAAATAACAAAATCATTGGTCATATATAACAAACACTTTACCCCTCTCCCCCATCAATCACAATCCACTACTAATACTTGGTCACAATCAGCCATACAATTGGTTACAAAAACCTAAATAATTGATTACAAACACATTTCATCCCACCTCGTCACCGCTGCCACCAACACCAACACCAACACCATCGCCGTCAACCACCAGCACAACCACCCCATCAGCACTTCAACATCTCCACCGCCTTGCCACTATAGCCAACATCACAACCACCACCACTTAATTACAAACATAGCTACAATCTGCAAACCACTACCAACTACCCCCCAAACTTCATCACCACCACCTTACCGCCAACACCAAAAACAACCCACAATAGATCCGAGAGAAGAAACACCACATCACCGTCGCTGCAGTGAAGACTGTAGATTGCACAGTGCCATCGCATTGGCTACGATTGGAGCACGGAGTCGCCCCAGGCACATCAGAGGGAAGAAATACCACATCCACGTCGTCACCGTCCACAAAACCACATCACGTCATCCCCCGCTACAACTGTAACTATAGTGTGCAGAGCAGCACGCACAATGTCGTCGCAGCGACGACGATTAGAGCGCGGAGTCGCAAGAAGCACCGTTACACCGCATTTGCATCGCCATTCGCAATAACATTACTGGCAAATCTCGTTGAGGAAAGTGAGAGTGGGAGAGGAGATTCTGGCTTCATTGAGGAGAGAGAAATTGAGAAAGAGAAAGATAAATAATGGATTAAAATGATGAGGGATGCTACATGTACACCATGCTTTACAGCCCCCTCACACAAGAGGGGGTCCCACAAATTTTTTATTCATTGTGGGTCCCTCTCTCATGTGAGGGGGCTGTAAAGGGCATTTTCCTAAAATGATTTAGGGTTTGAAATTGGGTGAGATGAGTGTTTTGGTGGGTGTTGAATTTGTAATATAATTATTAATATTAAAATATTAAATTGTCACCTGATTTTTTATTAAATATACTTCATATCTGATTTTTGAAGTGTGATATTTAAATACATGCTCTAATGTAATTTTCACTTTCCAGGAAAAGTTTGTATATACCCATTAGAAATAAACAATTACATGAAATACTATATATCATATTATATATGTAATATACAGTATACTATTTAATGTGTGTTTGAGTCACATTATTTTGAAAGAATGTATTTTGAAATAGTAGATTGATGGAGAATATGTGATTAAAAAATGAGATTTTTTTTTTTTTTTTTTTGTATTTGCGTGTAATATTATTTTATTGATGAATGTATGATTGAAATGATGTCAAATAACTGTTTAAGATTTTTTTTTTTTTTTTTTTTTTTTAAAGAATGCGGCTCAAACACGGCCTTAATATGTAAACTAAAACCGAAAATACTGTTTCCTATAAATACTCATGTTTCGCATTATTGTTTCGCTATTTATCTATATTTTAAGGTTTGTAACTGATGAATTCAAAATACACCATAGATTACGCTGGAATTAATTCTTTCTCCAAGTTAGATGTGATTAAAAAAAAAAAAAAAAATCATGGAAGATGTTATCAAGAGCTATGGAATAAACAATGTGTATATTTCTTCATCATCTCCAGCAATAGTATATAATTTCTTTCAAAACCTTGCTACGGACGGGCTCATCTCCTATTTCAAAAATTGGGGATTTCTTCAATTGTTTTGAAACTTCACAAATCAAGGAAATTTCTCATTTTATGTTATATAAAAAATTATTGATACTATTATTAATATACTATGAACCAATACATTTAGTGATTGCTAAAATTAAGTTTTAAAACGTAAAATTTTATCGATTCATTCTGATCTCACACATATGATTACGAAATTAATTAATATTTGTAACTTGAGCTTGAATATGACGCTGGAAGTATGAAATTTCAATGATTTATTATTATTATTATTATTATTATTATTATTATTATTATTAATTAGATTTTGGCATAATGATATAAAGTTTGTATTGTGAATGTGCATGTGATTTTACAGTTTCACAAAAAGGTGTGTGATTTGATGATGGATAAGTCATTTTTTTATATCATGAATACCATTTCTGGACCACCGAATAATTTCTTTTGATTGTTTTCGCCACATGATGAAAACAAAACACTGTCTGGGAATGCTTGACTTAACATGCAGTTGCAATATTAATAACAAAAAAAAAAAAGAATAAATATGCTTGTACAGAGGGATTGAAAGGCTCCTCATTGTAGTGCGGACCCCACCTGTATTTTAAAAAAAAATCATGCGGACCCCACCCATGTGAGTTGCCTGTCAACCCCCATGTTCCTGTAGCTTTGCTGATTAAAAAAATTCATCTAGCATTTTAAAACATATCTTAGAAAAGAGCCCTGCTTGGTACCAGTACATGGATTTTTTCACAGGGCGGCTACAGGTAAGACACATGTGGGGCCCATGCAATTTTTTTTAATACAGGTGGGGCTCGCCCTCTTGTGAGGGGCCCTGTGAAATAACCCCTATACATGGGGAATTATTTCTTAGAAAATACGGCCATTGCAATAACCATATCAAAATGGAGCCTAACATCTAAACAAGCATCAACATTAAAAGTTTCTCGAAACCCAGTTTCTCCAAACTATTCAAAATTACCACCTAACATGAAATACAAGGTATTGCAAGGCATCACACCTACTAAATACTAATATATGCATCACCAAAAGAAGTGGGCAATTGTTTTGCAGAATGTGAAACTATGCATTTTTTTCATCCCTACCCTTCGTAGCCTTCCTCACTCTGCGGGACGAGATCGACATCGGTTTGATATCCCGAAAAATCTTCTGGTTTTCATTCTTGTTTAGTTAACAAGCGAGGTCTCTCCTAACAATGTTGGGAACAAAACTTTCGGCCATTGTCAAACAGGGGCTAAGTAACATCACTACTTTCTGCTTAAATTTCTACTTGTCACTAAATCATTAAGGTACCACTCCTAAAGATAATCTTCCCATGTTTCATTCTAGAATTCTAGGTTGATAGAAGAGTATATAAATATTTATCATGAAATGATGTTACATCTCCAAACCCTAAGAGGAAAAAAAAGAACAATTGAGCTCTACCAATATATCAGCATTGTATGTAGATATTAGAACCTGGCATCAGGCAATACAAAATTAAGACCTAATAAATCGAAGAAAGATAGTCTCGTATCTGGAAATCAAAATACTTGCATTGTGCAACCTTGAGTCTAAAATAATTATATAACACTATCTTCCCTACTTTTATAGTTCAGTGGAAATGTAACGACAAAATCTGACTATTTCAACAAACATTACACTAAAGCAAGTAACCTTTACAATGTTGTCGTAATTAAAATGCCAAAAAAAGAACAGAAAAACCAAACTATAGTACACAATTCGAATCTTTCTAAGAACATGACAAGAGAAGCACTTATATCAGATGGTTGAACATAATTTGTTTTTCGGCGCTGAACATAATCTGCAACTGTTTTTCGGCGCTCCTCAGATGGCTAGTTGGGCTAAATCCTGGCTACTAGCTCTGCAGTTCTTTCCTTTGCCTCTTCCATGTATAATCATATACTAATTAATACAGTGATTAATTTGTGGTAGAATTTCGAAGTTTGAGATAAATTATTGGGATTGAATTGTTGATAACCCTTTAATTAAATGAATAACAAGAAGGGGTTAACTGATTTGATTATTTTCAATTATACTATTATAATCACTACACCAAAAAAGGCCTTTTGCAGCAGTCAAAAAACGCTGCAAAAGACCTTTTGCAGCGTTTTAGTGTCTGTTGCGGAGGTCGGTGTTGCCGTTGAGGGCAAACTTTTTGCAGCATTTTTTGAACGTTGCAAAAGACCTTTTGCAGCGTTTTTTGAACGTTGCGAAAGGCTCTTTTGCAGCGTTTTTTGAACGTTGCGAAAGGCTCTTTTGCAGTATTTTTTGAACGTTGCAAAAGGTCTTTTGCAGCGTTTTTTGAACGTTGCGAAAGGTTCTTTTGCAGCGTTTTTTGAACGTTGCAAATGGATTTTTTGCAGTTTTTTTTAATGTTCTTTTGCAACGTTTTAAACGCTGCAAAAGACTCATCCTTTATTTTGGCAAACGTTGCCATTGATCAATTTAATTTTTTTTTAAAAATTAATTCGCATTTTTAGTCCTACTCTTTGATCAAATAATTCGAATAATAAACTAACAATTCGCATAATAAAGATATGAAAACATAAAAAATATAAGAAATCATATAATTAAAACCATACGAGTGCTATACATTGATTGTGCAATATTCAAAATAATTTCATTATACTTCAAGTTTACAATATCAACCCAGTGATCAAAAAAGGCTTTTCCATCATTTTAATTAGTACAAAAGGTGCAATAATTCATACTAGATTTTTTCCTAGTGCTCAACAAGTTTGGATTGACATTCTATAGCATCAAAAAATGAGTAGCTTGTTGGTGCCAACATGAAATTAAGGCCAGCTCTCACCGCCATCAACATGTGTATCTGCATCAAATGACTAAATTTAGTTATTACATATATTGGAATTGGACTAAGAAATCAAGAGAGAAAGTGTCTAAAGGCCCTATCTCTTCAAAATTCCCACAAATAGAAGATCAGCTTTTCTCAAGTCTGACAATTTAATTATTTAAGTATTATTAAAGTCTCGCAAGAAAAGGAAAAAAAAGTCTTGATCAAAGTCTTTAACAGATTACTAAATCTAATTTTAAGCAAACAAGCCCACCTGTTGTATAGTTGACTCAACTAAGTCAACTAAGATCAGGAACACTACTGTAACTCAATGAAAATTTCATTCACTCAAGTCAACAAATCAACTCAGTTATCACAGAATCTAAGAAATTATTTGACTGTTTTGAGTTAAATTATCCAAATTGCTATTTTCACTTCCTTCCCATTTTAACTCGTCATCCATCATTCACCATACTAAAACCAAAAGTAAATGCCTCCAATTCATCATCAAACAATGATCAGGTAATTATGTACCTCACAAAAAATATTTATACTTACATTAGCTACTACATTGAGCATCAGCCTCAAATCAGCCGAGTGTATTAGATTCTCTAGGTCATGGGTTGCATCCACAAGATTCAACTCAACATTCTTCAGAACAAAATAAATATTCGTAAGTAATAGAAAATTACATCGAAATTCGAAACTCAATGGGTTAAATTAACACTAAGATGAATATTCTCCTCTCTTAATTCAATAATATGCAAACTCACAGATGAAGATTTTGCCAACTCTGAGACTTGCATTCCACTGCTTCCTTGGGTCAGCAAAGTACTGAACAGTTCACCCTTCAATGTACTAGAATTTAAGCCATACTTTGCCATAAGATTGACTTCCTATAGTAAGAGAAGAAGCAAATAAGCACATGAGAACCATGCAAACAGACCAAACTGAACTTGATGCGCTAATTGTGTGAGATTGCTTCTCTCAAGCTTTCTTAAAAATCATAATTTCATGTAATGATCTACTACCCTTTGTGTAACAAAGCCACATATCCTATGTGCAACAAAACAAACCATTCATATACATGTATGCACACACACAATTACGAGTACCAAAAGCAAGGCCTGCCACTTGGAGAATGCTACTTGGAGGGCATCAGCAGGGAAAGAGACAGAAAAAGAGGCCTATTAAACCATATGCTATGAGCTGTTATGAAATAAAACTTTGAAGCATAGGGCACAACAAAAACAACAAACTAATTCCTAATAAATTTGGGTTAGCTGTGTGAATCGTTATTGTTCATTCCACTCAATCCAGTGTTACATTTAGGCGCCATCAAGTCAAGTAAAACAACAAATATAATAAACCAATACAGATTTAGTTAAGTTTGAAATGATAACCTCTAAGATTCATGGAGCCATCGATGCGACTTATAGCAAAAAAGGAACCAGAGCCGCATCCTGTTGTGCAGCTTCTGTGCAAGATCCGCCTCCTCCATCATTTTTGCTATTGTCTGATATTATCAACCGACGGAATTATATAACCATTACGATCTGATCAAGATTTCGAACCGTTGATTTTTTCATCAGTTTTTTGGCATAAAAAATGATACTGAGTCATAATTATGAAATAGAGATGGAGGGACTAGAACAATTGAGTCACAAGATGGATAAACCCTGAAGGCACACACTCAATGTAATCCCAGACACAAGTAAATGAAGGGGATTATCATTTTTTACACAACACTTCGAGCATCATTACAATTTGCAGACAGAAATGAACACAGAATACTATAAGAAATTGAATCATAAAAGCATCTTATAACTTTGTGTAAATAGTTGAATTAGGCATTAGTTTCCTCATCAATTCATTTCTTGAATCTATTATACGAGGGTCGTGAATATATGAGAAGTTGTGAGCAAACATTGTAGCCAAGAAAGTGTAGAAATCTCTGAAACTGGAGAAAAAAAAGCACCAGAAAAAGATCAAATCTATTACTATAAATAGATCAGAACAAACAAAAACAAAAATGGAACCATATAGTTATCAGCATCAACAATAAATTAGAAAAAATCATCAAATCCTGGATTGAAATCAAGCAACACAAGGTTCATACTGTTCGAATACATTCATATTCAGATCTAGACATTCGTACCTCAAAATAAACAGATTTAAGAGAAACCAAGGTGAGAAATGAACCTCTGTTGCTAAATCTCGCGCCGAATCTAAGGTTTCACACAGAGAAAGAGGAGAGAGAAAGTCGAAGAAGGAGAGGCCGAGGGAGTGAAGAAATTTACCAGGCTTCAAGTGGAGTAGAAGAAGAATCGAGCAACCATGATGATCAGCGACTACGATTGGAGAGGAATTGAAGGGCGATTTTTGGCTTTTGAGGCGATTGGCAGCAAGAGTGAAGGTTGAAGCTTTTCTGAATCTGAAATGAGAAATGATTGTGTCAATTACGGCTTGGTTTTAATTTTAACGACGTTTTTCCTCTTTTTTTTTTCTTTTTAAATGTAGTCGGGTTGGGTCGGGTCGGGTCGATTTATATAGGGTTTATTTTTGTTAACCATAACCCGACCCGAATACCCAACCCATTACCCGAAACCCACCAAAAAAATGCAAAAAAATCGTGGGTCGGGTCGGGCGGTTTGGTCTGGTTGGTTTGAGTTTTGCCGGAGCGAATCGACTGAAAGTCGGCGATGGCGGTCTGGCACAGACGGGAAGAGCCGGGAGGAGACGAAGTGGGTGCGTGGGTGGGTGAGAAGAGACGCGAGAGAGAGAATGAGTAGTGGGAGAAATTTTCTAAGGGTTTTGAAATGCATGGTGGGTGCATCGATGTGTGGAGGGTGGGGTTTGGATAAGGAGAATATGTAGATTATATTTAATTAAATTTTTATTAATTATAATTATTAAAATTTAATTATCACCTAATTTGTGAAATAAAATTTAATCATCCTTATTTCTGAAAATTAATCTTTAAAAATAGGTTTCTAGATAATTTTTCATTTTTTTAAGTTGATGAGCCCAGTATAGTAGCGCACTAATCCGTCGAACCTTTTGCAGCGTTCAAAAAACGTTGCAAAAAGACACCATTTGCAACATTCATTGAACGCTGCAAAAGGTTCAGCCTTTTGCAACGTTTTTTGAACGCTGCAAAAGGCTGAATCTTTTGCAACATTCTTTGAACGCTGCAAAAGATGTCTTTTTGCAACGTCCATTTACAAAACGTTGCTAAAGCTCAATTTTCCTAACCAATTGGAACACTCACTTATTAAAATGTTGCAATAGACCCCTTTCGCAACACTAAACTACCGAATGTTGCCGTTTATGCATTGCAAAAGCTCATTTTTGGTGTAGTGAATACAATATCAATGGAAAATATAAAATTGATTAGTAAAATTTGAACTTTTAATTTTAAATATGCAACCGGTGAAATTTCCTATTTTTATTATTACTAGTGTGAATCGTGCGTTGCACAATAACTGTTATAAGTTTTGCAATTGTAGAACTGAAGAATGGTAAAAAGAACCTGAAAGCCAATTCACCTAAACATCAGTTCTTAGACATCAGTATAACAAAGTAACAAAATTATGTAGACAAATAATCTCTTTCAATCACTAAACTAAAACGATACAAAATTTGTCACATAGGTGATTGATACAAAAGTTGAATATTAGTCAACAAAGTAACATTAAAAGTTGAAGATTAGTCCAACAAAGTAACAATATTGTCCATATATTCTATCTTCCCCTTCAAGGATTAAGCCATCCTCTTTGATTAAGCCTTCAACAACTCCTTCAAGCACTCTAACACGTGCGAATATTTTGATCCTTCCATTAGGCACTGGTTGATGAAAATGAAGTAAATTTTGTGCACTAAATTGAGGCATCGAGTGAATTGATTGAAGCACGTTAGGTGATGAAAATGCATCTTTGTCATCAATCGGATTCATCCCATTTTGCGAAGCATAAATTGATGTATCAGCCTGTTCGAACAGGTGGAAAAATTTAAAGCTAGAACTCCCACGAGGAAATGATTGTCTGCCTGCATACTATTCCTATAAAATTGAGAAATGGAAGCAGAGTTCTCGCAGTCTAATTGAGCAAACAATCCATCAGATGGAACAGGGAACACCAGGATCCCAAATTTTTTCGCTTGTAGGCAGAATAATATCTATCCAGTGCCTTCACTTTGACCTTTGATCCTACAGAAAAGAAAATGGGTGTAAACTATACAATATTAAGAAGTAATCTCAAGAAAGTGGGTGTAAAGTATACAATAGGAACTTAAAAACATACAGAATTTTTAGGAGACAAAGGGGATTTTGGCGATGATGGGAAATCCTCAAATCCTGAAGGACCACCTGGCTCACTACCCTGATTTGAATTAAAAAATGCAACTATAATTAAATTTGGACAAAACTATTTCAGAAAATAATATAAGGGAGAAAAACTCATGCTCTTCTGGTTCTAAACATACAAACATTCTCCTTAGATGCATCAGAAATATTTATTTTCTCACATAACTGTGCTTTAAAACAGATATAACCATTGTTCTCCTGTTCATTTTCATCGCACAAAAATAATATCCCTTTGTAGATTTTTTTTAACATCCTGTAATGCCAATATACGTATACGTATACGTATGTGTGCATTAGCTTCTAAGAAACGAAGTGAAATAATTACTTGAAGCTTCTAATTTAAATTATTGACAACTATTAAATAATCTATATTTATTTCACCTTAAAACTGAGGAAAATAGCACAGATTAAAACCACAAAATAATATTCAATTCAAGAGAAATAAACTAAGATAACAAAAGAAAATAAAAATTCATGACGAAAACAACTTAAATAATAAAACGGATGAAGAAAGGAAAAATGACCAAAAGTGAAAAAAAAAATTAACTTTGGGGATTGAAGTTTATAAGTGTCAAAAGTTGAAGAACCTAGTGTTGCAATTTTTGAAGGAGTTAAATGAAAGAAAGGTCAAAATTCGAGGACTAAAATGTTTGAGATGAAAGTTGAGGGACTGAAAGCGCAATTACCTCGAGAGACTCGGACGTGTCTCCATTTTTATATTTTTACATGGAGACACGACCATCATGGAGACACAGGACAATGAAAATCTCAAAATAGAAGTTATTCATGTGAACTCAGTAACTACACAACTATGAAACCTTTAAAACATTAATCAACCACCAACAAAGAAATTTTTGAAATAGCAAACAAAATAGCTATAAACAGGAAAAAAAATGAGATCTTAACACTAACTAAAATCAAAGCTCTTGTAAATACAAACCATAGATATATTGCCAACATTTTTATCTAAAAACCGTGGATACGATACGAGAAAAAAAGTAATAATAATCCCATTTTAGCCACCAAACGCATTTACAGAATGGTACAACACTGATTGGTTTTCTTTGCTTATTTGTAGAACATCTGTTTCAACAGGCACCAAGGAAACTCAAGTGTCAGCATAATCAAACTATAAGTTTGAAAAATAGGAAAATATATGTTTAGAAATCCTGAATAAAACGTAAATTCTAAGCCATGATAGGTATAGATATTAAGTGAACATATACACACGTTTTATGAAGTTGTTATAAAAAGGTAATTAATTTGAAATGCTGTGAAAAAAGTGCATTGCACAGCAAGTTTCAGCAACTTTAGTTACATAAAATTATTTGCAACTCGACAAGTTTTCAAAACACACTAAACCTATGTGGTCACATTTACAATATTCGGTTGAACTCCACATAACTTAGTGTCAATGAATTAGAGGAAAGTAGTCAACAATATAGTATGGTTTTCTATTTTTGCCATCAAACCAAAAAAGAGCACGTGTTAATCATTAACAATAACAAGGGATAATTATAATATCATGTGCAAAGCAGAGTAGATAATTGAAAATGCTGAAGTATCCCAATAGATTAAACTAAGCTAGAGTTATTTCGCCCAACTTTTTCCTAGATTTGCATATATAACACAAGAGTCATGGACTACAAATAAAATCACGTAACAATATTATCCTAGGAATGAGTAAAATGTTGTTAAGCTCAGAATAAATCAAGGCATAGAATGTGAGCTGAATGACAGTATATTTCATTTCACTACCACCTTTGGTAGGATCTCTTCTTGGTATGCCTTTTTATTCCAGTAACACGTTGGAAATTTGAAGGAAGGGATTCATCAAGAACTTTCATATGATCTCTCTAGAAAAAGCAAAGGTGTGAAAAGTTATTAAATCATTAATAAGTCTAATCATGTAACATTTTGTACCTTTACATATTGCCCCCATATTTTAATTTCATTCACTAAGCTTTATATCCCATTACAACTATAAATGATGAGTAGGTGGTAGTGCTATCACCAATTTGGGTGGTAAGAAAACTTTAAAAATACGCCTTACATAGCCTAGTACCCCAGCTTGAATGGAAGACTATAAGTGGAATAGCATAAACAAACAAGTTTAGTAAACATCCCATATTTCCCCACCTATGAATGCCATGTGCCTTTTCGGATGCCAATATTCATTTCTTTTGAACATAATAGAAAACTCGTTTAAACTATGCCAGTTAACAACCATATGAAGCTTCTAAGGTGAACTTCAACCATGATCCACCAGTCCCCTCCCAAGTTTCTCTTCTATAAACTTCATTTAAAGTATTCGCCAGATCCCATGCTAAAAGTCAACTGAAAGCATGTCATATCAAACCTACAAAAGAACCAATATTTCCCTAATTGTGGATCTATTTTGGCACCTCTTTCTATTTTTAATAAGAAATATTCTTCTAATGTTATCTTCTGGAAAGTTTGAAACATTCATAGTACCGTCATGTTAAGTAAAACTCCATCAACCAAAGTTTATAGTCAGCCAACTGATAATGCGTGCATACTCTCTAAATTTTAAGCAATTAATGTGAAAATCTCAAATCCTATTTTCAATACCTCATTCAAGGTAATGTTTATCATACAAGAATTTCCAATACCTCATTCATTGTTCATAATGGGGTTATAAAAATCTCTCAACTGACGAATGAATTTAACAGTGCATGTATGCTCTGGTTTTATAAGCTTAGTTTTCATCTGATAAATCATTGGGATGTTCAAGTGCTGCATTTTAGCTGGATATGGTATCAGAGATTCTAATTGAATTTCTTAAAAACTATTTAACACCTTTAACTGTGGAACATTATACAAAGATAACTGCTTAGTTTCAGATTATTATCCATGTTTTTGAAGGAATCTACTCAACTTTATCTAATGATTACTTGTAAGGGTACCCCAAAATCAAATTTGTGGGGAATTTTTCACTGAAGTGCACCCTATCATCAAATTTTGTGCGTTTTAGTATTCTGAATTTAAAAGTAACAAGAAACTAAAAGCCTACCACCAATTCCACCCAAAGTCAAATATTTTCATTGTTCAATTAACCCAATGCAACTTGCCCAAAAAATTGACAAACAAATCCGTAAGGAAATGATAGGTGTGGTTATATGGCATAAAAAATCGGTAGAAGGGTTACCTGCGCAAAAGAGTACAAAAGGCTTGTACTAAGAGACCTGAGTGTGGACCACAAATGTATCACCTCTATCTTGTCTCCTTTTTGTTCCACCATTTTGACTCTACTTTGGATCGGTGATTATGGTGATGGTGAGATTGAGCAAACAATGGTCAGAATCGTCTGTGTATGTAAGCAGTAAGTATACACACATAATATTATAATATACACTCGCATTTCACGTAGCAATCGAAATGGATGTGCAGCTATTCACCGTTAGGAAGCAAGATAAAGATTTTCCTACTGTTGTGATCCATTTTACCAAATGGGATCAGAATGACAGAATCTCAGACGATGGAAGGAAAAAAATCTCTCATTTCTATAACGCATAAAAAATAAAATAAAACCCTTGGTAAGTCGGAGCTGCTGTTGCTGTGCAGAATAGTGAACTCACTTTGTGACATCAATTCCACCCTTCCTTTTCAAAGCAAACACACCTGAAAAATCCATGAAATTCACACGAGTTAAAATTTCTTTTAAAAAAAAAAAAATCTTGCAAATCTGGAACCACAAAGTGAAATCCGATCACTATACCTTAGATCATAGGAAAAAAATATAAATACACACCAAAAAACCTTGTTTCAATCATTATCTTGATCGACCTCTTTCTCGATGATGAAAACTTCAAATTAAAACACACACAAAAATTACAAAAATACATAAATGTTCTTTGTATAGATTCGTAACTCACCAAGAAAATCTCTAGGAGAGAGATGGAAGTCCGAAAGAGAAGAAAAATAGATGTGATGTAGGGAATGGAATAAAGAGGCATGTGTCTGGAGTAGATAGGGATGGTCATTGCGTGATGAAATGGAGTGTCTGGAGTAGAGAGGGATGGTCATTGTGTGATGAAATGGAGAAAACTGAGAGAAAAATGCTTTAAAAAAAGAGAAATTTGGTGTAAATATATGTGATGTCATCACGACATCATGATGACGCCCTATGAACAGAATTGTTTTTGCTCTTTTATATATTGTAGAGATTTATTATTAATGCGTCTATTTAAGTGATAATGGGCTTCTTTTTTGTACTTGTTTTCCTTAATAATGAGTGCAAGGATTGTTAATTGAAGTCGCAATATTTATTTGCAATGCCTACATTTTATTGAATGAGATATCAATTGTGTTATGCAGTGCTAAAACTATCACATAACATCCTTTGATAATAAGAACTTTTTTTGTCTCTCCCTATAATATTCTACAATTGGTTGAATCCGGTAAAACCATTACATAGAAGTTTCTTTACATCTTTTACAAAGAAAACCAACTTCAATTCTTGAATAATCTACATTGTTTCAGTTTCTATTGTAAAACAAGATTTCATTTTTCGTATAAAAAGAAAGAAAAAAAGCACATGTCAAATCATTAAATTTACGTGTAACAATTCCTCAATATCTTGTTATTTTGACATAGATGATTTTTTTTGTCATCGGCACGAGAGAGAAAAGAAAAAGAAAAAAGAGTTCCTTTGGCGAGAGAGAACACAATTGATCCGTCGGCAATGCTATTTTGACAAAATAATAGAGCAGAAAACAAGGTCTTCATTGCCTATCAAAAATAAGACATAATATGCACACCAGGCTCTATCACCTTAGAAAGTTCCTCTGCATTTCCAATTTCAAGGAGAAACGCTCTCTCAGCCTAAGAACACATATCTAGCGACCCTAGAGTGTTAACAGAATCAAGACGCTTTTGAACATCAAGACCATGTTCTACCTTAGAGAGCTCCCTCATTTTTTTAATCTCTTGGGTCGGACTTCCTTCACCCGTTGATGCCACTGGAGTATGACAAACATCCAATGCTTGTTTCCATATAGCAAGAATTACAAGCTAAATCGAGAATGCTTCCAATTGCTTACATGCCGCCATCTATCAAACAACAACTAAATGATTAGAATATATGTAGTTGATAGTGTAAACATTGGAATATTAGAGCATAGCAACTTGAAAGACATGGAAAGGTCAACAAAGAAGAAAGCCTCAAATTTTCATTAATGCATGTTGTGCACACAAGCTGAATTTCCAGAATCTAGTGTCATGAAATGATGAAACATTCATTTATCAAAGTGTGAACA
Organism: Osmanthus fragrans; assembly: GCA_019395295.1. Classification (NCBI taxonomy): domain Eukaryota; kingdom Viridiplantae; phylum Streptophyta; class Magnoliopsida; order Lamiales; family Oleaceae; genus Osmanthus; species Osmanthus fragrans. The sequence goes on from CM033343.1 coordinate 29,302,144, forward strand.
ATGTCCAAAATAACACATTATGATTTAGTCCTATGACTTTTTTTCTTTATTTACCGGTATATGGTATATGCTGAAAAGAAGACCTACTAAACCAAAATGTAGTAAGATCTATTCTCTAACGATTCAATCATGTGTAGGCTACCCAATTTTTTTTTATTTAGAAAATGGGATATTCTCCAGCAATGGAAGAGGGCGCAGTATCTCATTGAAGCAAACCTCTATAAATTTTGCGTGTCTTTATTTCTTTTTGCTAATTGATAGCTCTCTGTGGAATAGAATTAGTGTTTCTAATTCTCGGTGGAATAGGATCATGAGCTTGTTTTTCCACATTCTAGTGATCCTACTTTTAGAAATGTCTACAAGTTAACACATTACGTAAGTAGCTTAAATGTATCACTTGATCCTTTTTTCCTCTAATTTTCATTGCACCGACATAATTGATAATTCAAGATATCGATTGAGTTGGTCCTTACACCACATCAGTGGAAGATATCAATGACGAATTTTTCACTCTCCCATTACTAAGATTTAGATTCAGTCACTCAGCAATGCTATATGACAGACATCGACCAGGTTTCCCGGGAAATTATTATGGTTACTGCACAAGCTTGGCTATGGGGAAAATAAATATAATGTTCTGCATGTGAGTGCCAATTTTGTTGAATGATCTTCATGACTTCACGTATCTATTGCTTGCATTTATAGTGTTTTACAGAGGTATATAAGAAAGGAAATAAATATCTACAATTGGAATAAAATCCCAAAACTAATTCCTTGATTTCTATGATTTGTCAAGACTTATTCATGGAAACTAAATAAACCTGTAATACCTCCCCCCCTCTCTCAAATTGATGTTGTCGAGTCTACAAGCATCAATTTGTTGATGAGAAAATTATGATGAAGGCAGGTCAGAGATTTGGTAAAGATATTCACGACCTATTGAGTAATGAAAACATGGGGAAGAGCGATGATAATGGAAATATAAGCATCTCGGATATAATGACAGTCCACTTAATTATGTTAGGCGCGTTCATGGTACACATGGTTAGCTGCAATCTGAATAGCGCTAGTGTTATCACCATGGAGAGGTGTAAGCTGTGATTGGGAAAAATCAAGTTCGGCTAGAAGACCACGCAGTCACGATCTCGGAACATGCAGCTGACATAGTATTTAGTCTCAGTGGAAGATTTAGAAACACAATCTTGTTTCTTACATTTCCAAGAAATGAGAGCATCACCCAGAAAGATATATCATCCAATAGTAGATCGACGAGAATCAGGACAACCAGCCCAATCAGCATCAATATAAGCGTAAGATCAAGAGATGTTCCCCTAAAAAAGAACATACCACAATGAGGAGTCCCAATAAGATAGTAAATAATGCACCAGACGGCTACCAAATGAAGATGACGGAGGCGTCCATAAAATTGCTGATAGTATAGACTACGAAGGAAATATTCGGACGTGTAATAGTGAGATAGATGAGACTACCCACGAACATTCGATAAATAGTGGGATCAGAAAGTATAACACCTTCATCTATTCGATATTTGACATTAAGCTCCAATGGAGTATTGACAAAGGAGGCCTCATATAAATCACTCAACTGAATCAAGTCCTGAATATATTTATGTTGATTCAAGAAAATACCATGTGGTGCAGTATAAACCTCTAAACCAATAAAGTAAGTCTGATGACCAAGGTCTTTCATATGAAAAATAGAGTGAAGATTCTACTGAAGCCTGTATAACGGCATGATTAGATCCAAGATAATAATATCGTCCACATAGACTACAAAGAGAACAATGCAAGCAGCACTCTCTTGAAGAAACAAAGATGCGTCATACTGACTCTGAGTAAAGGAGGTATCCAAGAGAGTGCGATAGAACTTGTCAAACTACGGTCAAGGAGCCTACTTAAGATCATACAAAGAATGTTTTAACTTACATATAAAGTCAGTTGAGGGCAGAGGCATACGAGATGGAAGTTTCATATAAATATCTTATTTGAGGTCCCATATAAGAACGTGTTCTTAACATCGATTTGATTTAGAGACCAAAGCTGAGAAGCAGCAATGGATAATAATAGGCGAACGGTGGTCATTTAAACCACATGAGCAAATGACTCATCATAGGCGATTCCATATTCTTGATGATTACCTAAGGTGACCAGCCAAGCCTTGTAGCGCTCAAGAGAACCATCAGAACGAAACTCGACTAAATAAACCCATTTACTTCCAATGAGTTTCACAGCCTGTGGACAATGTACAATATCCTAAGTTTGGTTGGCTTCAAGAGCCTCAAGTTCTACATTCATTGATAGTTGACAACACTCTTGTTCCCTAGCATGTCTATAGAAGAATGGAATGGAAATTGAGTTAAGGATAACAGACATAGAGCTATGAGAGGGAAAACCATACATATCTGCTGCTCGAGGAACAAGAGAAGTGCGACGGAGAGTTATTGGAGGTGGAAGATCACCTGGTGAAGGATCTAATGTCGTAGGTGGAGGATTGGGGAGGCTAGAGGAGATAGTCGTCTGAGGAGAAAGTTCAGGATAAATGATTGGTGCATCTTGTCTGTGAGTGTAAACTAGACATGAATGTACCGAGAGGACTCTGTAGAGAATTCAGGTAAGATAGAGAATCCGGGGGAGGAAAAAAAATTCGAAGTGAAGAAAGATTGTTTTTCAAAGAAAATAACATTACGAGAAATCCTAATACGGTGTGTCTTAGGATCGTAACAAACATACCCTTTTGGAGTTCCACCATATCCCAGAAATGCACACTTGATAGATTGAGGTGTGAGCTTTATTCTTTCATGTAGTGGCAAGTGGACGAAACAAACACAGCCAAAGGGACGGTGTAACGATCTGGCCTCTACATCGAAATCGTTATATCATACGTACTATCCGCTTTGGGGTGAGCAGATCTCACTTATCCTCTCACGACTTTCTGTCGCGTTCCCTAGGATTCAAACCCAAGACCTCTATCATATGAGAGATTTAAGTTGAATCCAGGGAAACACGACAGAAAGTCTTGAGGGGATAAGTGGGCTCTACCCACCCCATAGCGGATAGTACGTATGGTATAACGATTTCGGCGTAGAGATCGAATCATTACAAAAAACGTTCGAATCCTGAGGAACGCGACAAAAAGTCGTGAGAGGGAATAAATGAGTTATGCCTACCCCAAAGGGGACAATATGTATTATATAATGGTTTCGACGTAGAGGTCAGGTTGTTACAGACAGAGATGAGAATATGTGGGGGGATGGCTAAAGAGTTTATAATAGGGAGAAACATTATCAAGCGTAGGAGAAGGCAACCGATTTATGAGATGAACAGCTGTAGACACGGCTTCACACCAAAATCGAAAGAGCACAGAAGACTCAATCATGAGAGCTCTAACCATGCTAAAAATGTGTGATTCTTGCATTCTGCCACCTTGTTTTGTTGAGGGGTAGAAGGACAAGATCACTAAGAAAATTAACCTTTGGTTTGTAAGAATGTTTGAAATGCATTCGACATATATTCCCCTCCCGAATTATAAAAGTATTTATAATGAGCATGAGATACCACGGGTGCGAGACCCCAAACATCATTACGAACAATATTGAAAAAATGTGAAGCATGAGAACCATGAGAAGGGAGAGTAACACCTTACTCTTAGCAAATTTACAAGAAGCACAATCAAAAGAGATTGATGAAATCGAAGCAGAGTTCTTATTACCAAACAAACCAGAGTTTAACATGTGTCGTAATACACTAGAACTAGGATCCCTAAAAAAATGCTACAGTGCAATAAAGACCACAGTGTAATTGAAAACCCGCAAAACATGAATTATTGCTCATCTATGAAAAGTCCTTCCTGCTTAGTTCCTTTCGTTTAATCATTTTGAATTTACTCTTTAACCTCTATTCTTGTCTAATACTTGTTCCCATTTTTTTTATCACTACTACCTCTCTATCCATGAATGCAATCCATTCATAGTCTGAAACTAAAGTGGAAAAAGGATATTAAATGAACTTCTATTAAATTGCCATAGGCGATAACTAAATTCACAGTTCCATATCCTCACACAAACTAAATCTTCTACTTCATGCTTATAGCATTCCCCCCAATATCATAAACCACGCTAAACTAAAAAGAAAGATGACTAACTACAAACCAATAGCGTATGTACACAAAACAACACATTTCAATAAACTTATACAGCACATCATGAGAAATAATCTCATATCTGCATCCTGTACTTGCACGCAGAAAAAAGTACCAAAAAATTAAAGGCAAAAGTAGTACGGACCTCAATCATGTCGACCAAGTAAACAATGTTAGGATGATTGATTTTCTGGAGGTTGAATATCTTGGACTTGATACTCTCATTGAGTTCAGAACTTAATCGAGAGGTGACGATCTTCTTGATAGCCACCTCAGTACCGTGGATGAGGTAGCGTCCGTTCCACACGATCAAGAATGAACCATACCCTATTCGGTCCATCGCCACATAATCCCCTACCATATAATACATCCCTCCACAGCAGCCACCGTCGCTCTTCATCGATTGAGCCATTAAATTTTCAATATCCACAGGTGTCTCACTATAAATTGAGCTCAAAACAACAAATTATTTTTCGGATTATTAGGTATCATGATGAGCTAGGAAGAGGCATTAATGAAGGGGTCTTTATAGATAGATAATGATTTTTACATGTCAAATAGCAAATGGGATTAGAGAGGGTTGTACGCTGGCATTCCTGTTTGGTATTGATTAAAATTTAATTTTAATCTAAGTCAAACAATTAATATCAATCACATTTTTTATGGGTCTCACAATTTTTTCAATCACGTATTTCAAAAACTTCTTTCACAATTTTCTAAAAAACCTAATTTTAATCCCCGTCAAACACCTTCTTTGAATGAAAGAAGAAATGACTTCGTCGTTGTATTATCATTCATTTTTAAAACGTAGGTTAATTTTTATTGCATTCACTTGCATTTCATTAGAACAAAAATATTTAATCATGTGTATAAAAACTAAAACGTATTATCATTCATTTTTAAAACGTAGGTTAATTTTTATTGCATTCACTTGCATTTCATTAGAATAATAATATTTAATCATATTTTCAATCACGCATTTCAAAAACTTCTATCACAATTTTCTAAAAAATCTAATTTTAATCCCCGTCAAACACCCTCTTTGAATGGAAGAAGAAATGACTTCGTCATTGTATTATCATTCATTTTTAAAACGTAGGTTAATTTTTATTGCATTCACTTGCATTTCATTAGAACAATAATATTTAATCATGTGTATAAAAACTAAAACATTATTATTACTCACTTGTTACATACTTTTTAGTATTGGTCTACGGTATGATTTATGCTATGAAAATAGATCTGTCGATTATATGATGTCGAGGTGGTAGAGTTTTACATTTAATCGTGCAAATTGAGATATCGCACTAATTATTATATAAAATTTTATTGCGGACGAATTATTTTCTTGTTGTATTTGTTATTTACTAATGAAACAATCTAAATCAAATATGATGTTCTTAATTTATTTTTAAATATAAAGGAAAGTAAGGTTGATGGTGACTTGATATATTCTTCTTCCATTTTTTTATTTTTTTTTTTCATACACGAGTCACGTGATGACGTGAACGATTTGGTTAGATTAAAATCAAATTATAATATGAAATACAAAATTTACACATGCTGCACAAGCATGTCTGGGTGGTGTAGTCGGTTATCACGCTAGTCTCACACACTAGAGGTCCCCGGTTCGAACCCGGGCTCAGACATATTTAATTTTTCTTTTTCTTCTCTCTCACGGCACTATAATATTGCCATTTCTGTTCCGCATGTAATCATCTTCAAGCACATTGCAATTCCTAATTCTCTCCGACCATTTTTACATTCCCAGCCAAATTCTTTATCAGACTTCACGGAGTATCAAATCAAATACTATTCCGAAGGAGATTTTCCTTATTTCTCCAATTCGTGGTTTTTTTCTTGAATTTCGTCACCTAGGGTTTCGCGCTGTTAAATAGCTGATCGAGTAAAGCATAACTGAAGATATCCTATTAGTAAAATGGATTGGAACAACGTCACGGCAGAGGATCTAATCGAGGCACTTCGCGAAGTGGATTGGTCATCCCCTCCTCGGCCTCTCTCGGAATTCTTCTCCCGATTCACTGTCCCCCATTCTTACTCCAAATGGAACAGTCGCCTCAAGTGTAATCTCTACTAGTACGCTCCATTATTTATCTCTACGTGTATGTGTGAGTATGTGGAATATTATTATTATTATTATTATTATTATTTATTTTTTTACGAGCTTAATGATTTATATGATTATCGAGTTGTCGACTAGTACTATTTATGTTAGTTTTATTAAATCTGAAGAGAGAGAAAAACAAATATTTTTTTGTAAGACGTTCAGGTTTATCATTTATGTGTGATATGATTTGTTTTCTTTTGATTGGAAATTGTTTATTTGTGATGGGTTACTTTGGAATTTTATCTATTTAGTTACCAATACTGATATACTTAATGGTTTATTGCAGCTATCGAACCAATTACTTCATAATGATTGTGATTTTTCTTGGTAAGACAGCTGAATATGGTGATTGATACGCATTCTATAGAAGCTTGAACTTACAAGTTTTATGTTAGCTCACGGGTACTAATAGATTTGTGCATGCATATTGTTCAATTCAGGCTTGGGATTTCTTAGGAGGCCACTTGCTATTGTAGCTGCCCTATTAACAGCTATAAGCATTGCTTTTCTGAATGATAGGTATGCAGTTCTATCGTGATATTTATATTTGATGGTTTTGAATTAAATCCACAAGTATAATCATTAATCACGGTAATCTTACTAATTTTGCAATTTAGACTATCATTTCTCATAGTTGGTCAATTGAGTGTTGCCTATCATTTTTGAGATTTCAATTGGAGGCAATGATTTGGTTGTTTTGAGTGAACTGTACTGCCTATTAATCTCTGATTACTGGGATAGTTGAAGATTCAGTAGTATCTTAATAACTTGTAATGAAATGTTTGGATATGGCTAATAAATATTTCTTTTAGCTAGGAAATTAGCAACTACAAGTTTGATTGTACTTGAATAATCTATTGGAGGAATCATGATATCTTTTGAGTATTTTTCTGGTTTTATAATTCACAAAGGAACATAATTGATGCATGTTTTCCACATTATTTATTCCCAATTTCCCCCTTTAGAACCATATTTCTCACAACTGTGTTATATGAAGTGAAGTTTGACTTACATTGAAGTGCATGTTTTGTAGTTCAATTATTTGGAAGAATAAGTTTAAATTCTCGAGAAAGCTGAATAGCTTGAAAAGGCAATTAGGTTATGATTGAAAAATTTCTGCATCTCTGTATATTTAAATCGCCCCATAGGATTAAAGCATTACACCACACATTAATGAAGGAAGCGGAGAACTTTTGACACCCAAAAGTTGCTTTTGGATTTTTTTAAAGTGTGTTTTTCATTTAAAAGAGCTTTTAGAGGAAGTTGGTCCAACATGACTTCCTCTAAAAGCACTTTAGGAATAGAAATCTCTTTCAAAAATTTTTTTTTCAAACAAAAATTAAGTAGCTTCCTCTAAAAGCTCTTCTACAGGAAGCAAAAGCAAAATCCATGCAAAACGGGCCCTTAAATGAAAGTCTCAAAATAAGGCAGTTCAACTTAGGCCTGTTGATGGAGATCAAGATAGAGATGAATAAAGATATATTTTAATTAGGATTTTAAGTAAGAGTTTGATTTAAAATATATTTGATTTGATTTGATTTTTTTAGATTAGTTTTGATATATTGATATCATTAGAAGTTTATTTCCTTTTAGTTTCTTAGTTTATTTGCTCTATAAATAGAGAGCCTTATTCATTATAATTGATAACCTTGATTATATGAACAAAGATTGATTTTTTTTTCTTTGCCCTCAATTCTTCTCATCTTGGACCCCATTTCTTAATCTGCGATTATTCTTTAACAAGTTATTTGCATCCGGTGTCACCTGTTCTGTCAGAGCATTCTTGCATAAGGCGAGAACATTTTTTTATCAACTTCACTATAAGATATGTTTCTTAATCATTTTTTTTTTCAACTTCACTCTTTCCCTTGCCATAACATGTTGGCAGGGTTATTACTTGAGGAAAAAAAATTGGTCGAATTGCTAAAAATATATTTTATGAGCACAAGTAATTTTGTGCAATACGATATTTTGGCTAAAAAAAGATATTTAATTTAAATTGTTAGCTTCACTCTTTTGTTTGAATTATGTTGAATGTTGATTATTTATCTGTGTAGTAGTTGAATGCAAAAGTCAAAATAAATCATAGCATGCTTCGGTGAGATTCTGTAGTAAGAAAGTTTTTGCTCTTCTAATGGTTTCATCGGCCAAGTGTTTATTTCTTTCTTGTTTTAATTTCATATTTATTGATGTGGGATTTGGGGTGGATTTAAGGGCATAAGATGGTTACATGTGGCTTGGAAAAATCGAGGCCAGATCATTGGCTCACATTCAAACACTCGTGTTCTTCAAGCATATTTCTGTTTCTGCATGTTATTAAGAAAAAAAATTATACTGCCAACTTTTTCTTGTCCCTCTTTCTAACTGCTCTTCTTTATCCATAAGCAAAGCTGGTGCTGTTCTATGCTTTTCAAAAGTTTTAAGTAGTTATTTCTTTTTTCTTCTTCTCCATATTGCTAAGATCTTTTCCTACAGCTTTGCAAGTACTTTCAGTGAAAAAGTGACGAGAACAATCAGGCAGTTTTCTCCACATTTAGCCGCTAAAATGAGACCTTCCCATACGTAAGTACAATTGTAATATTGAAATTTCTATTTGATACTGCTTCTTACTAGAATGTCTTATATATTTTAGGCCTGTTATTCGAGGGCGTCCATCTTCCAAAAGAGCTATACATGTATGTGGACAGCCTCGATGGGTATTTGTCTTGATATTTTCAACAGGTAGTGGAGGACTTTCAGTAATTCTCCTATGGATCCTTTCTCATGTGTAACCTAAATGTTTGTAATTCCTAATGTAAACAATTGTTTTCCTTTTTTTTTTTCTCCAGTGAGTTTCATCTTTTGGTTTGTCTCTTGTGGCCTTATTTCTGTCTTGTGGGCTTTTGCTGTCGGCCTTCTTGGTAATGTCATTCCTTCCTGTTATAATTATTTTTTCTCCTATGTGTATATTTTTTTAACTTTCATTTGTTTGTCTGTCTCTCTCTCTCTCTCTCTCAGCCACTCTCCTTCATGCAAGCTTGAGAACACCTAACCTGAAAGCTCGTTTGAACACATTCCGTGAGGAATTTCGTGCTGTTTGGCGCAATTATAGTGAGCTGTAACTCATATTGGAGTGAATACATGTTAGTTATTTTGCCTTGAACTTTGCCTTTATGCTGATTTCATTAATTGCATCTTGTTTCAACGGCCTTGTAGTTTCTGTGATAATTGAACATTATGCTGCATTTTGCAATTGCTTTCGGCATTTCCTTGTTTAAGCTGCCTTGTTTACAAGGGATGGGATGTTATGATTAATGGCTAAGGTGGTATTTGTCTAATCCAAGTTAGTTGTGTCCTGAGGTGGCAGATAGCGCAATTCAAGGTGCTAGTTCTCTGCTGGCTAATGATGGTATTGCTCGAAATAGGTTGCTTCTTTCTTTGTGAGGGAAAGATGGATTCAATCCTCCCGGATTCTTGAAAACTTTGAGCCTTTAATGTAAGCATAAATCATTTTATATCCAGAACAAAGGCTTGGTCCTTCATCCCTTAGTGCATATGCATAACTAATGATATGAATACATGAGGAAGACCTGGGTGTAAGATGAATAGGTTAGAAGCAATAAAGAAGTAGAAGAGTAAAAAGAAGAAGAAGTTGGAGAAGAAGATGTATATAATAACAAAGCCTGCTTAAAAGTCTTGATACATGCACTCCTCTTAACTTTTTCACTCCCAAAAAGACAATGAAAAGCAATGAGAGTCCTTGCTTATAAGAATATTGGAATGGAGAGAAATGTGATATGAGGCTGGTTCTTTTTACAGTAATCATAAACAGTTTAACTTTCTATTCTACTGGAAAAATCCTTGAGTTGATTGCCTTTTAAGTATGATTCATTTTATTTCCCCTCTCAAAGAATATTGGTTATCGTTTCTGGTTATCATTTTTCGTTTTAGTGGATCATACTGTCAATGGAATTATATAGTTTTCACTTTTTATTTGCAGAAAACATATGAGTGAGGATTATTTAATTGTCATTCATTATTGTAGCTTGGAGCAAGGCATTGTGGCTATTGCTTTTTGGTTTTCACTCGTTACCATATTTTGACAATCACTTGATGTCTTGCTCGGAAAATTTTATATCTTCCTTAGTTTCAGTAAACTTTTACTTTGCATTTTTACGATACTGGCTGAACAAAATTGATAATTTCTAGTTGTCTATCATATTATTCTCTCTTTAGAAGAATATAGTTAAATTGCTAATGATCTGGCGGTATTAGAATATTTTCCTGCTTTACAGTAACTCATGTTAGCCATAGGAACAAAGAATAAAATCTCTGGATGTTTGGTGGATTCTTGGTCTGCTGAAATCCTGTTATTTAGATTTTACAGTGATGATTGCTGCCTCTCCATGTAGGGGGACCTCATATCAGGCATCAAGTTAATGCATAATGCTGTTCTGAGAGGGTGCTGTCTATTGATGGCATTGCATGATATTATTCTTCGTCCCAGCTGAAGGACGGCTGCTAATGTTCGCAGATCAGTATGTTGTAAATTTTCTGGAATTCTTGTTATAGGTAAATGGACTGTACCGTTTGTAATTGGTTTCAAGAAATTATTTGGGGATTCATGCACACTGTTGCCGAAAGATTTCTTAGAATGATGTATTGAAATCCCTTCTTAAGGTGCATGATGAGGTCGTGTTACTTTTCTGAAGGATAGTGATCTATGAATCTAACGAAATTTGGAAAGGGTTTGTGCTATGCAAATCTATGCCGTGTGTTTTCAGCCTTTACCATGAACGGCAAGCAGTTTTGACCTGTGAGAGAAACTTTGAATGACTATCTGCGTGAGACGGTATCTTTGGTCGAGCATTTTGGTCCTCAGCTTTCAAATTGCTCCACTTGTGTGCCTGCATTACTTTGCGATCAAGAATGTGGATGTTTGTTGCTTTTGCTGCCTTTATTTGGAGTCATTGGACAAGTTTGTGTACCATTTGTGTAAAAAAATGCTTATTGCTTGTTTGGCATATTTTGATCTAATCAAGGGATGTTACAATATTAGGTGTATTTTTCACCGCATGTTACGTGGTAAAATAGTATTTGTAGTAGTCCACAAGGGCAATAAGGTGCAGGGAAAGAAATCACAGCCCTAAAGAGTATTCATTCTATGTAGTAGCATGCCCCCCACTTGTTTGGCATAAGTATGATCCTTGAGCATGAAGCATTTCCTAGAAAGGGAATTCCACGCAAATTGAAAATTTTTTGTCGTTCTTTCATAGCGTTTCAATATTATCTTTGCTTTTTTTCAAGTGCTATGTATTAAATAATGACTCAAAAGTTACCTCTTTTAAATCCTAACGTGTAAACTTGCGGTAAACATATCCCTAATAACTAAGTCGATGTTTGATACGGATATAAAATATAGATTTTATTTTAAATTTAAGTCAATAATTAATTTTAACCACATATTTCATGAAATCTACAACTTTTCAACTATATATATTTTATTAACTTTTATTATGATCTATAAAAAAATTTAATTTTAATTTCCATCAATAAGGAGTTAAATATGTGTTGCATTTAGTCCTAGCTTAAAAAGTTGATAAAATGTTGATGTTAATTTTAACTATCCCTTTTATGGGATCTACAACTTTTTCAAAAAAAAAAAATAATAATAATAAAAATTATCAAACAGCCTCTTAATTATCCGTTTCATGGGATTTACAATTTTTTCTATCACACATTTATAAATTTTTAAAAAAAAAATGTCAAACAGTCCCTTAATTTTTTTTAATTATTATTATACTCCCAAAGTAAACAAGAAAGAAGCAAGAACAACTAATATAGAATTAATTAAGAGTAAAAAAGAAAATTCCCATAAGCCAAGGAAAAAATTGAGTGCACGTTTGGTTGTAGGACCATGTGGAGAAAAAGCTCAATTTGGCTGGCACCATTCATCTTGGACGCTTTCTCATTATCTTACTAATACTTTGTGTAACAAAATCTGGAACCCTGAATAATATCAATTTGGACACTTTAATCAGAAAAAAAAATATTAAATTGTATCTGATTTACTTAAAATTATTCCTTGAAGATCTAATTGAAAGAATTTTATTAAATTATTTCGTAAATATTTCAAAGACGAGATTCATGTAAATGCGCATATGCTTATGTTGCTAAAGTCCTATCACCCATGCGTAAAAATTGTATACATTTCACAAATAATGTATTGAATATGCATGTAAGAGAGTATCTTCAAACACTTAAATTTATGAGGTGGTCCAAATATACACTAAAAAATACAATTAGCAAAATGATTTTGACTTATTACATATTCGATGAAAATAGATTATGTTCAAGCAAACATCAGCCCATCCCCAAAAAAACACCAATTAATACAAAACATCCTTTTTTTAATACAAAATTAATCCATACGTAAATCAAGTTGATTATATATATATAAATATTCTAGACAGATATTTCTAGTATACTGTCTCTGTACGTTTCCGATGCCCCATCTGCACCACTATTTCCCTCTAAACTATGAATAGCTTCCGATCATCTCTCTCTAAACAGTTTATAATTATACCAATAAATATTTTTCATTCTATGAGGACTTATTACCATTATTCTTAATGGGAAATGATTACTGGAGTAGTTGGGCACAAGCTTTAGCCTCTGCATGTGGCTTAATGCTTTTTATTGGTCTGGTGTGCTGCTGTCTTGGCACCAAACCGCGCCTGCATGCTGACACGAGTAGCTCGACTACTGGTGGTTGCAGTTGCGATGGTGGTCACACGTGTGTCTAGAATGTTCGTGTCTATACTTTTATCTCTTCCTTCTGGGAGCTCATTCAGGCTATGGAACGAGGAACGTGGAAAAAGGTATCAGCAACATTAATGGATGATTACCGGGACTGCTCATGATGCTCATGTCGATTTGTTGTGCATCTAGCATTTGATAGACCCTCTTCAGTATCTTCTTATTGGTATCACAATCTCATTGTGTATCTCTATTGGTATTATTTTTGTCTCAATTACTAGATTCTTTGCTACCATATCTTCTATTGGTATTATTTGTTGTTTTCAGTAAGTGTACTAGCTCTACCATATCTTCTATTGGTATTATTTTTGTCTCAATTACAAAAATAGATTCTTTGCTATCACAATCTGGTTGGAGTCTGATCAAATTGTGAGCCAAAAATGCTAAACTCATTATGCATCAATTATGCTGTAACTTGGATCTCTATATCCTTTCAATGAGAACTGAAGAAGCTGAGAACCAATTTGCTGAAATGCTTACATCAAAATTTTCATTCTTGAACGTATACATTGCACATCACAGCACAGTTAGCCGTGGAAACAATGGCCTTGTGACTGCATCAAAGGCCTCAGATATTTAACTGTGAAATATAAGTTGGAATAAGCAGTTTCACTTCAGGCTCCGTAAGATCCAGTATAATTATAATAAATGAAATGGATAAACTAAAACAGAATCTTAGGGACGCGCTCTACCACTGAGCTAATAAACCGTCGTGCGAGCCTCCCATTGGGGGCCCACTATGCCAAAAACAAGAGAAACCCCAAGCAGCTCTAGATTCAGGGGCTCTTGCTATGACTGGACTATTTTTTTTTTAATCTTTTTTCCCACCTTCAAAAGAATAAATTCCTCCTAAATCATCTCTCTGAAAGACGTTCCACTAAAAATATTCTTGTTATTGCTTCGACTAGTTAACAATGCAGCCAATGGCACGTACACTCATGGTGAAGCAGATAAAGCTCCACATCTCGTGTACGTTTCCTATTATAAATGTTAAAGCGACATGCTTAGTTATGGGCCAAGATAATTTACTGAAAATACAAAAAGATGCATTTTCAACAATGATAAATTGTCGAGAAACAAGTAGATCTTCGATTGATCTAACTTTTGCATTTAAAAACACCACCAGCCTCATAATCTGTAACTAACATAATACTTCAAACCATGATATCAAGAAAAGTAAGTAATGAATATAATGGTGATACTTGATCAACTCTGGCAGACATAATCGAAATTGATATTATTTTATAAACTCTGCTCATTTGTAGCACATACAACTACAAAACAATGTCTCGGTTGACTTTCAATCAATATTGATTTCATTGCACTCATTTAGTTCACAGCAGCACTAATATTTGAAAATTGTGCAACTAATCACACAAATCAGCAGACCAATCCCTTTAATTTGACTAAAATCGGTAGACGGTGTCTCAGAGATGAACTTGGATTGAAACTCCATAGTTATGGACCTTGGAATTCCAAAATTGGACGATTTTATCTAGTTGCGCAGTTGACAGTTTATGTGGCAAAGCTACGGTCTCCAGCATCTCCAAGTCCAGGAATTATAAACCTGAAGAAATGATGAAATAATTTAGGCAGTGATTATATTATACGAGCTTCTGCAAACTGACAAAGTCAAAATATAAAATTTTCCATACCCTTTCTCATTAACAGTGGGATCAATAATTCCAGCATATACTTGAAGCCTGACAAACAGGACAACAGCAATTAGTAAAACCAAAGCATCCAACACCTAATGCCATGATATATTTCTTTTGGAATTATTATTACCCAGGAAACTTCTCACTGAGCTTTCGTAGGGCAGGAGGAGAAGCAACAGCAGATATCTAATAAAAACACAGATTGTAAGGTAAGTAAATTTCCACCTGCGTATATATAGAGCAAAAGAACATTCCACGTTCGGTGTAGCAAACAACAATACATTACTTAAATTCCAATTATCCATAGAACTTCACCGTCCACCATACCCACCATAAAATAAGAAAACAAAAAAAGAAAAAGAAACCAAGGCTGGAAAAGATACACAATTGGCAAACAACAGCAGGCTCCTTCCTGAAATATAAGCTAAATACAAGAAAATATAGACTTTACTTGGATACGTTGCGGCAAGAAATTTTCACTTTGAGAGTACACTGCAAATCTAAATACACTCAGACGAGAAATTTTAGAAAATCCTTAGAAAATGGAAACGTCATGTATGTAAGTACTAACCACTTTGACTTGTTTGTTGTCAGCACCACGCTCCTTTATCAGTTCAAGAGCTGCAACTACTGTGCCACCTTAACATAATAGGTAAGGAAGTTAACAAGCTTGCTGCAGACAATATTGGAGAAACAAACAACAATCAAGCACTACCTAGCAAATACAGTAGATTATAGACCCTACAACCTATCCATACTTGAGGAAACGTGTGTACATTGACCATAGATAAAAAGAAACGAGACACACACCAACAAGTGGAGGTTGCACCATTTGATATGAGAGAAGGACAGGATGTCTTGGTGTATATGTTGCGTAGACTTAAAGAAACTCACATTCACAAGAAAAATGTGGTCCTCATAATATGGGTTAATGGAGAAAGATGTGGACAAAATTAATATCACCCAACATGGTTGCAAAAATATTTGAATTCATCAAACCTTTCACAAGCAGAAGTAATACTGGATTGAGTGGAAATCCAAATAAGAATTTATGATATCCGCCCCATGTTTATTAGAAATAAGGAGTTTGTTACTGTTATTCGTCACCTTTTCAAGCCTCCTTATAGTCTATTCCAATCACAGAAAATAGATTCCATCCTTCTATTTTACAACTGTGTCAGGAGGATCAAAGTTCACAGAACACTCAGTTTAATCACATCCGGAACTATTGAGAGAAATTTTAAGGTCTGGCAATAGCTACAGATGCACTTTATTCATCCACCAATGTCAAATTTCAATAGTCAAAATAAAATGCATAAACCATGCACTCAAACTTCTTCATCCATCAATGTCAAATCTTAAAAGTTAAAAATCAAAGAGCATCATAATCCAGAAGTCCTGAATGGCTAAGAAAGAAAAGGGACTATGGAAACTGTGATTCTAACCAAGAATTTAATTATATGTGGTGCGAACTATTTGAAATGAATAGATTCAGGTTTAAAATATAAAACCACAATGATATGCACAAGACAAAAAGGATTTTAGCAGCAGAGGAAACCTACAGGCTACAGAAAATTCTGTTCTACACAATTCATTATAATTGTCCAATAAACAAGTAGCTTAAATCTTAAGCATTACAAAAAAAAAGGGGGGAAACATTAATGGCAATGGAAATGTGGTAGCAAGTGTAATCAGAGTGGGGGATTCAGCAGCAATTGCAAAGTGGCAATACATTTAAACGCACAAGTATGCTTGAGTAATGTCTAAAATTTAGAAAGAACACAAGGAATCAGAATCATATAACATATTCAGCAAAAAACTGAACCATGGAATTGTATCAAAAGAAAGTATCAATACCTGTAGCAAGCATAGGATCTACAACAAAAACTCGGCAACCTTCAGGAAATCTCTTAGGCAACCTGAGAAACACACACAAAATATCTTAGAGGTCTTTGACAAGGTAGATCTCAATAGAAATACTAATAACAAGGAAACGAAACATCTATCAAACCAAAATGATAAAAAAATTGGTTTATGCACAATCAACATAACACAATCCATAATAGCCACCAGATGCAGTTAAACCACGTAAGATGAATGTAAACTAAAAATTCTACCAATTCTGTCTAAAAGAATGCTTACTTGTTTAGATATACAGTAGGCTGAAGCGTTTCTTCATCTCTGCTAATGCCTTAGTTTGTAAACAGAATTAAGAATCAAGAGCAACAAGCGCGGTGAATTTTGACAACATTGGAGAAAATTAAAATCAAAACTCAATATATGTAGAATAGTCCAGAATAGAAAAGGTTATATAGGAAAAAATTAACTACAAAAGAGTATCATAAGAATGAATTCATATGTAAGATAAAATTCAAAATTAAAGCATCTAGTTAGTTTGACAACCAAATTTATCTGTGACCCCATTTATGAATCACATTTTCCTTTACGACATTACTAGAAAGTTCTAAACATTCCCATACCAAGATGATACATTTTCATTGCTGGCAACATAGATGATGCATGCTCTGCCAAAGCAAGACCTGCTCTCATGATGGGAACAACCTACAGACCAAAAAAAATATTGTACGCATTACTTCATAGCAATAGAAATTGTTCTCTACAATCATCGTTATCAGAAATATGAGAACATTATAGTTACATAAATTTTATAAAAATCTAGAAGGCAAGATTGAATAATGTTGCGACAAATTTCTCTGTATAAATATCTTGAAACCACGACATTCCTATCAGAAACTGCATGCAGGAGCACATGCACAAGAGCAAGAGAGGTAGAGAAGAAGTGAAAAGACTAACCACTACCGGATCCCTTGGATCAATAAATTCCACAGAGGCAACACTCATTGGCGTCTGGATCTCTCCACTTACTGTGGGCTGAGAGCAATTCAATTAGCAATGAAAATTAAAAATGAAATGATAAACTTCTGGGGCAAGGGTAACTTTCTTGAGCAGCAAAGTTTATAACTTGCCAATTACAATTTTACATTATACTTTTAAATTCAAAAGGAACTAGGAAAGATGATAAATAAATTTATTGCCTTTAAAGTTTAAATAATGCAAATTTCTTTATTGTTCTATTGTTGCGTGGAAATTATTAAATTTAATAAAATTACGTAAATATCTTTGCTCACCAGCCAATCTCTCGATGCCTCGTATATAAGCAATCTCCCTAGCTCGGCCATGGCATTCTCTACAAAGATTAATAAAATAGGTATTCAGAAAAGAATTTGGGCCTTCCTTACTCCAAACCTTCCATAGAAAACAGAAAACAGAGAGGGGCAGCTGCCATGTCTACTACATTCAACAAGCATGAAACAAAAAACATGCATTCCCATGCACAGGTCGACCACTATGACTTGTATGCCAGTGCTTATCGAGCATGAAGGTTTGAACTTACTTTCTTTGGACTTTATAAGCATTCACGAAAGTATTAATGAAATTAAATCCACGACCACAGATTAATGCAAAACCAGCATAACCTCTTAATTTATTGCAAAAATGTCACAGAGGAAGTAAAGTGATGATCTGCAAGGAATTCAATCAGATTCTGTAAAAAAATAAAAACATTACATATCTTCATTTCAATCTATAAACGAGGCATATTCTCCAACTCCATTCAAATTTAATGACGTTTTAAAAAGGTCTGAAGTTAATTTGTTGCACAATTTTAAATTTGTATGTTGAATTGGACTTACTGAAGATTGGACAAGGCGTCTCTTCATTTCGAAGAATTGAAATCCAGTGCTTTATCAGAGGATGCGGGGGAACAAACACCTAAAAAAAACTGAAGATTTTAATCCAATCCAGTCACCATTAGCTTAATCAAACAGACAAAGTAGATAGCGCCCGTTTAGCTATCAATACATCAGATATCAAGAATCAAAAACAAAAAACAATTAGATTTCTCTACTTTTTCCTTCATTTCTTGAACCACATTCTATCAGCATTCAGAAACAGTATTAGAAAACAGTAAGACTAACATCCTGGGACACAGGTCTTTGCTCCATCGTCGTTAAGTAGGCAATTCAAAGAATCAACGCTTCGTTTGCGACTATTAAAACACAAAATCTGTTACAATGACAATAAGAAAAAGAATTTAAAAATAAAAAAATTAGGGTTCTAGAAAGTGAATGACTGACTGCGCCTCTGTTGTACTTGAAAGTCATTTTGTGCAAAGTGAAATAAAAAAAATTGGAGACTACGGTAAGCCTTCCCGCATGTAACTTCTTCTCCAATTCTGTACTGGAGTTTTGCTAGAAAACAGGGCCACGTAGCACCATGCCAATAAGGGGGATACATGGCCCTCGTGGCGTAAATCAGTGGTGTAAAGAATACGATAGATGTAATCTCAATTAAATGGTGTAAAGAATACGAGAGATGTAATCTCAATTAAATTGACAATTGTAGTGTGAAGGTACAATTCCTACTTCTTATAAAGTATGAAATTGAACTTTTTGTGACTATCAGTATGACAGTTCATGTATTCTTACCTGTTGAGGCACACCCTACGATTTATCTCCACTACAATGCTCTAAAGACGAGAAGGTATGGGATCCCAAGATTGAGGTTCAACTTTTAATGTGGGGGACACGTCTCTCTAAAAAAACAAGGTCTACTTGTCTTAGTCTCTAATTGATATAATTTGGATTAACGAGCATAGAAAAATGATTCTGTGTTGGTACCGAAACTTGAAGGATTTGGCAGAGTCTTGTCATCTATCACGTAGGAGAGACTGCAAAAGAAGAGAATAGACTGTGAGTTGGAGATTTATTCAATTTTTTTTTTTTTTTATGCCCCCGTATTTTAAACCTCATTAAACTTCCTTATAATATTTCTTATATATATATATTTTTTTTTTTTCTTTTTTTTAATAACACTCCCTAATAAAATAATATTACGCACGAACCAAAAAAATTTCCTTTTATAACACCACAAAATGGGGGCCAAACGGAGGCTATATTTGTAAATTAATTTTGAAAACCATATGTAAATTCTTGGCAACTTTAGATATCATATTGCCTATATCATTATGTCTGGACTTCCTCTAGAGTGTAATCCTTTTGATGGCAATCAACTGATTACTTTTAGTATCACCGACCACAAGCCACCACAAATCAAGATCTTGTTCAAGGGTTACATGCACACTAACTTCTTCACCAACCCTCACAATATCACTATACATTCCCTGGGTTGCGGGGGTAAGCCATCCAATATCAACACATGGCTTGACACACGCAGCTTGCACCTCTTGCTGTTTGGAACCAATTATAGTTGAAGAGAAATAAGCTTGTAAAAGAGCATGAGTCACATGTGGATCACTGAACTTTGGTTCTCAAAGGAGAATCGCTGGTGATGATTAAGGTTCTAATCAGCTGTCGAATAGGAGAAGTCTAATAGGGAAAATCTGGCAAAATAGTCTAGTTGGACAAATGATCTTTGACCAACATTAAAATAGAATAAAAAAATTAAAATGTTTTAATCAGTAAAATAACAAAATTGTCCTTCCATTTTTGTCAAATTATTCATCCAACTTCTTTCATTTTCACTATGAACACCCTATTCCCCAAATTTGAATTCCAAAACCGTCTTCTTCACCTTAATTTTCAGTGTATTTCAATATTACAAAAAACTTTTTGTTTGATTCAAGTTTATTTCACGTTATTTCATCTCTCTTTGGTATAAGCTAGGACTTGTTTGATAGAGATTAAAATTCAATTTTAATTGAAAATATAGCCATTATACTTGACTTTCATCTCATGTATGGGACCCACTAATGACTAATTTTTCAATTAAAATCTAATTTAAATCTCTACCAAACACATGTACAGCAGAAAATGTAATTTTTTCTTCAGTTCTATGCCACGCTTGCGAACACATATAACCTAGGTTTCTAGACTCGTGGTCTACACAGCCAATCTGTTTCGACCAATGATTTTCCTTGTAGAGGGTCATTTGTTTCAATGAAAATTAATCACTCTAATTCAATTTCAATATACTGTATCGTCAATCCTAATTTCAGTAAAGTATAACGTGTTGATCAACTTTTTTTTTTTTTTTTTTTTCATTTTGAAATGTGATTTTGTGATTCCATTGATGTGAGTTTTATAATGAAAATGTGTAAAAATGGCATTTTTTTTTTATGATTTCATAGTTTATTTGTATATTTAGTTGAGTTTTTTTAATGTGGATGGATTTTTGATACATTTGGGACTTTGAAGATGACAAGTTAAAAAGAAATTCATTCATTAGTATTGCTATAAATAGAAATTGTGAAATGCAAATTTGTTTGTTTTTTGATATGCCCTGAGACTTAGGGAGCTGCATTATAAGCAATTTGATTTAAATAATTGGACGCTTTTTACTAAAATTCTTCATATTATACTTTACTGTATTTCCTGATTTTTTGTGAGTCTCATTGTTGAACTTTACATTTGTATTTCAATATTACAAAAAACTTTTTTGATTTCAATTTTTTTTTCATATTATATGTTGCTATTTTTACTACAACACTTGCTATTTTTACTACAACACCCTTATTCGTAGCAAATTTGTTTGTTTTTTGATATGCCCTGAGGCTTAGGGAGCTGCACTACAAGTAATTTGATTTAAATAATTTGACGCTTTTTACTAAAATTCTTCATATTATACTTTAATGGATCTATAGCACCCTTATTCGTAGAATGGATCTTGACAGACTAAGCAATGTATATAAGTTGGCAACTTAAAATGTTGTGTATCACCTTGACTTTATTGAATCATTTTATTCTTTAGTTTCGTAATTGTTGCTTCATCACGCCTACATTGATTATTAGTTGATTTGACTTTGATTTACCTATTGTTCCCAGAAAGAGAACTAGCATTGAAATCGTTAAAGAGTGGGAACACGTTGATTTTGGTTGTAGTAGATATTGCAGCTCGTGGTCTTGATCTTCCTCACGTTGCTCACGCTATCAACTTTGATCTCTCCAATAATATTGATGATTATGTATACTGAATTAGACGTATAGGTCGTGCTAGGAAACTAGGATTCGCTACCATTTTCTTTAACAAAAAATAATTCATCATTAGCAAAGCCACTAGCTGATTTGGGGCCTGTTTGAGCTACATTATTTTTAAAAAATACATTTTTAAACAGTGACTTGATATTATTTCCACCACACATTTTTAATAAAATAATATTATTCGCAAATTTAAAAAAAAAAAATTATTTTAACCACACACATTTTTCATCAATGCACTATTCAAGAATACATTCTCACCAAAATAATGTGGCTCAAATACCCTCTTGATCTAGGGAGCCAATCAAGAGGTATCCATTGGCTGATTTGGTTTGCAAGTCAAGCTCTATATGGAGGTTAAAGTAGGCGTTGTGGTGGGCATTTTAGTGTTTGTGACTTTAGAAGAGATAACTCTCATACTCAAAGTGGGGGAAGCACATACTAGTACAATGGTAGTTGTGGAAATAATAGCAATTTTGGTGGTGGTGGATATAGTGGAACCAGAGCTTAGAATTAAGTGTTTTAGAGTATCCCTCAAAATTATTTTGTTTCAAGGTATATAAATTTTTTACTCAAATTTGAGGATTTTGATATTTTGGAGAATGTAAAAAAAGTTGTAGGCTACATTTGAAAATGCACATATCAGTAGGATAACTTTTGTCCAGGAAATGGATTTTTTTTTTTTTTTAAGTAATATGTTTGCATTTAGTTAAATATTGGTGTGTGTATTTATTGTGATATGTCTAAAAAAAAGTACACAAATGTCGTTATTAAACTTATAAGCTTGTATGAGAACGGCACAAGTGACATTGCATGAATTATAAGCTTTCATTAGAGCAGTACAAATATTGTTGTTGGACTTATGAGAACGGAACAAGTGCCGTTACAATACTTCTTCAATTCCATTGTAAAACTCTATTCTCCAATTTTTAATTCTAATGTCTTCGTCTTCGTCGTCGTCGTCTTCTTCTTCTTCTTCTGCTCTTTAACAAAAAGTCCCTCGTGGAAATGAACTAAGGAAAATTTTGATATGGGATTTTCATCAATTTATAGACAATATGGCGAAACTTGAACCATATGAAGAAGCTGAATCGAGATCAAAGCATCAAACATTTTTAGGTGTGAAAAGTTAGAATGGGAAACTTGAACCATATGTAGGTGGGTACTTGGGTCTAGTTTTGGATGGAAAAGTTAACGCAATCAAGTTCTTTTCCCAAATAATTGTCGCTGTTTTAGGGGTGAAATTCTTGATGATATTGCTGCAAACATTTTTATAACAATATTGCTGAAGCTTTTGGCGTGGTGATGGAGTCGGTTGGACTTGAGTTGATGGTGGGGAGAGGCTTTGGCTTGGATTTGCAAGATCCTCCCAGTGCCGGTGATAATAGTAACAGAGATGGAGTGGGTTGACGTACACGGCAAAGTAGCTGACTTTCTTCTCGTTTTTACTTTGACAGCCTTTTCTTGTTTCTTTTTGTTTAATATTCTATTTTATAATAGTCCTTTTAAACGTTAAATTCGACCCGTGAGCATGTCTAAGTTTGGGTAGGCTGCAAAACTTGTTATCACCAGCAATCTTTTCATGTTCCAAAATATCGATGGCAATTAAACACGAACCATGCTATAGATACAGAAATTTAAATTCCTGTACCTACCGAACACACACAGGGATGACAGGAATTTTTATTTTTTTTTACAATATTTTATACATGAGACCCACATTCATGTGAGTATGAATTCAAAATTCTGTCCATTTTCTGGTAGAAAAATTCTGTACCTGAAGAATTTTTCATTAAACACATATACTCTACGTGGGTCTTAACCTAATGCATTAGTGCATGAGTTGACCACAAAATAACTAACTTCTAAAAAACTTAAACGGCAAAGAGTTACTTCAAAGTAACTTTTAAGCTATATATACAAACAAATTCTTTTATCCTGAAATAGATAAGCAGAATTAGCAATACTAGGGGTTTTATTTGGCCACATGGGCAAAGGTACTGTATAAATAGTTTACAGTCAATGTCGTTTTCACAGCCAATCTTCTGAATCAGAGAACACAAATATTAACCTGACTTAAAAATACATTCCTCACTTTCATAATCGCAGGCAAGCCTGTCTAAAACATGCACTAAACCAGAGTAAAAAGCTTAAGATAACCAGAGCTCTGAAAGAGGTTT
Source organism: Osmanthus fragrans (assembly GCA_019395295.1). NCBI lineage: Eukaryota > Viridiplantae > Streptophyta > Magnoliopsida > Lamiales > Oleaceae > Osmanthus > Osmanthus fragrans. The sequence continues at coordinate 29,326,082 of CM033343.1, forward strand.
CCCTTTTCCACACGTCTCCATGCAGTTCAGTACCGTTTCTCTCAACTGTTTTTCAACATCTTCAATTGGAAGTGAGGCGTCTATATTCTACAATCAGGATAACAAAAGAGGCCAACATTATTGCATAATAGTTTTACCACCCAAGAGTAATGGCATCTGATCATAAAAGCTTATTAGAGTCGACTTATGAAAAGGAAGTGTTGGACATTTTGTTCTATGGAAGGAAAATAACAGTGAATCAACTCATAAATTATCAAGGTGCCACAACTTGAAGATTTAATAGGCGACATTATATGTCATACACTAATACAATGTGAATCTGAAACTAGAAGTTGGTGTCAAAGGAAACGTACTAACCCCATCAGAGGTCTGAGGTAAACTCAAAGATTGCATCAACTGGTTTTTAGACATCTGGCACAAGTATTCGTATAATTTCACAATTCTACTTTTTGAAATTTCAGACTTTTTCACACACTCGATCAGTGGCATGCTGAAAATATAGAAGTATCAGAAAGGGCTGAATTTTCATTACCTTCCATGAGGCATCACGAAGAGTTTTATATGATTGGGCAACTTTTTTCTGAAATTCAAGCTGCTCGTATCTCTCTTCTCCATAACCTCCACGTTCAGCAGCTTTCTAAGAATTTCAAAAGCAAGTTTAATTTAGACAGGAGGCATACTTGACGTAGAAAGTTAAAAATTAATACAATTGTGCCGTCAATATCATAAGAATACATAATTGACACACATAATGCTTATATGGATAGAGATCAAAAGAGTAGGAAAAGAATGTATAACAAGACTGATATGATCAACTCAGTGAACAATGGTGCAAGGGTTCTTCTCCACTATGTTACGTCTACAAATGCATGTAAATAAAATTAGACTTAGTCACATACCATGAAGATACGTAATACACTGCAAATTCACCCTAAATAGATACTTTGAAACCACAAAGAACAACCTAGTAACCTCAACACAATTCTACATTAAAACATATAAGATGCCAATATAGATTCAAAGCTGTTTGGAATGTTATACAATGCAGATAATAGAGCACATCCAAAATTACTTACTTCTGGTGATATGTCAAGATATAATACCAGATCAGGAGCTAATAGACCTATCTCTGGACCCTGCGCAAAAGACATCATAATTTAACTAGCTTCAAGAATTATTATTTCAAACGTAGTAGTAGGATATAATAAATTTAGCCTGTTTGACAAATCTTTTTGAGACTATATGCTGGTGGGTCCCATAAAATGCGTGAGTAAACCGTGGATAAAAGTTGTGAGTCCAATGAAATGTGTGGTTAGAAATGGAGTTTGACTAGCTTAAAATCTTAGAAAAGCTTTACTGAACAAGAGCTTAACATCTTATAAAGTAACATTGAAGATGTCTCTACCTTACACCACTCCATATCAAGCCCCTTGGCAGATGAGAAAGCAACCCCAGAATAAGAGTAACGGTCAATAATAAGAGTGGTTCCACTCTTCAGCTTAGACTCCATCAGTGATCTACATCGACAAAGTCAGCAATCAGGTATCAATCTTTCAACTTTAATGTGACTTCAATCAAGTGTTATTTTGAATAACCATTTTATGTTCCAAGATAGATTATGCGTATGAAAAGTAACAAATGTCACCCGGACTGAAAGGCAGGCAAACTAGGCTCAATTGTTCACTTAAACGAGGATCCAATTCACAAGAAAAGGTGTGCTGAGTAATAATTCAAATTCTACAGAACTACAAACATTAAAGTTTTGAATAAATTTATGGATTAGGCCATGGAGAGCGGATGTGCAAATATGGATACAATGTAGGTAGTGTTGCATCTTATATGTGTGTCTCTTTCTCTTTCATTTAGAGGCATGCCACATCCTTGCATTAATTTACCCTTATTATTTTGTGTACAAAAACACAATTACCTGACATGTGATGTGGAATCCAAAGAGTGCATTTTAGTAAGAATCGTCAACAATATGCATATGGCCAAATGTTGGAAACGATCATGCAAAAACTAACCTCTTCTCCCAACGATTCGCACTGAAAAGAAGATGGATTGTGTGATCATCCAGATTTGATTTATTGGCAAGATAGGAAGAAATCATTTGCCCAACATTTGTAGTTCTATCAGGAAATCTCCATGATTCAACTGCATGTCCTAACTCTTCCAAGTAGGAAAATAGTCTGCTTGATTGAGAAGTTTTCCCACATCGATCAAGCCCTTCTAGAACAATTAAAGCACCCCTCGAATCACTGCTTTGATTATTTTCCATATGAATTTGTCTTGATGAGCACTTGAATGGAAATTTCAACCTGTAACGAAAACTTGTGGATGGTCGCCCTGCTGCTATTGCAAATTTTCTACAAAGAACAGCAAGTGATAAGCAACAGCCCTAAATTACAAATGAATTTCAACAATTTGTCATATTTCACAACAAAATACACAATCCTATTACATGTTAAACATGTGAAAGCTATCGCACCATTCAGTTTAACTTTTTCAAATAGATTTCTTTGTTACCTTGTCCGTCGAGACACACATCCAAAACCCATAAAAGCATTTCATCAAACACCTTATAAACATGTCGCTGGCTAACAATACTCTCACAAAGGATGGCACTAACTTATCCAAAAAAAACAATTTACCCTTCTCGGGTCTACAACTGAAATTTTTAATTTTTGTAGATGACCAAAATCTATGAAAGTGATTATTAAAAAAAAAAAAAAAGAGTATTTGATGATCAATTGGAACGACACATATTAATATGGTTAACCATACAATACAAGAACTTGTGCATAATAAAATCTTACAACGCTTTAGAAACGGAGAAACAGCAAGCATGTGTCATTTCTTACGCTCCAAACAGATTTGGCAGAGAGTAATACTACAAACATTGGCAGATCCACTCTGACAAATCCAGTGAATTATGAAGTAAAAGCTAGTAATGATGCATGAATTGAATTAGAAAAATGAGATTTTGATCTGTTAATTAATAAAAAAAAATGACTACCTGTTCGCTTTTGTGCTTGATCTGTTAATTGGAACTGATACCCCTTTTAGAGAAAATTTTGGAGTTTTTAAACAAAAATAAGCACAAAACTTGGACTTTTCAAGATGAACAACAGGAGGAAAATTTCAAAATATAAATTTGAAGGGGAAAAATTCCCCTCTATGTGGGCGCGGGAAAAATAAGATTATTTTGAGGGTAGAGTTGGTTAATTATATGAATGGGTTAATCACACAAATGATAACCGAAGTTATGTCAAAAACATAAAATAATTAATAAAGTTCAAAATTTGCACAAATGGTCACTAAAGTTTCATGCCCTTTCACAAACGATTCTAGTATGAGAAGTTGAGAACCGTCCGATTCTCATAGAATTTTTTTTAAATTTTTTTGGTAAATTATATAATTCAATCTCCAATCACTTTTATAAAAAAATGATAGGGTTCCGAGTAGACTAGGGTTATTAGCAATTTAGCATAAAACGTTCTTATGAGTTCATAGAGCAAAACGTCCTACGTTTTCTTTTTGCATTTTTAGATCTCAGCACTTTCTTTTTTTTCTTTGATTATTTTCTTCTATCTTCTTATAATTATATGATTAACTGATTCTCAAACCAAATTAGAATATTGGGTAAGTCTATACCTTAATAAATTTATTTACAATATATAATTTCATTTCTAAAATCCATGATAAAGAATTGGAAATTTTTATTTTTTTTATTTTCACTTTGATTACATAGTTGTTGATCCAATCAAAACTTTTCATCGAAATTTCTACAAATTATAATCGACAGAACCAGAAGTTGCAATAATTTTTTAGAGAATGTCAATTCAATGTAGGATTTTAATTGAAATTTGTTTAATAATTGGAGTACTATAAGTTGATAATTGTTTGGTGATAGTAATTTATATGGAATACAACGTGGAATTGTTTGATGAATTGTTTCAAACTTTTAGTTTATGAGTCTATAGAATATATGATCCTCATTTAAAAAATTGACCAAAAATTGGCCCCCTTAGGAAATTTTGGAATTTGTTTTGCTTTTTAGAAAAAATCTAACACAAAATTTTTACAAGTTACAATTTAGAAAATTTTATTTTTTTAATTTTTAATTTATATATCTCAATTCACCGGAGTAATATTTTTTCACCTGTTCGATTTGACATTAAATCGCAATAAAATTTCTCAAACCTAAACCAAACCGTTTTTTACCGGTTTAGTTTGGTTCAAAATCATTTCGTTGATGGATCTACGTGGCACCAAACCGACAGTTTCAAAAATGGGGTTTCGCTTTAATTTTTCGATTTGACGATTTTTGCTTACAGCCCTAGCCTGAACTTATTTTGAGACAAGTCATAGGTCGAGCCGATAGCTCACATTATTTTTGCGAGTCAAGCTCGAGCCCAAACTTGCCAACTCGTACGAGCTCGTAGGTCAATGCATTTTTTACAACATTTTTGAATTTTTAAAAATTTTATAAAAAAATGCTTAGTTTGAACTTATTTTGTTAATTTATAAAAAGAACATCGTATCAACTCGTTGATGGCTCACTTGTAAAGGAGCTTAAGCTCGACTCGTGAAAGAGACGAGCTGAGTTCAAGGTTGTAATTTTTAATAAAATAATTTTACAAGTAAATTTAAAAAATTTCTACTTTTTTAACAATACATTCTTTAATAAAATTACTATTACAAAATTCATTTTTTTTTAAAAAAAAAAAAAAAAAGGAAGAAAAAGAAGAGTAATTTCTTAATTTTAGTTAGAATGATTAAAGAAAGATAAAAAGAATAAAAAAGAAAAGAAAATAATTCAGAAAAAAACAAAAACAAAAAAGAAGAAGAAATTTCTTTAATTTTTCGCAAACAACCAACCCTAGACCCCAGCCCCCAGCCACCACCACCATCGGGAAGAAAAATCTGAGAAAATCTAGGGATATTTTTACAAGAATTATTCTTTAAGTACACTCTTTTTTTACAATTGTATACAATGCATGGGGTCCACCATGCTATTTTAATTGTGGGCTCCATCTTTGATTGTGAGTAATATCCGCAAAAACAGTGGGAACGATATTTCTCAAAATATATGGGTGTAAATAATATCCGCTAAAGGGAAGGCAAGAAAACCATGAACAAAATGGAGGCAAGCTACCATGTGATTTTAAAATTGTCATTTTCTAAGAAAAAGTTGAAATAATTATTTCAAATGAAAAAATTGTTATTTTTCAAAAAAATAAATACAAAAGAAGGTAAACTGTAACATATTGATTTTTAATGAAAATATGGCATTTTTCTAAAAATTGTAAAATGATGTATTTTTCAAATTTATCTAGATGAAAGTAGGATATTGTCATTATTTATATAACCATCAAAACCCACTTTGAGCATCGGCCATTAAAGGTAAATAATCAAGGATCAAAATAGGATTCGATCAGTGGTAAAAAAAAATTATTTAATATATAAAAAACTTATTTTTGAAATATAACTAGGAAAACTAGTAAAAATGGATCCAGTTCCGACTCCATGAATATTTTAATGGTTTTCAAATTTCTTGTTTTTCCAGTTGAATAATAACTTTTTATTGTCAATTCTTATAATATTGAAATATAAATTATATATTTTCTGAACACAATCTTCTCAAGTCTCACTAGTCGAACAGGCTTCATGGTTCTAGTAACGTGCATAACATACGAATCCCAATACGACGGAACAACTTCAACAATCTCCATATTGCTTTTGAACACCAAAACCCAGAATACAAAAGAATTAAAATTAAATTAGATTCAAATCGATAAACAGGGACTTAAACTTCTACAATCGACTCTGGTGCAACTTTTGCTCGTTCTTTGAGTTCTTTGCGTGTAGAAAAAATAATTGTACATGCTACAAAAATTTCAAAGATGCCAACAATGACCACCGCAATGATACAAATTAAGAAGCCACGCGACTTACTTTTGGATAAAATCATCAATATAATTAACCCCAAAACTAAAATAATAAGCAAGAAAGCAAAACATAAACAAAATATAAATCTTAAGAATAAAGTGGTGCCTTCTTCCATTGATGTACCTTCCAACAATCCTTTTGGGTGGCGATCCCTCAAGTTATTAACAAGTAGTTTGTTGTAAAATAATAATCAAGGCTTAAACTTTCGTTCATATCTATATATAATAGTTTTCAATCTTCTAATTTAATTGCAATAGCTTTGTCCTACCACAAATCAAATTGTTATGATTAGACTCCTTATATAATCACTCTTGCACAAATATTAATAAAAGATAGCATAATCTCATTAAGTTTAAGCCATTTGTACATGAATGGTTTTCACAGAAGTGCTACAAATACTCACATACGTGAATTAAATATTGTCAAAAAATTGGGTCCCATTTATTTGTGTGTAATCTGGAGGGGTTCTGTACACATAGTGCAGTTCAGCGGGAGACTGGATTCACAAAAAAAGAAAAAAAAGGTGTGTAAAAGAAAGACTGAGAGATCCTGCCCAACCTACCATATTTAAAAAGGATATGTGTTATTTGACTATTTCACTATTTAAAAGGAAGGTTTTAAATATGTATCAAAAACATAATTTTAATAGAAACTTTAAAAGTGATTACATTCAGATGCCGACATTCTTTAATTATTATATATATATTTGCTTTGTTCATAAGAATACAAGTTTTATAAGAATTCAACCCCCAACTTTTCTTTAAAACCTCATTCTTATACCTAAGTTTTCCAAATGTCTCTCTGCTTAACTTCTTAGGAGGGAATGCTTCTTTAGGGACCCATCTCAACTACTCGAGAAAAATGAACTTAACCAATAGAATAAAATTGAGTTCAATCATATGACACAGTTTACAAGCATAAGCTAATAATTGATATTTAGTAGATCATTTATATATACAACATACATACAAGAACCAAAATGATAAAGAAATCAAAAGTACTAAAATTAAGCTAAACATTACATAAAATATGTTAGGAAAGTACGAGCGAAAATCCCATATTAACTCAATATGACAATCTAGGTTTTATAAAGGAATCGAGCTACTCCTCATGATAGGTTAATGTTGTGAGATTGAACTCCATATCCCAATAACATGTGGTCTCTAGTTAGTCTTGATAGCGGGAGTTATGTGATGGAGAGATTGGAAGTTGGATTTCGATGGAGCATGTAATCCCACAAATTAATTATGCCTTGATGAAATAGTTTTGTTAAGATGGATAGATTGTTGGCTTAGAGGGATCAAGTACTTCATTCGAGAAGGTTTCGTAGAAAGTGTGAAAAAGCTGTCTTAAATGAACTTGATATGAAGATGATAGATGCAGACATTTTGAGTTAAGGGGGACAATCAAACTTGCAAAAAAATTGTAAAGAATTTTACATTCAAAAAAGTCATACCCTATGTAAACTTACATCCGAATTTTACATTAAAATTTTTACATGGTGTATGACTTTTTCGAATGTAAAATTTCTAAAATTTGATGTTATATACCCCATATAAAATTTTCTAATAAAATAATATAAATTATATCGAGAATTTGTTGCCCAAAAATAATAAATGTTAATGAAATAATTGAATTTTTTTAAAGAAAAAACGAGTTAGATGTTGCTTTTTAGGACACATGTTTGATGCACCTTTAACTATTTTTAATGCCCATTTGTATTATTCGATATGTCTATAATGTAGTTCTCGAAACGAACGTCAAGATAATGTAGGATATTTGTAACATTTGCTACGATTGACGATTTTGTGTGCCGTTAATGTCATGAAAAACTAATCCGTGAACACTTCGTAACATGACCCTCCATGCAACCCCTTGTCTCCTCCGGTGTTCGAAAGTCGTGAATTCTATAAAATTAATTATTAACTTTGATTTAAATAAAAATTAAGATTTTAATCCCCATGGACCCCACCAAACAAGGATTACGATTTCAAGTTTGTACAAGTCATGTTGCCTGCTGATAAAAAAAATTCAAATTACTCTAGTTTATGACACGATCTTTTATCAGTTTTTCATAAATATGTGACGACAAAATTGAATTCAATACGTGGCCTGAATTCACGTTTGAAGTTTGAACACAAAATGTAAATTTCTTCAAATTCAAAAGCAGACAGAGAAACAAAATTAAACACCTTTGACATTCAGACAACATACTCAGTTTGAGATATGCTAGACGGAAAAAACTAAAAATATTGAAAATCATAAACTGAAACTTTCTTTATTTCTTACAGTTATCAGAAGTGCAAACTCCAAAGGCATTTGACAAGTTCAAATTACGTTCCTTAGGCACGTAATTTTTGTATCATCATCATCCATAATACATCACATAATACTCCGGCGAGGAATGCAATGGCGAGCCGGTGACTGAACTCCAGTGGAAACACTTCTTTTGGTGGCGGAAGGAGGCGGAGTAGAGGTGGAGAAACCACAATCTGATCGGAAAAGTTGCACCTCCGGTGTCTGGAACCGCCCCGAGTCGCCAGGAAGCCTTATGTAAGAAGCGGAAGGCGATTCATGTAGGCATGATATCCCCATGAGTCCATGTCCACCATTTTTGTACCGTACTAATGCTTTATAAACAAATGGAATAAGGCCCTCCATTTTTTCTCTCTGCCAGGGAAAGAGAGAAAGCTGTGTGAAAATTCACAATGAAACTCGTTGGAGTTGGACTTGATTAAAAGGTAGATTTGTGAGGTGAGGTAACGTGTTGGAGTTCGGATGATTACTCTGGGACAAGCCCATGGGATAAATTGTGATTTTATACCATTCAATGAAAGCACAATCTAAACTACATTCATAAAATACCACCAAATCTTATTAGAATAATTGGATGGATTAGGCATTAAATTACATGCTAATTAATAATGGTTTTCTAATCTTAGTTGTTCTTTAATCTTTCTTTTAGTCAATAAGCGCCAGATGTATGGTAGTTCATATGTAGCTTTCCTCGCGCCAGCAAGATTAGTGCTTGTGCTAGATGATTCATCTCATGCATTGTCATTTTGTTGGAATATCTTCTAAAACAAAACCAAAACGAGTTATTTGATCTGTATTTGCTTGCATTGTCTGCCTTGAAGAGGAAATTTTTTAGACATTCGAAATTGATTTAATCCAGATAATATTTTACTTTTTAAGCAAGATAATCGGAACACGTAAATATATTTTGAAAATCTCATTCAATGAATTAGATATGTAAAACAGTTCGAACCAACTTATTTTTTTTCAGAGGTTGATGCAGGCCGCATATATGCAGGGTTGGATTTGCATAGAGGCAGATGAGGTCGTCGTCTCGGGCCCAAAATATGAGGGGGGCCTTTTTTGGCCCAAATAATTTTTTTTATTAAGTAAACACTGTAATCTGTAAAAGGAAAATTTTGTTTTCTCTCCTTGAGGGGCCTAATTTACGGATTTCGTCTCAAACCCCGAAAATCATAGAATCGGCTCTGCATGTATGTTACAGCTGCCAGTGCCACATCCTAATGATACACAAAATATAATCCTAAAAATTCACAAGTCCAAATACTGACAGTAATATGTTATACACTCTTCTAATGCCTGATAAAGCCTACTCGAGTTGTCATTCATTATCCAACTCTAGATCGGCTTGCAATGGCGGGATTGAATGCTTCAACATTGTACCAACTTCATTACAATATATAGGGAAGATGAAGTCATTACTTGCATCACCAATCACCATATTATCTGATGATATGTATATAAATAAGTAGATTAATCTCTCTGTGATGCATTAGATTTTTAGATGTTATATAAATTTATGGATATCAAAAAAATCTCAAATTTAAAGTCTCGTTGACACTTGTTTACAAAAATTATGCACGTATCATATCTATCAAATGATTTAAATAAACGTCTTCATGCTTCTTCAACTGTTATACTTTTTAATTGAATTGATTCAACATGGTATATGATATATATCCACTTGCTTTACCAAGACAAAGTTTCATTAATCAATTCTCATTTAATTAATATTTATTTTCTCTTTGAAATTAATATTTGCTGGAAAATTGTGTGTGAGACAAATTTTCTAGTGTGTATTAAATTGGCATTCTTAATTTATTTAGTTGATTTTTAATTTCGAAATGGTGGTTTGGAATAAATGCATCGATGAAGCTTAATATATTAATGAGTCAAGGACTAGTTAAGTTATTATGTTCTTGGTTTAAGTTCAGACTCATCAGTGAACTCCATCTTCCAGTGAATTCATGTGCATGTCCAAATGTAGTAGTGTAAACGTTTTTTCAGAAACTCAAAATTTCGAGTTTCAATAAATTTCCATATTATTCTTGCTATATAAACCAATCTTTGAAATCCGGACCACTGTCAATCGGTCCAAGTTAAAAGGCCAAACGTCAAAAGGTTCAATCAAAATCTAATCGTTGTCAAATTGATAATAAGAAATTATTCGATAAATATAAAATTGTACATAAGGCTAGGTAAAATTTAAACTTTTCACTTGTTTTTTAGATATATTTTATACTTTTTTTTTATTAACTCTTAGTAATTATGACATAAATACGTACAAAAATATATATTTAGAGGGTATTATAATTTTATGAATTCTTAATAAATGAATAAGGTATAGCAAAGTGGGCTACTATTTGATAAATATGTGATTAAATTAAAATGAATAAGGTATAGCAAAGTGGACTACTATTAGATGGCATGGACTATGATCGTTGAAATGTTTTAATGAATTTTTTCTACAATCCACTTATTATAAGAGTGTAAGAACATTTTTAAGAGACTTGTTGGAGGCGAAATAACAATAAATCACTAGTTGATGGAGAATCGTCTTGAAATTTATGGAGTAATGTGAAGTATACAAGATTACAATGAATGAAACAATATTTAAAGTAAAGAACAAAATGAGAATATGATGGATGAACGATGTTTTATTAATAACAAATAGAGAGAGTATAAAGAACTGAACAATAATGCTTTTTTTGGCTTCGCCAAATCTAGAAAAAGAGTCTAGTATTTATAGGGAACAATCAAATCTCTACAAATAGAGTTGTATATGAAATAAAATGTCAAAAGTTTCCTTATTTTTATATCTTCAAATCCAACACAAATTCCAACTTCCAATAGCACTTCTAAATAAAATTTTAACTAGAATTTGACAGTTAAACTTGAATAAATTTCACAATAGCATTTCAATTAGAATTCCCCTTGATGTGCACTTCAAGTAGAACTTTACAAATTACAATTATTTTAACAAGGAATTTGAGTCACACCCAAATTCTAATAAGACTCTCTATTTTTAAAGAGTATATTATATCATTTTGAGAGCATCTATATATTTTAAGAGTTAAAATTTTGAAATACTCCAACAAATTCTTTATATTTAACACTTAACTTTACTACTCCCAAAAAATATTTATTTTTTTCTCTATCTTTTATTTTAACTAACTTTTCTCTAAATTATTTTATTATTTTTCTACATTAAAAATTAAAATATTTTTAATGCATTTAATTATAGAGAGTGAGTTTGGTCACTCTCTAAATTAAAGTATTAATTTAAAAAGTATCTTGGAACATGATTTTAGGGATTGACTTTTTATAATAGAGATCATCTCATATTTAATTTTTTTTTTTTTTTTTTGAAGACGCTTTGACACTTTTTATTTTTTTTGGATTACGCACTATTACTCGACCCCACACCTAGGCCTTGGTGTGAGGGTAAATCGAGGAATATATCCAAGTTTGTCAGGGTCTGAGTGCGTTTCCACTGAACTACCCCAAATTCTCCTCCTTAGAATTCAAACTTGGGACATGCCAGTTGTGTAGTTTTTTTCTCCCCCATCCTTTACCAACTTGAATGTGCCCCTGGGGGCTGCTTTGACACTCTTTTGGTTAGACTCTACATTGTGATAATGATATTGAACTTACTAAGGGGGTGTTTGACAAAGATTTAGAAAAAAAAAAATAGTAAATTTTGATAGAAATTGATAAAATGTATTGTTGAGAAATTGATAATATTATGAGTCCCATGAAATATATAATTAAAATTAATAGATGATTTGACATCAACTTTAACAACTTTTAAGATATTCCAAACAAGAAAAATGCTAAACAAACATGAAATCCTGATTGTGTCTAGACAGCTTTATTAAATAATAAATAGGTCTCTCTAGTTTGCAAAAAGGGTTGTGTTGTGTACATAGAGGAGGGTTCTCTGAACCCCTCCAAATCACATATAGGGGGTGGGCGAGTATTTTTTTTGGATAATACTTATTGTGCATAATTAAGTTTTCATAGGGGTGTCCACTCGTTTACATGGGGTGAACCTCACTTGAATAAAATACTTAATTATGTACTCATAGTATGATTCTTTTTTTTTTTTACAATATTTTTTTTTACATGGAGGGCCTCATGTGAGTTAACCCTTCCTCTGTGCAAATGGAAAAATTCTTTGCAAAATGAGTGAACAGTTCACACTCATAGAACTAAAATTAGTTATATAAGTAAGCTTATTTATTTACTTATAAGTAAATTCAGATTTTAAAGTTAAGACTAACATGCAATGAGTTTTGAAGTAGTTGCCTGCACATCTTTACTTTAAAGAATTTGTTTGGTGGGGATTAAAATTAGATTTTTGGTAGATTTTGATAAAAATGAAATATATGATTGAAAAATTGTGAGATTCATAAAATATGTGATTAAAATGATTTATATTAAATTTTAATCGATACCAGAGAAGGGCTAAATAGCACGATAGCAATTTAGAAAGTGATGGTGTAGTCATGGTTAGCCACTCCTATCATCATTATTAGAATCTGAACACGTCCACAAAATTTAATTTCCGTCAATTAAGAAATAAAGTTCAACTTTTGTACCCCACACCAACAAAAATTAAAACATTTAGGACACCTAACTCTTTTTATTGCATTTATTTCGGTGAAATAAACCAATAGGATTTCAATTAGTATAACGCTATAATAAGGGAAATTTGCAGCCATGGTGCCCAGAGGTTTGCTAGTATAGCACTTAAGTCCAAAACTAAATCACTTTGGCATTGAGATCCCAAACTTTCAACAGTGGTACAAATTGATTCTTGCTGGATGGAACTCGTCAAATATTCCATGAACCATCAAACAATCACATGACCTCTTTTATGGTTATTCTTAGCATTTGATCGAAAATAATTAAATAGAGGAAAAATAAAAGAAAAAAGAAATCTAACCTCAACTTGCCTCAAACATCAGTACCACCACACCAATGCCTAACTTGTCGACATTAAAATCTTTTATAGAGAGGACGTTAGTTCACATAAAGAGGTTATCGTAGACTAATAGCTAGTTGTAAACATAGTTAAAGTCACCATTCTCTTTATTAGAGCATAGAAGTGGAGGATGGGTTGTAAACAAGAGGAATCATTTGAAAGTTTGAGGATGCAAGGGCTAAAAAATAATTTATATGAGGATCTAAGTATTTTACTGGTCAACATATAGGGACTGCTACTGCAAATTTCTGAGGTACTAATAAAAAGCCAAAGGAGGATAAGTATTAGCTCCTCCTCCCAACTGTTTGATAGTAATTGTAATCAAAACCCAGCACAACCTCTTGATTCTCCCGGAATAGACAGGTGTTATCCTCTCAAACAGAGAGAAATGTCGCCCGAAACCACCGTTCAGGATCCTCTAAAGCCCTGGAAACACCTACTAATTTCTCCTCCCATAAAACACTCATTTCTAACAACTTTCATGAAAGGTTTTGTAGTAATCTTCATCTTTGCTTCAACTTCTCTAATTGTGTACTCAGCATTTCCCAGTCATAAATGGCTCGATTGTTCAGAATGTGATCAGAGTTTTATCCACCCCGCCAGCTACGATCACCATCAGCCTGATAATGAAAAAACGAACATATCCCATATTCTTTTTGGCATTGGAGGTTCGGCAAAGACTTGGAAAGATCGCCGCCGTTACTGTGAAATCTGGTGGAGACCTAATTACACTAGAGGATTTGTGTGGCTGGATGAAATGCCAGCAGACGTCACAGCGTGGACGGAAAATTCTCCACCGTATAAAGTCTCCGAGGACACGTCTAGATTCAAGTACACTTGCTGGTACGGTTCGAGGTCAGCAATACGAATAGCAAGAATTGTGAAAGAGAGTTTCCAATTAGGGTTGGGAAATGTGAGGTGGTTTGTTATGGGAGATGACGATACAGTGTTTTTTACAGAGAATTTGGTGAATGTGTTGGCTAAATATGATCATAATCAGATGTACTATATTGGTGGAAACTCAGAGAGCGTTGAGCAAGATGTTGAACATTCTTACGCCATGGCTTATGGAGGCGGCGGTTTTGCCATTAGTTACCCTCTGGCGGCAGAGCTTGTTGGGGTTTTGGATGGGTGCATTGATCGGTACGCATCATTCTACGGCTCTGATAAAAAGATTGAGGGTTGCATGAGTGAGATTGGTGTTCCTCTTACCATAGAGCTTGGTTTTCATCAGGTACCGTTTCTCTCTTTCTTAATCTTGCCGATGAACTACTCTTTTTATGACATCAAGTTAGTATTTTTTTTTTTTCTTTTTATAAATAAAATACATTTTCGTCACGTAGGCAATCTTAAGAATACTTAATTCTTCTCGTGGGGATTATAAATTTAAAAATACTAATAAATTATTATTATTAAATGATTTATGCACTATAGTTTGATATAAGAGAAAATCCGTACGGATTACTAGCTGCACATCCATTGGCACCACTGGTATCACTGCACCATCTAGACTATGTCCAGCCCTTGTTTCCGGGCATGAACCGGATAGACTCGGTCAAGAAACTTGTCGAGGCTTACAAGAACGATCCTAGTCGGGCTGTACAACTCAGTTTCTGCTATGACCTTAGTCGAAATTGGTCAATTTCTATTTCTTGGGGCTACACCGTGCAATTGTACCCGACCTTAGTGACGGCAAAAGATTTGAGCACGCCATTGCAGTCATTCTTAACATGGGGGTCTTGGGGTGAGGAACCGTTCACATTTAATACTCGGGCTTTGAACTTGGAACCGTGTCGAAGACCAGTTATGTACTACTACGATGGAGTGGACAACCTCGGAAATGGACAGACCTTGACATCGTACAGGAGGCCTGTTTCTGAGATGATGAGGAAACAATGTGATAACAAAGATTATCCCTCTGCTTATGCAGTAAAGATGTTCAATGTCACTGCAGAAGTCTTTGATCCTGAACTATGGAAGAAGGTGAGTTTGATTTTTCTTATTTCCTACTAGTTAATAGTTTGTTCAAATGTTACATCAAGTAGGCAGCGAAAAAGTTTTTTTCGAATAAAAACTTGTATGCATTTTTTGTACCTTCCTTGAGCGGGAGCATTTGAATACAAAGTTGTATGCAAACAATCAATTTTTATTAAAATCTACTAAAAAAATTATTTTTAACTACGCCAAATACGGGCTTTATGTTGAAACAAGATGTAAATGAATATTCCATCTCTAGTAGTAGACTTTTAGATTAGACATATAGCCCGTGTTTGGTTCAAATAAAAATCATATTTTTAATAAATTTTGATAAAAATCGATGAAATGTGTGGTTCAAAATATGTGTGAATATGGTCAAAAAATTATTAATTTTGACTAAAATTTTAATCAAAATATTTAGTTGAACTAAATAGGGACAGTGCACAAAGTGTAAGAACCGCATAAAATTTGTCTAATATTTGCTTCCTATACAAAAGGTACACGGACGAGCTCTTTTTTATTTTTTTTTTTTTTGTCTCTTGCAAATGTATCTTTTATGTGATTTTAAATTGAATCTTGTTACATGTACTCGAAAGTTGACACTTTGAATTATTCGATTTTATCTGCCCTCTCACATTGGGCACGGGGACCCACACATTGTCGGAAGTGGGGACCGATCCCCATGTGAGGACACAAATGAGATCGAGTAATCAAACGTGTGAACACCTAAGTTCAAATGCAAAACCTTTTTAAATTTTATTTTATAGTGTATTGTTCTCGTGGTACAAAAGACAGGAGTAAGGTAGTCTTAGCTGAGCTGACAACGGCAATGTGAGAATTCGATTTTTGCCTCTTACAAGATTTGGAATTGGACTCTTTGTGGGCACCAGTATAACAGCTATTGTATCCTGGCCTGCTCAGACACATTCCACGATTTACCTCCTTCACAATACTCTAGAAACAGAGCGATGAGAGACCCTCAAGATTGGGATCAACCTTTAATAAATGTTCAATTCATAATAATTTTACCAACTACCTCAATCACCTCCCGAGATTGTACATTGACCATTTGTATTACTAGAAGACTTTGAACTTTGGATTTACGAGTGACTGACACCGTGACACGTTCTTTTTATTTATCTTTTTTAAACAGGCACCACATAGACAGTGTTGCGAGTTGGTCACCGGCTCAAATCAAATGGACGGCGTCGTACAGGTCACAATTAGAGGGTGCAATCAACGGGAATCAGTAACGCCCCCATAAAAGGGAAATGAAAATAAAAATTATATATGCATAGTTTAACCATTTTCATTTTAGTTGACTTTTTAAACACAACGTGGCCTGCTGCTATAGCTTAGCTTCAAGAAATTAAAGGGTTTTTTCTATGACAGGGCTGGAGACAGGCCCCTTTGACAGAGGGCCATCTCAACCCTTAATCTGAACTTACCGGCCAAAACCGTCACTTGCATTTTCCTTCTCTCAAACCATGTGCTTTCTTGTTTTATTTACTAATGGTTTATTCTATTGTATTAATAATAATTCAACAGATGTTATGAGTGGCAAAAGGAATCTGGAAGTTTTCCAGTCAAGGCTTAGCTAAACCAAGTTTGACACATTACAGACGCATATTGAGAAACTTCGTGTGTCATAGGGTTTAAAAGTTATTTTTATTATTTTTAGGAAAGTAAATGTTATTAAAAAAAAAAAAAAAAAAAAGCTTCAAAAAAAAATATTAAGTGATGATGTGCGCAATAGAAGAGCTTGATTCTAGTTAAATATAGATACTCGACAAATCAACTCAAGTTGATTCTAGTTGAGTATTGAAAGGAACTGATGCTTGTGTTGCACACATTTCAATAAAATAGATCATTTCCCCACTGTGATGCAAGAGAATTGATGACGTTCGTCTCTCAGAATACAACGATTGAAAGTAGATGACTAGTAGGCTAACTATGAATACTCACAATTCTATTACATAACTAAAAAAATAATTATCTAAGTTACTAAGAACAAGACGAAAAAATATAAAAATTGAGAGAACTTGGAGAGCTCTCAAAATTTAGTGTGTGAAATAAGGAGGAGAACACTTACAAATTCTTGTCGCTACAATTTAATTCATTTTTTTTCCAACATCGAAGTCTATAGACACTGCAGTAATGTGAATGAGGCGACCGACATGGATTTGAAAATGGAAACAGGAAAGCGTGTTTCCATTTGGATAGTATCAATGTGAAAACGGTACCAATGAAAAGAATCGGAAGAAATGCCCAAATTAATCAAAAGCGTGTTCACTATTACGGAACAATTGAAAATATTTTGAATCAAGTCCACAGTGTGAGTAGTTCAAAAGACTTGACAATGAAGGTAATGTCTCTGACTTGGTAAAAATCCATAATTGCAACGAAATGTGAATTCAATCACTTCTTTAAATTCTTCATTGACCAATTGACTCATATTATATTACTATCAATCAATTGCTTCCTCTAGAAATCCCTCGAAAAAGAAGATCTAAAATTCCATATATCCGTTACAAAATACACGTTTTATCGTTGAATCTTTCTTTAGAAATATTCATTTCTTAAGATTGAACAAAATTTCGTTTAAAACTACTAGTAAATTTTAGGATGAATATTGAATAATAGTGAGTTTATGGATAATAAATCGAAAAGTTGATCTGAATGTATAGTCGAAATTAATGTAAATTTGCAAATAATTAAGGCTTATATTACAATTATGTATAATTACAATAAAGAATCATAACAGAAGAACGTGTCAAACACTAGCCTCGTACTCATCCTCAATCAAAGAATTAGTCAAACACTAGCCTCGGATTCCTCATCAATCATCCTTTCGTTACACCAATCAAAGAATCCAACAGTTTCTAAAACTCTCTCAGACATTTTTGTATCACGGTCAACATCATCTGTAGACCCCACCCACTTTCTTTATTCTTTCACACACACACATCCAGGTCCCAAACTATTTATGCAGTAGAAAGTTAGTCCCCAATCAATTGATACATAGCAAGTTTGTCCATAAATAATTGACATAGTAGCAAGTTGATCTCCACCTAATGAAATGAAGCAAAATAAACGCACCGTAGTTTGATTATTGGAATTCGTTAGCCTCTTCAATTAAGCTATCTAGGGTCGCAAAATATTATGACGTACAAAGTACAAACTAGCTACAAATACACCATTTGAGGTGAGTTAGCAGTAACGTTAGGTACGGTAGAGATTCATGGATTAGGTGGATGGATAAGTAGGAGAAGATGTGTGTTTATTTCTCTCTTTTCTAACTAAAAAATTAAGTGTATGTTTTCTTTGCCATTTTTAGGCCATTTTCAGTTTTTAATTTTTGAAAACACATTTACTTACCTATTTTTAGAAACAAATTTTCAAAAACAAGTTTAAAATTTACAAAGAAAATGGAAAACACCAAAATGTCGTTTTGACTGTTTTTAGTAAAAATCAAACCAAAACTTCAAAAACACAGAAAACGGTTTTCGTTTTCAAATAGTGGAATAGCTTAGTTGGAAGAGTCATGGTTTGGAGGAAGGTCACGAATTCGATTATGATTCATCGCAATTCAATACAAAGAAATTTTCAAAAATTTATAAATAAATTGACAGGTGGTTGAGATTCAAATAAGAGTCACGACATGGAATTTCAATGCCTTATCCACAATGACAACCGCTTTTGTTTTGTTGTATAAGTAAAAAAGAATATATATATATATTATATATAATCAATTTTCCAATTTTTCAAAATTAGAAAGTAAATCCATTTTTCATTTTTTCATTTTTGAAAACAATTTTTCAAAATGACAAAAAGAACGCATTTTCAGCAATCTCAAAACACAAAATTCAAAATGAATTCAAAACTCAAAACTCAAAATTAAAATACGAAGAGAACATCCCCTGACCCCTAAGGGTTTTGCAAGTTTTAATCCTAAAAAAGTGGATCTTTGAGATTGCTACCTTTCTTAGGTTGGGTATCAAGTTTCTATTATGTTAATAAGTAGGGTACTAATAATGCAATTTGCGTTTACTTAATTTACACGTTCATTCCCTTTCTTTGCTAAATAGCCGCCCCCACACCCACAGGCCCACTCCCACTGTCGAAACACGGCATATGAACCTCCGAATGAAGGTAATCGGAAAGTGTTCCTCCTTATACCCCGCTCAATCTCACCCATAAACCCCTGAACGCCACTTCCGAAAACAATTGCCTTATATATATATATATATATATATATATATATATATATAATAACCTTCAAGATTTGTAATATTGTCAAATGGTAGCATTCAAGAATATGACTTGGCTGTCAGAGATTAGCATTTTCATGGGTGAGAAGGAACACAAGAAGGCGTCCCAGTTGGGAATCCTTGCATTCGAGACAGCAAAAACCATGTCAACATTGCTGTCTCTATACAAATCTCTATCTGACGAAGAGATGTCCAGACTCAGGAATGCCATTAAATCCGAAGGGATTGCTTATCTGAATTCCAAAGATGAACGCTTTCTTTTGAGCCTTGCATGTGCTGAAACGCTTGAAGATCTTGATAAAGTAGCAGCAGCTGTGGCTAGATTAGGCCAAAAATGTATAGATGTTGGCTTGAATAGGTTTGATCTTGTTTACACAGATCTTAAACTGGGTATTGCTGATTTTGGGAAATTAGAGTATGGATCGAAAAATACCGAAAAAAGAGTAGCAAAAATGGAAAGGTTGACCGGAGCCACCGTAGGCTTATACACGGCATTGGAGTCTCTGGCAGAACTGGAAATTTATGAAAGGAAGCACAAGCAATGGAAAAACAAGACCCCAACGCAATTGCAGAAGGCCAATTTTGATGATTTCAATCAGAAACTCGAGCAGCAAAGGAAACGAGTGTCCCATTTTAGAGAAATTTCCTTATGGAGTAAGACGTTTGATAAGAGTGTTGGCCTGATGGCTCGTCTTGTGTGCGTAGTATATACAAGAATTTGTTCAGTTTTTGGTCCCTATATTCCAATGGTACCAGTTAAAGATCAAATTCTTCCTCGGTCCGGTCCAATAACAAGTACATCTAAGCCTATTTTGGTTCGATTTAACAGCACAAAATCTGAAGATAAAGGTTTAGGTGCCAAGAACAATAAGGTTTTTCATGCGGCGGGGCCTTCAACGGTTGGCGGTTCAGGTCTTGCAATGCGTTATGCAAACGTGATTCAATTGGCTGAAAGATATTTGGATTCAGCAGCATCAGTAGATCATGAAGAACGTGAATCCTTATACCAAATGCTGCCGGAAAATCTGAAAGCTTCTGTAAGAATAAAGCTGAGCAAGAAAATGAAAAGGGCGGAGGAAGATGAGTTGTTGGCTGCCGGGTGGAGAGACGCTATGGCGGAGATTTTGCGGTGGCTTGCACCGATGGCGAACGAAACAATGAAGTGGCAATGGGAGAGGAATTTTGAGAGGATGAAGTTTGATTCTAAACCTTCATCGGTACTGTTGTTGCAGACCTTGCATTTTTCTGATAAAGAAGACTGAAGCAGCCATTGCTGAGCTCTTAGTTGGACTGAGTTGCATATACCGATTCGAGAATCGCAGATTCGAGTGATCATCTGTCAATCTGGCATGTTCCTTGACTATATAAGCACCTTGGGTATGTTCCTTTTGCAAATTGAGGTGAATTCTACACAAATGATCGTAACTTGGATCGGGATCGGGACCTGGATCAAGATCATCTAGATTAATTAGACAAATTAATTTTTCCGGTTTAGATTCGATTATTTGGTTAAAAAAAAATCTCCTTGAGTTAGATAGTTAAGAGTTCGTTTGTTCTTGATTCTTTCATACAACATATTTATATTGATTGATGAAGTACAATATTTTACATACATTTGTTGAACCAAATCTAGGAAATAAAACATGCCAATTTTTGTATTTTAAGTTTTTATTGAAATTTAGTTAGCCCTTATTTGAGCCACATTCTTGTCAAAAATAAAAAAAAATAAATTTTTGAATAGTGTATTGATGGGAAATGTGTTGTTAAAAAATAAAGAAATTTTTTAGATTTATGTGTAACATTATTTTATTAAAGAATGTGTGATTGAAGTGAAGTCAAATCACTGTTGAAAAATATATTTTAATGAAAAAAATGGGACACAAACAAGTGCTTAACTGTCTGACTTGAACGAGCAGAGTAAGAATTTCTTAGTATTTAAGTAAAACAAAATTACGATTGATTTTTTGCTGAAATTTTCTTTATTGGCATCATATAAATAACTTAATTAATTTTAATTGATTAGTTTACTTCTAAAGTCCGGCAAGAATTCTTAAAATTTGTTGCATACCTACCTTATCATGTACAATAGCTACCACTATGAATGACAATTGTTTGGTGGGTTATTGTGGTTATATAATATCATAATAGCAATAAGTTACTATTATACTTGCCGGTTGATGGTTAAATTCATGAGAATGATGATTAAAAATAAACAATAAGTATTAAATAAAGACAAAAACCGAAAATAAAAAAGAAATAAGACCATCGTCTTCCACAAACTATATGCTCCCTTGACACCTCAAATCGAGTGACAAACCTTGGTCAACCCTTATCCTCTTCAAATGGTCTCACGTGTCTCTAAATCGGATCAAGAACGCATTATCCATTTTTTTCGAACCTTAGGTATACATTCTCTACGTTTTGGAACAAGATGTTACCTTTTTAAAAAATAAATAATAAACATTATGAGTTATCATGCAATAAAGTAATGATTGAATACGTTCAAAAAAAAAAAAAAAAAGGACTAATGGTTGAATGCTTAAAATATATACCTGATTTAAAATTTTTAATAGGATAATTGAAATAAAATGTCCTTATCGTTTGTACTCTTCATTGAACAAATCGTCCATAACGTTTCACTTTTGACATTCGGGATTGTGAATCGATCATTCTTTACGCAAAGAATAAGTTTGTACTTTTATATTTTGCTTTTTCTCTATTTGTTTTTGTTTTCATTTATATAAAATTACGCAAAGAATGATCGATAAGAGGGTCAAATGTCAAAAGTGAAATGATATGAATAATTTATGGAATGAAGGCAATTGTATGGACCTTTTACGCCAATTAGCCTTCGATATAAATGATGTAGTTATGGTATTGAAACTGGGACTAATGTGTTCAAACAACGTGTCATTGGCAAGGCTTGGCACAAAATAGGTGGTGAGTCTCTTGGAAGGCGAGGCGGAGATATCAAATATTCTGATAGCACACTGCGCAGTGGTGATGGAGGATTTGATGATTATTTGCATTCCTATGCATCATCATCATTTGAGGAAATCAGTTCAATTTTGTTAAGGGATATCATCTCATATCGAATAAAGATGAAAACATAGATCAATTTATAGGGTTTGGACTACTCCTCTTAATAAGATTGATATTTTAAGATGAAACTTCAAGTCTTAATATGATATCAGAGTTTATTAAGCTCCAACGATCGATTAAAATTAATTAAGACTAAAAAGAACACACGAATTACAAGATTAGTTTACTCAAACGATCATCCACAATAATGGGTAATGGGGACAATGGAAAAATTAAAGTTTTTGCATCTATCTCTACGTCACCTCTCACACTTATCAATAGTTCAGGGGAAGCTAGATAGTGTTCTTAAATGACAAATAGGTGCAAATTTTTTTGGTTGTTCTCGTACTTCTTTATAAATGAATTAATATGTCAAACTTGAACTCAAGATTTTTATGTATTATTGATATTGTGTTAAACCGTCACACTGTTAAAAATGAAATAAATTTTTTATTTACATTTATATGTTTAAGAATTTCTTTGTATGAATTATACCATGTGAATCGTGTGGGAGTCTACATTCTTTGTTTGGCAGCGTCAATCACATGGCAATGCTATTGCTAATAGAATTTTGCTATACGTACATCGAGTTTGACACTCAGGTGTACAATATTCCTCGGGGATCCATGCTTTTTTTTGGACCCCTTGACGAATATGCCCTTTAATGGGATTTGACAAGGGCACTCGTTTCAATGATCTAATGAACCTCCAAGAAATCGAGAGAGAGAGAGAGAGAGAGAGAAGAGAGTATCCATTTCAAATTTCTTGATTCACCTATTTTGGATATACTTATAGATTCGTGATACTTGACTTCTATTAGAACGATACTTTTCGTGACTCTCAACTTTCGAAAGATACTTTTTTGTAGATCATTATTAATTTTAAATTATTAGTATTCTTTTTGTTAAGAGATAAATTTCACGTCGAATAATAATTGAAATATAAATCTATGTATAACAGTTTGAGTTACTTCTGTTAATAAGATTGCTATTTTAACATAAAACTATGGTATCGGAGCTTATTATGCTTCAACGAACAATTTAAATCTATTAATGCTCATAAATGATCATACGAATTTCAAAATTGTATGTTCAAATGAGTCATCGTCTTACGGGGACACGTTAATAGATAAATTTCACATTAGATAATTATTAAAAGGTAAATAAATAAGTTTAAGTCTTAATATAGCATCAAAGTCCAATAAATCCCAATTAGCAATTCAATCCGATTAGGACTTAAACAATGAGTGCACAAATTTTAAAATTAATTTGTTTAAACGAGCCACCATCTTGCGGGGGAATGGTAAGGAATAAATTTCACATTTTGATAATTATCCAATATAGAATTTATCCCTTAACACTTCCTACATATATATACACATATTGTCAAATTATGTAAATCTTGTGTCTTCTATCATTATAAAAATGAAAATGAAAAAAAGAAAGCGTATGTACCCGTTTTTCCCAAATAAGATGACTGATAATATGTGCAAATTGCTTCTGATAAAAAAAAAAAAAAAAAAAAGGGCTTGGTAGTTTGGAAAGCAAGAAAAAAATATATAAAAAAACCCTACCATTAAGAAGCTGAGGTTCTGAAATACTCGAATGAATCGTCCGACAGGCGACAAGTGAAGAACATCAAAACCAACGAAAAAAGTTTGGGTAGAATAAATCTGGTTGTACAGAATTACTTGACAGAAATGGTTGACAGACCACTCACTGTAGCGCGGGCCCCACTTGTATTTAAAAAAAAAATTGTTGCGGGCCCCGCTCATTTGAGTTATCTGTCAACCATTTCTGTCAAGTAATTCTGTACACCCAGCAGCTCTGTAAATTTTAATATTGGCGCTATTAGTATCTTGCAATATATTTGTTTATGCTTGATCCAACGGCAAATGTGGAACTTTTGTACTAGGAGTCATCAAATAAAAAAAATGGAAAAAAATTACCGCTTGATTTTGACACACTAGATACCACATGCACTGCTAAATATTGATGCAAATGTTAATAAATTTACCACCTCTATCTACCCGACTAGTCCTATTTGATCTAAAAAAATCCCAGCCCCTTGTACTTTAGTATCCACTTCAAACAAATTGTTTTCCCCAAATGCTTGATTAAGCCCTACTTTTTTCTTTGCTTTCTTATGGAAAATTGCAGCAAAATTATCCAACTCATATGTTATGTAGTTAGCTCGTTTTTAACTTCCAAAGCAATAAAATTTTGTTCTTCAATGTTTCAATGTTGTTGCAGAGGGAGTCCCACCTAATGGAAATTGTTCATTTAACCGTTAAAAAGTTTTTTTTAGTTTTTTTTTTAAAAAAAAAACAGAGAGGAAAGAAGAAGGTTTTTTCCCCCAGAAACTTCTTTCCGAAAGAACCCTGGTTGGAAACTGCCCTTATAAACATAGGATAATCATTGGCCTTATTCTTTCTGTTAAGGGATATAATCTCACATCGAATAAAGATGTAAACATAGGTCAATTTATAAAGGTTTTGGGCTACTCCTCTTAACAAGGTTGACCTTTTAAGATAGACCTTCAAGTCTTAACATGGTATCAGAGCCAATTAAACTCTAACGAGCGATTCGATCTTTTCCCCCATGAATTTCAAGATTGGTTGCTCAAACGAGCCACCATCTTACGGGGGCATGTTAAGGGATATAATAAACATCGAATAAAGATGTAAATATAGGCCAATTTATAAAGGCTTTGGACTACTCCTCTTAACAAGGTTGACCTTTTAAGATGAACCCCCAAGTCTTAACACTTTCTATTCCACGAAGTTTTTTCCCTCTCCTTTTTTCTTCCTCTCTTAAAAAGAAGCATGCACCTTGTCCAAAAGTTTGTTTACCTTAGTATCGTAAAAAATTTGTGTGTTGTGCTTTTCGCTATCAACAATAATCTTTTAAGGATAGATAGTTTAACGCATATTTTTTTTTCCCATGTTCTTGCTGATATGTAGTGTCCAAAATCCATAGCACAAACATTCCAATTCTTGTTCAGGTAATTAAAATATGAAAATATTATATACATTCATAGTCCAAAACATATAACTGTCACATGATTAATAAGGAAAGGAAAATAAAAAAAGATGGCACCCATACACCTCAACGTCATTAATATTCTTTACGATGCTGCATTTATCCCGTAGCTTCATAATTATCGCCCACCAGATAGTAAAGATGCTGCAACAGAGGAACACTTGCCCTCTGAATTATTAAAATCATCAAAGCCTTCAGCATGTGCAAATGTTACGCCTGCTGCAGAAATACGAAGAGAGGATATATCGGGCAGCACCGCAGTGCCTTCTAAGTAGAGCAGTATTTGTCGCATATTCGGCCTAGCAACAGCCTCAGAATGAGAGCATAGTAATCCAAGTTTTAAAACCAGTTCTACCTCTTCTTTCACATAATCATAACCCAATTTTGGATCAATGGCCTGTAAAATTACACCTCTAGTCCAGTGGGAAAACACCCAGTCCACCAAAATTATCTCTTCTGTTGGTGCTCGTGGCTCTATTGGCCTTCTACCACAGCCAACTTCGAGTAGAAAGGCTCCGAAGGCATACACATCAGTGCTTGTTGAGGCCGTGCCACTTCTTGTATGCTCTGGGGCAAGGTACCCTAGAGTTCCAACAACACGAGTAGTTCGAGGGTCACTTCCATGATCATAGAGTCTTGCAAGGCCAAAGTCCCCTAATCTCCCATTTAATTCACCATCAAGCAATACATTACTAGCCTTAACATCCCTGTGAACAACTACTTGTTCCCATTCTTCGTGTAGGTATAAAAGGCCAGATGCCACACCTTTGATGACTTGAAATCTTTTGTCCCAATTGAGGGAAATTTTAGGTTGGCCATAGAGACACCTGTCTAGACTTCCATTTGGCATGTTTTCATATACCAATAGCAACTCACCTTTACGTCTGCAATATCCCAAAAGTGGCACCAGATTTCGGTGACGTAGCCTACCAAGGCTGGCAATTTCTGCCACAAATTCCCTCATTCCTTGTCTCGATTCATGCGACACTCTCTTGACAGCAACTTGAATTTTAGAGGTAGGCAATAAACCTCTATACACCCTACCAAATCCTCCGGTCCCTAATAGCTCCTTTTCTCGAAACCCTTTGGTGGCTATGTACAAATCTTTGTACTTGAAGCGGTGAGGTCCATATTCAATTTCCCAGTCTTCTAGCTCTTCTGCATACTTTTTCGTCATCCTTTTCATGTAGTAAGTTACGGCCAATATTGCTGTCAACAATATAACCGATGAAATAGTAGGCAAGCCAATTGTCAAAAATTTAGATTTCTCATTGGGTAGCTTGGGAAGTTGAGAGTTATCAAGCCCTTCAGCTATGCCGTTCATCCTGAAGCTCCATCCCATAACATAATGGGATGAAGTTAGTACTGGACCAGTCGATGATGTAAAGCCGACATACATCGTTTGTTTTAGGATAGGTGAAAGATCATATGAGAGGGAGAGAAGAGGAGTATTTGGTTTATTAGCCCTAAGTGGAGCTAATGTGACACTGATTTTCTTGGCTAGACCATCATATTCGACCCAAACTTGGATTGGCTTGCCAAAAAAAAGAGTCAAGTCACGAAACACGCTGTTGCCATTAGCATAATATCCTGCTGGTTTTGACACCTTAGACTCCAAACCATTTATATCAATCCCAACATGGTTGAAATTGATATCACCAAATTGAGTATTCTTGATCGTGTCCAGCTCCACTGCAAAAACATGATTACTGGAATTGCCATTATTTGTTTCGTTGAAGAGGCCAAGGAACTCGTTTGGAAGGGCTCCTTGAAGGCCTCTTGTTGGTGCAATCACGAAAGCCATCCCTTCTGCACTTAAATCCTGATATTTAGACTCTATGGCAAAGACAAAGGAGGTGGAAAAAGAATAGGCCGAGCCATTTGAGTTCTTGAAGTTTATGGGATTAGGATAGAAGGCCTGACCCTGTCCTTGTTTTGTCGTATCCGTTAGCTTTAAGAGGCCACCGGAAGTGATAACAGCTACGCCGTCCAGGTTCATGTTTGCCAGCCAGAATCCATTGTATTTGAACCCAAGATCTTCTGATGTTACATGGCAAACTAGACAATACATCACAAGTAATGCAATCTTGAAAGCCATGGCATCTGTTCACCCAAGGACTTGGCAATAGTGCTAATATGCACCTATCCTCAAACATTCAAGAAATGTTTGGTTGACGACATTGAACATGATTATGAATAAAAACATATAAAGCCCCTGTTTATCACCCATTATTTTACGTTCTACCACATTTTTTTTTACAGTACTCATTTTCAACCACATATTCTTCATTAAAATAATAGTAAACACAAATAAAAAACTTTTTTTTTTTTTTTAAACCACACATTCTCCATCAATCTACTATTTCATAATATATTTTTCAAAATTAAAGGGCTCGAACACATCCAAATTTTGTTCACGTATTGTTGGACAATATTGAACAAAGTCAAAAAGAAAAAAGAAAAGAATTTCCCATCATGACCCACAAAATGAATCAATTACTAACTGAAGAAATTCTTGCAAAATCATGACAAGTTGAAAGGGAATAGCAGCCATTACACAAAACACACTCCATCCCGTGTGATTCATGTACCAATAGTATTATTGAAGGAGGCAAAGGATGGAAAATGCATTAAGCCTAACCCCTTGGAGCAATCCGAGTCCAATCAGCTAGGGATTTTTTTACAAAAGTATTAAAAATGAGATAAAATTGGTTAAAATTCGGGACCTCAAATTTTGATGACGACCAAGTAAAGTAAGGGTTATTGAATCATTTTAAGAGCCACATAATCATGTTTTGCTCGCTATCGGTTTCCTACCTTTGGACAAAGTATTGGTGCCTTGCTTTCACTATTGTTGCACAACAAGTCCAATACGACTGAAAGCGTCCAATTTACCGTTATAATGGATCGTGTAAGGCACGTGATACACTATTTTGTAGGTCAAATTGGTAAATACAAATAATTTACAAGAAAATCAACTTTCATTTCAACTACATGAAACATCTTTGAGCATCTTTACAATTTTTCTAAATAATCATACCTCTCTTGAAATCCCACTTCTTTGCTATGATGCACTTTGTATTATCGACAATGGATTTAATAGTTGAAGTTTGAATTAATTGCCCAAACCAAGAAATCCAACATAAGGAATCATGGACGTTGATTTTATTTGATTCAATTGACAAAAGAATCGGAGTCGTAATTGTTGTTATTAAAGATAGCTCAGTCCGCTCCAAATTAACCCTAGTTTATCGAAAAATCTACAAGTACTCGACTTCAATCAGTCAGTGACATGACTGTGCCACTAATCAATGGCCAATCCATTAAAATATGCTCATGACTTCCATAGACAATTCCACATTAATCTTTGCAAAGTAATTGCATGTCGGCACGTGCGATGCTATTAATGCTTTCATTTCCATTAAATTTACTATTTTCTCTAACTCAATAGTACAAAATGTTACCTTAATATCTTATCTTTATCTTAAGAGGCAGACATTGAAGAAAATGTGAACATAACTTCTTTCGTTTTTTCACAACTCTCTCTCTCTCTCTCTCTCTCTCTCTCTCTCTGATTAAGTTCTTAAGCAGTGTGTTCATCTTCTTTCCTTCGGCTGGTGCCCTAAAAAAAGATGGCCCGAGTATCAATTTATCACCTGTGTATAAGCACAATGCCAATAGCAGAAACTCTATGAAACACGTCTTTTTCAAAGTTCAATCAGCCAAACTTCCGGTTGGAATATGCGTATTTTTCTGTTTTAATCTTTCTGATAAAGTATTATTTTTCTTTAATTCGTGCACCTCTACATTATATCGAAAAGAAGTGAAGTGCAGTGGACTAATGGTCAGAGTAAAACTTTGTCACTATATGCGTCGTTCTTACATTTTGTCGTATTTCCATGAGTTTCTACCATGAAGTATCACATACTTGATGGGAAGTATAATGTTAAATAAATGAAGGGAATTAATGGTCACCAAAAATTTCAATTTTCAGGTGGAATTGCCAACACAAGTGCCAAAATTCAATGCACCTTTTCTTGGCTCCACAAAAACGGCTGAAATTTGGAATTCAAGATCCTGTATGATTGGCCTCGTTGGCACTTTCATTGTTAAATTGCTTAGTTCTATTCTAATCTTCAATTTGAGTATGTTTGATAGGAAGTACTCGATGCAGTAGTACTAAAAAAGAATTAAGATCTCGTTCTTTACATTATCGAGTTCATTCATGCTGCGTACCAAATATGTACTTAAAATGATAATGTATATCTTGATTTTAATCATGAACTCTTCTAACTTTTATGGGTTTTCAGATTTTAGACAAGGGGATACTTCAGATAATTGGAGTGGACGTTGGGAAAGGTCTTGATCTTCCTCTCCAAAAAAATCCAGTCGGATGTTTTATACGACATTGGAGACATGTAATCCTAATTCTTACAGAATCAATTTGAATTATTGTTGGGATATTTAAGGTTGCTAATTATATTCCAATTTATGCAAGTTAAACTGCAGTATATTGGATAGACTAAATTAATGAAATGAACTTAGTTGGAATGGTCACAGCAAAAAACAGAAATGTAAGTAAGAAATTGGTAGATCAAGACAGGAGTTCGACTCTTTGTCCTCCACATGGGTACTCACGGTGGACACAAATTCTCCCAAGATATAACGATTTTTTTTTTTTTTTTTTTTTTTTTTTTTTTTTTAGTATTAGCAGCACTTCAAACCATAAAATGCGTAACAAAAATATGTTTTTACTTTTTTTATGAAAACAGGGAGCGAATGCAGAAGGCTTTTTAAGTATGCGTGTCAGAATTTAAATTCACAGTTGTCACTTGTCGAAAGGATTTATAGATGAGTTCTTATGAAAAGAAGATTGGGATGAATACTTAAACTTAAATATGCGAACCATGCTATAGGGTATAGGATTTAAATTCCCGTACCTATCGAACACACACAATGGATGGCGGGAATTTTTTTTTTTTTTACAATATTTTATACATGGGACCCACATTCAAGTGAGTATGAATTCAAAATTCTGTCCATTTTCTGGTACAAAAATTTTGTACCTGAAGAATTTTTCTAAATATGCCTCTCGACAGTTACAGGTACAGACAACTGAATTCAGAGTATACTCCTGAAAATTATGGAGCGCGCCTTGAACAGTGTGTGCCCGAGGTTGACTACTCAATCTTGATTTCTCGCTATCCAAACACTTCTAACAATCCTTTTGTTTGTTTAAAAAAATTTTAAAAAAATCGTACACATTAAGAAGCTGAAGTTTTGAAATACTCTAAAGAATCATACAACGAGTGAAGAACAAAAAAGGTTCGGATAGAACGGAATTTGAACATTGGCTACATTAATATCCTGCAATTTATTTGTTTATGGTATCAAACGGCAAATGTGGAATTTCTGTACTAGGGAGTCATCAAAGAAAGAAGGGGAATATGCTAGTTTGATAAGCCATGGAAAATCAACCACAGCTTGATTTTGACACAATAGGTACCACTTGCTCTACTAATGTTAGGCCTGAGTGCGATTTAGTTTAGGTCGATTTTGACTATAACCCAAAATTAAAATCAAATTAGTTGGTTTGGGTGAATTTCAACACAAACCAATCCACCTTTGCTCTTAAATCGAAACAAACCAAGTCAGTTTGGACTTTTAGTCCAAATTGAATTTTTAAAAAAAAAAAAAAAAAAAAAAAAGTGTACGGATTTTGGGTCCAATTAGATTACAATAGCCAAAATAACTAAATAATCTTATATTACAAGATCCATTGATTAACAAATAAAATCAAATTAATAGAGACAGATCAAAAATACTTAAGAATTTTGTTGCTTTTTTATATATCATGTAGCTTGACTGTCTGAGTAGGAAAAAATGTTAAGTATAACATAATGGGCTTGTGAAAGGAATTGTTGTTGCTATTGTTTACTGGAACATCATAGATTGGAGGGAATCAAGATATAGTAATGAAACTATGACTTATATTTTGATTTTGATTTTTGATTTTTTATAAAAAAGTAAATATGTAAGTGGATTGGATCGGGTTAACTAACAGTTTGATGCTTCAAACCATGACTGAATTGACCTCCATGATTTTGTTTAAAAAAAAAAAAATCAAACAACAAAATAATTACCTGTGTTAAATAGGCTCGAGCTACTTTAGTTTGATTGGTTTGATCGATTTTTCGATTTTTTTGCCCAAACCTTCTAAATATTGATGCAAAGGTTCATAAATATACCACATCTATCTATCCAACTAGTCCTATTTGATCTTAAAAATCCCAGCCCCATATACTTTAGTTGCAACATATGCTTCAAACAAATTATTTTCCCCAAGTGCTTGGTTGAGCCGTATTTTTTCTTTGCTTTCGATGGAAAATTGCATCAAAATTTTCTAACTCATATTATGTAGTAACTTAGGGAGCGTTCTCTTAGTGTTTTAGTTTTGTGTTTTGAGTTTTGAATTCGTTTTGTATTTTGTGTTTTGGGTGCCAATTTTGAGATTGTTGAAAACTCGTTCTTTTTATCGTTTTGAAAAAATATTTCTCAACCCATATTTTTTGAGTTTTGGCAAATTTGTAAAAAAAACAGTTAAAATGTAAAGAAGTTATTTTCTGTTTTCTTTCACAAAATTTTCAGCCATTTTCAAAAACTCGTTTTCGAAAATAGGAAAGAGAACACGTTTTTAATATTTTGAAAAATCAAAAACAGAAAATAGTCTGAAAACAACAAAGAGAGCGCACCTTACTAAGTTTGTTTTTAACTTCCATAGCAATAAAATTTTGATCTTCAATGTTTCACTGTTGTTGCAGAGGGAGTCCCACATAATGGAAATCGTTCATTGATCCGTTAAAAAGTGAATTATTTATTTATTTATTTTTAACAAAGAAAAGACTTTTTCCCCCAGAAACTTCTTTCTGGTTGGAAACCTCCCTTATAAACATAGGATAATCATTGGTCTTATTTTTTTATTTTTTATTTTTATTTTTTTACGGGAGAAGCCGCAGCTATTGCTCTTTGAATGCGCACTAGATAAATCATCGGACTGACGCAGTAGCCTGCAAATCACGTCAGCTAAATTAACCACACTAGTAAGTTCGGTGTAACAGGTTCGACCGAAAAAAATGTTAGTAGGAGGAATCGAACTCTACCAACTCGGACACTCATGAGGGCATCATTGGCCTTATTCTTTCTATTCAAAGAAGTTTTTTCCTCTCTTTTTTTCTTTCTCTTTTAAAAAAAGCATGCACCTTGTCCAAGAGTTGTCTACCATAGTATCGTAAAAATTTGTGTGTTGTGCTTTTCGCTATCAACAATAATCTTACAGGGATAGATAGTTTAACGCATACTTTTTTTTTCCATGTTCTTACTTGCTGATATGTAGTGTCTACAGTCCATAGCACAAACATTCCAATTCTTGTTCAAGTATTTAAACTATGAAAATATTATATACATTCATAGTCCAAAACATATAACTGTCGTATGATTATAATAAGGAAAAGAAAATAAAAAAAGATAGCACCCATATTAACCTCAACATCGTTAATCTTCTTCATGATGCTGCATTTATCCCGTAACTTCATAATTATCGCCCACCAGATAGTAAAGACGCTGCAACCGAGGAACAATTGCCCTCTGAATTATTTAAATCATCGAAGCCTTCCGCATGTGCAAATGTTAGGCCTGCTGCAGAAATACGAAGAGAGGATATATCCGGCAGCGCTGCAGCGCCTTCTAAGTATAGCAGTATTTGTCGCATATTCGGCCTAGCAACAGACTCAGAATGAGAGCATAGTAATCCAAGTTTTAAAACCAGTTCCACCTCTTCTTTCACATAATCATAACCCAATTTTGGATCAATGGCCTGTAAAATTACACCTCTAGTCCAGTGGGAAAACACCCAGTCCACCAAAACTCTCTCTTCTGTTGGCGCTCGTGGCTCTATTGGCCTTCTACCACAGCCAACTTCGAGTAGAAAGGCTCCGAAGGCATATACATCAGTGCTTGTTGTGGCCTTGCCACTTCTTGTATTCTCTGGGTCAAGGTACCCTAAAGTTCCAAGAACATGAGTAGTTCGAGGGTCACTTCCATGATCATACAGTCTTGCAAGGCCAAAGTCCCCTAATCTTCCATTCAATTCACCATCAAGCAATACATTACTAGCCTTAACATCCCTATGGACCACTACTTGTTCCCATTCTTCGTGAAGGTATAGAAGGCCAGATGCCACACCTTTGATGACTCGAAATCTTTGGTCCCAATTGAGGGAGATATTTGGTTGGTCATAGAGAAACTTGTCTAGACTTCCATTTGGCATGTATTCATATACCAATAGCAACTCACCTTTACGTCTGCAATAACCCAAAAGTGGCACCAAATTTCGGTGGCGTAGCCTACCAAGGCTGGCAATTTCTGCCACAAATTCCCTCATTCCTTGTCTGGAATCATGCGACACTCTCTTGACAGCAACTTGAATTTTAGAGGTAGGCAATAAACCTCTGTACACCCTACCAAATCCTCCGGTCCCTAATAGCTCCTTTTCTCGAAACCCTTTGGTGGCTATGTATAAATCTTTGTACTTGAAGCGGTGAGGTCCATATTCAAGTTCCCAGTCTTGTAGCTCTTCTGCGTACTTTTTCTTCATCCTTTTCATGTAGTAAGTTATGGCCAAGATTGCTGTCAACAATATAACCGATGAAATAGTAGGCAAGCCAATTGTCAAAAATTTAGATTTCTCATTGGGTAGCTTGGGAAGTTGAGATAGATCAAGCGCTTCAGCCATGCCGTTCATCCTGAAGCTCCATCCCATAACATAATGGGATGTTGTTGGTATTGGACCAGTAGCGGATGTAAACCCGACGTACATGGTTTGTTTTAGGATAGGTGAAAGATCATATGAGAGGGATAGAAGAGGAGTATTTGGTCTATTAGCCTTAAGTGGAGCTAATGTGACGCTGATTTTCTTGGCTAGACCATCATATTCGACCCAAACTTGCATTGGCTTGCCACAGAAAAGAGTCAAGTCACGAAACACACTATTGCCATCAGCATAATATCCTGCTGGTTTTGACACCTTAGACTCCAAACCATTTATATCAATCCCAACATGGTTGAAATTGATATCACCAAATTGATTATTCTTGATTGTGTCCAGCTCCACTGCAAAAAAATTATTACTGAAATTCCCATTATTTGTTTGAATGAAGAGGCCAAGGAACTCGGCTGGAAGAGCTCCCTGAAGGCCTCTTGTTGAAGCAATCACGAAAGTCATCCCTTCTGCACTTAAATCCGGATGTATAGACTCTATGGCAAAGACAAAGGTGGTGGATAAAGAACAGGCCGAGCCATTTGAGTTCTTGAAGTTTATGGGACTAGGATAGAAGGCATGACCCTGTCCTTGTTTTACCATATTCGTTAGCTTTAAGAGTCCACCGGAGGTGATAACAGCTATGCCGTCCAGGCTCAGGTTTGCCAGCCCAAATCCATTGTATTTGAACCCAAGATCTTCCGATGTTACAGGGAGAACTAGACAATACATCACAAGTAATGCAATCTTGAAAGCCATAGCATCTCTTCACCCAAGACTTGGCAATGGTGCTAATATGCGCCTATGCTTTGACACTCAAAGAAAAGTTTGGTAGACGACACTGAACATGATTAAGAATAAAAGCAATTAAATTTTGTTCACATATAAAAAAAAACGAAAAAGAATTTTCCATGTGTACTTCTTACATCTTGACCCACAAAATGAATCAATTACTAACCGAAAAATTCTTGCGAAATCATGACAAGTTGAAAGGGAATAGCAGCCATTAGACAAAACACACTCTATCATCCCGTGTGATTCATGTACCAATAGTATTATTGGAGGAGTCAAAGGATGGAAAATGCATTGAGCCTAACCCCTTGGAGCAATCCATTCGAGTCTAATGAGATAAATTTGGAAATTTTGGTTAAAAGTTTAGGACCTCAAATTTTTTGGATGAGGATCAAGAGAAGTAGAGAACCAACGGGTTATTGAATCATTTTATGAGACACATAATCATGCATAGCTCTCAACATCGGTATATTGTGAAAGACTTGATAAGAAGTGTTATTGGTGAATTAACTAAAAAATTAGAGGGTCAACATACGGAAAATTAGAAGTTAGCTCGGTCAACCAAGCCAGAGGAAACCAGGTCAAGAGAAAGGTGTTGGTGTGCCTGAGCGGCATGTGGTAGGTGGTTTTATGGCTTTGATAGAGCACGTTGATCCTAGGCTTGGTCTTAAAAAGACAATGCACAAAAACCCAGTGCAACAATTAATTGAGAACGGTTTGAATAATATGAGAATGGATATAGTCATATAAAGAAGTGTTAGGGTGGAAAAAGGGTCTTCTTATTGACCAATTTGAAAGTAGCAGTTGTGAATGATGTCGAATGAAGGCTTCATCTTCCTACTTGAGAACAAGAGATTATGTAGTTGATGCTTTAGACTTTAAGGAAGCTATGATCTTCTCAAATTCTGTCATGAGTTCGTCAATTCGAAAGTGATCAACTGATCAAGAATTAAAGAAATATTATAGTTGACGCATGATGATGAGAAATATGACTAGAATTTTATAGTTTTTACAAGATCTACAACTAGTCGACTTCAATGACATTAGTGTGCCACTAATCAGTGGTCATTCCAATAAAATATGCTTAAGAATTCAATAGACAATTCCACATTAATCTTTGCAAAGCAATTGCGTATTCGGTACGTTCAATTAAATAGAAGCTTAAGCTCAGGTGCTATTGATGCTTTGATTGCCATTGAATTTACTATTTCACCACATTCTGGTCAATCAAAATCCTAAAGAGATATTAGTACTGGATTGACTACATTTATCACCCGCGACACACCATTCATCCCATTCTTCTTTAAGAAATGACCATTCACCTACCAATTCCATTTTTTTTCTTTCTTTTTAATCAGTGCGGGAAAGGAGGTTCCAATCCTTGAATCATTTGACCTCATTCGTGAAAAAAATAAAAAATAAAAAAATAAAAAATAAAAATCCCTTTTCCATTTTTGTAATATTTATAAAAAAAGAAAAATGATCCTCGCTTAGTTTAATAGTAATAAATTTTAATGGTGATTAAGGGTAGACGTGGGTCAAGTTGGATCGATTTTGGGCATGCAAGTTAATAAATTCTCGTATCTACTACTACTGTAAGAATTTTCAAAATTAACGACATGGTGTTAAGTTTCTTGACTTCTTGTATGCTGCAAGTTTGAAGTTGGCAAAACTATTGAAAGTAATGAGAATCGCTAGGTTTATGTTCTAACAAGGACCCTAAGGACTTGCTTGGGAGTTTTTCTCACCGATTTTAGATGGCACCATTTATGAAGGAGCAAAGAATCGGTACTTACTTGTATTTTAGGACACCAATTTTGGATTGTTTAAAAATCACTCAAAATTGGTATAGTATAATTTTAACTGTTTCTCTCAACCAACCAAATCATTGGGTTTTGGCCGTTTCTCATTTTTTCCCCCCCTAATTTTACCCTCTATAAAATAATTGTTTTTAACCAACATATTTTGTTTAAAACTAACTTGTAAATAAAAATATATTATATGAAAAAGTTATTTATAAGCAAAAAATTAATTGATAATTAAACTTTTTACTTGTAGTAAAAATGAACTTATAAGATAAAAAATCAAATTTGTATAAAAAAAATTATTTATAAAGTAAAATACTACTAAAAAGACAAAAATTCACTTATAAAATGTAAAAATTGAGTTATAAGAAAAAATTTCACTTGTGTAAAAGTTATTTAAAATACAAAATTAACTTATAATTGAAAATACTAACTTCAAAGTTTAAGTAAATATTTAAAGTATTAAGTTTAATATTAACTTATATGTTAAAAAAAATTAATTATAAGTAAAATATCACTTATGAGTAAAAAAAATTCATACAACAAATTATAAATTGAAATTTTCACCAAGGAGCATATATGTAATTTTATTCATCTAAAAAACTTTCAAAACCAATAGATAATGAACTTCTAAACATGGGTTGGATTGTTTTGAGAGCCGCAACTAAAATTACTCAAAATTGCTCCTATAACGGTACTTTGAAACTCCCTAGCAGGCCCTAAGAAATAAGGTACACAATTTTCAACTGGTGGACAAGTTGATTAAGCAAAAAAACTAGGGACTTGTCAATAGCATTACCCAAAAGGAACCTAATGGCAACTTAAGGTGATTCTCTTTGTCGTTTTGGGGTCGTTTTCTGTTTTCAGTTTTTCAAAACGACGAAAACGCGTTCTCTTTGTCGTTTTGAAAAACGCGTTTTGAAAAACACCAAAAAAAAATTACACACAAAACTCAAAACGAGTTTTTTTCATTTTGGACGTTTTCTGTGCAAAACTCGAAAAAAGTGAAAACACACGAAACCCCCCTATTTTTCAACAGTATTCTTCTTCCATCAAAAAAAAAAAGTCTCCTTCTCTTTCTTTCTGGTTATCTCTGCCTTCTCTCACGCCGGCTGATTGTACTTCGGCTAC
Source organism: Osmanthus fragrans (assembly GCA_019395295.1). Taxonomy (NCBI): domain Eukaryota; kingdom Viridiplantae; phylum Streptophyta; class Magnoliopsida; order Lamiales; family Oleaceae; genus Osmanthus; species Osmanthus fragrans. The sequence goes on from CM033343.1 coordinate 29,364,250, forward strand.
GAAGGGCGCGCCGGCTACGAAGGGAGATGATTGGTGCTGGCGCCTGTGTGGGGAGGTGACGTTGTTGTGAACCGAGGAAGAAGATGAGCCATTTTTTGCAACAGCGAACTCGCCCTTCAATAGTGATTTCCGGCACCATTGACTCAACCCAAGGTCACGAACCACCACCCCTAGCACCGCCTCATCATGGCGCACCCAATGACACATGGGTCATCACCAATTTCAAACTGATAGGGCCGAATCAAGCCAGGCAGCCCACGAACCAATTTTGGGATTTCACCCTGGCACCGGGATATTCCAATCCACGGTTTCAGTTGCTCGATTCTAATCAAGTTTTTTTGAAACCTTCTGTGATGAGGTAAATTACTTTTCGCTGATAGTGCCACTGACATATTACTTTTTGCTTCAGTACCTGGGATCAAATGCAAGCCTAATACGCTTTTGGTGTTTGTGGGGATATTCCCTTTTCATTTTCATTCTAAGCTCTGTAAGTATAAGTGCCTGCACTGTCATTGTGAGCTTCTGTTGCTATGAACTTACTGGTATCTGATAGTAGTTTGTCTTTTAAGATTGGACACTGTGATCCTACAACCATAAGTTCAGTGGAGCTAATTTGATAGGAAAATAAGCTTACTGGTTTTTTAACATACGCTACATATTGCTGTCTATTCATTCTGATCAATGCAATTTGCAAATATGAACGTGGGTGTATGTGGACGTTCCACAAACTATTGTTAAAAAATAATGAAAATGTAGACTATGTATTGTGTAGTTGATAGAGTTTTTTAATTTGATTTTGGAGGAGAACTCTCTTTGTATGTGCAAACTGGAGAAGGGCTATAGTGAATTGTGCAAACTGGAGAAGGGCTATAGGGATACATGTGATTAGGAGATACCTATTGAGTTAACAGGCAAGTTTTATTAGATCGGGTATATTTTATGATACTGAATGTTTAGTCATTAAAGCCCACAATGTCCATAAGATGAAACTTGCAGAATACTGACATGGATGTGTGGCGATAAAATTTTGGTGGTTCAACAACAAATATTTTTCTTGTAAAAGAGCATTTTATTCAAATGTGGATCACTGAACTTTGGGTTCTCAAAGGAGAATCGCTGGTGATTGATTAAGGTTCTAATCAGCTCTTCTTCACAAGGACGAATAGGGAGAAGTCTAAATGAACCCAAGGAAAGAGGGTTGAAGAAAAAAATAGGAAGACATAAACAGAAATGAGAGCAATGAAGTGGTGTAGGGAGTGTATTAAGCTATTATATCGATATTAGATCAAAAGTAAAAGCCTAGCCTGCAGAAATACCATCTTTTTAGCTTAGTACTACCAAAAAAGCCCAACTTTAAAAAATAAGATCAGCTTATTTGCTATCACAGAGCTACAAAGTGACTCAGTTTAGATTTGTATTCTTTGGTTTAACAATGGTGAAAAGAACTGCAAGATCAATTCAGCCAAGGGTGGTTTTGGAAGTATACATTCACAAATGGACTGTTGCACTAAACTACAGAAATATAATTGGACTGCATGTAAGATAGACATACTTCTGCAAGAATTGTTAAATTTAAATGGCCTCTTGATGGAGAATTAGAAGGAATATTATGTTTATGTAGTTTTCAATTTTAGTGCGTATTTTAGGAAACTTTATTAGTGTTTGATTTAGTGCCTTTCATAGCGATATCTTTGAAAATGAAATAAATTAATATTCTCCCCCCAATTTCTCTCTAGTCTCTCTCTCTTCTTCTCTCCCCTTTCTCCTTCTATAATTCTTGTATTGCATCCGGTGTCACATCTGTTCCTTTTCTATTTTAAAAGGGGATATTTACCAAAAACCATTATTTTTTATGTTTGCTACCAACTTCGAAATGGCCTCTCAATTCAGAAACTAGCCTAATTACTTTTGAAATGTAGATTCAACCTTTAAATTTCCCCATGGGCACTTGTTCCTCTCTGGATTCAGCAGACCTCTACTCTCTGTCTGTCTTTCCTTCCCCTCTTCTGCCACCATCAGCCTCATTTGATATCGTGAGCTTAGTTGCAGAGAATTGAGTGCTTGCTTGGCTAACATTGTAAGTTCTTATATAGTGGACTTCCTGTTGCACACAAAAATCAATGGAACTTATTCGGGTCTGTGCTGTGATTTTGGTGAATAGATAAGAGTTATTAGCTCTCTCTTGCTAGTGAAGTCTTTAAATTATTAAATGATGTGGAGGAATATAAGTTTGGTCGAAGGACTAAAAGCCAATTGTACAGGGAAAAATGCTGATCAGGAAGGGGCTGAAGTAGTTTTTTTGTTATGCATATAATTTTTTGAGTAGATTTTCTTATTATGTAGATACTTTTCTGTGGTCTGAACTTTGTTCTAGTTGTGTTGCTCTCGTCATCCTCCCCTTCTGGAGTTCCACTGTCATATTTTAGAAGCTTCTTTGCATATGCGACCAATTATAAGCTGGTGTTGAAAGTTTGGTAATAGTAAAATCTTAATCTTAATCTCATTTTAATTTGATAAGAACAAGCACTTCTTTTATTGAATCTTTCAGAGTGAACTATTCTTAATTTGTTGATACTTATTACTTAAATTTGTAGACTGATTGATCAGAAGCTGAATATAAAGATTAATAGCCTTCAATGCTGCATTTGTGGAATACTGATTGATCAGAAGCTGAATATAAAGCAACAAGTTGGTTCTTGATTGCAACGGCTGTATTCTGAAATGCCATTTGTCTAACAATAAATCCCTTGCAGTAAATAGATGCATAGAGAAAGCGATGCTCACTTTTAAGTAATTTTTTTTTTTTGATAGCCTTCAATGCTGCATTTTTTTTTTCAGAATAATCGGATTTATTGAATAAAATATTATACAAGTGTTTTTTTTTATCGAAATGTATATTTTATTTTACTAAAAGTGCAAATTTTTTTGAAAATGCATAAATATTTCACATTTATATGTTATTTTATACTACATTAATATTAAACTATTAAAATTAATTGAATAATCAGATTTCTAGAATAAAATAATATTAATAAAAATTTTCACAAATTTATATGTTATTTTAATATATGGAAAAAATATTTCATGATTCAAAGATATTTCAAAATTCAAAGAAATTTCAGGTTTATAATATATTAACATTAATCAATTAAAATTAATTGAATAATTAGGTTTCTTGAATAAAATATTATTAAATAATATTCTAAAAAAGTGCAAAGAGAACGCGTTTTCTGTTTTACAAAACTATTTTTAAAAATGACAAAGAGAACGCATTTTCAGTAATTTCAAAACAGACACCAAAAACACAAAACGAATTTCAAAACTCAAAACACAAAACAGAAACACGAAGAGAACGCACCCTTAACAATTACAAGAGTTTTCATTTTCTTTCCTTTCGGCTGGAGCTCTAAAAAAGATGTCCGAAGTATCAATTTTTTCGCCTGTGTATACGCGTAATGCCAATAGTAGAAACTCCATGAAATGTGTGTCTTTCAGAGAATCAAAGTTCGAGCAGCAAAACTTCATGTTGGAGTATGTGCATTTTTCTTTGTTCTTCTTTCTGATAAAATATTGTTTTTCTTTAATTTGTGCTTGATAAGTGTATTTTTGCACACTTATTAGGCACTTTTACGAGCTATTTATTGAAGAAATTGAGTAGATTCTTATTCATAATTGTGTAATTATAGTGTTTGTAGGCCAAAATTTCAAGTTGGTAGATAAATGAGCTAAAGCCTAAAGGAAGAAAAGAGGGCCAAAAGTGCAAAAAAAAATGACTTTGGGGACCAAGATGTACAAGTGCTGAAATTGGAGGACTTGAGGGCAACATTTGGAATGAAAGTCAAATTTTGATGACCATAATGTACATGATGAAAGTTGGAGGACTTGGAGTGTTTTTTTTTTGTTTTTGTTGGGCGCCACTTTTAAACCTTCTTTTTTGGGCTTTTGGCTGGGAGTTACGTTCTCTCTTCTGCCCATTGCTTCCTCTGCCATTCTCTTTTCTTTTTCGTTGTTTTTCATTTCCTTTTCATTTTCTTTTATATTCTTGGCATTTTGGAAGAGAACATAGAGCACAAGGAGATATCATAGGATTTGGAGAAATCAAGTTCCAGCTCTACAAAAGGGTTTTATCTTTAAACTTTGATTTTTCTCAATTGTTTTGTCGAATTTGTAATGTAATGGTATAAATATTCTCCTTTTTATCATATGTATAAAATGAACTAAGTTTATTGTTGGGATTTATGATGTAGTTAAACCCTAGTTTCATTAATATCTATTTATTTATCCATTGATGCTTATTACCATTATCTTTGTGCATTAATTATTGTGATTACATTTTCCTAATTTGTTTGGCCAATGGATGGGTGGGTTAGATGGTTTGTGCAATTATTGAGAAATTGTTGTGCTTTCTAGACGTGGATGATTAATGTCCTATGTTGTTTTAGGTGATAGAGATATAAACCTAATTCTAGGTAACCCTTTGAGTTATTCTCATCACAATTTAATGCAATTTGTTAGATTTTTATCAATATAGAGATATAGTGGATAAGTTTAATCGATTAGGGTTAATTTCACTCGAGGGAGGTTTTTAACTAAAATTGAAGAATTAGGTCTAGTATTGTATTTTGGTGATTTTCATATCCGCATTATTGTTGAGATATTAATAAAACGAAAGTTAATCGAAGTCGTAAATCTCAAATCTAAAATCCTACAACTTTCGCAATTGTTAGTTTAAAGTTAATAATTTTCTTTTCAATTCTAATTTCTAAATTTTTAATCGTGTGTTGTCTTTATCGTTAATTTGAATCAATTCTCTTGTAATTGGAAGAAACACTATTCGAGAGATCGACTCGGACTCAAAAAGTCTATTTGACTACTTGATCGCGATCCCGTGCACTTGCAGTGATAGTTTTAGCGAACAGTGCACCTCCACACTATATCAAATAGAAAATAAGCCTAGTAGATTAATAGCCAGCGTAAAACTTTGTCACTATACACGTCTCTTACATTTTCTCGTATTTTCTTGAGTTTCTACCGTGAAGATTCACATACTTGATGGGAAATATAATGTCATATAAATTAAGGGAAGTAATGGGCACCAAACATTTCAATTTTCAGGTGGAATTGCCAAAACATGAGCCAAAATTCAATGCACCTTTTATTGGCTTTACAAAAACGGCTGAAATTTGGAATTCGAGAGCCTGTATGATTGGCCTCATTGGCACTTTCATTGTTGAATTGCTTAGTTCTCTTCTAATCTTCAATTACTTTCTCTAAGAATTGAAGTATGTTTGACAGGAAGTACTCAATGCAAAACGAAAGAAGAAAAAGAAATTGAGACCTAGTTTGGTGGCCGAGTTCATTCATATTGCATGCAAAGATGCACTTAAAATGATTGTGTATCTTGATTTTAATCATGAGCTCTTCTAACTTTTATGGATTTTTCAGATTTTCAAGAAAGGGAGTACTTCAGATAATTGGAGTGGATGTTGGGAAAGGTCTTGATCTCTATCAAAAAATCCAGTCAATGTTTTCTGTAGAGACATGTAATAGGAATTCTTACAAAATCAATTACCTTGAGTTTAGGAGATTAGTTGCAACTATAGTCAAAGCAGAACTCTAATTGCATACAATCATTCTTCTTCTCTTTTTTTTTTTTTTAATTTTTTTTTTTCCTAATTGCACAGCAGAACTCTAATTGCATACCTGAAAATTGAAATGAACTCTTTCAGTTCTTGACTATGTGGAATGACAAAACTATGAAGCAACAGCGCTGATAATTTTTTATCAATAAATAAACCAAACTAAATCAAACCCAGAGAATCGTGACTCTCGTCCTCGACATAGAAGATTATGTACCATTAGCTTTATCCAATAAAGAAAGTACTTTCCGTGCATCTCAAACATACAAAAACCAGTTCCCCAAAATCCTATTTAAAACGACAGAGGTCCACACAGTTTACAGCTCTGCCATTCGTCATCACTTGGAAGCTGCTAATTGTCACCTATTCAGCCTCCTAGGCGAAGTCATTCGAGCCAACTTTGTGTTTAAAAACAAATATGCCTCGTCATTGGAAATAAAAAAACAACACAACACATCTATATATGCTTTTGTAGCCAATCATTCACTTATTGCGCAGGAGCAGAAGAACAATTACAGGAACTGATGATGAACCAAAAGGGAAAAAATATCCCATTTGCGTTGTTAGGAAATAGCTATATGGAAGACCAAAGACAGCCTCCATTAAGTAATACAAAAAAACATTTTTGTCCAGGTGTGGCATAACAGCAAACAGAAACTAGACCATTATCATTGTTTAATATCTCATAAATGCATTAGGAAGCGTTGCCAGATGAGGGAACTGGACCAAGTAATAATGGTGGCGCCTCCTTTTCTTCCTTTTTGGTACTAGATTTTGCATCAGGATTCCGGTTTGCACCCCAAGCTCTAAGAGGAGGCTCAAAATGCTTACTGGCTACATCTGGCGGAGGAGCATCTTCTCCTGGGAGAGCAAGAAGCCCCCTCTCTCGAAGAGAAGATGGTTCATTATAGCAGGTACTCCAAAGGGAGTCAACAAGGTGCCTCTCCTCTCGGGCAGCACCTAGGTCTTCAGCAGGCATTTCACTGATCCCCTCAATCCGTTCCTGTAATATTTGCTTCAGTTTGTCGTCTTCTTCACTTTGACTAGCATCCGCCTTGCCTAACCTGTAGCGAGCTAGCTCAAGAAGGCCTTGAAGTGCTGCTTCACGTACTTCTCCATCTTCGCTTGATGCCAGGTGCATCATAATGCGTGGAAATCCTAACTCAGTTACTACACCACAATCTGAATGATTCTCGTGAAGTAAATAATGAATCAAGTTAAGAGCTTTCCTGCAAAAAAATTACTTGTCTATGTCAATAACAAAGAGGGGACAATTTTACTGTAAGTAGAAATAAAAGCTCGTACAAAAATATAATCACGATACACAACCTTAGTGCGTGTTTGAAAACACTAAGAAAGCAGCTTTTAGCTTCAGATTTAAACAAACAGGAAAGGCCAATTTAATTTTACTGCTTTAGTCTGTTGCACTAAAACTAAGCTGAAAATAACAAAAAGCAGTGAGTATCCTTGTGGGCTTTTTTATTTTGATTACAATTAAATTCAAAATCCAGGTATTCTCCTTTCCAAAGGGAAGGAGAGAAGCCTAGTACTAATGAGGGGAGTCATCAGGGAAAAAATTCGATACTAAGTTGTAAAATTCCTCACCAACTAAATGATGACAACACATACCTCTGAAATCTGTCACTCTCAGAACTTAAAGCATCTCTTAGAGCTGCATAACCATTTGCAAGGCGAAAGGCAGTAATTCCAGGCCTGTTATGCCTAATTAAAGCTGAAAGTACAAAAAAAAAAAAAAAATTAGCTGGATTTATCATGCCAGATTGCAAGCAATGAAAATGCAGGAATAAGCCTTGAACAGAACATGAAAGAACTCAAATGGTACTCACACGAGATTGCACCAAGCGCTTTGGTACGCACTGTAACATCAGAATCTGAAGTAAAATTTGATAAGAGTGGTTCTAGGCCATTAGCTTCCATGACCAATTGTTGACTCTTTGGGTTGTTCTGTACAATTGTACTAACAACTTCTGCAGCCTTCGCTCTGATGATAGCATGGGAGTTCTTCAGATAGCCAAGGAGAGGAACCAATCCACCAATGGAGTGAAGATCTGGACAAAGCAAACAGCACCAACAGCGTAAGGGAAAAACTTTTAATGACCAGAACAGGTTGAGGAAGCCAAATAATTTTCTCTAATATTGTAACTTCACACAAATTTGCCTATCGTCAGTAAAAATTCTATACCAACACATACTGGGCACTATCATTTAGCCCCCGTTTGACCCCCATTTTTGGAAATGAAAATGGGTTGAATAGTATTTTTTTGAAAAATGAGTAGTTGAAAAAGAAAAAAAAAGTTTTCGATTTACCTGTAATATTATTTTATGGAAGATTATGTAGTTGAAAATAGGAGAGAAAAAAATGGAATGTAATGGAATAAGATTCAAACATGAGCTTAGAGGATGGATGGTGTTGTTCAACAGAACAAATTCCAGACTTTTGGTCCAAGTGAAACATGTGGTGGTGACCAGAGTCTAAGAAATGAACAAAGCGAGGATTTTTCGGTCTCCCTTTAGACTTGATAAAGAGGACAAATGCTAACTGATAAGCAGTTTAGTCAAGATTAATCAGTTGCAGAAAACCTGGATTTTAAGTAGAGATTATACAGAAAGGTTTTCTAGATTTTGGTATAGATGGAGATGGGAGAGCATAAATCATAGCATTTAGTATTCCTGCTCTTAGGGTACAATCAAGTTTGATTTGAGGCCCTGTTAACTTGTTATAGATCAAATTGGAGACTAACCCTGTCAAATCAAAAATAGTAAATTGGAGAAAAGAAGATAGAAACGATGTTTATCTTTCTACAGTCACCTATGCACATTACTATAATACAAAAATAATAGATAGAAATCACACAAGTCAGTTAAATACCAAGTCCTTTTGCAATTATCAGAGCTAGGAGATTGATATCTTATTAATTGAATCCTGCTCAGCTTAGCACTATATACAATTTAAGGAATTAAAACTAAACATACCTAGGTTGACTCTAAAAAAATCCAAGTCTTATGCTCAGCCACACTCATAACAAAAGGACTAACAAAGAGATTAAGGCATTTTAACCAAATCAGTTGTTGAATGCCATAAAAGACTAAAAAACAAGGTAATAACCTGCAACTGTCGAAATGAAATAGATGAAGGTCAAGTACAATAACTACAATAACAAAAAACTGGGAGATAATAATAGCTCTCGATAGGTGGGAGAGAAGAGAAAAACATCTACAAGCATAAAATGAGAAAAGTGAACTCAAGGTGCTATCTAAACTCATTCTACGAGATATGAAAGAGTAAAAAGAAGTCTATTTACAAGCTGATAGGCAGGCCAATTCGGAAAAAAAAAATTTAAAATTTAAAAAAAATATAGTCTCTATTTTGATAACAGAAATATACTGTTCCTCTTCTTTTATCAGATGACAAAAGCTTGATGGATATTATCAACTATCTTTGTTCTCTCCAAAAACACTAAACAAAAATTACTTAACTATTACAATGGCATATTAATCAACCTAAACTAGACGAGTTGATTTAACTTAACCCTTCAAATTATATAAATCTGTTTAGCCTCCAAGAACTAAACAAAAATTACTTAAATATTACAACAGTATATTAATCAACCTAAACTAGACGAGTTGATTTAACTTAACCCTTCAAATTATATAAATCTGTTTAGCCTCCACTTGGCAAATTTATAAATGGTTTATGAAAATGAATAATAGTAGATCCCATGAAATGTGTAGATAAAAATGGAATAGCATTCATGATCATCTGGTCGAAATTAATGTTTTACTTTCATTGAATTTATAAAAAATTTATGAATTTGTTTCTAAATGGAGGATTATTTCTAGACTGGGGATTAAACTTATTCACCTTTAGAAATATATGATATATCGACAATTTTTTTTCAAATACCCCTGGACTCATACCATCCACTGGATCTTAAGTACTGTTTATCGATGTCTGAAAAAGAAAACCATTGATATTCTCTTTACCTTATTTGAAATCAAATCAAACCATTCTATTGTCCATAACAGAAACTCTTCATGATCATATTTTCCTATCTTAGCAGACATAAGCAGAGCATATATTAGCCATAAAACTCCCATTTCTATCCCAAAAATGAATCTCAATACCAACCCTTGAAGAAGAGTATCCCTGAGCCAACTATGCATCGTGACAAAATAAAAGCAGAAATAATTTCCATCAAAGGGGACATCATTATGCAAATGAAATCCTGGGCTGGCCTCTTAAGAGAAAAAAGGGGAGTTTGGTTGCTGATCTACATCCTATCTACATAAAAATTGTTTCTAAAAAGAAATCATGAAAAAAAAATCCAAATGTTGTGGATAGTCTGCCATAAAATAGTTCGAAATACTCCAGAAACAGATTATATAACTAACAAACTCACCATTGGCATTGTCAATGGACTCCACATGCTCTTGTAGTTCATCCAACATATCTAAAAGCATACATAAACCAGTAAACATTCAATCTTGACCACAATAGTTAACAATAATTAGCAAAGAGAAACAAAAGAACATATTTTTCAGTAAGTAGTACCTTCAATATCTTGAGGAGTTACTCCCTGAGACTCCAGGACTTGCTCTGGGGTTTGCATAACAAGAGTTATCTCTTTCATTCTTCTAATAACATCAACACTCTGAGCTTGCATAGCCTCCATGAACCATCTCCTATCCTCCTCACTGAGCCCATTAAAATCAAATTAATTAACCCTTAAATTTATCACAATTGGAACAATGGCTTAACTCCAATAACAGCAAAAAGAACGTATCCATATAGTATCTAATGTATTTATATATGCAGTATTAAATATCAAACAGTAATCAATAATTGCACAAATCTGATACAAACAAAACCCCAGGAGGAAATTAAAATACTTAAATCAAAATAATGCTATTTTTTTAATCAGACCTTGCAGTCCAACCATAAAAGTTAAATTCAAGAACATGCATACAAAAATAAACAGGTACCTTAAATTACGAGCAGAACCAGTGCCATCAGAGTGAGAGAGACTCCATTTAAGTAAACCTTCCCAATTAGGGGTCTCTTTAGCCATTTTTTTTTAACTAATTAACGAATATCAAATGTATTCGATAGAAACAGCACACAATTTCTCCGGCTGCAAAAAAGTTTAGAAGAGATTGTTATACCATGGCAGCCATATATATATGTATAAAAAATAAAAATAAAAATAAAAAAAATTTAAATATATAAAGTAAAGAAAGGTTTTCCTGGAACGAACTCGAAGAATCGAGAACTATCTTAAACCGGACTTTACAAGACTGCCCTCGGCACCAGAGTCCAAAGTGGGACGCGGGTATTTTGACACGCTGCTGTCGTTCTGTTTTGGTAAATAGTATGAAGGGAAAAATTCATGAGTAACAGAAATATTTATCTATTTCAAAATTATATCAAAGATTTCAAATTTCAAATTTCAAAAATTAGATTTTTATTAAAATATATTTATAATTTAATTAATTAAATATATAAATGTGACATATACATTTTGATCACAAATTAACAATTTAGTTAGTCGTGTATTATTTTTCGGTCACAAATCAAAATTTTTATGTCACAAATTGTTTTATGGTTACAATTCAAAAAATTTAGAAGTCACAATTTATTCATGGATCAAAGGTAAAAAATTTATACGCCACAGTTTTTTTATTGATCACAGATCACGAAAATTATAAGTCACAATTTATGAGACAGACATAAATTATCAAAACATCGGTCACAAAATAACATTTTTTTAGATCACACATTATTTCTTAGTCACAATTCATATATTTTTATTGGTCACTGATTAATCAATTTAATGGTCACAATCAATCAAATAAATTGTGACCGCCACCTCACAACTGCGTCCAATGGTTACCGTCGTTGCTGTTAGAACCACATCACCTACAACAAATCTAACACATTGCAGAAAACGCCACCAAATCTCTATCTTACCACCACAGCACCCGCAAAATCATCACACCACTACCGCACACACAGCACACAACCACCGCTACAATCTCTCTATCTACACACACCACAACCACAGCCCTACCAAAAAATCCACAAAATCGCCCAAACCACCACTACTACCACCAAAAGCAGCGTAAACGCCACCACCACACCCCCGACGCTACCATCGCTAAAAATCACAGTAGCTCCAAACCACCACTACAAGCAACCTCCACCACCACCACATCCTGAAGTTGCGACCGCTAAACACCACAGTAGCCTCAAACAACCACTACTATCACCACACTTCGATGCTGCCATTGCTGAAAATCGCATCGTAGATAACAGTGACCGAGACTTTAACACCACGACACTTACATTCGCGACAAGTAGCCTCCACCACCACCACACCCCAACGCACCGAGAAACCCACCACAAAATATGCTACAAATCACCATCAAAACCACCAGCTGCAGCAGCGTCCAACCATCTATCATACACCACCGCACATCACAACTAGTTAGATCAAATCGGGTTGTGGCTCAAGTGAGGAGATGCTCCACTGCGTACGGCGCTCCCAGCTGTGGATCAGCGCTATTGTAGTTCTGATTAATGGATGAAGAGAAGCTTCAATGGTGGCGTTGCAGCAGCGCCGCGCCACCCGAAAAGGTAGAAAATGAGAACAGAGGAGGAGAAAGAGGATGAATGCCTTCACGGTATGGGTATGGGTAATGTATTAGGGTTTGGGCTAAAATATCTTATTTGTGAAAAGTGAAACATTCGATCTGATTTTAGAATACGGATCTTTAAAAGTAGGGTCTCGTGTAATTTCTACTAGTATGAATCTATGGTTCGGCCCACTTATGCCATTAGTCCACGTTTCATTTTGTCTCCTCCTCCTCCTCCTTCGCCAATTGATTCTTGAATTGCAATCCCATTTGGATGGTATTTTTTTTCTTTCTTATAATTGAGACAAAATGAGGTCATAACTGGGGTACTATGAGTTAATTTTAAAGTAGCTCATCAATTATCAACGTTTAAAATTAGAAGAAATTACGTCAAATGTTGACTTTTCAAATTTTAAATATAAAATTGATTTTTTTACTCCATGTTTATTGGATTTGACGCATCCAAACACAAGCAGATCTGGAGGATCCTAGCCACAATCTTCAATTGTTCGTCTACAATGCAACCCAGTACATGAATGACGATGCAATTTTGAGAGAGATAGTCAACAAGGAGTTTGGCTATCATGATCGAAAATTTTTGTGCCTTGAAAGCAGTGATGGTGTGATAGTTTTGATGGTGTGTAATGGTGATTGACTGATTTCTATTGTTGTGTGTGTTTCATGGAAGTCGTTGCTGGAGGTGTTGTTCTCGATGGTTGAGAGGGATTGTTGTTTGGAAATGTGACAATATTTTCTTAATGTAATTTCTTACTATGTCTCACTCCCAATTCTGCTTCTTGGTTGGTGGATAAGGTGATGGTGATGGTGATAGCACTGATCTAGTAGTAATGGTGGTTGCGATGTCGACGAAGGTGTAACACGTTATATTATAATCGATGGTAGTGACAGTGATAACGGCAATAACAATGATATAAATAGCGTAAACATGCTGTAGAAGATAGGTAATAATGTATTAAACACATACACAACGCTTGTTACAAAATGCAGTGAACAAACTAGAAAAAAATTATTATTTTGTTTTTAAAAAATTGCAAGATGCTTTGATTATTTTACTTTTTTAGATTATTTGTGTAAAGAATTATTTTAGCACGATACATATAAAGTTTGATGTATATATAACAATGTCTAACTCGATTAGGTTGTGGAACGTTAAATTCATTATTAGATTAGAAAGATTTATGCGCGTGGAGTTATTTCAAGAATTTTTCAGTTCCATAAAAGGTTGAATGGTCCCATGACTCCCATCTTTTATTTTGTGCCCATTTCTCGTTCAACATGACATGTGCTAATTATCACATTATTTACAAGTAGAGTAAAGTACCATGAAAAAAATCTTTACATTATTGCACGAAGATGACTACTCATTTAACTTTATAACATTATTGGCCCAAAGATCACAGAATTTTTTAAATGTTACGTTGATAATTGGTCAAACTCATGGTTCTACATTAACTTGTGTTTGTACGTAAGGAAAACTCTTCACTCGAGTCGAGACTACCCAATTTCAAGAATAGGGTTTGAACACAACTTGTTTAACTAAATATTTGAGGTGACATTAGGACCCTGTTTGTCCATCATTATTCCCTATTAAATTATAATTTATTTTTTTCTTTCTTTTCTTATCAATCACACATTTTTCAGTAAAATAATATTTTTCATAAATTCAATTTTTTTTTTCTTTTTTAATCACACATTCTCAAAAAAAAATTACTATTTCTCTCGTTATGATATGAAATATTGTGATACTTTTCGTGAATAGTCAAACCTTATTCTCCGATAATCTTAACCCTTTGTTTAATCCATGGTTTAGAAGATTCGTGCCGACATCACATTAATAAATTAGTATGCTAAACACAAAATACAAGATTAGTATCTCAAGAATGTATAATAAATAAATTATTTATATAAGTACATGAAAAAGGAAAAAAGAAAGAAGCTTATCAAAAGGAGGAAATCCATTTAGAAAAATGCTACGTGTACATTGGGGGTGATCGCATGTAATTGTGCGAGTTCATGTAAATAAAATAATATTTCCTCGAAATTGAGTGTGCGATTATTCCTTCGGTCACTCATGATGTTTTTGTAGATCGTATAGGTGACCACATGTGAGTGTGCGAAATCTATGTGAATAAAATAATATTTTCTCACATGTAAATGTGCGATCATTCGTTCGATCACCATATAATATTCCTGTAGCATCACTCATCTATTTATATATTCAGCAGATCCTTAATTAACCAACCGAACATTGGCCTTGGACTCTTTAGTTGATTAGTCAATGTCATAGCATCATAACAAGTAAACGTCGTCGTTCCTTGTCCCCACCCCCAACCATCTACAGTCCCTTGCTATTACTGGATCTTTGCAAAATCACACCAGTTTGTAATTCGGTTCACAAAAGTTCAAGATTCCTCACACCCTTTGTTCCCCCAATTACAAACAACACTTTTAATTTCTCATCGTTCAAAAATTCAAGTATTATATACGTCGTTATTAATTCAACCCTTCATAAAATATGTGATAATGAACTTACAAAATACATCTATTTTGTTTATTATAAAGGGATTGGACTATTTTTTCCGACACTCCCACCTCCATTTCTCAGATCTTCTGCAGTTCACTTCTCCTCAACTTCACATAACTGTTTCATTTAGTGCACTCACAAAACCATGAAATTGTTACACTTTCTTATCTTTTCGATCCAAATGCACCTCTCCTTTTGCTTAGCAGATCCAATGGTCATCAAGAAATCAAATGCCACTGCAAAAATGCTTGTTTTGCCACTGAAAACTCAAGAAATCACATCCGGGTCCTTCCCAAGAAGTCCCAATAAGCTTTCCTTCACTCACAACGTAACTCTTACAGTGTCGTTAGCAGTGGGCTCGCCTCCACAGAATGTTACCATGGTCCTCGACACAGGCAGTGAACTATCATGGCTACACTGCAACAACACTCGGGTAAACAAACCCGTATTTGACCCAACCCGGTCATCGTCTTACTCACCTGTATCTTGTTCTTCACCCACTTGCACTACCCGGACCCAAGACTTCTCCATACCGGCTTCCTGTGATTCCAAGAACCTCTGCCATGCTATACTCTCGTATGCTGACGCTTCATCGTCGGAAGGAAATCTTGCTTCCGATAAGTTTAATATTGGCGGGTCGATCTTTTTGGATACCATATTCGGGTGCATGGATTCCGGTTTTAGTAGCAACACAGATGAGGATTCCAAGACCACCGGGTTAATGGGTATGAACCGTGGATCCCTCTCTTTTGTTTCCCAAATGGGCTTCAAGAAATTCTCTTATTGCATTTCGGCTTCGGATTTATCCGGC
The DNA here is from genome assembly GCA_019395295.1 of Osmanthus fragrans. Classification (NCBI taxonomy): domain Eukaryota; kingdom Viridiplantae; phylum Streptophyta; class Magnoliopsida; order Lamiales; family Oleaceae; genus Osmanthus; species Osmanthus fragrans. The sequence goes on from CM033343.1 coordinate 29,379,899, forward strand.
GTTTTACTATTGGGTGATTCCAATCTTACTTGGTTTTTGCCCTTAAATTACACTCCCTTAATCCAAATCTCTACTCCATTACCTTATTTTGATAGGGTGGCTTACACTGTACAGCTTGAGGGTATTAAAGTTGAAGAAAAATTGCTCCAGTTACCGAAGTCTATATTAGAACCTGATCATACGGGGGCGGGTCAAACCATGGTCGATTCAGGTACCCAGTTTACTTTTCTTCTTGGACCGGCTTACACGGCTTTGAAGAATGAGTTTATGAACCAAACTAGAACGATTTTACGGGTATTGGATGACCCGAATTTCGTATTCCAAGGAGCATTTGACTTGTGTTTTCTCATCCCAATTAATCAAACGAGTCTACCCAAATTGCCCTCGGTTAGTTTAATGTTTCGTGGAGCCGAAATTAAGGTTTCGGATGGTCGGTTGCTATATGGGGTCTCGGGCGAAGTTAGAGGAAATGATTCGGTACATTGCTTCACATTTGGGAACTCTGATCTCCTAGCAATCGAGTCGTACATTATAGGCCATCATCATCAACAAAATATGTGGATGGAATTTGATCTTGAGAAGTCAAGGATTGGTGTTGCTCAAGTGAGATGTGATTTGGCAGGACAAAGATTTGGCGTTTATCATCATTGACTTTATGCCATAGTCTACGTGAACCTTGCACCATGTGATTATAGCACCCGTGGACCCGCAGTTTGTCAGAGATTTTATTGTATGGTGCAGGTCCATAATATTACTATGATCCCATGGATCAACAACCCTACAATCAATGTCCCTCCCTCCTGAGTGCCAGTGTGGTTGTACATTTATTGAGGTATGCATAAATGATGGGAGATAGGGGAAGATGGTTATCCTTCCCAATTCCCACATTTTCTGTATTTTATTTATTTTTCTTGATTCTTTTTAAGTAATTTTAGGTTCCTTTCGATTTTAGTGAGCATAATTGCAATTAATTTCCTTTTTACCTGTGTATTCTGTTTAATTTTTGTGGTGTAACTTGGACCATTGCTGTCCTTTATTAGTTGGCCGGGGGATGGTTGTGTACATCGACATCATTCTTAATATGCTTGATTAAATAAGATTTAAAAGTAAAAATAAATGTGGTAAATATTTGTCAATTGTATGAGATCTTAATTACTCGGACCTATTTAAGTTTTCTGGTACAATATTTAATATATTTGTACTAGGGCTCAGTTACACCTCATTAATATAATTTAATGAGTGTGTTTGATGTTGATTTTAATGAGAATAGAATTTTTGAAATAGTGATTGATGGAAGAATATGTGGTGAAAAAATTATGAAAAGTTTTAGATTTATGTGTAATATTATTTTATTTGAAAAATGTGTGGTTCAAATGAAGAAAGAGAAAAAAAATGAGAATGAGAATGAGAATAAAATGGGAGTCAAACGGGAGTATGTTCGCTAAGTTCGACACTTTAATAGTATTTGATCTCTTTCAAAATTATTTTCATGTGACAAATGGGAGGGAAATCCTCCTTTTATAGGTGGAATTCGCCTATATTATTATTGAGGTACAATGTTTTTCCTAGGGGTGTTCCTATCAAGATGGTAGGTGCACTTAAATGATGACTTAGAACCAGATTCATCCTAGTCTATTTTGTCAAGGCCAAAATCACTTGAACACCTTTTGGACAACCAGGAGGTTGTGTAGCACCCCCCATTGGGGGACCAATACCACTAGAACTGGCACCACCATATTCTCCCAATAAGGGGTGCCACATAACCACTTGGTTGTTTAGGCGGCCCCATTAGGGGAGTGCCACATAATGATATACAATTAGACACATACATTTCATAATAATAAGTTATATTATAGCATGCATTTTATTAAACAATTAGCTAGATGTGCAATTTGCCACGTATTAACTGACTAGTCCATATTATGGGGTAAACTTGGCTCATTCTAAATTGGCACGACTAGTTTTTTATTTGTGCTATTTTGAACTAATTGTTCTTCATCACAATTTTTACACATTACCACATCATTTTTTCTTGGGAAATGGAAAGATATCACGTAATGTATAATTACTTTTTAAGTACTAAAGATATCCACTTATTCGTCATACATTTTTGAAGTATTATTCACTTTAAATATTAATAAATTCTTCTCGAATAAAAGGCCGCTCAACCATAAGTTGAAATAGTTCGAATGCTCTAGTTGACAACGTTCGGTTTGGTCAGTCATATTGCCTCCTTCTATACAATTCAAATTCAACTTAGTCTATACTGGGGCTGATAAAAATTAAAAATTAAAATTAAAATTAGAAAAAATAAAAATGACCAAAAACACTACATAGTTCAATTGGGGCCAAATGAGCCAACTTAGAAATTTTAGGTCCTTCATATTTAGTCCTTGTTTGGCCCCCGTTATAATGAGATTTTGGAAATAATGTATTTTGAAATAGTAATTTTTGGCAAAAGTGTGGTTAAAATATAAAGAAAAGTTTTTGATCTACGAGTAATAGTATTTTATTAGAAATGTGTGGTTGAAAAAAGAAAAAAAAAAATTATTAAAATTTTAATAGGGGCCAAACAAGGGCTTAATTTGGAGGTATTTAAGGTATATTGACTTGGGTAATGTGGAGAATCGAGTTAACTCCAAGAGTAATTCTATTCATCATCACTAACCAATTTAATGCAAAATCACATGACTCATTATATTAAACCTATAAAGTGTTCCACTTAAATTGATTCTAGATAACATTATTTTAACTCCAATTAAGACAACTCAACTAAGATTGAGTACATTTAATACACTTTAAAACGTACAAAATTAACAAAAAAAAAAAAAATTATTTTAAGACTAAGATTGAGTGCATTGATATACCTTAAAACGTACGAAAACTTATTTGCTCTTGAAATACATGTACATGTTCACCACCGTGACTAGAAATGTAAATTGCTCTTTCTTTATGAAAAGTAATGGGCAGGAAGAGAATTAAATAAAAACTCTCGCAAACCCTTGTCGCTTTGTAAAGGTCACAAAGCTGTTTTTCCGTCGTTTCCGGCGAGCGGCCTTGTGCCGTTCGTCCGACCTTTTGTTTTTTTCTTCGCTTCCTATTCTTCCTTTCTTTTTGCTCGTCCTTCCCTGTCCTTCCTTTGCTTGCAAAGGTAAGGTTTTCTCTAGGTCTTTGTTGACCTAGTTTGTCCTCTTGACTTCGTGTTTGTAGAGGTTTTGTATTGGTGAAGGTTCTGTCCGTTCCGTTCGTCGATTTGCTTGGCGATATGTATCAGTCACTGGCCAGGTTTTTGTTCGCGTTTGGACTTCGTGCTTTAGGATTTTCTGTCTATGTGGAGTATGTTTGGGGTTGGGGGTGTTTCGACCGTGGGCTTTGGAAGACCGCCCGAAATCTTTTTGCCGGCCTTCTTCCGGTGTCTGCGTCCCCTACCCAGTTTTGGTTCGTGCAGCCTCTCTTCAAGCCCACAAACGGACGGAGGTGGTGGCCAGCGGTTGGAGTGGGATGTGGCTTGTTTGGATTCTTTTTCTTTGTTTGGTTTTGGGTCTTGTTTGGCTCTATAGTAGTTTATGCTTAGTCATAAGGTGCAATTAATCTCTCTGAGGAGGGCATTGTGTTGGAGGTAAATCCTCCTTGTATCCGCTTACTACTTCGTTGCTTAATGAACTTCATTTTAAAAAAAAAAAAAAACAAATAAGAGAGTGGAATAATTAACTATTGTTTAGTTGAAGGCATAATGATAGAAAGATTACATACTACAATGTACCCAACAAATTTCCTAAAAAGAGTACGGCTCAATCTCATAACTTGATATCTTCTACTTGTGAAAAGCTCATCACGGATTTAGGAAGGGTTTTGCTAAAACAATCCTATTGTTTTAAAAAAACTATTTTGGGAATGAACCCTATTATGTGTACATAATGATGTGCACACAGTCTTACACCCCCTCACACGGAAGAGGGGTCCCACACATAATAAAATATTTCTGAACGCTATTTATGTGAGAGATGTGTGTATATACCTGGAGTACACAACATTATTCTTTAGTAATAGAGGGACTAAGGATGGCTGTGAGCCTCCCTATTATTTTAGCAAAATCGTTTTAGGAATAGACCATGCTTTTTAATCTGGACAATTCAACATATAATGACATCTCCGGAACCACTCCTCGGATTTAGGACAATTGTAGATACATTTCATCTTTTTTCAAAAAATTTAGAAATCTCCCTCAATATACAAACGAAAATTGATCTATTATAATAAAAAGAATTTTAACCTTGATGCCAACTTTTTTGCATGTTTAATATTACAATAATATTATTTTAATTTCTAACTTAGTATTAGGTTTGGGCGCGATTTGATTTGAGTCCTAAAACCAAAATCAAATTAGTCGATTTTGATAAATTTCAACTCAAGGCAACCCACTCTAACTCCTAAACCAAATCGAACCAAACCAAATCAGTTTGGTTTGGTTTGGTTTGGTTCGTCGATTCGGACTTTTAGTTTAAATTAATTTTTTTTTAAAAAATTGTCTAAGTTTTAGGTCCACTTAAATTTTAAGAACTAAAATAATTAAATAATTTTATATTACAAAAATTATTAATTAACAAATAAAATCAGATTAATAAAAACAAATCAATAAAAATATTAAGAATTTTTTTATGCATTATTTAGTTTGACTGTCTGAGTAGGAAAAAAAAAGCTAAATATAACATAATGAGCTTGTGAAAGAAAAATTTCAATGCTATTACTTACTGATAACATTATAAATTGGAGGGAATCGAGAAATAGTTATGAGATTATGACTAATTTTTTTATTTTTCTTTTTCTTTAAAAAAAAAGGTAAACATGTAAATGGGTTGGGTTGGTTCGGTTAACCAACAGTTTGAGGCTTCAAACCATAACCGAACCAACCCACCATGATTTTGTTTAAAAGAAAACCAAACCAAACCAAACAAATTACCTATGTCAAACCGACCCAAACCAACCCGAATCGGTTTGGTTTGATTGGATTGATCGATTTTTCGATTTTTTTATCCAGACATGCTCAGTATACTATAATTTCAAAAAGCATAAAAAGATCAATTAATGATTTTTCAACTAGCTTCATTAAATTATTCAAAAAATATTTATTTATGTAGATTTGTTAATTATTTGTTAAATCGTATGTGAAAAAAAAAAGTCTTATTCAATAATTTTATTACTTTTTTATAATAATATTTATAATAGTATCGAACTTTATAACTAGCTTTATTAAATTATTCTAAAATGTTTATTTGTGTTTATTTGTTAATTATTTATCAATTATATTTGAAAAAGAAAAAAGATCATATTTAATAATTTATAAATTTTATGACAAGATTATAATTTATTAAAATTTTCAGCTGACTTTATTAAATCTTTCTAAAACATTTGATTATGTTGATTTTTAGTTATTTGTTAATCATATTTATTTGAAAAAAGAAAATTTAAGAATTAATAAAATGAAAATATATAATTTAAATATAATAATATAAGATTTTAAAATAGAAGAGAGGAATAAATGAGAAATGTATATTACTTTCCACTGGTAGGAAAAAATTGTCATAAAAAATAAACTTGAAGGGAAGTTTGTAATACTTTTGAAAATGGAGTATACAACATAGATTATTCCCTGTGTACTAAGAATAATCTCATAGAGTCCGTACAGGACTCTCACACAAGATTGTGCCCCATGTAAATATTTTATTGCAAAAAGTAAACCATCCACCCCATTGTTGAGTGTGTAATCTATAAAACATCTGAAATTTTCCTCTGTAAATATAGCAAAACTCATAATACATAACAATGGGTAAACATCAAAGTTGTTATGTTTTTAATCTTGCGGTAGCGAATCAGATGTGACAACCAACAAAAAGGGAGTTCTTTTTGAGAAATAGTTGTTCAAAATCAACAAAATAGAAAGAAGAAAGAAATGGAATTAAAGACCGGATTTTGTTCTATGCGACCGCATAGAACAAATTCTATGCGGCCACATAGAAATAGACAGAGACTTGAATTCTCTGTTCGAGTATAACTATGCGATCGCATGATTTTGTACTATGCGGTCACATAGTACAATTCTTGTGACCGTTGGAGAACGGTTTCCTACCGTTTGTCATTTGAATTTGGTGCCTTTTCAATATATTTTTGGCACCAAATCGTGTATTATACTGAGACCTATATATAGATGAGCCATATTCTTTGTGAATACAATTGAAAAAAAATTGATTAACATATGCTTTCAATATACTCTCTACAATCAAGATTAAATCTCTACTTCTATTCACATTCTCTTGATTTTTTATTGTGTTCTTTAGTTTTATGTAGAAATACTTGTGCTTTGATATCTCTACAACAATACTTGATTAATCTTTCAAATCATTTATCGGAAAACCATTTAGCATCCCAATTTACCGGAGAATGGGCAAATATTGTTTGAGGACAATAATTACGTGTTTGGGCCTTTCTTGAAATTTGATTTCCAAATTTGTTGTTGTTTCAAAGTTATTCTCTCCTCCTTCGATTGAAGTTTTCCAACCGTTCTCATCTTAAAAAATTCCTTGATTAGCAAGTTTAAACTTGAGAACTAAAAAAATTCCTTGATTAGCAAGTTTAAACGGTAGCCGGTGAGGGATTGAAGGCAACTGAGCAACCATTGTCCCAGTGGCTTAATATTGGATGATCAATCCCTTTCCAAGAACATGACTAATTATTTAATATTTCTAGGATATGCTTTAGTAGATATCACGGCAAATTCTTGTTAGCATTTTAATGTTTAACCGTAGAAAAAATGAATAAATCAAAACCAACACTTCATATTTAAAACTCTTCTAAAGAATTGATAACTCGATAATAAAAAACGAAAATGATGGTTTGATTAATTCACTTTATCTTAGTTGATTAAGGATTGTTATTTTATCACTAGAGTTTTGCTACATTTACGGATGAAAATTTCACAAAAATTTTACAGATTGCACACACCAGTGGGGTAGATGGTTTATTTTTTGCAATAAAATATTCACATGGGACTCAATCCCATGTGAGAGTCCCTGTGTGAGATTATTCTCTGTACACAGGAAATAATCCTTATCATTGAGGTTAAGGACAATAATTTAGGACTTATGGAAAAAAGTCAACTATGCCCATGTTTAGTGTAGTTAAAAATTGGTTTTTTTTAGTAGATTTTGATCAAAATTGATGAAAATAATGGATCCCATACAATGTATGATTAAAATTAATTATTGATTTTAAATCAGATATTTATCAATTTAAGCTACATAAAAAAAGGGCTATATCTTGATTTTTTAATTTTAATTGATATTCTCACTTGGATCTCATGACCAACAATCAATGTATGAGGTCAATTTTCAATCTGTTACCTGATTATCTTGTGATAATTGCAACCCTAATCACCAAATTAATCATAAAATATAAAAAATAAAATAAAGTGTTACCAAACATACACTATTTTCCTCAATATAAATTGATCGCAGCCTCTTTGGTTCTGCACCATTGTAAGATCTAGGCACTCTATAATTATTACTATCAAACAAGAAATCAAGCAAAAATGTCTTCTTTCTCTCTGAAGTCATTCTTCTATCTCGTGGTCACTATCTGTCTTTTTTCCGGTCTAGCATTAGCCAAGCGCACGGGCATGACGAGGCACTACAAATTTGATGTACGTATGATACATACTGCACAGCATTATGAAAATACTCCAATTTGCATTATTATACCATAATTTGTAATTTTGTAGTGTACGGTATTGATTTCATATTGTTTTCCTACAGATTAAAATGAAAAATGTGACAAGATTGTGTCAAACAAAGAACATTGTGACTGTTAATGGGCAATTTCCAGGTCCTACTATCACTGCCAGGGAACGCAACAGAGTGATAGTTAAAGTAGTTAACCATGTTCCGTACAATGTTAGCATTCATTGGTAAGAAATGCAATCATTGGAACAAGTGTCCTATCTATCTTATCAAATATAACTAAAATAACATGTTAGTCCCTCCGTCCCAAATATATAGACCTGTTTAGTTTTTCACACGGATTAAGAAAACATAATTAATGTTATTGAAAAAGTAATTTTTGCCAAGAACTTTCATAGTTTACCCCTATTTAATTTTTAGCAACTAATAGTAAATTATTGTTGGAAGTAGTAAAAAATTTGAATAATTTAATTTTCAATTATCATATTCATAAATTATTTTGATGAGATTCACTGAAACCATAAATTAAGTGGAGAATATTGATTTTAACTATGCAAAGTAAATAAGTGCATATTAGTAAAGTAACAAATTAAAATATTCTAAATTTAGAAACCAGCCTATATATTTGGGACAAACGAAAAAAGAAACTCAATCTATATATTTGGGACGGAGGGAGTATAAGATACTAATACGCATGTTTTGCCATGCCAGGCATGGAGTCCGGCAGCTGAGGAGCGGTTGGGCCGATGGACCGGCTTATATCACACAGTGTCCTATACAGACTGGCCAGATTTATGTCTACAATTTCACCATTACTGGCCAAAGAGGAACCTTATTTTGGCATGCCCATATTTCATGGCTTAGAGTCACACTCTATGGACCTATAGTCATCCTTCCAAAAAGAGGAGTTCCCTATCCATTTCCACAACCCTTCAAAGAAGTCCCCATCGTTTTTGGTACAAACATCGTCGATCTTTCTTTGGTTTCAGTAAAATATTAAAATGATAATCGAATTGAACTAATTCATTTAAAAGTTTAAGTTGTCAGGGTGGACCCCTTGTTTTTAACCCCTTGTGATTGGAATTTTGCAGGTGAATGGTGGAAGGCAGATACAGAGACAATTATTAACAAAGCCATGCAAACAGGAGGTGCCCCAAATATTTCCGATGCCTATACCTTTAATGGTCTTCCAGGACCCTTGTACAACTGCTCATCCAAAGGTGCAATAAAACACATTCGTCTATTACACTCTCTCGTCTAAAAGTTGTGTCTAGTCGAGTTAACATTTTTTCCCATCGAATTTTGTAGATACTTTCAAATTGAAGGTGAAACCAGGGAAGACCTACCTTCTAAGATTAATCAATGCTGCACTGAATGATGAACTGTTCTTTAGCATTGCGAACCATAACCTCACAGTAGTCGAAGCCGATGCTGTCTATGTAAAACCATTTAAGACAAACATTGTTCTCATAACACCTGGCCAAACAACAAATGTACTTCTCAAAACCAAACATCATCATCCTAACGCAACCTTCCTCTTTGCCGCCCGGCCTTATGCCACCGGCCCTGCTGCATTCGACAATTCAACCTCCGTCGGAATTCTCGAATACCATACACCGTCAAATACCACCAAGAAAATTAAAAAATTCCCCCTCTTGAAACCAAAACTTCCAATTTTCAATGACACTATATTTGCCACAAGTTTCATCAAGAAAATCAGAAGCTTAAACAGTGCAAAATTCCCAGCAAAAGTCCCTCAAAAAGTTGATAAACACTTTTTCTTCACAGTAGGGTTAGGTTTAAATCCATGTCCTAAAAACCGAACATGTCAGGGACCAAACAATACAATGTTGAAAGCTTCTGTTAACAACGTCTCATTTGTAATGCCGAGTACAGCCCTTCTTCAAGCTCATTTCTCCAACCAATCGAAAGGAGTGTACACAACTGATTTTCCGACGAACCCGCCGTTCAAGTTCAACTACACTGGCACGCCGCCGAACAACATTATGGTGACTTCCGGCACGAAGGTTGTGGTCCTTCCATTTAACACTACTGTGGAGTTGATTATGCAGGATACAAGCATAATCGGTGCAGAAAGTCACCCGCTCCACCTCCATGGATTCAATTTCTTTGTTGTGGGACAGGGTTTCGGAAACTATAACTCTAAAACGGATCCGGCAAAGTTCAATTTGGTCGACCCGGCTGAAAGGAACACCGTTGGTGTGCCCTCCGGCGGCTGGGTGGCTATTCGTTTTCTTGCAGACAATCCAGGTACATAAAATTTTAATTTTATGGGCTTTTCGCTTCCGTTTTGTGCAATTAATTTTGATAATATATATCTTATGCATGAATGAATTAGGTGTATGGTTCATGCACTGTCACTTGGAAGTCCACACAAGCTGGGGATTGAAAATGGCGTGGATTGTAATGGATGGAAAGCGCCGCCACCAGAAGTTGCCGCCTCCACCGTCTGATCTTCCCAAGTGTTGATTATTACACTTTTTAATTATTTTTACCACAACTTATAAAAAAATTTCACGTTAGGTCACTTGGGTTTTAGTTGCTTTGGGAATCTTGATCATGTAACCTTCCAGACACTACACCAAAAATGATCATTTGCAACATATAAAAGGCAACATTTGGTAGTTAAATGTTGTTAAAAAGATCTATGGCAATATTTTAATAAGTGAATGTTACCATTGATTAACATAATTGAGTTTTGGCAACATTTTTTAAATGGATGTTGCTATTGTGGCCTTTTGCAACGTTTATGGAACGTTGCGAAAAGTTTTATTTTTTGCAACGTTTATTAAACGTTGCTAAAAGATTTTTCTTTTCCAACGTTTAATAAACGTTGCGAAAAGATAAGAAAGGGTTTCACTTTTGCAACGTTTGATAAACGTTGCAAAGATCGACTTTTCGCAACGTTTATTAAACGTTGGAGAAAGGATCTTTCGCAACGTTTTTCAAACGTTGCAAAAATTAAAATAGGTTAGACTAGTTGGGTTGGGCCAATTTTTTTAATTGTGGACCTTTTCGATTGAGCTTTGGGTTAACCTGACCCGACGTTGTATGTTTTCTTTCATTTCACCCTCACTTTCATTTGTCATTTACCTCACTCGTAGAACATCTCTCTCAACAGTCAACCCTAGCCAACGTCGTTTCATCTGTGCATCTCTCAGGAAGAAGCCATTTTCCTAACCTTCAACGAAATCTTCTCACAAAAATCATTTACCATTTGTTCGAATAAGCAAAAGGAAGAATCGCAACAGAAGACGGTATCGAGAAGAAGGGGAGTTTTCTACCAGAAAGCAAGGGTTCTTCAGATTGGGTTTGTTGTTGCAACTTTTGAGGTATTTGGCTAAAGATTTGTTCATTTCTAGTGCGAGTTTATGCTGATTTGTTCATTTTTTTCTCGATCAATAACATTGGAAATAAACTCGTTAATAAATTCATCTCGTGAAAGAAGAGTATTTTCTGCGACTTGTAGATTCTAATTTTTTATGTTTGATAAACAAGTTGAATTTGTTAAATTTGTCTCAATGATTCATCCTTTTTGCTTGTTTTCATTCTTGTCATCATGGGAGAAATGTTGAAGCCGGTGAGATGGAAAAACACGCCCATCCGACAATATAAAAGCCACAGGTGCTGTATTCTTACTCCGTTGACAGGTAATATTTGGTATGAGTTTCTTATTAATTGTGCAGCTATCTTGTACATTAGTTATTGTAAATAAAACTGTTGATGCCCACGAGCTTTACTCATCATTCTATTGACCCAATACGTGTTTACGCTAGTCTATGCACTTTCATCCATGAGGACATATGTTTTGAGTAGATTGAGGATTATAGACAAGAGAGAGAGATAGAGAGAGATGTTGTTTTAGATATATTTTTAGCTCAAGTGCTTATTATTCTCAAGTTGTTTCCAATTGACAGATTATTCTTCCAAAAAATTGTGAAAAAGTTATCTTATTTTGCTCTTTTCCGGAGAAAGTTATCAGTGTCCTTGCTAAAATTTCTTTTGCAATTTAGTCATGTTGGACTAAGTAGTTTGTGCATCTCTTTCTCGAGATGTTTCTTTCAGTTTAAATACCTCACTTTTCTTGGTTAAGTGATGAGCTGATGAATATATGGATTTATTTCAGCCAAGGAAGTGCCCTCTTGGATATTACATCTGATGGAAATATGAGTGTAAGTATATTGCAATATTTTTTTTCTTCCATTTACTGTTATGCAAATTTCTCTTCATCTTCAAAGAACCTGGTTCTTACATTTTCAATGCAATGGAAAACAAGACATGATTGGGGACATAATATACATTTTAATTTCATATAACCCCAACTCACAAGTAGTTGTGGGACCATGGACTTTCATGTCTATTTTATTCCACTAATATCTTAAGAGGAGCAAGGTCGTTTTGATTATTATTCTCCTTTACTGGAGATCTTATTTTAAAATTTTGACTTCTTCTACAGGATTATTTCCGCACAACTTACAAATTTATGGATCTTTCCCCACATGTGCTGATTCTCATGCATGGCAGAGTCAACATGTGGCCAAAACACATGCTTTGTGAATACCTCAAGTAAGAGACGCTGGTCCTTCAGTAATAGATTTCAGTGTCTTAAATTTTTTAAAGAATACTCCATTGTTCAGTACTATGTGATTGAGAAAAAAAAATTCTAACACTTTGAATAAATTACCTACAATACTAATGGTGCTTGCATAGGTAGATGATTTGTTTTGCTATTTATGCTTATGTTGTATTCTTAAAAATTTCAGAAACCGCAGAAATTTTTCATTTTGTCCCCATATTTGGCTATTTACAAAGTTCACTATTTCCTCTTATTCTGCTCTAGGAAAAAATGTTTGCTATTGATTCCTCTGGTGAGTTACTATACTGAGATAAATATTTCATCTCGTGTTTTATGACTAATTATCTTTCCGATCTCTCCTATCTTTTTAAGAAATTCTGGAAAGTAATATGTGCCGTATGGTCAGCTAATGAATGTCGTGGAACTGAATCGCTAAGTACAGGACTAGACCGGGATTTGGTCATTGTTAGTTGCTTTAGTTGTCTCAGATTCTGGCATATCTGCTGCTGTAGAGTGTGGTTTTACTGAACCACCTAAAGAATGATGTTCTTGCTCATGGTGTGATTCAGTTGTCCATATGAGTTCCAAAGCCATCATTACCACTGATAGAAACACCAATGCCGCCCAAGTCATTCTCGCGTATCTCTTTAAAGGTTTGCAGTGATCTTGTAGGATATCAGAAAAAGCGTCCTTTACCATCTGACATTCAACCAAGTGTTCCATACCAGGATAAACGTCTAGTAACCTTTGTATCGAAGTTGAGTATGCCTCTATAGTATTGAAATCGCTAGCGGGAATTAGGATCCCTCCATTACAGGTAAGTATAAAGAGTACTTTCCGAGGAAGAAATAGACCCCAAAGAACACCCAGTAGAGGATAGTGAGGATCCAGCATAGTGCAATTAATTTGCAAGAGTTTAAGCAAATATACGAGAAACTCATGCATTAGTGTTCTGTAAGAAATTTTTACGATTTCATCTTATATACTTACATTGAAAGAGTCCTCCGAACTTGTCCACAATAATTGTCAATAGATAGCAATGAACTGTAGGCAGTCTGTGAATTTGTAATTTGCTTGCCACTCAATTGTTGTCAACATTGCCTTTTGTCTTTTGGTCAATGATGCAGGTAATTGAGTTACAACTTCCCTCATTTTTCAACAACTTTGATCCTCGTGCGGCTGTTGCTAATTTGCCTTCAAGTAAGTTTTTCTATTCTATTGTTAATTCTTCACACGTTCAAGGTCCAGCTGGGTTACTTTGCATAAATTGACTGCTTGAAAATGCCATTAATTTCTTATTTAGTTCTGAATCCTTTGTGATTAATCTCAGTTGGTGAATTAACAGACTCGATAAATTAACAGGTACTTATCAAACTTGTATCAGAGCATTGACGCTGAGGAAGATGACTCTAGCTGACTGGGTGAACCAATTGCAAACAAGGATCGAGCAATGAAGTTTGAGTTTCAAAGGGACATGTCAATGATGATGAAGAAATTTAAGATCATGACGAAGAAACTGGATAGGTAGGAACGAGAGACAAATGAAAAATGAGTGGTAGTTAATTTATTGGAACTCACTAGTAAGCTATATATGTAAAAAGATTTTTTTTTATAGATTTTTTGTATCTCATTCTAATGTTCAAGTGTATTGATTCGAAAATTTGTAATGAAATTATCAATTTTTATGCAATTTCAAAATTTATTCACAAAGTGTTATTTTTAATTTTGCTAGTTGATTAACATAATTGCTGTACAAAAAAAAAAAAAAAAAAAAAAAAAAAAACCGTTTCGCAACGGTTAAAAAACGTTGCAAAAAGGTCTACGGCAACGTTGAAAAAATGTTGCAAAAGGGTCTACCGCAACGTTGGAAATACGCTGCAAAAAGGTCTACCGCAACGTTGGAAAAACGCTGCAAAATGGTCTACCGCAATGTTGAAAAAACGTTGCAAAAAGGTCTACGGCAACGTTGGAAAAACCTTGCAAAAAAGTCTACCGCAACGTTGAAAAAACGCTGCAAAAGATCTTTTAGCAACGGTGAATAAACGTTGCCGTATCTTTTCCCTCAATAGCAACACCGACCTCCGCAACGCACGAAAAACGCTGCAAAAGGTCTTTTGCAGCGTTTTTTGGCCGCTGCAAAAGGTGTTTTTTGGTGTAGTGAGAAAATGGTGAAAATTTTGGGCACATCAAATTATTTGTATTAGCCCTCAACTCTTTTTGTTAATCATCAATTTTGGAGTATAACTTTTGAGCAAAGCATGAAGCCTGTTTTCATCTTCTTGCACTGCCATTAATGAAGCGAAAGTCGAGAAAAAAGATATCCAAGTATCAATCTAAGTATTTGTATTTCATTTACGTTACTCGAGAAGCTCACTTATTTTTGAGATAAAGGTCATTTCAGTTTGTCAATTATAAATTATAAGTCGTTCACTCGAATGAAAGATTTCCTTCCATTTTTGAATTGCCAAAAAATAGTCAATACAACTTGACTAGTTGCTTACACAACCTGCATGTTACAACATGTCATTCTTGATAACAACGTAACCAGCCTGTAATTTATGTCGGAGAATTTAATATAAAATCAAACTGACGTTTAAATGATATTCGGTGAATGAATGTTCTACAATTATACTGTGTGCTATCCGGTATGCATAGACAAAAGAGTGGCTGGTCCACGGATCTCGTGTTAACATGGGATCAAACCTCGTGGGTGGGTCCTTTCCTAGTCAGCATTTCAAGTTTTGAGGATTCATTGCATACTTTCAGGTCTTATAGAGTGTAATTCAGTTTTTGTAAAATGTTCTAAAATTGAATTTTTCAAGATAAATGTAGGTGAGTGAACTCCGCCGCTTGAAATAAAATGGTGGCCAATTTGACTTTGACAGTCAAGAAAATCAACACTTAGCTTAAGTGAGCTGGATCACTTCAGATGGGACAGAGCGATGGCCAATTGATTCAAACAATCAAATTACCAACTGTGTATAGTTATCACAGAAATTAAACAATATTATAATCTTGTTTCTATAAAGAGTGAATCGTCATCATTTTGTGAAAAGAGCGACTACGACACTCAATGAAATGTCTTCTCAAATATATTATTTTCACTTACTAACAAATTATTAAATAATTTTTCTAGAGATTCGTGTTACACTATTCTACGCATCAGACACACTTTTGTCAAAAATATGACTTCATTTGCAAATGTGTCGAACATTCCCTAGTTGAATTGTACATAAATTCAATCTCGCCTTCATCGGCATTAGATTTTGAGTCTTTATTAACTATTTTACAGTCAACTGGTTACTTTTTGTCTATATATTTTTTAAATCAACAAATATTATTCACTTATCCATACTTACACACACAATTTAATCATTTATAAACAATTCTCAAACATGCGTATATCACGTTAAATTGGCAAATCTATTGCCTTGCCATGATATACTACTGATACTTTGTAATTAATATTAGGGCATGTTTGATAAGGTCAATTTTTTCATAAAATTTTAACTTCCGCTTTTGATTAGTTTAATTGGTCAAATTTTTCATGAAAAATATTTTTTTACCTTTTGAAATTTTCTTTGTTTTCATGGAATTCATTTTCCCACCAAAAAAACAATTTCACCTTCTTTTTTTTTTAACAATAGAAACAAATTCTAATATGAAGTGTAAAAAATTGAATCATGTTATGTGTATAATCGTGATTGACAATCTCTCATATTGGAGGGGCCCATGAGGAATAAAAAATCGTGGATCCTCTTCATATGAGTATGTTGTCAATCGAAGTTGTCAATCCTGGTTGTACCAATAGCTAAATTCAAAAAAATTATCCATTTAATCAACAAATTTCATGTAAAACAAAACCAAACGAATACCAAAAAATTTTCAATTTTTTTTTTTTTTTTGGGAATCTAAACAAATTTTCTTCTCAATGATAATAAATTTATTCTTTTAATTAACAATTTTCATTAAAAAAAATCAAACGGACACCAAAAGTATTATATTTTTCAGGTGAAAAATTATACCAATCAAACACCTTTAATTACAATTCCTAATAAAATAAATTTTAAATAATTCAATTTCCTATAATTCATTTTTTTTCACTCAAATTCCATCTTTATATTAAACGGACCCTTATATGTTATCCATCACATTCTTACAAATGTTGATGGTAATTAAATTTTATAAAATACTTCTCAATATTTTAATTCTTGATTAACTATTGATAAGAACATATATCTAATTAAGAAAGTATTAATATTTGACTTATTCGAAGGAGGTCGTGATATGCTCAAACTTTCAAAAGTATAATAATATTAAATAAATTATTTTTCCTTTTCCTATTATTTCCTTTCTTTTATATTCTTTATTACATAGATACACCGGATACAGTAAGCCCTTGTTTAAATCAATATTCAAATATTTTCATTATTCAATCAAAACACAAAAAAATAAATAATTAATCGAAACTAAGAGTGTGTTTGATAGACATTATTTGAAAAAAATGCATTTTGAAATAGTGTTATGATGGGAAATGTGTGGTTGAAAAAGAAGGAAAAGTTATTGATGTGATAGAAAATATTATTTTATTGAAGAATGTGTGGTTGAAAATGAGTAGAAGAATGAGAATGAGAATTAAAATGGGAATCAAACGGGGCTTAAATTTATTCATTGTGTGTCACACAATGCAGGGCGACGCGCGTGGAACTAAAATAATTGAGTTTGTAATAGGACGAAAAAAAGTGGATGGATTGATTGAATCGTGGATAACAATAACGGACTATACATTGAGAGATGATCATTCACCCCACTCTTAAATCTCAGTGTTTTCTACCGTGATTGATCCGTATTTCAATTCTCACGGGTTTTCCTTGTTTTCTTTAGTCCAAGTCACTTGAAAATTAGTTTTTTAGATCATGATGGAAGAAGAGATCAACAGCCCAGTTGAAATTAACAGGTTTTAGCTCTGGATTTTTCATTTACTGTTCTCTTTTCAATCCGCTTGAAACTTAAAAAGTACTAAAAAGCTAATTTCGGGTTATTTTCCTTTAGTACTTACGGAACAAAGCTAACTCAAGTTAGTTAGATACATATCGTGCACTTTTCTTTCAGTATCTGATGTCAAGTGTTAGTAAATTACTGATAGATCCCATTTCTGGATGGAGAAAATACTCAATTTGTATGAAATTTCGAATTTTGCATTATGTTGGTGAAATGTAAAAGGATTTAGGGACAGGAGAGGATGAAAAACTGATAATTTTCAGTTTGTGATTTTACTGACAAGATGTGTAATTTGATCTCTAATTGTACTAGACAAGAAGAGAAAGCGTGTGATCATATGGTCGAACTATCATAGAAGTTCTTAAAAGTTGATTATGATTTGTATTTGTTCAAGTGTAAAAATACCTTATTGGGATTGAGTGCTTATATGGGTTTAGTTCATGTGTGTGAATATAGCTAGACCCTTGTTATGTGATTATTGTCGTTTCGGGGTTTATGTATATATACGGTGAAAGGGTTGTTTGGATATAGAACAAACGAGAACAAAGTTTAATCCGCTGGAGCGTGGTTAAACATAACAAATATGAGGTTGAATATGTATTATGTGAATTACATATGAGAAATCAGAAATAAAACCAAGAAAGGAAGAAGAAAAAAACAATCCGAGGCAAGTAATTTCATTTTTTCCTTAAGACAAAATTGCCCTGCAACAGTGCTTACATTTCACGGCGCTTGTCTCTCAAAATACAATGAATTCAACTTATGGTAGAAACACTTCAAACCATGACAGAGTTTCTCTCTACAAGAAGAAAACGGCTTTTGAATGAATTTGAGAGAAGTTTTGCAAGAGATTTATGTCATGTTCAATGCAAGTAGATATGAGATGCATTATGATCGTCCAAAGGGTCCTATTTATAAAGGATGATGGGGTGTGGACTAAGTGTTGTGAGCCAAATCTCGCAATCTTACGAATAGAGGTATTACTTACTGTCGTTGGCCTCTCGCTCAAGCACTAATGTCAAAATTTTAACAAAAATTTTTTTTGCATGTCGCTCGAGCGATAGACAAGCGATAGTTCTAGGAGAGAACCAGACTATTTTCCTCTATTTTCTTCTAACTTTGAACCACAATTTTTCATTCATCCAAAATTAGTTTTGAGATTCCGAATATAACCAAGACGATCTACTCGAATAGTAGAACAAGTTGGTCTATTTACATTTGTAATTTGACCATCGGATCTAATCCTAATATTTGGCTGAAGTTGACACGAAAGTCACTTTTCCACTTTTAATTCCAATACTTAACCAATTTTTTTCTTAACTTTAAACCAATTTCCAACAATGACGTAGATGATGTTCTTGGAATGCCATATAGGAGTCTACATGCAAGCTGTTCTGCTATTGCCATGTTACCCTTACTTATATAGTATTGCACTCAACAATATCAAGGAAGAAAAGAAACTAAAATCTTGTCTAGTGTTCTATTTAGTACATGTACCAAACATGCCAACCGTGTATTGTATATATATGTATATTTGTTTTCCCCTTTCCATCAATTTTCTCCATTATACAGAACTTGCTTTGTATTGTATGATGTTTTAAAAGTTTTAGTGGAATCATCTGATTTTTGCAATGGTGAATGATAGAAAAAAGGTACATGTCATCTGTGGAAATTGAGAACTTGTTCTGTAGAGAATCCCTTTCCTAGTTGGAGGTGGTTGTTTACATAATTACGCTCCTGCATTTGGCATGGTCATGTGGGCATATCTAGCTGTAAATAAAGAAATTTTTTTGTAAAATTAAGCCTGCTGTTCAACATCAGTTTGGGATATACACCTGCAATTTTAACTATGAACAATTTGTATAATGCCTTTCAACAACTTCATTTTTCTAACTTTTATCTTCACTTACTAATTTAAACCACAGAAGAAGAATCTATTTAAGGAGAGTCACTGTATGGGTTTTATTCTGCTCAAATCCATGGTTGTGTTCAATATCAGTTGATGTGGTGTTTTGCACTTACTGGATAAGAAAGATGTTTAAAGCATATTGTGCTTAGTCTGTTATTACTTTTATACCCTTTGTATGGCTAAATGCATTCCTGAAATTATTCTCACAAGCCAAAATCATTGCAACATGTGGCTTTTCTAATTGCTTTTAGCTTGGCATACAATGGTGACATCAACAGAATGAAGCATACCAGCTTTGTAGACTTGAGTAAGAAAAGGAAATTGCAAGCTGAACAACTTAATATGCCTTTGCCAAAGCATATCTGCTCGAATCGAATCCTTGAATGTAACTCTGATCCATGGGCAAAGGAAATCAATCCATGCCTAACTATGGGAGAAATTAATGGATTAGCAAGAGGATACGAAATGGATACAGAATCTACAAAAGATAGCAATAGCATTACTAGAGATTCTGACTCTATAATGTCTTTATCTAGTGAAGCAAAAATTGATCTCGGATCTCCTAAAGCATACTTATCTGATCAGCCTTCCACTTCTTCTGTTAGTTGGGATTCTTTTAAGAAAAGTCTTCATTCTTTGGAGAGCAGATCATTGAAAAAATCAAGTTCTAGTAAAGCTGAGTCATCTAATTTCAGCAGGGAACATGATTGTCCCCATCATAATTTTGGATCGAATCCCTCTCTGAACTACGAGGAGCATCTCCTAGAGTTAGGAAGCCATATGGAATGCAGTTGCTCAGAATACAGGATCAATGGCATTGGGAATTATACAGATAAGGAATTTGAAGATATGCTCTACACTAAAGGTGTGGCTTCCCAGTAGTTATGTTCTTTCGTCTGGAAGGTGGACTGTTAACCAAGGTAACTGGGTTTACTCTTGGTTCCACATGATCTACACCCCACCCAACCTCCACCCAAGTGATCCAGGGTATTTTACATTTTCTAGTGATTGTTGCATGTTCAGCAATCTTATTAGAGTTATTTATTTTTAGTCTTATCCCACCCCCAAAAAAAAAAACTGTTTGTATGTCCAGTTAAGTTGAGTCTCTCTCTCTTTCTCTGTTTGTGGGTCTCATGTTAACTCTAGTGAATGTTCCCCAGCCATTCACTGATAAGGAATATTGTGTTTTTCCAGATGCAGATACTCAACCAGGGACGAAGAAGCTAACCATTGATAAGGAGTTTGAACAGTACTTTTCCATGCTCATGCTGTGAGATCAATCATAAATGGATGGCTAAAGATACAAATATTTGTGTCTGTGTATAGCCTGTTAGATGACCAGCGTGAGAATAAAGATTCCCTTAATCGATCCAGCCTGTATAGTTGTATTGTAGTTGAACGTAGTAATGTTATGGACCAACTTTTGTTCTACCATGTTACATTGTCCTATTTTCTCTTTTCTTTTTGTTGTGGGAGTTTTGTATTGTGGTTGCTGAGGAAAAAAGAACTCCACAACAGCTTTGCATGATCTGCTTTCTCTCTCTCTCTCTCTTTGATATTTGATGGGGAGATTTCATTACATTGTAGATTTTTTGCATTTCCTTTCATGCTCATTATGCTATCCTTCACTTTTACTGGTTTGCTTTTTATGTATTCAAGTTATTTTTTTCCTGTAGTTGTTTTTCTAGATTCATACAGCTGTTGCAGTGTCTCGGGTATTGATTTTCAACACTTCAACTGGTTCAGAATTGAGGGTAAAATTTTCTTCAGGTACTCATTGATCCGTTTAGCCATGAATGTATTGCTTCATACTGTCCATAATCTTCTTTCTTTCTTCTTTACTTGTGAAATTATTTTAGAGTCAAACTTATTAAGAGAAGACTACAAGAAAAAGAAGCAACAAGCACTGTATCTGTATCACATCTTGAAAACTGAAAATTAAAGAACATTTTTCATGTGAAGGTACGAGGATAACAAAATCCCAAGTTGCCTCTTCAACTGTTCTCTCTCTTTTTTTGTGAGTGGATTGAAGTAGCACAATTGAAGGACTTATCTTTCTTCTGACTACACAATCAACAAAAGAATTACATAAATTAATTCAGATAGGAAGACAAGAAATCTCAAAAGTTGAGGAGTCCATGTGGATTCAATCACAGCTGTCAACATTTTGGAAGATCTGATGGTGGTGGTGGTAACTTTTGATTTGGTAGTGGCCCATCCATTACAATCCAAGCCATCCTCAAACCCCAACTTGTGTGTACATCAAAGTGGCAGTGCATAAACCACACTCCTGTTCATAATATAAATAACTAATACCAGTTACCACTGCTAGTTCCCCATAAGTAATATACTTTCATGCGCTTTTGTTTCCCAAAAAAAAAAAAAAAAAAAAAAAGTGCGCTTAGTTCAGTACACCAATGTATTTACTTTTTCACTTTCTCACCAAGTAAAATGTTTCACTAGGTGAAAGTAAACACACATATCACGGTATGGAATAGTAGACACATTAGCGTATCACACACCATGCATGTAAATTTGCCTTGCGAGAGTAACTAATGTTGTGTAATTCGCACCTGGATTGTCTGCTAGGAATCGAATGGCTACCCAACCACCAGATGGAACTCCAGCTGTGTTCCTTTCAACAGGATCCACCAGGTTGAAATTGGCTCGGTCCTGGTTTGGGTTGTAGTTTCCAAATCCTTGACCAACAACGAAGAAATTGAAGCCATGTAGGTGAAGAGGGTGATTTTCAGCACCCAAAATGCTTGTGTCCTGGAGAACAAGCTCCACACTGGTGTTGAATGGCAATTCAACAAGACGTGTTGCATTGCTCACTAGGGTGTTGTTGGGTGGAGTCCCCGTGTAGTTAAATGGATTTGGTGGGTTGATGGGAAAATCAGTGGTATAGACACCGTTATTTTTTTTGGTGACATGGGCTTGTAATAAAGCTGTAGTGGGAAGGGCAAAAGAAACATTATTAATCGAAGCTGCAAATTTTGTGCCATTAGGTCCTTGGCAAGTTGTATTTTTAGGGCATGGACTCGAACCTAGTCCCATGGTGAAGTAGAATAGCCTGTCCACTGTTTGTGGAACACTTGCGGTCAAATTAGGGTTGTTTAAGCTACGGAACTTCCCAGTGAAGTTGGCAACTAAAGTCGTGGCGTTGATTGGTGGAAGAGTTGGCTTGAAAACCATCTTTTTCGTATTGGAAGTATGATTCAACGGGTGCTCGTATTCTAGAATACCCGCAACTGTTGAATTGTCAAAAGTGCCCTGGCCAGTGAAGTAGGGCCTAGCAGCCATGAGGAAAGTAGCATTGGGATAGTATGGCTTGGTTTTTAGAAGAACATTGGTGGTTTGGCCCGGGGTTATCATTACTACATCAGTCTGAAATGGTTTGATGTATACAGCATCAGCTTCAACAATTGAGACTGTATGGTTTGCAATGCTGAAGAATAGTTCATCGTTCATTGCAGCATTGATTAAACGAAGCATATATGTCTTCCCTGGCTTCACCTTTAGTTTGAATGTATCTGAAACCAACCCAATTACATGATCATTTAAGAGAAATTAGAATGTAAAAGTTAATGTTAGTTTTTCATTATAGATAGTGATGATACCTTTAGAAGAACAATTATACAAGGGCCCTGGAAAACCATTAATAGTGTATGCATCTGAAACATTTGGACCACCCCCTGTTTGCAGAGCCTGATTAATTACAGCCTCAGGATCTGCATTCCACCACTCCCCTGAATTCAAATTTGAATAATGGAGTTATATTAAAAGATGCTTACAAAGTCTGTGTTCATAAAATGCAAAATGCCATATACATGATAGTTACCAAAAATAATGGGAACTTCCTTGTATGGTTTTCTGAAGGGGTAAGATTCATTGCGCTTTGGGAGGATGATGATCGGTCCATGAACTGTTGCTCTCATCCATGAGATATGAGCATGCCAGAAGAGAGTTCCTCTCTGTCCGGTGATTGTGAAGTTGTACGTGTATGTCTGGTTGGTCTGTATCGGACATTGTGTTACGTAAGCTGGTCCGTCAGCCCACCCACTCCTAAGCTGCCGAATGCCATGCCTGTTATGGTTTTAACATTATTCCCCCACTCCGAAAGCAATAATAACTGACAAAGCATTGAGAAAACATGCAAAGAACACACAGATCTATAGTGGTTTATCTCAATTTGAGAGCTATGTTGACTCTCGCATGCACCATTAGGAGATTACAGTTTTCCTCACATCTCTTTCATCTTATGACCTGAAAAAATGCCTCCTATTCCCATCCCTGATTTTGTGATATAAATATTGTAGGAAATTAAGGTCACTTAATAATTTTTTTGTCTAGTACATTCTGTAATAAGAAAAATTTGTATCTGTGGTGAGGGATAACTGAACTGTATATTTAAGTTTCACACGGTCCAATGCCTGCATTTTACTTGAATTGTGTTATTGTTACATTATTTTCTAAAAGGAACAGTTGACGAGTTCTCTTACCAGTGAATTGTGATATTGTTAGAAACGTGGTTAACCACCTTAACAAGGAGCTGATCACCTTCTCGTGCAACAATGCGAGGGCCGGGAAAGCGTCCATTGACGCTAACTATGCTCTTTGTGTGGCACAATCTTGTTACATTGTGGTGTACAATCTAGAATGACAGATTAACAAAACCAGCAGTTTAGTAGCAGAAGATAGAATGTAAAAACCATATTCGTCTGGGCAAACTAACATACATTGAACGTGTTTCGTGTCATGCAAAATGCAAACTCGGGCAGTAGCAGCCCAGCAAAAACACCAAACAGCCGGACTGCCATTGAAGCAGGTTCCATCTTTTACTCTCTTTATGCTTGTGAAATGCTGAGTTTAGATTACTGAAAACTGTATGATTTACATTTTTTTTGGGACTATAAATAGGGAATATTAGGTAGTAAAAATATTAACATCAAGGATTGATGTAGAGAATGTTCATGTGTTTCATTTTCCTGTTGTGTTGGTCACCTTGTATGTTCCGGTCTGCTGTTGGTCAAGCTGAATTTTAGAGTGCTGATTAAGTAAAGTTAATACTCTTTGTTTCTTGTCTGATCCTGATTATTAAGTGGATTTTTACTTATATAATCACTTATTAGTGTTGGAGATTAATCAATTAATTCAAAGTTAAAAGAGTTTAATTACTAAAAATGTCACATTCTTCAGTTCAAACAGAATGTCTCCTCCCCCACCACTGGCCCTCCTGCGGGGTAACTAAGAATATTGTCACATTTTAAGGTGGTCCGTAGTTTGACTGTGCTTATTCATAGTTTGAAATTCTTATATTATACTGTGTATGGGCATGCATAAAATAGCAAGAGTTTAACAATTGATTTTCATAAATCGCTGAAGCTTCCCGTGTTAAGTGTTCAGTTTTAAAGGAAAGAAGGTTCATCATTTGAGATAAACTAGGAGGATGTCAACTTAAGTGGTCGGCGCATATTTTACGTAAATTTAAAGAGACCAAGTTAACATGACATTCAGTAGTTGTTGCTATCTTTATTGATAAAATGCATTTTACTCTATTGTATGCCTACAAAGAATTCAATTTGAGGTTGATTATATGAATAATTTTTCCCCTGTGATTCATTGTTACATATACTCAAAGATTCAAAGCAAGGAAATGACAAGCTTCAAAGATTCAAAGCAAGTAGGGAAATGACAAGCTTGAAAAGGAAATTACACCATTCAATATTATAGTATAATCAATGTATTTTGATAAATTTTTCTGAAAATATTTAAAACATTTCCCAAAAAAATTAAGGGCAACCTAGGATTTTTTTTTTTATTTTTTTTTTTTTATTTATCTTACTGGAGAAGAGAGGGTAGTTACAGGGATGACTGTTGAGCAGCTTTACCCTATTTCCCTTCATTACTAATTTTGTAAGGATTCAATGTCTCAGTCGACCCACTTCCCAACTGTTATTACTTTGCAATTAAGACATTCATTACTTAGATTTCTTAATTCGTATTGAGCTAAGTTAAAGTACTTGAATTAATGCTCGTTGCTCCCAATTCAAAGTGGACATTCTGATTACTAGACTAATACACAAGCTAGGGGACTGTCCAGGGATCAATGCCCTGCCCTCTAGTCCCTTGTCCTAGAACGTGCCTCATCGAACCTAATTTACACCAAGGATTCTTCTAACTTGCGACGAATATATTTATTCTTCTTCTTCTTTTCCACACGGGCTTCAAAATTTTATAGTTCCAATCATCTTGTTTATCCTTGAGATATTTGTCAGTGTAACATTAACTAATCCATGGGAGCATGATTAAGAGAACAAATCAGGTTTGATTGAAAAGTGGAGAAAGTGAATTAAAAAAGAAAAAAACACCCGTTGGGAATGTTTTTCCTCCAACTGCCAGGGTGAAAAGAATGTTTCATCTCATCCATGATCCATGCCAAATCTTGCAAATAAATATGAAAAATGCTATTTGTACACCTCATTGTATACCAAATGCATTATACCCCCCTCACATGGAGGGGGGCCCACGAATATTATAAAATTTGTATAAAATATGTGAAGAGAAAGAGAGATATGGAGAGGATAATAATACCTATATGTTTTTATGTATATTGAATGAATGAATATACAAAGAAGAGAATTACAAAGATTATATACTAACCCTAACTTGTGTACAAAGCAATAGGAATCCTACCTAACATAGAGATCCTATACATATGGTAAGTTTAATTATTATGGTAACTTAATATTTGCAATACTCCCCCTCAAGTTGGAGCATGTATGTCAAAAGTGCCCAACTTGCGAGTGAAGTGCAGGAAAGCCTCCTTGCCTAATGCCTTGGTAAATAAATCTGCAACTTGATCGTTGTTTGGAACATAGGCGGTCTTGATCTCTCCCTTGGCAATTCGTTCACGAACAATATGACAATCTATTTCAATGTGCTTCGTTCTTTCATGGTATATTGGATTCGCAGCGATATGCAACGCTGCTTGATTATCACAATACAAAATCGCTGCTTGTGGATGATCTACACATAAGTCTGTGAGCAACTGTCTTAACCATGTAAGCTCACAAGTAATGGAAGCCATCGCTCTATACTCTGCTTCTGCTGAGGATTTGGACACGGTCGTTTGTTTTTTACTCCTCCATGATATGAGCGCATTTCCCAAAAATACACAATATCCCGTAACTGACCGTCGTGTAGTAATGTCTCCTGCCCAATCTGCATCACAAAATCCTGTTAGCTGTAACTTCCCTTCTGATGGGAAATATAATCCTCGTCCTGGTGCCCCTTTCAAGTATCGAAGCAATCGGTGAACAGCATCAAGATGGGGTTGTCTAGGTGCCTACATGAACTGACTGAGTGTGTTGACCGTATATGAGATCTCCAGTCTAATAATGGTGAGATAAATGAGCTTCCCAACCAACCGTCGATAGTATGTGGAATCTTTCAACAACTGTCCATCTGTTAAATTCAATTTTAATGACTGTTCCATGGGGAATGATGCTGGTTTTGTTCCAAGTAACCCGGCTTCTTGAAGAATGTCAAGAGTATACTTCCTTTGATTTATCGAAATTCCGGATCTTGAGCGAGCGATTTCTACTCCGAGAAAGTACTTTAATGTGCCAAGGTCCTTTATCTTGAATTGGGATGCAAGAAATGCTTTCGTAGTAGAAATTGCTTCTTTATCATTTCCTGTGACAACCATATCATCCACATATAATAAAATGGCTGTAAATGAATCTCCACTAACCTTTGTAAAGAGTGAGTGGTCTGCGTTTGCCTGTTTGAACCCAAACTGAATGACAGCAGAAACAAATTTTTGAAACCAAGAGCGAGATGCTTGTTTCAAACCATATAAGGATTTATGAAGTCGACATACAAGTGTCTCCCCCTGTCGACGAAGCCCAGGTGGGGGAGTCATAGAGACCTCCTCATCAAGGTGGCCATGGAGGAAGGCATTATGCACATCCATCTGATGAAGCGTCCAATTCCGAATGGAGGCAACAACAAGTAAGCATCGTACGGTAGTCAACTTGGCAACTGGAGCGAAGGTGTCAGTATAATCAATCCCCTCTCGTTGTGTAAATCCCTTTGCCACCAACCGGGCCTTGTACCGTTCAACTGTACCATCAGAGTTAAATTTGATCTTGAACACCCACTTACAACCAATAGGGTGATGTCCTGGAGGAAATGGGACAAGTGACCAAGTGCGATTTTCTTCCAAGGCATGAATTTCATCTGTCATAGCAGCCACCCATTTGGGGTCCTGACAGGCTGCCTCATATGATGCAGGCTCAACAGCATGTGAAATATTGTGTATATAAGCATAATGAAGAGAAGAAAGGTTGTCATATGACACATACCGTGATATGGGGTGTCGAGTGCTGGATTTGGCTGGAAGAGACCCGGCTTGAGTAGGCAGAGCATGGTTGACAAGGTAATCCTGGAGGCGAATGGGTGGGTGAGTTGATCTTGTAGAACGTCGAAGGTGGTCATTTGGTGGTATTGGCTGCTGGATTTGTTGATCTGTGGGAGAGTGAGCAAAACTAGGTGCAGGGGTTTCTGATGAACTGGCTGCAGGTAGGTTCGGTCGACCGGCAGGGGAGTTCGGTCGACCGATAGGTGCGTTCGGTCGACCGGAAGACAAAGTATCGGGATTTTCAGGCAGAGTGGATGTTTCGGGTATATGGTGGCTGTCAGGATGTGATAAATTTTGTGTTTCAATGTCAAAAGGCGTGAATTGGGGCAACGGGATGGAGTTGGTGTCCTCATGCTGTTGGGAAGCATATGGGAAAGTATCTTCATGAAACACGACGTCTCGGGACACCACTAATTTTCGATCGTTGAGATCATATAAGAGATATCCATTTTGTCCTGAGGGGTAGCCAAAGAACACACACCGGCTGGCACGAGGATCAAATTTGTGGTTGGGTTTAAGGTTAGTGGCATAGCACAGACAACCATAGACACGTAAATGGGAATAAGGAGGGGGCTTCTTGTGCAGTCTTTCATATGGTGTTTTATGTGACAACAATGGTAAAGGAATCCGATTGATAAGGTAACAAGCAGTTTTGATGTGTTCCCCCCAGAATTTTAACGGAAGATTGGCTTGAAATCTAAGGGCACGGGCTACATTGAAGAGGTGACGGTGTTTTCTCTCCACGACTCCATTTTGTTGGGGAGTATAAGGACAAGACCTATGGAAAGTAGTGCCATTTTCATCTAGGAATGTTTGCAAGGATAGGAATTCTTGGCCATTGTCAGACCGTAAGGCTTTGATGGTCAAGTTGTGTTGAGTTTTAACCCAAGCAAAGAAGTTCTTAATTATGCCTTGAGTTTCAGATTTATGGCGCATAAGATGTACCCAAACATAACGAGAATAATCATCAACAATTGTAAGGAAATATTTAGCGCCAGAATAAGAGTAAATTTTATGAGGTCCCCAGATATCACAATGGATTAAATCAAATGATTTATTGCTAGAAATTTGACTGACTTTAAAAGGTAATCTAGATTGTTTTGCTAGAGGACAAACATCACAAACATTGTGGGAATCAAAACTAATTTCTAAAGTATTTTGTGCTAAGAATTGAAGAGGTGAGACTGAAGGATGCCCAAGTCGTCTGTGCCGTAGGTTGGTTGGTCCACTAGTAGTATGGTGTATTTGTGGTCTTTGGGAAAGATAATATAGGCCGTTACTCTGCCTTCCCAAGCCAATCGTCTTCTTTTCGTAGTCAAATCCTGCATGATGACACAAAAATCAGGAAAAAATGTCACATAGCAACCTAACTCTCTAGTGAGCTTGCTGATAGACAACAGGTTAACTTTGAAGTTGGGAACATAAAGCACATTATCAACAATCATATCGTTCTTCAATTTAACTGCACCAATAGATTTAATAGAAGCCAGCCCCCCATTTGGTAAGTGCACAGCATTTTTGTTTAGGCATAAATTTATTTTCAACGACTCCATCTTTCGTCACATGATTAGTTTCCGCTATCAATAATCCACGAATTACTTAAAGAGGTAGTAGAGTGATTGATACCTGAGGTGTTAACATAAGGTTTATCATTACCGGTCTTGTTGTTCAGGAGCGACATGATTTGCTCATATTCTTTGGTGGTAAGTATCTTTCCTTCCTTGGAATCAAGATTAGAGGTGATGGAGGCGTTTGTGAACCGTTTGTTTTTTTACATCTTTTCCATGAAGTTTATGCCCTGGAGGGAAGTCATGGATGAAGTAGCAGGTATCGACATTGTGCCCCATCATCTCACAGTGGCTGCAGTGTTTCTGAGATCCCGCTGCACCGGTCGACCGGTAGGGATTTTCGGTCGACCGATCCTGTCTGAGGCGAATTCGGTCGACCGAACATTACTGAGCGAATTTTCCGAAAAATTATTGTTCTTCTGGTTTGATCTCCAACTTCCTGATTTTTGCCAATTGATTGAGTGCTGCCCTTCACGATCCGTTGTAACCTCAATTTGCCTTTCATGTTGCATTAAAAGAGCATGAACCTTTCTAGTATCTGGGAAAGGATTCATCATTAAAATATTTTCACGAACCGTCGAGAAGGAATCGTTCACCCCCATTAGAAATTGCATCACCTTCTCCTTCTCATCTCTTTCAGCCAAAATTTTAGCATTCCCACAAGTGCATTTAATTGGGTCTCGATAAGAACCCAGTTCATCCCATAATGCCTTCAACTTAGTGTAATAAGCCGATACCGATTGGCTGCCTTGTTGATGTTCAGAAATCTCTTGGCGAATCTGATATATACGTGCATCATTACCTTGAGAGAACCGGTCTCGCAGGTCGTTCCACACCTCTGTGGCCGATTCGGAGTACATGACGCTTTCGGCGATGTCCTGATGTACCGAATTCAGTATCCAAGAAAGCACCATATGGTTGCTTCGTTCCCACATCTGATGTTTCTCATCATCTCCTTCTGGTTCTTTGGTTTTGCCATCGATGAAACCAAGTTTATTCTTGGCGATTAGAGAGATTCTCATAGCCCTACTCCATTGTCCATAGTTGTTTACATCAAGTGGTTTAGAAACGAGTATTAAACCGGGATGATCGGATTGCTGTAGAGCCATGGGATCCGATTGGGTTGTCATCGCCTCTATGTTGTCTTTACCACTGTTTTGTCCAGACATTGTTGCTTAGAATCTATGCTCTGATACCATATAATTTGTATAAAATATGTGAAGAGAAAGAGAGATATGGAGAGGAGAATAATACCTCTATATTTTTATGTATATTGAATGAATGAATATACAAAGAAGAGAATTACAAAGATTATATACTAACTTTAACTTGTGTACAAAGCAATAGGAATCCTACCTAACATAGAGATCCTATACATATGGTAAGTTAATATTATGGTAACTTAATATTTGCAATAAATATTTTAATGTATGTGAACCCCCTTCATGTGAGGGGAGTGTAATGTATTTGGTACATCATTATGTACGTATAGCACTTCCGAATAAATATAGCGCTATGTGTAGCCAAGGATTGAGTCCTTTTCTTTTGGGTGTGCTACTCGACCCTATGTCAGCAATTCAGTTACAAAAAACATAGTCTCAAGACGTATTACGCAACACTTGCCGGTAAGAATGGCTTGTGGGTTCCGAACAACTAAGGTAAAAGGAATTTAGGGCTCTCAATTCCAAAAGTATTCTACAACTAACTACCAAAATTTGTTTACATAAAGCCCCTTAAATGCAATTTAGGTTGAGTACGAATTTTTTTAAAGAATTGGCCCCTGTTTTGTTTAGATGAAAATAAAATTTTTAGTAGATTTTGATAAAAAAAAAAATTAAAAATGGTGACATTTATAATTGAAAAGTTATGGGTTCCTTTCATGGCTGATTGAAATTAATTGTTAACTTTAATTTATATTTTAATCCAATTTTTTAGTTGAACCAAACAGGGGCTCAATGTTGAAATAAAGTATTATTCGAATCAAGCTTCAAATAAATATGACTCTTGAGATTTTTATTTCTTTTATCTTCCATCTTAGTTCTTGGACAAAGGCTCAAAAGATCACTATTAGCAAGGTCCTTTCCAACTACGTTGTGTTATGAGTCATAGAAATGTGCACACTGCCCTGACCAAAAATTCTTAATAGTGCTTACACTTGATTCGTATTCCAAATGTTCCTGGAAACTCTTGCCGATTCACACTTGTAATAGTAATCTGGCATCAACTAAACACAGACCTGCAGTTTATGAACTTCGAATCTTTGATTCATATCTTTGCATAGAAAAGTTGATTCCACATAAAGGCAGCTAAGGACTTGAACCAGAAAATTCCCGTATTTTTCAAGAAACAGAATTCCATGCCACGAACTAAAAGTAGCCAAGTCAAGAGCCATATAACCCAACTCTCTCAACCCTATTTGTAAAAAGTACTTTACTACATAAATCTTAATAAGGATCCATCAACCAACATAGTGAATTAATAATATAGATTGATCCGAAATCTGACTCAAATACAATATAGTAACTAGTACAAAAATCAAACAAATAGGATTTAAAAATATGCTAAGATATTATGTTTCTTCTACCACCTCACGGTCCTCACCAAAAGAACTTCTGCATTACTTCTATTAAACAAATTAAAAAAAAAAAATAGACAGAGAGAAAGGGACAAAGATAACCTAAGCCCGAGCTTCTCTTCCAGGGCCATTCGCAAAGATTGTCTCAATATCAGGTGACTGGAAGTAACCATTCTTTGGAGGGTTCTGCTTAGTTCGCCGGCGTTCCATTTTCTTCCTCGGTGCAGGCGGACACACCATCGGTGCTGGTATCTGATAATCTGGATTCTTTGGAGTAGTACACTCTTGCTCCACCTCCATTTCCACTAGTTTATCTAATTTGAAGAAAACAATGTAGTACGTGCGGTGGTACTATGAGGTACCTTTTCCACCTAGAAGAATGCAAGAAGTACAATAGAATATGAAGAGGAATTATCAGAGAATAAAGACTGGTTTATGTAGAATTTTGTGCAAGTTTCGAAATTGTGGAGTAGAGGAAGAGGTGGGGTGAGAATGTGAGGTGTTTTTCAGGAGCTAAATTACAAGTATTTGCGACAGTTAATTATGGGGTGGCACTGACTTGTATTTAGGTACGTGGCCCATATTTGACCGAGTCTTTACTGATATTCAAATAAGGCGGCAGCAACTCGGCGGCAATCTACTTGGGGTGGGTTTCATTTGAAATTAGGGAAGCAAAAATCGTTAAATCGAAAAATTAAATTGAAATCGTATTTTAGAAATCGTTGATTTGGTATCACATAGATTCGTATAAAAATTTTAATTGCGATTTAAAATCAAATCGGATCGACGAAAAAATATATTAAAAAAAATAAATAAATAAATGAAATTTTTTGAAAATTCATTCAAAATTTTAATTTATTATTATTACTCGATAATTCTAATTTATATTTTATTTATTAATTATAATAATCTCAATTTTATATTTTTCAACACAATAAGAATAAGTAATTTTCTAGCACAACTGCCCCAATTGAACGACCCCAACCCATAAGTTCATAACATCAGAAACAGAAAATCAGAAAGTCAGAAACCCATAACACATATATTTTCCATTTCAATATAATCAAACTCAAAACCTAATCATTTACTTCTCGTCATTCAGTTCTAGTTTCCACGGTTTCAAACTTCCACCAACATCTCTTCCTCATACGTGACGTGACCTCGCCTTCGCCCACCCAGTCTCGACGCCTCCTCCTCCCATGACTACTTTCAAGTTCTGAACTCCTTCGAACCGCCGATTAGCTATTATTCAGCATTGGGTGTATTTGTTATGTTTAGAATCTTCAGCTATTATAAACAATTGTTTTATTATTGTCGTTGGTTATTCTCTCTGTCTAATCAATAACATTTTTTTTTCATATATGATGATCACGAGGTCATGTTGGATATCATTATATTTTTTGGGCCTTATATTTAGTTTAGTAAACTTGTACTATAATGTTATCGTAACGTCATTAGCCTATAAAAGACGAACAAAAAAATATGTTTTATTTATTGTGATTTCACTCCGATTTAGTTGGTATTTAAATTTATAGTGAATATATTTAGTTTGTTTTATAATTATTGCTAGTAAGATATAAAAATATATTGAATTTAATGACTTAATGACATAAAAGTAGACGGACAAAAAAATATACGGCGAAACCAGGGGTTTAAAATCGGACCAAACTATTAGGTTTAGGTTTGAGTTTTTTTCAAATCGTTCAAAATGGTTTAGTTTATGTTTGAATTTTTCTCAAACCGGTTTAAACGATTTAGTTTGAAATCTATCAAAAATCGATAAAATCGGACCGCTTACATCCCTACTTGGGATTGGGGTGGCTTTCATTTGAAATTAAGGTCCGTTTGATAACAACATTTTTCATGAAACATTCACATCTATGAAATTCATTTTCCATCATTACTGTTTGATACGGAAGTGGAAATAGAATTTGAATTTCAAGGTACAACCACTTTAAGCATGTTTTTAGCAATTTTTATGGAAAACCTATTCATATGAGGTACTTGAGAAAATATTTTTCAACTTACATGAATTTTCAACTCTTTCCCACCTTTGCCAATCAAACATTCTAATATTATGAATCTCTTCTATAATTAAACTCTGCATGTATTTCCCATGCAATTGATTGACTTTTTTTTTTTTTTTTTTTTCACTTGATTGCATGTTTAAGAAGTGTTTATAAATTATTTAAACTAAAAAATTTATAAAAATGAGAAGAGAATAAGTTAATAGGACTTATAATTAAGGTCCAACTAAATTTGTAAATAAAAAATATTTTATTTTTATAGACCATTTATAAATATTAGTCATGACTTGCTATCGAAATATTAACAGATGAGGTATTTTATAAAATTTTATTTAATTAATATTGTGATAAATTAGTGCGGTCGGAGTTAAAGGAATGGTCTTGAAATAAACTTTTTCCATTACCCCTCTGATTCTATAAAGTTGTTGCGAAAGAGTGAATTAGAGTTCAAGCTTCATTTTTATCTATTTATAATTTAAATCTACTATAATTAATTCCCAAACATGTTTACTTGAACACGATCAAGAGATTTTATTTCACTTTGCTATCTTTAGTTAGGCATTCAAAATAAGTATAATTAAAAATCTAAACAGTAGATCTCGAGAAATATGTAATTAAAAAGTTGTGTATCCTAGGAAAAATATAGTTAAAAATGACATTTAATCAACTTATAAGCTTGAAAAAATCTTTGCCAAATATGATCTAAATAAATTTCTAATACTTCTCTTCCTCAAGACGTGTACAACTCACCTCCAAGTGAGGAAATTATGAACATTGATTTTAAGTTGTGCATCCTACCAAATTTTAGGATAATAAGTTAGTAGTATATTGTGAGTCATGTGAAAAGTGTGAATAAAAAATATGTTTGACCTGTTTTAAAAAAATTTAAGTTTTGTCAAACATGTGCATAATCCATCTAGAGACTCGAACCAATGCTTTGAAACATGCATGTCCATCAAACAGGAAAAGATAAAGAGTCAATGGTCAAAAGATCAAGTAGAGATTGAATCGAAGTCGACCCAATTTAAAAGTTAAAAAAAAAAATACATTATAAAAATTTATGTAGAACATCAAAAAATTTTGTGAATTAAATTAGTATTTTAAGATCAATTATTGAACATGAATTTATCTCTTCAAAAAGGGCCGAGGCAGCCACCCTGCCAATAGGGAAGCGGGTGGCGGGGGGGCACATGTTCCCCGCTGGAAACAGGGCCTCTCATTGGCCCAGTTTTTCTAGCAAGGTTCATTAAACATATACTGTTTATGGTGGAAACTAAAGAGGCCAAAACACTTGTTTAACAATACATAGAGGTCTACTACCATTTGAATAGATGGGCCAGTTTTTGGTATTTTATTTTTTTTGGGCCGTCAGTCAATTGCGTTATGGGATATCTTCATACCCACTTTTCTGAAAAAAAAAAAAAAAAAAAAAAAAAAAAAAAGAACATTTATAACTACAAATATTTAAGACCGAAATTTCAAAATTAACGAACTTGTTAAAAATTTTCAAAAATAAAGCAATCACATTTGTGACCTCTATAAAATATCATGACCTATAATTTAAAATAAATCGGTCACAATCACATGCAACATAATTTATGGGCCACAATCGCATATTAATTTACAAAAACACAATTAACAAATCGCAAATAAATTATTAATCATAAATGGAAGGCCATGATGAGCGTCAGGGGTTCTAATGTTTGATCGGTAACAAGCCTACCTTTAGATAGCCTTCTTGAGTTGTCATAGGCAACAACAGATACGGGAGAAGGCAACACAATGTTCAGAGGAATGTGCACAAAGAGTGAATAAGGAAAACATAATAATTAATTGGTCGCAAGTCACATACTAAATCACATAATTAATAGGTCGCAAATCATTTAATGATTACAAATCGAATAATTAATTGGTTACAGTTTTTGTGGAGCTTTTGGAGAAAATAGGTAGGATTCGTGATGAAGATTTCATCGGTTCGGTAGGGGTTTTCAGTAATTCAGGCAATTTACTTCATTTTATAATTTTGAGAGTGTTTGCTGGGGATTAAAATTAGATTTTTTTAATCCCCATCACAACTATCTTCATTCACAACTCAAATTCTCCTAGCAACATAAAAGTACATTGGAGCAACTCGCACCGTCACTAATTGACATTCAAACCCAACTTTTGCTCTTTAGCTCATTATTAATCAATGATATGGGAGAGAGTCTGTGCTTATATGGTGGATTAATCTCAGAACAAATATCTATATTAGTTGGCCTTAATCTTTGTGAGCTCATTGCCCTGACTTTTGCCTTCACAAATTCAATGGCTGCCATGTATATATATAGGAATGCAGGAGAACCTAGAAAGTCACTGCTTCACCAACGTATCGTTTTTCTATGATAAAATGATTTTCTCTTCATAGAACTGATGGGCATTATTTGGTAAAATAAGTATTGTAATAATGAATCGTTGGAGAATGTGTGATTAAGCCCGTGTTTTACTCCTTTTAAAACAAAACAGTTTATTTTTCATACTCATTTTCAACAACACATTTACACAATAAAAAATTTTGCAGGTAAACCTAAAATTTTTCTCCAATTTTTAACCATACGATCTTCAAAAAATTATTATTCAAAACATCATTTTTACACAATAATGGCCATCAAACAAAAGCTAAAAAGTAGGAAAATATTTTAGGTTTACATGCAAAATATTTTATTTGAAAAATGTATGGTTGAAAATGAATTTGAAGAAAAATAAGTTTTAAAATAAAGAGAACCAAACAAAGGCTGAGAACATTTAAGAAGAAAATTGAAAAAAGATGGAGCAAAAAATATTAATAGAAATATGGGAGAATTAAATTGAAATCAATCTAGATCTCAAAATTCAAATCTAGATATAGAGATTTGAATTTGATTTTTAATTAGTGATCGAATGACGACGGTTAGTGAGGAGGTTCAATCAACAACAATAATAAGGTAATTGAAGCTAGCTGCTCTGCTATACAATATTAGTTGTAGGGCGCTAGCTCAAAGCGCAATTAGACAACGACGATGTGCAATATCTACAGACAACACTAAGGGCCTTCCTCGGTTGGGCAAGCTGATTACTACTGAATGTGAATGACCGACTTGATATCCGTATTTTAAAATTCCCAAAAACCCAATGAATTCTAAGGCGAGTCTTTTAGATACCAATTGTCATTTCAGTTTTCTCTGGTCTTGTACCGATTGAGATCTCTTGAACAAGGTTTTTCTTTGTCGGGTATTTTGCTTCCTACGCCATGCTTTTAGAGTCATTTTGCACAACAAAGTAATCATATGTCATGCAAAATGACTGTAAAATATATTATTAAAATAACTTCTAGACAATCTAATCAAAGTCGTCGAGGAAAACTGAATGTTTAAATGGATTAAAAATTCTATCAATTTTACATAATTTAATGACAATGTTTCGATATATCAAAATTTGTATAAGTGAAAAAGAAATTAAATTCAAAAAATCAAATACAAACAGGTGTGACAGGTTTCCTACCATGCTCATCCAAATTTGTTCCTACTCCAATTGGTTCGTTATCCCATCTCTGGCACGATACATGGACAGCTCGAGAGTTCCATCTCGACACGTGATTTTGCCCTCACACTGTGGGCCAGCTCCTTACCACGTGTCACCTTAAGTAGGACCCACATTGAAAATTGGTTGACTTTTATAGAAAAGTCCATAAAGATTTGGTAACAAGGTAGTTGACTTCTCTCCCACACGTCACTAGATGACACAAAATGCAGCTAAACCTAAACCCCTTCTGCGAGGTCAACTTATTTGTCCCTTCTTAATAGGGTCATATTGCCTTAAATTATATGGGACACACATCAAAAGTCAACCCCATATACATGCAAATACAAGATAAGCCTTCCCTATATTCGAAGCAACCACAAATTTGACCATTTTGTAACTCATCAAACTCATTTCCATCCAATGACTACCATTCTACTTCATGTTTGTATTTAGCTAGTGTTTGATCCTCATTCTTGCTCATTTTTTTCAACAATTTTTCAACAGCTGTGGGCCCCGATTTGACGAAAAGGACGTGTTCTCTAACAAAAACTGAACATGCATGTTGTATTACAATTTTTAGAATTTTTAACTTTTCGAATTTGCCCTTCAATTGATGGTAGATGGCTTTCAAAAGATGGAGGGCAAGGATGTAAATTTACAATTGTTCTTGGCAGCGAAATAGTCTAGCAACACTAAACGACGTTAAATTCCTAACAAAATCTGAAATTGCTTAGAGTTTTGTCAATAGCAGGTTTGTATTATTTATTATTTTCACTGTAGCAGAATGAGAATTGAACAAAAAAACAAACAAAAATGAGGGCCTTTAAACACATGCTATGGCTAGCTTGTTTGGGAGGGGGATTTGGACCCCTCTCCATGTTAGTAGGCTATTTTTCTACACATAGCATAATTCAATATACTTTGCAGCAAACTGAATTGGACAAGATTAAAGAAGTAAATATGTGAAACACATGTCCTATTTACCATTGTTATTACCTATCAAGTTAAACTCGTAAATGATTTGATAATTGAATGTTGTACTAATGCTTGGTTTACATTGTA
The DNA here is from genome assembly GCA_019395295.1 of Osmanthus fragrans. Classification (NCBI taxonomy): domain Eukaryota; kingdom Viridiplantae; phylum Streptophyta; class Magnoliopsida; order Lamiales; family Oleaceae; genus Osmanthus; species Osmanthus fragrans. The sequence goes on from CM033343.1 coordinate 29,418,336, forward strand.
GCAAATTTTATTTCTTAGGCGAAAATAACCGTAACATAATAATGTATTTTGATTTTGATTTTGATATATATCTTCAAAATTAGAGCTTGAAATCAGAAGTAAAATTCATCGTGTATTATATTTACATTAGTATTGAATATTTTACATGTGTATTTCCATTTATTTTTAATAGTTGACTCTTGCTATGTGGTTTAGGTAAGCTTGGTCCACTTTTGGAAAACAGAGAAAATAAGTGGTCCATTACACCTCAATGATACATCTTTTTAAGGCATCATAACAAGACAAAGTAATAATATATAGATTAAAAATTTACGATAATATTGGTAATAAAAATATAAAAATGAATAGATCACTTTTAAGAGTACGTTTGGATACTTGTTCTTACGTGTTCATAAATATATATAGGTCAAAGAATAATTCTGTGTAGCAGCAGTGTTATTTCCACGTATTTTATATGACTCACGAGTATTACTCACTTATCCATCGCTCATTTGTATGATTCTATTTGTGACTTAAATCGATTTTGTCACCTACCAAACATGTGCTTAGGTCTACTGAAAAGTAGGGAATATAACACATTTTATTAGACCTATCATTTGATGCTATTGTTCTCGGTTCTTGATGGTACTTCTCTTCGATGAATTTGATGTTGGATTGTCATTTACTTTTGCTTCAGTGCGGTAAAAACCATAACAATGAGCTGTATGAGGAATGTGGAGGTTGATAAGATTGGAATTTTCAAAAGTCAACCCAGTAAACAACAAAATCTCTTAAATGTTTGCTACATGGGCAATATTGAGCATGCCAAATTAACACACAAGATTTTATAATTTTGCTTTCTAAAAAAATATCTATATCTACACTACTTAATAGCAACTACCTACTGAAGCTTTATAATTTAAAAATTTAGAAGGCAAAAGACACAAACATCAAACCTTACACTGCATCTGCTCCACTTTGAACTACCTATATATTTCTCATTTCATAATCCCTTCTTCATATCATTCTTAGCACCTACTGTACTGCAAAAATAAGTTTAAACAACAATGGAAGAACTAAAGAGTATTTATTCATCAGAAGGGTCAGAAGATGATCTAATTAAAGAACTTCTCGACAACGAATCACCATTGTTCATGCCTTTTGAAGAAACATCAGTGGAAACAAACTCCAACACTTCAACTGATTCAACCATTAATCCACAGCTCATATCAGCCCTCTATTCGAGTCCTACGATTCAAGATGATATAGAAAGAGCTTTATTATACACAAATTATGGTATCCAACCTGAAGCTATATCAGAAGCCAGCAGGTTAATTGTTTGTGAATTCTGTTGGTTCATTTTAGCCAACATTGTTTTATTGAATTTGAGCTAACTTTTTTTTTTCCTCTTCATGTGTGTAGAACTTCATTAATGTTGGAAAGAGGCTTGGATAGGGAAGAGGAGAGTAAGTATACGATGAGAATCAAGTGTTGTGGCAATGTAATGGCTGATGATGGCTATAAATGGAGGAAATATGGCCAGAAATCTATTAAGAATAGCCCACATCCAAGGTAACAATTTTAAAGTAAATTTAAGGGTTGTAGATTAATCAATCCATTACTAATTTATACTTGAAAACAACCCATATATCATAATTACTTAATTTGTACATGAGGAAATGAATTATGAAAACTTATATCTGCTGTTTGTTGAGAATGAATTATCTGTTCATACATACTAGATAAGCTCTTTGCATTAAAGTGATTAGTAACCTTAACTGCTTCAGTTCACGGTCTCTTTGCCATACAAGAAAATATTATCTACACGCCTACACGATAACTAGAGAAGCTCTTCGATATATTCGTCACATTGTTATCATTTGTATTTTGGGACAGTTAAAACACTCGTATACTTGACTTGATCATATAATGCAAAAAATGTGTCTAAAGACGACACTGAATCTGCATTTTCGAGGTAGAATTATGCAAAAATGATGTCCAAATCTAATTACTTTTTCCCCCTAAAATACAGGAGCTATTACAGGTGCACAAACCCAAGGTGTAGTGCAAAAAAGCAGGTGGAGCGGTCCAGTGATGACCCGGACAGTGTCACTGTCACCTATGAAGGGCTTCATCTCCACTTTGTTTACCCATTTTTGTTGCTTAATCCACTGGACCAAATTGATCCACCAACAAAGAAACAAAAATGTCACAGGCCCATATTACGAGCTCAAGACTATTCAGCAGAAGCCAACCAGATTTTCAGTTCCAGCCCAGTATTAGGGGAGTTAGATGGACCAGAGTTGCCAGGCCCACAAGGTCTTCTTGAAGATGTTGTGCCATTGATGATTCGAAAACCTTAGGTCAATGCTGCTTTCTCCAATTCTCCGTCTTCAGAATCTCACCCTTCTTCGCCAACTCCCCACACTTCCGTTTCTTGGTCTCTTGATGATTCTTCTTTAGGATTCGATACGAATACGTAGGATCATTGGTGGAGTCAAGACTCAGATAATAAAGGTCTAATTTTAATTAAGAAAAAAATTTCAAATAATAATAATAATATTACATTACAAAAAAAAAGGGACCCTACCGGCCCCCTCCCTTCACCACTTTGTAGGATAAGTTTAGTGTACAGTATAAAAAAGAATGGAATAGTACAATCAATAAGATTATAGCTTCTTCTTTTTTTCTTTTTAAATATTATTTAGTATTATCCAATTCATTTTATCAAACATATCAATCGAGTCTTGAATAGTCGATTCTACTTGATTGAGAAAGGATGTATTGTAATATTTTGCACTAAATAATAATTGTGGCGACGTTTGATTATCTTTATTTTATAAAACCCGTTATCAGATTTTGCTTCTATAGTATGAAAAGCAATTTTCCCTTTTTCTTATTGTTTCATTGCATTCATTTATCATGCCAATTTCTTTGAAAATCGCGCTTAATCAATAATAAGCGGATGTTGGTCAACCTATACTATTCCACCCATTTTTATTTCAAAAAATGTGGACCAAACAGATGTTAAATAAAGACGGAGGCAAGTGATTCATTTTTTTAATTTCGAGATTTCAAGTAAACTTTCTACAGCCCTTGCTCAATTACATGTATGCTAGACGAATTTAAAAATTATATATTTCTTAATCCAAATAAAAAGGGAATATTTTAAGTAGGAGAAAGGAAAACCAAGAATAAAGGAATATAGGCTGTTTTGACCTGTTTGATTAGAGGAAATTACACCAAAGCAACTGTTTAAAGATAACAATTCTCAAATTAGGTATAAAGTTTAGTTAAGCATAAATCAGGTATTTAATCAAAAATTAAAATTACCATTTCTATCATCTCACTCTCTTATCTCATTTTCTCTCTTGCCTCTCTCACAATCACCGATTTGCTCTCGATGGCGATGGCGACGGCGACGGCGACGACGATGGCGCTCGTACACCTCAAGCCCTAGATCTATTTCTCCTTTCTTTTTCATCATTTCCCATCTCTCTATCGCCTCTCTTCTCTGCCCTAAATTTTGGTTTCGTCGTCACCGTTGCATTTGTCTGGGGGTGTGAGCGCCACATCTTCTCTGCTCACGAAACGACAAAGAGCGGGTGTGAGCGTCACTTCTTCTCTGTTCAGTTTTGCCAGTCGACACTGCTGTGAACAGCAGCGTCACGACGCTATGATGAGATCGACTTCAGTCAGGTGTAAGAGAATGGCAGCGACTCGGTAGTGGTGAGTCTGGTGTGGTGGATCTAGGTAGTGGTGTAGTGTGGTGTGATGAAGTGGTTGCAGTAGTTCAAGTTAGTGGCGTCGAAGTTTTTGGGGATGGTTTCTGTTGGTTGTATTTGTAGTTCTTGGCGGTGGCTGTGGTGGAGTTGATGGCGATTGTGAGGTGGTGGTGGTGGTATTGGGACATGATTTGTTGGTGGTGTTTGGATAACGATGGTTTTGATGTTGGTTGCGGTAGTGGAGGTGGTGGCGAGTTTGGGGTTTTTTGTTGTAGTTGTGGTGATACCTATGTTGTTGGCGGCGAAGGGGATGGTGGTGGATCTGGTGGTAGCTACGGGGTGAGGTGGTGGCGGGTTTGGGGGTGGTTGGTGGTCTAATAGGTCACAGATGTGATTTTTGTTGGCAGTTGATTGGATTTGATAGTGGCAGTTTGTTGGTGGCGATGGTGGTGCTGTTGTGGTGGTGGAGACAGTGACGAGGATGGTGGAGATGTTGACGGTGGTGGTGGTGGTGGTGAACGGTGGTCGAGGCGATTGATGTTGATGATGGTGATGCAGGTGCGGTGGTACGGTAGTATGTGACCTAATATTTGATTATATGTGACCAAGTATTAAATTGTGACCTTAAATTTTAATAACATGTGACCAACAAATTTTAAAATATGTGATTCACAGATAAATTGTGACTTGTAATTTTTGGATTTGTGACCAGTAAAATAATTTGTGACTTCGAGATATATGTGACTTACAAAAAATTTTATTTGTGATCTCGAAATAATTTGTGACCAATTAATTTGATAATATGATGAAATAGTTGTAACTTTAGTGTAAATGTTATTGTATAATTGTGTCCCTAAAAAAATAATTAATTAATAAAATATTTTTAATTAATTTGAAAATCTGATTTTAACCATTTTAAATTTTAAGGTCTGAAGTTTATGTAAATGTGACCTGTTTGAATTGGATTTTTCTCAGCTCCATGTCAAAAACCTCATTCCCAAAGCATCCCCACGCTAAATGGAGGGCTTTGCATTTCTCGACGACCGTAATCTGAGTGTAGCTTGGGGAATCTGACTTCTCTCTCTTAGACGATGATGCTCGTCAATACCTCCGTCATCGTGAGAGGTGCAGCGGCCGCCAGAACAACGATTTTGATCTAGTGAAGAAATTCTGAGGGTGATAGAGATGACAGCTCGTGTCTCTAAAGCAGACGCTAAAGGGGCTTTATCAGGTAATTGAGTTTTGTTATTCGATTTTGATCGATTTCTGAGATAGTGGTATGGTGATTTTGTTATTGTGATTTCTGAGATAGTGGTATGGATGGGTACGATGGTGGTGGGTGCAGTGTGTTGTGTCCAATGGTGTTGATGGCGTGGTGATTGCTCTGGCTGTGTACAATAGTCTTGATTGGTTGTGGGGATGGTTCTAGAGTGGTGGTTTTTGACAGCCATGCTGTGTGAAGTGCGATGTGGAGATTGTGGTGGTGTTGCGGTGGGGACGGGGTGGGATAGTCTTTGTGACCAACTATTTGGTCGATTTGTGACCAAGTATTGGTGTATGTGACCAATTATTTATTAATCTGTGACCAAACATTCAACTATGACCTAAAATTTTTGACCAATTACTCATCTGTGACCTAAAAAATTGAAAATGTGTGACTGATTTTTTTTTTTTTTGTGATTATCTAATTGAAAAACTGTGACCTACAATTGTGATCTCGAAATAAATTGTGACCTATAAAAATTTTCTCAAAATAATCTGCGACTTATTAATTTGATAATATGTAACCAATAAATAATTTGTGACCTTAATTATAAATTTGTGACCAATAATTGTATAATTATGACTTTTTTATATTTAATTAATAAATATATTTAATTAATTATACATACACCTGATTTTTAAATTTTTAAATTATATACCTGATTTTTGAATTAGTGTAAATTATACACTTTAATTATGAATTTTCCCCTTTGATTATCCCTTTTGGGTTGGGCTTGAGCCCGTAAGTAAGTTGGGCCAAGCATTTTAAAGTCCAATAACAAGAGTTCACCCAAATGGTGTCTCTTTTCGAGGAATTAGTGGTTAACAGCCGGTTGACCCGGCCCATTTTCCAAACTAGTTTTTGACCAATTTAAAAAAAAAAAAAAAAAAAAGATAAAATGCATAAAAATGTAAAAAACTCTTCATTCCCATTTCTACCCTTGTTTTGAAAAACACACCCACACACCGCACGACCCCGCCCGCACGACTCCACTACCCGCACCACCCCGCCCGCACGATCAGTGACCGGAGCCGCCAACGCCATCTCCATCTTCTAACTTGAAGAATGTGAGTTTTGAAAACATGGAATACATTTAATTTTTGAAATAAATGTGAGATTAGAAGTAGATTTATTGATTATAGTATGCCAAAATGATTTGAATACGTGATTGGGGTTGTTAAATACTTAATTTTGGGACTGGAGATCGCCGGAACTCCAGGCGAAAAGCCGCCTGCGAAATCGCAGGCGGCAAAAAGAGGAAGACGATCGGATTCGCCCGGCCCGTCGGGCGGATCTGGTCGGCCCAGATGGCCCAGAAACTGGGCCATCCGGGCGGCCCAGAAGCTGGGCCATCCGGGCGGCCCAGGTTCTGGGCCGTTTGGCCCGAAATTAATTTTTTTTAATTAATATTTAATTTAAATATTAATATTTATTTAAATTAAATAATTACTAATAATTAATATTTACATTTAATATTAAAATTTTAATTTATTTTTTTATTTATGTAATAATTTATTTATTCATTTGTTAATTATTTAATTAATTGAGTATTTAATTCATTTATTTATTTATGTAAATTATGTATTTAATTTTTTGTAGTTAAATATTTCGTTAATTAATTGTCGTAATTAAATATGTATTTTCTTCGTTTAATATATAATTAATTATTTTTTATTTAGTTAATTATTAAGTATTAATTAATTGTCATAATTTTTTACAATTAATTAATATTTAAAAATATTAATATTTAATTAAAATATTAATATTTATTAAGTAAATATTAATATTTAATTTAAATATTAGTGTTAATAATAATTTATTTTTAATTTATTCGTTAGTTAATTATTAAGTATGAATTAATTGTCGCAAATTTGTTACAATTAATTATTATTTAAAAATATTAATATTTAATTTAAATATTAATATTTAATTTAAATATTAGTATTAAGTATTAAGTATGAATTAATTGTCGCAAATTTTTTACAATTAATTAATATTACAATATATTAATATTTAAATGAAATATAAATATTTAATTAATTCAAATATTAATGTTTCATTTAAATATTAGTATTAATATTAATTTATTTTTTTATTTATGTAATTTTTTATTTATTCGTTAGTTAATTATTAAGTAATAATTAATTGTCGCAAATTTGTTACAATTAATTAATATTTAAATGAAATATAAATATTTAATTAATTCAAATATTAATGTTTCATTTAAATATTAGTATTAATTATTAAGTATGAATTAATTGTCGCAAATTTGTTACAATTAATTAATATTTAAAAATATTAATATTTAAATAAAATATTAATATTTATTAATTAAATATTAATATTTAATTTAAATATTAGTATTAATTATTAAGTATGAATTAATTGTCGCAAATTTTTTACAATTAATTAATATTTAAAATATTAATATTTAAATGAAACATTAATATTTAATTAATTCAAATATTAATGTTTCATTTAAATATTAGTATTAATATTAATTTATTTTTTTAATATTAATACTAATTTTTTATTTATTCGTTAGCTAATTATTAAGTAATAATTAATTGTCGCAAATTTGTTACAATTAATTAATATTTAAATGAAATATAAATATTTAATTAATTCAAATATTAATGTTTCATTTAAATATTAGTATTAATTATTAAGTATGAATTAATTGTCGCAAATTTTTTACAATTAATTAATATTACAATATATTAATATTTAAATGAAATATAAATATTTAATTAATTCAAATATTAATTTTTAATTCAAATATTAGTATTAATTATTAAGTATGAATTAATTGTCGCAAATTTTTTACAATTAATTAATATTTAAAATATTAATATTTAAATGAAACATTAATATTTAATTAATTCAAATATTAATGTTTCATTTAAATATTAGTATTAATATTTTTTTATTTTTTTATTTATGTAATTTTTTATTTATTCGTTAGTTAATTATTAAGTAATAATTAATTGTCGCAATTTTGTTACAATTAATTAATATTTAAATGAAATATAAATATTTAATTAATTCAAATATTAGTGTTTCATTTAAATATTAGTATTAATTATTAAGTATGAATTAATTGTCGCAAATTTTTTACAATTAATTAATATTTAAAATATTAATATTTAAATGAAACATTAATATTTAATTAATTCAAATATTAATGTTTCATTTAAATATTAGTATTAATATTAATTTATTTTTAAATTTAGGTAATTTTTTATTTATTCGTTAATTAATTAATTAAGTATGAATTAAGCAAATTTGTTACAATTAAATTTGTAAAAATATTAATATTTAAATAAAATATTTGTTATTAATTAAATAATTAATATTTAAATATTATATTAATTATTAGTATGAATTAATTGTCGCAAATTTTTTACAATTAATTAATATTAATTAAATATTAAATAAAATATTAATATTTAATAATTAATATTAATAATTTCATTTAAATATTAGTATTAATTATTAAGTATGAATTAATTGTCGCAAATTTTTTACAATTAATTAATATTTAAAACATTAATATTTAAATGAAACATTAATATTTAATTAATTCAAATATTAATGTTTCATTTAAATATTAGTATTAATATTAATTTTTTTTTATTTATGTAATTTTTTATTTATTCGTTAGTTAATTATTAAGTAATAATTAATTGTCGCAAATTTGTTACAATTAATTAACATTTTAATGAAATATAAATATTTAATTAATTCAAATATTAATATTTCATTTAAATATTAGTATTAATTATTAAGTATGAATTAATTGTCGCAAATTTGTTACAGTTAATTATTTATCGTATTTAAATATGCATCTTTTTCGTTTAGTATGTAATCAATTATTTTTGTATTTAGTTAAATATTTCGTTAATTAATTGTCGTAATTAAATATGTAATCGAATCGTTTAATACGTAATTACTTAATTATTTAAATATTTCCTGTATCTTGCGTATAGAAGTGAGTTTGTATTTTTGAATATTACGATTCATCCATTATTATTTGTACAAGATTCTAATAGTTGAAATTTATAAATTTTGCAGGATGGAATATCATTTAGACGACGTCGTTCGACAGGTCCCCGGCAAAGTTACAGCGTATTGTAACTTTGCTACATTTACGATGGTGGAGGATATGCTCGATGAGGAGCATGCAGACATGTTGCGTCGGTCCTGCTTATGGCCCCTACGGACGTTGCGAGACGTACAGTTTTCTGGCCAGATGCTCGATACATTGTTATGTCGGCTACTTAAGCCAGTTGACGGAGATATCCTCAGATTTGATATTGGGGGTAAGGTAGCGACATTTTCTATTTTTGAGTTTGCATTCATTACTGGTTTGAGATGTACGGGAGCAGAAGCAGCAAAAGCCCGTATTCCGAAGAATAAAAGACTGTTGAATGAGTATTTTCATGGGCAGCCGACAGTGACACTGGGTCAGTTGGGAGACGCATTCAGGGACTGCGCCCAGATGTCTGATAAGTTTAAGCTTGGCTTGGTGCTTATCGTGGAGAGCGTGCTTAGATGTCATCATAGGAAGACGTCGATTGACGTTTTCCATCTGGAGGTTGTTGATGACTTTGATACCTTCAACAATTATCCATGGGGACAAAGTTGTTATATAGATACATTACGCCACTTCCGGAGGGGTTATTCATTGCCTAAGGGGGTAGGCCAGAGCGCAAGTACAATGCGTACGGCATTCCGTTGGCTGTACAGGTAAAATGTTTAAAATAATAAATTATCTATTTTTTATTACATTTTATATATAATAATTGCAATGATTGCAGATATGGGTATACGAGACTGTTCCCATCTTGGCTTCCCGGTATGCGAGGAGAGGGGAGACATGCTTCCCTCGGATGCATCACTGGCGAGCACAAGACAAGCCGCTCGCCAAACACTTATCTGCTCTCCTCGACGATCCTGAGGTACTAATTATACATTTACGATTTATGTTTTATATCCTTTTGAAAGCCGTGGGCGGATTGTACACATATATACGTGCCCGTGGTTGCAAACTCACACTATTTTGCAGCGGAGATTATTTTTGCTGATTCGACTATATATGTGTACGATTCGGATCATAGCTGTTTGTCACAAGACCAACTGCAGCTAATACTGGAGCCGATGTGTGTGATAGTTCCCATGATGGCTAGACATGTGATGATTGGAGTAAATGATAGACTAGCCATTGTGAAAGTCACGACGACACCGAGACAAGGACTGTCGTAAGTATTTACAAGTTATTAATTTGAAAAAATTATTTCTAGTTATATGTTATCGATCTAATATATTATTATTTACTTGCAGGGGCGATTGTGGTGTGTTCACAATAAAGTATATAGAATTTTTGAGTATTGGTCGTCAGGTTGATACAATAACTCAATCGTGGATAGATATGTGGAGGTTGAAGTTAGCCTGCGATATGTATGAAAATAATTTTGATCCTTAGTCTACTATGTAATATTTTTAATTATCAATTTAATAATATTTTTTTATTGTAATTCGTGTCCTAACTTATTTATGAAAATAGTAAAGAAATTAATATATGAAAGTAACATCGATTTCGAAACATCATTCTATAATTGAAAAACAATAGAACGCTACATGTAATTACTTGTACAACACAGTAAATATGAAAATTAACAGTACATAAAAATTAAATTTTATTCAACATCCGTATCATTGTTGTGCAGAGGAATCTGACTTGGACAAAATCTTCTAGTGTGTCCCGTTGCACCGCATCCACCGCACTTACGCAGTTGGGGAAATTCTCCAATAGATGGTATTCTAGATGTACATCTACGCCCAGGAGTACGTGCTCTGGCGTCGGGTGACAACAAATTATTCAGTGGAAGAATGTGGTCGGGAACTTTCCACTCGGCTTCATTTGGTAGAGGAAATATAGTTTCGGCATATGCTGCTCTTCAATAATCAGCCATAATAATGAGTGCATAAACTGTGTGGTGGAATTCCTCTATGCTTAGCCACTGCGACTGCATGAGCACATGAAAAACTCTCCAACTGAAACTGTCTACATGTGCATGTGTTATCATTCAAACTCACGATCCAACCCATATTACGTCCGCATCTCACGGAGAAGCGAAATTGATCCAGCGGTTCCACATTTAGCTTTCTCGCCACCTCTAGAGTTTTGAAGAGTTTATCTTCCTGAGCCGGGGTCAACGCACTTGTACAATTATGTGATTCCTCACGTCTGTCATGGAACCACATCTGTAACTTTTGTCGAATATTCTCAAGCATTGCGAGAACTGGTAACTCTCGATCCTTCTTGAATAATGAATTGAGCGACTTCGCATTGTTCGACGTCATCATATTGTACCGACGTCCTGGAAAATGTGACCGTGCCCAATGTTCAACCCCTATCTCTGTTGAATATTCCCATGCACCGTGTGATTTATGTTCTATTTCGACCATAAACTTATCAAACTCTTCAAAACTGTATGCTTCTGCAGCTTTCTTGAATAATGTAACGATACCGCTACCCCGATATTTAGTCTTTAGATTACCCTGTATATGGTACATGCAATAACCATGATGTGCGTTCGAAAAAACTTCAGCTATACCATTTATTATTGACTGTCCCCGATTAGTCACAAATGCAAGGTTCTCGACGTCCCCAATAACTTCTTTCAGCTTCGTGAAGAACCAACGCATCGCTACATCATTTTCTCCATCGACTATGCCGAATGCAAGAGGGTAAATTTGGATGTTGGCGTCTTGACATGTAGCAATAATCAACTTCCCTTCATATCTAGCTTTCAGCGTTGTACCATCAATTAGAATTAGGGGTCGCATCGCATTTCGAAATCCTCTAATGCATTGTCCGAGAGTCATAAACAAGTACTTGAAGCGATTCTCGTCATCGCTCTCAATAAAAAACGCTGAGTTAAGATTAGTTCTCCCCATATTATGGCAATACCTGGCCAATTTGGCATAACTCTCCTCAGTCGATCCCATTAAATCCTGCAATGCACATTCTTTAGTCTTCCAAGTCTTTTGATAGCTCAAGTTAATCCCATAATTTCGACGCATGTCGTTGGCGATATCTGCAGGTTTGTAAATAGTCCGTGGGTCCTCAAATCTGTGCATTATCTCTCGCCCAATAAACCATGATCGAGCTTGCCTGTGATCATTTTGACGAATACCCACTTCGCAATTGTGTTCTCGCGCATACTTGTGAACTATAAAGCACTCATTTGTTTCCATCTTAGTCGAGCTCAAACGCCAACTGCAATTATCATCCACACAAATAATTGTATACGCAGATTTGTTTGATTTTTTAACTTTGAACTGAAAGTTATGTTTTATTGCAATCCAGTGCGCAGCTTCCTGCAAATCTCTTTTCGATTGGAACAGTTGATCCACATACAAATCTTCATCTTCAGGAACTACACGCGAACAATTAGAAGAGCGTGTACTCGGCCCAGCATGTGAACTCCCACCAGACTCATGTCTTTGTCTAGATACAGCAAGTAAATCCTCATTCGTAAATTGCCTTCCAAACTTGTTGTCTTGAACTTCATCGTGAATTCTGTGTGTAACCGTGAGACCGTGGTCGGTAGCAACTGTTTCAGGAATAACCACATCATCCTCACGAACAATCTCAACTGTATCCCAAAAATCATTTACATTACAACCCTCTCCATCGGAGACTTCGTGATCACCCTCGGGAACATTCTTTCTCAATAAAGTTACGCCAATAGGAGCCGACTTTCGACCTTGGTTCAATGTAATTAGATGTTTCATTTGCACTTCAGAAGTAACTTTCATAGGCGGAATACTCATAGTTGAATGCTTCTGAAATAAAAATGCCAATTCCATATCGTACTGAGAGGGATCGACGTTAAGCATGTTTTGTATTTCTTGATACATTTCCGTAAACAGTGTTTTCTTTGTTATATATACTGCATTAACCCCATCTCCTTCACTTGTCCATTTCCATTCCCATTGGCCACTTTCCTTCTTTTCAAATTCACCGAAATAATAAATTGGGATTAATGTCATGGATCTGAATTTTGAATTAATACCAGTTCACAAATTAATTAAATATCAGAAATTATAAGGATCTTAAAAAAAAAAAATTCCGATCCGCACGACCCAGACGTGCGGGTAGGGCGGATCCGCACGGCGGGCAGTGCAGATACTAATTTTTTCATCCGTTTCCCAAAAAATTTATCTACCAACGTAAAAATAACGAATCAATTTTTCAATTTAATGATAACGAAATTAAAAATACGTAAAATATATATTATTTCCTCTATTTACCTAAACAATTATAGATACATATTGTAAAATTGAATCTAACAACGTCAAAATAACGAATCAATTTACTAATTTAATGAAAGTGAAATTAAGAATACGCAAAATATACTTATCGATTCTAATTGATGGCTCTAGAAACAGTATTTTTTTATGAGTGTTTGCTAAATTTATGAATTTTCAAATTTGAAACAGATGAAAAATGGAATACTTTTCAACTGTGTTGGATTCAACAGATGAACGAAGTGAAATTACGTGAAATGTGGATGTGATTTTTTTATAGTCAACATAAGGGTATTATTATCTTTCAAACAATAACCCAATTTTGTTATTATATAACAAATTTAAGGGTAAAATAGTCTTTCACGCATTGGATGGCTATTGTGAAAAATGTTTCAAATTTTTTGCCTGAAAAAGTACCCCGTCTCTTTTCTTGGTTATCCTAGCAAAATTGTGGCCTATCTGTTGGCCACAGACGTACTGTTTCATTTACCAAAATACCCAACGTAAATCTCCAACATAATTGATAATCAACGGTCATATTCGTGAATTCACCTCATCGCCATGCGGCATTTTACTTCCGGTTCCGTACACTTCCTCTTTCCATTTCTCTCTCTTTTCCCCTGCAATCAGGGGCGGAGCTGGGGGGTGTCCAGGGGGTGTCCTGGACACCCCATTTTCCTGAGAAATTTTTTTTTTTTTTTTTTTTTTTTTTTTTTGGGTTTTTTTTTTTTTTTTTTTAAATTAGAAGGATTGTAGAATGGTAACTTTTATTTTATTACAAATAAACTTGCGAAAAAAGTTAATCTTATTTCTTCCACTTATTTTAGGTTAATTTTCAACTTATTAGTAATATTTACACTGATATACTATCCGCAAATGACTCAATTAGTAAATTTTTGTTTCCTCTCATTTTTTCAGTTTCCTTCAAAAAAAAATTTCGGGGGCAGAACCCCCGTCGGCCCCACCCCTTTACCTATATATTTTCAAATTTGGACCCCCCATTTCCAACGAGCTGGCTCCGCCACTGCCTGCAATTCCTTTGTTTTCCCAATCTGCAAACCCTAGAACATAAATAATTATAGAGTAAATGGTTGTATATGCATATTGATAAAGTATATTGAAGAAACGACGTCGTAAGATTTTTTAGGGCCCCGTTTTATAAATCAAGTCGGGAATTCATGTTTTGATCACCGAAAAAAACTGATATTTTTACGAATTGGACGCTCTGTTAATCGATCCTCACGCTCCTCATTCAATAAAGTAAGCTCCTAAAGCTATTTTCTCCCATTTTTTAGTTTAATTTTCACATTCTTCTTTTTTCATTTGCTTTTTTTTTTTTTTTGTTAGACCCCATTTACGGGTGGTTATGGAGTGGAATTAGCTGTTTTGAATGGACTGGCCCCTGAAAATGCGTGCATTGCACGATCAAGCGGTGGCTCAGCGTTTTTGAGGAGCTATTTGACATCGATTGGAGCTGTGAGCCTATGAAACAGGTTGTGAATGGTGGTGCGTCGTCAGAATTTAACTCGGTTTTCGCAAACCCTAGGCTTATTAGGATGTATTGTAGCAAAACGCCAATGAAAAGAAATAAGAAAAATGAAGTCTTTTGCCATGACACTGTTATGCTATTGTCTTTTCGGGTAGTTATGGTTTTTAAATTTCCTGAGGTTTATCTATGCGCTTGCGTTGTTTGTAGACTATGAGAATTATTATCCAAAAAACAAGAAAGAAATACCAAAAGGGAAGAACCAGAAAGGGGAGCATAAAGGTATGCGACGTTGCTATTTTGTGCAGTGGTCACTTCTTCTCTTTTTCTAGAACCTTATATTAAATGTAGTGGAAGTGACGTGCTAGTTATATGTAGTTTTCTATTCAATCTATCTCAGGGCAGCAAAGAAATAAAATGAAAAGAAAAGTAATTAGAGCTTACCAACAAGCCTTTGTATGGAAACATCATTTGAGATGTTACTCCAGGTAAAAGGGTGTGATTTTTCTTATATCTGGTTTTAAAAAACTTCCTGATAGTGCAGAGGAGTCAAGTACGGGTGATCAAGGGAACAACCAGGACCTCACCACTAAATTTCAAAGTTTTGTTGCGCCATTGTTGTTGCTTGGATTTGTACTTTCGTCAGTATTTACGAATCCTCGGGAACAGAAGCAGGTTAGTTCATATTGGAACTTAAATTCAGTGTGTCCAGTGGACATCCATTCTTCACCCTCTCCAAGAAAGGCCTCGAAACTGTACTTTTGGCATCTGTTCTGCGTTGGAAGTAACAGAAAACTGTTAAGGTTAAGATGCATTTGTGTGCGCTCTGATGCATAAAACAGAAACTTAATCGATTCGGAGCTTCCCGTTCTCTGCCGTAAAGAAAACTTGCTGACTAATTTTCTTTTGAAAACTTTGTGCTTCTACTTTACTGAATTTAGATCTCAAACAGTATAAGGTAATGTTAAACAAAGCTTTAATTGACAATTTGTTTATTTGGGTAATGCGTGAAGATCAGTTGGTGTCTAACTGATAAGATTGCAGAAAAATTGGTTTCTTTGTGTGTGTGTGTGTGTGTGTGCGAGAGAGAGAGAGTATGCTTATTACTTGGCCTTTATATATGAAATCCCCCCACAAGTAAGTAACATCGAAAGAGGTGATTTTTGGATAAGTTTCCATTATGCATGCCTGAGTTTATCATGTTATCCCCCCCCCCCCCCCCCCCCCCCCCCTTTTCTTTTTCTATCCTGGCTCCCAGATTGTAACATGATTTTAAATACCCGTTTTGTTATTTGATATAATTCCTAGAATATGTGATCCTATGTGTAGTCATTCAGTGTGAAATTTGTGATATTACTTGCATCAATCGATGCTTTGAAGATTATCTTTTTCCTGTCGTTGAATTTTCTTAACAAATTACTGATATAGCTAATTCGATTTTCAGATAAGTTTCCAAGAGTTCAGGAACAAGTTACTCGAACCTGGTCTTGTGGATCATATTGTTGTTTCCAACAAATCAGTTGCAAAAGTTTATGTGAAGAGCTCACCACCCAGTGATAATCAAACCAATGGTGACACTCTTCAAGGATCTGTGGGTGATACCAATGATCAGAGAAAAAGTGAGCCACTATAAATACTATTTTACTATTGGAAGTGTTGAATCCTTCAAGGAGAAGCTTGAGGAATAGACCACATAATTATGTTCCTGTTACATATGTTTCTGAGACGAACTGGCTCCATGAGTTCATGAAGTTTGCTCCAACAGTCTTACTTCTAGGAACTCTTTTCTACATGGGACAGAGAATGCAAGGTGGGTTTGATGTTGGAGGTCCTGGGGGGAAGGGTGCACGTGGAATATTTAATATTGGAAAAGCGCATTTCACAAAAATGGATAAAAATGCGAAGATTAAGGTAAGCATATCTTGTCGTTTATATATTTTCTTTTTCTTTTAATTTTTTATTTTTTTTGTGCTACTTAGAAAGCATTGTTGACTTCTTACTAATTTCAAGCTATTATTATATGTTCATTAATTCTAGCAGTTTGGTTGATGTTGACATGTTGATCCAGGTTTTCTTCAAAGATGTGGCTGGTTGTGATGAGGCAAAACAGGAAATCATGGAGTTTGTGCACTTCTTAAAGAACCCCAAAAAGTACGAGGAGCTGGGAGCCAAAATTCCAAAAGGTGCTCTTCTTGTAGGTCCTCCAGGAACCGGAAAGACGTTACTTGCCAAGGCAACTGCTGGAGTCTGGCGTGCCTTTTCTTTCTATTTCTGGGTCAGATTTCATGGAAATGTTTGTCGGAGTTGGTCCGGCCAGAGTTCGGAGCTTATTTCAAGAGGCGAGGCAGTGTGCGCCAAGTATAGTCTTTATTGATGAAATTGACGCAATTGGTCGAGCATGAGGACGTGGGGGATTTTCTGGTGGTCATGATGAGCGGGAAAGCACCTTAAAATCAATTGCTTGTGGAAATGGATGGATTTGGAACTACCTCTGGGGTGGTTGTACTTGCTGGTACTAATAGGCCTGATATATTAGACAAAGCTCTGTTAAGGCCTGGTCGCTTTGATCGTCAAATTACCATTGACAAGCCTGATATTAAAGGTCGTGATCAAATTTTTGTGAACTATCTGAATAAGTTGAAACTTGATCAAGACCCTTCATATTACTCTCAGAGGCTTGCTGCTTTAACTCCAGGATTTGCTGGAGCATTTGCAATGAAGCTGCGCTGATAGCTGCAAGGACTGAGAGTACAATAATTACAATGCAACATTTTGAGGGAGCTATAGATCGGGTTATTGGGGGTCTGGAGAAGAAGAACAAGGTAACGTGCATTCACATCAGCTTCTTTTTCTGTTCATCTCATTTGGATTATGTTATTTTTCACCTTATCTTGTATACTCTTCACCATGTTTTGTAGTTCCATTCTTCAAATTGATTTCTAGTTATCTAGTTTTAAATGGTAAATTAATGGTTTTGAGTAAATTAGAATAAATAATTAACATTAGTTTTTCTTCTCTTGAATTTGCATTTACGGGCTGCTGAACTTTGTTAAGAACTTGTCATTACTTCTGGCTTAGCACTTCTTTGGAAATGATTCCACAACTACAAGTCTACAACTCAAGTATATTTGGCTTTTTCCAGTTGATTCATATTAATAGGAAAAACTATTTTGGACAAAACTGGATGGAAACTGCCCTCTTGTGTTAAGAGAAAACTACTAATCTCTTTCTGCCTTCTGGTACAAAGACAAATTGAGAATAGAAGTGTTATGAGCGCAACCGGAAATGGCATGAGACGTGCTTTAAGTTGTGATTTCTATGGTTTGAATGTGATTTGAGATGAAATCGAACCATTCTCTTCTGCAGGTCATAAGCAAGCTGGAGCGACAAACTGTTGCTTACCATTAATCTGGCCATGCTGTTGCTGGTTGGTTTTTGGAGCATGCTGAACCGTTGCTTAAAGTCACAATTGTTCCTCGTGTTACTGCAGCTCTTTGTTTTGCTCAGTATGTTCCAAATGAAAATCTTTCGATGACCAAAGAGCAGCTGTTTGATATGACGTGCATGACACTTGGTGGCCAAGCAGGGAACTGGTGATTGCTGTGTATAAATATCATATGAGCCTCTGTTAATAAATACAAATAACCAGTCAGTATGAGTCCTGTCCTATTTTAAGAATCATTTCCTTATTCAATAGTTTTTGGAGGCCACAGATGGTTGTTTGTGTTAGTCTCATGGAACTCATAATTCCATATAGGAAATAACACTTCATAAAGATAAGAGTTCAACTGCATCTTTTTTGTCCATTATTTCTCAGTCTGCATTTCATATGGTGGTTTTGAACTCCTGTTTCTGTGACCAATAATTAAAGTTGGGAATGAGTGATCAAATTTCCATTTCGCGAAGGTTTTGATTGGGAAGATCTCAACAGGAGCCCAGAATGATTTGGAGAAAGTCACGAAGATGACTTATGCCCAAGTGGCAGTGTACGGTTTCAGTAACAAAGTTGGTCTTCTTTCCTTTCCTCAAAGGGATGATGCAATGGAGATGACCAAGCCATACAGCAGCAAGACTGCTGCGATTATTGACAGTGAAGTCAGAGAATGGGTAGCTTAAGGCATATGACCGCACTTTACAGCTAATCGAGGAACATAAAGAGCGTGTAGCACAAATTGCTGAATTGTTACTGGAGAAGGAGGTCTTACATCAAGAAGAGTTGGTCAGAGTACTCGGTGAGCGTCCCTTTAAGAGTAGTGAACCTACAAACTATGATAGGTTCAGGGAAGGGTTTCTAGAAGATACAGAAACTAAAGATACCCCTAATGGCAAGCCTGTACAGGATGAGGGATCACCACCACTGGATCCAGATATTGTTCCTGCACAATCACTGGAAGCTTGTTTCTGAAGGTAGATTGGATAGTATTAAAGAAAAAGAAGTCAAAATTTTATTAACTATACTGTCTGATATTGTCAAGTACCAGATAACAAACATTCCCTCAACGCATTATGGTCTGTGAATGACTTGCATCGTTGTGATTTATACACTGCCTGCTCCGGTTATTTGCAGTTTTTACCAAATTGTGAAATTGGTAACACCTGCAAATCAACTGATAAAATTCCAGCTTTGGATGATTTCATCACACAATACATCTTATTATCAGGATAATTTTGCGGGAAGAACTGGTGCTATGTCTATTAGCAGCAAGTGTTAAATCCTTGTTATTTGAGGTATGGAATGAATTTGTATCAAGATTGAATCCTTGAAAAGTACAAATATGTGTGAAGCTTGCGGTTTGATTAGGCCCATTTTCCATGTGTTAAGTTAAGAATCCTGGTCTTTGTTACCATTGCAATATGTTGAGCGTTGGAGACGTACTGCTTCTATGTTTAACGAGTCCACAATTAGTTGGTTCCAAGTTGTGACTTTGTACGGCAATAATTTCAATATTTGGAGCACGTATGCTTAAACTTACTTGTTTGTTTATTGCAAATTTGTTAAGCTAATGCTCTGAAGGCTTATGAAATCTGATGATCGTAGCTCTTTCGAAATTACTTTTTTGCTGGTGGTATGCCCCAATTACTTTAGGTGTGGACGCGTGATGAATATTTTCATCAAGTGTGGAGGACTGAAATGATCATATATGAAATGAAGATATATGTTGAGGTTAAATTGAGAAAATGGCGATTAAGAGGTTTACGAATGTTTATAACGGTGGAATTGCTGCCTTGGAATTGCAATTGCCTTGTTAATTTTGAAATAGTGATATGATGGAAAATGTGTGGTTGAAAAAAGAAGGAAAAGTTATTGTGTCATTTTCGATATGTGTGGGCATATGAGAATAAAAATGGGAATAGATATTACTTTCTATAATACCTATGTAGCTGGAGTTGATGCTATGTTAATGATTTTCCAATGAGTCTATGAAAGTCCATGTGGTTCCACTCATGACAAACATAATGTCAGCCACAGCAGTTTTGTCAGAAGTCACGAAAATTGTGTCTGGCATGGAAGAATCCAAGAATTAATTTACTTGTACAAAATTAGTTTACAAACTAAGATCGTGTTTGATTCTCATTTTGAGAGAAAAATGCATTTTTAAATAGTTGATTGATGGAGAATGTGTGGTTAAAAATTAAGGAAAAATTTTGGATTTACGTGTAATATTATTTTATTGAAAAATGTGTGGTTGAAAAGAAGAGAGAAAAATGAATTTTGGGAAAAATGGGAATCAAACAGGGGCTAAGTGTTGTCAAAATTTAAGTCATTGATTTTAAAAATCGTTTTTGAAATGAGTGGTCTTTTGAAATGAGTGGTCTAGACGTTGTTAACACAGTTTGTAAATTAAGTTTGTCAACCTAATTTGTACAAATAGCATGATTTAGAATCCACCGACTAAAATTGGAAACTATACATTGTTCCATTACCCAAAACAATTAAGAGAAAAAGGGACAGGAACCTGCTTATGATAATCATCCATGCTTGAAATATATTCCAACATGATCAATTTTTTGTAGGAATCTTCAGTATGTTGCAAGAACAAGTTGTTTATTTGAATACCAGTATCGAATTTCAAGTGACGTGACTTGGAAGTGCCTCAGAAGAGCATTTTCAGCAATGCTTTTGGTTGTTTTTTCTTGCAAAGAGTTGTAAAAACCTGTAAAAACTGAAACAATTATATTTCTCCGGACTTAGGAATCATGCATACTGAAATTAACTACGGTGAGTCCATAAAATATAATAATATTCTGAAACAAGAAGCAATGCCCACAAGTGAGAATCAATTGCTGTCAAAACTTGTGAGCAGAACTCCATAGAATTTAGCAGAAAGAGAGAATGCAACTCTAACATCAATACTGTCAATTTCTAATGTAAACTCAACCATCCCTGCAACTGTGATGCAATCCAAAAGCAGAAATTCAGAAGATGCCACTTAATACTCAGCTCAATCATCTCAACATTGCAATTGCAGGAAGCTTCTTTCAAGCAAAATTAATGTCTTGTACTTGACATAGGATCAAAAGCAGCAGATAATTTAGCTCAGAAGTAAGCCTAAACAGTCCATGCAAATACATTGATACTATGTAGATAGATGCCTTCTGGAGTCTTAGACTGAACACGAGATACCAAGTTATTCTATATTTCAAAAAGGCGTAATATCCTTATATTACAGCCGTGGCAGGCACGAGTAAGCCGTTGAGAACTAGGCTACTTTACCGGCCATGAGGCTCGACTATTGATCTACGCCCGATCTGCTCGAGAAACTTTGTTAGACGCAAATGCTTTGCAGCCCACTGGTCGGCCAGTTTCTGTTCTTTCGCTTCTGCTTCCCTCCTCAATCCTACTAATTGTTCCCTATACTCGGCTTCAATGCAATCTAGAGCAGTCTTCTGCTCTTCTCTAAGAGCTATTATCTTTGCTTCTATTTCTTCCATTTTCTCCCTCCTCCGGCATGCTTTCTCTGATTCCAATTGCAATTCCACCCTTTTCAGTCTCCATGCTGTTTCTTTCTTATGTGCTGCCAATGCACGATGCCCTTCTTCAAGTTCTCGACAAGAGTCCAAAAGTTCAGAAACCATCTGGTTCTCTCCGGCCAAAGGAGCAATTCCGAGAGATGGCATTATACTTGGAACGTGATGAGAGACAATATTGGGCCCTCTATCGGGCTGTAACCATGGAATCGCAGGTGCCGGTGCTGGTGGTATCGTTGAGGATGAGAGACTTAAGGTCACTGATGGGGATGGTGGCCCCACAGTTGAGGTTGTGCTAGAACTAGCTAGCCATGGAGGAAGTGTTGCCGGAGGAGAAGGAGCGTGAGCATCTGCATGAAGAAACCCCACATTCGAAGTAGCCATTACGATTCCTGGAACACTACGCTCTTTCACAAGCTTCTCAGCAAATGTCTCCAAAATGTGGTCGTATTTTCCCTCTTCTAGTGGATCTATAATCTTGTTGTTCTCCTTCTGTTCTCGTTGCTGTTTTTCTTTAAAAACTTCCCACCACTTCCCGAGCCTCTTGGCTGTTCGCCCTGGAACTTCAGCTGCGATTTTCTTCCACTTGTTTCCGTGCTTAGCCTGAAGATGGATAACGAGACGCTGCTCTTCTTCTGTAAGAGATCCTTTCTTGATGTCGGGTTTAAGATAGTTCTTCCACCTCTCCAAACAGGATTTAGCGTCCCTGTTTAGAGGTTTGTTCATCCGCTCTGATACAAGGTGCCATTCTCTAGGGCCATATTGCTTCACATACGCACGCAACAGAGCATCCTCCTCAGGTCGCCAACGCTGCCTTTCCTTCATTTGCCAGTGCAAACACCTCTACCCATAACCTCAAGCTCTTCATAATGCATCTGAAATGTATAGGGGATTAAGCCGATAAAAATAACAAAGGCGTAAGAAGCAGAGGAGTATATACACAGTTACAGACTTATGCGACTCCTTGTCCATGGTGCACAATTTAACTAATACATAGAGCTACCAAAGAATTATTAGCTGAATATGGTTGAATTTTCATCAACACAAGGATAAACGCATCAAACAGGGGATGCTATGAAAGGGGAGAAAATATCCACAAGATTAGAGAACCTACAAAGAACAAGTTAGATTTGTGCAACTGTATGGAATTGCAGGGAACTGTTAGCATAGAAAGAAATCGAAAAAAGGAAGCCGTGTCGGTAATGTGTTGGGATTATTGAGCAAACAAGGTTGCAACTTGGGGCTTAGTTTCTCTCCTAGCTTTAGCACGCCATCATCAGAATCTACACTAATGAAATTGACCATCTAACGGATAAATGATGCCCAGGTTCATGAAGAATTTCAAGAATCAGTAAATAAAAAGATAAGAAAAACAGAAGTATCGAATGATTGAACACATAATGGATTCAAGAGCTACTTTTTTCTAACACACATGTATAGAACTAGTTACCGGCTATGAAATTACCGTTTTAGCAGTTCATTTCCATGTTCAAGATCGAAACCAAACTTCTAGGCCAAAAATAAACATGAAACAGGGCAAAATCCACGCAGCAAAATGAAAAGAAATGGAGATAGAACTCATGAAAATCTATGTTTCTGATCTTCAACCTTAACAAAACCAAGAGGGAAAAAAATTGCAGAAAAGCTGATACTCAATGTTGAAGATATATTGCTAAAAGCCTAAGACACATTTAGAAACAAGAAATTGAAAGGGAAAAAAAAGAAGCAAATAAGAGTTAAAAATCTTCTAGAATTCTGAGAGAACAAGCTTACATTTAATTCAAGAAACTGAGTTTTTTCCGCAGCCCATTTCTTATTTTCCAAGAAAATGCTAATGCGATCTTGATTTGTGAACTGCGGTTTTTTTTCTCGCAAAGGCCAACAAAAATAAAAGAATTTGACAGGATAGGGCTGGAAAAGAAAAAGAGGGTCAAGCGAACGTAAATGAGAGGGGGCTAAAAAACTAGGATCAAAGAAAAGGAATGTACTGACGTAGTATGGTTTTACGCGCACACAATTATAGAAGTATGAGTTTGTATGTATATACAGCACAAGAAATTAATAATATATCTGGACAATAATAAGATGGATTTGTAAAGGTCTATAGTCTGGAAAGGGTGTTTGGAGTCAACGTGTTTGGAAGAATCAAGATTGTGAGTAATATGAATATGCAGCTAACTATCATCATCATCATGGCAAAATGTGAAATTTCACTGCTTGCTTTTTCTTTCCTCTCTGTTTCATTTTCCCATTTTCTGCACATTGTACATCGATGTGACTACACTACCACACCTTTCACCTTTCAGTGTCGACAACATTAATACCAAGACTGTAACTTTGTGCTAAACCAATTCCTCATTATTATGTTCAGTTTCTACCTATGCTCATCGCCCTGTAAATCGATTTAAAGTACCCAATTTAATGTATTACGACTTACAAATCATCCTTGAGACAAATCCACAAAAAAATTAGAGTGATTACTATGAAATTCATCATTTTTATGTAATCTTGAGACCAACCCACAAAAAATTGCAGAACCCAAAAGCATTAGTCTTGCATAAATATTGGTGTTTTGAGCTTAAAACCTAGTATGGTCTGTTAATTTGTATGTATGACAGTAACTGGAAGGTGCAATACATTGATTAAGATAGGGTTTGGTGCAGGATCTTCCCAAGAGTACTGGTATTGGGCATGGCCATGGTGAAGGGCTTTTTTCTCTGGGGTACGATGGGTGGGTGGTGGGACTGTAGTCCGGGTTTCACGGCACAAAGAGACGAGTGTGATAGGGACTCGACCTTATTCTACCATAATCGCCCCACTCTTCAGCCCCTCTGTAAATTGTCAGTGATACGTTACGTCTGTTTTTTCCCTTGGCCATCTTTTTTCCCTCACTAATTTTGAAAATTTCTGATGGGATTTATAAGTACACCAAAACATCTTTACAGATATTTTCTCGGGACCATTGTGGCTTCTTTTTGTTTACCCTCCAAATAATCTCTCCTTTCTCCATATTCACCACAGTTTTGTCTGACAAAAATCTGCGTATTGATCTTGATTAGTGTGTTCTATGTTATTGAGATTATTTTTGTGACTGTCTATTGCATTATATGTTAGGAGTGTTAAATGGTGCAAGGTAAATTATTCTAACTCGCAAAGTAGGAACAAAGTCAATAAGATGAAGTGAAACTATAAAGACTACATGTTTCTATTTTTCCCAATTTTAGGTTGAACCCAAACCTTGAGATTTATCCACCACTCCGCTCCTAGAACATTGTGAAGAAGGTAAATTACAGGATATGTCTCAATAGATTAGGGTACAAAAGTTGTCATATTGGTACCCACAAATAGTCCAATTTCAACTTTGTAAGAGGCAGAAATCGAACCCTCACACTGTGACTATCAACTTAGCAGTCTTAGCTCAGTTGAGACTACTTCACTCTTACCTTTTGCACTACTGAGCTATGCCCCGAGAGCTCTATTTTTCCCAATTTTAATAATAGGATAGCACAAGCGAGGCATCTTTGATTTTCTTGGGTTTCTATGTTTCATCATATGTTTTGCTTAGAGTTTCTTGTCTACATTTATCCTTTGTATTCAAGAAAGTCTTAGTAGCGAATTCCTAATTTCTATATTTAAATAGACAAATGTTGAATGTCATACTATAACACGAACCTATAACCCGTAATGCCACATTGACTAGGTTGATCTTTCATCGTCAAATCACAAGTTTCATTTCACTTATGAATAGGGTTGGACAAAAATTTCGAATCGAATCGGGCTCGAATTGAGCGGTTCTTCGTAAATGAAATACCTGAAAAGGTATCTGATTCGAGAACAGACGATTTCGATTATCGGTTCCAGACCCAGAACCGAAGAATTGAATAAGAACCGAATTTTTTAAAATTTTTATATATGGAATAAATCAAATTTTAATTATTTTAAAATAAATTAGTAAAGATAGAGTTTGCATTGAAGAGATTGAGTTCTATGAGGGCATTGAGAAATGTAATAAAATATATATTATATTTTTTCTTATTAAATCTTATTAGTTGAACAATTTTTAATTTATTTATGTTTTTTAATTGTGATTTTTCAATTCTTCTTTTAAAGTTTTTTAGTATTTAGTATGACAGTCAAACAGTTGATGGTTAAATTAAATAGTTGGTAAGTATTATTATATTAAAATATTTTATCTCTATGAGTTTATGACTTCTAATTTATATGGATCATCGATATTTTAGTATTACTAATTTACTATCTACTTTTTGTTATTTGTATATATTAGTAAAATAATTCTATTGGACAACTTGTTATTTATATATTATTAAATTAAAATACGTTAATTTGTAAAAAGTTAAGATTGAACATGTCAGACTGTAGTATTGTTATAAATGTTAAAAAATTTAATTATAGTATGGAATCGAACCCGAACGATTCCGTTTACTAACTATCCAAAATTTTTGAAGAGAATCGAATCGAATCGGATCGTGTCCAAGCCTACTTATGAATCCCCGGTGAAAGTATAAAACTTTGCTCCTTTGTAAATTTACATATTTATAGATCTTTTCTTTATAAAAAATAATTCCATTAGAATATGAAATTTCTGTCATGCCATGTACATTGCTGCAGACCAATTCGATAAAATAAAGAACTGATGGTGATGATAGATATTAGGGTCCGTTTAATTGCAAGAGTTGAAAATAGGTGGAAAGAAAATGAATGAGAGAATTGTAATTAATGGTGTTTGATTGGTATAATTTTCACCTAATTTGTTTGACTTTATTTTTCATACAAATTGTTATCTTTTGGGATAAATTTTTTCACAATATGTATTAAAATTTGTTTGGATTGCAAAAAAGTTAAAAAAAAAATTTGAAATTTTTGTGTTCGACTTTATTTTTCATGCAAATTGTCAATTAAATGAATTAATTTTTTTATCATTGAATTTAAAATATGTTTTCATTGTAAAAAAAAAAGATGGAAAATATTTTCTCACCATACCCATAAGAAAATAAAAGAAGAAAAAATGTATTTTAAATAATTATATCTAAAAAATGAATAAAAATAAATTTCATGAAAAAATTATGCAATCAAATATTAAATTTAAGAATAAAAAAATAAAATTTTTTCCTCCTTCACTCAATATCACCCCAATCAAACCGGCCTTGCAGTCAAATCTTTTAACAGGTAAATATTGAGACAAGATTCAATGCAGGACAAGAATCATTTGGGCTCAATAAAGGGGGGGTATTTATGGAAATTTAAAATGTTGATTTTGACACATCAAACTTATTGTAAAATTGAGGGAGATCTTCCCTAATCTCCAGTCTGAGCCCACCTCTTTCATAAAGCAAGGTTTTGTGGCAACCACAGAGGGAGAGTCACCTGTATAACTTTTTTGGTAGGATAAAATAATTGAAGTCAAGGAAACTTTTCACCAATAAATGAAACAAAATTAAGTTGGTTATTAACCTTTTTATAAAAAGTATGCAATTTGTCTTTATTGATATCAAATTTTCAAAATTTCGTTCAATTATCATGTGATTCTCAAAAAAAAAAAAAATAAAAAAAAATCGCTCTGGATTTATAGCACCGGAGAAGTTAAAAAATGAGTCTTATACACGTAACTAATAACATAAATATGCATTATTTTTCATTGCTGGAACTAATTGTACAACCGTAATATAAAATTTGAGAACAACTTGTTAATCGATAAATAAGTATCACTTCACAAGTAGCTGAATGGTTTGCCGAAGTCTTTTTTTTTTTTTTTTTTACGAGGGAATTCGCAGTCGCTACCCTTCGGGTGCGCACTGGGTAAATCCTCGAGTTGACTCAATAGCCTGCAAATCACGCCAGTCAAGTTAATCACACTAGGCAAGTCCAATGCGACATGCTCGGCCGAAAAAATATTAGTATGGAGAATCGAACTCATGACTAAAAATTTTCGCGCTCACCTATTCTACCAATTCAACCACCCCCATGAAGGACGATTTGCCAAAGTCATATTTAAATATACTTAAGATTGATCGTTTAATAAATTTTTTTTGTCATCCAACTTATAGTTCTTGTAACTTCTTTTCATGTAATGTTATTGGTATCTCTTTCATTTAAAATGTCATCCTATAACTTCTATAATTGAATGTGGAACCTTTATATCTATACAAAAACTAAATAGTTTATTAAAAACTATATATAAAAAGAAATAATATATTAATTTGAAAAATAGGGTACAAGAAAAGACTACAGATTGATATCGGGATCTGTTAAGAAAATCAGTCTGTGTATTAATCTGAGTTTTTCTGACCTCTCCACCCAAATTGGTTTGGCATTGGGAAACATATACACTGCCTTTAACAGTCTTGTTTCACATTTTATTTGAACTCTAATTTACACTTGATGACAACAAAGGCTGAGACCCTAATATGACTTTGGGCTGGACTGAACTAGATCCCAAAAATAATAATAACCAACCTACGACAAGTTAATAAATGACCTTCCCATGAGCTCCACGGTTTTTTAACCATAGTTACATGACTAGCTGGTAAGTTATTTTGGTGTAAGGATTTGCAATAAACCAACAAACTTGTTTATAGATTGTAAAACAACTCTTTCAAAGAGTTATAATCTTTCATAAGAGTCACAACTATTCGTAAAGTTAGTTACATAACGGATCACGAATGAAAGGAGTGAAAAATCCATCCAAAACATGAACATACATGTCCAAACACGACATTATTTGAAAATTCTTCAACAATCCTCCACCATTAAAAATAGAGTTTTGAAAAATATCTTCAAACAACTACACTAAACTTGTGCGTGTATGAATGTGTCTTTAGACTTGAACATCCACGGTGATAAACTCTTAACTGTTAAGTTTTAAACATGCAATCCTATGTGGCTATCAGGAAACACTTTACACACATGTTTGCATGTACTTATGATACTTATTTTGCACACTAAATTAGACACACGTTAATTGTGATAAATTTGTTACTTTCACTCATAATTGTGTATTTTTTTGATTTTTATAGGCCAAAACCCTGAATTGGATTGAAACGGAGGCAAAACGAGTGAAAAAGGACTTCAATTGCACAGAAAAATGTGAATGGGGACTAACTTGCACTTGACCAAAAGATGGAGGGCTTTCACTGCAATTTGGTAGGGGTTAAATGAAAAATGTTGGGAGGTATGAGGACCAAATTGTACTAATTCAAAGATGAGGGATGAAAACGTGCAAGGACGGAACGTTCAAGGACCTGAGGCCGCTCATGGAGCCATGCGACCGCATGGATTATAACCATGCGACCGCATGGACGTGAAATGAATATGTTTCTTCCATGCGACCGCATGGACCATCGGCCGCATAGAGATAAAAAATCAATGGATTGACTTTTCCACGCGTTTTTGGAATTTTGGTAATATTTTGGACTTGTTTAATGAAGATATTTTGGGATGGATCTTGTGTCTCACAATGCATTAATATATCATATCTCTCTCTCATTTTCAAGACATTAGAAGTTGATATTAGTTAGTTTAGTTTAACTGGCGATAAGTTTTCACTCTAGATTTTCTTCTTCTTTCTTTGTTTTCTTTTCTTTTCTTCTTTTAGTTAGTTGTTTTTTGGTTATTTAACTCATTTTGGATGCTTGATCAATGGAGCAAGGAGATTAACATCAAAGAATTTGGTGGAAAGATTGGAAAATTCAAGCCATGGACAAGGGTTTATCTTTATCTTTGTTTTCTCTTTATTTATTTTGCCAAGAATGATATGTATTGTTCTAAAAGAAATACTTTGTTATTATTTATATATGAGATTTAAAGATTTTGTGTTATTTATGTTAAATCTTAACTTTAATTTCATTAATATCGATATATATTGTTAGAAATGCATTTGTTATCAAAATAATGGTTTATTGATTATTAGTTTAAAATCACTTCATTTACTTTCATTAGATGTTGTGGTTAGGTGGTTTGGGCAATTATTGAAAAATAGTTGCACTTGCTAGACCGAAATAATTGATACCATAGGTTTGTATGGTTACGACTATACGCGTTTAGATGATCTATAGACATCTATCCTATGTGACCCGTTGAGTATTTTCACAGCAAGTTAATGTCATTGGTTAATTTTTAATGGTGAAATATGTGGTATAATTTAATTAATTAGGGTTAATATCGCTCGAAAGAGGATATTAATTTAAAAGAGAGAATCGGGTCTAACTATGTATTTTGGTAATTTGAATGCACGTTATTGAATTGATGTTAATGAAATAAAGGTTAAGTGAAATCATAAATTCCAACCACTTCTAAATCAAAGATTCAACTTCTTTTTAGTTTGCTAGTTTAGTTTTTTTCGTAATTAGGTTTAGTTTTATTTAAAATCATTTAATTGTGTGTGTGCGTCCGTCGTTTTTAGAACCAAAATCCAATCAGAGTACGTAACTTCAAAGTAACACATTGAATATGGGATCGATATTCGGACTCAAAAAGTTCACTATATTACTTGTTCACGATACGTGCGCTTGCGATACACTTTTCAGCGAACACTTATTTTCATAAATCGACACGTGAATGACCATTTGTTATTTTATTTCATTTTGATTTTCATGGAACTTTTAAGTAGTCAGCAAAACCACCTAGAGACACATCATCTCTAACTTTCACATAGGTCGGCTCATCAAGAATACTCACGTACCATGCAGAATGTGGGAGGTAAACACGTGTCCCTTGTATGTGTTATTTGAAGTCAGCATGACCCTTATGAAGTGTAAATAAATAGGCTTAATCCTCCTCACAATTGACTTGATTACTTGCTCATTTATATGGATTCGAAAGGTCGCATGGACGAATCTTTAGTGAATAATTTTTTTTAATCCAAGTATATTTTATGTTTTAGAATAATACACGACTTCTATTGAGATTTAAGGCATCTTATGTTAGCAAAAACATTGTTATTGTCATCTTTATATTTAATTTATAATTTAAATTAAAAGCCCAATGGGCCCAGAGGCTTATTATTCGGCAATGGATGCATCCATGTAAATGGGCTACGGTTCTAACAACTAAAGGGCCTCAGGTTGCAAAAGTCAAGAGTATTAATGGTGTCTGGATTTGACTTCAATCTTTCTACGAGACAGAGCCAGACTTAGTAAGTTAGTTAAAAGAGGAGATATGCTACATTTATAGATACACTTTGTCATAATGGTGTCAAATTCATACTTGACAAGATTTCATTAGCTGTGTCAAATATATTTTTCAACCATCCAATCACAAAATTTCAAGTATGAATATGACTTCAATCTAACAAAATGAATATGTAAAAGCAGCAAACCTTAAAGAAGAACACTGATTGTCAAATAAATAATTAAATTTTATATTTTTTGAGATAAAAAAATTTATTTTGAATAAAAATATATCTCATATATATAATAGATTGTGACAAGATTTCAGAAAGATTTAGCCCTTGTTCGATCCTTATTATTTTTAAAATATATTTTTATCTCTTATTTTCAATAATATATTTTTTAATAAAATATTATTACAAGCAAACAAAAAAAATTCTTTATTTTTTAATCACACATTCTGCATCAAATCTCCTATTTCATAAAAATAAATAAAAGAAAGTAAAAAGAACAAACATGCTCTCAATTACTGTATTATCAATTAAAATTTCAAATTTTATGAAGATTGCGAATTTAGTCCTTGTTTGAGCTCCATTATTTGAGAAAAATTGACTTTTGAATAGTATTTTTTTTTTTTTAAGAATGTGTGATTAAAAAAATGATAATTAGCACAAAACGTCATTATCTTTAAATGTTATTGTACAAAACGTCACTACCTTTTTTTTTTTTGACATTTTGACCATTATTTTTACATTTCATTGCGAAAATGTCATTTTTATTATTAGAAAAATGTAAAATGACAAATATACTCTCCTATTTAAATAAAAATAAATAAAAGAAAGTAAAAGAACAAATTGCAATAACACTCCCAAACTTTTTAAAAAATTATAAATGAGTCCAAATAAATTATTAAAATGATAATTATCACTAAAAAAAAATTTGGGAGTATAGTTGCAATTTATTTCTTTTTTTAATTTAAATATGAGGGTATATTTGTCATTTTATAGCTTTTAATTGAGAAAATTGATCAAAATGATGATTTTCATAATGTAATGTGAAAATAAGGGTGAAAACATAAAAAAAAAAAAAAAAAAAAAAATGAAAGGCAAAGTAAGGTAAGGACATTTTACACAATAATATGAAAATGTAGGGATATTTTGTGCTAATTATCTTTTTAATAGTTTTTTTTTTGACTTATTTACAATTTTTAAAAAATTTGAGAGTATAATTGTAATTATATTTTTTTTGTTTTATTTAAATATGATCTTATAATTGTCATTTTACATTTTTTGTTATTAAGAAAAATGACATTTTTCGCACTGAAAAGTAAAATAGGGGTGAAAATGTCTAAAAATTATAAAGTAAAGACGTTTTCCCTCGACATTTGGTGTGGGCAATATGAACTATCCTAATCGTGTGAGTATTAATTTGCCATGACAGTCGGAGAGTTATGTTTTTGTTTGTGCCTATAAACTATAATAATCACTCGAGTTTGTTGTTCTTTATCTTAATTATTGTTAAATCAACATTTTCTAGTTAATGATAAACTAATCAGTCATTGGGAAGAAAAGTATTCTTATATACAGGTCCCATAAACTTTCTAGAAAAAGGAAAATACTATTTTAAACTCCAATACTTTTCTTTTTTAAAAGTAATAGAAGTGTATTAAAGTTGACTTACTATGAAGAATCTAGCTTCCGAAACAAGGCCGACACAACGAAAATTTGAACGGTTAAGAGCATCTTCAAGACAATAATATGAATTGTTGTACATATAACGAGCAAAATAAAAATGAAGAGAAGAACATCTCCTATTAAGATGTAAATTGCATTAATTGTCAATTACACGTGAATGATATAAAAAACACTATTCACCACTGGCGGACCCACCTTTGGACCTGATGGGTTCTGGGATCAATCATTTTATTTTATTTTATTTTAAATAAGGTAGAATTGAAAATCCATTAGATTTGGGGCCAATGGGCCATTACAATTGCAATGACCCATTGGACCCAAATTTGTGACCTAACTTATATAGCCACACACTCACACGGTCACACCTTACACACGGTCCATTTGACACGAGAGAGAGATAGGACACTGCCGTTCAAGTGAAAATTTGTCGTGCGCCGTCGCTCTTCTTCTTCCGCCATTGACCGGGACCGCCAACGCCACTAACTGCAACTTATTCTTGGCCAAGTAAGCTCTTTAACCCTTAAAATTTCTTCTATTTTAGAGGTTTTATTTATTTGATTGGTGGACTATTGGTTGCCTTATTGCCTTGCCGCGTTGTTTGTTGGTTTGGATATCTTGTCGTCTTGTCGACGTTACCTGTTGGTTTGGATATAATGTATGTTGGTCTCAAATCGAAGATTCATTTCTAGCTCCCCAAGTTGTGCGTGGAATTCATTTTGATTAATTTGTTTCATGAGAAACATGGAATAGACATATTTCCTTATTGATATATTTCACTAATGTCTCTAGCATAAATCTTGAATAGACTGTTGAAGCAGTTTTTTCAATTTAAGAAAATAGATGTTTATAAAAATAAAATTTAGTCAAACTCTAAATGCAGTCAATAAATTAAGAATAATGGGTTGTGCTCAGATAAAGATAAAAGAAAAAAGCCTGATTTTCCTTATATTTTGGATGTTTTAGACATTTACATGTAACAGTTTTAGGTAGACAATGGACTTGCGGCTCCTATCAGATATTGAATAGTTAAATTTTTTTTGTGACATGTTTGAATGTGCCATACTAATACAAAATCTCTGCATCCGACACTGCTTTTCACATTTCTTTACTATTTAATCATTTTGGGATGATGTGATACACATTTTACTTTAGCACAACGCTATTGGAGATGTTCTAAATTGTTGTTAGAAACGAAACTTGAATGCTGTAAAAAAAAAAACTAAAGAATCAATTTTAAACACAATCGAATATACAATAAATACATTTTTATTATAAAACAATTAAAAAAATTGTAATCCCAATCTTCATTCTTGCGCGTGATCACTAGAAAAAACAACCTTGAGATTTTTGTTTTGCCATGAAATATTGAGATCTCTTAATTGCAAAAAATAAGTCCTTGTTTAATTTTATTAAAAATTAATAAAAACTATGAATTTTAATAAATATGTGATTAAAAATAATATATATATATATTTTAAAAATTGTACCAAATAACGGCTAAAAAAGTCGAAATTTTATTTATCAAATAATTAAAAATTCAAAAATACTACTTGTACATCAACTTTTGTACATAAGGGTGTCCACCTTCTCACATGAGGGGACCCACTCAATTATTTTATTCGAATGGATCCCCTTTTCATGTGAAATAATGGACACTTTTATGTACAATTTTTGATGTACAAGTACCAAGATTGTTAAAAATTTGTATCATTCAAATATGAATCATCTGTTACCCCCAAAGTCAAGTCTACTGTCAACCTTCTAATCTGGTCTAAAGAGAGGATTCTTCCAACGACCTTCCAAAAATGAGTACTACCAGTTCAATAAAATCCAATTTCTCTTTCAGTTTTTCTATTAATGTACAACTTCCCCTCGTAATTTTCCAGTGCAAAGACAAAACCCGTGTAGAAAAATTACCAGTTAATCATCAAGACCGCAACTGTGTGTTCTTTTTTGTCCCTCTTTAATTAGCAAACTTGTTTATAGAGAGAAATATTTAACAAAAAGAGTCAAAGGGGTGGTTTGATAGTCGGCTAATAAGTAATACCTAATATAAACAGAGATCAAGAAAACTCTGAGGATTCCCATGAGATCTGGTATTACAGGGTTTTTCTTGGATTTGTGTTGAAGTTTACATCATTTCGTGTTCAGGTACCTGAAGTAAACAATTTGTTTGTACTTTGTGCTTGTATCATCTTGAAGTTGGTTTTGGAATTGTGATCTGTTTTTTCAGGCTAAAAAATTGAATTTTTTGACGGATTTTTTTGAAATTGGATGGGTATTTGCCTTAGCAATGAAATCAAGGCCGAGAGCCCATTTAATACTGGTACAGGTATATTCTCAATCCACCGTCACTTTCTTTATGTAAAGCTAAAGAGAGAAAACAGTGAAAATATGTTTACTTGATGAGAAAATGGAAAGATTGAAGCAAAAAAATCAAATTTGTGATCTTTTTTGTGATGTTTTAGTTTTCTGAGACTAAGAATTCATGTCCTCTGCATTTGCTGGTTTGCTGTATCATTTGCCTTCAAAGGGGATAGGATACCTGAGTCTACAAATGCTGCATAGTAAATTATTTCTTCATTGATTTTAATTGGTGGCAACTAATTTCTTTTATACATTTTTACTGCATATATTTTGTGAGGAGGTTTGTGTACTTGAAGGGTGAAATTTTATGACTCAAATTTTCATATTTGTAAGGTTTATTTTGAAGATGAGTTGGTCTGTAGTCTGTACACGTCCAGAACACACACAATGGATGGGCCCCCCATGTGGGACCCACCTCATAAAAAATTCAAAAATCCCCCTCTCGCTGTACACACAGACCAACTCTTTGAAGATTAAATATGAATAACTAAATTTCTCCCTTCTTTAACATCTTAAGGGTTCGTTTGATAAAAAAATGGAATTTGGGTGGAAAGAAAATGAATTACAGAAAATTAAATTGTCTAAAATTTATTTTATTGAAAATTGTAATTAAAGTTGTTTGATTGGTATAATTTTTCCACCTGAAAAATTAATACTTTTGGGGTCCGTTTGACTTTATTTTTCATGAAAATTGTCAATTAAAAAAATAAATTTTCTTACCATTGGAGACAAAATTTGTTTAGATTGCCAAAAGAAAACATAAAAAAATTTGATATTCGTTTGACTTTATTTTACATGAAATTTGTCAATTAAAGAGATAAAGTTTTTTACATTTCATCTTAAAATTTGTTTCTATTGCTTAAAAAAAAAAGTGAAATTTCAATTCCCACCAAAGTGGTGGAAAAATGAATTCTTTGAAATCAAGGAAAATTTCAAAAGTTGGAAAACGTTTTCCATAAAAAATTTGGTCAATCAAACAAGCCAAAAGTGGAAATCGGAATTCGAATTCCAACTTTTAGGGAAAATAATGTGCTATCAAACGAAGCCTAAGTTTTTGGACAATTTAATATAGTATTAAGGCATACAAGTGATCTATGTTCTAGCCTTACTGTTTCCTTTTCATGAAAATTTTGCTTGTCAAGCCTTTGATGAAAATATAAATTCGGTGCAGCATGCATGTGAAGGAGCATGTGGAAGCCAAATATTAATAACTTAAGCTTTTAGATTAGGTGATTTAACAGTTCTAATAATTTACATTTGCAAATTGAGTTGGCAATGGATAGCTATGATTATCAGCACGCAAGGTATACATTTTGATTTCTTAATCTTAATTCTGGAAAACGTTGGATGATGCATATAGGTGTGACTTCTTCTAGAAATGTAAGTGGAGATGGGATAGAGTTGAGTAATTCAAGCAGCGTGGGTTCATCTGCTTCAATATCCCGGACTCCTCGGACTGAGGGTGAGATCTTGCAGTCCTTCAACTTGAAAATCTTCTCATTCAGTGATCTCAAGGCAGCCACAAGGAACTTCCGTCCCGATAGCATCTTAGGTGAAGGGGGATTCGGTTCTGTTTTCAAAGGATGGATTGACGAGCATTCATATGCAGCATCAAAGCAAGGCATCGGAATGATGATTGCTGTTAAGAGGCTGAGACAAGATGGGGGACAGGGTCACAAGGAATGGTTGGTATGTGCTTTCTCCTTATTAAACTTTTAATCATTTCTCATGTATATCGCTTTTGTGTTTTGTACAATACGTGCAAGTTCTTATACAGTATTGTACAGGCATGGACAGTACAATATATGATATTATAGCTTCTTTTCTTCTTTAATACTGTGTCTAGTAGTATCAAATACACTCTACCAAACAAGCCATAACAGTATTCATTCATTCTTGCAAAATGTGTCGTTGCATAGGCAGTCTGCACGCGCTTTAAAATTTGGTTATTCATTGCTTAGTTTTGCTTGATGTCCACTTACCTAGATCAGTGCAGTTTACAAATCTTATAAAGCTACTTTTATAAGTTCCGCGATATTATATATCTGATTTAGGTAAGCTTAATATTGCTGTGATGGCAAAAGTGAATTATTACAATGTTGCGCACTTGACAAGCTTCGTTGTTGGATTTTCAGGCTGAAATCAATTATCTTGGTCAGTTGCGTCATCCTAATCTTGTAAAATTGATTGGTTACTGCTTAGAGGATGACCACAGACTTTTAGTCTATGAGTTCATGCCCAAGGGTAGCATGGAGAATCATATATTCAGGAGTGAGTTCAGTATAACCTCATGTCTGTCTTTGTGTGATTAGGAGTATATATTTCTCTGAACCTATTGCCTCCCGTAATTTAGTTGACAATGATTTTGTGTTGAACCAGGAGGTTCTTACTTCCAGCCACTTTCTTGGAGCCTACGAATGAAAATTGCTCTTGGCGCTGCACGGGGACTTGCGTTTCTTCACAATGCTGAGACGCAAGTAATATATAGGGACTTCAAGACGTCAAATATCCTGCTTGATTCAGTACGTATTTTCAAAAGCTAAACTGGTATTGGCTCTATGGTGTCATTGGATTCCCTTATACACATATAATTCTAGACTTCCTAACGATTTTATGCTTTTGAATACACAGAACTACAGTGCCAAACTTTCTGATTTCGGGTTAGCCAGGGATGGCCCAACTGGTGATAAGAGTCACGTCTCTACTAGAATTATGGGGACTTATGGATATGCAGCTCCTGAGTATCTATCGACAGGTATATTTGACATGCTCAATTCCTCGTAAATTCATTGACCAATACGATTGTATTTTGCATTCATTCTCCTTTATTTTGATCAATCCTTCATGTTTTTTCTGCCAAGTGTTATCCATATTTGTTATCATCAACATGATATTCTAGCTACTAGATGCTATGTTAAATCTTGAACTTCCAGGAGCATTTTTTATTCATTTGATTTGCAATGAACGTTCATTACTTAAATGATGGTCGGTTATCTTATAAATTTCTCTCTTGCTTGAAGGTCATTTAACTGCCAAGAACGATGTATACAGCTTTGGCGTGGTTCTGTTAGAATTTTTATCTGGTAGGAAAGCAATAGACAAGAATCAGCCAGCGCGGGAACGTAATCTTGTTGACTGGGCAAAACCTTACCTCACAAACAAGCGTAGGATTCTTCATGTTCTGGATGCCCGTCTTCAAGGCCAATATTCATTGGGTCGAGCCCTAAAGGCCGCTCATCTTGCGCTCCAATGCCTATCCTTGGATCCCAGGTCAAGGCCGAACATGGATGAGGTGGTAACTGCTTTAGAACAGCTTCAGGAAACTTCAAAAAATGATCAAACGAATCACAAATCAAACCGGCAAACAAACCATAACGGTCGGCCTAGTTCATGCAGAAGCAGTGCTGGAGAAATGCATGGAGTAACAACTTACCCCAGACCATCAGCTTCCCCTCCTTACACGTAAAAAGAGGTACAACTATAACCTCTTTGATTCATGGTGTGCTTAATTTCCGTTACAATCTTGTACGTGTAGCTGTGTGCTATATAAACCATATTTGAAGAGAATTAATGTACAGTTGTTTGGCAATGTAATTTGTGATCTACCCTTGATATTAGTTGTCAGTTGTGAACTTCTTGCTCTCTGGAAAATGTTCTAGAGATTGAAGTTTCACTTCTATCCAATTTCAAGAAATTAAATTCTTCTCTTTTTTAATAACTTAACTTTTGAATTACATAGCTCAACGTGCTATCGTAAATGACATCTATTTTGATTTGAAGTCTAGTTTTCACTTAAATTTTAGCGGTTGAATTGTATTTTGACTTTAGGTGGTATCTCCCATGACGGGTCTGAGCCTCAAGTTTCGCATTGTAGGATCAAAAATTGAAATACAATTTATTTTTTTAAAAAAAAAAAAAAAAACATATCATTAATGAAGATAGGTTAGTACACTACTACAATTGTAGCATGCACATTGTCGTACTCTGAAAATATTGTATAATTACATCATTATTATTTTTGTCAAATACATCGTTCTCGACATTTATAAACAATTATTGCTAACAAAATTGTTGTTTTAACGTTTTTGACTTCTATCATTTTCAAACTAAAAATATAGAATATTTTAATCAATTTAATTTAAATATGAAGATAAAGTGAGCTAAAAATTAAACTACGCAACATAGGAAAACAATAGAAAATCTAGATTGTCTGAGAACCTGAGATCATAATTTTGAATAACTATGAATATTATGTTGAATCATTAATTTGTGTCAATGACTCAAACTTTCAGTTTTAGATGAGATAACAAGTGATGAGGATTGTGATCGACAATATTTCTCAAATTCAAATGAATTTTAGAATAAAACCAATAAAATCAAACTAGTAGGCTGTCAATTTGTTACATAGATGGAAGAAAAATTAAAAAAAATTAGCACAAGAAGAGAAACTCTGAAAATATGAATGGCGGTCTCGAACTCTCCATAGATCACTATGTCGATTTTTCTCTTTGTGGGGCTTATGGTAAAGTATAAATGCATATGAAAAGCCACGTGAACGAAATGAGAGAAAATAAATTTGGTCTCTTAGAGTTGGACAAGTGAAAGAGCAATAAATGAACTTGTGCAATTGGGCTTGACAAATTGACAATTGACAAGGTTTTGATTAATTTACATATTTAAAAAAAAAGTTTGACAATGGATATTTTTTTTTTAATAATTTACATATTTTTTTAAAAAGAGAGTAATTTTTGTGGGGTCAATTGAGCCCACATCCATGTGGGTCCATCTACGATGGGCAGAGAGAAGAAAAGGGCAATGATTTTAATTGTCAACCAAAATTCACTGATTATTATCTAATGAAATGAATGAGTGTATTTGGGAATTAATCACATCAGTTGAAATTTGAGACAATAAATTAGTCTTGGCGTAAAATTCCCTCAGCTGCACCATTTGACAAATCTGGAAAGAGATTAAATCAAGAATTTTCAAAATTGGAGACAATAAATTAGTCTTGGCGTAAAATTCCATCAATTGAACCTTCTCATGGACAAATCTGGAAAGAGAGTAAGTCTCTGTTTGGCCTCCTTTTTTTTTAAATTTTAATATTTGGAATAATGTCTTTGTTGGAGAATGTATGATTTAAAAAGAGGGAAGAATTTTCGATTTACGTATAATATATTTTTATGAAAGACTGTGTGATTGAAAGTAGGAGTGAAAAGAAAAAATTGAAAGAGAAAGAGGTCAAACGGGGGCTAAATCTAGAATTTTCAATTTCAGGTTTGCAAATTGTATGTACTATGGACTATAAATATATGTGATTTAAATTATCTTACTAATTACTAAAGCTTTTGGTAAAGGGGCCAAATAAACAGAAATATTAGAGTTATAAATTTTATTCGCTCCCCTTAACACCAAGCCGTCTTAGCTCAGCCGGTAGAGCGCGTGGCTTTTAACCACGTGGTCGTGGGTTCGATTCCCACAGACGGCGATGTTTTGTGAATTGGCCACTAGAAAAAGTATTCTAGTTACTATTTAGGGCCCGTTTGATTCGATTAATTTGTCATGGATATTTTTTTAGTTCGTACTTTTGGCTGTTTGATTAGTCAAATTTGCCATGGAAAATATTTGTCACTAATGTACAATCCCTTGAAGTACAAAAGTAGGAAAATATTTTCTTATAATTTTGGTGGAAAATTATTTTCAACCTTGTTTGGTTTTTTTTTTTTTTTTTTTTTTTGGTAATGGAAACATATTCTAAATCTAATGGTAAAATTTTTTATCCATTTAATTGACAATTTGCATGAAAAACGAAGTCAAACGAACATAAAAAAATTTATGAAAATACTTTTTTTATTTTTAATTTTTTTTACTTTTTGGCAATCCAAACAAATTTTAATACAGATTGTAAAAAAATTATCTCAAAAAATAATCATTTGCATGAAAAATAAAG
Source organism: Osmanthus fragrans (assembly GCA_019395295.1). NCBI lineage: Eukaryota > Viridiplantae > Streptophyta > Magnoliopsida > Lamiales > Oleaceae > Osmanthus > Osmanthus fragrans. The sequence goes on from CM033343.1 coordinate 29,459,214, forward strand.
TCAAACGGATTAGGTGAAAAATTATACCAATCAAACACCATTAATTACAATTCACTCTAAAATAAATTCTAAACAAATCATTTTCCCTGTCAAATATTTTATTTGTCATCTATTTTCCATCTTTCTATCAAACGAACCTTTATATTTTTTAAGCTTGGCTAAAAATGGAAAAATAAATAAATAATTAGAGGCCACTATTCTCACAGAACTGTTCCGTGCTGATCGTTTAATTCAGCTTGTTCAATTTGACTATTCTATTTATAAAACTTGTAACTTGGCCAACAAAATTTCCAAGTTAATTTGTACATTTTGCGACTCAATTTTTTTAGAAGCGTAAAAATGAGAGTCTCATTTTCTATTTTTGAAGAGTTCATTTTTGACCCGGACGAATAAATATAAATGTTGAACTCAATTCAATAGTTCGATCGGGTCAAAAACTCTTTCAGTTTTTGTAACGATTACTAGCAGAATCTTCAAAAATTAAATAAAAAAAAAACTGATTAATTAAACTAAAACAAATAAAAAATTAGAGTTCTTAAACTTTTAAATTTTTTGAATAATTATTGCTACTTTCAAAATTATTTCAACAACTTCGGTATGTTAAGACATGCTTTATCAGTTTCCTTGTCATTTAAGCATTTTGAGATGACGTGACACTTCTTAGTACAATCCATATCCCATTGAGATGCTCTAAACGTATTGGAAGAAAGGAAAAGTCACGCTAAAATTATCTGCCACACCATCTTCATCTACAATCGAAAATTATTAGTTGCAAAATCAGGGGTGATTTCCAAAGCTCTAAGCACGTCTTTGAACCATACTGAGAAAGTTAGATTCATCTATGACAAACCTTCGTCCTTTCCCAAAAAAATTCATCATTGTCAAAACAGATTAGGAAAACATATGGCTGACTTTTCACTCTCATGCACAATATCGAATAATGTTGTAAATATTGCATCTTGACGGTGCTTTACAATTGTGTTATATGAGAATTAATCTCTTTTCAATGTGGATTTCGGGCTCAGTAACCTTTCCAAACAGCCAAGAATCGAGACTCAATAACCTTCAACAATCCCTCACTTAGGTTGCTTCACATGTACCCACTTAGGACACAAAGATGACGGTGTTTTGCAGCTACAAAGGCTAAACAAGAATGAGAAGAAAAAGAGCACAGAAGAAACCGCAGGAAGGCACCAAGCACGAGCAGCCGAGTTCTCTCTTTTTCTCTCAAATAACAAGGTAAAACACACGTGAATTGGAGAAGTCAAAAGTGATGGAATATATAAGACGGGTTAGGTCACAGTAATGGACTAAGTCCAATATCATATGGTAAGTGGGCCTAACACATTAAGCCATTCAATAAGTGAGAACCGGATCATGAGCAACTCTAACTAATTAGGTTACTTTCAATGGTCCCAAATAGTATTGGGTCGGGTCATCAATTTTGGGCGTTGATATTTAATTTATCCAACATCGATTTTACATCATCGTCCGGATTATTGGATATCAAAAAACCCAACATGTTCTTTTTCTGTGTGTATATGCAACTACAATTCTACTTTCAGTACATTCTCAAATCTCCAGTGTTGACTTCGTTCAAGAATTTTTCATTTTGACAATGGACGAAGGCCTAAGCATGGTCCATGCACTGGGTTGGGACAATACAACCACAAACGATAAACTGCTGGATGTGGCCCAATTGTTGTACGTTTTATATTGTGCTATTGTTGCTAGAAATATTATATCATAATTTAGTCTATGTTTAATTTAGATAATAATAATAATAAAAAGACTTTTAGTATATTTTGATAAAAATTGATGAAATATATAATTAAATTTTTTGAATCCCATGATTATTGTCACTTCACAGAGCTGGTCGCTTATCAACCTCCGCGACGTCGTCGTGTTGGACCAAAATTTTATTATGGATTGTTTAAAAATTTGTATTATTGGAAAGTTATATTAAAGAATTAGAGTTCCTATAAAATTCGATTTTGCCCTAATTTATCTTATAAATAGGGAGTTGTCTTTAGGCTTTATTAATTATTATCAAAAAGATAGAAAGAGAGGGTAGAAAAGATATATGTGCGATTTTTCTTGTAAACTTTTTTTTTTTTTTTTTACATTATAGTGAATTATTGCAGTGACGGGAGATGATATAAACACACATTGAGGCAAACCTCTATAAATCTTACGTGTTCTTGAATGTTTATTTTTTTTCCTTCGAACTAATTGTTCTCGGTGGAATTGAATTAGGGTATATAATTCTCAACATATAATATAAGTATATCTAATTCAATAAATCAATAATATTATTAATTAAACAGGATGATAAATGCAGATAATTAGAGAAAAATCTTATGGCCTGGGAGAGAACTTCTATTACACACTATAAGTACCTTTTGATCTTCTTCTTTTTGGGATCTCCAGAATATATTCTTCGGATTCCCCCAACTTCTACATGAAAGTTTTCAATTTCCATTTGATTTTGTTTTATTATTTCTATGTACGAAGATTTTGTTTCTTTTCTAAGGCACTTCTTCAAAAGATGATTTTTTTTTTTTTGAAAAACGGATTCTAATCAGAGACATTTTCATACCCTCAGAAGAATCCTATGTCACTGAAATTTTCATACCCTCAGAAGAATCCAATTCTGATAAAAAAATTTACCATCGATCGGACCTAGTTTAGCCTCTTAAAGAGCACTATGAATGTGGCGCGCATGTAGTTGAGACATGTTTAAGATATAAATATGAATAACTTTCCATATATTTCTTAGAGGTTCAAGTTTGTAGATTGAATAGCTTAATAATTATAAAAACTTAGTTAAATGAGGTTAAAAACTAAATTTTTGGCGTACATTCCATTTTACATAATATGCATCAATCGAGCCTAGGAGCCACATAATTCTATTTCCAATTACTATGACAATTAAACATCAGAGACACATGATGAAACGACATAAATTGTTACTTGATAAATAAATTCTCAATGACAATGTGGAAAATAGAAAGAAAGAAATAATCTAAGTTACCTAGTATAAAGGTTTGGGAATGTCAAAGTGGTCCTTTTAGCCTCTTACCATTGTTCTCCCACCGAAAGGCATTTAACTAAGACATGAGAGATAAGGCATATGTCCCTTTACACTTTTTTATCTCATAAATATCCAAACATGATCTTAATAGTAAAAAAAAAAAAAAAAAAAAACGAAAAGTACACAAGAATAATCTCGTATAATTGATAGCTACTATGAATTTTACATGTAGATATTTGTTTCATCTAGGAATGACTTTAATGAAGAATAATATTGTTTATTCGCATCATAGTTATTAGATTCGGTGTGATCATTGACCTAACGAAAATACGAGAAGATTGTTTGGCTAGAAATAGTGACAGCTAAAAAGATGCGAACTCACAAATTGTGTAGTCCAAAATTCAAAAATTGCGAGCCCTGCACCTTATTAGCTTGATAAGTTGGGAATTCCCTACTTATGGGGTATATTAGGGCTGAACATGATTCAGTTCAGTTCTTTTGAAGTTTTCGAGTATTTAGTAAATGGAATCGTTGTATCCAAATGTAATTATGGAACCGTTCAGGTTTGGTTCCTTTCGATTCGGTTCCAATCGATTTTCGAGTTCTGTACTATAATTAAATTTTTTAATATTAACAAGGTTACATTAATTAAACTAATGACATGTTCAATCTTAACTTTTACAAAAAAAAAAAATAAAAAAAATCTAGTCTTCTTATCTTGTTCGATGTACTGAACCAAGGGTTTAAAAGGCATAAGCATGGCAACGACAAGGCATTGAGGTCAAACATTAAGCATTATAATCCAAATCACGCTACAATAACATAATGATTGACATAATATCAAATAATATCTCATTATTGGATTGTTTTAAACATAGTCAACATCCCCATCAAATCATCTTTTGCTAACTGAACTTATTTCACTGCATCTGTTACAATTTTGCAATCAAAGTGGCAAAATCCTTATGACCCTAGGAGTAATAAGATGTTTTACTATTTTTAAAATCATTTTAATTATTCTAGATAGTAAATAAATAAAATTATAAATATTTTGTAAATTTATAGTATCTTCATATATATTTGCAAGGTATTATAGGAACTTCAAACATATCTTTCAAATGACGAATAATGTTTTGTTAGTCGAGAGAAAAAACTATGATCATGGGTTTTTGTCGGATTTATTTCATTTTTAAGTTTTAACAATTAAATATTTAGTTGGACTAAATTTTGAAACAAGATAAAATTACTTGTCAAGTGAAAAGACGATCATCCAAGCGTGCTTAGATAGTGCTAAGCAAGGCTTTTAGAACACTGAATTGAACATATGGTCGCAAAATTTACTAATGTGTAAAGTTCTCCACGTCGCTATACCAAAAGATGCACAAATTATATATAATTTAAAGACATGGAGTGCCCATTTTTACTTTGTTCTCAATCTTCTACTATTAAACATTTTATCTCCTGGCATTGCAATGAAGAAATGATCCCCCGCCAACCAGCAATTGCAGTGGCCAATAAATGGTCCATTATTCTCTGGCGAAACTTTAAAGATCTAATTTACTTGACCTCATCCTTCAGAAGTAGTTTCGAAATAGAGATTTGGATTATTATAACTCATGGTGTACATAATACATTACACCTCATTCACATGGAGGGGAGTCCACGAATATTTTATTCGTGGATCCCCTTCCACGTGAAAGGGGTGTATTGTATTGTGTACATGGTTATGTACACATAACATAATTCGAGAGATTTACTTATTATGTTGATCTTGATCAGATGTGGAAGTCGGTCGAAATCTTGAGGGGTAGCTCAATTGGTCAGGTTTTGGATTTGCTCCATAATGGTTACCAGTTCGAGTCTCATCAGGACCATTGAGGTGAGTATCCGACTGTAAATTTCAAGGTCCCGTGGGATTAATCAAAGTGCGCGTAAACTAGTCCGAATATCCACGGTCATTAAAAAAAGAAGATGTGAAAGTCGATCAAGAGATATTCAACACCTTGTCTAATATAATATTCAATTTAACTTCGTAACATAAATAAACAATATTAAATGTCGGATAGAAATAAGTGAATGAATTGAACACTCGTAAAAGGCAATAGAAACATACTCCATATATAACAATTATAAGTAGTAATAATTTGAGACAACATAATTAGGGCTGCGGGCTACATGCTTTCCTTTTTCGTGCAGCCGCTGCTTCAGCCCTTTACAAACGGCACACTGGCTTTGTTGAACCAGCACTACTACAAAAGTGAAAACACAAAGTAGAAAGTAAAAAATAACACCATACCAAAGTGGCTAAAGAAACAGAAGACCAAAAGTAAACACTCAAAACACACTTAAACTAATCCTATACTAATTCCCTTTTCTATTACGAAGGCGGGAAAAATCTTGAAAAGTAAATTAATTGGTCAAAAGGAAATAATTCTCCATCCCAATTATTTTAAACCCTGAAATTCTTGCCAGTGAAGGTCTGTCCAAATTGCCAACTGGCTGGTGCAATGTTCCATGAGGTAGATGAGCGACGGTCACTAGCCGTGACCCTGAAAGACAAGGCTTGACCCACGAGGACTGAATTGGATTGCCAGTTTTGTCCCCAATTGCGACTCATTGGCATCCATTGAGTGTTTGTACCTTTGATGCTAAGCCTCACAATATCTCCTGCACCTGCTACATTAGTGATCAAAACCAAGTTGAAGTAACGAAAACCGTTGATTGTGAATCTGATCCCCCCTTGCTTTCTGCATGGTACCCTGCCAAATGTTTAAGAAAAAGGAACATCAATTTTTAAATGAAAAGGAAAGAGCTAAAAATATCAAATAGTGCAATTTTTAGTAGGCGGGTATTTCCGGTACAGTGGACCACCTAAACGGCGCCGCTTTTAACGGAAGTGGTGGGCCCAAAGGCGCGTGGAACAACAACACAAATCTTCTTTCGTAGCACAGTCCTAGCCTGATTTCCCGGCAAATTGTATCATGTTATTTTACTACAATACCCTCCAAAATCATTCGAAATTCATTTCCATATTTAACCCCGACACATCCTACAATACCTGTCCCATGAAAATGACGTTTGGATAAAAACGCGGTTTTGGTTGGCAAATTTAACGCAGAAGGCCACCGACCACTGCCACCGTACTACTGCAGAAGTGGTAATGTATTTTACCCACTGTTTGAGTCCTATTTTATTTTTAATAAAATAATTTTACAAGTGAATTTAAATTTTGTTTCCTAACTTTTAACAACAAAAATTTACTTAAAAAATCAGTGTTATAAAAAACCAGTTTTCTCCAAACAAAAAAGAAAGGGGCTCCGACTGAGACACACCTCGATGTAATCAAGAAATTAATTTCAGGATATGTGTCCTCAGCGCGTCAGAAAAGTTATGGCCAATTTGAAGATAACCGGATCTTCCGCATAAGAGGACAAAATCGTCATTTCACAACAATATGATATCAAACCACCGTAAAAGAGAGACAACAAAGAGGATAACATTGATTCTGTTAGCCATGGTTCGTTAAATGACTTTATGACCCCAAAACCTCAGCAGATTCGCACACAACTAGCACCCAAAAGTTCAGTCAAAAAAATCCAAGATCCCAACAAGATAATCTAAAGAATGTATCCATTAAGTAACTTAAAGTGAGTTTGATTAATTTTTAAGCACAATGGGACTTGAAAGGTGGGAATCTTACCGGCGGAAGTTAACAGGGACGATGCCGGCACGATATTCAGCGATCTTTAGGAACATTGGCATGGCAAGGTCGAAGTGGGTTCTGGGAGGGTTGCACCATCCGCCATTGTCATTAGGCAATGCAAAGTTTGGAGGGCAGAAGTTTGTGGCAGTTACCAAAATTGAGGGGCTGCCGGCGTTGCACCATTTGGAATCCTGGTCCGCAGCACATTTTATCTCAAAGCAGGCTCCACAGCTCAAACCATTGTTGAATAGCGCTGTGCTTAGTGCTGCAGTGTTCACTCCGTACCCTTGGCTGTACAGATTCCCATACCCACAAGCACCACCTGAAAAAATTATCAGCAAGAAATTTATGTTTAATCAGTTAAAAAGGCGTAGATGAAGAGATTTAACGTTAATCGGTAGATTTAGTTAGCAGATTTTTGTCCAAATATGTAAATAAAGGCAGAGTGCAAGAAATCAGAAAACAGAGGAAAATGTAACTTAGCTACAAATTTGTGAATGTGTGTGGAGTGAGAAGTGTTGCAGGGAATAAGTGGGTACCCATGGTTCCGGAAGCGTCGCTGCCGCCATAAAATGTGGCGTGGGCACCTTCCCAGGGGCCGCCGGAGTAAACTCCGGGGATTCTGGCGTGAGTAGCTGTCAGAAAACAGAGGATGCAAGCAATGTAGAGCAACGACTCCATTGAAGCCATTTTTTTTTCCTTACTCTCTCAGTGGCTTTTAGTTAGAATTCTAGATCTATAATTAAACAGAGTAGAATGGTGTGTGTAGGAGAGAAAGAGCACAGAAGGGTTTTAGCTTGAATGGAAGGTGAGTGGGTACTTATGGAGGAGAAAGATATAAAAGGGGCGGGGGAATGGCCCAGTAGGGTGGGCTTGGGGCAGAATAATGCATTCCAGTAATGTGTAAGTGTATATAACTAAATGAACAAACCACGGCACTCTTAATTAATAAAGAAATATGACTATCTAATTGAAAAAAAAAAAAAAAATAAGGAAAATAAGCTCATATAAATGGGATGGGAAGAGTATTAAATTATCTCCCATCGGTTAATGCTTCATTTATTTTTATCTATATTTTTTTCCTTCTAGAGTTAAATGTTATATCAAGTTAAATTTTAGTCACGTTTGACAAATTTATAAATATTTTTATAAAGAACAAGAACAATGAATAATAACAAGAAGTAGTAATTAAAAATACGTGTTTGAAATTAATATTGAACTTTAACTTATTGTAAAAAATTGTATAAAATCAGAAGCTGAATTAATATTTTAGTAATGTTATTTAGCTGGTAATGTTATTTAGCAACGTTAGTGTTTAACACATGCTCCCACCAAAACTGATATTGTAGTACAAATGATATTAGATAGCATTATTCTTAATTTTTAGATTATTGTCGAGAATGAGTTTGTGTATAGGGGACATTCTAACAAACAAAATATTTCTCCACATGCTCACCATCTACTTGTTCCTAAGTGTAAATAAATGTTCAGAACAAAAATAAGCGAACGGAATATTGCAATTAAGCTTGGTACATATCACTTCATCTATGTTCTTGTATCGATATCAAGAATAATAAATAAATAAAAATAGAGACAATACATAATTAAATATCAATTTGCGCAAAATCTATCGTGAAAACATGCAAATCAAATAGATGCTATAAAATGTTTAATTTTTGTATTTGCATGTGACTTGCTGGTGGTTGGCAGGAAGCTCATAATGCAGCTTCCTAGGGGAGGAACTTCAACTTCAACCCTAAAGCAGCCGCGTATTTGCATCATATAGTGTTATTTCTTGCTCATTTAACGAAATTATGTTACATGATGCTAATATAGCTCCTTTTATAAACAAGTGTTATCTACACTTAATTGTTGGTTTAATAGATATTTGGAATGCCCCGACAATTGATTAAGTATAATTTGGATGGAATTTTAGTGTGATTATGCAATAGTTTCTGTTGACACATTTTTTGGTATGTTCTTGATCGGAACGACAGTTTCTTTACTTTAAAGCCCCGTTTGGTTCCCATTTTTCTCTATAAAAATGAAAAATATGATCTTTATTCATCACATTCAGCCATCATTTTTTACTTTACATCTCTTGTGTGTGGCCCATAACGACTATATTTTTCATTCTCATTTTACAAAAAATGTGTATCAAACAGGGTCTAAGTTGGTATAATTAGTTATTTAAGACGATTTTTTCTAGAGAATCCCTCTTTTAATTTACATATATTTAACAAATTTCTTGATAACAAAAGCAATATATATATATATATTTGAATTTTTTAATCAGAATCCAATAGGGATTTCTTCATAATTAGCTACAATATAATAATAAGTAGAAAGCTCATTTAATATCGTTCAACCTCCTGCATTTAGAATCTCACCATTGGCAAGGACCTGATTTTGGGGTTGGTCCATGTAATCTGGATGGGATTTTGCCAGCACGCACTCTCCACCAATCCCAACTGTTTGTTGCTCTCTTGTGAGGAAAGCATTAATTTATGATTTATCAACTTTAATTCCTCCTATTCAAATCCTACGTACACTAAAAACGTAATTTAATGATGTGGCCAATTCTAATAAATGGAGTGAATCAGAAAGGTAAAGGTCAGTTGGACCATCCAAAGTTGATATCACTTTGACTCTTCGTAATCATGTTCCACATTGACTTTTATTGTTATTCCTTTTTGTTTTCCAAAAATTGATTACAATTACGCCCTTCAAAAAATCTCATTCTTTTGTAAGGCAAAAAAATTGTTAAAAGGTTGATCGAATCTAGTCAAATTTTATTTTTGATCATATATTTCATTGAATTTACAATTTTTGTTCCTTTTTTATCACACATTTTATGCGATCCGCTAGCTTTTATCAACTAATAGAAAACGTCACACAACTTCTTGTTCTAAAATAATTTAAACTAGCAGTTAAAATGGAAGTACCCTTTGAAAAATCATATAGAACCCTTTACCCCTCATTTTCGGTCACAAGTGTTAATTTTTTCTAAAAAAAGCAAGACCTCCCTGTTTCATTAAAAAAAAAATATATATATAGTAATTTGTTTAAAAATAAGATGGGCAAATAAGTATTTTCACTTTTCATTATCGAAATTTTTGAGTAAAAATACCTTGAATTTGTTTTATTGAGAATTGTAATTAGTTGTGTTTCATTGTTATAATTTTTCACCTGATCCGTTTGACTTTTTTTCATGAAAATTGTCAACTAAAGGGATAAAATTTCTTAGAATTGGGGATATAATTTGTTTGGATTGTCAAAAAGTAAAAATTAAAAATTAAAAAAAAAAAAAAAATTTGTGTTCGTTTGACTTTGTTTTTCATGCAAATTGTCAATTAAATGGATAGATTTTTTTACCATTGTTTCTAGAATTTGTTTCAATTGCAAAAAAAAAAAAAAAAAAAAAAAAAAAAAAAAAAAAATCCACCAAAAAGGTGGGAAACCAAATTCAACAGAAACACGACAAACCACTCACGTGAGGAGAAACCAAGAAAATCAATTGCCTAAAAAAAAAATCAAAAACTACAAATGTAGAAGTTGGAACTTCTTTTCCATTTTCCATGGAAAATAACCACATATCAAATATGCCCTAAGGCTCCGTTTGATAGCGAAAATTTTCCCGAAAACTTGGAATCGTTTTCCAACTTCCTGTTTTTGTGCTGTTTGATAGCCTTTATTTTCCATGGAATCGGTTTCCAGCCTTTTCCAAGGTACAACCACTTGAAGCGTGATTCCGTGGAAATCAATTCCTTACTATTTGGTGGGAATTGGTTTCCACCTTTTTTTTTTTTTTTTTTTTTTTTTAAACAATAGAAACAAATTCTAAGATAAAGTGTAAAAAAATTTATCCATTTAATTGACAAATTTCATACAAAACAGAGCCAAACGTAAAAATAAAAAATAAAAAAATAATTTTTTTTATTATTTTTTATTATTATTGGCAATCTAAACATATTTTGTCCTTAATGGTAAAAAAATTTATCCATTTAATTAACAATTTGCATGAAAAACAAAGCCAAACGTATTATAATAGAAAGGTGGAAAATTATACCAATCAAACACCTTTAATTCAATTCCCGGTAAAATAATTCCAGGCAATTCAATTCCCTGGAATCCAATTCTTTTCCACCCATTTTCCATCCTTATTATCAAACGGACCCTAAGTATTTTCTAGTAGAGAAATTAATAGTAGGGTTGATTAACTGCTGGAAGTCAGTGGGTAAATAAAGTATAAAATCATAAAAGATAAAAGTGAAAAGTGAAAATTAAAAAAATAAAGGTGCCGTTCTCTTTGCTGTTTTCAAGACGTTTTCTGTTTTTGATTTTCGAAAACGGTGAAAACGTGTTCTTTCTCATTTTCGAAAATAAAGAAAAAAAATTGTACACAAAATGATTTTTTCATTTTGGGCGTTTTCAGTAGAAAACTCGAAAACACAAGAAAGACTTTTATTTTCGAAATCTTCATTCTCTCTCTGGTTCATGGTTATCTCTGTCTTCTCTCTCTTCTGGACGTTGGCTGATTGACGTCGGCTACAAAGGGATGATCGATGTCGGCGCCTGTGTGGAGAGGCTGCATCGCGACAAAGGAGATGCACTATTTTTCGCAACAGCGAACTCGGACCCTTCAACCGTGATTTTTGGATCCATTGACTCAACCCAAGTTCGCGGACCACCAACTCTAACACCGTCTCATCATGGCGCACCCAGTGAACCCATGGGTCATCACCAATTTCGAACTGATAAGGCCGAATCAAGCCAGACAGTCCACGAACCAATTTTGGGATTGAACTCAAGAACAAATGGAGCGGGTGAAAGTGGCATTTTTCTTGCGATTGAAGGTCATAATCTGTTCCAATCCACTAATTCGACCCTTGGAAAACACTAATTCGATCTGTTGACTGTGTTGGTGGATGTTTGTTTCTTGCATTTTTCTTGCAATTGAAGAAGTTGATCTCGTCAGTGGTGGTTGTGGATGGTGGTGGCAATGGGGTTGATTTCGGCAATGGATGATGGTGGCAGTGGTTATGTTGATTTTGTTTTATTTTGGCGGTGGTTGATGGTGGTGCCGTGGTAGTGTTGCAGTGGTTATTAAAATTTTAAAGGAAACACGTTTTCATGTTTTGTGTTTTCAGAAACAGTTTTTCAGAATAACCAAAAGAACGAGTTTTCAACAATTTCAAAATGGACCCACAAAACACAAAACGAATTCAAAACTCAAAACACAAAACTGAAACACGAAGAGAACGGCACCTAAGTTTCTCATCAAGTACCCATGATATCGATTCAAAATTGACTCGAAACCTTATTTTTTAAATAGAACTCGAAATTTGGGAGGTTCTACTCCGGTCAAAATGTTCATCCTAAAAATTTATGCATAGATCTTTGCATAAAAGGAGAATTCTTTTTTTTTTTTGGCAAGAAAGGTTTTGCGACAAAAAAATTAAAATTCGATAATTGCTTAATTTTAATCTTTAACAATTTTTTAGAGATTACAAGTGTACTAAGTGTGCAATCAATAAAAGGATCACCCTTAGATGATCACTTAATTTAGTTTTTAAACTCTCTTTCAAATACCCTATCACAAATTAATAGTATCGAAAATCCAAATGGGCACGACAATGACGAAGTGTAAAATTTGTTTAACTCTTCACCTAGATTCATAATGGTCCTAATGCCTTTGCATTCGAGAACCAATTTTTTCCAGCTTGTAAAAACTTTTGTACGTAACTCTCCTTGAAATAAAACAATGAACAAGTGTATATGTAGAAGATATATGGATCTAGAAAATACAAAGCAAGCATTGGTTAATTCAAACCCCAACCATCCAAAGAGCCCACCCACGTGGAACGTTGGAAGAAGTGAATAATTGATTTCTTTCTTTTCCGTTTTATGTTCCTTTTTCTTTGCCGACTCATCAACAAATCACACCTCCGTGTGCTTATCTTTCTTTTCGCAAAATTTACCCCTTTTTGTCATTTGTAATTAATAAAGTAATAATCTAAATGTCAAGCAACTCGGAAATGTGGAAAATAGTCAAATAAGACTTGCATTTTGAGACACTAATATCGTTTATACTTAGGGTGACAAATCCTAACTTGATCCAGGGGCATTTCAGGCTAGCATTGAAATGAGCTATGGATCAAGCTCGAATATCTAAGAATCGAGCTAATCCCTGTGTATACTTGTGTCATCAAGCTTGTATGTCATAGAATTACTACAATTGATAACATTCGATTGAGATTTCAAATTTAGAAATTTTACCCAACATTACTTGTCATTTATATTGAGAAAGAACCTTGCATTTTCAGTTTAAAAATTAATTGTTTAGAGACTCACAACATAGTTATGTAATCAAATTCAATCAAGGAAGGGCTGTGAAATCTTGATATTACTCTACCTTAATCTCAATTTTAATCGCAAAAACTTCGACTATGCAAAATTAAATAATTTTTCATCATATCTTTCTAGTTAGGAATAGACATACACGTGTTTCTTTCATTTCCATCTACCCCTTGTCCCAATTTTTATTTTTATAGCAATGTAAGTATAATAATGATAACATACCAATTGACCAAACTCATCAAATCGCTGGCTCATTTAAGCAAGAGGGGTGATACCGTTAGGAAAGGTGCACTTTTTAACACGTAGGGTACATTTTAACCCAACCAAATCTTGCAAATCTGCCAAGTCAACCAAATTTTGAACAATTTTTTCCAGCAAAACAAATTAAGCCATGGCAAGACATGTGAACATGTCATCAATTAAGATTGCACCTTTATTCACACTTTTGTTACACGTCTACATGCGAACGTGAAATGCTTTCACAAGCACATTGCTTACAATTTTAATACTTTGACTTTAGGGGTTTGGTATGTCTGGGCAGTAGGGAGATTTTTTTTTCATTTTTTGAATATTCAAAAAGATTGTTACTGTATAATTCTTATTGATACTAACGACGTGTTTGACGAAGTTTTAGAAAAAGTCAAAAAATTATTCTGAGATTAAGAATCTGTTTCTGAATATATTTGAATAATTTCTCGTAATGTGTTGTCCGACTAAAAGAAGTTAGCATAAGGTGGCTTTCTTAAAAAGCCTTTCTACAAGAAACGTGAATCTTGTCAAATGGACTGTAAAATAGATAGATAAAATAAAATATGAACTTAAAAGGGAGAGTGCGTTGGTTGAATTTCAGTTAATGAATGTCTAGAACAAAAAACTTGTTAAGAGATTGAGAAACGAAGAGGTGGGGAAAATTGTTATCCTGTGTGTTATTTTCATACTTCACATCATTATATGTTTAATAGTATAATTCGATGGCTCCTTGTAATCATCCTTCTCGAAGCACATCAATATTGCCAAAATCCCATGTTTGGCATGTGTCACATATCCAATCGAAAATATTGGGATGTGGGAATAAATTAAGCGATGCTTTCTCTATGTGTAGACGATCGAATCCCTTTCAAAAGTCTCATGGTGTAAGCATGTTCTCTATTTTTTTTTTTCTTCAGCTATGTTGCTAGCTGTTACCCCTTATCTAATTAGTTGGCTCTCGTATGTTACCTGACTAGTCATTTTCGTCTTGTTCTAAATAAATTTCTGTTTGCTAGTGCCCAATAACTTCATGTACTAACTAATTTATTGAAAAATTTTAAGTTCACCACTAATTTTATTATTATGGGTCAGTATTTCCATTTCTATTTTATTTTTATACTCACATTTTGCTCGTTTCAATGTGATGTCAAACTTTGTTTTATCTTTTTTTTATTATTTTTTTAATTTTTTTTTTTTTATAACGGGAGAACCCACAGCAACTATCCTTCGGATGCGCATTGAATAAATTTTCGGACTGACGCAATAGCCTGCAAATCACATCAGTCAGGTTAACCACACTAGGCAAGTCCAATGCAACAGGCTCGACCGAGAAAGTGTTAGTAGGAAAAATTGAACTCGTGATCAAAAATTTTCGCGCTCATCTACTCCACAAATTCAGATCATCTATGAGGGGCATTGTTTTATCTTATGTTATATTTACTTTAGACAGGTTTTGTTCAAAAAGACCATTTTGCTATGAAATTGAAGGTCATGAGAAGATAAAAAATTAGAAGTGGGACCCGAATGATAATAACTCATATGTTAGGGACCGTAATTGTACTTTTTCCTATTTCCTATAGCAAAGTTGAATAACTATACAAAACTTGCTTTTCTTTAATAGAGTGAATAAGACAACCTTTGACTTAAGCGTTACATATTTTGTTACTTAAGGCCATGTTTGATTCCATTTTTGAGAAAAAAATATATTTTTTAATAATTGATTAATAAAAAATGTGTAATTAAAAATTAAAAAAAAAATTTGAATTTGTATGTAATATTATATTATTGAAGAATGTGTGATTGAAAAAAAGAAAAAAAAAAAAAAAAATTTTGAGAAAAAAAAGAATCAAACAAGGTTAAATGCGAATTAAACTTGGATTTTAGTTAAAATACAATAAAAGCACAAGTTTTAAGAAATGCTATGATTTGAGTTGGACCATACGGGTTTGACTTTGTGTGCGTACGTTTCTTTGGATCCAAAATCACATGAAATTACATGATTATTGTTCGACACATTTTAAGAAAAGTATTTACTGCTTAGAATCTGGATCTAACTTTTTTTAGATTAATGCTCCCCACTAAGCAAAATTTCACTTTCAAATTAGCTTGCAAGAGAAAAGCGTGCTACGCGTATGTCTAGATATCGAGCTTTAATTTACGACTTAGAATTTAACAGAGTAGTTATATAATTAGCTCGAATTCCGAGTCAATCCCTTTGTATCGACGTTCATTTCTAAAAACTGGTCATATTAATAGTAGTGTAACAAGTCACATTTAGAATAATATACTCTTAGAAGAGTTATGCTATAGTAATAGGTTCAATGACATATTTTAAAAATAGAGGAGCACGTGACACAACATCATTCTGAGTAATTAATTAATTAAAATTATGTTAATGTGTGATGATCGTCTAATTCATTGCAACATATTTTATTTTCCTCATTAAGTCGGCAATCATAGATCATGGATTAGATAAATTAATGTTAATTATTCCTTAAAAAACATTTTTATGAATCAATGGAGTCGTCGAAATTTCTTTTTTCCAATTCAAATAATGTTTTAGTAAAGATTTTATAGTATTTATTTCATTTTATATTTGCAAACTGCGGTTATAGGCTTATAGCTCTAATTATTATCATCATATTTTTTCCAATTCAAAGTTATGCAGGTGTCCTATTGGCTAGTATCTTGATATTAGATGTACCTAATGTCCCCGTCCTGATATTGCTCCTGATTCAGGGACAGGAAATTATTATAAAATGGGCGAAAATCGAATTGAAGTTCGAATTCTAAAGTACAAACACTTTAAATTTGTTTTCAATCAATTTCATGAAAAATGATTTCTTATGGTTTAGATGAATTTTTATTTTCCAACTTACATAGAAATGATTTGTCTTTTCATATTTACCAATTAAACGTACCCTAATTGTAAACTAAATAGCTTGGGGACTTGGACTTTGGAATTGGAGCTGGAGGGGTGAAGTTTGCCGGCCGAAGTTGCGGTTGGAGTGACGTCGCGTCGCGTCTTGATTCTTGAAGAACCGGACCTGCTTCGTTCCTTTATCTTATTTTTTTATTGGCTACGGGCTAAGTTTACTGGGTAAGGTATTAGATTTAGGTTGTGCCATTTAGTCAGCCCATTTAAGGACGGTTTAATTTTTTTAAAGTGAAAATTACACCCCACCATATATTTGAAGATTAATATTCTAAGATCAGATATAATGTTTCACTTTTCAAAAATCAGATTTTTTATTCTAAAAATTATTTGGGTACATCGATTTCTATTTGAATTGGAATTTTCTTAGCCTATCTCAACACCACTACATGCACATAATTTGAGTGTTATTCAAATAACTGGAAATCCTATTCTCCATGAAACGAATGAATACATCGAGTAGACTATCACACGATGAATTTGAATCATACCATCAAAAAACCTCATATGTCCTCCGAACTTCAAATGACAAATAACTTTAAGAAGTCTTCGAGAAAAAAAATATGGTAAGTGTTCTTTGCTGATATAATGCTTGTTAATTCACCAACATCAATTTGAAGGGGGGCGATAAGGAAGATATTAAAAGGATAATATTTTATTCCGAAAACATTTGTTTGCTTTATTATGTTATAAATTTCAACTGAAAATATTTAACTAAGGTGTATTATTGATAGGTTGTAAATAATCTTGAATTCTCAGTCTATTGTAATTTATTTTATTTTACATAATTTTCCCTATAAAAGAGTGCATTGTATTGAGAATTCGGACAACCAATTTTCAACAATTCTTGTTCAGTTTTTCACATTTGAATTTTGATTATTCTCTTTTGTTTGACACCTACTTCAGTATCAATTTACATTGACGAAAATAAGAAGTGTAATTGGTGATTACCATTATATTTGGCACCTCTAAAATTTTGAAAACCTTGCTGGACTCCTCCTAAGCCAAGATAATGTATAGAAAGTGACTAAATTGCTCAATTGCGATATAGGTAGAAGAAGCCGGTACACTTCCCTTTACTCCATAAGGCCTTCTTCTTCTGCATCTCAATGTCTAACCCGTGTGAATTACATGATATATATTGTTCACTACATTGCATGGATCAGATCACTTGTCTAAGCATTGGTCGGGCTAGATACGTCAAAAGTGATTTTATGATAGAGAAAGGAGACGACGCATCTTTTCTCTATCCATTTTTGGTTTCTTCATATAATCACTAGGCACAAATGTATATTTGGCGTGACATTTTATTAATTTAAACAAACTTATAAAAGCATTCTAAGATACTATTAAGGTATGCTTGGACGTTGGTTCAAATGACAAAATTTATCGGTGGTTCTTCCCCGTGTTGTCCATAGAGTTGAGATCTTGTTTAGCTGGCTCCCACTCAAATTATAACATCTCGCGTTATCCGCTTGGACTAACCAATAACGTTAGTGAACAGATGGTAAAGAAGACAAGTACTCGGATGACACTTTTCAACCATCTGATACTTGGGGCCCCAAACTTGTATGCATAATGAGGCCTTTTCCAGTTTTCTACAGGGAAAAAATACTATTCATTTCCAAAGCTTTCAAGATCTTGACTCGCTCCCTCTTCAAAATGAAGATCGTGGTGGGGCAACTTTCATAAAGTTGAAGCATGAAGACAAAAACAATAATTCATCGACCGGGAAAATCCATCTTTTTGTGCTTTGTTTGATATTTTGATAGTTAGAAATACTAAAAGCAATAAATTCAAAAAAATGAAAAATGAACACATAAGAACACGCAATATTTATAGAGATTCATTTTAATGTGAGATTATGTCATCTTCTACATTTGCAGTTATTCACCATGATGGAAAGAAGAGATCGATCTGCAGCTGACTCCTCAAAGTAACAATAATTACGCTCCACGAGCTGAACTATTATTAACTTTTCAACTAATTAAACTTCAATTTTAACCATATATTTCACGGGATTCACAACTTTATCAATTTTTCAATCACACGTTTTCATCAACTTTTATCAAAAACTCCATCACGAAAAGCATGCCCATTTGCTTGTTAAAAACAATATTCTTTTAGCATTGTTGATTTAGAGATGCTACACAATCAATAGCAAGGACGGATCCAAGTCAATCCTTGGAGGCTTTTTTTCTTCAACAGAGGCAAGCCTACTAATCTACTCTCGTCGATATATGAATAGTTCTTATTTATGTAAAAAACTTTGTTATACCAACTTTATTGGACTTTGTACATATATATTAGATATACGAGTTATCTAGTCTTAAAGTTGTCGAGCTGCTCAGACCTATTGGTTGATTTCGATTGAAAAATAATAAAAAAGAGAACATATACCAATAAAGTTTACTAATATATATATCGTCCGAGTTTTCACAGTGGCAAGTGTGCATTGTTGGTGTCTGTTGTCGGCAGAAAATTGATCGAGCATCATTCATAAATCATAATCATGCTATTGGCATGTGGGCTTTCTTTCTCATTATTCATTTATTTTTCTTCAAAGTGATGACAAGAATGTGTGAAAGGCATCTCAAATACGACGATGCATTAACTGCAGATTGGGGCCATGTTCAAGAATCGATGCAAAGATAAATGCTCATCAGTCGTGGATAGACAATCTTAGCCCTTCCAATTTAAAAACAATAGTACAAATTTTAGTTGCAAAGAGTGTATATACGAGTGAACAAAATTTCATTGTTTATCAAAGGAACAGAAATGATCTAATGCTCGCGGTAGGCATGAGTTATAATGGCCACCGTGGGCGTGGCAACATCTGGATACTGTAACCCATGCCCACCATAATGCTGATGTTGTACGTCCATGATAGACATTGTAACTCATGCCCACCCTAGGCTTTAGATCAAAGCCGATCAAAGTCATTCACAGTGAACAAATACATAATTAGTCTCGACAATACATCAATATAGTTAATATATGGCGGCCACATCCCTGGCGGATTAGAAGTGAGATCTCAAGCGCAAGTGTAAATATGTGTAATGAGAACATCGCAAATGTTAATGTGAATTGCATTAAAAACCTATCATATAAATTAAAACAATTAACGTCTAAAAAAAGTTATTTTGGACTATGTCTAACTGATGTGGCAAAAAAAAAAAAAGGTAAGCATCTTAAGAATGTTGGACACATGTAAAGACTCTATACTAAATATTTCTATCATCTCCCTAGTTAATTTCTAATTTCCGCTTGAATAATGCTATTTATCTAGAGTCTTGATGATCACTATCTATGTGACATTGAAAGCACCGTCACATTGTACAATGATCACTTAATGCAATTTCATATGTTGGACAACATGACAGTGATTTCCCTGCTAAATAAATTAATGACCATCTAAACTCTACAAAGATAACGCTATTCTTCTCTCTCTCTCTCTCTCTCTCTCTCTCTCTCTCTCTCTCTCTCTCTCTCTCATGTTTAGCAATTTTCATCTCTTGTATTAAATATATTAGAAATGAAAATTAAGTTATAGACTGAACCCATTAAAGATGAAATTTGAATTTAACCGTCCATTCATTGACACCAACCCTACAAAAATTAGAAGCCTTTCTAATTACATTCCATCTGGCAATCAATGAAATGCATTGAAGATGCTACGAGAGTGTACGAGGCTCTGTGACTACATGGCTTTGTGTGCTCGAACTAACAAACTAGTGTCAATTGATAGTAATAACAAAGAATACTTTTATGTATTGTAGTGTCCTATATTATCTAATATTGCATTCCAAATGTAATCTTCATGTACATGAATACACAAATTACAGGTTAAATTTCATGCAATAATCTCGACTTCCCAATTTACAATGCAAGATCTTATGCCATAAATTTCTATACTACGCCTATTTTTACAACGCAATAAGAAAAATTATACTTTATACGAGAGAAATCCCGACGTAGGAAAAGAGAATATAGATCTTCTAATTTATGTGACAGAGTAGATGAAACAAAGCAGTTGACAAATGACTAGAATATAGTGACAAGACAGTAATTATAGAGCATTTTTAGATCTTTAACTTGCTCTATAATGATATATCTCAATTGAATAAAGCACCTTCAAATCCAGACGAAGTGTTTTTATCACCGACAAAGCTGTGTGCATAGCCCCTGAATCTGCGAGGTAGTTGGATTCAGCAAAGAATACGACCTGCTTCTACCGTTATTTGAGCACGTTAAAGCATATTGACCTGCTCCCGCTTGCTCCGACTGCAAAATTGACAAATTTTGAAAATTCATTTCACCAGATTGTAAAGGCAAAAAATGAAGAAATGCATGGACAGACATTTTCAACTTTCTTCAAACTAGAGTGAAAAAAACGCACTTTTCTTTTTTTGCCAACCATGAGGTAATATCCGATTTTATTGTGAATGTCATGTGTACACTGGTCCACTTATTCAGAGTAACTATGTCAAATTGCCAGAAATTGGATCACTTAAGTGCATATTCAACCCAATGTAACAAAAGTTAAAAGCAACATCCTCTTTCTGGTGTGAATATCCTTCTTTCTGGTGTGTGTATCACTTTCGTGCATGTAATTGTCCACATGATTCCGCTCACTCATAAAATTTTTTTCTGGGAGATGATACAAATACAATTGAAAGCATAAAAAGAGAATGTAAATTCACATTTCCTCACCATGCATGTAACAGGCTGAGTATTGCAGCTCCACCTTGAGGTTGGAACACAACTCAGATAGTGGCACCATGAGCAGTCATCATTCAAATCTACTCCTCGAAGAAGCAGTACCAGGCCAACAGTGAATCTACCAAAATCAACACAGATCTTAAGTTGGAGAGAAACAAGCTGCGTCTAATAACACAATTGAAATGTGAAATTCTGATAAGCAAACTTTTGAGACACAAGGAGTTGTGAAATTCCAGTAAATCATTCAATAGTTGTAAAAGGATTAAGTCTATATCATTCTTATATTAGACTAGGCATAATTTTGTCGCTTACAACGGAGTCCTTTTTTTTTTTTTTAACATGAGTTCAGTAGACAAAGTAAAAAATGCTTGAAGATGCCAGCTGAATCCATGACGTATAGTTTAAGTTGCAATACAATAAATCCATGTTTGGCAAAGCTTAAATTATAATTTAAGTTGGTGAAACACACTTTTTATCCCCCAAATTCTATGGACCCACAACTTATTACCCGCTTTTATCTATTACACATTTTTGGGACACACAGTTTCAATTTTAATTTAGAACTCTCCCAAACAAGCACATTGTAAAACAACTTATCTAGATGACTGGTAGGATGCATGCATCAAGTGATTGCTACACTCTTAAAGTATAAACACGTGCCTAGTTACAGACAACTTAATTCTTGAAGAAATAATCCTTTTTCCCAAAAGCAGAGGTCCTTGTTTAACTCAAGCTGAAGAACAAAATACTAAGTCTTATTCCCTAGGTCGGCTTCAATAACCTTTTTGTCACTCCATTCGATTTATTACTACTTCTACCAAGAGAGGCAACAAAATCAAATATATTGCATGTGTTAGGCCATGCTAATTTTCATGTGCACCTCGGTCTTCTAACATGTTATACCGAGATCGCATTGCATTTATAATATTGAATTTTCCAAAAGTTCCAAAGTTCCAAAATCGTGGTAGTAATATTGAATTTTCTTTCTGAATCAATTTTTTTGAGAACCATTAAGGAAATTAAGAAGAATATTGCTTGAGAAAACATTTAAGGTTTTACTTTAAAAGGCCAAAGAAGGATTCTCAATTGAAGAGGGTAAAAATAGTTAGAAGCTCATCCGTCAAGTGATTTCATCTTAGCATACTAGGAACAAACTTCATTGATTTATTATAAGCTTTGAATTTGTTACCACACACCATCCTACATACATCTATGTCTATAATCTTCATCAGCTAATTGTATGATGGTCTCAAACAGAACTTCACATGGGCATTTAAAAAGTCAGGTTAACAAGCTATATAAGAAGAATTTCCCAAAAATAGTACTTGTCTCGTCCATAAAGGAAATCAACTTGGAGTGCAAATTTATTTGTGCATGCTTTACAATCCCACATTCCCCCATCCAAATAAAAGAGAAAAGGTGAAAAATGAAAGAACAGCAGATCCTAATCATTTAGAAAAACAGAGGTAGAAGACCCGGAACTTACCCAACAATGACAAGGATCAAAGAAAGGACCCAAAGAATGCATTGATACGGCTTAAATTTAGGTCTAGTTGATACTGAAGAATATCCACTAGGAGCATATCTCTGGTTAACCCATCCAAACTGGGGACGGATTAGAAACACAAAACCGAGAAGAAAACCAGATAAAAATCCTCCAATGTGAGCAAAGTTGTCCACATGCGGGAGGATTCCAACAGCTAGATTGATAAAAATAATAATCACAAGGGTCACTAAAGCTGCCACCTGAAGAACAAAATAAGTAGGAAGTTGTTAAAGCCTCAAAAGTTGGTAATAGTGAGCTTCACCACTTCATTAAGGCCTAGCCTAACAGCAGTTACATGAATACCTTGTTCGCATACATAGTCCAATTGGTTATCAGCTCTGAAAGCATTCCTCCAAGTAATCCAAAAAGTGCACCAGAAGCACCGACAGAAATATTAGACTGAATAAAAAGAGCAGATAACAAACTCCCACCAAGCCCAGAAATAACATAAAGCAATCCAATGCGTACTACAAGAAAACAAGAAAAATAAGAAACCTGATCTAAATCTCATGATGTTAAAATAAATACAGCAACTTAAGCCTTTACTCTGTTCTTATTTTTTTTTTAAAAAACTACAAACACATAAATTCCAGAAAGAGGAAACTCAGACGCACGAACAAAGCTTAATCATACACAAAAAAAAAAAAAAAAACATCCATTTTTCACATATTGCTCAAATACTGATGCCAGTATGATGCACATTATCGAAGGACAAAGACACCAATATGAATAATGATATTTATCTCCATTAGCAATGATCACCTGTTATGTAGCCGATGATGTGCTATGAAATGATAAGGCTAATTAAATGTATAGATATGAGATCCACATTACCAATCTTATCATTTAATGCCACATCATGTGGTGATCATCTCTAATGGAGATAAACAGCATTACTCTACCAATATAAGCATATTTTTGTGAAATTTTCATTGAGCCGCCTCCAACTATGGGAAAATTGTACTTGCCACCTTATGTATGTAAAGAAATAGACCCATCTATTAGGCTTTCCATCCAAAATCTGTTAAAAGACAATGACCATTTCAATCACAGCCCATCAGCACCAAAAAAACCTCCCCACAACCATACTCCACCAGGAAAAGCATCCTAGACCTCAAGCTTTGAGCCTTCCCTATCTAAACCAACACTTTCAACATTTGATCCCGATACACCCCCCACTCAAGAACATAAAAAAAGGAAAAGGACAGAACAACTTATGAGGATAATGAGCCACTGGTGATAGACCAAAATGCCATTCGTAGTAGAAATCACCTCTTAAAATAACTGCCACTACCACTATCAAAACCAGAAAAACAAGTTCATTATATCATTTTCCACTCAAACAAACCTAAAAAACAACAAAAAAATAAATCTTATTTTAAATGAACTTAGGGTCCATTTGTTATAACAAGTGTTCTGAGGCTTATGCCTAGAGATCCACCTCCCATTTGGCTTACATTAAACGTCTCAAATTATTATTGGTCTTTTTTTATATTTTTTATTAGCCTCAAGGTTTTGAGCTATTTTCTTTATAGACTACATTTTGTTCTTTTGTTTTCTTTTTTATGCCTCTTCCACGGAAGGGGAAGGAAAGAAAAACGCAACATTGCGTGTGAAGGATGATAATAAAGGACGACAAGAAACTATCAGTGATGAAGGAGATTTCTAGGTTGTCTCTACTTCTAGTAGTAGATAACACTTTGAAAACATATTTTTGTTACTTTATTCTAGCTTTCTTTGTAAATTAGTATTTCAATTTTGCTAATTTGTTTCATTAAGGATTTTCAAGATGGTTTATTATGAGCATATTTTTATAGTTTCCAGTTTATTTGAATAATTTTATTAGTTTGTCCAGAGGCTTGCGGCACAAGGATTACATCTCCCGTAAAAAAACAAAACACCTATGTACTCAATCGAACCTTTTCAAACAATGTGACTACATAAATTCTTATTCCTTGCATGCACATAATGGTCCAAGAAAATCAAATATAACTACATCTGACCATGTCAATTTAGTTTATATGTCCTCTTCTTCTAAGATCGCGTGGTTCTTCAATGGAAATATATTTAGATCTATAAAATATTTTGCACTCCCAAATTCATACTTCTTTAAGTTATTTTCAATTGGAGCTACCTTTATATATCTTTTTTTCTTATTTCCTTTATTTTAGTATGATCACAATAAAACCATTATTTATGCTACATTCATCTCATGAAAATTTGTCATTTTAACGGCCCAACACTCGATAACATAAAAGTATAGCTAGTCTAATAACCATTATGTAGAACTTGCCATTTAACTTGGTGAGTATCCACTGACCACATAGAATCCTCGCAATCCATGGCACTTCTCCATTTCGTCCAACCCAATTTAGTCTTATGTTTCGTATCCTCTATAAGTCCCCTTTCCTGATTCATAATTGAACCTAAATTCCTAAACCATTACTATTTAGGACAATATGATCCTCAATTGTGACTATACCATCACCCTTAATTTATCCAACTCAAAATAAAAAAATAATGAATATAACAAGAAGCCATCAAGTTATATAATTATGCAATAACCCAACAAAAAATTTTCATCCCTTATTTTTGTTGGATTTTAATTATTTTCCCATGCAGACGTAAAACTTGACACCATTAACGGATACATAGAGAGAATAGATGCATTAAGTGGTAGTGGTTAGAGGTAAGGATGAGGTAGAAGAGAAGAGAAGTGAACTGCAGGTAAGAGTTCTAATAAGGCAAATAAACAAGGTGGCTGGAGATAGATAAGGAAGTGAAATGGAAGGATTGGAAGGAAATGTGGTGGTGGTGGTAGGGGCAATGGTCAAAACGGTGGAGATGAAGGACAGATGGAGAGAGGCTTACTCATGTATGCGTGTACAGTTGTAGCGGAGAAAGAGGACCTGAAAAGGAGAGGAAGAATTTCTACCTACATTCACTAGGGGAATGTTGAACTAACTAGTAGGCTCGTGCCAAGATTCAACTGAAATTATTTTTCTCCTCTCTGATCTTTGTGAACTGCAAATAGAAAATACAAAATGGCAGTCAAATTTTTCTTCCTATAGTTGGAAGGGGCTCGATGAATTACCTGTAAATAAACATACATACCACATACACACAAATACACATGTATATTGCCCATATTGACATTGAGTACCAAACACATTTAAAGAAATGAAAGAAGACAATACTTGTCAACAAACTATTGATCACCGATATAATAATGTTAACTTAAATCAAAAGTTATAAAGTTATCATTGATGATGCCCTTTTCATCATGCTCCTCTGTGAGCTTCGTTCATACTGGATGAAATAAATGATAATGATAATAAATCAAGTGCATAACAGATTTATACTAAACTAAGATGACCTTAGCTGCCATAAACAGAATGATAGTCTTAGTGTTCTCAACTTAGTAGACAATAAGGCTACATTTTTCCCCCAGAAAAAAAGTACAAGGTTAAGCTACAGACAGCCCACAAGGTAAGACAAACATTCTAGATGGCACATTCCATAATCACTATTGGTTATAAGCCATAATTATAGCACTAAACTTTGCATTAATGATCATAATATGCATTATGTGTATATCAATAGTAATTATTCTAGCTAAAGTAATGCAAAATTATATAAATATATTGTTAGAAATAAAGTGCATGACATATTTGAAATTCAGGACTGTGCAGCATGTTACATACCAAAACCGAATTCTTGCTCAAGCCGAATGCCAATAACTAACAGGCTCAGCATGTTGGCTAGTAAATGAAAAACTCCACCATGTAACCACATACAAGTGATGAGGCGCCATCCTTCATGTTTTTGGACCACTTTACTCACATCTAAAGCACCCATCTTCTCTAACCTAAAAAGAGGGTGAATTGTGTTTTAGAAGAAATTCACAGAATCATTCCATCTTGCACGAATAGCAATTTATGGTCATAGATCATCTAAAATATTTAAAACCAAAAAGTAGCTCTACTTCATTAACCAACGTGGTAGTGAACTGTGCAATACATACTCAAATAAAGAGTTATATCAGATGTAAAAAGTTCATCAACTAATATAAACATAAACACAAGTGGTCCACCTCGTACAAAATGGACTAACTGAGGTACGTTCCACTACGTAAATAATCCTAACATGTTTGACACATATACCAAATTTTCCATAGCACCCTTCTCTTCTAGTTTAATTTCACCCTTTGATGCCTTCATTAATGCCTCTCTTCTAATACTTTTGATGCCTTCAATTTGCAAAATATAAAACTGCTTCTCTCTCTAGTCCATTTAAACCTAGTTAAACAAATGTTCGGTACCATATAAGCATACTTGATTCAGGAATCAACTTCAATAATTTCGCCCTTTAATGCCTCTCTTCTAATACTTTTGATGCCTTCAGCGTGCACAATATTAAACTGCTGCTCTCTGTCTCTATAGCTCTAAAAACATTAAAATCCCTTCTGTACTATCCATTTAAATCTAGTTAGACAAATGTTAATTACCATATAAAGATACTTGATTTGTGAATCAACTTCAATGGTTTAACCCTTTCATCCAATTAAACCAGAAAACCAGCAGCATATGCAAACAGGAAGTATGAGAGGACGCATCAATCATCACTCAGCTCAACTGAGATCATTACAACTGTATTCATTTTCTGCCTAACTGCATAAATCTTGTTTCACCTCTCTATTCAACTCCAACTCATATCCTTGCTGACATCCATTTGGCAAAATACCAGTAGTATTAAAAAATTACATTACATTAGCACAGTAAGTTAAAATAAAGCCAAAAACTTAATCTTCTCAATCCTATGAATTGTTTCGCAACAAAATTTCAGTTAGTACTTAGAAGTGCCTAAAGCATTCACCAGCCTAAAACATTAACCAAAGTTCATTAAAAAGTCCTAATAACATAAGGGTACAAACCAAAGCAACTTGAAACTTCAAAAACAAAATAAAGAAGAAAAAAGAGTCTTACGCAGATGAAGAAGGGCCAAGGAGAGGATTTTCTTTTAAGGGCTGAAAGGAGAATCTCCCCAAAAACCCAGCAACGCAAGATACCGAATTCTTGGGACAATTATTAACATACATGGTTATAACAAACATTACTGTATTGAGGACAACGAAGGAAGGTATCAACCAGGTCACCCATTTCTTGAAATGCTTTACTTCTCTGTAAGCAACAATATTAGGACTCGGGGCGGCGGAAGTGGCGTGGACTGGCGGCGTACCCGCTTCCATTGGATGGATTGTATTTGCCCCTTGCCGCGAGTGGATTCGTATATAAACTTCCGATCGTGGGTCTTCTCCGGCCATCTGGAAAAAAATAATTTGAATACAGAGTTGCAAAAACAATGTTGTGAGTTGAATTTTTGGTGAGCGGAATTTAGGTGGTGGTTGTCTTAAGGGAGAGTCTTAGGTGAACAGATTAACCAATATGTGAATGATTGAATCCCATAGTTCGTAGATTTACGTAGATTTTGCCTGCCGACTGGTGAACGTTGCGCCTCCATTAATTAGTTTTCTTTTTTGGATAAATTCATCTATTTATAAGTTGGGTTCAGTCACCTCGAACATCGAGTGATGTGACGTCACTATAAAATAAAAAAGCGAATGAAAAGCTTCACACGTGTCGAAATTTTTCATCGTCCTAATTCTTTTTTTTTTTTTTGTCTTCACTAACTGTCTTCTTACCAATTCCCATTGAAACTACACTATCTCCATTTTCTCACTCAATCAACCATACCTCTTCAACCACCAACTCAACCAACCATACCTCCCAAGTCGAGTAAATTCAACAACAGCTTCAACTGATGGGGTCTTTCTTGAGAGACGCAGATACAAATCAAGATGCAGATCGTCTCTGCAATTGGGTTGCAGAAGTTCGAGAAGCAGCTTATGATACGGAAGATAATGTCCTCGTATTTGTTGCTGCCAAAATTGCAGCCAGAAGGTACGAAAATTCGAGAAACTTGTTCAAAAAAATGGGTTGCTATTTTAGAGTGATCAGATTTTAAATATTAAGAAGAAGATAATTAGTCTCACTAAGAGTTTACAAACTTTTGGAGTGGAACCCATACATAATCAAGGAGAAAATTCGAGTTTTGGTGATGCAAGAATTCGGGATCTGACGTTCGTGCCTTCGTGCCACACGGAGCCACGAATCGTGCCTCCGTGTGCGACGGAGACACGCTAATCTGAATTCTGAACCGTATCATTAACCAATCTTTTTGTGTCATCTCTTATTCCCAATTGTGTGCTTAAAGTCAAAATTTTGAGTACTTTGTAATTCAGGGCAGTGAATTTTTGGGCCAAGATTCTATTCTTTCGCATACGTACTCATTTGGGGCAAGTTGATTTTCATATGTATTGTTTATTTTATGTTTCTACAAGTAAGATTTTGTTTATAATTCTGTTACCTATAAAAATTCAACTTTGGGGTTTTACATGATGTTATGCTTAAATACTGGGAATCTGGGAATTCCAAGTTTGTTCTCATTTGTTAATGCGTGGAATATGACTTAACAAATGTGTTTTGCTAGATTTTAGGAAACTACATTCTTGTTCAATTTAGTTCTTGGTGAAAATGGTGAATCTGGGGTTAATTCGAGGGAGCAAGACTTCGAATTCAGTTACTGTGAGCTTTCAATTACCTTATTGTACCCACTGGGGGCAGCACCTTCTGGTCTACGGTTCAAAGCCGGTGCTTGGATCATGGAATGTGAAGAAAGGCCTTCTTTTGAAGCCTGTTCATCGAGGGGATGAACTCATATGGTCTGGTAGTCTGCCTGTTCTAAATGGGTTTGGATGTGAGTACAGTTATTATGTGGTGGATGATGACAGAAATATTCTAAGATGGGAGGTTGGAAGGAAGAGAAAACTAACATTGCCTATTGGTGTTCAAGATGGATAGTCTGTGGAACTTCACGACCTTTAGCAGGTGCTTCTTTTTGCTTTCCTATATCAGTCTTTGTGTTTGTGAGTGTGTCTGTGAATAATGTTTGTTTTGTGATTCCTTTAATTACCGCACAGGAGTTCTTTTTGTTGGATAAAAATAAAATGACCACTTATGTAACATTTGAGACTCTGAATTTTCCATTATAACACTACATAGACAACCAGAGATTTATAACTTTTATAAATGAGTTTGTAGAAGAAAAATAAAATAGCAAATGTTCATTCTGAATTACATCAGAAGCATATTCTATTGAACAATTAGGTTCTTTTAATGCAAAGTTCATCCAAAAATATTAAATTGAACTGTAAGAAATTAAGAAAGAGAATAATTTCCTTGTTATATTCATAGAAAATAAACGATACATATATATATATATATATATATATATATATATATATATACACAGTTAGAATTCTATATTAGGAAAATATACAAATTAGGACTCCCTATAATTAAGCCTTAATTACATCCTATAACATGAACAAGAGGTTATTTTGAGGTGAAGTTCATATCAACCTTAAAATAATTGTTTTGGAGTAGGAGGTATTGATTTTATCAAGCGTGCCTACTGGATGAAATAGAAGAAAGATAACATGAACCTTTGACCCCAAAAACAATCAACTTGCATTAATTTGACTGGAACCATTCTGGCAATTTATTTTCCTAAAGCATACTTCCAATTTGCAGTGATGCAAATAAATATCTTCTAGCTTCAATGCAAATCACTAAAACCAAAACAATCATATAAGTATATATACACTTACAAACTTAGTGACTTAGTATAGGAGAATCAACGCATGCTGTAGTATGTAGTAGAAAACTAGCAACTAAATATTCAGGACCTTTTCAACAATTTGGCGCAAAAAAACTGTAATATAGGATAAGTGACCTTGAGAAAATTGGACCCCCTAATTTTACAGTGGCCTTTTATGTTGAGATTTTTCAAATCGAGTAGAATCTGCTGAATTTTAAGCCGGTTCAATACAGGTTAAATGTTACTGAATGGATCAATTACACAGCAATCTGGGTTGCATTCAATATACCTGAAAAGAATAATTGAATTAAAAAAAAAAATAGTTGGCCTTATAAACATTTTCAGCTCTTGACTACTTATTGAGATCAAAAGCAATTATACATTTTTCTTCATACTTCTGTCCATATTTGTTGAAAACTTTCTAATAGCAATCACAACTTTGGTATTTCGCCTCTAACATCCACACACATATATTTCTAACAGCTTCTCCCTCATATTATATGATACACTATTTTGGAATTTCTCATGAAGATGGACTTTCTAAAAATAAAAACATATTGACACTTAGATTCCAATATTGCCCATTCAAGCAAAATGAAGTAAAACTTATTTAAACTTGTTTGAGAACAATTATTAGAAAGTATACAGCAAATTTCAGATTTTGAAAATGGGTGTTGAGGTATCAAATATGCCTACAGTTCTTAAAAATTTTACATCCATGTGAAGCTCATATTTTCATTATTCAAACTGTCTACATCTTCATTACTCGAAAGCAGCCTTATTTAGTTACAGTTTATAATGCACCCCTTCAATTTAATCTTTCTGCGTGTATTCAAATGCTAACATTGTGTGGTTATTTTTTCGAGGGCCGGGCAGCAGAGGAAGCAGAGGAGATGCTGGTCACCTGAATTGCATCGGCGTTTTGTCAATGCTCTGCAACAACTTGGAGGTGCACAAGGTTAGGTCTTGACTAGGTGTTTAACGATTGCAAAATTTTGGTTAGAAATCGAATCTAAGTTGTCTTGTTAACAAGTATACGAGTCTCCATCACTCATGGAGGCACGACGTGTCTCCATGTGGCACGGAGACATAGCCCGTGCCTCCATGTCACACGGAGGCACGGTGTGTCTCCGTGTGGCACGGAGACACCGCCCGTGTCTCCGTATGACATGGAGACCATGTGTGATGGAGACTTGTTTCTGCCTTCTTTTTTGTATTGTTATTTTATAATTTTTTTTTCTATTGCTACGAATTTTTAAACATAGGTGGGTAGAATTATAATATCTAGGAATGCTTAATTATAAAGAAATCAACCTTCCAAATTTAATTTATAAATTTTGTAGCTCATGCACGTTTGGATAAGCACGTCGCTCATTGGTTTGGCTTGAATCAGTCCAAGTATCAATGGGCATTGGATGATTACAGCGAAAGAAATGGAAATGCGAGTTTCTGTTGCTTCTTTATTATTTTCAGTTTTGAAAAGTTAATGTTCTTTTCTAATTCTTTCATGATAGATTATTGTACATTATGGTCCAATACATGTCATTTCCCAAAATTGAAGAGGTACTTGAGGCATTATTTTTGTTGCCAGAAGGTAGAAAATCAGTGAAACATTTCCTGCTATGGGAATTGGATTACTGTGAAAAATGAATTAGATAAAATGAAGTTTCCTCACAGCATTTTTCTATAACCCCACTTACAAAAAATAAAGAGATTGTTTCCGACTATAATACAATTTTATTGATTATACAAGTCTTGAGTACATAATAGAACGGTGAGACATGGTGGTATCATTAGGTTACCTGTTTGGTGGAAAAATAAGCGGTATTTGTGGGATAAATAGAAATAAAACTTACAATGTAATAGATCAAATGCCTCATCCTTCTATACATGTTAGTTGATACCACCATATCTCAAATTGCCGTGTCTATGGCTTGCCTTTTTTCCCCTGATTTTCACGCATTTTCACGCCATTTTCCATTTTCACACATCACTCATCAATCCACCAACATTAATTGCCGTGCCTATGGCTTCCCTTTCAACTTATTCCGAGCAGAAAATCCGGAGAGTGACACCTCAGGTTTGTATTATTCCTCCCCGTTCTTCCGATTCTGAATCCAATTTCAAAACCCTGCAAAATAATCGTCACTTCCATTTCTTCACATTTTAATTTTGCTGATGTGTTTTTCTTTTTATGTGATTTAGTGCAATGGGTGTAGGAGTTTTGCCGTTATTTCCGTGCTAGGTAAATTTGAATTGCTATAATTTGTTTGGGGTTTATTTTTTATTTTTTTTTGTTTTAAATCAAATATATATAAGTTAGTTTGATAGCTTTAGAATGCGGAAGGAAAAAAAAAGATCAATTAAGGTAGAGCAGATGGAGACGAGACTTGGCTTCATCTGTTTTTTCGTCTTCGCGCAGAGAATATAGAAGTAGAAAAGTTTTTGTCCATTGATCTATTCCTTCATTACAGTAGTGAAGTGGGTAGTGTCCACTCTTTTTAGGAATAATGGAAGTGTGGCTGTGAGTATTAGAAATGAGACAGTGGAATATTTCATCACTTAAAGAATCTGTTTGCTTGTGCTTTATTCTAGATTTCTAAAAAATTGTGGTAGTTTATTTTGGAGCTTAGTTTAGACGGTTAATTAGTAAACATGAACATTTATTCCTAACATTAACAAACAAACTAACTAACGTGCAACGCATGTTGCCCCACTAGTAACTTATAAATAGATGAATTTTGATTTTTGAACTTGTCTCGACTCACAATCACGCCATACAAAGTCAAATAGTTTGTGGGTGTTCTTCTCCTAACTATGTCAAGATTTTTCAAGTTAGTTTTGTCAATGTTGGGTTGAGTCATATTTCGATGTTAATAACCGAGTATCATCGGAACATGAATCAACAACAAATCATATTTCTTGCATTGAACTCCTCAACATGACTTCTATTAGCATTTAAATATGATTCAAATGGATTCTTATTTCTACCTTCTTGACAAGTGAGTCATTACAACTTTAAATTTATATCAAATTGGCCTTGCATGATATCATATTGACTCCTCCCGATGAAAAATATCATATTTATATTATTTGTCTGCTTCCTCAAGGAGATTTGATCAAACTACATATTCAAACGTAGAACAAGATCATTAAATCATATAGATTATAGCGTAAAATGGAATTGAGGTATGTTAATGCAAAAATAATTATGAATTTTGACATAGTAAATTTAAATAGAACCATGAACTTTTGGCAAGATGTAACAAGAAGACCGCGAACATATATTAGAGAATGCTTTTCAATGATGGATGTAAGACTCATAATCTAAGATGCTCCTCACAAAGTGATCAGCCACTTGACTTTCTTTGGTAATACTTTGGATTTTATTTTTCAACCAATATAAGAATTGCACGACTAATTGATGGTATGTTTCATGTACTCGACCAAAGGAAATTTCATAATCGTATTCTATAATCAAATGAAAAAGAATAAAAATAAGAGAGTAGAAAAAACAATTAGAAGAGAATTAGAGACTGAGTGTAAATTTATTATACGATCACGATCATGATGAGACACCTCCTCGTTCATAAAAAAAATTAAAATGAAAACCTTGTGTCTGTTTGTTTTAAACCAATGGATGAAAAATATATTCTTATGATTTACGGTAATCACTAACTGGTAGTTACTTTCAAATTGAAAATTAAGTCATTTTTAATTATAAATAATAGAAAAAACGTGTGTAAACAGAAACAAAGGGTGTGTTTGATAGGGTGAAAAAGTGGGTGAAAATAGAAAATTTGTGCAATTCCACCCAATTTGTAGTGTTTGATTGTCAAACAATTCCATGAAATTCATTTCCACCCAAATTTTAGGTACAATTCAGTGAAACATCATTTTCCACCTTTATCTTCTCATGATTTTGATGAAAAAGTGATTTTTTCATTTTTTTTTTGGCAATGATAATATAAAATTTATCCATTTAATTGACAATTTTCTTGAAAAACAAAATCAAACGAAAACCCAAAAAAAATTTCAAAAATTATTATTTTTTATTTTTTATTTTTGGCAATTCAAACAAATTTTCATACAGATTGTAAAAAAATTTATCCCAAAAAATAATAATTTACATAAAAAATAAAGTCAAACGGATTAGGTAGAAAAATTATACCAATCAAATACCATTAATTACAATTCTCTCTAAAACAAATTTTAGATAATTCAATTCAATTTATTGTAATTCATTTTTTTTTATCCAAATATCACTATTTCAATCAAACGCACCCTAATACTTGAGAAAACATGCCTTGTCACATTTATTGGATTATTAAAAATATAATTTTTTAGGGAAACTAAATTCTTTTTAATTTATTTCATAGTTACATAACTCGGTTAAATGTAATCTGTATACACACTATTCTAGTCCAATACTTATGCCATCAAGAATCTAAACAATTTTTTATCAAAGGAAACATAAAATGCTAAAAGCGATCTCTCTTTGGCGTTCTTCACTCACCCTAAAGTCCCATCAAACCCCAATAAACCCTTCCCTAATTCCACATCCCTCTTCGTATTTCTTTTCAAACTCACCTGTTTTACACAGAAGACATCGCAAAGATAGTGACTTTAACAATGGTGATGATGAATTGAACACGGATCCCGATGGTCCGCCGAGAATCTTCGTTGTCCAGCCGAGGCTTCGGCCCGACTCCTTTTTGAAAGCTAAGCTTCATGAAGCATTAAATTTGGCGAATTCTCTTGATGAACAACGAGATGGGTTTTATGACACCGAGTTCTTGGCCAAAGAAATGCCTCCTCATCTTGTTGTTCAGAACCCCACTGCCAGGACACCTCGTGCAGGTGGGTCTTTGATTTTATTTTGATTTTCTTGAATGGTTTTCTATTTTTTGTGTCGGCGTGCAAACGTAATCCCTGTTTGTTTTCGGAAAGGATTAATGTTTTACAGTTGGCTTTGAGGTACTATTTGTAACGAACATTATTCTGTTTTATATATTTTTTACAATTAAGATGTAAATCAGTTGAAATTCTAGCTAGGTTTAACGAATGCACTATTTACAAATTTAACTTTATTGAGGAACATGTTTTGTCTATGCTAAGTACGAGGAAAATTGGAATAAGAATAACAGTGAAGAGGAAACCCAATGAAAAAGATAAACTGCATGAAACTAAAAGCATATAACTGGAATAGATAGTAAGACACGTGGTATTGAGCTCAACTGTTGTGGTTATTCTTGTTGAATTATTTATAAAAAGGCTACAAGTGAGATGTGAGGACTCTCTCAATAAGAGCTATGAAATCTTCCTCTTTAGCCAGTGAAATTCAACATAGACTAATTTGTATCGAGTCTTGAAGACTAAAAGATAATCCAATGGCATTCACAGTGATAATCATGATGGAAGTCATGCATGCCTATATGGCTTATCTCTTTTCAATGAAGTTTTGTTGGATATAATATAAGGTAATTTACCTGTAATGATATCGCAGATACACTTTTTGGAGCACGGGACGGTGAACAATGTCAAATGCCATTTAAATGCTTTAGAATCCAAGGTAGAGGATTTGTGTCTGAACTTGGAAATCAATTCTCTTGTTAAATTTCAGTTCAAAGTGGTAGCAAACGATCTGGATGATTTCTGCTATGATTTTTTTCTCTATTTACAGGATGGAGTGGATGCTATTTTTGTAAATGCTATTCTCACTGGTATTCAGCAGCGAAATTTGGAGGCAAGTTTGCTATATTGGTTGCTTTTAGTGAATAATTTCAGACCTTTTACCTTCTTTGTTATGGACTTTATGGACTTTTTTGGATGTTAATGGTTGTATTTATTCATTGTATACATTCTTTCACAGAGAGCCTGGGGCAAACCTGTTTTGGACCGCGTAGGTCTCATAATAGAGATATTTAATGCTCATGCTCAGACAAAGGAAGCAAAGCTACAGGTTATCTGCAATCTCATTGCATTCCTTTTAGTTTAGTAAATTTATGGTTATGAAGGGTAACCATATTTTATATCCTTTATCAACATACAGGCTGAGTTGGCAGCTCTAATGTACAAGAGGAGCAGGCTCGTTCGTGTGCGCGGGTCTGATGGGCGATATACCTTTGGTGGGATTGGGGAAGCGGAGGTTGTTAGTGCCAGAGGGTGAGTATTTGCACAAATTTCCCATTGGCGAAGTTCTAAACTGCTTCTGGGAAAATACATTATTCTAAGGAATTATTTCTGGTTTGCATGCCAAAGTCTCTTTTCAAGTAATATATAGGTTTAGGAAGATTTATGAAGAGAACTAAAGAGGTTTAAGATGGAACTAGGATTGCTCAATTTAGGGGTTTCTCATGCATACAATAATGATTGCAGGAGAGGAAGTGGAGGGCGTGGTTTTATCAGTGGTGCTGGAGAAACTGAACTTCAGCTTCAACGACGAAGGTTTGCAATTGCTAATAAACATGCATGAATTATTATTCTGAGATTTTTGGGGATTATTCGCATGCTATGTTGTTAGATGGTTATTTTTTCTATGATATGGACTTGGTTAGTGGAACTTAAAGCAAATTATTGACTGAATTATGTGGTTATATTTCATTATTCACTGTTTTTCATGTATAAGCATTTTCAATATAGGAGGTAAACGTGTGAGTGTGACTATTCTTTATGAAGATGAATTCTAGTAAGATGTTTGCTCATGTATGTGCCAGGTCGATTATCTCGTATCAGTTATCATATGCATATAAGGACTGAAATTTTACCTTATACGTGTCTAAGTTCTTCAGGTTAAAGGTTATCAATGAAATCAATAAAGTTTCAATAGGCATGAAGGTTAGGTTGTTGGTATTATCTTATTCTTAAGGGATGAAGTTACTTTTATTAATAAGATCGAAATTTTAAGATGAAACTCTAAAATAGTAAGAAAGTCCATTAAACTCAAACGATCAATTTGATCTGACGAAGACTTAAACGAGCACACAACTTTCAAGATTAATTTGCTCAAACGAGCTCGTTGGGTCATGTTAAGGATAATTGCATATCAAATAAACATAAAATATATACACAACATATAAGGGCTTAAACTACGCTTAATAAGATTGATCTTTTAAGATAGAATTCCAAGGCTGAAACACATAATATAGATTTGTGTCATCTGGATGGACACAATGCGTTATTGTGAATGTTGGCTGTTGCTTAAGTGAAGGCGTCTTCAGGGAAAT
Organism: Osmanthus fragrans; assembly: GCA_019395295.1. Lineage (NCBI taxonomy): Eukaryota > Viridiplantae > Streptophyta > Magnoliopsida > Lamiales > Oleaceae > Osmanthus > Osmanthus fragrans. The sequence continues at coordinate 29,496,708 of CM033343.1, forward strand.
TTGTCATTCCTTGTGAATCAAAAGCCCACTGGTTATTGTACATTTTCATGGATAAAATCTCTATTTGTGAACCTTGGACTTGCAAATGTATAAATATATCACTTATTGGGTACTTCAAATTTTTAGAATCTTGGAACGACGAAAACAGTTGTTATCTGAAGTTAAAGAAGTTAGAAGGACGAGAGCTTTGCAACGGGCTGCTCGCAAGAGACAAAAGGACTCACAAGGAAAAGAAATTGCTACTGTTGCAGTAGTTGGTTATACAAATGCTGTAGGTGACTTGTAATCATTTTATTTTCCATTCTAAATTTGCTCCTATTCAAATAGGCTTATTTTCTCTCTGGTTTTTCTAATTTTTCCCCAGGGGAAGTCTACGTTAGTTAGTGCACTCTCAAACAGATACCTTTACTGTGATGATCGGTATGGTAGCGAATCATTTTCAAAACCAATTCTTAATAATGCTTCAGTTTTGGCGTTTTCTTTTACACACACACACACATCTAATATCATATTCATCACTCTCTACATGTAAATTGTTTTTGCTCTCTTACATAAACTCCTTCGGCAGATTATTTGCAACAGTTGATCCGAAGTTGAGCAGTGTTATTCTTCCATCAGGGTAATGCTAGTTCGTGGTTAAGAAAAATAATATGAAAACTTTTTCTTGGCCTTTTCTGCCTGTACTTTGTATTTTCAGTCTGGTAATTTAATTATAGTATTGATGCTCAGGAGGAAAGTGCTTCTCAGTGATACTGTTGGATTTATATCAGATTTGCCTGTTCAGGTATCTAAAAGTTACATGGCAGATCTTCCTTAATTATTGACACTTCAGCCTCAAAATGACCGAAGATGTATTTATTTATTTATATTTAAATTTTTTGCAGCTAATAGAAGCATTTCATGCAACGTTGGAAGAGGTTGTTGAAGCTGACCTTCTTGTGGTATGCTCTTAACATTTTTCCTATATATTTATTTTAATTAAAACCACTTGTGGTGGCATATTTTATTAATAATAACATAAATAAAAAGTAGTACAAAACTTAGGAGGGGGTAGGGCCTTCCCTCGAGCTAACAAAATGAAAGAGAAATGATCCTGTCCATGAACAAGGAGTGCCACGTAATAAGAATCTAAGACTAAATCCTAGCTCGTGAAGCCTCATTCCAGATTTGGTCATCATACATCACATATGACACTGTATTTGTCCTTCTGTCACTTCCTGCAAAAATGAATGAAATTCTGTATATGTAACTTTTGCAGCACGTGCTGGACTCCAGTGCACAAAATCTTGATGAACATCGGGAAACTGTGTTGCAAGTTCTTGGGAAGATAGGAGTGTCTGAGGACAAGCTTCAGAATATTATTGAAGTTTGGAATAAGGTACAGCCCCCTCTCTCCTCTCCCTCTCTCACACACACACACACACACACACACACACACAAAAGAACTCAAACCGCTCTCTCTATGCACAAAAACAATTAAAAGAAAGGAAATAAGATAAATGTCATTAATTTTGTAGGAAAATTATATACTGGGAAAAATTGGTAATTAACACAAAACGTCCTTACCTTTCAATGTTATTGTGCAAAATGTCCATATCTTTTATTTTTTGGCATTTTCACTCTTATTTTCACCATTCATTGCGGAAATCATCATTTTCATCCAATGTTTCCAATAAAAAAATGTAAAATGACAAATATGCCCTCCTATTTAATTAAAACAAAAAAGGAAAAGAAAAGTTAAAAGAACAAATTGCAATCACACTCCCAAACTTTTTAAAAAAAAGTTCAAATGAGTCCAAATAAATTATTAAAAGCGTAATTAGCTTAAAACGTCCTTGTCATTCAATATTATTGTGTAAAACATTCACACCTTTCATTTTTTTGACATTTTCACCCTTATTTTCACATTTCATTGCAAAAATATCATTTTCTCAATTAAAAGCTATAAAATGAAGAATACATCCTCCTCCTTAAATAAAAGAAAAATAAAGAACAAATTGAAAGTATACTCTCAAATTTTTCAAAAATGCACAAATAAATTTCAAATAAATAATTAAAAAAAGAAAGTGATTTTTGAATTTTTATTTTTTAATATTTATTTGTGTATTTTTGAAAAATTTAGAATATACTTTCAATTTGTTCTTTATTTTTGTTTTATTTAAGGAGGAGGATGTATTCTTCATTTTATAGCTTTTAATTGAGAAAATGAATGAAAATAATGATTTCTGCAATAAAATGTAGAAGTAAGTGTAAAAATGCCAAAAAATGAAAGATAGAGATTTTTTGCACACTAATATAAAAAGGTAGGGTGTTTTGTGCTAATTACGCTTTTAATAATTTATTTGAATTCATTTGTACTTTTTAAAAAGTTTGATAGCGTGATTGTAATTTGTTTGTTAATTTTTTTTTTTTTTTGTTCTATTTAAATAGAAGGGTTGTCATTTTACATTTTTATTGAAAAATTGGATGAAAATGATGATTTTCGCAATGAAATGTGAAAATAAGGATGAAACTGCCAAAAAATGAAAGTTATGGACGTTTTGCTCAATAACATTAAAAAGTAGAGACGTTTTGTGCTAATTATCCCTGAAAAAAGATATATAGTGTGTTAGAGTCACGTTATTTTGAAAGAATGTATTTTGGAATAGTAAATTGATGGAGAATGTGTGGTTAAAAAATGAGATTTTTTTTTGGATTTGCGTGTAATATTATTTTATTGAAAAATGTGATTGAAATAATGTCAAATCACTGTTTCAGAATGTATTTTTTTTTTTTTTTTTTGATAGAATGTGGCTCAAACAGGGCCATAGGAAAAGATTGTAAATTATGAGACTATAGGAAAAGATGCATTGATTCTTTGTCTCAAATTTTTTCTTAGGTTGATCTTCAAGAAGAAGAATTTGATGAAAGTAAAACTAATGGTGAAGGTTTCATCAGTAGTTCCTCAGGAGGAGAAGACAATGACATTGCATTTGACCTGTTGTCTGGGAAGGATGTTGATGTACACGATGAAGATGAAAACGCTGTGCTGTCAGGAGATTTTGAAGAGGTCATTCATTATCCGCAAGGCGATCACTCTGATGGTTGGATCTCCAATGACGAAGAAGATAACTCGGTGAGCTACGATAGTTGCTCTGTAGGATGCAAGACTACAGATAGCCAACTAAAAGAGGTCTCTTGGGACTTGGGGACTGCTGCTAAAGGTTCTCGATCTCAACAAGAATCCGTTCATTGTGTCAAAACATCTGCAGTAACTGGAGTAGGCTTGCAAGAATTGCTCGAGGTAATCGATGAGAAGTTATGGCCTCAGCAAGTAGTAGAAAGGGACGTCTTTAATCGGAAATGGAGACCCTCCCACACTGAAGATTATAGGATAGCAGTCGAGCAATAATCTGCCCTATATCCTGAAAACATGAAGTTGCAGTTAAGGCTGTCATCTTCTCTCCAGAAACGTAATCCTCAATCACCGAGGAGAATCGCAGGCTCATGAAAATTATTGACCTTTTTTAAGTGCCAGTAATGGAAAAAGGCAACGTGTTTGTGGAGAGTAGTAACTGATCAAATGCTTCCATGAGAGTAATAACAGATGGGAGTCTCGAGTCTTGAGAGATGTTGCAGTGGCTTTTAAATTCTAGCATGTTGTTTCTTTAATCCCGCGATGGCACGTCTAAATGAGAATGGTTTTCATGATTAGATACATAAAACCACAATAAGACGAGAATGGTTTTATACGGTGATTTGTATTTCTTTTTCGGATAGGGATAATCGCTCTCCAGTTTAATTGTGAATGTACAATTTCTGCCAACTACACTGTCTAGTGCTCATCTATTCGAGAATCTTGGGCAGTTTTAGAGTTGTAAACTGGTGTCTTGGGTTGCATGGCCAGAACAAATATTGTGACTCTACTTGGTCTACGTGTGCTTGTTAGTGTATTCGGCAAATTAGCATGGTATATTCGCTTGTCATCTAGACTATCATTATTCAAATAAAAATACGTCATTTGCAAGAATTAGTATGCATAAAATAACATGCATTCGTGTATCTTCTTATTCTTTCCCAACCAACCTGGTGTGATACTATTACCAGCATTTACACATCGAAGCATACATCTCGAGACTTTAAGATCCATGATCCTACAGACAGATCTCCCTCCAATCCTTTAATTTGTTTGATCCGAGGTTTTGTTCCCATCAAGGTTTCTTTCACCATTCACTCTTGTTTGCAATTATAATTTTTCTCTTGTTATTTTACGTTGCCGAAAAAGATCAAAAAATAAAATAAAATTTCTTCTTGTTATCAACGTTAGAAAATCCAATGTTTAATAAATATAACTTGTGTTAAAGAATCTGATCAGAAATAAATAAGATTTTTGTTTATGCTATTTCTGCTCATTGTTCTGAGAATCAAGCTGTTCTAAATTACTGAACTGCAATCAAACTTGTTTACTTTGCATCAGTGCGAATTTTTCTGGTGTTCCACATTGTTTTAGTCATGCCTCGAAGGCCCTGCAAGCTTGGAAGGAATTTTTCATCCAAAATCGATTCCCGTCGATTATTATTCAAAACCCTCGTTTTCCTTTTACTCATAAAATAGCTTATTTTTTATTTTAAGTTTGATTTCACAACTTTCATTTTATGATAATTTTTCGTGTGATATATGGGCTTTTAATCTTCCGGATTAAAATTACTGCTGTTTCAAATGCTAATATGCTTCTGTACTACAATTTTCAGGGCTTAATCCTTTTTTTTTTTTTTTGGATCACGCCCCATTACTGGCCCTGGATCTTGGTGAAGGAGGTAAATTGTAGGTTATGCCTCCAAAGGTACAGGGTGAAAGACTGTTTGTACACTTGCACTTACCCAATAGCAAAATCCATATTTCATGATTCAAACTCTTGACGCGGAAGCCTTAAGTAAAGCTGAATTTCTCCATCTTTCTTTTTTACCACTTGGAAATGTGCCCTGGGAATACTTAATCCTCTTTCTTGGGTATACTTTGTCTTGCTCAGGTATGTATTTCATTGTAGGACTCCCCCCCTAGCATTTGGAACATCTTATATTTTCATTTCTCCTTATTTCATAGTTTCAAAATTTATGAGTACGTGTTCATAACAAGGATTTTGGCTAGCACTCTAATGGGAAAAAGAAGCTAAAATATTGAACGATACTACACAGTACTGTCTACTACCTAGGCGTTTCATTCTTATGTATCAACTGATTCATTGTCATTCTCGATGTAGGTGGAATCACTTGCTAGGATTGAAGGTGTAAAGCTTTGAAATACTTCTGCTCTTCCTCAAACTGAAACTAAAGAAACGTCAGTCCACTAAGCTGAATCGAAAGTTTGGGCCCACGACCGTTTCAAAACTGATCCTAACAACTAGGAAATGGTTTGGTTTCAATTTTAATCGTTAAAACCCGTTAAAAAATCAAATCGAACCGTTTCCCTAATTTAATTAAAAAAAATTACTTTTTTCACACAAAATATATTTGTTTGTACTTTAAAAATTTTTAGTAATTTACTTGGCAGAGGATTCTATAGTTCTATTAGCTTTTTAAGTAAAATAATAATTTATGATAATATTCTTTATCTATTTCAAAAATAATAAATTTGCAAGTTTAAATTTTACGATTGAACCTTGCATCAATTGATTGGTTTAAGTAACATATAAAATATTTCACTTGTTCGAAAGATATTATTTTTATATTGATAACGTCGTGATTTGAAACCAAATCGAAGCGTAAAAAATGGTTTTGCGTGGAAAATGAAGTGATTTGGTTTTGAAAAAAATAAATGATTTAATGTTAATAAACTTTTTAACTTAACCAAATGAATACAAGCGGCAAAACAAATTGATATTTTCATTAATTCCCAAGTTGGTGGTCCTTTGCTTTGGAAGGGGAACATGGTACTCAATATTAATCAATAATTCACTTGCGTGCAGTGAAATGTAAAATGTGTCTTCCAAAGAAGACCAGGTTCACTTAATCTAAAAATTAATTTAAAATTTTCCTCTAAAGAAGAGAATAAAAAAAGAAAAAAAACTTTTATTTTGCAAAAAAAAGCAGCTTTATAGTATAGTATATGTTTTGATTGGTCACAGGTAGTTGTTGACATGTTTTGTACTACAATAACAGTTTTAGGACAAACTTAGTGGATGACATGTGATCGTAATTAAGAATTTTTAATGGAGGAAATCCCATTTGATATCAATTATTAAAAGAGATTTTTTATTCTCTAAATCTTAGAACTTATGGTTGTACATCACCTAATTTTATGTATTACCAAAATCAAGATATTACCTAGAACTTATGTGAGGTTGATAATATCGGAACATGCAACACGTGTATTGTCAAACATAATATAAGTAATTAAGGACCTTCGTAGTAGAGCTTATTAAAAAAAAAAGGGTAATTGGCGCAAAATTATCGTTTTAACCTTTCGGGAGTCATGCTGGAGATTTTACAGATACGAAACACTTGATAAAAAATGAAAAAAGGGGTCCACTTTTTTTGCAAATCAATCCAAAACTTTTGAAAATATTAAAAATCAGGTGCCCAAACCCACATTCATGTAAGATATTGGTATAAGGATTCTGGTAGTACAACTATAGTTCTGTACAAATGAATTTATCCGGAAATCACATAAGTCAGTCAAACACCCCCAACTCGCCGTCCCCGAATCCACCACTGGTCGACTCCAAAGTCTCTATTATTGTCACATAAAGCATTTCAAAAAAAAAAACTATCCAAACATCTTAAAACAATGGAGGACCACTTGGGTTGGGTGCGCAATCACCTGGCGCACCTAGCCCAGCCATGGGTCCCCTTCAATTTGGCTCAAACCATCTTCAATCTAGGTCTGAAATGTTCGCTGGTGCGAACTCGCGAGCGCATCAGCCATAAATGTACACCCAGCCTTACATCCCTCTCACATCAGGTAAGGGAGAACCAATCCCCACACATAATAAAATATAGATTTATCGGACACCCCTCTCCATGTGAGAGCCTGCTTGAGAGTCGTTTGGGATGAATTGTCACCATGAATGGGGTCGTCTAGGTGTGGGGAACTGACCAGTGGTAGCCCGCGATCATGGGGCTGGCCGGACGGTGAGATTCTGGCAAATTTGGGGTTTGAAGGCTGATTTTAAGTTTTTCTAAAACAATTACTGTTTAAAAGTAAGATTCATTTATTCCATACTACATCTTGTGGAATTTTATTTGTACTTCTCCAACAAACCCTCTTGTGCCAAAAAACGAAATAAGGACGTTTGATATCTTGTGTAGGAACGTTTTTTACCCAAAAAAAAAAACTATATTTTTCAAGGCACCCCATACACATATTTTGGAAGTTTGTACTTTCGAGGACTTTGACGATATTTTCGAAATTTTTTTTTGTGGCTTCAAGCCCTTAATATAAGTTTTGAACTTTACGTTTTTCGTCTTTTTTTTGGTAGTTGACTAGAGTTTGATAGTGTTTCTAGTTAACTAGATTGAAATCGAAATGGATCCAAGTTTTCTTGAATTTTCTAGTTCTTCAAATGGTTTTCAATTGAAAAATCAGTCCATGGTCGAGTTGTCCAACCAAAAACTAGCCAATGGACCTAGATTTGAGATTACTTATCCGGATCAGAAGCTAGCCAATGAACAAAGGTTTCAGAATAACTTACCAGCACAAAAATTTGAAGGTTTTCAAATGTTTGGAAATGAACCTTTTACGAGTAGTGTGGTCTCGTGTTCTAGTTTGGGCATCGAGGAGGATTATGAAGAAGACTGTGATTTCTCAGACGCTGTTTTAAGATGCATAGATCAGATGCTTATGGAAGAAGATATGGAGGAAAAGACACATATGCTTCAAGAGTCTTTAGATCTTCAAGCAAAAGAAAAGTCATTCTACGACGTTCTTGGCAAGAAGTACCCCCCTTCACCGGTACAAAACCCGACTTTAATTAGTCAATGTGGTGAGAGCCCAGATGATTACTTTCCAGGATATCACCATCATAATTGTTTAAGTTGCAATGGTTATGGAAGTGGTTACCTAATCGACGTAATTGGTCCGAGGTGGATAGACAATTGTATTGATTGTAATGCATGTCATGCTCAGTTATATACAGCATGTAGTGGTTCCAATTCATCAGTTAGATGGTCGAATAGCTTAAACAATATTGTAGACGGGTTCTCAGACTCTTCTGCAACTCCTCTTCAGGTATCTGATATGTATAATGGGAGTCAATGTGTGTGGGATTTCAAGAAGGGGGCTGAAGATGCAAGCAAATTCCTTCCAAGTGGGAATAGGGTGTGGGTTAATACAGACATTAATGGTTTGTTAACTCGGGAGCCAAATGGAGAATATGATGGAGGAGTAGTTACAGTGGAGAAGAAAGATGCGGACGAACGATCTCCATCTGAGTCGAGGGGAAGGAAGAATCCACATAGCGGAGAAATGGATTTAGAAGAACAAAAATGTAACAAGCAGGCAGCAATCTATTCAGAATCTACTATCCGATCAGATGAATTCGATATTGTCTTGCTTCATAGTATGGGGGACGGTGAGGTTAGATTGGCAGCTTACAGGACGGAGTTGCGAAATGCTATGAGTAAGTGTGTGCAGCAGAATGGACAAATGAAAAGATCTAGTGGAGTGAAGGGCCGTGGCAAAAAACAGAATAGGAAAAAGGAAGTCGTGGATTTGAGAACCCTCTTAATTAATTGTGCGCAGGCTGCTGCTGCTGATGATCGTCGGAGTGCTAATGAACTTCTGAAACAGATCAGGCAGCACTCATCTCCTTTCGGGGATGGAAATCAGAGATTGGCTCACTGCTTTGCTGATGGCCTTGAAGCGCGCTTGGCTGGCACTGGTAGCCAGATCCATAAGGCCCTTGTCAACAAAAGAACAACTGCGGCTGATTATTTGAAAGCTTACCATTTATTTATTGCGTCGTCTCCATTCAAGAGGATTTCGAATTTTACCTCGAACAAGACAATTATGATGAAAGCACAAAATGCAATGAGAGTTCACGTTATAGATTTTGGCATCCTCTATGGTTTTCAGTGGCCCACGTTTATGCAACGGATGGCCAGAAGACATGCACCTCCAAGAGTTCGGATTACTGGCATCGAATTTCCCCAACCTGGGTTCCGTCCTGCAGAAAAAATAGAGGAGACTGGTCGTCGATTGGCAGATTATGCAAAGACTTTTAATGTACCATTCGAGTACAACGCCATTGCAAAGAAGTGGGAAACCATCAAAATTGAGGAACTTAAGATTGAGAAAGATGAGTTTCTTGTTGTCAACTGTTTGTATAGGACGAAGAACTTATTTGATGAGACTGTGATGCCAGAGAGTTCAAGAACTGCTGTTCTGAACTTGGTTAGGAAGATTAATCCGGACATCTTCATTCACGGGATTGTCAATGGGGCCTACGGTGCCCCGTTCTTCGTCACCAGGTTCCGGGAAGCTTTGTTTCACTTCTCGGCGCTATTTGATATGCTTGAAACTAATGTACCTCGTGAGAAAACAGAAAGAATGTTAATCGAGAAAGAAATCTTTGGCCAGGAAGCATTGAATGTCATAGCTTGTGAGGGTTGGGAGAGAGTCGAAAGACCAGAGACGTACAAGCAATGGCAAGTCCGTAACTTGAAAGCAGGCTTCTTGCAAGTCCCATTTGAAAGGGAGGTCATGAATAAGGCAATATATAAGGTAAGATCAAGCTATCACAAAGACTATGTTATTGATGAAGAAAGTCAGTGGATGTTGCTGGGATGGAAAGGGCGGATAATCTATGCTCTCTCCTGTTGGAAACCTGTTTAAGAAACTAACATGTCCGCTAGGCAGTACGTGACATTACTGAATAGAATTAAGGAACAAAAACAAGTTAAAATTTTCATATATTGTAATATTGACTACAGTACCGATCTCACTTCCTTTTTGAATGGAAAGGCCAGATATCGTTCCAACAGCAACTCCTAAGCAAGCAAGCGCCAGTTAGTGAAAGTATTTGTTCTCTTTTTTGAGTTCCATGGAAATTACACGAGGGAAATCCATATTACATTTGAGTTAGCCGAGACGTAGTGTTGATCCACCTGGGTTTACTTTTCCTTCATCTCGACCTTTGCCTAATTTAGATCTTTAATAATTGAAAATGTTAAACATACATTAATGATCCGTAGGAGATTTACTGGGGTAGCTCGAAGATTTGGAATCCTGCAGAAAAAAGGACATTGTGAATGAGAAACACTTAACTTTACCAAGAATCATCTAAAGGATAGAGGAAACTTCGAATGAATGTAATCTTTATGAATACATGGATAATTTATGACATCTCAACAATATTAAGAGTTGATAGTGGTGGTTGGATCAAAATTGAAATTAAAAAAATATTGAGCTTTGAATAAGAATGTAAATAAGAAACAGATAATTATTGAGCTTATTAATATTGATCCCGGAAAACAGAGCCTTGAAATCTTTAGTCAGCGTGCCAGTTCCCTCGGGTTTTGAGGCCAAGTCAATTGCTTTGAATTTTGCTGCTTCAAGATTTAGTGCCTGTTTGTGAGATTTCATTAGAACAAATACTTTAAAACCACTGAGAAACCAAGATGATACAGTGCAGATAGAAGACTTCAAATTTGTGCCTACTTTAAATCTTGATGAGTTGTTATAGTTAGCGGTAGCAATAAAATACTCATATTTTTTTATGTGAAAATTCTACCCATGTGGTTTTCAACTTTTAATTTCAAAAATTAGATTTCAAAGTTATTTATTTAAAAATCAGGTCATAATTCAATTTTTTTTTATATTAATGGTAATTACTATTAAATCTCTCTAGTCTCTACATAATAATCTCTCTCCCATCTCATCATCAACCTCCTTCGTCGTCGGCAGCCACTCTCTCCACTGTCGACTCCTCACCAGCACCCAAGTTCCAGATATTCACATGAAACACAAAACCTTTTGAATCCAACACAATCCATACATTTGCATAACCAAAATTCTCAAGAATCCCAATCAACAAATTTCCTCGTCTCTCCCTATAAAGAATGTTATCCATCTCATCTAAAAATTTAAACTGTCATAAATGTGACACACATTTATTTAAATGTTGCCTTTAACACATTCATAGTAATAAGCCAGATCCCATCGTCATAGTTTGTAGGCTGGACTCTTAAAGGCCCAACGCATGATCATTTTTCATAAATAGGTCTTTATGACCTGATACAATGCTTAATCTTTTCATGTAATACTACTAGTGTATTAAAATGAGTTAACCAAACAAGACCATAAATATTTAAGGCTAGCAGTTGAAGATGAAGGTGAGGGGAACTGGGAACATGTGTCATGCGGCCCATTGTATGGGGAGACTAGTCGAGCGCATTCTGTCCATCCGATGATCGCTCGTGACTGAATTGCGCTTCAAAGATGCATGCTAGCCTAACGTTAGGCGATATACAAGGCTTTGAGATGATGGTAATTTTCCCTTCCCTGAATGTTGCCTAGTTGTGTATTTCTCCCTTTTTTCCAACTGTTATAGAGAGCCCAACTTTCTTAGAAACCCAACAGAGGCCCAACTATTAGAGGCCTGATGGGCGAGTTTTATTCCCAAATACCATAGGGAAAATGACCTTAATCCCTGCATTTTAAGTTTTAATTTCATTAATGAGGTAGTAATTTTTTTTTTCTTTTGAAATTCCGGTTTATCCCATTACACCACATCCCACGGTCACATTCCACCCCACCCTCGTGTAATAATTTCAGAGAGAGAGAGAGAGAGAATAAAACTAAACTCTAATTAAAAATTAGTCATTAATCTCTTTGCACTTTTTGACGCTCTCTTGCTTTTTGCTGGGCCAAACACTCATCCACTCATTTCCCATCTAAAATCTGCACTTCCCTCGTTGAAATTCGTCCTAGATATTTCCATTTTTACTATTTCATTGCTGTTTTCATCTATTTTTTACCATTTATTATAGGGTGAACAGAGAAAATTTGTGTTGATATCTTTTGTGACAAATGATGAAGTGAGGCAGTGATTTGGAGCATGATTTGAGTAGAGAATCGAATAGGAGAAGGTAGCAGAAGCGTTGCAGTTTCTGTCGAGGAAGAGTGATGGAGGTGGGGTGTCATTTCCTATGAGAGTCGGTCCTGAGAATTTTGAGACCTAGACGACTCATTATATGAGGCCTTTGAACGTAATTTTTTGAATCAAATTTATAAATCAGGTAAATACAAAAGAATTTCAATGACTGTGTTACTATTGTTACATGTGTAACTTGACACATGAACCACCACACAAATTGGTGCACCACCACCCACCACCTTTGACATTGTTGCTGCCACCACTATCACCACTACCATTGTTACATAAATTTATCCGCAATTGTCCGAAGTGATCTTCATTACCATTAAATTCCACCTATTTGGCTATTTCCCTCATAAAAATTCCAGATCTGCAACTATTTTTGCTCCCGTTGCATCCTCACCCACCAACCACCACCATACATGCACTTCAAGTAAGATTCAACTAAAATTTCAGCTTAAACCCTGACTTTCAGATCAATAGACCAGCAATCGAAGAACATCACGAAAAATACAGCAGAAACGATCCAAAAATACCAAAATAAGAGCTAAGGGAACACAAACTTGGAAATAATTTGATGTCGAACTCCATCTTCAACACGCCATGGAGTCCATTTCGGAGTGGATGATTTCTCAGTCCTCCAATTTCGTCTGGAATTTTCTTCAGCGATTCCATTAATTAATTACTCCCTATTTGATTTTAATTGGCTGTGTAAGTTTGTGAATCAAGAGGTATGGTCGGTTGAATGGGGGTTGAAGATGTATGGTTGATTGAGTGGGAAAATGGAGAAAGTGGGTGAAGTTGACGGCAAAAAAAAAAATAAAAATGAATTAGGCCGATAAGAAATACTGACACGTGGACAGCCCTCTCCTTCGCTCTTTTATTTTATAGTGATTTATTATAGGGTGAACAGAGAAAATTTGTGTTGATATCTTTTGTGACAAATGATGGAGTGAGGCAGTAATTTGGAGCATGATTTGAGTAGAGTCGAAGTGGAGAATGTAGCAGAAGCGTTGTAGTTTCTGTTGAGGAAGAGTGATGGAGGTGGGGTGCCATTTCTTATCAGGGTCGGTTCTGAGAATTTTGAGGCCTAGACGACTCATTATACGAGGCTCTTGAACGTAATTGTTTTATTCAAATTTAAAAGTCAGGCAAATACGAAAGAAATTCAAAGATTGTGTACCTTAAAATCAGTAATTTTTTACAATAAAAATTTGAAAATTCCCATTAATTAGTTACAATTGACATGACTTCAACTGTGTTACTGTTGTTACATGTGTAACTTGACACATGGACCACCACACAAATTGGTGCACCACCACCCACCACCTTTGACATTGTTGCTGCCACGACTATCACCACGACCATTGTTACATAAATTTATCCTGAATTGTCCGAAGTGATCATCATTACCATTAAATTCCACCTATTTGGCTATTTCCCTCATAAAAATTCCAGATCTGCAACTATTTTTGCTCCCGTTGCATCCTCACCCACCAACCACCACCATACATGCACTTCAAGTAAGATTCAACTAATATATAATTGAAATTGATATCCTAAACACCGGGCAAGTGACGTGTCACACTACACTAGATGGTATAATCAACTTTATAACAAATCATCATCTCCCATCACCTATTGTGGTTTGTCATATCAGTTTTGCTTAGGAGATGGTTTATATTAAGTCAATTTTAAGATTGAACCGTACCCAATGTGTTTGTCCCAACCTTTTGGCTATGAGATATTCAAGCAGGGAAAGAAATAAATAAATTAGAAGAAGAAAGGAGTTTAATTCCACCATCTCCAAACATTATAGGAGACTCCAGACAAAAGCAGAGAAGGTTACAACACCAAATACGCTCAAAACACACCAAATCAGCCACTTTATTACAAGAAACATAATTAATTCATCATCCATACAGGATATGACTAATCTGCCCCTATTAACACACACACATAACAAACTATTAAAACATTCTTCCCCATCTCTGCTTCAAATTCCGGCTTTGCCCCTCATTTGCAATTGCATGGATTGCACTTGCAATCAGAACCGCACTTGCACCCATTCTCCGACTCAGATCCCTCAAAGTATCTGAAAAGTAAACAGTAATTTTAGACTCCTTTTTCTATTATTAAAAGATAAAATTATGTAAATTGATGCATACATCTTCTGAGGAGCAACTCCGAGAATGAGAGTCTCAGTGGTGGCGGCGCCGGTGGCCTCTGAGTAGCTCAAATCAGGGTACATACCGCATCTTCACCCAATAGTTAAAAATTTGGTTAGGACATGAACTATACATCGACTGCATCGAAATAACGAAATAGAAACCTCTTACCCATTACAGCCACTGCCGCAACTACAGCTAGAGCCACAGCCACACTTTCCTCCGCAGCAAGACATTTTCGATGATGTCAAGAAAATTTGACTTGAGGATAAGAAGATTTGGATGTAGAACGATTTCTACGACCCCATATTTATAGTCCGTGGAGGAGAAAGAGGGTTGATATCGTCCGTCCACGTTCCATGATGGGTGGTCCCACCTATCATTTCTTATGTTCTAATTCTAATAACAATAAATCAATTTTTATTATCTTTAAATTTGAATATGACTACATGTATATATATTTTTTATAATCTGATGGGTGATTTTGCTAGAATAGTCAGTAATGAAATCACTATTTTAGTAAATGATGCGAAAAAAGGTAGTGACGTTGATCCGCAAGCTTGATGTATTTAGTTAATTTTTATATCTACGAGAAGATATAATGCAAGTAGGTTTTTAACAACCAAAACATATTGTGTAAGTAATTTCTTTGCTAACTGTTTCCATTAGTTCGAGCACAGAATTACGAAGGAAATTATGGACTACTGGTTATTAAGTGGAAGGACTAAAAATGTACATTTGAAAGTTCAGGGACCTTCAATGTGGCATGAGATATCTTAGTTTAAGGACCAATCAAAATTTTTAGACGCTCAGTTAGCCGAAATCAAGTTTTTCATTGAATACTTAGTGTCATTCTTTTAAACGCTTACAGAATTATACAATGCACATCCTACTTATTTACATCGTCTTGATGTTATCTCTACTTATTGATATATTTTTATTTTTATCTCATTCCTTCTAGTATTATTACATTTATCTTGACATCTTCGATCCTACCATATTAATCATATTGGCATTCTATATTATAATCATAAAATTACTTATGTGAAGAAAATGAAGGTTACAAGTTGTAGTCAATACTTGGATTATATCAAACATTTTTTTTTCCTAATCCAATTCTTTTTCATATCCTTGAATACTTTAGAGGAGGAAAAACTAGCCATTCCTTTAATAAAGTTGATAAATGTGAGATATCATGGGATTCTCCAAGCACTCAACTAGAAATATTGGTCTCCTCTTGTCAATTCTTATTCCACTCTCCTTTTTCTTTCCCCCTTATAAGTGGGGGTGAAAGAGAAGTCTTCCACCTTACATCTTTGAAGACATAATCTACGATTTATCCCTCCATCAAAGTTCAGAACAGAACATGTGGGAGCGTGAGTAATATGACGTAATCCAAAAAAAAAAAATTAAAAAAATATAAAAATGCAGTATTTATTAAATGAGAAAAAATTACAAATTTAAAAAGACGTACAAGTTAAACTCCAATCAATGAAAGTACAATGCAAACATATTAAGCAGTACAAGACTCAAAGTTAGATAGTACAAGAGGCTAATTATATATACCCAAGAATAGATATACATATATTGCGGACCTACGACATATATAATTAAAATTAATTCTGACTTTGAAAAGTAAAATTTAAGGAGACGAAAATGACTCCCAAACAAAGATTAAAAATCCAAAAAATAAAATAAAATAAATAAACATCTCTTTTCAAGCCTCCACATGGGGCGTTGATTGCCAAGTACCTGCAGTATTTTATTTTTCAAGCCAATTGAAGTGTCACATCCTATAGAAGAGAAAAAAGGGTGCAGCATTGCTTTCGGAACCCACATTTTTTTTTATACCCAAATTTTTCAGCTTACGTCAGATTATATTCTGGATCACTAGTCACCGATTCCTCAGTAACTAAAGGAAGTAAACCGCGGATTATATCCAAATTGACCAGGATCCGTGCACCTTTTATTTATAAAAATTTACTAAAAATTTAATTTTTATCAATATCAAACAAAGGCTAAAATTAATATGGCTCCAAATTATTTGGTTAAATAGTATGAGTAGACTGATTGTTCGAACATGGTGACGAAAAAATTACTTACTCGATTGTTTCCAAAATTTTCAAGAATAGATTCAAATTACCAATGTTTGTACTTTAAATAAAAAATGTTTCGGATGTAACGTTTAATTTTCTGGTACAGGCAATACACTTTGTGATGTTGTACTGCTCTGCCTGTACTACTTGAAACTATTTTTGGCACATTTTGCAAGGTAAACTGTAAAAAGGATAATTAAGCCATTCTTTTAAAGTACGAAGTACTGATGTAAACATTCCAAAAATAGTGAAAAAATAACGCCCACCGTGGGGCTCGAACCCACGACCACAAGGTTAAGAGCCTTGCGCTCTACCGACTGAGCTAGACGGGCTTATTTGTCCACTTGATTGACAAGATTTATTAAGATCTTAATTGTCGTCTTAAATATATAGAGTGAAAAATCTCATTTCCATATATACTTAAAGTTTTTTGTCATTATAGTCATACGAGAAAATCGTATCCTTCTTCATTGCAAATACAATTAATGTTCATCAACTGTCCATATGACACTTTACACTTTTAGAGCAAAAAAGTTGTCCATTTTTAAGTTCCTAAGGAGGTCACGATCCATTGAATTTTAGCCCATGTTACATATAGTTAAAAATCAATTTTTAAGTATATTTCGTAAAAAGTAATGCTATTTAGTCCTCGTAGAGTTGCAACCCCAATTTAGGTGATGTTAGATGATATAATTTAATTTCACCTTTCATTTAACCTAGATTGAGGTTATAACTCCAGTTGGACTAAATATCATTACTCTTTGTAAAAATTAATGAAACGTGATGTCAAAAAATCGCGAGTCTCATGAAATATATAGTAATATTAATTGTTGAATTTGAATTAAATTTTTTCTACGTAAACCAAACGGGACTTAAATACCATAAGCATTGTTAAACAGGAGAATTCCTGACAACACAACCAAAAACTTCAAGAGGTTAACATACAAGGTTCTTTGAACACATACTCAATCCAATAAATTTTCTTCTTTCTCCATTATTTTATATAATCATATCCATTACCAAATATACAATATGAATGGATTTTGTCAAATAACTATTACTTCCTTACTCCATTTCCTAATTTTTACACACTCAAATGGACACTCACACTGATAATTTAAGGACAAAGTTAGTATACGAGTTATAAGATGACAGTGACTTCTTAGAGAAAAACCTGTTTTGGATATGGCGAATTCATTCGAAGCATCAAGAAGATTGTTGATCTCAAAAAATGGACTTCCGAGCCGTCAACAGATAAGTCTTCTAGTCCACTTCTCCCTGCGCACGGTAACAAGCCGTTAGTCACTCGTGGCCCTTTTTCCGGTGAGGATGGAGGCGACCGCGAGCACTCCGACGGTCAAGTCAGTTTTTCGTTTGAATGTAGGGGTCATCAGTGGTTAAGTGGTCACCGGAGACGTGAAGAGAAAATATGAAATGAATAAAGTGTGTATGTAAGGGGAGAATAACTTATGCTCTTTTAATTGGCAAGAATGCGAATCCCTTTTCTAGGACAATGAGGTCGTATTTATACTAAGGGTGGAAGGAGGAGAGCCGTTAGATGAGGAGACACGTGGCCTCGGATCATTTCACCCTATTCCATCCTAGACGTCAATCTGTCCATCAATAGGTTGACGGATCTTTATTGTTCTGACTTATGCGGCTGAATTGACCGTTTGAACCATGCCACACGTCCAATCAATCAATCAGAGATTTAATGTTGGAGAGACTTTCGTACAAAAAGGACTTTGACTAGAGAGAGGTGGGGCAGTTCAACGAAACGTCCTGGTCGCGGAGTACGGGCCTTTGCATCCACTGAGAGATGCGGATGAGTTCAGTTCTGCTCTTTTAAGACGCTTCAGTTCAGACGATGAGTTCAGTCCACCACGCCAAATCAGTTTGCTTATACGTGGGACTTCTCCTGCTTGACACGCGTCGAGTCCTTTTGGACCCGTAACAAAGATCATCATATATTAGATCTTCTATTTCAAGCCCCCACAAACTTAGCGTCAAATTGAAGGTTCATCCAACCATCAAATTTTGCTAAATCCGGGCTCATAGCATCATCAAGCATTAGGAAAATTTCGGTTTCCAGCGCAAGTACCAACTTATATCAGCCCAGACCTCCTCCAAAACATGGTAATCAAAGGCCATTTGATGGATATGACTTATGAGACTGACAAGTTATTCGTTTTTGCCAGTAGGAAAATGATCTCTCGTATATATCTAACAGGGCCTCGTTAATTAAATCAAACAAAAGAAGATGATCACAGCAACCACCTTCTTCATTTCCAGAACAGTCTGGTTGATACCCTTCAACTTCCTCGAACACTGAAGGGTCTACAGGCTGATCGGCAGAATGCCATTTTCCGAGAAACTCATTCTCACTGAAGCCATATAGTTCTAGAACATCTCTTACGTAATTGAATTCAGATTTATTTTTTGTATCCTCCTGAGCATATAACAGTTTTCCATATAACTCCTTCACTCTACTTTCTACATTATTAGTGTCAAATGTATTCTCTTTTATAGTAGAGGTATCTAAGCTCGGCCAATGCAGCTGAATAGCCAAAGAACTGAGTATATTTTCAACTCCGAACACATATGTGCATCATTTCTGAATTTTCATTTTCTTAAGTTTCTTCCTATGATTTTTTGGATTTAGAGCTGCAGTGTTGACACCACTACTACCAGCAGTAACTAACGGCAACTACAATACTACTCTTGAACAGTATTGTCTCTCATTTCTCTCAGTGACACGAGTATTTACATATTTTATATGTGTGGATGATTAGTTGTATTCATTGAGCCCAAACAATATCCAAGAGGAGTTATAAAAGTGTTTCTGCAATTGTTGGGATGTTTTCCATAGTTACTTTTTCTCTTTCCCTTCAAAGTCAAAATAATTCCTTCATCTGTGGAACTTGATTGCATTTAGGCGTTTTCTCCTGCACTGCACAACATCCAACAGAAGCATTGCTTTGATGACACTGTCCTTGAACTTCTTGAAGATTACTTTAATGGATCAATAATCAGGAAAAAAATTCAAATGCCCAGAAGTAAGTTTGCACATCAATACTACTTTCCTAGACCGTATAAGCATGTAATCCTTAAAATTCAGTAGGTGGATGACCGGATTCTGTTACGCCTTTAGTCTAACATGGGATAGCTCATAGCAGCAGAGTTATTCAACAATATCTCTCTCTCTCTCTCTCATTGAAAAATAAATACAGCAAACGAAATCATATTTCTTATCAGCGGGAAATGTATATGCAAAATGGAATTATATATCAGTATACTAGATAATTCAATAAAAGAGCAATTCTATTTTCGTCTAGATCATACGGGTAGATCGAGGACAAATAGATCAATTTCCAAATTCAGGGCAAAATTAAAACATCCAAATTAAGCAATCTTACGAAGAGAAAATATAAATGCTCACTGCCCATAACCATATCGTGGCTAAAGATGATTAATAATTGGTTTTGATTGTTATAATCATGGTACCTTCCTTTATGAAGAGACCCATATGATGTGCTGGTTAGCATCCATGGCTAGAACTCCAAATTGAGAAAGATGATGATAATGATGAAACAAGAAATTATCAAAAGGGTTGTTTTCTTTTTCTTCTATAGGAGAAATAGAAGAGGAATTCTCTACCTTTGGCGCCATTTAAGCTCCTAGCTTGGGAGAATGTGGCTCTGAACGTTGAGTAAATTTAACATACATTAGCGCACTCACCTAGACAGATAATATGCTCCAAATGATAAATATTAAAATTTGGAAAAATAATTTCATACTTCAATTTCCTTTATTGATGAATGAATGAAATGAGAAAAAGCAAACTCTCAGAGTCTCAGTAGTAAAGCTCTATTCCTGGACCTTTTTTTTTGAGGTTCTATTCCTGGACCTTGAATGTACCATTTTGACTAGAATTGATTAAGCCCCAGTTTGATTTTCATTTTTTCATCATAAAAATGAAAAATATGATCGTTATCCATCATATTCAGTCACCATATTTGACTTTACATCTCTTGTATGGGATCATAACGATTATATTTTTCATTCTCATTTTACAAAAAATGTGTATCAAACGGGACCTAAATATGATTGATCTCTATATATTTCATCTTGACTCATTACTAATTTATTAATATGTTTGATATAGATTTTTTATGGAATAATTTTTATGAAAAATGATTTTTTTTTGAATGATGTGTGGTTAAAAAGTAAGAAAATTATGGGTCCATCGTATGCAAAATTATTTTATTAAAATCTGAAAATGAATTTGGGAATAAATAAACTTAAAAAAAAAATTATTCTCGATTTGAATATGAGATTCATAAGTGAGCCAAAGAGAGGAGAGAAAAACTAAAAACGTTTCACACAAGCAAACGGTAGTCATGCAAGTGCAGAACTTAGCACCGTCTATGTCACTATATATAACATTAAATGATAAGTTCAAATTAATGTAAAAATATGAGATCAATTTTAATTGAAATTATTATTTAATATCATGTAGATTGACGTTTAAGCATTAACGACATAATATTATTCTTTTCAAACGTCCAATATAAGTGTTGTATCTTAAAGTTCAAAGAGGAGTGCTACTAATCACTAAATGTTTTAGTAACTATTTATGATAATTTGAATGAAGGACTGAAGTTTTACTCGAAAATATCGAGTTCACCTATTCCTTTCTTAGTTGTAGAATAATATATTTCTCGAAATCATAATAAATGTTCAAATGGAAAACTCGACAGTTCTTCCTATCTATTGTTTAGGTCCTAACACTCTTAAGTGTGGCCGATTGACTGCCTTCGAGTTCATTAGGATTGATCGACGCTCCATTTATTTTCTATAGTATCACTATATGTTATTAGTATTGGAAATGCTAATTGTACACTCCGACATACACTCCTCTAACAAGAGAGGGCCCATATCCAATATAAAAAAAACAGTTGTGAACTCCTCTCTTGTGAGGGAAGTGTACACCGGGGTGTAGGTATAGCAAAACTCTATTAGTATATAAACAAAATGACTATTGTTGCTTTAAAAAAACGTTAGTATAAATATGAGAGAAAATGTATTTTATAATTGTATATTTCCTTCTCACATGGGACAATCTCTTGCATTACCGCATCTTAATTATGCTCAAACCTTTCATCTTTTGGGTGCCAATGATAACATTTGGGTCAACGCAATTAAACACCAATCAAATAAGTAGAGAAAATGTACAATGAACTAATCACATCTTAAATTAGGGAGATGCCCCATTTTGATTGTCAATGTTTGAGAAATAAATAGTGAAATTCATCTTGTTGTGCGTGTCAATCAATATATATATGTGGGTGTGGGTGTGTGGGCGCGCGCGCGCGCGCGCGTGTAGTATACATGTAATTTAGAACGTTTTGATATTTTGTGCATTGCAAACACAAATAAGGTATATCTAAAATGTTTAACAAAATATGTTAAGAAGTAAACGCTGCATGTCCTCGTGTACTTTTCTTCATAAATGTTTCTTGTGTACTACATGTCTTCATACTTAGTCATGTTTGGCCTCCATTTTTTAGAACTTATTTGTTTCAACTACATTTTTTAACTACACATTTCATGAAATTCATAACTTTTATCAATTTTTTTATAGCCCCCTCCAATTTGTCCACAGGGCTACAACCTTTGATGTCCCGCACCATAGCGACAGGAGACGACTAGCCCATTAGCCTAGTTTGACAAGATGTGGCAAGAGCTTAATGACCTAGCCCAAACCTCCAACATTTGCTTACTAATTGATGTATTTGAAATGTATTTTCTTTTAAATCCTAAAAAAGATATAACGTCCGTTTGAGCCCCATTTTTTGCTAAGAATGCATATTGGAATAGTAGATTGATAGAGAATGTGTGGTTAAAAATAAGAAGAAAATTTGAGATTGCATTTAATATTATTTTATTGAAAAATGTGTGTTTAAAAAGAATAGAGAGATAAATATATTTTGAAAATAATGGAGATTAAGCTAAGGTATAATATGAGTTGAATTAAAGAAGTCAAGTTTATTCGAAATTCAATCTTGAAAATACAAATACTTCCTTATTTTTTACCACCCAAAGCAACACATTTCACAATCAAGAAATCTTTGATTCGTTTTTTTTTAAGGTTTACTACGTAAAATATGTAATACCCAACAATGCAATTTGAAACAATCTAAGTTAAAACTCATATGGTTCTTGAACAAATTATTAACTTCATTTAGATATTGGAACATAATTTAGAGACATGGGACATGATTATGGGCACTGGGGGCAAAATCATAATGAATCATGTGAATAACATGCAATGATGCCGTTGCCGCATGAGAGCGTGTCCCATTAAATAAAATCTCTAATTACCACACTAATCACTCCTTAATGTACTCTATTCACCCAACTGTCAACCACGCTCGGTGAAGCTGGTTGTTGGCGTTGTGTTGTTCCTTTTAGGGATAATTGCAACAGAAATCCCAGACTTTTGAAATACTAACAGACTTTTTCCTTACCTTTCAATCATTGCAATCGTCACCCCTTACCTTTCCAACCGTTGCATATGAGGCCTTTTTGGATGGTTTTCATTCTCAATTCAATTGGTTGACCACCAAAATCAAAATTTGACAATTTTCTACTAAAACAAGGAGGGTTAAACTGTCTATTCACTTAAAAAAATAAAAAAAGAAAAAAAGAAAGAAAAGGGATTCTTCCCCAGCCAACATTCTGTTGGACAAGTTTTACTGCACTAGATACCAAATTTAGAGTTTGGATAACATATTTACAGCATGTCGGATTGTCGCATACCGTATATGTAGCTAAACAGATTTGAGCATACCGTATCTGACACTTAGGTACCGTATATGTCACTTACCGTATTTGCAATAGACTTAGATACCGTATATGCATATATCGGTTCTGTTCATACCGTATATGCAATAAGTTTAAACACCGTATATGCACATACGGTTTGAACATACCGTATATACAGTGAATTTAAACACTGAATTTTCACATACCGTTTTTGCATATAACTTTGAATTCAATTATATATAACAGATTCAATAATTTGTCAAATTTCAGTAAAATATATCAAGTAATTTAAGTAAAACTACAAATTTAAATATGCAGAACAAGTAATAAATCGTAAGTTAAACTGCAAAATGTAAATCTGCAAAAACGAGTAATAAAATACATAATTGCAGAAACTAAATAACAGTAAAACTTTTAACTCGAGCCCTGTGTTGCACACAATTTCCTTAAAACAGATTTGCTCCCTCACCGTTTGTGTTTGAGGTTTAAAATGAGCGTCTGTTTTCCAGGATACAACTGTATAATCAGTAGGTTCTGAGCATTGCAAATCCTACTCCAACGAACTGACTTAGTGTCTGAACAATATCATCATAAAAGACCCAGACAAAAAAAAAAAATCGTATGCAGACAGAATTTCGTTTATTGTGTTTCTTGTGTATGCAGACGAATTCGTGTGTGTTGAAATGTGGAAAACGAGTCAATTGATAAACTTGGCTCTTGAGTATAACTTGTCCTACTTAGTGGCAATTATAGTAAGAGTTTCAACAGTTTCAAAATTGAAAAGTCACTTGAAGAAAACAAAAAATTGTAACAAAACGTGGATACTCTTAAGGGGCCAATTATTGCTCCTTTCGATCCGAAATTCATGTACGCAGGTCGCGCTCACACACAAGTTCAAGGTCCGAAGCACATTTCGGTCCATGATTTGCATCTCGTGCGTGCGCACGTGTAGAGAGCCTCTATGTTACACATGATTACACACTTTCCAAAGTGTAATCCTATATAAATTGGTTTTTGTTTTCATCAACTTCATATGTGGGACAAACATTAAAATAGTTTTCCTTCCAACATAAACTTCATACAATTGACATACTTTGAGCTCCAATTTCTCATTCACTCGAGCTTCATTTTTGACAAGTAAATATATGATTTCGATGTACTCACAGAAGAGAACACAAATCAATCTTGGTCTTCCAAATTAGCCAAACGGGTCTCGCTCAAAATTCGTGCCAAATTCAGTCATTTACTCAATTTTTTCAACACATTCTTCCTCAACCAAATGCTCCCACCCACAGCTGTTGGCCGGTCACCACAACCCACCTAAATGAAGGCCCACAGAAGCTTTCACCACCACCTTAAACTGTCAAATGCTGCAAACCAAAAATCAAACACCAATACAGCTATCATGCCCATTTTTCTATTTTCTGTTTTGTGTTTTTGTTTAATTTGTTATTCACAGTATACACTGCATCAACCAATACATCCAGCATTTCAATTCACAATCTAAAAGTTCCTTGAACACAGGGATCCTCTGGGTATTAATTTGATCATTCCTAATTGCTGCGAGGGCAAGAAAGTGGTCGTTTTTACAAGATAATTTGGAAGACAAGAAGGTGTTGGAGAGTATATTTAGTGTAGGACAAAGGATAATTGCTATGATTTTTGTAGGCAATATCAATTTTCAAGGTGACGATTCTTGGCGCCTTCTTCAGAAGCGCAAACTTGTAACTATTGAAATTCAACGTGCTGTGGAAAAAGAGATCGGTCTCTGTATTTCTAATCCTCTCTCTACTCTTTTGATCGGTCTCTAGTCCATATCATTTGTAGAACATGAACCGAGTACAGCATAAAAAACATCAATATGGGTTCAAAATCTTACTTATTTTGCTTCAATTTGCAGCTATTTCACAGTTTTTCCGGCTTTTGCATAAAAATTGTTCTGAGCTTTGCTTCAATCTTACTGGGTTTTAAGGTGAAGGTTGCGGTGACCGTTCCTTTGGGTGGGTTGGCAGTCACCACGACAGGTGGGAATATTTGGTTTGGGAAGAAAGGTTCCTTTTTCTTTTTTTCTTTTTATAAGTGAATGGACGATTTTACCATCCCCTATTTTGGTAGAAAATGATCAAATTTGATTTTGGTGGTCAACCGAAGGAGTTGTGGATGAAAATCATTCAAAAGGGTTAGAAAGACTAGGGCAACGATTGCAACGATTAGAAGGTTAGGAGAAGGTCTGCTAGTCTTTTAAAAGTTTGAGACTTTTACTGCAGTTATCCCTTCCATTTATGATGAAACACATGCATTGAGAGCCTGATCCCCCACTTACGCACAGTCGTATTTTTTTTTTTCATGAGTCATATCGTGTAATTATCGTGTCACGACAAATTGGTGGAGGATTTTTTTTTTGTTACTTTCTAGCCCTCATTTTTTCTTTATGAAGCCGGATCTTCTTTAGTTGAGAATTGCATTTTAAATTAGGGTCCGTTTGATTATAAAATAAAATTTGAACGGAAAGAAAACGAATTATAGTAAATTGAATTGCTTAAAAATTGTTTTATCGGAAATTGTCAATTAATTGTATTTGATTTGTATAATTTTTTACCTGAAATTTTTTGAAATTTTGGATCTTTTGGCGTTCGTTTAACTTTGTTTTTATGGAATTTGTCCATTAAATAAATATAATTTGTTACAATTGAGAATAGAATTTGTTTGAATTGTCACAAAAAAAAAAAAAAAATTCAATTTTTAGTGTTCGTTTGACATTTTTTTAAAGAAAATTGTCAATTAAATGGATAGATTTTTTTTACAATTGGAAATAGAATTTGCTGTTGTTGCCAAAAAAATAAAATAAAAAAGAGCTGGAAAACAAAAAATCACTAAAATTGTGGGAAATGAAATTCATCAAAAAGGTGAAAATGGTATATGCGTGAAGTAAAAGTGAAAAATATTTTTCATGCAAAATTTTGTCTACAAAACATACGAAAAAAATTGAAAAATTTCATTTTCCATAGAAAACATGGCCTATCAAACAAGCCCTTAGGGTCCGTTTGATAGAAAGATGAAATTTGGATGGAAAAAAAATGAATTACAGGGAATTGAATTGCCTAAAATTTGTTTTACTGTGAATTGTAATTGAAGGTGTTTGATTGGTATAATTTTTCACCTGAAAAATGTAATACTGTCGGTATCCATTTGACTTTTGTTTTTCATGAAAATTGCAATTAAATGAATAAAATTTTTTGTTTAGATTGCCCAAAAAAAAAAAAAAAAGGGAAATTTTTGGTGTTCGTTTGACTTTATTTTACATGAAATTTGTCAATTAAAGGGATAATTTTTTTCACACTTCATCGTAGAATTTATTTCTATTGCTAAAAATAATAATAAAAATAATAAAACTTTAAAAAATAAAAAAGGTAGAATTTCAATTTCCATCAAAGTGGTAGGAAAAAGAATTCCTTAAAATCAAGGAAAATTTCAAAAATTGAAAAACATTTTCCATGAAGAATTTGGCCAATCAAACAAGCCAAAAGTGGAAGTTGAAATTCGAATTCCAACTTCCAAGGAAAATAATGTGCTATCAAACAGACCCTTAGAGTGTTTGATTGACATGAAAAATAACACCAGAAAAGAAAATATTTTCCTTATTTTGAGGAAAATAAAAACCTACTCTCCCCAAAGAAAATAGTTTCCTTAAAAACAAGAAAAATTAGACATATTTTCAAAAGTTGAAAAATATTTTCAATGGAAAAAAATAGCAATCAAAAACTCTAAAGTAGGAATTTGGGTGAAAATTGATATTTTTCATGGAAAATAAATGCAATCAAACACACCCTTATTGTTTTTTTAACAGTTATTTATTTTGAAAAATGCATAGTTAAAAAGTAAGATTTTATTTAGTTATTTACGTGTATAATATTTTATTGTGTAAATGTATAGTTGAAAATGAGTATGTTGGAAAAATGAATTTTGAATTAAATGTCATCAAGCAGGGGCTCAAAGAGATGAACCACTTTTTTAATTCTATGTTAATTTGCGAAGAATGTCATCGACTTGCACACAAAAATTTGTTGATTTACACATAATATCAAGAATTTATTGCAAAAAACTCATTCGACAATTATAAATAGTTTTGTACGAAAAAATCGTATGTAAATCTAATAAGATAACGACGTTAACAAAGTTTCCAAGTCATCGGACTTACAAAACTAAACTACTTTTACCATTGAGTACTTAAGAAAATGTTTTGGGATTCAGCCAATTATCTTGATTGTGGAATATCATTGAAAGCGAAGCGGAAGCAAGAATATCGACTTGAGTAACACATACAACTACCTCTAAAAAATGATTTTTACAACAATCGTAATGTTCAAACTTGTGATTTCGCATCTAAGATATTTTTAAAAGATCGTTTCAACTTAAAAAGTGTGGTCAATTATTCAATTATGAAGTCATCGATCGGAATTACTTAGGTCAATGTTTGAGTTTTACCCCCAAAATGATTCCTAGAAGTCATTTAATATTAGTCTCTCTCGAATTCATGTTAAATGTCAATATGTAACTAACTAATAAGATGACAATCATTGTACTAACTCAATAGATAAGTTTGAAAGTATACCAAATCAGAAAAGGCCCTTCCATTTTCAGTTGGGAATCCTAAGTTACTAACCGTGAATTTAAGTGCAATCCCACTTAAATTATTTCTAGTATGAAATACGTGTTAATTTCTTCGCATAATTGAGGGAGGGCCCTTAAAGAAGTCATAAGGGTCACAATGTGCCAAATACATAGGACATGGACCATTTCTAATTTAATGGTTTATTTATTGCATTGCAATTGGCATTTACTTTGACAGCCACTAGCCTCTTCTTTGTAGAGCCAATTTGAATTATTTATTTTTTTTAATGACAATTTAAATAGAGAAATCGAATGTCCGGTCGGCACGTCTCTTACTATTTCATTCTTGACTTTTGAATTTGAATTGTTAAATCTTCACCCATGCAAGCATGTTTGCGAAGTGTTCATAAATAAAGAAAATGAGCGGTGAATAAATGGATTCACGAAATTAATGTGCTTGGAATCAAATTTTAGACCGCTATAATTAGTCAAAGTTGCGTTTAGTAGTAGTTAATAAGTAATTATAATAGTTTGTATAATTGACAGAAGACGTGCTTCCACAAGCAATTAGATATTTATTTTAAAACAATTTATTTGACTTAATTGAACCATATACTTCTTTAAAATGTATTTCGAGTATTAGGAAGTTGTCATTCAACTGAATGCACGTGAAAGATTGAGTCTTTAAAACTACTTATTTGACTTAATTGTCCCACTTACTTTTCAATAAGTATTTTGAGTATCTGTCTTTCGAGCTATGGTATGAGGGATTTTCTTGTTAGAATATTTTTAAAATAATTTTGATTTTTCAAATTATTCGATGCGTAAAAGAGTTGATAAGAGTAATGAAAACATTCGATATACGTTCATAGAGGCAAATGATGGAGGAGGAACGCCTGAGGCCTTGGTTGGCTAGCCAGTGGCAGACCAAATTGTCTGTGGGCAGGAGAGGACTTAGACGATTTAGAATAAGGGATTACAATCAAAATTTATAATTACATTCTAATAAAAATAAAAAAAAAATAAAAGCTAAATAAATTTTTTTTTTTTTTTTTAAAAGTGGGGGATCAATTGACCCTGTAGGACCCGCCTCGATCACCAGCCGCGTCATGCAGGTTTCCGCACCGGTTCATGTTTAACTCATATTTTTTGTCCTCTTTTTATACAAATTCAATTATGTTACTTAAGTTTTGAATGAATGTGACTCTTATAGATAGTTGTATTTCTTGGTAACGCATTGTTTTCACCATCTATAAACAAGATTGGTGATTTGGAGGCGTATTTTGGTCCCGAAAGCACTCGATTGGTGGTGGCAAATAACATTAAAGAAAAGTGCAAACACGTGCCTTTAAGTCGAGTTCTTAAATTTTTCGAGGTTGCTCGGAATTGTTCGAGGATCTACAATATTCTTCTTTCCCCCCTCTCTTGTAGTTTTGAAAACTTTCACGGTGTTACTTGAAGTCGGAGATATTTCACAAACATTTCTTTAGAAAAGCACATAAAAGAATGACGTAACACAAAAAAGAATGGAAAAAAAAAAACAGAAAATTTATGTGGACTCGTATATTAATATTTAAATGTATTGAATTCATAGATGTATCTAGTTTTTTTAATGAGAACTATGCAAGTTATTGTGAAATATTTTAATGTACTCAATTTTTAATGAGAACTGTGCAACATATAAACGAATTTGACAAATCATGACAAACTTTATTAAACTAATTTTACTAGATTTGACAAATCATCACAACTTTAATTTAATCTACATTTAAGACATTGATTTAACTTAACAAAATAAAATAAAAAAGAAAAAAAATTTAATTATCTTTTTCACCTCATTCCACCATTACCATCACTACCTCCACATTGCAGTGACATCCACCACCGCACCGAACCGAGCGGTTCTTCGTAACTAAAATACTCGAACGGGTATCTGAATCGAGAACCGATGGGTTGGGTTGGGTTCGGTTCTCGGTTCTAGACCCAGAATCGAAGAACAAAATAAGAACCGAATTTTTTAAATTTTTAAATTTTTATATATGAGAAAGATTAAATTATTTTAATTTTTTAAAAATAAATTAGTAAAGATAGAGTTTGCATTGAAAACATTAAATTCTATGAGAGCATTGAGACATGTAATAAAATATATATTATATTTTTTCTTATTAAATCTTATTAGTTGAACAATTTTTAGTTTATTTATATTAGTTAATTGTGATTTTTCAATTTTTCTTTTAGAGTTTCTTAGTATCTAGTATGACAAGTCAAGCAATTGATGGTTAAATAAAATAGTTGATGAGTACTATTGTATTAACAATATTTTAAAATATTTTATCTCTATGTATCTATGACTTCTAATTTATATGGATTACCGATATTTTAATATTACTAATTTACTATCTACTTTTTGTTATTTGTATACATTGATAAATTAATTTTATTGGACAACTTGTTATTTATATGTTATTAAATTGGAATATGTTAATTTGTAAAAACTAAGATTAAATATGTCAGACTGTAATGTTGTTATAAATGCTAAAAAAATTAATTATAGTATGGAATCGAACAGTCTCAAACCGAACCGAACCCGAACGGTTCCAAAATTATATTTGGATTCAACGGTTCCGTTTACTCACTACCCGAAAATTAATTTTTTTTAACACACTATGGGGCCGTCGTCGTGAAATAATGCCATGTACACAGGGCATTATTTGGGAAGATTATTAGCATTTTTTTAAATTTAAAAATATAAATCTATTATGTTATATCATTTTAAGTTAAGGATGATAATATTTGTCAAATCTATTAGTATGTTGAATGGTCCTCGTTTTTCATTAAGTTGGAATTTGTTGCTCTCTAACTAAATTTTTTACCTTTCTACACAAGCAGTGTTTTGTGTTGATGTCTTTCCTTATAAACAAGAGGTGACGTGTCGAGCTATAAAAAAATTAGTGAAGAACAAATAAAGAGACAATTATTTTGGACAATTGATCTCAACTTGAACGCCATTTGGCATAATTTATAAATTATTTATAAATGATTAAGCTCTTGTTTGACATCATTTATTTTTCAACTCTTTTTTGACATTTAAATTTTCAACTACATATTCACAAAATAAAATATTCCGTATGTAAATTCAAAATTTTCACTACTTTCTCTAACCATTTTTTTTTTTTTCAAAAAAGGTCATTATTCAAAACTTTATTTTTGCCAATTAATGGCTATCAAATGGGGCCGAAACTTTCTTTTTAACTTTACATTCTAATGAATCCCCAAGTGATATTCACCACATATTTCTATTTATTTATAAATTCTTTCCAAATGGAGGCTAAAAAAAAAAAAAAAAAATTATTAGATTTTGATAAAAATTGATGAAATGGATAATTGTAAAATTGATAAATTTTTGAATCCTACACAACATTTAGTTAAAATATATAGGGGCTCATTGTAGAAATGTGATCAAATAGGGACTCAGTGTAAATTATGTGATGATAGATATATTAGAGGAAAAAAATAGTTTTTGGCACCGAAATAAATGTTGTGAGGTAATAGTTGAAAAGATATGAAGAGAAATTAAACATTTGTAGATGGTCCCCATTTATCAACCACGTGCACAAGTTGCATCAAAGTGCGTAGAGATTCGGAAAGCTAGAGAAGCTGCTTATTTTTCATTAAACAGATGTACTAATCGCTAACATATATACCCATATGGATGCGTGTAAATATAGAGTGAGAGAGACATATTTTAGGAGAGAGACTATGAGAGTTTGTGTGCATTGGATCCTTTCACCAATTAATACTACTGTTTGAAAACTTCCTCTATCATCATCACTAACATTTCTCCTCCTCTCTCCACTTTATGCTTCAAAAGCGCAGAGAAAAACTCCAAAAAAAATTCAGTGAAAATAATCATTTAAAGAAAAAGAAAAGATGGTGATCTGATGATTACATTTCATGTAGGATTTCTCTAACAACCCACCATTTTCTCTTCTTGACTCCCTCAAACCCCCCACCCCTTCATTTCATGTGCCAGATGTTGAGCAGTTTTCATACTTGAGAATGTCAAGTACAGAGTTTTTTCTCGTCAAAGAAGATCACAAGGAAATTAAATTCGATATTCTTTCAGAATCTAAGGTAGAAGATCCATGTTCTACACAAGATAATGCTGATCATAAAGAGGAAGAAATTGAGGTAACATTTACTTCAAGAGAATCTGAAAAGACATGTTTAGCACAGTCCGAGGTAGAAGAATACGATGAAGGGTTCAAAACTCCGACGTCTTTGGATCACAAAATCCCAGTGGTTACTCAGTGCCCGGCAGCACCAAGAAAAACCAGATCATCAACAAAGAGAAAATCATCACCAGCAAGAATTCGTAGTAGTCTCCGGCTTGATGTGTCGGCCGAGATCGAAGCAATGTTCCCTTCAAGGCCTCGAGATGATAATGAACACAAAATCAAGAAAGCTCGAAGAGATGCAGAATAAATGTTTGTCACCTACACCTAGAGCCTAGAGCTACCTCTCTATATAGTAAGAAAATTTATTGTAAAAATTAATGAGGTTCTTTATCGTAATGCTGATGGTGTTCTTCACTATATATGTTGAAAATATAAACTTAATTTTATTGAAAAAAGAGAATCATAAATCTAGTTTTCTTGTGGTTATATCTGGAAATTCTCGATGTTGGATTAATGTTTTAATGCGATTTTAACTGATGCAAAGATAGATTATTTCAAAATATTAGAGACGTTAGAGTAGCAACTAGCCAGTAAAGTACATGGAGAAAATGTGAGAAAGAGATATGATTTGGACATTCAACTTTATTGCTTCCAATTCTTTTGTAATCAAGGTGTTACGTTTGTGAAAAGAAGAGTATATATTCTTTGTTACATGGAATTTTCTTAAAAAATTTCATTTTCGAATTCAATCTGGAAAAAAATATGTTCGTGTATAATATACAAGATTCTCTGGATTCTATCTTTTTCATTTTTATCTATTAAAATTAGGACTGTTAAAAGCCACTGGCCTTACTTATCCTTCCCCACCCCACACACACAACAATATAGAGCCACTGTCTTCTTTAGTCCATTCATTTGTTTTATATTTTAGATTTTTTAGCAGTTCCAAATAGAGCCATGGATTGCTGAAAACCAAAACAAATGTATGTTGAGTAAGTTGAATTGCGTGTACTTAGTGATGAAGTTAAAATTTTGTTCAATGTACTGTCTCGTATTGTCTACCGTGTATAAGAAAAGCTAAGAGTTGGATTGTGTATCAGCCTTGTAAAGTTCATTTTTTGTGGTATTATAGCCTATAGGTTGAGGACAAAAATTTGCACATGATCATGCTCAACGCTGGAATTTTTTTTGAAAGAAACTACAATGTTCCATTTGTTAAGGGATATAATCTCACATCAATTAAAGATGTAAACATAGGCTAATTTATAAAGGCTTTGGGCTACTCCTCTTAACAAGGTTGACCTTTTAAGATGGACCCCCAAGTCTTTACATGGTATCAGAGCCCATTAAGCTCCAACGAACGATTCGATCCTTGTAAGACTAAAAAATATGAGCATATGTATTTCAAGATTGGTCTGCTCAAACAAGGCATCATCTTGCGTGAACATATTAAGGGATATAATCCCACATCAATTAAAGATGTAAACATAGGCTAATTTATAAAGATTTTGGGCTACTCCTCTTAATAAAGTTGACCTTTTAAGATGGACCCCCAAATCTTTACACCATTAACTGTAAATTCTCTGGATCTGATACAAAAAAGAGGCCCCAAAATGGACAAGCCTGAAGCAGATTATATGGGACATAACCGTGCAACAAAAGAATACACTGCAAGTTATTAAAGAGTGACAGCCCACAATCGATTTGTTACTTTCAGTCATTTATGGCTTGCCAGTACAAAAGTTCTCTGCATTGAAAAATACATCCCAATCAAACAGAAAGAAAACTGGAAATGCCACATTCGTTTTACATCTCTTTCTTTTTGTTTCAAAGACAAGTAGGGAAAGGAAATGAACGAATAATAAATACAGAAGGAAAATGAAACAGCGCTAATTGTGGGTGACTTGGTGGTGTCGTCTTTAGTTCTTTACTATTGGAGGAGGGAGAATGATATTAAGAAGGAAAGCAGGCTATCCTCGGCTACCTCGATTGACCATCGAGGAACCTCATTTAGATATGCCTATCTTTACACAAAAGAACACGGTATAATTACAAAGGGATCAACTCAACATTTACGCGTCCATTATGAATAATAATAATGTAACAAATGCATGTTGTGTGAGTATAATCATGCTCGATATCATCATTACGGTGCACGGATAAATCTCATAATAGCATCACGGAATATCAAATAGGATAATGCTTATTGTCGAAAAAGGATATTATTGACATTTATCTCAAATTATTATATTTTGAAAAATACGTGCATAGTTCAAGTACTCACAAGTTAATAATGATCATACCACGCTCCCAGGGCACATCTCTAAGTGGTGAAAAGGGAGGGTGAAAAAAATCTAATCTCACTTGCAACTACCGGATGAGAGTTCGAATCCTAAAATATGGATGAGGTCTTTGGTAAGTGAGAGTTAAAGGACAGTCTATCATCCTGCACCCTTAGAGGCATAACCTGTGATATATCCTTCCACCAAGACTAGAGCAAGACAGATGGGGATATCAGTAATACAGCGTAATCCAAAAAAAATAATGATCATACCACTTAAAGGGATCGAATTAGGGGTCAGCATAGAAAAAGGGATTTTTGGGCATCAAGTGGTACCTCGGATATTTTACTCTCACTCAGTGGTGGCCCATGTTGAGGGGAGCATTTCTACATATATAAAGTTAATTAAAATAATTAATTAAAGATAAGTAGATTTTTCTAGTCGTGCAAAACTTATTCAAGGGCCCGTGTGATTTTCAAATTAAAAGGGATCCCCTGTTTATATGGGTGAGGCTATGGGCATAAATGTAATTATAGAATGTTATTAAAATCATATGTGGCCCTTATTGTGTCGATCCTTGATGAAACCTTATAAGCCCTAAACTTTATTAAAACCACTAAAAGTCTAAGAAAAAAATTCCTGAAAATCCATGTTCTTACAGTTACACTCACCTTCAATGATAAAGACCACGATCTAGCCTCCGATGACTAATTGAGTAACAATAAAAGAATTATGAGCGGGAGGCTCGTTTAAGATAGTAGAAGGATTATGAGTTAGTCTTGATGTGAGAAGACTCACCGGCTCACTTTCAATGATAAGAAAATCATTCATCTATGAGGTGCAAAGGCTTAAGCGCACATTCTATAAGAAGAAAATCACAAGTTGTCCCGATGTGTGAGGGCTTGTGGCCTCGTCTTCAATAACAAGAAAACTACGAGTTTGAGCTCACTTGAAAGGATAAGATAATTACTAATTAGGGTTTGCCTTCAATAATTGAAGTCTTCAAAACGAACATAAACTTCGTGAGATACTATCGGTGTAGCACTCAACAAGCCGTTATAAGCTCTTTTCATGCAAGACTGTTCCTATTCCATAACGTGCATGATATAAGAAATCTCCAAAGCACTAGAAGGAAGCAATTTCAAATAATGTTGAGAGACTTCATTTTCGACTAGTGAACGCCATAATTGATAGCCTGCCCCGGGAGTTTAATTTCACCAGTATCCCTGCAAAAAGCTCCATAGAGAAGTGTAACATTGGCTGAAATTTAGGGTCAATGAAATCAGGTGCACTGAAAGAAATACCGACACTTGCTCGGACTGCTGTACTAACTCGTGTACCTCTTTGACTTTGACATTATTATACCAATGCCTACCCCAGAAGAAGACTACTTAATTACCAATATCAGGATTGTGATTGCGCTATCCTTAATTTTGTCTATAAACATATATAGGTAACTAAATCAATTGTCCAACTCATCCTCTTTTTTTATCGTTAGTTAAACAAAGAAGAGGGGTTTAGGGCCTACGGAAGCACCTATCGATTCCCAACTCCAAAACCTACAGAAAACAGACTACACTTGTCTCAATATGTTTATAACATGTAGAACAAGAAATGGACATCACCAGTGGGTAAACTGCTTGAAATTGAATGTTGATGTCTATGTTGAGACTAACGACAGTCTAGTTCCTAACGACGATTTCTGTCCTCTAAAATCCATGATGAGAGCATAATATACTTATTTGTTTCTCGTATTTTTAAATCAAAAAATACGAGGAAAACGCATACATGGTGAGAAAAATAAAAAGGTAATTTGGGAATAGGATCAATGACATTGCACCTATGAATCTGTAGCATTGAGGAATTTGGTATTTTCAGAGACGAGGATATCAAGACTTTTAATATTTTTTTTATATATATAAGCAGAGGCCTTTCGAATCATAAATATTGTGGCTATGTCTTTTTCAAGAATTGTGTTTGACTAGATATAAATTCAAATGTGTTAATTAGTACCAATATAAGTGGCATTCATACGTCGTTAATTATAAATCATCTTAAAAATAGGGAAGTGATTCCCATTTAAGATGACTTGTGAATTAAAGATAACTGTATCATTGGTGCTAAGTAGCATTATTGAAGGAAATTGACAGTTGACATGGTGGTACTCCCACCTAATAAAAGGCATTTAGCACTTCACAACCCCCATCATTATCATCCAAGGCATTCGGGGAAGGAAAGCAATGGCTCAACAGGTGCTTATCTATCCTACCTTGAAACCCCTGCACTCCCACGCACACACTTTACTCTCTACAAAAAAACTCCCATTACGAGCATGTAGGTTATGCAATACTAGACTGCACTGAATACTAGAATGAACAAGATTTTAGCTCTTCTTTCTCTAGTGTGCAATGTTGTTCAGTCGACGTTACCAAACATGACACGAGGATACGTGGACTAGTTTTGAAAACTTAGTAATAATCAATGTAATAATCTGAGTTTATTGAATGATTTTCTTGATTTTGAAGGAAGAAGAGTGGCCTTTGGGGGGGCAACCTCTGGCGAGAAATCGTGATCTCAATTGCTTGCTCTCCTTCAACTCTTTGTTCACTTCTGCTCCCAACTCTTCCACTGATTCTTCTTCTGATATTGATAATGAGGTCAGTCTATATAACCAAAACTTTTAACGTAAAAACTTCTTGTGTGGCTTCTGGAATTTGTAATTTATAGTGAGTTTGTGTAGGAGTATTCACCAAAAAGTCTGGGTTTCAATCTACAAATAACAAAGAAAATTTGAAATACTGGTTTTGCACTTCTCTTGTTTGTTGGATAGTGTGGAGTTTAATTATACTGCACCATTCTATTTTTCGAAGGCTATTTTAGGCATTCTTTAAAAGATCAAGCTATTCCTAACGTAGGTGAGAGTACAACATTTTAATTATTTATTTCTTGGTTAATCACTATAAGCCCCTGTTTGCGCCAAATTATTTGAGAAAGAATACATTTTTACTATTGATGTGATGTGAATATGTAGTTGAAAAAGAAAGAAAAGTTATTGATGTGATGAAAAATATTATTTTATTAAAAAATATGTGATTGAAAATGAGTAGAAAAATTTAAATGAAAATGTGTATCAAACATCTGCGTTTGTATGTTTTTATGTCTTTCGTTTTGGTCTCCAGTAAGGCTTAATCCCCAACACTATTCATAAGCACAGCCCTTTTTTCAATTCCAAGATTGGCACTTAAATTTTGTCAACAAACTCTTGCTAACAAATCTATAATTAAGATAAAAGGTAACATATATCTGTAAAAATTAGTGTCTACTCTGTGTGTGTGTGTTCACGTTAGTCTCTTGTCTTCGTCAGATGGGGACATGTTGCTTTCTTAAAGTTGGAAGGCGTGAAAGCACTTTACCCTTTTCACATGGCTTTAAATGATTTTGTTTCTCATTGTCCAGCTTTTATGGAGCATGTTGAGCCACATTCCACCAACTCAATTAACCAACTAGAGTTGTCAAAATGTGTTACATACTAGACTCGAATGGCCATAAAAGACTCGACCAATTCGAGAATGTGTGTACCCTGCCCAAAACCAGGTCGTGTCAGTCCAGCTTGACATTTACTACCCTCTCCCTCAACGAAAGAACAAAGAAATGAAAAAGTAAAGACATTGGTCTTATGATAGTGTACTAAATTGTCTGAGTGAACTGATTAAATCCAGTTCTAGAGCTCTGTGGCCCCTAAAAATTTGCTAAACGTAACTCAGCAGTCTTGGCTAATCAAGAATTCCCCTTTACTTGGTAAAAAATTGCTATATCGTAAGTACTTTTAAGTTAATGATACTATGTAGACTGTAAAGCAAAAAAATCCACATGCATTTACATGTCTATCGCATTTGAGGGATAGATTTTCATAGCTTTCTCCTTGTTAAGTTAATGATCATTCTCTGTTTTCAGTCAACCAGTTCTTTCTTCCATGACAAAGATATCACGTTCGGGAGCCTTATCAGAGTTTCAAGCATTGTAGAGCACTCGAAAAGATCAATGAGGGGAAGAATAGCGGAACCTACAAGGAACAAGAAGAGTTGCAAATACAAGAGTTGGTTTTTCATCCCTATGCTCAAAGTTGAGCAGTGATTCTGTGTGCATGAACAATACCCC
This sequence comes from Osmanthus fragrans, assembly GCA_019395295.1. NCBI lineage: Eukaryota > Viridiplantae > Streptophyta > Magnoliopsida > Lamiales > Oleaceae > Osmanthus > Osmanthus fragrans. The sequence goes on from CM033343.1 coordinate 29,535,102, forward strand.
GTCTCTAGGTCAATTTCTTGAAGTCGAAAGGAGAACTGCCAGCCTTTACAGGAGAAATTCGAGCTTGTGATGGAAGATTAAAAAGTACTGGACAATGTTAAAAAAGAAAAATAAGTTGACTCTTGTTTATTATATCATTTAGTCCTACCCAATATTATATGTTAAACATGCTAGGGATGATTTTTCTCATGCTTGAGACCCGTATTCGTTATTTGTAGTCATCAAACTATTTGTACTCCTTTCTATTCCATATGATTTCAATTTCTTATATAGATGAATTTGCATTGCATTGCATTGCACGCTGGTACCTTTCACCTTAGAAAATTCCGATCAATTCAAAGATCAGGAAATTTTATTCAATTTGTATGGCAATCCCTATGAGACAAGTTTTGAATATGCCAGAATAAATCAAGACACAAGCTAGATAAAGATGCTAAGAAAAGAATGTTTGATACTAAAAGCACACAAGTAAAGCACTAGTGCAAATTAGAGGGTCTTAATGAATTCATGGTGTTCCCACTAGGAAATTATGGTTCTTGTAGGTATATTCCTACAAATAGGACATATACCCAAATTTATATGGGATAAAAAAATAAAAAAATAAAAAATATTCACATAGCAATCGAGTCAAGAGGTATTAAATAAAATTAGAAAGTATAATAAACAAGATTAGCTTATTTTTCTCTCTTAAATCTCCAGTACTATCCAATCCTCCGCTCCAAAAATGTCATATGCATATATCTGATACGCATTGTTGGACAACACTGTCCATGACAAGAGAGAAGATTTTAAGTTCTTTTTTCTTTAATCCTACCAAATATGTCATTTGTAACATAGATACCATGTATAATAAATATTTATTTATCATCTTTCTCAAAGAAGAGTTGGATAGAGTACAATAACAAAATCCAACTAGGTGATTACACTTCAGATCATTTCAGCTTTTAATGATAAACTTCTTCGCAGCTCTTCGATTCAGCACGATTGAGTTCAAAGATATCTTGCAACAACATGGCAAAGCATTTATCAATCTACACCAATACTTACTGCTTATCAAACCCCTCATTGCATTCAGCAGCAACCTTCCCCAAACCACGGCCCAATCTCCCAAGTGAAGTTAATGGTGACAAACTCTTGAAGCTGCTGCCTTCGTCAAGATTAAGTGACTTTCTTGTTCTTTTTTGTTTCATTGGGCTAGATTCCAACTCCACGTCACTCTTGGTTTTGCACTTGGCAACAGCTAGTTGCGTAATGGGACTTCGACAAAAGGGGCAGACTGGAACCTTCGAACAATTTGTTCCAAGATTGGGTTTGTTGTGGCAGCACAAGGCAAGGATGCAATGAGCACACATCTCGTGCCCACATTTTTGAACCTCAATTGTACAGACCTGCTCAAAGCAGATGCAGCATAGCTCGACATCGCAAGCCTGTTTAACATGGAAAATTTCCCATTTCATCTTTAGGAGATCATTTTATGACAGAAGATTAGGTGGTCGTGTGTCATTGGTCATGGGATGCAAATCTGCAAGTGTATAATTAAATCTCCCCCTCTTTCTCGCAGTTGATTATATTACTGAACTCGTTATGTCTCTATCTTTAAAAAATTTCACTATACAAATAAAAGAGATTCTACTATGTTTTGACCGTGAGCAAACTTCCGCTTTAAATCTATGTGGTAAGCTATTCCTCACAAGCTTCCTCATGCAGTCACAGAGTATGAATTGACACATGGAAATAAGTAGCAAAATTAGGTACCTCAATGCCATCATCTATGCCACCGAAATTTGAGGGTGGCAAAAGACTGTTGGATGTCTCCTTCAAGATTGCCTTTTCTCTCTCCTTGTTGGCCATAATTAGGGCTCCCTCTAATACAGCTTTGGCTTCAGAATTCAGCTCGTTGATGAACTTGAAGCGTGATGGCCAGGTTAAAGGCTCTGGGGCCGATGGATTTAACAAAGCTGCACAGGCTTCATGCTTGTACTTAGTTGCAACCATGTAAGGTTTTCTCCTGCAGAGATACGATACTGTAATCACAAAGTTCTTACAAGCAAACACGATCAGCAATAACAGTATAAAGAATATGGTATCAATGATGGATTTAGTATTCAGAAATATATATGGCATAGAAGGGGTTGTGGGGGATTTGATGAGATATGAAATCTCCTACTAGTACAAGCACGAGATTTATTTATGCTTTCCTTACTCCTTAATCGAGAGGAGGATCGTCATGACTCATGACTTCATAAGATATCAGTCGACCTAACCTATTTTTTAAAAGACTCTGTTGCTGCAGGGGAAATAATAATATTGAATTAGACATCTGATTGTTTGAGCGCATAGTTTGTAAAACTCCTTTTAAACTTTAGTACTTAACCGTACCACTTTATTGATCTTATAAAAGAAACCCATAAATATAATCATGAAATTTACGCAATGAAATGCTGCAAAACCGGTCTTCACGAGGGACATTACTGGAACATATGATGTTTTTTATGTTCAAAGTTTAAAGGAAATGCCATCAGAAAGTTCATGCACTTAAATAGTTTCATTTGCTCACCCAGAGGAATCTCTCAGGAGACGATCAGCACCCCAGGCAAGCAATTCTCGGACACAGTCCAAAGAACCATTCCGAGCAGCCAAATGAAGAGGTGTACTCCCTGGGTAGCTGATGACAGAAACTATCATTATAGCCGACAAATTGCAATAAAACTAAATTTCTTCAAAATTTCAAGTTAAATGATTACCTATATCCAACACCACAAGCAGTAGCACACACAAGAGCCCCACTGCTTAATAGAGTACGAACACACTCTGCTTGCCCTTGACGGGCGGCCAAATGCAATGGGGTAGAACCACTTCCATCTCTTATGTTAACAAATCTGGTAAATCCCCTGACCTCCCATTGAAGCAGGAGAATTAGTAGATTGCTTTTCCACAGATGCACATAGGCCAGCAAAAACATCAAAGAAGAAGGAGAGAAATAGTCACCAAGAATGAGCAACTGGGGTCGAACGGGCAGCAGAAAGAATCAATTGCAGGCAATCTGAATAACCATAGTAAGCTGCATAATGCAAACAGGTTCTTCCATGTAATGTATCAAATGTTAAAATCTGGAAGAAGAACACGAAGAACCGGTCATCAAATACTTGACAAAAAAGAACCTATAATTCCAATAAGGAAAAGAAACCAACAATATTTGAATAAAAAATTAAATACAAGGACAATACATTTGCTCCTGCTTGAATCAGCCTTTCAGCGCAGGAAATCTTGCCATGCATAGCAGCTAACATCAGTGGAGTCTAAGCCAATCAGAATTGACAAATATTTCAGTATACAACCAAAAAAAAAAAAAAAGGCTGGCAAGCAAGCCATCTCAATCAGAAATAAACAATGACAAATGAAATTTCGCTTAAACAATAATCAGTCAACACCCACATTCACATAACACATAAACAGAGCACACCTGTTTGTGGCGATTTAGAATATCTGGATTTCCAATGCGATCCAGGAGCATAGAGAGAACCTAACAGAATAAAAACCCAGAAAATCAAAATTAAAACCATCTAAGTGAAAATGAATTATAACCTTATAAACAATGAATATGAGACGATAATATTAATCAAGAAAGATCACGAAAAACCCACCTCAAACCGCCCATTGGCAGCTGCCACATGAAGTGCAGAGAGCCTCTTATTAACAGATTTCAATGCCAACAAACTCGGATCCTCATCCGCCATTGCTTCAACTGTTTCCAGCTCTCCCTTTTGGACTGCAATGAACAGTTCATGTTCTTGGGATTCTCTGCAACTGAGCCCCTGCCCCATTCTCTTCAACGGAGACCCCCCAAGAAATTGTTATTCACGCCCCACCCACCACGGCTGAGGAGTTTGTGGCAGTGGAAGTGGCAATGGCTGCCCAACGAGAATGAGTGTAGAATTGGAGGGGCCGATGAGAAGGGCAATCTGAAGTTGTGGAGTGGTCTCGGATTATGAACCTGCCCGCCAAGATTTCGGGCAGATGACTGTACGTGTTTGCTCGATTTTCGGGCAAATGTCGGATTTTCTTTTCAGGGTAAATTCAATGTTCGTTTCTTTTGTGCATGCATTTACATGCCAATAATATAATATCTTGCATTGAAAAATAATTGGTGATTTTAATGACTCATTTGGTAGGATTTTTATTTTTTTTGCGGAAGAATTTTATCTAAAAGGTCTTCTAATAAAAAAAAAAAAAAAACTTTAAAATTATCCAAATAATTTTTTTTTTAAAAAATAACTTTTCAAAACTCCATCAAGATATGTCCCAAATGTCAAAATATCTTCTTCTTTTTTTGGAAAAAGTAAAAAACTAAACACATGTTTGATTTAGCTAAAAGTTATATTTTAAATAAATTTTGATAAGAATTGATTAAATATGTGGTTAAAAGTCGATAAATTTTATAGATCTTATGAATATGTGATTAAACATAAATTTAAAAAAAAAAAAAAATTGAAATCAAACATGGACTGAATGCGAGAGTCATTCACTCATAGAGGCTATGATTGTTTTTTCATAAAAACTGGGTAGGCCCTACCGTGAAAAAATGACCGAAAGAAGCTCTACTTCTTTTCATCTTTAAAGCAAAGCCAAAAACACTATTGTTTTTCTAAGTTTTAAAATAAAAGGTAAAAAGTGTGAGAATTTACAATTTTTCAACTTCGATGAATAAAAATTTTACATTCCATTTAATTTATAAATTTGTTTGTAAATTAAATATTAATTTCAATATATTCATAACGATGATTTATTATTATTCACACAATTCATATGATCTACTATTATTCTTTTTTATATTTTGATTTGTAAATTTACCAAATGGATACTTAGGGCCCGTTTCATTCGATTAATTTGCCATGGAACTAGAAAAATATTTTTCTAATTCCTACTTTTGGCTGTTTGATTAGCCAAATTTGCCATGAAAAATATTTGTCACCAACTTCTAATGTACAATCCGTTGAAGCACAAAAGTAAGAAAATATTTTCTTATGATTTTGTTAGAAAATTATTTTCCACCTTGTTGGGTTTTTTTTTTTATTACTTTTTGGCAATGGAAACATATTCTAAATCCAATAGTAAAAAATTTTATCCATTTAATTGACAATTTGCATGAAAAACAAAGCCAAACGAACATAAAAAATTTCTGAAAATATTTTTTAATTTTTTATTTTTTACTTTTTGACAATCCAAACAAATTTTAATACAGATTGTAAAAAAATTATCCCAAAAAGTAACCATTTGCATGAAAATACAAAGTCAAACGGATTAGGTAAAAAATTATATTAGTCAAACACCATTAATTACAATTTCCTCTAAAACGAATTCTAGGCAAATCACTTCCCGATCAAACATTTTATTTGCCATTTATTTTTCATCTTTCTATCAAACGGACCCTTAGTTATTTGACAACTTGCTTATTTTCTCATTAGGAAATGTACTTATAAGCAAAACTACATATGATCTATGCTACTTTGAAATGAAATACAAATCTTTCATTCTAAGTATTTTAAACAACAGTTTTTTTATTATTATTATTATACAAAGGCATTTATCCTCATCACCATTTTTTTGATTAAAAAAAATCAATTAATATAGATATATATTGATTTGTCGACTCTATTTTGAAGGTGTTTGGTGAGAATTAAAATTAAATTTTTTAATAGATTGTAATAGAAGTTTTTGAAATGCGTGATTGAAAAGTTGTGGGACTCATGAAAGATGTGGTTAATATTGATTGTTTAATTTAGATTTAGATTAAAATCAAATTTTAATCGGATCAAAATAGTCTCTTTGTATTCAGCAAAGTCTTGTCATGTCCTGAAGTCTCTTCCCTGATCAAGTTCCACGAGAAAACTTCACCTAAAACTTGTATTGGGCATGTTCATCTCTTCCTATGCTAAAGTCTAAGGTTCCTTGTGGAGAGTTCCAATAGAAAAACTTCTTAACCAAGTCGTCTTTTTTGTTTGTTACTTTCTTCCACCTTATCAGTCATCGATCGATGGCACGAGACTTTTTCCTCCAAACACATTCAAAGCACCAATCTCTCAATTCTTAGAAAAATGTCACTTATTCAAATTATAAAGAATTCATAGAAACTATAATGCATTTTTCAGTTAACACGATAGTATGACTAGTTGCAATAGTAAAAGGTTTAAAATTTTGGTTCTTTCAGTAAAATTAGCACAAAATCGAGCATAAAATAAATAAATAAATAAAAATTAATGTATGAAATCAATCTCGAAATAACTGAAACAAAACTTACTTTGTTATTGTTTATTTTAATTTTAATTATATAATTGTATGAAATCTTAAAATAGTGAGAGAAAATCAAAACAAAATTGAAATATTATAAATCGCATAAACAAATGCTGATAATTCCAAGATTTTATTTAGCTCCTGTTTTATAAATTTTTTTAAGATTATAAGTCGGCGGATCCCATAAAATATTTAGTTAAAAATAGATAAAAGTTTTAGGTTGAATGATATCATAGTTAAAATGAAGTTTGACCCGTTTATGATTTTTAAAAAGCTTCAGCAATTTAGTATATCAATAATAGAAAACTAATAAGGGCTTAAAGGATGTTAATTTTTGACATACTTTCTTTCTTCAAAAACTGAATGATTTAATTTGAAACCCTCCTTGAAAATATGAGTTCTTTTTTCTTTTTTTTTTTTAATTTTTTTAATGGCTTTTTGTATTTTTTATTTGGCACTTCCCGAGAAAAACTGCAAAAACTTTTAAATATGGCTAAACATATGGAAAACACTCTCTGTCCCGACTTGGAGATAGAGTTAAAAACATGGGCACCTATTTTTGGAGGGGGGCTCTTATTTTTAGGTTTGTCCCTAAGTCGGGACAAACAACATAACTCCTAAACATATAGTGTCAAATACGTTGGATCAAGTTATCGTCAAATTGACCAGATACAAGATGCCTATGGTCTCAAATACTCGACATGACTTGCATTTCTTGGCAAACCAACCTGTTTAAAAAACATGAGGCTTGTCTGGACTATCGGTGTACTATTTTCGTTTTTTCTTTATTTTGCTAAGACTACTTTAAAAAATAAAAGTGAAAAGTCTTTAGGCTCGGGTAATTCATGCCAATGCCAAGGCTAATAGTCGATAGATAGCCCAATCATTTTGACACTCCTAACTTTGTAGCATCTAGCCCTCATCCTTTCACTATTATACAATTTATAAGTTGAAAGATCCAAGTTCTTGTGATCATCCGAATGTGCATCTCCTGACATTAGGAGCGAAAATTGGTGGTGGTTGTTGCGATGGACAAATACTATAATTTTGGGAATATGGTGGGGGCATTGGTTTGCAGAGGTGTACGGGGGACACTATCGTGATTATGTTGTGATAAAGTAAGTACTGAGTGATGCTATTTATTTCAATTAAACGATGATATCAATAAATTGTGTATATATTCATATAATTAATTGACTTTATCATTTCGCACCATATAATACGTCACACGGACTGATGATTGGAGATAAATAATATTATTCGAACAGATGCTGCTAGGTAAAAAAGTTGGGTTGTTGTGAACATTGATTATGTGAGTGGATTGATTTGGCTGTGTAATTTGGGCTGCCCATCTAAAGCATAAATTGTTAGCAGTATAATTGAATAACATTTAACCATCAAGGGTTGCGTCCGAATTCAATTCCATTTATGTGAGTTTTGGCCCTGTTTATAAATTCCATCCGAATTCAATAATTATTGTTTATGAAATTTTCTTTCATTAGATATTTCATGGTAGTGCAATAAAGTAGAAGGTGTCCCCCACCAATAATGTCTTTTAATTTAATTGCTGCTTTATATATATTTTTTTTTATTTTTAAATATAGGATATTTTTGGATAATAAATACTAGTCACCACCCCATATCTTATTGGATTCCAAAAAAACCTTTAGGGTCCATTTGATAGCACATTATTTTTCCTAACTTTCACTTTTTGCTTGTTTGATTGATCAAATTTTATATGGAAAACATTTTCCATCTTTTGAAATTTTCCTTGATTTCAGGGAATTTATTGAAATTCCACCTTTTTTTTAAAATAGCAATAGAAACAAATTCTAAGATGAAGTGTAAAAAAAGTTATCCCTTTAATTGACAAATTTCATGTAAAACAAAGTCAAACGAACACCAAAAATATTATATTTTTCAGGTGAAAAATTATACTAATCAAACACATTTAATTACAATTCACAGTAAAACAAATTATAGGCAATTCAATTTCAAGTAATTTATTTTCTTTCCACTAAAATTCCATCTTTCTATCAAACGGACCTTATATTCTATTTATTGAACATGAAAATTGATTCTCGAACAAATTAAACAGTGGATGAGTACCCTAAGTATAATGTTCCCGAAAAACTATTTGATTCGATCATGTTCGATACTATTACACTTGTTAAAAAAAAAATTATGTATGGGTCATGATAATTTATTGTTTAGGGTCTCAAAATTTTCAAGGTCAATTGAACTCTTTCAAAATAGAATTTCTTTTAAAAAATTAGTTAAAAAAGAAAAATCATGTCAAACGAAATCTAACTAAAACTTGCATGTGGTGTACAAAATTGTTGATTAAAGAAAAAACTTGCTAACTCGATTGTCGACGTCGAACAATCTAGTTAGTTTTATGAGAATAGTAAATCAATTTTTATATAAATGATCACTTGTACCTGTAGATTTGGAACTGCAGTTCTTGGGCCTTATCCTACTTGCAAATTTGGACTTCAGAATCTGTTAAGACACCCAGTGGGAGTGTGAATGTAAAGTCCAAGTGGATATTGTCGGCCCAAAGGATAAATTCATTTGTTTTGATTCGTTACCAGAATAAATTCATTTTTATTAAACGCACAATTTAAATAAACCAATTGACCACAAAACTTTAACTTATGATTTTTCTGTGCTCTAGTTCTGTATTAAAACGAATTTATTTGGGAGGGAAAGCCGACATTTAGGCTCAAAATGATTATTATTTAAGGTACATGTTTCAACTCGAATTGACCTTGTGTTCATTTTGATTTGTTTACAAAGGATTCCGTAAGAGCGATGCAATTTCTATAAAAATGAATTTTAAAGGTAGAGAAATATATAAATATTAAAGCATCTATTTTTGTTACTACAATTAAATCTTTCAATAAATTACAACTCTACTATTTATATTTCCAACACTTACAGGAGCAATACTATGGGTACAAAGTAGGGTCCCACAGCCATTGGCGGACTAACAGTGGGTCCTAGTGAGTCACTTGACTCACCACCAACTTAATTTTTTTTTTTTTAAGAAATAAAAAATTATTATTATTATTATTTGAAGAAATCGGATTTGAAGTAGAAGAACCCGATCTCGAAAAATTCGAAAGCTTTGAATAAAATTTTAATTTTTTAAAGAACGTAAAAGATTTATTCACGAAAAGTTACATACCTCATTCTTCGGAAAGTTATTTCTTTTGATGATTTCTTTTGTATTTTTTTATGAAATGGAATTGGGAATCCGCTTAAATGCTCCAATTTCTCTCTTTTTTTTGGTGATTTTATGGTAATCAATTCTTACTGGTATTTTTGTCTTTGTTTGGATTGGAATGTAGTTGATAATGTAACATTCAGAATTGCTGTGATTTTTTTTTTTTTTTACTTGAATTGATTGTGATAGAAAAATAATTTAAAAGTAAATATGCATTTTCTTTGGATAATCACAATGTTTATGAAAGAGATATTCAAAATAAAAATGATGAAAATGATGTTGGAGATATAAAAGATGCCAAACTTGGTGATATTTAAGATAAACGTAAATATGTATTTTTTGCAAATTCTATTGTGCCCCACTAACTCAAAATGTTTGCGTTCACCACTGCCCACGCCCGTTCCTCCAACAGGGGTCGCAACTTGACACTTTATCAACCATTTTGTCACATTTCTTGTACAAGTAGAATAATTGCTCGGTACGAAAACATAAGCTTGTCGTCTTTTTTTGTCTTTACATTGTTGTTTTTAGCATGTTTTTGTCAGGGTAAAGAAACTCAACCCTAATTTGTTACACAAAGGTTTGTCAAAAAATGTGTGCTGTTTCTTCTCCTTTGCTGTTAAGGAATGAGAAGTCAAAAGAATTATTTGGTATCCCTATTTTATATTTAAATGATGAATATTTGCGTTAGTGCTAATCAACATCAGTCCAAAGTTAATTTGCCACTACAACGATAGGGAATCTATAAATATTCAATTAATTATTGGAAATGGAACTCCATATCGTTTTGGGTTTGATAGAAACAAGTCACGACTCTTTGTTTATTTTACTTTTTAATATTTATTTAGAGAATTTCTTCAATACAACATCCTTCGGTTGGACATTTCCAAAAGCATAATTAAATATAAAATATTATTTCATATACTAATTTGGAAAGGACTATGTAAAATTAACAATAAATAAATAACAATTGTTCTCGCTATATATACAATATTGAGTAATGTTACACGAACATTGTAGATGACTGCACGGGTGATCGCATGTGAGTATGAGGGAAAAAATTATTTTATTCACATGGGACCCGCACACTCACATGCGGTCACTCATGTGGTCATCCCCAATGATAAAGTAGCATTTTACATACAATATTATTCAAAATTGTACATCAAACATACTTTAAAAGTATATTACTAAATTACTATGCTCAAATTAAAAATTTTTTTTAAAAAAAATTATTTCTCAATATCAATTCTAAAAAAATCGCTACCAAATAGGGACTTATTACATTTTTCACCTTTTACTATTCACTTAAATTAATTTTCTTGTTGCATTTTAATATTATCTTTCACCACACTTTCTAATACTTTATTAAGAGTTTGAGCTACTTAACTAAATAATATTGATCTTTTAAAATAGAACTAATCTCTCTATTTCGATTGGTTAAGAATTTGTTGTTTCCATAACTGAGATCAATTAGACAAACGTCGAACATAGTTCCCTCTGTTAGGATAGGTTTCGACCATCTTATTCAAAAATGAATTGGTGCCCAACGAGAACGACCTTTTTATGGCACTCAACCACCATCATTTGAGTGATTATAGCTCTGATATCAATTGTTAGAATCATATTTTAACGATCTCATCGAAAAATTAAGTATTTACTTGAGAACGATCTTTTGCACCCCACGAACACCTACTAAAACTTCTTTATTTTACTATTAATAAAACGTTTCTAAAAAATGAAAATGTCGTTGTAACTTTGCATGAGAGATCAGCTATGATAGATAAGATGGAAATAATGCAACTGTCAGCATTAGCAATCAAGCCAAGTGCTTGTTGACGCAAGCAAACATGCCATGCAGATAATGAATATATGTGGGCGTGTGTGGTACAGATTATCTGCATCAAATTCTAGACCCCCTAATCATCAAGTGGCCGACGTCGTTTTGGAAAAATTTGAAAGTGATGGCATCAACATTAGGTTTTGGGTTACCTATCCTCAGTCAACAGATATTTGTTTTGCATGAACAACACGACAACGCACTTCCAAAAAGGTCAGGTCTCAAAGCAAAACTTCACCAATCTCTCATTTATTTATTAATATAATTTATAGAAATTTAATTAATATTTACGTGTAGATGGAGTTGTAAAAAAACGCATTAGCTTAATTACATATAGATTTGATTGCGAATATATTTGGTCAACTCTCTCCATTAATTGAAGAGAGAGAGAGAGAGAATCATAGGATGCTTCAAACTTGCCTTTCAACAGTAACTAGATAGCTTTTTTTACTTTGTTGATTAATAGCTCAAGCTGCCGTAGAACAAAACAAAACAGCAAAAGAAATTGAAGGATTAGTCCTGTAGTGTGATTCATAAAGAAAAATGTTGGCTGTACGGGCCCTATTTCACAGAGCCTGTACAGGCGAGTCTCATATTTTGGGGTGGGGCTCATGGGGGTATTTTTTTAAACAAAAAAAATCATCCACTTACTCTCCTGTATGTGAGTGCCCTGTACAGGGCCTATTTCATCCAGCACTTCTCATTGATAAATTACAAGCTGGCCCCACGCTTAAGAATGTGTTACATAGTATATATTATGTCATATACAAACTCAATTAAAATCGTTATAATTCTGAGACGTTCATGACAGTTCATATTTCTTATGTCATGTTGCTTATTTGAAAAAACAATTATTTTGGTTTATGCATGGGTCAAGTGGAGCATGTGTTTGGCGACGTGATATTCTTGTTATAAATCGTTATATATATGAGAATCACTCCTTTTTCCCAGTAGTGTAGATCAAATGAAGCATTTGATTTAGTTATTTATACATGGTTCAAACTGAGCCGGTGAGGTGGGACATGAAGATTGAAGACAATTTACCTAAAAATAAACAAGGAATCTGATTCCATAACTATTGTTTATGTATGATTAACAACGTGTGAGTGCGCCCAATTTGGAATCTCAATCCAACCCTCATGCAACTTTTTTTCTCCACCTCTATGTACTTTTGGTTATATCTATGTAAAAGTGAAAGCTGCCCTATAAACAGTGTGAGAGTGAGAGAGAGAGAGAGAGAGAGAGAGAGAGAGAGAGAGAGAGAGAGAGAGAGATTTGAGGGGTTGAGAAGTGGTCATGACCAAGAAATGAATTGATGAAGATGGCCATTGAGATCTAGCTTGAATTTCCGAGCCAATATTCCAATGTTCTACATATTTGAAGATATCTCGGGATCACTACAGAATACTTCCACTGATTACTCTCAAGATTGAAGACAACCAACCGACAAATAATCAAATCTACATCATTATCTCTCCCCCACAACACAGAGAGAGCTTTATTATATATCTAAGAATTGCTTTATTCGTTGTTGGTAAGCAGCTTTGATCCTTACAAAAGTAAGATTCTTTTCCTTCAAGATGAGGAATTTCAGTACTGGTAATCAAGGGGACCCCAGCCCCCGCTTCTCACTCTCGCAATTTCAATATTTGCGTCTCTATGCAGCATATTCCGTTGACACTCAAACTTACAACGCAGGTTATATTACAACAATTACTTTCAAATATTTTCTTGCTCGTCATCTCAGGTATAGGTTGGACATAGGAATAGGAAATTATTGTGTTTTTTTCTAATCTAAAAGTCCAAAGAGTAAACTTATACTAAATTAATTTTAATTTGAGTATAATCTATCCTAAACAAGCGTCTTGAATTAAAATTATCTTTCATATGCATCTAATACAATGTGTTAAAAGGCACTCTTAAGTGTTTCCATACCTTATTTTTAGACTATGTGTTGACAAATATTTCCCCTGATATTGTGTCAGAAGCATGTGTTGAAGAATTGCAAAACCTACTTCACCATTGTCTAATACGACTCGTCTACACACACGTAAATTTATACATATTTGGTGAATGAATTAGAAATTGGCAAATAGATTTTGCACTTGTGTATGTGAAATTATTTTTTTCACCACATTTTTGAGTCACCCAAAAAAATGCAATTTTTAATGTGTTTTAAAGAGGGCTGATGCACTTCAAAGGGATTACAAAATCTGTTAATTCAAGGGCTTTTGTTGTCATCTTTGACTCTGATGATGCAATCTTTAAGTGATTATTGAGGTACAAAAATCAAGAATTCTAGTCTCCAATACACTTTGGTATCTGGGATTCTTAACTTTAAAGTTTGGAAGGTGTAAGTAAACGGGAATTTTCGAGTCTTTTCAGACGCAACTGTTAGCCTCTCCCTCTTTACATAATTTTTTAAACAGTCTACAACTTCTAACAATAATTATCTCATACAAGGATTTCACTGTCTCTATCATTTTAGAATATGATTATTTAGTACCATTCTGAGTAAGAACTTTTCTTGGGGAAGTAGCTATAACTGAACTCCAGGTAGATTTTCTGAAAATTATCAGGCATGGAAAAAAAAAGTGAATAGTCTGGAATTTTTGAAGATGAAGAGAACATACTTTATTTTGAAATTATTGGGAGGACAAGCCCTTCAAAGTAAAGCATTTTGAGAACTTCAATATACCAATATGATTGTGCAATAAATCACATCTAATTTTATTATCTTCTAAATCAAGGAAAGCGCGTGATCGTAAAGTCATCCGATTATTATGAAATCTCTTTTACGCTAGTGAACTCTTGATTTTGATATAATAGATAAGAGTCAACTTCAAATCCCCATGTAAATAATGTTTTTTCGGGTAAAAAAAAATAAAGAATATTTGGTACAATATTATTAGAGATTGGCTACATTCACTATAAAAACATTGAACAATTCACTTGAATTCCTTTTTACAATTTTTGAGCTTTAATGAGGATTTCATGGCTGCATTACGCGGAAAAAAAAACTCATAATTTAATTCGTAGCAAAGATCTTACAAAATCTCTTAAAATATTTATGCATTTTTCAATGAAGATAGTGAGAGACATCAAAAAAGATTATTCATTACCGAAGTTAATTCCTTAATTAATTAATAAATTACATTTCAAAATTCAAACAGTTCATACGAATCAATTTTCGCTAAGTAACTTAATTTTTATCACTTTCTGAAGTTAACTACTAGGGAAGAAGTGCTTTCAAGTTAATTTAGGTCTTGCCATGAAGGCATAAAAAAGGTCCGAAATCAAATTACTTGAATAAAAAATGAAGACTGGAAAAAAATTGGAAACTATAGAATAGTTACCATATAAATATAGATAATTTTTTTTTCTCCACTCTGAAAGCTCTACATTAAACATCACGAGTTCATTTTTTCGTAATATTTTATTAATCTGACCAAAGGTAACTACAGATTTAGCAAGTTAACTAATCGATACAAAAATCTAAGCATGCATTCTTTTGGTGAACTAGAAAAGAAGAAAACGTAATTGACCAGAATAAAAATTACTACATGAGAATGCTAAGCATGTTTGGCCTGGAGGATTACTTAAAACTTGAAAATATTAGGAAGTTTAAAAAAATTAAAATTCATTTGTTTCTGGTAAAGAAACTCAAATCAGCATGAATGTTTTGAGCGTTCTTGGAAAATATTAGGTATTCATCTCTAGAATGTGTAAAAAGAAAAAGAAATTCAAACCCTCACTTGTCTAAACATTGTGATCAAACATTACAGAGTACGATTACAAATGAAAAAAAATTTAAAAAAAAATTAACAACTTACCATTAATCTTAGGGTTTTCAATCTATCTTAGGCTAATAAAGTCTTCGATCATCCCTTAATTAAAACGTGATCCATTTTGGCCTTGATCCTAGCTAGCGATAGTACTTCATGATCTTTGTTCCAAGAGTTAATTTCTGCACTTGAAGCTCTACGGATAAGATTTAAAGCTTATGCAGATCATAAACTATTGATTTTACAAAGGATTGCTTGTGGAAGAAGAGCTAAAACTAGAGAGATCTGTCCAAGCAGCACCAGTACTCCACTGACCATCTTCCATGAATTGCCTTGACGAATTCAATCTGGGATTTTCTTCCAATTTCACCGATGCAAGTTGAGTCATCATTGAGCTAGAAAGTTTAGGCCTCATGGTATGCTCACCAACAAAACTCGACTGCTCCATTCCGCCTTGAAATTGGTAAAGCCAGGCCGGAGATGGATCCAAACCACCCAAGGAAGGGAATTGCTGCTGCAACCGCCACTGCTCAATGCCACCACTTGATAATAATGAAGTCATTCCACCACCACTGTGACCACCAAGTAAGTTACTTTCTACTGAAAAATTTGTGTCATTTGTTCCCACAACCGATGCTGCATAACCACTGTAATTTAAGCTAATATCACCTGTACTGTAGTTATCAGTGAACCGACTTAAAGGAGACATATACCGAAAAGGTGGAAGTTTGAGGTGTATTAGTTGTAATTCCATCGTTAGAGGAAATAGCATTAGCAGAAGTGAAGGTGGTAATTTGCCCATCCGTGTTGACAGGAGACTTTGTATTATTACCTTTGCTTCTTTTGTTTCTCCTACATCCACCTCCAACAGGGACGGTTCTCAAAGCGCCGCCTCTCGTCCAGTACCTTCTGCAACTCTTACAAAAGTGTCTAGGCTGCGAAAGATTATAGTTGTTGAAATAGCAAAACTTTGTATTTGTTGATTCACATCGAGGGCATCTGAGGGCAGCCTCTGGCATCGGTATGCTGGCTAACCGGGCTCTTTCAGCCATGCTGCCCAGGCGGATTGATCCTGAGCCACCGGTGGCATGTGGTAGCTGCGGTGGTGGAGGCTGCGCAGGCTGTGGTGCAGGTGGAAGTAAAGAGTTTGTGGAACTACTTCCAATTTGATGGTTTTGTTGCTGAAAAAATCAGAAAAGGCACAAGATGAACATCTGGTATATTCAATAAAATTAAAGAGGTAAGAAAGACGTCAAAAGAATAAAGAAACAAAAAGGGTTTGGAATATTTTTCTTTAGAATTTAGCTTTTTTAGCAAAGAAGCCATTGAAACATATGAAATCAAAGAAAACCCTTACCTGCTGCCAGTTGGCTGAATCAAGATAAGCTGGAATTGAAGAAAAAACCATGGTTAATTCTTGATATTTCTTCTTTTGTAAAGTTTTCTGGAGAATCACATCAACTGGCTAGAAGGTAAGCACACACGCACAGAGAGAGAGAGAGAGAGAGAGAGAGAGAGAGGGAATGAGAATAAGAAGCTAAATTAATAAAGGTGGGAGCTTTATGAGCTCATATATATACACACAGAGGGACATACCAATTACCATTCATATTACTTGTTTGTTTTCATTCTGTGACTATTTTTGTTTTATTGTTTTTTAGGGTTTCAAGAGGGTCAGTTTCTTAATTACTTAACCTTTAAGCTTTTGGTTGAATGCAAAAAGTAATGATTTCCTCAGTATAACTTGGGGGGGGGGGGGGGGGGGGGGGCGGAATATATATGTAATTAAAAGTGGTTCCCTGCTTAATTCTTCCAGTTTTACACAAGCACTAAGTAAACTTAGCTTAATTCTACTGGCACTTTTTGAGAAAATTATTAAATTAATATAAGAAATTTGATTCGTCCAAAGAAAAAGATAAGTGTTGGGGTGCTTGGTTGGAAACAAGAGTGTCCCAACCGAATAAAACTTTTTTCCTCTCCGGTCTGTTCCTTCCCCCACTTTCTTCCATTTCTCTATGATCTTTTACTTTGCATGGAACTGTCTTTGTACGTAGTTCAGTACATCTATTAAGCGTATATTCATAGTACATACCCAATGATAAAGAAAAGGAAGGGAAGGGTAGCCTGCTGGTTTCTATGCAATCACATGGTTGGAGTTGAAACCAGATATAAAATAAAAATATTCGGTACACGTAAACTCAAAAAAAAAAAAAAATCATTTTAATCACACATTCTCCAAAAAATATCTATTAAAAATTCCATTTTAATGGGTAACAAACAAGGGTTTAAAGTCAACAATTCATTTCAACCTTATATTTTATGAGTCTCGTAACTTTTCAACAACATATTTCATCAAATTTCATCATACTAAAATTCTTATTTTAATCACAACCAAACAAGGGCTTAGTTTAACCAAACTAACCTTTTACTTTTTTTAATCATCTGTTTTGTAAATTTATGAAAAAAAAAAGTTTGGGCCTCCAAAGATTCTGAACTTGAGGCCGCCTCTTGAGTCTCACCTGAACCACCTGGGCGTTAGAAATGTCACACAACTTGACAACAGAAATGATGATGATTAAATGAGTGATAAGAGATAAGGAGTAATAAGATTGTCAAATTCGAACCAAGGAATAAATGTAAAGTTGTTAATTTATTGTTTGATAGCTGTTATCTATTTTTTTTTTTATAAATACTAGCTACAATAATAATGGAGAGTTGGTAAACTTATTTTATTATAAATAATAATAAATGTGTGTTAGGTGCTCACGGGGCCACGGCCTATTATCATCAATCAATAATATTATAATCAAATCTTTTATTCATTTTTTAAAGTTATTTTCATTTTTTTTTTTGGGTAATTGGCGCAAAACGTCCCTACCTTTCATGTTTATTGTGGAAAACGTCCATACCTTTTCATTTTTTGGTGCAAAACGTCCTTACCATTCATATTCTTAGCGTTGAATGTCCTTTTCAACAATTTTTTAATATAAAATGACAAATATACCCTCCTATTTAAATAAAACAAAAGAAAAGAAAAGAAAAATAAAGAATAAATTGTAACTATAGCCCAAACCTTTTAAAAAGTGCAAATAACCCACCAAACTTTACCTTCTTCCCACACCTCATCCCCACCCCACTGTCACTTGTCGGCCATTTTCAGTAAGGCATTATTAAACAAATTCCGGTTAGAACATCTCCTTCTTCGGCCATAAACAGTCATCACCACCACAACTCCATAGTTACCTTCCCGCCCATTGCACATTCAAAAATCAAACCAAGAAAACTTCTTATTTTCTGCGTTATATAAGTTTGGAACAGAAACCTAATTCCAATTCCAATTCCAATTCCAATTCCAATTCTCAAACTCAATTCCAATTCAAAATTCTACTTGTGAAATTGTGGGATTTCTACATTATACAGATTGGAACTGCCTCCATAGCTCAAACCCAATTCCAATTCTCCAAAATCCTAAACCTTATAAAAACCACAATTTTTCAATCGATAGTTAGAACTCCATTTCTCAACCCACAAATTCTGGGTTTTCTGAAATTTAGGCTACAATATTGAGGGGAGATCTCACAATGAGATTCCAAATCCCAGATTCCTCCTACAAAATCCGCCAAAGATTTCGTGAGCCACTCCGAAATCTACTTGGCAAAAAGAGATAGTGTAGACAAACTATTGAAAATGTCACGTTATGCTACCAAATTAAATCCGGCCTCCTCCGTCATCCCTAACACCTAAAACTCATTAATTAATCTTCTCAAACCGAATTTGGCATGATGGCATCACAGGAACGAACACCAGTCTCTTTCTTTCTTTTTTTTCCCTTTCCTTCTTGTTGTATTATTATTTTTATTATTTGTTTATTTGAAAATTTCTTGAATGAGTTTCATTTGAGGCAGCCACTATGTTTCAGAAAAGTTAAGAACAACAATGACTGCTCTCTATCACATCTCTCTCGCTCCTCTTCTCCCCAAGATTCCCTCTTTTGTCAAGCGTTTTAAATGGTGAATATATGTTAAATGTTGAACTCGTTTGCAATTTTAATAAAAACTTTGGTGGATTATTTGCAATTTTTAAAAGGTTTGGGCCTATGGTTACAATTTATTCTTTATTTTTCTTTTTTTTTATTTTTTTTTATTTAAATATGAGGGTATATTGGTCATTTTATATTAAAAATTGGTGAAAATGACGTTCAACGCTAAGAATGTGAAAGGTACGGACGTTTTGCGCCAAAAATGAAAGATATGGATGTTTTTCACAATAAACATGTAAGGTATGGACATTATGCGTCTATTATCCCTTCTTTTTTTTTTTTGTATCAGAGTCATTGTAAGCACTTAACACCCCACAAGATATTTGTAAATGTTGACAATTTCTTTACACTAATCTCTCATTAATTCTCGTCCATCAAATGCATCCCACCAAATCCAAACAAAACAACATAAACAAAAAATTTCATACTAAAATTGACAAACGAGCTCAAGAACATAATAATCATTTCACTAATGAAGACTTTATCCCCCACCAAATACATGACATCAAATCTAAACAAAACAAAAACAAAATTCAAACCAAAATTAACAAATGAATTCATTGCCAGGTGAAAGATCAATCATCTCATTCATGGTTGGATCATCACAGCAGTTTGAAGAAACTTTCGGACTCGTTATAAGCTTAGACACAGTGGGAAGCACTTGAAATGTATATATACAAGGTGACATATCTTCACAATAATGAAAATAAAAATCAATGTTGACTTCTTCATCAAACTAATGTTCATAGCAACTCTCAATTTTTCGAACCAAACTGTGCATTTAGCCCCAGCACAATTTGCAGGAGGATGTTAGAAACGTCACACAACTTGGCAATAGAAATGATTAGGATCAAAGAAGTGATAAGGAGATTAAAAAATCTTGGAATGATAAGATTGTCAAATTCAAATCAAACGATAAATGTAAAGTTGTTAATTTGTTATTTAATAGTTGTTATCTATTTTTTTGATAAACACTAACTACAATAATAATGGAAAATTATTGAACTTATTTTATTATAAAAAGTAATAAATTGTGTATTAGGTGCTCATGGTCCGTAGGCATCAGTCAATAATATTATAATCAACTCTTTTATTCATTTTTTAAAGTTCTTTTCATATTTTCTTCTTTGGGTACAAAATGCAACACTATGTCATATTCTTGTCAAAAAAGTACATTTTTGAATAGTTTCTTGATAAAAAAAAATGAGTAATTAAAAAATTAAAAAAATTGTGTTTTCATGTAATATTATTTAATTGAAAAATGTATGGCTGAAATGAAATCAACTTACTATTAAAGAAAGTATTTTGTTGAAAAAAATGAGACTCAAACAAGGACATAGATCTGATATTGACCTTGAAAAATAAGAGAACGAAGCCAATCATTGACCTTGAAAAATTTATACATACTTAGACCCTGTTTGATTTTCATTTTTCTTCCATAAAAATGAAAAATATGATCATTATCAATCACATTCAAGCACTATTTTTTACTTTCCATTTCTTATGTGGAGTCCATAACGACTATATTTTTTATTCTCATTCTGCAAATAATATGAATCAAACGGGACACAGATTTTAAGGAATCCGGATAAGACTACAATTGAAGATAATGCTCATTGTCGATGAACAAAGATTTGAGATTTTTTGCTGTGTAAATATTTTTTTTCTAAAAAATGAGAAGTATTTTTCAATTTCTACTGGGCCTATGCATCAGTTGTTCCGATATCACGTGCACCAGCGGAATGCTAGACGACACCTAATAATGGCTCGTCTTGACCTGAAATACTCTAAAGCACATGGTTTCCTCCACAGAAGCCCAATAGAAACAAGAAAATTCAAGCCCAAACCGCGTTGCATTCATAACTATCTAACCACTGCGTCTAGGCCCAAGTAAATTAATAATATTTTAGGCTTACGTTGATCCACTTTTTAATGTGAAAATTACACCCATCAAGATTTTTTAAGATCCAACTTTAAAAATCAAATCCAAAGTTTGTTTACACAAAATTCATATTATAATTAAAAAATTTAATATTAATAATAATATTATAAAATTAATTTAATTTACTTACCCCCATCCAACCCGATTTCCAATCTAAAAACCCTAATCTCTTCTCTCTCTCTCTCTCTCTCTCTCTCTCTCTCTCTCTCTCTCTCTCTCTCTCTCTCTCTCTCTCTCTCTCTCTCTCTCTCTCTCTCTCCGCCAAACACTTATCTTCATCAATGGTGCGCAACTCTCCAGTGACTTATCTCCATCACTAAGCAAAGACGTGTCATTCTCGCCATTTGAATTAGAGGCAAATCGAAATTTCCTCTACATTTTCCTCTAATCGCTCATTAGAGGACTTCCAACCGCCTGGCTTTGTTTCTCTCTCTTTTTGATTTTGTGGTTGCATGAGTTTTTGAATGGATTTTGGTGTGTATTAAGATGTAGGTGTAAGTGTAGGTGTAGGTATAGGTGCGGGTGGCAGTGGTGATGGCGATGGCTTGTTTAGGAATTTTGTTGTTGGTGGGGGAGAAATAGGGGTCTATAATAGATATTGTGGTGTATTGAGGTGTAAGTGCTAGTGGAGGTGGCACTGGCAATTGCTTGTTTGTGAATTTTGTTGTTGTTGGTGGCAATTATGGTGTTGTAGAGGTGGACATATGTTGTTGATGCAGTTAATGGTTGTGGTGGTCACGATGGTGTATGGATGGCAACAGGTTGCTTCCTCCCCCCACCCCGTTGGACATTTTACAACCCGTACCTTGTCCCATTACCCGTTTAAGGTGGGCGAGAAGTTTGCCCCAGTTTACATATCCGTTTTTTTTTTTAGTTTTTTATAATTCATTTTATTGCATCTATTCATTAAAGTGAGACAATAATATAATTATTAAAAAAATTTTAATTTATTTATTTTTAAAAGTTAAAATATTCGAATATATTTTGTAAATTAAGGTTTTTATGTTTATCATATTTTTTTAGATAATCTTAGTTGTCATCTTCTATTAGAATTAATGAAATTTTGTTGAATTTTTCATTTAAAGTATTGAATTATTAATTTTTAAAAAAATAAACGGGGGTGGGGTCCCATTACCCGTACCGTCCAGGGACGAAATTCCCTCCCCGCCCCAATTAAACGAATAATCCCTTCCCCGTTCGGGAGAGATCCACGAGTATCAGGTATGACTAATTTTTTTGCAATCCCTACGATGGTGCAACCATCGTGGTAGTTCTATTGGTGGTGTAAGTCATCATGTTGGTGTTGTTTATACTGGTATTGCTAGCGATTGTGGTGAGATATTGACGGTGATGGCGGCACTGAAGGCAACGGTTCATGTGGTGGTGGCAGAGGCGGAGACAATTGGATTTTGTTGGGTTTTAGCTTTAGCGATGGTGCAGGTGGATCTAGCTGTGGTGCAAGTAGACCTTGGTGCTAGTGAGGTGGTGTGATGGTGGATCTAGCATTGTTGGCGGTGGTGTGGTGGTGGTCGCAAATGGTTGTGGGGCAAGCGGTGTGATGACAATGCGCCATAGTGTTGGTGACAACGATGGCAATCGAGTGGGACCAAGAGCGTTTTTTACCAATAAATTAGATAATTTGTGGCCAATATATAATATGTGACCTAAAAATGTGATTGTGACTTCTAATTTATTAAGTTATGATCGATAAATAACTCGTGACCAAGTAATTTAATAATTTGTGGCTGTTAGATAAGTCGTGACTTATAAAATTTTTGATTTGTAACCCAATAAATGAATTGTAACATATAAATTTTGTGACTGATGAACTTATAAATTTTTTTCATTTTGATCGAGAAATAAATTGTGGCCTATAAATTCTTTTGTTTGTGATCTATAAAATTGTGAAATGTGATCGAGAAAAAATTATAATCAATTAATTCGAGAATTTTTTATCAATTTATATGAATTTGTGACTTTAATATATTTAATTAATTATTTCAAAAATAAAATTTATCAATATTCTAATTTTTGAAATTTTAAACCATGTTTCTTAATTTCGAAATGGATCATAATTAAACTCTTTTATATATATATATATATATATATATATATATATATGAAATTTTCCCTTTTTGAATTTGGGCTCTAATACTTTGACACTGGGAAAGTTACACGACTACAAATACTTCAAATTACAATTTCAAAAATAAGAAATTTGTGAAAATCATAAGGCCACATTTTGTGACATCCGAAAAAATATTGTGACATAATTTAATTAATTAGGTCAAAATTTCAATAACACGCAATTTATGATCATGATTATGTAATAGTCACATAGCGTATATCACAGTTACAAACACATATTTTGTTAGTGACAATTACGTATTTAATCGCAAGAATTTTGCTGCAAATACGTTGAGTTGTGTGCAAATAGCAAAATCTAATAGCAAACCACACATATTATGGATAAATTTATTTGTATCTAACATGTTACCTATTTTTTGACTGAGTCGTCCCCTAATAAAGGATCGTCACTTGTCATTTTGGTCAAAAATTTGACAACTCATTAGATCCACGTAGCATAGCCCACATATTATATATGTCACAGATCATTAATTGATCACAAACCCCACCCCACCCCCCCACTCCACCCCACCCCTTCCCTTCAAATCATCGTTGTCACTTCAAAATAGCAATGCACCACTGTCACTTTCATTTCAAATCCACAACCACCACTACCTGATCCACCTCAAACCATCACCACCACGGCACCACCTTCAGTTCAAATCCACCATCAGCGCCCATCTTCATCCCTTTCACAGTCCACAACCACCCATCTTCCACAGTCAACCACTACCGTCCTATCTTCTATAGCCATCCATCTTCATCCCTTTCACAGCCCACCACCACTCGTCTTCCACAGTCAACTACAACAAATAATGCCGACTTCTGCTTCATTGGGCAGTTATTTTTGACACCAGAGTTAATCTTGAGTTCCGACAACGGAGCTTCACTGATGAGTGATGACAAGGCTGCTCTATCCATTCATGAAGTCGTTGGACTTTTAAATTTGCTTCAGCGAGTTGGTGGCAAAATTCCAATAGGCATCGGAAGGAGAGTTCCACCGGAGAAGGACTTTCGGAGGCGGTGATAGCGACGGATAGCAGGTGGCAAATGAAGGTAGAAGGCAGATTGTAGATTTGAAAATTTGGGGGAAATTGATAAGGGCGCGGGCGCGGGCGCGGGCGTAGAAGGTAGTCGGATAGTTGGTTTCCGATGACGATGGTTGGAGTTGGTGGTGGCGGTCGGATGCAGAGAGAGAGAGAGAGAGAGTCGCAGATTTTTTGAATGAGAGGGTGGGGTGGGGATTACTTAAATGGAAAGTTAAAAAATAGGTGTGGGGTGTACTTCCATCTTTAACATTTCAGGGTAATTTCCAAGTTATCTACACATCACAGTACAAACATATTATTAATTTATTTCACCATTGTTACACGATGGGACTAACAAACTCACTTCTAAGCCCAGTCCGAAAACTCAACCAAACAAGACACAAAAGTTGCATCCCAAGTCACGTATTCAACCACTAGCCACCAAAATCCGGGACCCTGTACAGATCCTGCAGTGGAACGCCACCAGATTCCGGCAACGAACCTATAAAAAGCGACAGTGGCGCCAACCCAGTATTAGCCCGACAAAGGGGGCAACTGGGGTGATTCTGCAGCCACTGGTTGATACATAGTACATGAAATATATGCGCGCATTCAGGCAAAATCCGAACCTCATCGTCTTCCTTGAATTCACTTAGACAAACAGCACATACTTCTGCTTTGCATTCTTTAGAGTATTTCGATGTAACAACGAGTTGAACTGTTGAATTTCTCCTCATCAGTTCTTGGCTATTTCGAGGAATACTTTGCATTTGATTCGTGGAAATTGTAGATGTTTGAGTACTTGACATACTATGGCAAATCACCATTATGCAATGGAAAATTGCAACCAGTAAAGCACCGGTCATGACCCCGAGAAATCCGACAAAAAGAGGGGTGATTTCGACTGCCCAGTGATGATATTGATCGTCCATTGGAAGAGGATTTTAGAGTGAGTTTCTCAGAAATGTTAGAATTGAATGGTAAATATTTAGTCACGGTTTCCTGCTGTCTTTCATCAATGTCTGCATATGCATGCAATAATTTTTAAAACAAAAATTTGTTAGGAGGTGTCTGTATAGCACAGGGTAAATTGAAAACGCGACATGGTAGGTTAAAACTCTATTTTGGAAAAAGATATAATAGGGAGATTTTATTTTCATAGCTTAAAAGTTAATTCAATCTCTAATTACTTATAATTATTGGAACATAAAGATTATAGCTTGTAATTACAGCATCTCAAGAGACTATTGGAAAAGGAAATATTCTCTATTTTAAAGAGTAAAACATTTACTTTATGCTTTAAAATCATCTTCAAGAAACTCTATAATTAATATTTATAAAGAATCGGATTTAATCTCCCAAGCACCAGTGCTCACTGCTGAGTTTATACTGAGCACCATACTTAGGTGGCACACTACAATAAATGTTGTAATTAGTTTTAAAAGTCACGTCACACATTGCTTAGCATAACATCTATGTAAAATAAAATATTTTTTAAGTTTTGAACTTAATTTTTTTATATACACTTAAAAAATGCTCTATATTTTTGCTCTCCGTTTTACATTTTTCAATAAATATTATTTTGATTTTTCATCATCTTTTATTTAACATATTATTTTAGATATTAATGACCAATCAATTTGAATGTGATTTGAATAATTTTAAAAAGTAGAGAATTGAAATGTGTTTACTTTATAAATTAATAAAATGAGTAATGAATAGTATTTATCAGTCCATTAAAATATGTGTTAAAAATAAAATTTGACTATTTATAAATTTGTCAAATGGAGACAATAAAGTAAGAATAGATAGGAAAAAATTCAAGACTTGTTGGTTATAATTTTAATAAATATTCAAAGTGAGATTTAGTTTTAACTGAATAAAATTACTTGTTCGACTTTAATGGAATATGATATTATATTAAGAGTCACATTCTATCTTAAAAAGTCAACATTGTTAAAAGACGTAACACAAGCCTTTATATGTTGATTATATTTTAATATTTATTCAATGTATGATTTATCCCTTAACATATTGTTGAAAAAAAAAAAGTAAAATAAAGAGTTTGTTGTAGTGTGTAAAAAATAGATTTCAAATTTAAATATGATCTATAAAAATAAAAAATCGCTTGGAGATGTTCTTAAGTTATTTTTAAGTTGGCCTATAATTAATTAATGTTTAATTACCCTATAGACTTCCTTTACTAAGCCAATGTTTGGCCCTCATTTTTTCAAAATTCATTATTAACCATAAATTCTCCCATAAAATACTATTACATGTAAATTCAAAAAATAAATAAAAAAATCCTATTTTTAATCACACGTTCTTCAATAAAACTTTATTTTATAATGCATTTTGGCTCAAACAAGGGCTTAAAAGTTCAAATATGCCCTCTTTTTATTGTTGGCTACCCTAAACAGATTAGCTTTTCCCCAACATTTCTAACAAACCATTAAACCTAAAATATCTCTTCTAACAAAAATCAAGCGACTACCCCTCGCCCGCCTTCATTGCTATTAATCATTGTAGTTGCAGCTAACCCCTCCTTGTCGCCTTCGACGTTGCTAGCATCAACACATTGTGTAATTGCTATCTAAAAATTCAAGTTTTGTGCCATGTATGATGTATTCAAGAAAAGTACAAGATAGATGCCTATGATTTAAGATTTCATTGAAACGGAAATTGAGGATACATTTTCTTCTTCTCATCTTCTTGTTTGTGTTTTGGATCGACATTTTAAATCAACATCTAGATCCGCGATAGTGTTATGATGGTGATAATTGTTAGGTTTCTATTGTATTGACAATTCTTTAAACAAAATGATTAATATAAAAGAGTTGTAAAAGTCAATGAATATGTTGAGATGTTGTAATCAAAATTAAATTATTGAGATCTAACTATATAAAAAGAGTTGGAGTTGATAGTATAGTCCTTGAAGGAGTTCAAGAATTAGAAGTCTAAAAGCAAAGAGCCGCACAAGTTTTATTCCTAAATTCTCAGTCGTAACTTGCAACGCATTTTTCATATAGAAACATTGAAATTTGGGCAAGGTTATTCTATAAGAATTGTATCCCCTTGAATTAGTTTTCCAACTCATTTTGAATTACATCAATCGAATTTTGAGAGAAAAAATTCGAATAAAAATATTGACAACTACTTAACTGTTGCTTGTCTATCGATCGTTGGCTTATCACTCAAGTGACAGATCGATGACCAGAATTTTATTTTGCGTCAAACACTTGAGTTTTTCAATCTCTTTTCATCCCAAACACTTTTTCATTTATATAACATACCGTATGAACGTCCAAAAGTATGGTTGTTTATTGTGTTGCCTCTCCATATCATTATTTGAATATCCAAGACTACATTCAAACCTTGATTTCAATCCTTTAGTTCTTGAGATTATACAACCACACCGTTGAAGAAAACATCAAATCTTTGAATTTAAAACACTTGACTTCCTTAACACTGTAAGGAATGTACTCTCTCAATTGGGCATTGGGAGATATAGGCTGCAAGTACAGGAAAAGCACAAGAATTGGTTATTCTTGGAATTTCACTTGAAAGAGACAATTGGAGAATTCATTGGAAAGTTGGTAGAGTCAGTAGATCTTGGAGATTACAAGAAGTGGATCATGAAATCTAATGGAGTTGGGTAGGCAACATCTAACTGTAAGACTCATTGTATTTAATTGAGGTAACTGATTTGGTCCTAAAGTTTTTACCAGTTGGATCTCTCTGTCAACAATATCTGATGTTATTTACTATTTTCATAGTACAAACTGCGACATTCAAATATATGGAATTAGACTTGTATGATTAATCATCTAGAAACTATTAAAAAATGACTGGTTGCTTTTAATAGAATATTAAAAACTATTAAAGTTTAATCAAGATATATTTATTGGATTAATTTATACTTTAAACAATATTTTTCAATCCTCCAATCATGTTATACAATATATACATTATGGACATTCTTATGAACACCATAATATACATGTATCATTATTCCAACTTATTTATTAGATGACAGATAGGATGGAATTCTATAGTGCTATTTTTTTCAATATTCCTTGAATAAAACGCAATTTGATTTTTAATGTCAAACACTTTAATTTCAGAAACTCTTTCTGTTTAAAAATAAAAAGAAAAAGAAAGCAACAGATATGTTGAACCTCCAAATAAAAAGGGAATTTGGTAGACCAATGAATTCTCGCCATGCCACAAAAAGGCCAAATTACTTTCCATTGTCATGTCTCTACATTGGTGGTTCGGATGGCCGGTCACACCCACCATTTATCATACCTCTTTATTAATGTTACTATTTCTTTATTTCGTCATTGATTACATCTGATTAGTTAATAGATAATAATTTATCAAGACGATTACTATAATTAGCATACGAAATCGAAGATGATCAATTATACCGAAAGAAATAGTACGTGATTGGCTAAGTTTGAAGATGACTTATAAATCAAAAAATTTATTAGTCAAAAATATAAAGAAACGTCAAATTAATGTTAAATTAAATAAAAAAGAGGAAAAATTAATCCAAAAATGTTTAAAGTAAAATTTTATAAAAATGTAACTCCGAGTTACTTTTAAACTTGGCAAAACCGTCCTCCTGGGATACACCCGCAAGCCACCCAAGGACCACAGCCCACTTCACAAGAAAACACCAAATAAAGGCAGGCCAAGGCAAAAGAAAACAAAGCCAAATACGGGTTTTCCTTCTTGTTTTTCTCTCTATTTACAGCAAATAGCATGCGGTATATCAATGTTTATGTATCATTTGACAAAGAAAAATATCAAGAAATTAAGGGTTGGTAGTTTAAGGTGAAAATAGGGAGGCTTTTTGTATTGCTGAAGTTAATAGATATAGTGAAGATGAGGATTGTGAGGACTATTGATTCTTCTGAGTGTACTGGTCTCTGTGGATTCTTGGTTGTGGAAGCTTATCCAAAAAGGTATTCTTCCAAGATCCCCTCAGATTTGGTCCTTTTCTTGGGCCTTGGTTTCATAGACTGGTAATATTCATATATAAATATAGAAAGATAGAGTCTATTGCAGATAGGATTTTCATTTGAGACTGTGGATTTGATGGATCTGATTAATTCAATTCCACCTGTGTTTGGAGGGTTCATGGAGATTCTTGGGTTTGGATTAGATATGGTCTTCATCTAGCTTTTTATTAATTTTCTGATAATAGTTCAGGTTTTGAAGTCTTACTTATTTTGACATTCCCCTCTCTGTTTATTTCCTGCTCTTGATTTTCTTGATAATCTTGTTTCGTTTTCAATTTTAATATTTAGGGAGAGAAAAAGTTTGGTTTAGGAATTCATTTTCCTTTTGACCTAGGTTGTTAGAATTTAGTTCAAGGGGTGTATGTTGTTGAAATACAGTTATGGGATGAATAAATTAAGATTTTGATGAAGCTGGGGATTTGTAGCTGGGTTCGACGTGATGGAGGTGTTTATAAAGATTGGTCTTTTATCAAATTGTTTATTGGGGTGAAGTTTATAGATACACTGTCGAAAATTGATATAAGACAAAAGGATAATACTTGAGATGGAAGGTACTCTGCTAACAGCTTTGTCGATGGAGAATCATCACCCTTCAACCCTCTTATCCATGGACTCGAGTGCCTCGTCTTCACATGAAGAACTAGACATTGAAATGAATCGCCAAGTTGTTTTAACCTGTCCGCCTGATATCAATTTACCCCTTTCAGCCGAGCGAAGTCCCCCTCCACAGCCTTGGAACCCTGAACACTGTGATATTCTTGATGTTGGACTAGGTTCCCAGATGTACGAGACTGAAAGTTTTCTCAGTGTCCCCAAAGTTGGAAGGAAATTTGCAAAAAGGATTGATAGCATCTGGGGCGCTTGGTTCTTCTTTAGCTTTTACTTTAAGCCTGTATTGAATGAGAAATCAAAGGCAAAAATAGTTCGTGACAGTAATGGGGTTTCCAGGTTTGATAAATCTGATCTCCAGCTTGATGTTTTCATGGTTCAGCATGATATGGAAAATATGTACATGTGGGTTTTCAAGGAGAGGCCTGAGAATGCTCTGGGTAAGATGCAGCTCCGGAGTTATATGAATGGGCATTCTCGTCAGGGAGAGCGTCCCTTTCCATATAGTGTTGCTAAAGGTTTTGTTCGATCTCATAGAATGCAACGTAAGCATTATAGGGGACTCTCAAACCCTCAGTGTGTTCACGGCATTGAGGTGGTTCCATTACCCAATCTCACGAGTCTTGATGAAGATGACCGAAAAAGATGGACTGAACTCACAGGGAGGGGCCTGAACTTCACTATTTTCCCTGAAGCAAGTGATTTCAGTTCATGGAGAAATCTGCCAAGTACCGAGTTTGAACTCGAGAGGCCACCACCTCCAATAAAGAGCAGTCCACATTCCCACTCGAAGAAATTGCTTAATGGATCTGTGTTAAATCTTTCAACTCAGACATCCAATCATATAAATGGGGACGCGATGGATATATCACCCATGAACAACAAGAGGAAGAAGGATTTCTTCTCACAAGGTGATGATGATGATCGCTATTTGGAAATATCCACTCCTTCCGAAAGTATCACAGATTTGGAAATTTCCCCAACCAAGCCAAGGTGGCTGAATGAATTTAATGGGGTGCTGAGAAATGTCTATGGACCTGTTACAGCTGCCAAAACAATCTACGAGGATGAAGAAGGTTATTTGATTGTAATCAGCTTGCCTTCCGTTGATTTTCAGAGGGTGAAGGTTTCATGGAAGAACACACTCACACACGGAATCATCAAGGTCTCTTGCATTAGTACATCTCGCACACAATTTATCAAGAGACACAACAGAACTTTCAAGCTTACAGATCCATTATCGGAACACTGCCCTCCAGGAGAATTTGTAAGAGAAATCCCACTTTCAACCCGAATTCCTGAAGATGCTAATATAGAAGCATATTATGATGGACCAGGAACAGTGCTCGAGATATTGGTGCCAAAACTTCATGCTGGGCCAGAAGAACATGAAGTTCGTGTTTGCCTTCGTCCTCACCATGCGGGTAATGGTCTTAAGTTGACATAGATATGTACCTGATGAAATGCAATTGTTATGAATGGCTCTCCATTGTGCAGTAATGTCATGTACTTTTGTAAAACCAATGGAACCGATTCTGCATTTTAAACTCCTTGTATCTGTTTCCCTAATCGCTATGGTTTTGTTTCAATGTATCTGACTAGCTTTGATTATTTCTCCTATTGTTATTATATTATCAGTTAATTTGTTATCACCTCTGCCATATATTTATTTCACGGTTGGAATTATGAAATAAATATCAATCAGGACTACCATATTTGTTGTATTTTCTCCCTGTAAATAGCTATTTCGTTTTAGCACCCTATGCTTTTACTTTTTCTTCAAACTGTATTCATGGCACAAATAAGGCAACTTTTAGCTTTATGGTTGAGCTTGGAGTAGCTTCAACCCTAGGAGACCTCCTGGGAGTCTTCGGTATGCTATCTCCGGCGTATTTTTGATACATTGGGCCAGAGCTTCTTATTCATTTTAATTTAACCTATTTCAGCTATTGCATGAACTTTGACATTGACTTACTTATTTCATTCCATTAGCCGTACGGTTCAGTGGTGCCACGTTGGGAAGTCATGTTCGACAGCTTCTGTTCTTATAACTTTCCTTGCTAATTGACATTAGTGATAAGAGAAAGGGACTTGAACGACAAGGCAAAGCAAGTAGTTTCCACCATACGACTAGAAAAAGATGGAGAAAAGTGTCAAGTGTGATAGGTGTAGAAGTCTGAGAAACCATATGCGCTTGTCCCACTTCTTTAATAATTCAAGTTAGTTGAGTAACTGTTTGCGAGAAAAGTTTTTATACTATTTGATTCAATTGGATGTGGAAGCTGACTCATATTTTGCTTGTTTATAGTAGGGACCTTCCCAAGTAAAAGGATTCAAGATTGTCGGTATTTATGATTAAAAGTAGATAAACTTACTTTTAATTAATTCACTTCTCATTAGCAAAATATCTCATAAAAGATAAGGCCCCATGTGGCTTAAATTGCTCAATTGCTCTAATTTTGACTCCCTCGACTTTCTTTATGTTACAGTAAATATGTCGACGACATTTCACATTTAGAGTTATATTCAGAAATCATATTTACATCCCCATTAAGAACTACTGATTTTAGGAAATACCCAAAGCAACAAATTTCACTAGTATAGATATAATTCGATTGATTTAAGTTATAAAGATCATCAACATATCAGCCCCGACACCCCTTAGGAATGGAGATCCTTTACAATACCCACTTTGCTCATGTAGACAGCAAAGGTGGGCAGTGCCCACGACTCGGTTGAACTAAAATGTAAGTTAAGAGCCCAATTTTTGTACTACTTTTCATCTGGTTAGCTTTTGCCTCACAGTAAATTCATATCATAAAACAAAACGATCTTGCATCACAAAGAAAAATTCTAAACAATTACTAATATCGAGAAATAATACCAAGTTCAAAGTAATATATTGTCAAAATAGGCTTTGGATTAATGAATACTAATACTTTCAAAGCCTAAATTCCAAGCAAAGGATTGTCCACAAATTATGATAGTAGTAAAACACACACAAAGGGAACACTGGATTTAGTCGACTTCCTCGATCTTAGGACCAGCTCCGCTACCGCTAGGGGCAGGACCATCGTCATCCATGGCAGCACCGCCCATACCGCCCATATCACCACCTGCACCCTGGTACATCTTTGCTATAATGGGATTGCAGATGCTCTCCAGCTCTTTCATCTTGTCCTCAAACTCGTCCGACTCTGCTAGCTGATTCCCATCCAGCCACTGGATGGCTTGCTCAATGGCATCCTCAATCTTCTTCTTATCAGCTTCAGGGAGCTTGGATGCAATCTTCTCATCCTTTATAGTGTTCCTCATGTTGTATGAATAGTTCTCCAAAGCATTCTTTGCCTCAACCTTCTTCTTGTGCTCCTCATCCTCAGACTTGTACTTCTCTGCTTCCTGAACCATCTTCTCAATATCCTCCTTTGAAAGTCTACCCTTGTCGTTGGTAATTGTGATCTTGTTCTTCTGCCCAGTGGTTTTGTCCTCGGCAGACACATTCAAGATACCATTAGCATCAATGTCAAAGCACACTGTGATCTGAGGAACTCCCCTAGGTGCAGGAGGAATGCCTGAGAGCTCAAATTTACCTAGCAAGTTGTTGTCCTTAGTCCTAGTTCTCTCTCCTTCAAATACCTGTATCAACACACCTGGCTGGTTATCTGAATAGGTAGAGAACACCTGCTCCTTCTTGGTTGGGATGGTAGTATTCCTGGGAATTAACACAGTCATTACCCCGCCTGCAGTTTCCAGACCGAGGGAGAGAGGAGCAACATCCAAAAGTAGAAGGTCCTGCACCTTCTCATTGCCCTCACCACTCAAAATTGCAGCTTGAACAGCAGCGCCATAAGCAACAGCCTCATCAGGGTTGATACTCTTGCAGAGCTCCTTGCCATTGAAGAAGTCCTGCAACAATTGCTGAACCTTGGGAATCCTGGTAGAACCACCAACAAGGACAACATCATGGATGGTGCTTTTATCCATCTTGGCATCCCTCAAGCACTTCTCAACTGGTTCCATACACTTTCTAAACAGGTCCATGTTAAGCTCTTCGAATCTGGCACGAGTGATGGTGGAGTAGAAATCAATACCCTCGTAGAGAGAGTCAATCTCAATTGTGGTCTGGGCAGTGGATGAGAGAGTCCTCTTTGCTCTCTCACAAGCAGTCCTCAACCTCCTCAGAGCCCTGGGGTTACCACTGATGTCTTTCTTATTCTTCCTCTTGAATTCCTGAACAAAGTGATTGACCATTCTGTTGTCAAAATCCTCACCTCCAAGATGAGTATCACCAGCAGTGGCCTTCACCTCAAAGATACCCTCCTCGATCGTAAGAAGAGAGACATCAAAAGTACCGCCACCAAGATCAAAGATCAAGACATTCTTCTCACCTACACTTGTTGCCTTCTTGTCAAGCCCATAAGCAATAGCAGCAGCTGTGGGCTCATTGATGATGCGCATCACATTGAGACCAGAAATTACACCAGCATCCTTGGTAGCTTGACGCTGGGAATCATTGAAGTATGCTGGAACAGTGACCACAGCATTCTTGACAGTTGAACCAAGGTATGCTTCGGCAATTTCTTTCATCTTTACTAACACCATGGAAGAGATCTCCTCAGCTGCAAATTGCTTCTCTTCACCCTTGTAGTTGACCACTATCATGGGTTTGTCAGCAGCTCCAGCCACGACCTTGAAGGGCCACATCTTGATGTCACTCTGTACAGAGGAATCACTGAATCTCCTACCAATTAACCTCTTAGCATCTGCAAAATGCGCAAAAATCATCACTAATATACGCAGATCTTGAATAGACAGGCAAGACTTTAAATCTTTCAATGCCAATTAAAAACATAGAAACGATTAAATAATAGTTCTAAGAGCATTGATGGGCTATGCGGCATCACAAATAACAATATATATATTCCAACATATACAAATAAATAACTTTAAATAATAATTAATATATTGACAAGTCCAAATAAATCAACAAATCACCATCACGCTCGTCCTTTTAATATGTATAAACATTGCCGTACTCAGTTACTATGGTATAGGAGCTTTGAGTAAAAACTTCTGGGAAAAGAAACAAAAGTTGGGTGTTAACATGAAATTCCAGTCTTCCATTCAATTATTATGTGATTTGTTGTACGCTAGCTCATTAAGTATGCTGCATGTTTTATTTGTTTTGAATTTGAAGGCAAAATAAAAACACATTATGACAAATGCTGCATAACATGAAATTCCAATCTTCACATTAAATGATAATGAGATTGGTTGTAAAGCTTGTTCATATTGGTAGTTATAATTTTATAGGCAATATAAAAAACACATAAGAGATCTGCAAAGTGAGCAACACAGCCTAAATTTAGCAGCTCCTCATGCGGAAGAAAATATTTTTAAAAAAACCCAGGTGTCCTGTGTGAAGACCAACTCTGTAAACAAAGTGTTAAAAATCCATAATTGACGAAACTCCTATTTCTCCAAGATATGAAATCATGAGCACAGCTCCTCTAATAGATAATAATAATAATAATAATTGTAAGCAGACACGATTAATTTCCAGATCTCCAAAATAATAATAATAATTGTAAGCAAACACGATTAATTTCCAGATCTCCAAAACGTGTAAATTCGAGGTCCTGCTCCAAACTGGAGCCAATGACCACGAAACAAATTACAATTAGCAAAATACAACTTTCATGTACATTGTCAGCGGAGTAAATACAATTAACACATTTCATAAAATAGATCTGATTATTGTTCCACAAAAGAAAGCAAATTTGCACACATAAGCATTTACATCAGGGGCGGACCCACCAGTGGACCTGGTGGGTCCTAGGACCAACCAGATTTTTTTTTTTTTTTTTTTTTTTTTTAAATAGTGTACAATTTTGGGATATAACATGTTAGATATAAGTACAGATTTTGAAATATAACATCTATAAAGTATACTGTAATTTTTCATTATAACATGTTAGATATAAGTACAGATTTAGATGGAAAATCGAAAATCTAGCTTTAGAAATGAATTTTAGTTAATTAAGATTTGAATTCAGAGAGTTGTTGAAGGTTGTGATTTGTTTTGATATTAAAGTATTGTTCTTTTGTCCTTTTTGCTGATTTAGTTGTATATTTGATTCTTCCTGAGGTTGTTAATTGCCAATAGCAACGAAGTGCTTTCATCTCTTGTAATAGATCCGTCTAATTGTTGAAGAAACTCTTTGATAGCATGGGTTGAAGCCTCAAAATTCGATAAAAATTCTTGTCTACGTATTTGAATTTGATTTCAAACAACCTAACACAATTAAAAAATAGTTTTAATTTCAGTTTGCCAGCCTACTGCTGTAATTGGTCGGATGAGCTTTTCTGAGTTAATAATTTTTTTATTTTTGCAGCAATTAAGAATGAAAAATAATATATATTTTCAAACTTCTATCATTTTAATTGTACAGATTCTTTAATCATTATGAATATTTGTGCTACCCTCAGCTCCAAAAAAAAAATAAAATTCAGGGGCACTGCCACCGAAAGCCCGTGCTCCTTCATCTCAATATCTTTTTTTATTTTAGGACCCACCAGCTCTAACATTCTGATTCAGCCACTGATTCACATTAATTATTAATTACAGATCAACGTCCAGAAAAGCAAAGCGCTATCATAATCTCTCTCACTGCTCACATAACAGATTTTGTAAATCGAAACATAAGCTCGAAACACAAACTTGACTCAGTACACCTATTCAAATCAAATAAAGTATATTTCAAACATATATCTGTAGAAACAACGCAAAAGTATAAATACCAAGAAGTTCATGTATCAATAGTGGGAGGAAGGGATCACGGATCTTACCAAATACGGTGTTAATCGGGTTCATGGCAACCTGGTTCTTGGCGGCGTCACCGATAAGGCGTTCGCTATCAGTGAACGCAACATAAGACGGCGTCGTTCTGTTACCCTGATCATTGGCGATTATTTCAACACGGTCGTGTTGCCACACGCCGACACAAGAGTAGGTGGTTCCTAGATCTATTCCAATCGCCGGTCCCTCTCCTTTTCCTGCCATTGCCTCTCTTTATGTCGGCTAGTTCAAGAAAAAGGGAGAGAGTTTGAGAGTATGTTCGTAAAACTAGGGTTTATGAGGATTACAACGTGGAGATGAAAAGAGTATTTAAACGAGTAGCAGCGCGTTGGATTTCGTGTTCCAGAATGTTCGGAAAGCTATTGTTTAAACAGTCGTCAGATAAATAAGAGTAAAGCCAAACGAACATTTTGATTGACACCTCCCTCACATAAAGCATGAGTTCGCAAGAATAGAATAATATTTTTTTCCTCCATGTGAGAGAGGGTGTCAACCATGATATCAACTAAGATGTTCGAGTAGCATGGTCCGATAAATAAAACGTTGTGAAAAGTGTCGGAAGGTGTGAGATTGGCCGGTTGACCACTTGTGGGCAATTTAGGGGCGGCAACCAGCAACAGACTAGACTCGTTTCATGTACAATTCAATTTAACAATGGTCATTGGTGCAAAACGTCTCTACTTTTGAAGTATTTTGTGAAAAATATTCCTACTTTTTATTTTTTTGGCATTTATGCCCCTACCTTCAACATTTCTTGTGCTAAATGTCTTTTTCACCTATTTTTGACAATTTTATCTCCTATTCAAATAAAACGAAAAGAAAAAACAAAGAATTAATTGCAGTCATACTCTCAAACTTTTTAAAAAGTGCAAATCAGTCCAAAAGTCTTATTAAAACATTAAAAATGAAAAAAAAAAAAAAAACCTTCTATACCAGCCATTTATATTCTCCTCGTTTTTCACGACTGGCTCCAGTATGTAACTAGACGATCAAAGGTGGAATCGCTCCTTCGCGGGCCACCATAGTCCCGTAGATCAAGCTATCTTCACATAATTGCAATAATATGCACGCTGCAATCTTCTTCTACCATTGAGTTCCCACCTCCACTAATTCCACTAGTACCGGAATGTCGTCTTCCTCCACCAGTGTCGCTCTATAGCAAATTCACTAGCGGAGGAATCGCTCCGGACCGGCCAATCGTGATTTTGTTTTCTTTGATATGGGAGAGCCGAAGCAGAGCGCAAGCCGTGTTCTCTTGACTCTCGAGCAGTTGAAGTTCCCAATTTCAACGTGCGAACTAAGGGGTTGATAGCGCCAGAAGATGCAATCAAGTTCTTATTTTCATCAAACAGTGACAAATTAAGAATCGCAGTGACTCCATATTCCTGTAATTGAGCATCATTTGACGAAATTATCAATACAAGCAGTTTAATGGCGCCGGTTCTTACAATTTTGATCTGATTCTCCGATTTGTTCTTGGCGAGCAACCTGATTCTCATGGCAGACTTGTTTTTGTTCATCAATATTATTGGACTGGAGGTCCAATACCTGTTGGGAAATCAACTCCTCAAAATTATAAGCACAGGCAGGTAACAGGCGGCAGCTCTGAAACTCACCCGATCTATCATTGTTGCAGTCGCTAAAGATGGCGGAATTATCATTGATATTCAAATCGTTGACTTTTCATCCCAAATAGCTGAATCTTGAGCTAAGGGAATCCGTTTTTATTGAAAACGACAGCGTGTTAGAGCTCTAATTGTTTGATTTTAGGGTCCACACACTAAAAGATTGAGAAACGAGGAGAATATAAATAGCTGGTTAAGGGGTGGGATGGCGTGGGGGTGGAGGGAAAGGACACGTGCAGAGAATGTTTTAAAATAAGGCTTTTGGACTGATTTGTAATTTAAAAAAATTTGGAAGTATGATTGCAATTAATTCTTTAGTTTTTCTTTTCTATTCTTTTTATTTTATTTGAATGGGGGTAAAATTGTTAAAAACAGGTGAAAAAGACGTTTAGCGCAAGAAATGTTGAAGGTAGGGGGCATAAATGTCAAAAAATGAAAGGAATAGATGTTTTTCCATAGAACACTTCAAAGGTAAGGACGTTTTGCGTCAATTACCCATTTAAAAATAAGAACTAAGGCTCCGTTTGATATTACTATATTTTTCTCGAAACTTGGAATTCGAATTTCAACTTCCATTTTTTACTTGTTTGATTGGACCAAATTTTTCATGAAAATCGTTTTCCTACTTTTAATTTTTTATTTTTTTATTTTAAGAAATTCATTTTCCCACCGTTTTAGTGAAAATTGAAATTCCACCTTTAAAAAAAAAAAACAATAAAAACAAATTCTAATATAAAGTGTAAAAAAAAGTATCCATTTAATTGACAAATTGCATGTAAAACAAAGTCAAATAAACATCAAATAAATTTCAAAAAATCATTTTTTTTATTTTTTTCTTTTTGACAATCTAAACAAATTTTGTCACAAATGGTAAAACAATTTATTCATTTAATTGACAATTTTTTCATGAAAAATAAAGTCAAAGGGATACCAAAAATATTATATTTTTCAGGTGAAAAATTATACCAATTAAACATCTTTAATTACAATTCTCAGTAAAACAAATTTTAGGCAATTCAATTCCTTATAATTTATTTTCTTTCCACTCAAATTCCATCTTTCTATCAAACGGACCCTAAGGGTAAGTTCAATGGTTGCACTATTACACCAAAAAAATATCAAAATTTGGTGTAAATGATCTTGAGTGGAGCACCAAACTTTGCACCATTTTGGTGCAAAGTCAAGTTTACCATTTTTTTTCCATTTATGAAAGCAATTGATGAAGAGTATTTACGTCATTTGTGTTATATATATTTTTAATTTTTTATTTTAATTATAATTACTATTATTATTATGTACATTTAAAATATAAAAATTAATAATTAATTAATTAAAATAAGAATACAAAAAAATTAAAATATAATAAACACGATTATTTAAAGTTAACACGAAATACATTACAACAACCACATACATACATTATTCTAATTTTATTTAAAGAAAACGAAACGAATTTTGAGAATAAAATTGTTTATTTAAAGAAAATTATATTTTTTATATTTATTAATGAATTTAATATTTTTGTTAATTTAACGTAATTATTTATTTAATAATTTATGTATTTTTAAAATAAATAAATAAATCCTTAAAAAGAAAATGATTAAACATTAATGTAAGTTTTAGTGTAATGGTTGAAAACGAATTTTAATTTGATACGAAATTTGATGCAGTGCTAGAGATGGTCTAAAGTTTTTTTATACAAAAATCAAATATTAATTCAAAATTTGAATATTAATAATTATATTACAAAATCAAATTAATATAAATATACAACCACTCATTCAAAACTCTAATCATTTTCATATTCTTTTCTCTCTATCCTTTACGTTATCTCTCTCTCTCTCTCTCTCTCTCTCTCTCTCTAACGTCAACTTTCTCTCTTCCATCCCTTTATCCCAATCACCAGAAACATTCGTCGAAGACCGCCAAATATGTCACCGCTACGATGACGTGTCATCACTGCAGTGTAATGTCGATGTCGCACTGTCGCATGAGATGCTACAACACATAGCAACACACAGTGTCGTGTGAGGTTGCGCTGTCATTCATCGATCTGCTTCAATTTTTTACCATCAAGCCTTCGACCATGGCGCCACCTTCGGAGTAAGAAGAAATGTAAGGCCAAACTAAAATAGTTGGCAGGGAATACGAAGACGGCTTGAGAAGTGGCCAGAGGTAACTGGAGTAGAAGTCGTCGAAAGCCGCCAAGCATTTTGGTTTTTGGATATGATCTAAGTGTGACCACACACATTCAACGACGTTCTAGTTGTGGTGATGGCAAGGTGACACAGTTTTTCTAGAGGTGGCAATGGGCCGAGTCGAGTCAGCTCGGCCTTTAGACATACGAGCCGAGCTTAGCTCGGCTCATTAAATTCGGTGGGCGAGCTTGTGGGCCTGGGATGAGACGAGCCAAGCTCACCCATTTTATGTTTTTTTTTTAAATAGGTAAAATGGAAAACAAAAAAGTTTATAATAAAATTCTTTTCTAAAACAACGTTGCGCGTACTTTGCATACAATCTTCAAAGTGGATGCCTTCTGATTACCCTTTCAATTTACCAAGTAAAATTATACGCAAAGGAATGCGCAGTTATGAACTGGAAAAAGTTAAAATGTAAACAAAAAAAAAGTTTTTTTTCTTGAATTTAAAAATTTAAATAATTGAAGTATTTAACCCTCCTCATTTATCTGGAACTTGAGACCGGCTACTTAAAATTTCAAGCAGGCGGAGTTAGAAATTGTACACGAACAACTTGTAACGTGTACAACTTTTTAAAGAGGATTAAAAACAGTATTATAAAATAAAAAATTTGATTAATATGATCCAATTAAATATCACTTACCTGACAACATGTAATTTCGACATATTTATCATGTATTCGGAAATGAGCATCATGTCAATCTTTCACGCACATTAATGTTTCAAAAATATATTCTTTTAGTCGGCTCCTATCCTCGGACAAAATCCTCTTACCTATATTAAAAGCAGACTCCGAAACTACAGTGCTAACCTAATGTGTTAGTAAGTTTTTTGCAATTGCAGAAACCCTGCGATCGTCGTTCATGCCTTTTCTAGAATTCGATAACTTATTCTGAACTTTTTTTGATTGTTTTGTTCGCAAGTATATTATGATTAAAGTAATCAATTAATGCATCAGACAATAGATATGAAGTTATTTGATTAGATGCAGAAGTAAGAGACAAAGTATTACTAGATGAACCTATTACATTTGCATAATATATATACGTGTTAATACCTTCGAACAAATTCATTATTTCAGTGTCATCTTCTTCGATATGTCTGGAAGGAGTATGTGAAGAGGGTACTCGACTAATATTTGTACACAATCGTTCTGCATATATTTCATATATTTCAGTTAAAGTTTGTTCTAAATTTCTTTATGTGATAGGTATATCAAAAGTTAAAACTTTTGAAATTTGTTCAATTACATATTTAGTCCCCGATAAATTGTATTAGGAGTACATGAAGTATGCTAAAGGAAATAACATTAACAAGTCTTACCAATATTTTATGAACTTTAATTCCATAGAATATATAATTGTAGTAAAGTCGGGGTTATTTCTATATTTATGAAATGCTCTCCCAATTATATAAAAACGTTCAAGTACCATACAACTAGTCGGATAATAAATTTCAGATAAAATATTTGTAGTTTTATAAAAACTCCTCAATTTCTTTTAACTTTTAAAGCTAAACTCCAATCAGATTCATTTAAAATAGTGTTGTCTGCGTCTATAATATGCCTATTGTTGTAAAACTCAGTTATGAAAGCTTCAAAGCCTTCGCATGACTTTACTAGTAAGTGGAGTTTCATGTATACCC
This sequence comes from Osmanthus fragrans, assembly GCA_019395295.1. Taxonomy (NCBI): domain Eukaryota; kingdom Viridiplantae; phylum Streptophyta; class Magnoliopsida; order Lamiales; family Oleaceae; genus Osmanthus; species Osmanthus fragrans. Next base: position 29,577,345 of record CM033343.1, read on the forward strand.
TACGTCAGTAACAAATGTTTTAGAATTCATCACTCCATTTTCGTTACAAAAAAATCATTAAATGCTTGTTTTCTATTAGGGAGAGATTGTGATATATATTAATGCACTCCAAATTCTTTGCATTTCATCTTTAATATGTTTCAAGCCATCTTGCACAATTAAATTTAAAATATGACACACACAACGAATATGAAACAAATAACTACCAAATTCAGGTTGCAATACACTTAACAATTTATCGATGAATGATTTATTAACACAAGCATTATTGAATGTATAAGAATAAATTTTACTTTCGCAATTATATTTTTTAACAATGGTCATAATAACATTAAATATATTATTAGCATTGTGAGGAAATTCAATAATTTTAAAAGCAAAGTGAGTGTGTAGTGTGCAGTTGCAACTATATAAGCTCTTTTATTAATCCCTTCCCACAAGTCCGAAGTTAAAGATATAACACCCCCATATTTTTGTAAATTCGTGAGCAATTATTATTTTGTGTGAATGAAATATTCTACTGTATCTGAACGAAGAGTGTTTCGACTTACCCCGACGTACATCGGTTGAAGATATTATTTTACGTATGAGACGAAATGTTGGTTGTCTGTTATTGCCAGAGGCAACTCAGCACCTGCAACAAGTTTCATCATTCTCGTTCGAGCATTCTCCTCTGAATATATTTACGTTGTGATGAGCGAAGTCGTAAAACCAGTGCCTAGACTATAGAGGTGTCAAAATGGGCGGGCCGGGTCGAACTGGGTCGCACTACCTTAAGCTCGGATCGACCCGTTTTTAAAGAAGCCCGCCCAACCCGTCCCGTTAAAATTTTGTTTAACTCGGCCCGCTCGGGAAGCCCGTATGGGCCGGTTAACCGCGGCCCGCTCGCTAAAAAATCGGCTCGGCCCGTTTAATTTTTTTTAAAAAAACCTTAATAACATTAAAAAAATTTTATTTTTTATTTTTTTTAAAAAAGGGCCGGCCCGCGGTTAACAGCGGCCCGCTTGGTTTGAACCGGCCCGGCCCGGTTCGCAAAAATCAGGTCCGTGATTCGGCCCGTGCGGTTCGCGGGCCGAATCGCGGCTGGGCTTTCTCCGTGCGGGCCTCGTGCGAGCCTGACAGCCCACCCGTCTTGACACCACTACTAGACTACCAAAAGAAACTTGTGTTTGATCGGATGGAAGGAGTCCATAGTTGGCCACACATGATTTGTAGTGGCAGTTGAGGTGAGTGGTACCAGTGCCCTTTTGTCATGTCAATCGTTGTTGGTAGTATTTACATGTTGCTTTCGACTATGGGCTTCCATCGACCATAAGACCCATTGAAACCAATTTAAAGTGTTCCTAACATTTTGTCAGTTTTTTCGTTTTTCGCTTTCCTCTAGCATCAGAAATGTTTTATTCAGATTCTTCCTCATGTCCCGCTTCGGGAACGTCAACGTCATCCAAATCAATTAGATAATTTGGATTATTGATTTCATGTGCAACCATATCTGGAATATCTTTAGGAATGAGTACTTCATTTAGACCGAAAATTGATTCTTAAATTGACTTGGTGACGTCACATGTGATTAGCCTCTGATACCGAACAAGCCCTCAACAAATGATTGTGGATCCATTTGTGGTATGAAGAAAGTAAACAAAACACTTCAAAAACTGTATGTAATAATTGAAATTGAAGACGATAAAATTGTAAAAATGAATGTAGATTGTATATAAATTTATAATGTTGATAATTGATTGTGGAAGAGAGTGAGAGATGAAGAGTATTGGTAAATTTGGTGTGAAGAAAATGGATTAGAAGGTTATGTATTTATAGAGAAAGTAGAGGAGAGAAGAAAAAAAAATCCTGAAAAAATTCAGTGGTCGTTCTGGCCACTGAAAAAGTTTTTTTTTTTTTTTTTTTTTCCGTTTTGGTTATTTTTAAAATGAGCTGTTCGAGGGAGCCGCTCGACCCACGAGCGGCTCGTTTTTTTGTGAGTCGAGTCAGATCAGTTTGCCAAACGGTCCGCTCAGCTCGGGCTCGTATTTTTACGAGTCAGAGCTGATTTTTACTAGCCGAGCCGACAAGCTGGCTCGACCCGTTTGCGACCTCTACATTTTTTGATCTGATTTGTTGTTATTTTTTGGGCAACGATTTTTTGGATTTTGTTGGTGACAATAGTGGCGATGGTTTGTTGGTGGCTGTGGTGGTCAGGTAGTGGTGGTGCGGCTATGGTTTTATTGGTGGTTGGGTGACGATTTTGTTGGTGTTTGGGGAGCGATTGGTGTTCCTGCGATATGATGTTTGGGTGGTGCTGGATCTTGTTGATGGTTGTGGCGGCTATGAATTTTTGTGGTGGTTTTAAAGTTAAAAATGGTAGTTTGTTGGAGGTGAGGACTGTGATAGTGGCGCTAAATGTTGGTGGTGGGGTAGAGCTACTTTCGGTTGGTGCCATGATGGATTAGGGTTGGGTAGGATTAAGTGTTTGTAACCAATTCTTTGGGACTATGACCAATAAATTGGATATTTTTTGACAAAAAAATAACATGTGATAAATTGTAACCAATAAATTATATGTGCCTTGAAATTTTGAATTGTGACTCATAAATTTTGTGATTCGTGATCAATAAATTGGGACTTATAATTTTTTTTATTTGTAATCGTGAAATAATTTGTAACTAATTAAATTTTTGGATTGTGATCTAAAAAAATTGTGATCATTTAATTCGATAATTTGTGATCAAATTGTATAAAATTGTGATATTAATATATTTAATCAATTATTCCATAAATAAAATTTAATAATATCCTATTTTTGAAATTTTAAACATTGTCTCTTAAGTTTTGAAATGGATTATAATTAATTTCTTAGATATGAATTTTTTTTTTTTTTTTTTTCTAGATTGAGGGGGCTCGACTCATGATCCAAGGCCACAAACCAACTCATTTTGGAATTCGGCTCGTTTATGGTTATTTTATTAGTTTCTTTTAAAAAATAAAATAACAAGTTGACTTGACCAGTCAAAAGACATAGTCAATCCTGAAATTTGAATACGAGTAGAGCTCAGGTGTTTAAGGCACCCGAATTGGGCCTCATTTTTGTCAAAAAAAAAAAAAATAAAATAATATTTTTAAAATAGTATATTGATGAAAAATGTGTGATTAAAAATTAAAAAATTTTTAGACTTGTATATAATATTATTTTATTAAAAATGTGTGATTGAAATGAGCTCAAAATACTATTCAAGAATACATTTTTTTTTTCAAAGAATGAGACTCAAACAAGAGTTTAGTTATTAATCTTTAATTAGTCTCAAATTAGTCATTCCGTCCACTGCCCATTGTCAAAGTTAACGGGATTGTTGAGTTGGCAAGTGAAAATCTAATGTGGCATTTAAATGACAGTAAAGCAAGTTGTATAGGGGGTTGTCGACTAGTACAACCAGCAAAACCCTAAAATAATGTATATTTTTTGGGCTGCACTTGCTGTACACTTTTGTGTACAGCAAGCACACAGCCCCCTCACAATAGGGTGGCCCGCATCATTTTTATTGTCGCGACCCCGCATTGTGAGGGGGATTATAAATGTACAGTCTCACGTGGACTGTACATGTACATTTATCCTATCTTGAATTCTATTGTCCATTTGGCGAAAGGGCAAAAAAATAATCTGCTTTTTTTTTTTTTTTTTTTTTTTTTTTTTTTAAGAGAAATGTATTTTAAAGTAGTATTTTCTGAAGAATTTGTGATTAAATTTTTTTTTAAAAAAATTGAATTTACATGTAAAATTATTTTATGGAAGATTATGTGATTAAAAATTAGTTTCTAAGAAAAGGGACCCAAATATGAGTATAAAAAGAGATGCTGAGAGAAAAATGTGTATCTTTCCCTTCTATCAAGCGACCAACCCCTATAGTCAATTTTGCTCCTGAAGCATCTAATTGACGTAGGCTTAAAACGTGAAATAGAACAACGAACATGGTTTAATTATCAAAATTCATTGATTCAAGTATAATGTTGAAAATTGACAATCAAAACTCGTTGATTCAAGCATGAATACAAAATAACTTAATCAATAAAATCTTTGATTCTAAAGAACATTGATATGGTATTGAAAAGGATTGAGATCAAAGTTCTGTATTCCTCATTTGATTACTATGGCATATTCAATACTTAAAAAAACATTTGTTAGAATATCTAGGGCCGCAGTCAACATAATAAAAGAAATATAAAAGGTATTTGATGGGGATTAAAATCACAATTTTTAGTAGATTGTGATATAAATTTTTGAAATGTGTTGTTAAAAAGCTGTGAAACCCAAGAAAAATATGGTTGATATTGATTTTTTGATTTTGACTTAGATTAAAATCAAATTTTAATTTAAAACAAAGAGGCCCATAATTTTCTAAACAAATATAATTAAATGGACTTGAATAAATTGGAACCATGCCAACTATTGTTATATCAAGGTCTCATGCCGAAGTAATGTGGCTTGCGACTGCATCATCCTCTCCGAGTAAGAGGAAGTTCATCCTCAAATTTGCCTCCCGAGGCATAGTTGGATGGGCAAAGAGGTGGGAGAAAAAATCAGATAACTGAGGGACATTGACGTGTAATCGAATCCTAAATAGAGAAATCTTCGATGGAAGCCAATGAAAACGCACATAGACCCTGACCAATCCAGACATATTCCGCAATTTACCTTCTACACCAAAATCTAAGGACGGATAGGTGTAGACACTCATAATTGTGCGTGTAACAAAAAAAAAAAAAAAAAAAAAAAAAAAAAAGTTCGTCCTCAAATCTTGCCGAGTTTATTCAATTGGTATCTCGTGACGTCAGTAAATTACAGAGCAAATCAATCTATGCTGTCAAAAATTGTCCAATAGGCTAACAGTGAGCCAGGTACGGGTATTATTTTCACACAATAAACTTGCTAACTTTCCCACCCCTCCTCTAATACACAGTGGGGTCAGTGGCACCAAATGCTACTATTAGAAAATATAGGTCCTTGTTTGTTTTCATTAATCATTCACAAAAAAAAAAAATATGATCGTTATCAATCACATCCAACCACCATTTTTTACTTTCAATCTCTTGTGTAGGACCCATAACGACTATTTTTTCATTCTCATTTTACAAATAATGAGAATAAAATGGAACCATAGTAAATTACTGACGTGTTAAAAATTCTTAAAATTACCTGCTACTATTTAATCTTTGAGAATGTATAAGATAAAGAGTTCAAAACTAACTCAATAAGCTCAAAACTTCATTTTTTTCCAGTATCCTCCCATGCCAAAATGTAACTCAAATTTCTCTTGAACAAGTTCTACTTTCTGTAATACCTACACATCCTAAAAACAATAATCCTAATTTCTGTTCACAAAAACTTCACTTGGCATCGATGTTTCCGCTACTTTCTCCATGACATGACATGACATCGAACTGGGGAACGTTACCCCTTTCGTCCCACAGCAAAACCACGCTCAGAATCAGATGGATTTTTTTAACAAAGAAGATATAATAATAGAAGGGGAATTATTCCAAGTTTATCAATGGATTAGCAGCAAGGATAAATTTGTCTAAAAGAAGCTCTTGCTACAGAAAAAAGTATTCATTCCAAACTGCGTAAACATAATTAAACTGACAAAACACTCGTACTATAGGTTGATACCAAAGGAACTCTTCAGTTGCCTTCATATTTTGGGTCAGCCATTACATAATGATAAGCAATCACGAGTACAAATATAAATATGCCAAGAAAGTTGGCAAAGAAGCCCAGGTCCTGATCGTCAATCATCTGTTACAAGAAGTGCAAAAACAAGTAACCATGTCAATGTAGTGACTCGAGAGTTCATATAATTGCTAATCGGAAATTGGGAATGATAGAAGTAGCACATACCAATACCTTGCACACATTTGCAAATCATAAATGAATTATAGCACAATGGCAACCACTAACTAATACGTAAGTTTTAATGAAGAAAGGCCCCAGTTATGACAATCCAATTGCCACTTAAATGTTTTCGGGGAAAACTGGCCACTAAAACTCGAAAACCATTATTTACCCACTCTCACGACCTTAGATTCTTAAACAATATTTTCATAAAAAAAAAAAATCACTTTTAATTGAATTGCTTCAAATGCCCATTAACAAAAAGAAAAAGATCATAATATAGATCGTGCAAATCAATGACATTTTGTTGACAAAAGCAAATATTTTAGTTGTCAAACTCCTCCCTCCCCATCTCAAACAATACACACCATGGTCTGCCCCACTCTTATCATTATTTTTTTATTTGAAAAACAGCCAACCCGGGAGGCTGCAGGTCCCTTTCTGAGATTACATCTAAGTTTGATACTCGTGCCTTGCCCTCTCCCGTGTTCCCTACAATTCTTGAGATGCAACTCAAGAAATCTCAAAATAATTGGATGAGCAATATAAATTCAAAGCAAATACTTCGAGTCCATTAAATAACCCTTAAATTCCTAAGGGACCATAGAACGAAGGATTTTGGGAAGACAGAAAAGGATACGATAACACCTTTCTTTCAAGAGAGAAACACTGGTAATGAGTACAAGAACATGCAGTTGGCACATAAAAGAGAAAAAGATGCCAACACAAGACACCGAAGAAAAAATGGACGCAACATTATCCATGTGAAAGGCGGAATACATAGAAATCACATTCAAGTGAGTCGAACCATGTGAACTCCACCATTACGCTATCGAAACTTTTCTTTCTCTTTCTTTATAATGAAACATTCTTTTTCCAAAGTAGAACCACAAATCATTTACCCAAAACTGATTTCAGCTTCTTATGCAGTTTTTTCAATGAGCACTTGAGCAGGCTACAAACACATAAAGTTATCTCATCAATAAACATCTTTACAAAATAAACTAGTTACATCCATCATTTTCTTATATTCAAAATCCAGAAGCTATTCATGGAAAATTTTGATCATTCTATTTGATCTTCACAAACAAATAAAAGAGGGAGTGAACAAATAACTAAACGCGTCAAAATTTGTGTCATTTTTTCAAATTTCCTTCCTCGATATTATTTTAGACATCTTGGAATTGAATTTACTGAAGATTGTCCATGAAGAGGCGGAGCCACCTGAGGTCTAGTTGCCCCCACTGAATTTTGGTCCTGGGCAGTTTTTAAGTCAATGGAAAACCATAAACAACCGCATCAAAAATTCAAGAGAAATATTGTTGAAAAAATCACTGTTGCTAAAGAAAGATTACCGTCGACAAACAACAATTATGGAAAAATAAAATAAATTATGAGGAGTTGAGTTCAAATTAAATCATTCACAACAAACAAATCGAGTCGATTTCAACATATAAAGCCCTTTTTAACACTAATACAATCCGATAATACCTTTCAATTTTGGCGACGAAGAAGTTGAGTAGAAATCACTTCAACGAGATAAATTGTTGCCGAGGGGGTGATGAATATGTTCCCAATTTTTTGTGTAAATACCGAGAAAAAAAACCTAGGCCGTTCTCCCCCCTGTGAAACAGGCATGGGTTATCGTTATATACGCCTGCTTTTTAATTGGGTTTTAATGGGCTTTACAAATACTTTTTTGGGCTTATCATATTTAGCCCGTGTTTGACAACCTTTGATTTAATTTAAAATTTTTTTTATATAAGAGTGTCTTTCATTGAAATGAAAAATATCACCTAAAAAAAAAAAAATATTTTTCCTTGTTTTGAAAATAATAAAAACCTACTCTTCCAAAGAAAATATTTTCCTTAAAAAAAGGAAAAATTAGACATGTTTTCAAAAATTGTAAAATATTTTCAATGAAAAAAAATAACAATCAAACACTTCAAAGTAGGAATTTTGTGTGGAAAATTGATATTTTTCATAAAAAATAAATACAATTAAACACACCTTAAGATCATTTTTCAACCACAGATCCATACAATAAAATATTTTACACTTAAATTCATAACTTTTTCATGATTTTCAACCACGCATCTCCAAAAAATATCATTTAAAACTATGTTTTTAAATTTTTAAAGCCACCGAATAGGGGGCTTAAAAATCGAATTTTAATTTTATTCTTTCAAAAATCAGTTATGTATTATATTTCACCCCCACCCCACCCCGCCTCACATCACCCCACCAATTCTGTTGCCCATTTCCCCAAGTCACAATTCACAGTTTCACACCCACACCACAACAATTGTCGCCTGTCACCACTGTCTCATTGTCTCTACCACTTCACTATCGTTATTGGGCTAGGCAACGCCAACTGCTATTCGCAGCAACGTGCAGTGCTATTGCGATCTATGGTGTGCCCTGAGAGTACACAGCGTGTCCCCATATGCCAGAGATAATAAATTTAAGAAATTTTAGGGTTCAGGCCGAAAATTTGGGGACAAAGTCCTTTAGTGCAATTTGTAAATTTATAGGCCCACTTGCAATTTGAAATTGGTGCTCAATTCGCAAATGATGGTTGTTGGTGCAAATGGTGGTGGTGAGATGGCGTGACTTGACATTTATGGTGGTGGGTGGAGTGGAGTTGGATGAATGTCGTCATAACTAATTATTTGGATAATTATGATTAATAAATAATATGCGATCTGAAAAATATATTATCGCAACTAAATTTATGATTGTGATTCACCATTTGTGTCTCTGTGATTGTGGCTGTATGGGAGTCATGTGACATAAATTATGTGTTATTGTAACCTTTACATATTTTATTATTTAACAAGTTACAGATTTGTTATCATGCTATTACAAGACCTAGTTTTTGAAACATTTCCCAAGTTTCTTATATTTTGAAGTGTATTTTGAAACCTTTGTAATTATATATTTTTACCATATATTTTTTCCTAATGAAAAACTTAACAAAATGGCATCCTATCGTATTTTAATCCTTAATAAAATTTCAATACACACACACACACACAATATTTAACTTTTACTTTTGACGTATTAGGTGATTAATAAGTTTTTGTATCTCCATTAAAATGAGATTTGAAGGAAAAGTATATATTTGAAATAGTGATTTTTGAAGAATGATGGTTAAAAAATATGGAAAAAAAAAATGAATTTACGTGTAATATTCATTTTATTAGAGATTATTTGATTAGGGATGAGTTTTCGAAAAATGCATTTGGAAAAATAGAGCCCAAATAGGGGCTTAAAAAAATTGTTGAATTGGATATTTAGGAATTAATTAATTAGAAAGTTTCGAAATTTGTTTTTTTACTTTTTGTAATATTGTTCCCAGAATTATGATAATTTAAGGATATGTTCTCTTCTTTTATTACCGTATAGAGTGAGAGCAAATCATTTACTTGATTTGTGTTGAGAAAAAAATTATTATTCTTTTCATTTATTTAATTCAGAGAGTCACAAATTTGTGAATACAACACTACAATATAGAATAAAGATTCATACGAGCCATACATGTATGATGCTAAACATCGCATCAAATATCATACAGGTCACATGACAACCATTTTAGGCAACATGATATGAAAGGGGATAATAAAGTTATTTTAACTGATAGTTATGTTATAAAAAAGTAGTCATGTGTAGCATTTATCAAACGAGGTTTATACAGTAAATTTAGAAAGAACTTTTACTTTTATTAGAACTCACTCTATTGATTCCGGTTAATAGTGTGTTCGAGCCATTTAATTTTGAAAAATGTATTAAAAAAAGAATAGATTGATGGAAAATGTGTTGTTAAAAAAAAAAAAAAAATTTTTTGGTTTGCGTGTAACATTATTTTAATGAATAGTACGTGGTTGAAAATGAGAACTATTAAAAAAATAATGTGGTAAAATGTAAAATAATGGGTTACAAACATGGGCTAAATTACTAGTGAAACTTTTAAAAGTGTGAGAATTTTTAATTGCTTTATATAAATTTTGTTCCTTTATTTTGTCACTTGACAAAGAAGTTGACATGAATTAAGCCCTCGATTGGCCCCAATTTTTTTGGAAATGAGAATTGGTGGAATAGTGTTTTTTGAAAAATGAGTGGTGAAAAAAAAAAAAAAAATTTTTCGATTTACATGTAATATTATTTTATGGAAGATTGTGCAGTTAAAAATATGAGAGCGAAAAATGAAAATTTAATGAGATTCAAACGAGGACTAAAATGAGACCACCGTCTTCAATTATTGAACTCTAATATTTGTTGTTTTCTAAATTGATATAGACTTTAAATTTTTCTTGTTAACCTAAATCTTTTAAAAAAATAAAAATATAAAATGTTTCGTGTAAGTTGAGGGTTCGAGTCCCATTAAGGGCACTGCTGAATACCCTTTTTTAAGTCTTCCATTGGGTAGTGTAAGCTTCAACGAAGGTGTAAATTTTTCAAGTATGCCTTTCTAAAATCATGGTTACAGTTATAGTATATATTCACATATCATCTTTGATTTTCTCGAAAAAGTAGAAACAATTAAATAAGATAAGTAAAAGTAGTAATTTGTGTTACAACATTTATAAAAAGTAAAAAACTAAATAACAATAAATTAATTGTGTAAATTTTGAATTTATCTTAAATGAATAAGATATACTAATTCTTTTTTGTTATGTGATTATTGTAGATATAAAAATTAATCATAAATCGACTTGATTAGGTACTTTGTGATTTGGTGTATTTGTTTATGATAATAATTGTGGATCATAATTTAGATCGAACAATTTTTATTTAATAAAAATTGTAGTCTCATATGCATAATTTCTTTTCAATAATTGCGCTTTCAAATACAGTCGACTTTGTAATATTATGCCCCGTTTGACCCCATTATTTCAAATTGATTTTGCATAATTCGGAGGATTAAAAAAAAAAACTAATATTAAGGCCCTTGTTTGATACATATTAGTTGTAAAATGAGAATGAATATTAATTAAATGTATGTGAATGTTAATTAATTGAGAATTAATAATAAGAAATTCATACATCAACAAAAGTATGCATGTGAAATGAATCCGTCAAATGTACATATACATTGATGGTAACTAAATGGTTAAATAAATTAAATACATATTGAAAAATAAAAAGTAAAATATTATTGAAATAATTAAATTATAGTAGGGTTTGAATCGTCCAAAAAATGATTCTCACTCGATGTGATATTTAATATATTATAGATAAATACGATAAAACGTTTACAAAAAAAAGAAGTAGATTTGTACACGTAGTTTTCAACTTTTTACTAATATAAAAATTTATTTATTAAAAACTTATTTATCTTCTTAAAACAATCCTTTTATGCTTCTACAAATGTTCTTCATTATGTGGTGTGTTAGAAATATATTACTTAATAAGAATTGGATTTTCGTACTTTATAAAAATAGCTAAAAAAATATGTCTTATTTCTTAAACTAAGCCTGAAAGTGATGAAATCATATATGACCAAACCATTAATCAATGATAAGACTAAATATGGGGTTTATTACAAAATTTGGGATATATTGGATCTATTACAAATCGCTTCCTCTTTTCCTTCACCATAATTGAAGTACAATCTTTGTTCAATTCAAGGTTATCAACAAGACAAGATCGATAATGCAGCTACAAGCTCTTTACTTACTTTGACTCTAACTAGACATGGTGATATAACTAGCAGGTTTTCTTGCGAAAAAACTAGGAGAAATGAATATGATTTCTTTCTATTAATTGGTTAAACTTAGTGAAAATATGACCAATTAGAATTGATTTTTCATATACTAGTGATTAATAGTCTACTTTGTTGTGATTTAACCAATTATAACTTTTTAATTTAAATATTTTGAATATTTAGAACCTAAGCATATTATTTTTAAGGGCCGTCTTTATCCCTTTCTTACTTTACTTTCAACAAGGCTTGCGAATAGGGTGATCATACTGCTCATTTTTTGTTCGGAAGTTCACTTTCGACGACTAGCTCTAAGCTCATTTGACATGACTCTTGAAAAATTACAATTTGACTAATTTTATGAAAAATACTTATTCTAATTAAAAGAGATTTTAGAAAAAACTAATTTAACACGACTTCTTCTAAAAATACTTTCAGAGTAAAAAATTCTTTTAAAATTAGTTTCCATATAAAAATGAAGGCAATTTCGTCCAAGTTCTTCTACAAAATGTAAAAGCAAAAGAAAAAGTCATTTACGCCCCAATAAAAGGATTGAAAAAACTTTTAAAATGTCTCACAAGGAATAGTTAAGAAATATTTACATGTTATCCATTAAATACGCTTTCCTTACTTCCCACTCCATTGAGATGTGTTACTCCATTTTTAGCTAGTGTTTAATTTAGTTCCCATTTGATTCTCATTCTTTGTAAAATGAGAATGAAGAATATAGTCGTTATGAGCCCCACATAAGATATATAAAAAAAATAATTGTAGCTGAATATGATTAATAACAATCATATTTTTCATTTTTATAGAAAAAAAATGAGTACCAAACGAAGCATTAATATTTCACAATACAAAAAATAATCATTTATTGGATTGGGGTCTGGGGGCGTTAGTCTAGTTGGTGGGTTTGATTGATGAGGACCGTGACACGTGAACAGTTGATCTGATGGAAAATGACGGTCGACAATAGTTGGGGATGAAATGTTACCGAGCATCGAATATCTTATCCACCGTAGATCAGTTACTTATCAGCGGGTGAGAGTAGTTGAGTTTACTAAGCACGGATCACCAATATTTACCGTTGATCAATACATACAATCCAACGGCCCCAAGTTAATCCGCACACCCGGATTCTCCTTATAAATAAATGCCTATCCACATTATTTCGCTGCATTGCAATTCAATTCAAATTTTGTTCTAATTATTTTGGAAGCAAATTCGTCCTAGAAAATGTCTGGAAGGGGAAAGGGCGGCAAGGGTTTGGGAAAGGGCGGAGCAAAACGCCACCGTAAGGTGCTTCGTGATAACATCCAGGGCATTACCAAGCCTGCGATTCGGCGTCTGGCTCGGAGAGGTGGAGTTAAACGTATTAGTGGGCTCATCTACGAAGAGACGCGTGGTGTCCTCAAGATCTTCTTGGAGAATGTTATTCGTGATGCCGTCACATACACCGAGCACGCTCGCCGGAAAACCGTCACTGCAATGGATGTTGTGTATGCGCTGAAGAGGCAGGGCCGAACACTTTACGGCTTCGGGGGTTAAGCGTTTGGAATGTTTGCTTGGTTTCTTAGATTACTTTTGGAAATTAGGGCTTCATGTAAATGCTCGATTTAATTGGAATGATCGTAGTATGTGGTTAAATGAATGTACTGAGCTCTTTTGGATCTTCAATGTGATAGTTATTTTAATGAAGTGAATTTCTGTTCTCCAAATTTTTCCTTTATTTCAATGAAGTGATCCGTTTAAACTGTTTTCTATTCTCTTTCTAATTATATATCTGGTTTCAATTTTGATTGTTGCTGGCTGCATTGCTATTCGACTTAATTGTATTTTATTTGTTCCAATTTTTATTCTTTTCCAGTGCGGTGCCATTTATTTGCTTTGAAGGATCTTTAATGGTTAAGATGTCAGTTAGTGGTAATGCTTTGGGTTGAATTGAAGTCTTTTCCTTCAATGTTCTGATTCTGGTACAGAGATTTTAAAGTTGATGTATAATTTTGGATGAAACTTCTTATTGTATTAATATTTGTGTAGGTCATTGCTGCTCTGGCCTAGCAGTATTGTTCAATTCTATTCAGTATGTCTGATTATGCGCTTGAGGTTTGTTACTTTATCTTTTCATTTCACTCCTTAACTCTATGCAGGTTACGCAGTTTTAAGACTACTAGATTTCTGATATATTAACCCTGGTTCTCTTCAATGCATAGCCTATTATTCGTAGCTGACACAATGGTTTGTGTTTTTAAGGATTGATTGTTGAAGTAGTGAAATGTATTAATCTAGCCATGCAATACAACTTGAGCTAACCCGACAAGGTATTATGATTTATCTATAGAAATTCAGTTGTAGGGTGATGAAAGAATGCTGGAGTGTTTTTTCCCCGGAAAGGAGGCATTTAATGGTTAGACATCCATAAATTTGAGTCATTTGTTGATCTGTATCTCAATTACCTCTCTATGGATCGTAGATCAATGAGACCTTTACTTAGACAAAGTATGTTGTTTAATGAGACTGGATATATGAAGCTCAACTGAGTTCTTATTTCTCTTCAATTGTCACATTGAATTATTTGAAACTTGCATTGATACTGGCGAAAAAATATAACTTCGTTTATTGCTGCTGAAGATTAGAATGCTTTGATTTAATTGAAAAAAGTCTGGCTGTGAGGACTGTGTTGAATATGCTAAATTTTTTTCCTTTTTGTAATTAATAGATTTAAAACTTGAAAGTGAAGAAATTTTGTTATTGTAAATTCCTAAATTTTTTTTTTATTTCTTTCGTAAATCAGTATGGAGTAGTGAATAAACGTGCTTCGTATTATCATTAATCTGTTAGTTTTTTTCTAAATCGAAATTAATTCGTTGTCCTTAAATCAACTCAAATTCTCTCCTGTGATTTGATTTCTAGAATTTCAGGTTTTCCCTATTTTTAACTTCTGCTGTATAAAAAGTATATGCCAATAATGTTGTGAGATTTCAATTTATCGGTTCCATGGTTCACCATGTGGCGGACCTTCATGATGTCCCCATGAGTATCCTTGCTTGATGTCTGGTGAACATCAATTAGCTGGAGCAAACCTCGGTTTGGCCTCTAATGTCTTTGGTTTGCCTTTGTTTGTCAATGATGCTCCGCAATATACAAGGCTTCCTTGTGGTTCACCATTATGTGACTTCTTTGTTCCTATGTGGCGTCTTCACTCTTACATGGCGACCATGTCAGGATAAAGGTATAACAACTCACTGAAATGGACATTGTTGACGCCTTGAAGAGGCAGAGTTAAAATTGTCTTGTTCTGGGGGCTCAGTATCTGAACTGCATCTGGCTTCTAAAATTACTTTTGGGAAATTATAGGTTCTTGTAAATGGTGACTTTGTTGGAGTGAAGGTGTTATCATGTTATGTGTCAAAATAATGCAGTTTATCTTAGATTCTTTTAATGAAACGACATTCTATTTTCAAATTGGGTTTATCACTCTCCTTTTTTACTATGAACTTTCTTTTAATGAGATGAAATTCTATTTTCTAATTGATCAAGTTCTTTCTTGCCATGATAACTGAATTTGTCGGTATTTTCAATTTCTTTCTATTTTTTTTGATCGTTCTGTGTTAATTCGATATTTTTTTTCCCTGCCATTTGCAAGTAAAGCATAGAGTTCTAATATATCACAGGATTGAGACTGTACGGAGTGAAATTGAATTGTATGATTGTAAGGGAAATGAAATGTTAGTATGCTTGCAGTTAGTTTTCTGTCTGAAGTTATACTCTGAAATCTTTTGAATTGTAGGATTAAATTGCTAAACTCTAATAAAGACACTGGCCGGACTGGGTAATTGTTAGGTCTTCTATGCAAAAGTTCACATGACTTGATGTATTATTCTTCAACTATATGTACAAGCGTTTTTCAATTTATTTTTATTGGGTAAGCAGAAAATCTTAAACATAATTAAATCAGTTTCTCCAGTGGAGACTTTAATAATGAGGTCTGTAACTTTGGTATCTATTCATTTCACTCCCTTAACTTTTTGCAGATATAGGATTTTAGGAGATCAATGGAATAATTTTGATATGTGATGTCAAATGTGAAAATCTTGTATCTCTTTGTGTCGCCTGTTCTTCGTAGTTGAAGCAGCTTGTGTTTTACAAGATTGATTGTATAAAATGTTGGTGAAACGTCTTAAGCTAGTAAAGCGATATAAGTTGAACTTGCCTGGTGACCTGCTCTTAGATTATCGTCAAGACATGATATTATGAGTTTTTTCCGAGGGATCTAGTTGAAGGGCTGACACAACAATGCTGGAATTGTATGCTGAAACATTTTTTCTTGGTTAGATCATGCATGTCCTTATCTGGCAACTACATTTAAATCTTTCGGTGAATCAAAAATTGCTGTTGTATTTCTTAAGTGCCTTTCTTTGAAGCCTATAAATGATTGAGCAAGTAGGATGTTTTGCAAGACTGGATAAATGAAAGCTAAACCAGTTCTTATTTAATTATTCAAGACTTGTGTTGATGCTAGGAAAAGAAATATAAACAACTGAATTATGAAGAAGTGATTTAATCCAACTAGTTTGGTTGTGAGACCTCTGTCGTAATTGTTAATATCCTCTTATAACTTTTATGTAGATTGTAAGTATTGTAACTTAACGTGGAGGAAATTTTGATTCAGAAAATCCAATAATTTTTTTTTTACGGTTTTTTGTAAATAAATTTGGAGTATTGGAATAAATATGCTTGCAACTGTCTCAGACCATTAATCTGTTTGCTTGTTTCTGAAGTGAAATGAATTTCTGTTTCTTTATTTCATTAAATTCTCTCTTATGCTTTGAATCCAAAATTTTGAAGTTTTTCCCTATTATTTTTGTTACTATTTTTAATTGGTGTATGCTGATAATGTTGTGAGATTTGAATTCTGATTCTTTTCGATGATGGCTGTTGCGTGCATTTGGATTCACTTTCCAATTTTTAAATCATGACGGTGTTTGGATTTTTTTCCCCCACGCTTGTTTAACTTTTTTTTTTTTTTTTTTTTGTCAAATTACTCTACATTTTTGTAACAATAAACTAAGCCTTGTTCCTAATAAATTTAAATATTTGAAAATTCTTTTGTATGTCGTAGCTTGCCATTTGGTTTATTGCTATATTTCCTGGAATAATTATTTTTACGGTTTTTATTTTTATTTTTTATTAATAAATAACTTTCATTTTGCGGGCACCGTTTGATAGCAATGCAAATGCAGATTCTGCTTTGCCATTGGTCAATTGGTCTTGAGTTCTATTTTATGAGCTCTGTGTTCTGATTCGAATGTTCGCCTGACCTGTTGTTTTAATTCCTGAAAAATTCTGCTTACTAGAATTTTTGATTGTTCACTGAGTTGGTATCCTATCCATTTGAAGCAATTGACCATATTTCTGAGAGACAAAAAAAAAAATAAAAAAAAATGATTATGCTCCTCAAATGGGCTGGCAGCCCTGGGCTCTGTTAATCGGATTTCTAATTGCGAATGAAAAAGAAGTTGAAGGTTGTAGTCATACTTCTCTCTATTTTTGTTTATCATGATGCTTCATAGTTTACCATATGGATCGAGGCCGTTCTAGTTTATCTCTGTTCTCGGTTGATTAAGTATTATCAATCAGATGCTAAAGCTGAAGTAAATATTATCAGGAAATCAATACGATATAGTTGCTGCTCTGAGCAAAAAGGTACTTTGTTTCCCTGTGAGAAAATCATGCTATGCTATTTTATTTTCGTTCAGTAATAATTGCTCAAATTCTAAGCCTATTTGACAGGAATGCTGACTGAATGCACGATGTGAAGTTTTGAACCAGTTTGTCATCGGCAGAACTGATAGTAATGGAAGGGTCTGGGAAAAGGTGATAACTTCTTTTTTATTTTTCTCCGATTGCCAGATTTCCGCTTAGTTGATGAAGAATGCATTTGGAAAGCCATCCTAAACCTAAGAATTTTGCTAGTTGTATAATGTCAACCCCAATTGATAATCATTTCATAAGAAGATGGGCTTACGATTTTTTTATTCATCGTGTGCCTCCATCCCATGTGAGTGGTTGCCAATCAGGATTGTCAACTCCTGTTATATAATTAGCATGGTTCTAAACCTAATGTTGAGTAAGTATGGCTAACTATCTAAGAACATTTCCAAAAAATAATCTACTTTTAAAGAGTATATTCTATATTTTAGAGAGTAGTATCTATAAATATGGAGAGCAAAAATTTTAAAGTACTTCAACGAGTTTGTTATATTTAACACTTAATTTTATTACTCTCGAAAAATATTTATTATTTTTTTCCATATTTTATTTTGACTAACTTCTTTTTAAATTATAGTATCTTCAAGAAACTCTTTAAATATGAGATGTTCTCTATTTTAAAAAATCAACATTTAAAATCAAGTTTCAAGACTCTTTAAATTAATATTTTAATTTAGAAAGTGAGTTTGATTCTCCATATTTAGTCTCTAAGAGCATCTTCAAGAAGTTCTCTATTTTTAAAGATCATATTTTACAATTTAAAGAGTATTTATAAATTTAAAGAGTAAAAATTTTAAAATACTCCAATAGCTTTTTTATTTTTAACATTTAATTTTACTATTCCCAATATGTATTTATTGTTTTTTTTATTATTTTATTTTTACCATCTTTCCTCCAATAATTATATCATTCTTCAAGTATATTTATTTAATTAATTCAATAAATTGTGCATTGAAAGTTAAAATCTTTGAAATATTAAATTATAGAGAGAGAGAGAGAGTTTGACTCTTCAAATTTGGAGAGTTAGAGCATCTTTAAGCGGCTCTTTAAAAGTAGAATGTTCTCTATTTTAAAGAGTCAATTTTTAAAATTTTACTTCAAAAGATTCTTCAATTTAACTTTTTAAAATAGAGAGTGGGTTTTGGAGAGACAAACTCACCTCTCTATAATTTAATACTTTAAAGATTCCAATTTTCAATGTACATTTTATTGACTTAATTAAATAAAATGATATAATTATTGGAGGGAAGATAGTAAAAATAAAAGAATGAAAAAAACAATACATACATATTGGGAATGATAAAATTAAATGTTAAAAATAAAGAAGTTATTGGAGCAATTTAAATTTTTTGCTCTATAAATTTATAAATGCTCTTTAAATTATAGAATATACTCATTAAAAATAGAGAGTCTCTTGAAGATGCTCTTAAACCGACTCTCTATTTTAAAATGTTAAATTGAAGAGTTTATTGGAATAAAATTTTAAAGATTAGCTTTTTAAAATAGAGAGCATTCAACTTTTAAAGATTTTTTTTTAGAGATTCTTTAAATATAAGATATTCTTTATTTTACAGAGTCAATCTTTAACATCGTACGCCAAGAGACTCTTTAAATTAACATTTTAATTTAAAGACACGCTCTCAATAATTAAATGCATTCAATGTTTCAATTTTCTATGTAGGAAAGTAATAAAATAATCTAGAGAAAAATTAGTTAAAATAAAAGGGAGGAAAAAAATTGAGAGTAGTAAAATTAAATGTTAAAATACAAACAGTTTATTGAAGTACTTCAAAATCTCAACTCTCTAAATTTATAGATACTCTTCAAATGATATAATATACACTTTAAAAATAGAGTGTTTCTTGGAGATGCTCTTGGAGAGCCAAACTCACTCTTTATAATTAAATACATTCAAAGTGTTTCAATTTTTAACGTAGAAAAATAATAAAATATTTTACTTTGGCTACTTTTTAAGTTAAAATGTTAATTTAAAGAGTTTATTGGCGGATAATTTTAAGGGTTCTCTCTAAAATAGAGAGCATATCATATTTAAATGAATCTCTTAGGAATGCTTTAAGCTCTTTTAAACTTTAAATGGTCTAGTTTTCACTACATTAAGGTATCATTTGGGATTAATTTTAGAGCCTGACCTCCGATGAAGTTGGTTTATGTGGGTGGTAATTATAAAAAAGTGATAATCTGTACCATTTGAGAACAAATTTGATATAGCAGCAAAAGAGTGGTTTTTCATATTCTGTTTTGTATTAAGATATCATTTTTAACCCCAATAATTAAATAAATTCCTTTTCCATAATATGGACTGTGCTTTTATTTGTAAATTTTTACATTTAAGATTTTAATGGATATTAATTTTTTTACACTGTATTCAAAAGTATTTGTAATATCATTTATTATTGTAAAAATTATTTCTTCAGCACAACTATACCCGATTCTCTTAAAAGCATCGCAATACCAAACCCACAACTGTTACTTTTGTCATTCTTTGATGATTAATGTATTCCTTCTTATAATGATGTTTATGACAGTAGTTGAGCGACATCTATATGTTTTTCATCTTCTTATGAAATATCGTTAGTGGTTGGAACAACGAAGTGTGCAAAGGCAGCAGCTATAAAACTCTCAATATATGGATATTTATTCTTGTTTGAGAGAAAATTTTAAAAATAAATTTATTTGTTCTCAGGTAACTGTTTAAGTTTTTAAATGAAGTAGTTCAACATAATATTGGAACTTACAAAAATAGTAAGACCAAATCTCTTGGGCTACTAGTTCATGAAAGTTGTGCACGTCGGGCCTTGATCTTGAAGCACCTTAACTAAAAGGTTCATTTGTAAATAAATCTTAAATATAATGATTATTTTATTATATATTAGTTGTTAATTCTATGTTACCGAGAGCAATAACAACATCAATTGAAAAAGGGACTGTCAATGTAAGAGCAATATCCGCTCAATATTGATGTAGAATTGTATTATATTGAAAAATATATTATACTTAATTATTTTTTTATATATACCTCGCTCTATTTTGTATCTCCTACAAAAAAAAAAAAAAAGGCTCGCCTAACAACTTTCATTTTGGACAAAATATTGAGGAGATCTAATTGGTGTAAATTGTATTCCCATACAAAATGTACTATTCACCCTGTAGAGGTTATAGGAAACACAAAAGTTCAACCTATCCTAAAATTTTTATATCGCCAACTAACTCAATCCTCTACCTTCTCTTCCATCTCCCTTCCACTCTGTAATAAGTCTTAATTACTAAAAAAAATGAATGGCACCACTCACTTTCCTCTTCCAGCACTCAAGTTACGCAAACAAATTTTAATCTTAGCCTCTATTTAGTTTAGATAAAAATCAAATTTCCAGTAGAGATTAAAGGGAAACACAAAAGTTAAACCTATCCTAAAATTTTTATATCGCCAACTAACTCAATCCTCTTCCTTCTCTTCCATCTCCCCTCCACTCTATAATAAGTCTTAATTTAGAAGAAAAATGAATGGCACCACTCACTTTCCTCTTCCGACACTCGCAAACAAATTTTAATCTTAACCTCTATTTGGTTTAGATAAAAATCAAATTTCTAGTAGTGATTGATAGAAGTAATGGAATGTGTGTTGTTAAAAAAACTGTGAATTTCATAAAAATGCGTGGTTAAAATTTAATTGTTGATTTTGATTTATATTTTCAATTGTTTAGCTAAATCAAACATGCATGAATTTCATAAAATAAACTTAATTTTGATAACAATATACAAGTCCAAACACCTCTCCCCCCTCCCTCCCTCTCTCTCTCTCTCCATATGGACGAGTGAGGAAAAAGTCAAGAAAGTGGGTGGTAGGCGAATATAGAATCGTTTTTGTTTAGAGTGAGAGGTGCTTTAAATGGGCATATTTTCAAAAAGTATACAAGGTGTAATCTATCTTTTAATGCGGAGTGCTATGCTTTCCAAGCGTGATGTTTTTGTTGGAGAATCCACAACCAAATGGCTCCATGCTTTCCTCTCCTCTCCTCTCCTCTCCTGTCCCACCATACTTCCTGTCCACACCGCCACAACTATTATTATTTTCCTCTATTGCTTCTACAACTGCCCTTCTACCCATGCACAAGTCTCACATCGAAAATAAAATATAAATATTAACCGACATATAAGGGGTCTGAATTATTTCTTTTAAATAAGATCGATTTTTTAAAATGAAACATCACATCTTAATCTAGTCTCAATTAGTCTTAAATCAACAATTTGATTTAACTCAAACTCAAACTAGCACACACGAATTTGAGGATTGACGTTCTCAAATTTGCTAATCTTGTGGGGGCTTTTTAAGGATAAATCCTACATTCGTTTGCACTAAACGAGTAAATTGATCCATCTGAGAATTAAGAGTTCGGCTATGACCTTTGAAAGTGGAACCTCGGATATTAATAATATTTAACTGTATTTTGAACCTGGAAATGATTTTAAAGATAATTCAATAGTAAATAGAATTATTAAAAAACACCTAAGACGTGCGTAGAGGAATGAATTCTTCGTTTTGCATCTCATCTAATCTAATCTGTCAGGGTTTAAACTTGATTAGGAGTCTTTAATGTTGCCCCCACTCCAAACATTTGGGCTATGAAAATTCATATAGACTTCTTAATTAATTAATTATAATCATCTTACTCTGTGTCTCTGTGCACAAGATCTTTTTCAGGTGATAAAAATCATGTCCACTTTTAATTATTTAATTAGTAAAGCACTAGTAGCTTTATTTTTCGGGACGTTCTTTTTGTATTTCAGTTTTAAATTCGTTTTGTATTTTAAGTGTATTTGATGTTGATTTTAATGAGAATAAAATTTTTGGAATAGTGATTGATGGAAGAATGTGTGGTGGAAAAATGATGAAAAGTTTTAGATTTGTGTGTAATATTATTTTATTTAAAAAATGTGTGGTTAAAATGAAGAAAAAAAAAAAAAATGAGAATGAGAATTGAAAGGAGGCCAAACGGGCCCTTTGTGTTTTGGGTGTCCATTTTGAAATTGTTGAAAACTCATTCTTTTTGTCGTTTTGAAAAAATATTTCTCAATCCATGTTTTTTGAGTTTTGACAGATTTGTGAAAAAAACAGTCAAAACGTAAAAAAGTTAATTTCTGTTTCCTTCACAACCGTTTTCAAAAGCTCGTTTTCGAAAATGTGAAAGAGAACGCGTTTTCAATGTTTTGAAAAATCGAAAACAGAAAATAATTCGAAAACAATAAAGAGAACACCTTAGGAGGCGTTCTCTTCGTATTTCAGTTTTGTGTTTTGAGTGTCCATTTTGAGATTGTTGAAAATTCGTTATTTTTGTCGTTTTGAAAAAATATTTCACAACCCGTGTTTTTTTAGTTTTGACAGATTTGTGAAGAAAACAGTCAAAACATAAAAAAAAAAGTTATTTTCTATTTTCTTCACAAAATTTTCAGCCATTTTCAAAAACTCGTTTTCGAAAATGGGAAAGAGAACGCATTTTCAATGTTTTGAAAAATCGAAAATAGAAAACGGTCCGAAAATAGCAAAGAGAACGCCCTCTTATTTTCTTAAATCATAACTACTCATGTCCAAATGGTGGAAGAATAATTGAATGAATTAAACTACTTTGCTCTCATGGGTGACCTCAAACATGACCTCGGCCCCACCACTCCCCTCACATGGAGGGAAAAAATATTAAATTTAATGAGGTGGGATCCGATCTCCATGTGAGAGGAGTGGTGGGGTCGAGGTCATGCTTGAGGTCATCCATGATGGTAATTGGTAAGGTAGCATGATTGATAATTGAATATGTATAGGAATTTTGTATGAATAAAAAGGAACAGTCAAAGTTCGATAGCTGTAGAAAATTTGACTATCGTGATCAAATAAATACCTGTTAAACTATGATAATTTTAAAAATTAAACAAAATAATTATAATATTATCTAAAACTATTTATAAAATTATCTTCATATTTTTGAAATTTAAATTGACGTTGATGCATTGTGATTAAATAATCAATGGTTCTTAATTTCAAAATATGTGCATTTTTGACAAAACAATTATAATTTGATTACATAATCCGTTTCTCAATTTTCTCAGACTTATTTCAATTAACCAAAAAAAAAATTATGCTTACAATGTATTTGAGATTAATTTTACTAAATTAATTTGTGTCTTTTCAATTGATTCATTACTTAGATTTGACGATATTGAGCGATCTCTAGATTATTTGAAGTGAAAATTGTTTTTTTTTTTTAAAAAAATATATATATAATTAAAAATGAATTTGAAAATAAGCGGTGGCCAAACAAAAGAAAAAAAGGTCATAAAAGGGTAAAAGTGATTTAAGTGGACGTGGGCGTGTGCGTGTGCGTGTGATGTGGGGTAGCAGTAGCACGAAGTTTGTGAAAGATGGTCTCTGTCCCTTGTTTAGGAATAGCTCTCTTCATGGTTCAGATATGGTCATAAATCACATCAATGAAAAGTATTATTATGGCTTTTTAGTAGGCCCTTTCAAGAATTCTAATCTCCTCCCGTGTTTTTTCTATAGGACTTTTAAACGCCCTTTAATACGAACGTTCAGCCAAATATGGCCAAACTTATGTATCACGTTTGACCAAACATATTTATACATTTGACCATCTTTGATCGAATTCGAATGCATATTGGTTAATCGTTCAAACAAACATATTTGGACATGTACTTGTAATCTATCTTTAATTTTTGAGTCGTGCAAGAAAAATTTGAAAATATTACTACAGGTCAAAATATTACCAAAAAAATATAAAAACACGGGAAAATTGAACTACTTAGGTTGAACACAATTACTTTTGGAGATAGAAATTTGTATAGAAAACCAAAGTTTGCCTTGAGGTTAAGGAGTGAATGTTGAGAGGGTAGACAAATATGAGTATTTTATATATTGAGATAAAAATACTAAAACTTAGCCCCTATTTGATGCACATTAAAATGGAAAGAATGTATTTTTTTGGATGATATGATGGTGAATATGTGGTTGAAAGGATAATACTATCCTTACAGAAGTAGGGCTTCTCAGATACACACAAAGGGGGGTGGGGGGGGGGAATTTGAAATGGATATTTTAACAAGGTCGGCCCCACATTGGGACCCACCTCATGTGAGGGTCGGTAAGAGTTCTGTGAACCGACCCTTTGTACACTCGGTGTAATCCGTGGTTAAAAAAGAAGAAAAAGTTATTGATGCGACGAAAAATATTATTTTATTGAAAAATGTGTGGTTAAAAATAAGTATAATAATGAAAATGCAAATTATAATGTGGATCAAACCAGGCTTAATCTCGTGTTTGTCTAATTTTAAAACATAACTCTTTAATTTTCATATTCATTTTTCAATCATATTCACATAATAAAATATTCTATACGTAAACTAAAAACTTTTTTTTTTTTTACTTTTTAACAATGTATTCTTTAAAAAATCAATTTCAAATTATCACTTTTTCAAAATAATGGCTACAAAACAAGGTTAATTTGAGAGATTTATATAGAAAAAAAAAAAAAAGGAGTTTTGCATCTACAAATTCAATCATGCTTGGCTATTGGAACTTTTTGACATTTTGGATGACAGAATATCACATTGAACTATTTAAAAAATAGATAACACAGTCACTCAATCATTTTTTTGCCACAACTTAGCAAGCAACAGGCTCTCGAAAAATTCCGGCAAAACAACATTATTCTTAGAAATTGCGTATTGTGTACATGAATATATGGCTGGAAACCGGCCCCACAAATTCGGTTGTTATCATTATTAGTTTGAATGGTCAAGTTTAAGATCATTGGTTAAACTTCGGATCCCCTTTGTTTTCTCTCCTCCGTTAAATATTGAGTTGGTTTTTTTTATTTTATAATATAGAAATATTTTAGTATTTTAGGTAAAGTTTTGTTTGCTAAAAAGTTAGTCAAATCTCATTTTTAACTACGCATTAAATTGATTTTACAACTTTTTGTCCAATTTTCACGCGACAGTTCATCATATACATAATATTTTATCAACGTTTAGCAATAAGCTTTTGTGATACATCAATCAGTCGTGACTAAAAGGAAAGAGCTTGGTTCAAGCCAAATCATAAGAAAACTTTTATAGTAGATAGAACGTGATTAATGAAGAAAGAAGTGTTATAATTGATCATTTCTATTTACTCATCTTTACGAGTTCTTGTACTACCACATTGAACGTTATCTCTTTGAATGTTGCCTTCATGAGCTTGTTCATGTTTTATTCTTCATTGCCTTGCGACCTGCGTCTTCTTTAACTAAATATCCATTCATTTATTAATGTTTTTCACTAAGTTTTGAAGCACCAACAAAAGACTTGTTAGACAATACACATTCCCTCAATCTTTGCTTTGATCGTGGAGTTTATAATATATTCAGATTCCTTTAAGGGCATAGGTGTATAATTTTATTGGGATCATTAGGTTCAAACCGAAAGAAATGGTTTGACCTCGTTGGTTAGACGTACTATCCATTGATTCTTGGTTTAATATGATACAAGAACAAGTATATACTCAATTGAGTCCATAGATGGTAATAGTGAAAATACTTAAATGAGAATGTCTTATATGCACGTGTGGTAATATCGTTCAATCAAATGACAATATATCGAATTTTGACATATTCAAAATGCAACACCTCGCTGTCCGAAGTAGTAAGACAGAAATAAAGTGAGACTGTGATGTCAATGTATTACGTGTGAATGACTTGAGATTCAATGTTCGTGATTTGTACACATGATCTTACCATGTGTGCATGAATGATTGCTTTACCAAATTTTTTAACATAATAACAACATACACCAATCAACGTTAGAAGTAGAGTAATATGTTACACATTTTTGGTTTAGGTTTAAGAAACAATAAAGAACAAGTTTATTTTTTATTTTTAAGTAAGTTTTAAAAGTACTTTTTTTTTTTCATTTTCTCTTACAACAGTGGTGAATTTGGATAATATTTTTTTTAAAAAGGAAAAGAAAAAAAAAAAAAAAAAAAAAAGAGGGGAGAGGGAGAGGGAGAAAGGTTCATGATTAGCCATTACTCCTCCACGCCGATACTCGCACGCACAAACTGTAGTGGTGCATGATTATAAGATTGTAAAATGATGCACTACACTCCCAAGCGTGCAATTCACACGTGTGCAACAATTAACACGAACCAACGGGGACTTTCCCGTCATTCTATTCTCTATATAGCTTCTCATCGACTCATCCACTCTGCACTCCTCTCTAACTTTCTCTCTCTAAATCTGCTCTGTTGCGCCTTTTTGGTTTCTTATCTGCGCTGATCTTTGTTTATTGAGGATAAGCTGTTTAGATCTTGGCTTTACCTTTTGTTTACTGTAAGTTCTTTTCCTCTTTATCACTTCAATTTGGTGTGAGCTGCAGTTTTTCTTGGATGATTTTTTAAAAAAAAAACAGTTTCTGGGTTTATTATGTTGTTATTTACGCATATTTCTGTAATTTTTTGAAGCGGAGTAATGTATTTATACTTACTTTGTTAAATATGAATTATCTGGTTAATGTTAAAATTATATTTAGAGAGGGATATATATAGATGATAGATTAACAAGATGCTAAGCTTTTGCGAGTTGTGTGGTATACAGAACTGGATTGGACTAGACATAACAATACTTTAACTTCTTGTTTTCTTTGGTAATATTTAGTAATGTATAATTCAACTGAATATAAAATTTACTAGATTTGTTTCCTGGAAAAAAAATTGATATTTTTTTGACGTAGTTGAAGTATCCACAATTTGCTTCTAACATTGGAAAGTAAGGATCACATTTGATCATCTTGAGAATAACAAAACAGATTTTATTTGTTGAAAAGTGTAAGACTTGTTCAACACTTGGAAGAAGTTAGAATGAAATAAAACCAGACTTTCCTTGTTTCAATGATTCACATTTCCTGTTGTTCTTTTAATTGATAGTACATATATTGTATCGTTTTCTTTGACTCCTCCATCTACATTTGAAAAAGTTATCTGAATACTTTGTTAGAAGTTCTAGCAGCGCTTCTTACATTCTTAAATTGAGTATAACAGAATTATTTGAGTTTATAAGTTGTAGGTCTGTTGGTTTGCTCAACAATTCCATAACTAGGGCTTCTGTTGCTGACCTAAAAACATCTCTTTCCATGGTCTTACGAGTAAACTAAAGAAAAAAAAAAAGATTGCTTTCATTTTATCCTATAGTCAATGTTAAGAAACGCATGAAGGCTGTTTCTTCCAAGGGTTACCAAGAGTTTGGGAAAGGATTATTGAAATAGTCCTTCATCTCATCATGTTATGAAATTTCTTTCAGTTTCTCATCATGGTTCTAGATCTAATATACGTCAAAACTTCAACAGGAAAATCAAAGTCATTACTTGTGGAAAACTGAAGAACAGCATGTGGTGGTATTGTCTCTCCATTGACGTGTTCCAGAAAGTTATCTCTTTGAACTTGTACTGCCATGTGATTCTGTAAAATCTCCTCAATTCAGAAAACTACGCCGCATAGCCACATACTTTCATATACGCCTAGAATACTCAATTTTATTTCTATGGGATCTACTCGCTTTGTAGTCATTCCTTGCTACGTACGCATGATCAGCTGAGCTTTTCTTCTACTCTGGAAGTTTGTGGCATATTCTCCAGTCTTCAGACCTAGACAATTGTGTTATTTGGTCCTCTTTTTTTTTTTTTGTTGATTAAGTTTAGTGATTTATCTGTCATCTTCAGCTGGAAGATTGCAGATTTGCGTAATAGAAGGGGTTGTCAATTGTGCTTTGTTATAATTTCCTGTTGGGGTTTTGCGGTTTACCATTGAGCCAAGAGTTTGCCTATTGTTGGGTTTTTTATTACTTCGTTTAGAACAGTGTGGTGTTATTTAATTGAACTGGTTGGGACAAGAAGTTATGGTGTGCCAAGCTGCTAGTCAGACAAGATTTCGGGCATTGAAACATGAGAATGGAATTGCTGGGCGTGCCACCATAATAGTTAGAGTCATAGCATGCTTTCAACCTCTCCAGGATTGCCAGGTTTGTATAGATATAAACCCCGTAATTATTGACGTTTGATCTTTATGTCATTTATCTTCACGTTCTATACAACGTGCCTTATTTTTAGTAAATGGTTGTAGAATTCTAATCTTTTTATTGTTTTATTTCAGGCTGAGTATTTCCGTCATTTGCTTAAACCTGTTACGTAGATTGGATTCTTTTCTGGTGTTTTCAAGTTATAAGCTGGATTTTTTTAGTTTTTGTTTGCCCTCAAAGATACAAGTACAACAAATAATCAGTGATTTTGAACACAAGTATTGGTAATCTGGTAAGTCTACAATGTCCTAGTGTTTTTAACTTTTGTACATAAGATACCTTTTGTATTGGATGCATCTGATTAGTTCATTTTGCCCATCGATAGGTGATTGTTTTGCCTGAATGGAAAAGAACTTTGGAACATGGTTCTATCACAATCAGCAATCACGCAATCAAAATTCCTTGGGCTCCCCAATCCACACAGGGCTGCTGAGTGCTGTGCCCACTTACTTCAATCACTATGAATATTCTACATTTGGAACTTCTCCACTCTTTCCGGATTCTGGGATGCAACAGTTTAAGGCAAGTGAACCAAACGTCTCTCGCAATTGGTTACACTTTCTGCCTTTCCATCAGACCTTTGCTCCCGTACCAAATCCTGTTTCCACAGAGAGACTTCCTATGGCCCCTCTTGAAAATTTCGGGGTGAAAGGAAGTCCTGACACAGCCACTAGAACCGCTCAGAAGAAACTTCTAGTTTTTGATCAATCTGGTGGCAAAACAACCTTGATTTACAGTTCTGGGCTTGAAACTCCAGTTCAGTGTATGACTCTTTCGAAGCCAAAGCCTCCTGCCCCGTATGTTTTGAATAAAGAAGAGGCGCGAAATACCAGAGCTCCTTTGGGGCCGCTTATGAATGACGAATACAATGAAAATAACTATAAACATGACAAGAAAAGTGAGATGCATGAAGACACTGAAGAACTGAATGCTTTGCTCTTCTCGGATGGTGACGGTTTTGATGGTGACAGTGACGGTTCTGATGATGATGAAGAAACAAGCACAGGTCGTTCACCTCCTAGTACTATGACCCATTGTCGTGTACCTGTTTTGGTCGAAGATGGGGATGTTCTTCGTTCTGCTGAGCCAACCAAGAGGCAGAAACTCTTACACGGAGGTTATGATGTGCCACCACACGTGCACACTGCACGCTCTTTGAAAACCTATACAAGCTCTGAATTGGAGGATGATGCAGATTCCAGTTGTGGCAATGCAAATAGTCGAGATTCTAAAGAGTTGGGTACCGTATCTGGTCAAAAAAGGTCTAGGAAAGATGAAGTACTCGAAACTGTGAACATTCTGCAGAGGATAGTTCCTGGTGGGAAGGGCAAGGATGCAATTGTCATTATTGATGAAGCAATTCACTACTTGAGGTCCTTGAAGGCAAAAGCCAAGGTTTTAGGGCTTGATACGCTCTGAATTTCCACATTCCTTGCCTCACCAATCAGTGCATGTTTGGTATCTACTATTAGACCATACTCTAGATAGTACAAGAAATAAGGCTTCCATTTTGTCCTTAGTGTGGCTCACTGTTATTTAATCCTCCCAACCAGACAATACATTGTTGAAGAGTTATGACAATCAGGATTGTTCATAAGACAGCCAGCAGCAGTACAGTACCTTTTGAGACAGCTAGGGCAAAGTGAATTCGGGCCAGGCGATACATGTTTTGTATCTTATCACAAGTGGAAATTGGAAAATGGTGTAGAAAAGTAGCTTGAAGCATCTTTGATTTGGAATTTTATGGTGTGTCTATCCTATCTACAGGGACAAGAAATATGCTGAACAAAATATGCCTCTTTGAATTAATTAGACATGAGCCGTGTATTGAGAAGAATTTTTAGCTTTGTCAGGATCCAGAAAATGGATGAGCTTGTGTTAATGAAAAGAGAACTTAGCTAGGTAGGACCCTGATAATGGTGGGTGCATGGGTCTAAATCCTCCCCTTGCTCTTTTCTGTGGCGGCCACTCGTTGCACGTTGTGGACATATATGGAACCACTATGAGACACAAGATACTGTACTTGTCTTGTCCATATTTTTTTAGTATTTTCCTTGTGTACAGGGGCTTGCGAAGAGAATAGGATTACGAAGACAAAAAATGAGGCCTGAAATGATGGAATTATGTGGTGATGGCGATGCCCAAATAAAAAGCTATTATAGCCACAATATTCCAGCTACTCCACCGTATTGACGTGTGGAAGCTTCGTCTTTTGCTTTTTCGTCAAATATTGGTTGCAAATTCTCTTCCAAGCTTCACGATGGTGCTGAGATATTGGGGGTAGCTGGAAATGGACTTTGCAGCCAATATTGACGAATGAGCAAGTAGGACTGGACAAAACTCCTGAATCAAATTGGATCGAATCACGAACTGAATCGAATTGAGCGATTTTTTTCAAATTAAATACCCGAACGAATATCTGAATCGAAAACTGACAGATTCGATAAACCAAGAATCGAATAAGAATCGAATTTTCTTAATTTTTTAAATTTTTTTATTTTAAATAATTCAAGTTATTTTATTATTTTCTAAATAAATTTGCTAACCAAAAAATCTAATTTTTCTATTTCTAAATTTCAGTCCAAGCGCAATTTAATCAAATTTACGTAAGTTTTATCCAAATATGTTATTATATCGTAGTGCCTTTTTTTTTTGGAGAAATCGAATTGAAACTTGGCAACGCCTATCTTAATTATTGTAAACTCGCTATTGTTTTCTTTTTTTTTCACAATCAAATCTACGAAGAACTAGAAACGTTAAAGACACATAAGATTAGACTACGTTATTTTTGTAAGAGCTAAAATTGTACATATCATTAGTTGAATTAATGTAGTTTTGTAAATATTAAAAAAATTAATACCAAACCTAAGAACCGAATGAAACCGAACAGTTCCATAATTAAATTTGGACCCGACGATTCCGCTTACTGAATACCCAAAAATTTCGAGTCCAATTTGGTTCTTGTTAGAATCGAACCGTGTCCAACCCTAACAAGAAGCGTTGCAACATAGCCTAGTTTCCCGATGGTGCCAAGAAAAAGTGGATGCAGCTGTAATCTGTAGGCTCGATAGCATTTTATTAAGCTATCTCCGTATTCTTCCATTAACCCTTGAGATAATTTTAGCCCTCAATTTTGCTCGACCTTTGCTCTTCATTATAAGATGCTCTTGCTGTTCTTCAACCTTTTACTTTATCCTTTTTCCCCAATAATTGGTGTGTAATAAACCAACGTGTCTACTACGTTACTATTAATCATGTTTTGCGAAAGTTTTTAAATTCAAAATTACATTCTCTATGTAATGAAAAGATTTTAGAAATAGGTTAGTGATCGGTATAAAATTTTGATCTCGTTACTGGCATCTCGTTGACAATTTCTTTCTTAAATTGTCCGGTTTATCTTTGTATACAAGGGTCCTTACCTATCGACTGCCTCTAGCTTTGAACACGAGTCCAAAACTTAAAAGAGTGGACTACAAATAAAATTCTGTTCACAAATTTGTGATGCATGGCACACTAGCCTATGGTGCAAAATGTACACTTTCCATGTTCTAATCCCGGAAATTGTAGCTTTAGGCGTTGCAGAAAGAGAATAAATAATGCCCGAATTCCCCCCTTTTCAACCGTATGTAACCTTCGGGCGTTCACTCATTACATCGAATTGACATTTACTGACTCCAGATCAGCGTTCCCATTCTTCAAGAAATACTGAATAAAATTTGAAACTTTCTAGCTATCCCATTTTTACATGGTTTATCCCTTGAAAACGCCATTCGAAACTTCTTGGAAAGGTTTCAAGTTAACGAATTTTCAGCAAAAAAAATAGAAAATCTAATAAAAAATCTCATCACAAGCTATATAAAGATTTAATTAATGAATACAATGGTGGTTTCTAATTATCCTTCTTCAATCCCTTTTGAAAGGGGTGGAAATGGACCATTCTGATACGAACTTATTTCTAACCAACTGTCATGGACTAACCATGAAAAGACTATCAGATGGAGAATTAGAAGGGAAATTATTATATTTAATGAGTAATGCTATTTACAGTCGCTCACTATAGTATTCGTACGTGTGACACATATAACGATTAGTGATTTGACACATTAATGTGGTAGTCATTTATTACCTTATACGGCAAATCACCAACCGTCACATGTATGTCACGTACAATAACTGCAAATAACATTATTCATATTTAATTTCCATTTTTAATGCATATTTTAGGAAACATTATTAGGATTTGATTTATTATCTTTTATATTATTTTCTTACTTAGAATAGGGTCTTTTGAAATCCTATATTAAAGGAGTCTTGTGCGATGTAATTCATTACCTTGAAATATGAAATAAATTGATTCTCTTGCCCTCATCTCTCTTTTTTCCTCCCTTCTATCTAATTCTCCTTCCCTTTCTATCCCTCCTATCACCCTCATTTCTCTTATTGAACCCCTTTCTCATCTGTTCTTTACGCACTGCGTCACTATCAGTAGAATTATTTACACCCATGACAAACTAAACCCAAGCAGAGTACTTGAGCAGCTTGACTTATGATCAAAGTATACAGACTAAAGAAACATAAAAAAAAAAAAGCAACTAATTTCATCATAAATCAGAATGCTGTCTTAATTTTGAAATCCATAAATGAACTATCCTGGCAGTAAAATCAAGCATTACACACACTTGGGGGCAATTTTACACTATCTTGAACACACAAGCCTTCCAACAAGTTTAAGAGACAAAGGGAAATTTTTTTGAAAAAGAATTGTGAATGAGATATGCTAACCTTAAAGAAAACCTCCCTCTGACCACTTGCTATCCGATTTTCCATTATAACCGATAGCCTGGTGATCTGCACCTTGATAGTAATTATCAGATCCGTCATCTTTTGCATCATCCCATCCTGCCCAGCTATCTCCATCGTGGCGTGTTGTTCCCTTGGATGATTCTTCTTTCTTGTTATCTTTACTATCCCAATCATCCCAGGAGCCAGAGCTGACAGAGTTGACTTGTCGACCAGATGAGTGTTGCACTTCAGGAGAATGATTCCATCCTTTAGACTCCTGTCCAAACTCTTGATAGTAACCATTTCTTTCACTCTCGTTCCGTTGCCAGCCATCATTCTTCCAGCCAGATCCATCTTTGGAGTATTCCTCAACCTTTTGTGAAGCTAGAGCCATTACCCCTTTCATGATTCCCCATGTCTTTTGTCCGATTTCTGATGTCTTTGTAGTCACAACACTGACAGTCTCATTCACCTTGTGATCATACCCTCCCTCTCTTACCTGTAAAAAAGGAGGATAAATGCACATACACATACACATCACGCTGTATATTTAAGTAATTTTGGCAAAAAGGAAAACTACATTTGAAATGTATTATGCCTTATTAATCCACGTAATGCCAAACACTTGAATATTTTCGATGGAAGTCACAGTAGAGATATTATATAGAATACTTTCCAAATAGGGCACTTACTTTATGGAACGTAATTTAAGGTTTTATTTAATAGATTTTCTATTATTTAATTAAATGTTTCCTACCTAAATTAGATTAGTTTAAACCCATATAAAGAAGGTGATACTGAATAAATTGATATTTGGTCCCTCCAAATTTGCTATATTCTCTCCCTCTCTCTCTCTTCCTTTTTCTTTCTCAATCTTGTTCTTGTTCGATTGGGTTCCACGTCACTTTGCATTTTTGAAAATCGTTCAATAGGCAAACGATTAGACTAGTACGATGCAGCCAACAACAAATCTTTAAGAGAACATCTGACAGTATCTACAAATGCAACAGTTATGTCCTGAAAATTTTATTTTGTACTTCCTAACATTCCAAATTTTTCCCATTTTCCTGAGAAGGTAGATAAAATGTTTTTCATTTCATGAGCACGATGGGTGCATCCGGTGTAAAAAAGGTGAAATTATGTTGCTAATCTTTGATTCCTTTTCTGTTAGAATCCTATCAAAGTTGTCGCCAAAGTACCTAATTTCTACGGAAAGAATGAAAAACATATAGTGCAATTGACCCGAACAGAATTACCTAGAATAATATCAGAGATTAGATTTTGACAACGTATTCTCCTTTTTCACTGAAAAACAATTTTGAATTTCCTATTACTTCTATATTTGTATTACCTTTCTAATTATTAGTAAAATAAATATTGTTATAAGTTTATAAGTTAATCAAGTTGAAAACCAAGGCTTAGCTCAAGTGGTAAAAGTGAAGCCTTACCAAATCATTGACATGGGTTTGAGTCATCTTTTTGAGGCGGTATGTATGAAAATTCTTCAAAAAATCAAATTGGTTAATTCAATGTTTAAAAGGTATAAACGGGTCCCAGAAGTTTTTCTTAGAGAGGCCCGTAAGGCTCAAGGTGTTCTGAGGATAAGCCTCATCATAAACCAAAAAAGTGTAAAAAACATATCAAAATGCAAAATAAACGCATAATAACTCATAAACAATCTTCAACATTAAATTTATAATAAAGTTTCCATACAAACAAAAGAAAAATGTATAAAGTAACAAAAAAAAATTGTTACTTATAGTTTGCTGGTGGTCTATAAAAAAATATTTATTTAACGTTTGAATGAGCACTAAGTTATTCCAAATGTGGGTCTATCATGAATTTCAGACCTACACCTAAAGCAAAGTAAATAAGTTTGAAAACTCAAGAACCACAAAAGCCTTGAGGTGTGCGCCTCACTCAATTGAGGCATACGCCTAAAGAAGGCCTCACACAATCAGCTTTGAGTTGTTTTTTGAACTACTCACCATGAAGTGGGCCTCAATTGAAATTTTATAAACCATGGGTGCAATGTACAATGTAAAATATTATTTTTCCTTCAATTTTTATGTTCTTCAATTTTAATTTTTTTTTGAAAGGTTAAATGTAGAAAATTAAATTTCTCTTATCATAATACCAAAAAGAATAATAAAGTTACCATTGAATAAGGTTCACATTCTGGATTATTTTTCTTCTCTCTTTTCCTAGTCAACATTTTTTAAATTTGTTCTTTCTTCCTTTAACTAAAAAAATTAATTTCGAAAAATATTATCAAGTTGTAAGCATTATCGCAAAAAAAAAAAAAAAGGACTCTTCTTCAAGCTGAAAAGACATTTTCCTTATCTAAATTAAAACAAGAGGGAAAACAAAATGAAAAAAATTTATTCTAAATCTAATATAAAGATAAGGGTAAAATACAGAAGTTAAAATTATTGCTGCCTAGAGGGGACGTTTCTGTAACTTTTGAAAAGACATGGAGTGTCTGCGTAATAGTTAAATACCTAGGGGATGTACTATTTTCTCAATTAACTAGTTGCATTATCACAAGATGCGGATCTGCTCAGTTATATGCCAAACATTGTAAACTGAGCTTCCTTTTTAAAAGTTTCAGCAGCAAAAATGGTTTGATATATAATTGAAAGAATCATTAGCATAAGAATTCCAATTGGCCACTTCAATCTGGTATAGACATTAGTTATATGTGTCCATGAATTAACCTATTGTGCAGTTGCGCTTGTTTTCTATGCTTGAGTCCAGTTTGTGGTGATTGATGCTAGTCATCTGATTTCTAGTCTCAAGCAGGCCTAGTATAAATCACATGAAAGGTCGCATTTTGGTAAGGCTACAAATATTATTAATTCTTATAATTCTTTGGTAAATTACAGCTAACATCCCCAATCTTTTTTTGTGACAAACCAAACTCAACCTCTAATTAATTAGCAGGGTTTGTCCTCATTGATAGTTTCCATCCAAAAAGTACATTAAATTGCCTTGAAATGACATAATTGCCCTTAAACTTAAATAAACAAGAAAAAAAATTATATAAAAAAGAAAACATATAGAAAAAGCCTCACTCCCAACCTCACATCCCACCACCGTCCACGGCACAACCCCCAACCGCATTATCCCAGTCCTGCCACCACCGCCAACACAGGGAAAAAATGAGATCTTTGGTAAACAATATAGGGGTCAAAATGAAATCTTTACCATGTTCTTCTAAATCAACTATAATGCCAAGAAAACAAGCCAAAATTGCATACTCAAATGCAAGAAAACTACATTTCAAAAGGACAATAAAATGGGTAAAAACTTCAAGCTGCAAAACTCAAATTTTTTCTTTTCACCAAGCATAATTGAAGTGTGGAACTCAGAATCTCTCTTACCCTTTGAGGAAGCAGATGTCGGCTGACGCCGGAATAATTAGGGTCCTGAAGTATGAAACGTTGTCTTTTCTGGATAGAGATCATAGGCCCTCTGTGGCATGACAGAGATCAAATTTATACTTATATTATTCCTTGGCAAGCCTATAATTCCACAGGCTTGCTAAGGTGTTCAAAATAGATATTTCGGGAGATATCATTACACAGGTCAACAGAGTTAAATGTGAAATAAAGTATGGAATACAATCCTTAATTCCCAAAGGAATAGTTGCAATTGACGTTTTCAAGCTAGTGGGAAAACATTCTGCAGGCTTCCCTAATGGCTTGTCAGAAAAGTTTAAAATGCTTTGAGATATAAATATTCATGTCATCCCAAAATGCAAGTAGTGTGATAATCAGAAGTACTGCCGCCCAGAATCATGAGGCACTAAAACTCAAAAGTTTTGAATAACATAGAAAGGAGAAAGGCGATCATTTGCATAAAATGCATAGAAGAACCTGAAGAAAATCACACCTTCAGAAACCAAAATTTCACGCATCTCTTCGATTGTCAAGGTCTTAGGGATTTCTAGTAAAGCTGTTTGTCTGTTCCTTTTGAGATGGTACAAACCACTTTTGGCAAACTGATTTCCAAGACTCATGAGGGGAGGTTTATAGATATTGGCACAAAATTCCATCCTTAAAGAACTGATTCATAAACAAGAAATTAAGGCCAAGAGCATATCCTACTCAGCTTGACAGTTGAAACAATAACCCTTTTTAATCCAAACTCTCAAAGGGCACTAAAACTCTCATCCAACTATCCGATACACTTCATTCTATAAAGCTACAACTAGTCATTCTGAAACGAAGGAAAAATATTTTAGGTTTGCCAGGAAGTGGCCAACCTTTACACCATAAATGCATACAAGTCAAGTATGACACGTGTTATAAGTGCAAACTAAATTTGACAACCTAAATATCAAGAAAACAACCAATCATGCATGGACGTATTTTTAATTGTTACACCCTCAGATTTGATGGTTATGCAATTGTTACATCACGTGTTATATGAAATAGAATCAAAACAATTTCAAGATACCACAATGACAAATATAACAAGCCCCGCTGATTAGAATATCTGAAAAGCCAAAGTACCTTAGAAGTGAACTCCTTCGTCCCTGTTTGAACAACATTTGCAGCTGACTGTGCAGCTGATGCCGCCACCACAGATAACCTACCAAATCCCTGCGTATGCAACTCCACATTAGTTACAATCAACACGTAAATAACCAAAAATATCTGCATAAGCATATGTCCGAATGCACCTGAGCAACAGATGAAAGAACATCTCCCTGAGAATTGTTCCTTGGAACCGGAGGCGGGGTTGACCCAAACCCAACATATTTCCCACCTTGGGAGGGTGGGATCCCCGTAGGCCGAGTCTCATTTTCTACCTTCTTCCTAGCAAAGAAGTCCTCCTTATTTGCAGCCGATGCCTCCAATTGAGCCCGCGAATAAATATCCTGGGTCGACTTCGACCTTGACGGTGCACCTCCCCCATTTCCACCACTCCTAAAATCTCCCACAGTATTATTCCTCCTAATATTATTATTTGAATTTCCACCAAACCCTCCATCATCATTACTATCCCAGCTATCCCAACCCGCATTGTTCCCAGAACTACCATCCCTAACCCCACCACCCAACGGAGGTTTATTATTATAACTACTACTCTTATTACCGGATCTGATTATTTCTTTCACGACAGGGAGATCGCGCCAGGGTTTTCCCTCAGCAAGTGACTGGATCCGGTCTCGATAAACAGATGCAGCATTGGTATTATATTTCGTAACAATATCAGTTTCTTTGGGGATTCCATACTGCAAAATAAATTGATTAAACCTTTCATTTCCGCCGAGCTCCATTTTCTTCAATTGGATCTCGGACCACGAGTCCATCGTAACAGATCGAACAAAGGATATATGAACGCCGAGGCCACGGTGCTTGCCCGAGCACTCAAGGCACATGAAAACGCCATAGGAGACGGAAGCCCACTGCGGATTCTTCTGCGAACAATCCACGCAGATCTTGTTCCCCGGCTGCGATTGGAGCTCCCGAAGCCGACGCGAAGCCGCCATTTTGATAGGTTTTGAAACGGATCTGAGAGATGATCAGATCAAGGGTTGCGTATGATTGAAATTGGGGTTGAGAGAATGGAAAAATTCAGAAAAAAGTTGGAGAGATACACGAGTAGAGAGAGAGAGAGAGAGAGAGAGGGAGGGGAATGGCCGACACCGTTTAAAACGTTTGCGGTGGATAACGGCTGGAATGCTAGTGAAATGGGTTGTCAGCTAAGCACTTAATCGGGCCTCTTTTGGACAGATATAATGCCCGATTTGTGACTGCAATTATATTGGAATTTTGATTCGCGTCAACAAGTCACATTTTCGTGACATTAGAATAATACTATCTAAATTTAGTCCATTTAGACATATTTATTTTTAATCGCACATTTACACAATAAAATATTTTATACGTAATCTCAAAAAAAAATTCATATTTAACCACAGTTTCCAAAAAATCACTATTCAAAACTTTTTTTTTTTTTTAAATAATGACTATCAAACAAGGACTTAGTATTGTAGCATTAATATAGATGAATGATATTTGTGAGCTCCACGAGAAAGTGGAACTTACGTACAATCCCTCTTGCTCTAGAGTTAATGAGAAGTAGCTCAATGATGACGTTTGAGATCACATTTTTGTTTAATCCATATTCGATATTCATTATTTGAGAAAAATAATGTTTTGATCGGTGATTTTAAAATTATGTGCAGAATATTTTATTATGTGAATGTGTGATTGAGAATTAATATTTAGAAAAAAAAAAAAATTTAAATAATGATTGTCAAACAAAAGGACTTGTTAAGCACGTTTTAGAATTGTCTATGCGATTTAAATTATAAATACATTGAAACAAATGGTGAATAAGTGAGTAATACTCATCGACTTCACGAAATATATGGATAAAAAGTTTTTTGTATCAAAAGTGTTAAAAATTTAAACAATTACCAAACAACAAATACTAAGAAAAAATTGTTTTGTACAATCAATGGTTTGTTTGGAAGCGATTTTTTTAAATTATTCTTCACTACATAATTTTTTAATCATATATTTTAAAAAGAAAAAAAAAAATCATTTTCACATAGAAAAAGACTTTAAATAATTTTATGTATTTTGTTTCTCTCAATCTTACGAAAAAGACTCATTACTCAGATTTATTTATTTATTTTTAACAAAAAAAATAATCTACGCTCTTCTATCTAGTCAAAAGTTGTCTAACCTCACCAACTTTAATGAATTGGACGACCCAAAATATTCACATAATGGGTTGTGCTTGTGATTCTTGTAACATAATGTGCCAGCAATGCTCCCACTATGCCACACTAATTTTGATAAATTACAAATTAAAAATCATAAAAACTTGAATTCAGGTAACAGATGAGAAATGAAATTGGCTATTTGCTATTATTTTTAATAATGTGCAGTTCGACATTCTTTTTAATTGTTAGTCTTCTCAAATGTCCGCTCTTCAAATAATTTTCAGTCTACATCTATAGCAATTTAAAAGATTTTGTTGTATTGGTGAATATTATTTACAGTCAAGTTTCATGTACAATTTTTTTTTTTTTTTTTTGACAACTTACACATACAAAAATGGGGCCCGCGATATGAGTTGTCTCTATGCTGTCAAAAACAGTGCATACATTAGGCTGTACACTCAGCTTAATTCTATTATTTATACATTCAGCCACTAATTTGATTTAGCTAAATTCATATTTTTATTAAAATTTGATAAAAAGTTAATAAATGTGTGGTTGAAAATTCAT
This sequence comes from Osmanthus fragrans, assembly GCA_019395295.1. Taxonomy (NCBI): domain Eukaryota; kingdom Viridiplantae; phylum Streptophyta; class Magnoliopsida; order Lamiales; family Oleaceae; genus Osmanthus; species Osmanthus fragrans. The sequence goes on from CM033343.1 coordinate 29,617,868, forward strand.
ATAAGTCATGAATCTCATAAAATGAGTAATTGAAAATGAGTTCAAGTAAAAAATAAATTTTAAAAAATAAGAGTCAAACAAGGCTAAAATATTGAACTGTAAGTATGGCTTAGAAGGGAATTGAAGTTGCAACCACACATAGATAAAATGATAATGCTATTTGTACACCATTTTTCTTGCATCATGCTTGACTAATCCATTGATGGCAATAGTGATCAGGGTGGAAAAACTTTTTTTTTTTTTAAAACTGTCTAATGATGTATTATCATGTGACAAAGTGTAAAACTTGGTTATGTACACCAAACATGATTGGAGGTAAAATCCCAAATATAATCTTGTTAAGATAAATCTTTCACAATCAAATGGATCGTCAAAAATGAAAAGCTACATAGTAAATTTGAAATCATGAAAATATGGAAACTCACAGTATTATGGTACTTACGAGTTTTGGACAGCATCACAAGCCAAGAAAATCAGAAGAAGAGTCCAGCTGAGAATATGAACATCTCTTATGCGATTCAAAGTATGAGTTCGCTGAGAGTTTGCTGGAAATTGGTTTTAAAAACTCGAGGAAATTGGTAAGTGTTGAAAATCAACATTAGGCTTTTGTGTCAATTTCGGCAAAATATTCAGACCTGATTCGTCTATTCAAATGGTTTGTCACTCCGCCGCTCCGAAACAGGAATTGACTTGCTTAGTCAGGTTGAGGGGGGCAATATTCCCGAAAGAGAATTCTGATTTTCATGTGTATGTTGAAGAGTATATTTTGCGTCTCGAAATCAATTTCGGATGGATGAGAAATTGCGGTCCAAAATTTGGTAGGAAATTTAGACGAAGTTAGAAAATACTGTCGCTCAAGCGACACGTGTTTTCGCTCGAACGATGTTGAGCGAAAAGATGAAAAGTTTCTGAAAGTGTCGCTCGAGCGAAAAGGCTAGCGAGAAGCTAGCGAAGTGGACTCGCGCGTCTGTTTGCATGGTGACTCGCACTACTTCGTCCACAACCCTTCACACTCTATAAATAGGACCCTTGAGACATCATTTTCCTTATAACAATGATATGCAATCATTAGCATACCATTTTCTCTCCTTTTTCAACCAAATTTTGCATTATCTTGCACACAATTCTGATTTTCTTTCATTTGCATTTTGGAGTACAAAACCAAATTCTGATTCGCTGTTTTTGTGTGTTGTAGTGCAACTCACACAAGAGGTTCGTCGTTGTATCTTGTGAGTCGATTGTCATAAACCGTTGGCACCATTGCGGGACAAATTCGATTTAAGGAAAAAGTGTTCAACACTTACCTCAACTTTGCATTCATACTACACTGTATTGTTGCACCCTTCTTGGTGGATTTTTCGGCGTAGTTTTGCTTCTGTCACTACACCCTTTGATGAAATAGTTGATACATTTTCCTGCCGTTACTCTGTCAAAATTTTCGTAGGATTTGAAGGACATATTCCTAGTGTTCGTGTCACTCCATACCATCAGCTTCTCCAACAGAGCTTTCAACAACCAGTACTGTTTCTTCATCCATAGCCATTGACCAACAGAAAACACACACTTTTCTTAGCCGCCAGTATAAAAGAGAAAAAGACTGGGGGACTCTATGGAGGATCCTGAATCTGAATACAAAGACATGAATCCAGTTTCTTCCGCTAGTACCATTTAAGTATTTATTGGGAATAAACAGCGAGAAAAAGTACAATAATTTTTTTTTTCTTCTATCAAATTCTGATAAGAATATTTTCCCCTTGAAAAGTGACGTGGGAGTTGGAAGCTTCTGTAAGTAGAATATTCAGTTGTCAAGATATCCATTTTTTTTATATGTTTGTTTTTCGGGTAAATGGGAATATAAAACAAACTTTTATAAAAATTCTCATACAATAAGTATCGTACTTATCTGGAAAAACTGAATATTACAGTACTAAACAAAAGTTGGGGATCAAAAGCTTCATCAGTTAGGAGAGGAACGAGTAATCATGGGAGAAAACAGTTTTAAGAATTATTATTTCCTCGAGAAAACATTCGAACGAATGATTAACAACGGCAAATGTCTTCAAATAATTCAATATCCATAAGGAAACAGTTCAAATATTCAAATCTCTCTAAACATTCCACGATTCATCAAAAGTTTGAAGATACTTCAAACGTTAATTGGAAAAGAACCATTCCCGGACTCGAGTATTCAGCAAAATCAAGGAAGTCAGTGAAAGAAAGTGCTCCCTAAAAACATTGAAACCGCACTGCAGCAGCCAAAATCTTCAAAATACATCACAAACTCAACGATCGCGACTCCTGGAGGACGACCAAGTGGAAGTGGCCTTTGGTGGACCCCCAAATGAAGAAGTTCTATGATCATCACGCCACCTGTCACCAGGTTGAGACGGTCGATCATCTATCCTGTTACCAATACCACTTGCCCACCGGTCACTTTCAGCAGCCGAGGCCTGGGCCCCACCACTGTCCTCAGCCATGCGTTTGAACTTGGGCACATATTTACCTGGAGTTGGTGCAGCTGCAGCAGCTGGAGCAGTAGCAGCAGGCGGTGCTTCCACTTGACGTGACATGGCAGATGAGTCGGTGAGCCTTGATGGCATGGCACTCGATCTCCCCAAAAGCTCCTCTTTCCTCTGCCTTTCTTTCTCCTCCAGTTCCCTCTCACGTTGCCTCTGCTTTTCAGCAATCTCATCCAGCTTGGCTTTACGCTCAGCTTCTTCTTTCTTCCGCCTCTCCATCTCTGCAAATCCAATCGTCAAGAAGCAAATGATACATTATAGATCATTAATGCAACATATAGTTATTAGTTATAAACAAGAAAAGATCATCAGGAAATATACTCTCATAAACTCAAAATACGACTTTTATCCAAATACCATAAATTGTTCAACTCCTGAAATATCACAACTTTTAATTTTTAGTCTGCATAGTTATAAGAGAACAGGAATTAAGCGAAGGAAGACCATGGGCTCCAACAATAGGGTAAACTCCAAAACCCACTACATTTCTTGGACAGGTGAAGGGGTGCAGGAAAAAGAAGCATGGATAAGTTTCCAGAAACATCTATTTTATCTGATGGTAAAGAAGTTGCACCAGGCGGAAGAGAATATGCAAATTTTTCGGGTGGAATAATCATAAGCATCAGTGCAGAAGTAAGTGTATCCTGAATTACTCAAAAGCTGACAAATATAGGGAACAGGGTAAATTACTCCCAAGTAACGACCAAGAAAGGAGCTTGTATGTTCGAAGACCATAAGCATGTCTATCTGTATTGTGATGGTAGCATTCTAATGGAATAGAAAGCCTGCATACCAAAAATAATCATATGGAAAAATAATGAACGATATAAACAACAGCAAGCCCAAACTTAGATGGGGCAGGAGAAGTCACATCATGCATAGAAATTTCTAGTGTAGCATTGCAGTATTAAGCACATTTCAGGTAATCACAATTGGCATGCTATTAACCAAAACGAAATCCCTACAATTTTATTTGGAATTCAAACAGGAAAAATACCTTCACGCTTCCGTGCTTCTTCTTCTTCACGCAATCTTATTTGTCTCTCCTCCTCACATCTCAGATAATATATAAATTTCCTCTTAGCCTCTCTTTCTTGTTTCCGCGACTGGATGATTTGGTAGATCCGCTCCTCTCTCTCCATCTCAAGTCTGTTAAATTCAGCCTCCCTATGACTAACCACTCTCTCTTGGAATAAATTCTGTACAAATAGGTTCATGGAGTTAACTAAGACTTACTGAAGAATGCTACTTTACAAAAATAACTACACTAAGCCCCGTTTGACAGAAATTTTTTGGGAAAGAATGAGTTTTTGAATAGTAAATTTTTTGAGATTGTGTGGTTTAAAAGTGGGAAAAGTTTTGGGTTTACATGAAGAATATTTTATTGTAAGAATGTCTTATTGAAAATAAATATGAGAAAAAAAGAGTTTCGAAAGAATGGTTGTCAAACAGGGGCTAAGAATTTATTAGATGTAAAATCTAACTGCCAACTTTTTAGAAAGTGCCGGAGTTCATTAAAAATGAATAGGAAATATATATGAAATTCAAGTTAGCAATTAGCAAACAAGTATGAGTCCTCAAATGAAACTAGTACAATCCAATTCTCAAATGCAAGAAATTTATCAAGTTCTTTTCTAAATCTTCAAGGTAGTCGGTCACCATGTTACTCTGTACTTCTGATTCTTTATGTAAACTGTCTACTGTGTATGAGTCCTCAAATGAAACTAGTACAATCCAATTCTCAAATGCAAGAAATTTATCAAGTTCTTTTCTAAATCTTCAAGGTAGTCGGTCACCATGTTACTCTGTACTTCTGATTCTTTATGTAAACTGTCTACTGTGTATAATATCAATTGCAGCATGTGCGTGAATCAAGTATAAAGAAAAGATTTGGAAATTGTGCAACAGTTGCAGGACCCAGGTGCAACAAAACAATTGAACCTCAGTCAGGAGATAGTAACCTCAGCAAAATCTCTCGGCATAATTATTGTTTTAAGGTTTAGTTGTCTTAATTAAGATTTAGGTCAAGATCACTTGAATTAGGTAACATTTTCAAACTGCCCATGCTAATAATAAGATGAATCCCACCATAGTTGATAAGTTTTTCAACTATCTTGTACATAACGTGCAGGTTGTGATTTAAAAAACAATTCTGCTAGAAAGTGATTTTAACTCAATTCTGAACTCAGTTTTGGTCAGCCCCAAATTGAAATATAAAATAAAGCAAAATTTTTGAACTTTGGAATTCTATTTGGTCTCTAGTTGGATTCAAGTTAGACTAGACCAGGTTATAATCGTCCGCCATAAGCACCTTACCCAGCGTCACAGGCGAAAGTTTTCTCAAATTAACCAAACATCTTGACAAGTTAGCAAGCAGAATACCAGCAATCTCACTATCACATAGATCAAGTAATAAACCAAAAAGTTAAACCTTGCTCTCAGACATACGACCAAGCCTCCTTTTCTCCTCAAGGTCTCCAGCATGTCGTTGTCTGCTAAGCTCAATCTCTAGCTGTACATATATAATAAAGAGTATAGTCAATATATCAACATAAACAAGACATACTGCTGATAAAAATAAAATATTACACTTCTACATCAAGTTAAGACGAGAACATGGAAGAAAGGCTTAGTAGATGTTCGCCTCAGTAAAAAGAACATTTGAGGACTCTAAGAAACTATAATGCATACCTGTTGTTCACGCTCATGAAGAGCTTCCTCTTCTTCTAGACGCCGTTGATAAGCAGCTTCAATAAGTGGAGAAGACTCTTCTCTTTTTGCCCTCTCCGAGTAATCCATTGTTTTCGAGCTTCTGTAATTTTTTCTCCATTTCTTGCTTCTCCTTGTGTTGCTCGCTCAGGGCCAGCTCCATTAAAGATTGCTTAGTTATTTTTACCTGGATTAGAAATAAGAGACATTATTAAAATTTTCCTCGGTTGAATGCCAGTGAGAAGAAAATAAAAATGGCTTAACGCACTCCATCCAGAACCGGCCTCTTCCCTTTCTTCCTGTTGGTTTCCACTGTTAGCAGCAAAGCTTGTGCTTCTTGAAGTTCACGTTCCTCTATTTCCCTAAGAATTCTTTGATTCTTCATTTGCTCAAACTCAGAGGCTAGCCTTCTCTGTTCTGCCTCTTCAGTTATTTTCTGCAGTTTTAGCCTCTTCGCCTCCTCCTCTCGTTCCTTGAGATTTCAAGAAAATAATATAAATACTTCATGTAGTTTCAAATAAAAATTATAAAAGTGAACCAAAAATCCTCATCTGTTCCAGATATCAAAAGGATATACCATCTCAAGAAGTTGACGTTCTTGTTCTTCTTTGCGTTTTTCAATTATAGACTTGCGTGCAAGAAGTCTCCTGTGTTCCTTTTCCACAGTGTCCACTAAAACAGAAAGAGATTCCCCTGATTTCAATGATCTCTTTACAGGAGGGTGGATCATGATTCTCGCTTTGCTAAGGGATTCGGCAAAAGTTGCCAGGTGATGGCGTAGGCCTTCGGACTCGAGATTCTGACATGGAAGTAGTTAACAATAAAAACATCTCACGTGCATAATAATTCATTTGTTGCTTAATGATAAACAGATAAATAAAAGGAAAAGCAAAAACGTTTTCAAGCATTTTCATACAGTAACAAAAGGCTGGGTCATACTTAAGCAGAATTCCATGACTTCTCTTCCCAGTCAAAACTATCTTACTCAACAGCATGTATAAATGCATTCTTACAAACCCCAAAGTTCATTAGGCCTACTTAGTGCACAACAAAAAGGCATAGAATATTTTTCTGTTAACAATCAGTTTAATTAACCATGCAAATATTTATCAAGCCAATAAATTATTTCTCAAGTTCACGTAGCAGAGTCCATCTTGTCAGATAAGCTCACTATTCTCCATCAATTAACTGAGGCATCCTTTATCTGAAGGCAAAGCATTGGTTATAACCAAAAAATGTCCTTTCAAAGGTAATGCATGCCAAATGATGCAGGACAATCTTGTTGCAAATTGGAAAGGGATTTATTTCTTGTAGTGGTAGTATTTTATTCTTGTTCAGTTTAGGACTTTCTTTTACGTTTTTAATTCTTAATTTTTAGTGTTCTAACTGCTTATTTTCCTAAAGCTATTAGGATTGGGGGATTATTTTGCCTAGATAAGCAAAGGCTTTGTACACATTAAATCATAAAATTCAATACAATCAAATTATTTTCTCACTAAATTTCGAATTTCAAGTGAAAACGTTTTCATCATTTCAATGAATATGAATCTAGCCAAGACCAAATTCAAGTTTTACCATTAATTACATCACGATGTTGTGTGTTCTGGTAACATTAATTTAATATGGAGATGACAGCTCTCAGTATGAATTCACAATTGATCAAGTGATCCGAGAATCATCATTTGTCAGAGTAAGGTGGCAAAAAAAGTTTAAAGTTACCTTATTACCAAAGAAAACAGCATCCTTCACATAGTCCACTTTCATGGCTAAAAAGTTGTGCTTAACAGCATCCACAGAAATCTTTTCCACAACGGAGAAGTCGAAGAAAGGGATTGTCTTAGATAAATTATCAATTTTCATTGTCTGATACACCTGTGATACCTGGAAACGAAGAGCAGAAAGATAGGCAAAATGAGAAACTATCAAGGATATAAGTATTGCACAATGAACAATGCAACAGCTGATAGTAATTGAAACCTGCCGCAGCGACCTCAGAGTAGCAAGCTTTTCCAGTGAAGGTATATATTTAGACAACTGCACTTCTGGAACAGAAGAAGCTGAAGCAAGCTTACCCCCAAGCTTTGAGATTTTTGTTAACAAGGGCTGCAATTTTAATGCCAGATCTAAAGGAAGAAACTCATGCTCTAAAATATGGTAAAGGTCTTTCACTTCCTGAGCGACACACGTCATCACACCTCTGGATAGCTACAGTTAAAAAAAACACACACACACACACACAAAAAAGAATTAAGAAAGAATTTGCACACAGAGCAATAAAAATATCAAATTAACAGCGAAAACACCAGTCTCCTTCATAGCACAGATAAAACTGAAGTCCTCACAATCAAAAGGGGACAAAGTCAAAGAGAGAGAGATACATTTTGTTGAAGCTAAAGGATGCATAAATGAAATTAAAAATTAAAAAAGGTGAAAGGTGATTCTCCCTCATATCACAGATAAAACTTAAGTCCTCTCAATCAAAAGCGGCAAAGGCAAAGAGTGAGAGATTTTGTTAAAATCCAAGGATGCATAGAGACAACAAACTATAAAGTATAAAATCAAGTAGCTGCAAGAGTCATAAATCAATTCAGAAACCTACTTACCAAGTCTGAGAGAAGCAATGTCCGAGAAAGCTGAAATGAGTTCAAAGCGATCAGCTACCAATGAAATATAGTACTCCCTCCGTCTCATAATGATAGGCTTGCTTTCCTTTTTTGTCTATCCCAAATTATAGGCCGCTTTTCTTGTTGAGAATATAGATGATTTTTTAGTTTCTAATATGCCCCTATTTAATGTGCATTGTTATCACAAATATGAATTACTCCTATTTAAAACATTGTTTGATGTATGGGTATATTAGAAAAAGTGTAAGAAAAAATTATATTTTTAACGACATTAATACATTTTTTTAAATTTGTGTGAAAATGAAAGCAAGTCTATCTTTTTTAAATTTGTGTGAAAATGAAAGCAAGTCTATCTTTGTAGAACAGAAGGGGTATAAATAATAAGAAGAAACCAGAGATTGGGCTAAAACTTAGTTTACCACTTCTCTGCTCTCGGTTTTGGGTTCAACATCAAATGCAATAAGACTCGCTACCCTCAAACTTCGCTCTTTCTCATTTTCAAGCTCCAAATGAGATGCATCGTATGACCTATCATAAGGAGGCACTGAAAGTGCAGCTAAAACAACAGACGATGCTATTAACTGCAAATCCTTCTGGCTTAAGTTCTTATTAAAACTTTTCTGAAGTGAGAAAAGCTTAAGCCATGCATAAGCATGATAAAGATGGTTTGATGACATCCAGAAAATTTCAGATAGCTTGGCATAATAAACAACCATCAAGGAGGATTTAGGCGTTTTCTTAACCATACACATCAAGCCATATATATCCTCAATAGAACGAAAAGCTTCCTGCAAGAACCAAGAAAGCAACCGTAAAAAAAAATTGTATCAAGTCATAATTTATGTCCAAAATTGTATTTATGTTATAATGGTCAACATAAAACAGCCACCATCCAGACCTGCCAAAGTTCAAGCTCCGTGGCAACTTTCAGTTGCTCAAATCTTGTATCCAGATACAACTGCAAGCTTTCTGGAGCAGTAAGATCAGGCCTGTCTCTCTGGTCTCGATACTTGTTAAGATTTGCCAGGTGGTTCCTGATGATTTCACACAACCGCCTAAATTCTGTAGTTCGTTTGTATTGCTTACAGAACTGGAATGCACGGTGTGCAGTCATCTAAACATTTCAAATCAGAAACTCAGTAAATCCTCATGGAACAAAAAGTGAATAGCAATGATTAGTCTTCGATATGCAGTGTCACATAACAGACATCATCTAAATGACAGAGGTAGGTCATGTAATCTAGACAAGTTCTTTGACATGACACATCGAATTTGAAGAAAACGCAACACAACAAAAAATAATTTACGTGTACAACATAGAGACTATCAAGATCCAATTTATGAGCACTTCAGCCTAATTAAACAGGAGAAAGAAATAAAGTATTCACAAGAACACAATCTCATAATTTAATAAGATGAATTCCAGCAAGCATTAAACCTAGAAGACAAAATCTATACAAGGTTTTGACAACAGTTTCATCATAGTAATCGAAAGAAAGCATGATCATAAGGACTCAAAGAAAGCCTGAAAGGTAAGCCCAGAAACAGTGGGGTAGAGGAGAAGCAGAAGAACGAAGAGGCGAGGTGCAAAAAGAGAAGATACATAGCCCTATCAAAGATCGTAGTAGATGGCCAGCAAAAGTTAACTGGATCAAGTGGTCTTAGGAGCTCACCAATCAATTCAGATGGATAGTTCATAGGAGTTCAAGAAAAATTTACAAAACAGTCAAACCATGCTGTATGTTGATCACAAGGAAGAGCCAAGTGAAAGTTTGCTAAATCAACCTAGTCAGGCGCGATAATCTTTAAGTGATCTTTCACAGACGGAGCAGTGAAGAAACCAGTTGGGACCCTCCAAGAAATGCACATTCTCTGACCATGTACATTAAAAATTCAATGAGGTTCAACTCATAGGGTAAACCAGAACACCATCATGCCATCATGCCATAAAAATAATAAGTCTTCTTACTCCATAATTCAGATCAATAATGCTTGGGGTACAGGGGGGTGGTTCACAGGGGGCTTACAGGCCCTCACAATGGTGGGGCCCACACATTTTTTTTTTTTTAATTCACTATGGGACCCCTGTGAACTACCCCCCTGTACTTGGGGCTTTATTCAATTCAGATACTATGCAAATATATGTCAAGAGTCAACGATATAAGGATCTATTTTTATAATACCAAGTAGAATTAAAAGCAGTATGGGGCACAGTCAACTAATAAAACTAAATACCTACTTCCAAATGGCAGCATGCAATAACTTCTTACAGTAGGAGGTTACTAAACTGACCTACACCATAATTGATTGTTAATTTTTTCAAAAGAAAAATCTTGTTAGATATACATGCGTGGACAGACAAACATAAATTAACGTATACAAGAAATTGATACTATAAAGAAATTTTTGTGCACAAATTATTAATTATCAAGAATAAGAAAAATTAATTTTGGAATGTGTATATAAGTTCTTTTAAATTTTTCTGATTATAAGATAACAGCAACTTGAAGAATATCAGCTATTGAAAGGTTAACTGTGATAGTAGAGAGGAGACAAATATTTGCATAATAAATTGCACAAAGCATAGTTATGCTATACTACCAAACATATCTCGATATACACTATTGAGTTCATAGCCTCTGTTGGCTAATGGTAAATCATCGGCAATATGGATTAGTCATTTAGTTGTATCAAGGTTTTAAAAGGCGAAATTAAGTACTTGGGCAATTTTTCTTTATGAGGTGAAGCATAAGTCTCGAGGTGGATTGAGGCGTAAGCCTCACAAAAAAACAAAAAATCTAAGTAAAAGAATTATAAAATAATACAAAAAAATAAAAGTTGGAGCATATAGTAAATAGGATATACAGCCATTAGTTTTTTGAATGCTGACTTTTGAATTTCCTTTATGGTCCTCTAATTTCTGGCTGCCATTTAATTTTCTAGGTATTTTATTATTTTGTTTGGGCTCAAAATCCTTTTTAAATGGACCATTTTCCTTTTTAAGAAAGGCCCTTTCAAATTTTAAATAAGGTTTAGAGGCGTGAGCCTCATATTTTTAGCCTCAAAAATACCGCCTCAAAACATACTACATGTGCCTCACGGTGAGGCGCTCCTCACTACCGCCTTTTTAAACCATAAGTTGTATAACATTTTTATTTTATTTTTTTTGTACTTAACAAAGCCATTAAAAAGTCAATACTGAAAAGCTGGCTTAACAGATAAAATGGGAATGAAAATACACAAAGTTTCCAATTGCAGATAAAACTCTGGCATATGCTGAAGATAAAATTCTTTGAACCAGAAGTGCATTTAAGAAAATCTCACCGCATACAGAGCTTCCAATCTTGAGTTGTTGCGTAAAATTTCCAACACTGTTCTATATGTCTCCCACAAGAACTTAAACCACGGCGTGACAAGCTCACGGTCAGATCTGTCTTTTCCTTTTTCACCACTAACATAGCTCAACATCAGATCTTCTGGCCTTCTATCAGCTCCTAAATCATCTACATCCAGAGCTTCTTCCAAGGCCTGTGCTTGACTACGTGCAAGCTCAGCTTTCTCAGTGGACAGCTGCATAAAATGCTTTATCACCTCCTCCAGTGAACTAATGTTAACTTGTTGGCAGATACTACGATACTGAATAAGACCATCCTTAGCATGCCTGCCCCTCTTCATGTCAACACATAGCTCTACATACTTGAACATTATCCTCTCGTGTGTCCTTGTCCATGCTCTGTACCTCCTTGTGGTAATAAAACTATGGAGAGCCTCAAGAGCTTCTTGTTTTTGTCCAACATTGATCAACTCTGCATCAGCACATTAGAGGTTATCTCCACCTATCATATCAAGAATGTAAAAGAAAAAAGAGATATTTTGCTACTATACAATAAAAGAATGGGGTAAAATCTTGAAGAAGAGAGATAAAATGATGTATGAGAAAGTCTTGACAAGTACACAGTGCATACTTTACTGTACAACCTTGATAATTATTTTGAAAGGGGACCAAAGGCCCATTACCAATGTTTAATCTTGTCTCACCACAGTCTAATGGATGGCAGCAGGGATTTGAATCCACCATTTCATAAGGAAGAATAATATGGTCATTCGATGCATCGCTCATTATACTCAAACAGTCTTGAAAGGGGACCAAAGGCCATTACCAATATTTAATCTTGTCTCACCACAGTCTAATGGGTGGCAGCAGGGATTTGAATCCACCATTTCATAAGGAAGAATAATATGGCCATTCGTTGCATCTCTCATAATACTCAAACAGTCATACTCAACATAATGAAATAATGGATAATTTTATATCTACAACGTTAAACAGATAAATGCAAGACATAGCCAGCTCGAAGTTCTTTTTGTGGCAACTGTAACGGGACAGGGGAAAAAACATGAAATACAAAAAAAAAAAAAAAAAAAAAAAAAAAAAGTATGTAAAGAAGAAAAAATTGACCATTGATTGCACTGGCTGTGAGAAAATGCCAGGAAAAATAGTTATAATTGTTCAATTATCACTCACCTTCAGCTCGTTTCAAAGCATTCTCAGGTCTGGCAAAAGTCGCCATCTCAAGAATCTAACAGATCTTTCAGCTGACCAGGGACAGAATAAATAAAATAAGATTAGTCACAAAATACTATTTGTATGCACAGTATTGCAATGAAACTAATCTATCGTACAATAATGAGCAAACAAATGTTCAAGATCGAACACTTTCTCAAAAGGAGACGATGGGACAATATGGACACGTTGAAATAGCCAATGAGCACGAAGTTTTCAAGCTACAGCCAAGAGAATTCATAAAAGTACACATTAAAGAATTGGTAAAGATAAACAAAAATAGCTTGGAAATTATCGCCCCTATGGATGCACCAGAATGCTTAAGGCATGTTTGGCATGTACTGAATGATCTGACAAGTTTATAATTTGTTCACAATCTGACTCGAGTTTCAAGTCAACTTGGTCTATATAATTTTTCCAGATGATAAAATTTCAAACTTTTCATTACTCTCCAGACAACGAATTCTCGCAAAAGCCATGATTCAATCATCCTACACCATTTTCATATCATAAACAGTCAAGTGATCTTTGCATCAGCAAGGCACGAGATGGTCCTCGTTAAAACTTTAATTGTGAAGCTAAAATCTTCTCGAGTACAATTTCTATAAATGTGGTCAAAAATCTAATACAACAAAAGGGAAGCCATGAATCAAAAAGGGAAAAAAAAAAGTTTCAATTTTCCTATTAATTTTGCTCATCTATTTCTCATACATTTCTTCATTAAAAATTTATAATTGATACTGACATTAAAACAGGGGCCACTGGATTTTGGTCCTGGGTATTTCACCTATTACACTTGAGGGGCAGCCAGTTTTCAAGGCAATGAAAAACCATAAACAACCGTATCAAAAATTCAAAAGAAATATTGTTGCTAGAGAAAGATTATCATCAAGAAACAACAATTCTGGAAAATAAAATAAATTACAAGGAGTTGAGTTCAAATTAAATCATTCACAACAAACAAATCGAGTCGATTTCAACATATAATTCCCGTTTTAACACTAGTACAATCCGATACTACCTTCCAAGTTTGGTGACGAAGAAGTTGAGTAGAAATCGCAGCAACATAAGATAAATTGGTGCCGATGCGGTGATGAAAATGTTCCCAAGTGTGATACTAAAGAAGGAAAACCTAGGCTGCACTTCCCTCTTGCTAAACAGATCTGGGTTATCCTTATACAGGCTTTTCGTTTAAATTGGGCTTCACTAATATTTTTGGAAAAATTAGGCCCACAACCCTTAAAACATAAAATATTAAATTAAGGGAAAATTCATAATTGAGAGGTTAAATATTACATATTTCAAATCTAAAAACAAATTTTTTTAATTTCAAAAATCAGATATTTATGATTTAACTAATTAATTAAATATATTATAGTCACAGATCTATACAATTTGATCACAAATTCATATATTATTTTCGATTACAAAAAAAAAAAAAAAAAAAAATTGTCACATTATTTTATGGTCACAATTTTAAAAAAATTCGGACACAATTTATTCGTCGGTCACAAATAAAAAATTTATAAATTACAATTTATTTATAGAGACACAAATATTATAAGTCACAACTTATTAAACAGTCACAATTTATCAAATTATCAATTACAAACTAACAATTTTTAGAGTCACACGTTGTTTCTTGGTCACAATTTTCTTTTTTCATTAGTCACATATTATTTATTGATCACACATTAACCAATTTTTTTGTCACAAACAATCATATCATTGTCACCACCACCTCACCACTGTCACCGGCCATATCACCATCACCAAAACCACCACCACTTCAAACAAATTAAAAAATACTACATCGTGTGCCAGATCCACCACAACCTCACCAGTCCCGTCTCCCACCACTATCTCACCATCATTGCTGCTGCACACAGCTGAGCCCAACCACAACCACCACGGTCTCATCACATCCTACAACAATAACAAAAACCACAGTCAAAACATAAGATCTGCTTTGTTTCTTGCAAATCTTATAGATTTATTTCATGCAGCGATGGCCCACACCGACAAATCTCATGCGCGACTTGGCCGTGAAGAGATAACGAGGTGGCACGACGAACAACTTGGCAGTGTTCATTTGTGTAGAACGAGGAGCGGTGATCTGCATGCGGTGTTCGTCAAAGTAGAACGAGGAGAGATAATGAGGCATCACACGGTGGTGGTGTCAGGCTGCTTCGCGCGGCTTCACTTCGACGGGTCCTTTCGGTAGAAAAAGAGATGTGAGAATATAGAAAGAAAGAAAATTGAGAGAGAAGAAAGGGAAGATTATATATTAATTAATTAAATTTTAAATATATTAATTAGTTAACAAAAAGATCTTATTTTTGAAATATTAAACACAACATATGATTTATGAAATGAGATTTTTTTAATGTGGTAGTTTCTGTAATTTCCACTTAATTTAATACCCTTAAAATTTATTAGAACTATAAATTCCCGTACTAGTTACGTCCAAAAAATTTTACCACGTTTTTTTGTAATTTTTTTGGAAATTTTGTCACTTCTTGAAATTTTGTAAATATAAGGATACGCCTTGAAAAGGCATATTAATGATAGTAACGACAACTTAGTCTTTTTTTAACAATATCAAAACTTAGCTTCTTAAAAAATGACGTATCACGTCACTTTGATACGTCACTTTTTAATGAAAATGTGATGCTTATATTTTAATAAAAGGTTGTTGTGTGTACAATCTATCAGCACAACAATTCAAGACATTTTGTGACTTTTATATTTATTATCTTGTCTCCATTTACTTCCATAACGAATTAAGTCATTAGTTTTATCCATATCTAAAAAATATACAAATGAGATTATATGAGGCTTTAAAAAAAAAAAAAAAAAAAAAATTGGCAGCTTATGTCACTTTTAATTTCCAGCAAAATAATTTTTATGCAAAAATACAAATAAAGTATTACATCGTATCACTTTTTAATGTAAATAAGGTTTGAAATATTTAATTTAAAAAAAAAAAATGTATACGACTATTTAATTGTTCCAAGTAAATTGAATGAGATTTATTACTACCTTTTCAGATAAACACATAACACATCTTCACATTCTCAATTTCATAAACACTTTACATGCATCACTAGAATTGATTTAAAGTTGATTTTTCATATATACTAGTGTAAGGCACGTGCAAGGCACGTGCTCTACTGAAGTTTGCTATATATTAGCGTGGATAATTTTGCATTATTTTACACAAATTAATTTTTTACTGTAGAAATTTTTTTGTGTATTAGTCATAAAAGCTGAATAGAGAGAAATAATTTTTAGAAATAATTTAGTTTTCGGTGTTTTTATAATTAAATATTTAGGAAATATTTGATATTTGGTTTTTCGAATTGTATATTTTCTTATATATTAGATATTTTTAGGATTAGGATACGATATATATAGTAAGTTTAACAGTAATTGTGAGACGCAAAAAATATTTATATTAGCGTGAAGATTTTAATTTTTTTAAAATTTTTTAATTTTAGTTTTCGGTATTTTTATAATTGAATATTTAGGAAATATCTGATATTTTTTTTTACGAATGGTATATTTATTATATATTAAATATTTTTATTAGTGTGAAAATTTTAAATTTTAAAATTATTTTAGAATTAGAATAATATATATATATATATATATATAACAAAAAAAGAAAAGAAAAGAAAAAAAAAAAAATAGAGTCACACGTCAATACTCCTTTTCTTTTTTCTTTTTTCTTTTTTTTTTTCTAAAAAAATTTATGTTTTTTCCTTGATTTACGGACTTAATTCGGGATATCAAACGAAGTCGAAATATTACATTTTTTAATATCATTTTTGAAGAATTCAAGGCCTAATATTTCACGACATTGATGGTGTGTGAAACGGTTAATCGTAGCGAAAGTTACGTTACGTCAAACTACGCGGTTTCAAACTAATATTTCGAAAATTTCGATAACAAACTAACTTTAATTTTTTTCGACGATTGTACGCTAGCCGAATCCATAAATCTTCTATATCCTCTCGAAACTCATTTCGAGAACTATATTATAGATATATCGAACGATGTAAATAAATATCGAAAATAGTTAAACGAACGTCAAACGGACATATAACTAATCTTTTTATAAAAAAAAATTTGAGGTTAAAATTTTTTTATAATTTTTGACATTTATAGTTTTTTTTTTTTTTATAAAAAATTGTGTGGCAAAAAAAACTCACTCAAGAAATTATCTCAAAACGACGCCGTATTATTTTTTTTTACGAATGATATATTTATTATATATTAAATATTTTTATTAGTGTGAAAATTTTAAATTTTAAAATTATTTTAATTTAATTTTTGGTGTTGTTATAATTGAATATTTAAAAAATATTTGATATTTTTTTGTCAAAAGTATATATTTATTATATATTTTTAGAATTAGGATTATATTATATATATATATATATATATATATATTTATTTATTTATTTATATATAATAACAAGAAAGAAAAGAAAAAAAAAAAAAAAAAAAATTGAGTCGTCACGGAGATGGCCCCCCATCTCCGTGACCGTGTCACGGAGATGGCCTAGCCATCTCCGTGAACAGGCAATATAATTATATTATTATTATTTTTTTTTTTTTTTTTTTTTTTTTTAAACTTATGTTTTCGGTTTGATTTTCGGGCTTAATTCGGGATATCAAACGAAATCGAAATATTACATTCTTAATATCATTTTGAAGAACTCAAGGTCTAATATTTCACGACATTGATGGTGTGTGAAACAGCCAATCGTAGCGAAAGTTACGTTACGTCAAAGTACGCGGTTTCAAACTAATATTTCGAAAATTTCGATAACAAGCTAACTTTAAAAATTCTTCGACGATTGTACGCTATCAGAATCCACAAATCTTCTATATCATCTCGAAGCTCATTTCGAGAACTATATCGTAGATATATCGAATGATCTAAATGAATATCGAAAATAGTCAAACGGACGTCAAACGTGTGTGTTAAAAAAGACGTATAACTCGTCTTTTTATTGAAATTACTTGTTTTTTGTTTCAATTTTCGGGCTTAATTCGGGATATCAAACGAAGTCGAAATATTACATTTTTAATATCATTTTGAAGAATTCAAGGCCTAATATTTCACGACATTGATGGTGTGTGAAACGGTCAATCGTAGCGAAAGTTACGTTACGTCAAACTACGCGGTTTCAAACTAATATTTCGAAAATTTCGATAACAAACTAACTTTAAATTTTTTTCGACGATTGTACGCTAGCCGAATTCATAAATCTTCTATATCCTCTCGAAACTCATTTCGAGAACTATATTATAGATATATCGAACGATCTAAATAAATATCGAAAATAGTTAAATGAACGTCAAACGGACATATAACTAATCTTTTTATAAAAAAAAATTTGAGGTTAAAATTTTTTATAATTTTTGACATTTATAGTTTTTTTTTTTATAAAAATTGTGTGGCAAAAAAAACTCACTCAAGAAATTATCTCAAAACGACGCCGTATTATTTTTTTTTACGAATGATATATTTATTATATATTAAATATTTTTATTAGTGTGAAAATTTTAAATTTTAAAATTATTTTAATTTAATTTTTGGTGTTGTTATAATTGAATATTTAAAAAATATTTGATATTTTTTTTGTCAAAAGTATATATTTATTATATATTTTTAGAATTAGGATTATATATATATATATATATATATATATATATTTATTTATTTATTTATATTTATTTATATATAATAACAAGAAAGAAAAGAAAAAAAAAAAAAAAAAAAAAATTGAGTCGTCACGGAGATGGCCCCCCATCTCCGTGACCGTGTCACGGAGATGGCTAGGCCATCTCCGTGAACAGGCAATATAATTATATTATTATTTTTTTTTTTTTTATTTTTTTTTTTTTTTAAAACTTATGTTTTCGGTTTGATTTTCGGGTTTAATTCGGGATATCAAACGAAATCGAAATATTACATTCTTAAGGTCTAATATTTTGAAGAACTCAAGGTCTAATATTTCACGACATTGATGGTGTGTGAAACGGCCAATCGTAGCGAAAGTTACGTTACGTCAATGTACGCGGTTTCAAACTAATATTTCGAAAATTTCGATAACAAGCTAACTTTAAAAATTCTTCGACGATTGTACGCTATCAGAATCCACAAATCTTCTATATCATCTCGAAGCTCATTTCGAGAACTATATCGTGTAGATATATCGAATGATCTAAATGAATATCGAAAATAGTCAAACGGACGTCAAACGTGTGTGTGTGTTAAAAAAGACGTATAACTCGTCTTTTTATTGAAATTACTTGTTTTTTTGTTTCAATTTTCGGGCTTAATTCGGGATATCAAACGAAATCGAAATATTACATTTTTAATATCATTTTGAAGAATTCAAGGCCTAATATTTCACGACATTGATGGTGTGTGAAACGGTCAATCGTAGCGAAAGTTACGTTACGTCAAACTACGCGGTTTCAAACTAATATTTCGAAAATTTCGATAACAAACTAACTTTAAATTTTTTTCGACGATTGTACGCTAGCCGAATCCATAAATCTTCTATATCCTCTCGAAACTCATTTCGAGAACTATATTATAGATATATCGAACGATCTAAATAAATATCGAAAATAGTTAAACGAACGTCAAACGGGCATATAACTAATCTTTTTATAAAAAAAAAATTTGAGGTTAAAATTTTTTATAATTTTTGACACTTATAGTTTTTTTTTTTATAAAAAATTGTGTGGCAAAAAAAAAACTCACTCAAGAAATTATCTCAAAACGATGCCATATTTATTTTTTACGAATGATATATTTATTATATATTAAATATTTTTATTAGTGTGAAAATTTTAAATAATTTTAAAATTATTTTAATTTAATTTTTGGTGTTGTTATAATTGAATATTTAAAAAATATTTGATATTTTTTTTGTCAAAAAAGTATATATTTATTATATATTTTTTAGAATTAGGATTTTATATATATATATATATATATATATATATATATATATATATATATATATTTATTTATTTATATATAATAACAAGAAAGAAAAAAAAAAAAAAAAAAAAAAAAAATGAGTCGTCACGGAGATGGCCCCCCATCTCCGTGACCGTGTCACGGAGATGGCTAGGCCATCTCCGTGAACAGGCAATATAATTATATTATTTTTTTTATTTTTTTTTTGAAAATTTATGTTTTCGGCTTGATTTTCGGGCTTAATTCGGGATATCAAACGAAATCGAAATATTACATTCTTAATATCATTTTGAAGAACTCAAGGCCTAATATTTCACGACATTGATGGTGTGTAAAACGGCCAATCGTAGCGAAAGTTACGTTACGTCAAAGTACGCGGTTTCAAACTAATATTTCGAAAATTTCGATAACAAGCTAACTTTAAAAATTCTTCGACGATTGTACGCTACCCGAATCCACAAATCTTCTATATCATCTCGAAGCTCATTTCGAGAACTATATCGTAGATATATCGAATGATCTAAATGAATATCGAAAATAGTCAAACGAACGTCAAACGTGTGTGTTAAAAAAGACGTATAACTCGTCTTTTTATTGAAATTACTTGTTTTTTGTTTCAATTTTCGGGCTTAATTCGGGATATCAAACGAAGTCGAAATATTGCATTCTTAATATCATTTTGAAGAACTCACGGCCTAATATTTTACGACGTTGATGGTGTGTGAAACGGCCAATCGTAGCGAAAGTTACGTTACGTCAAAGTACGCTGTTCCAAACTAATATTTCGAAAATTTTCGATAACAAACTAACTTTAAAAATTTTTCGACGATTCTACGCTAGCCGAATCCATAAATCTTCTATATCCTCTCGAAACTCATTTCGAGAACTATATTATAGATATATCGAACGATCTAAATAAATATCGAAAATAGTTAAACGAATATCAAACGGACATATAACTAATCTTTTTATTAAATTTTAAAAAGAAAATTTGACGTTAAAATTTTTTATATTTTTTGAAACTTATAGTTTTTTTTTTTATACAAATTGTCGATACGTGCCAAAAAAAACTCACGCAAGAAATTATCTCAAAACTACGCCGTATTTTTTTTTACGAATGATATATTTATTATATATTAAATATTTTTATTAGTGTGAAGATTTTAAATTTTAAATTTATTTTAATTTATTTTTTGGTGTTTATTTAAAAAATATTTGATATTTTTTTTTGTCAAATTATATATTTATTATATATTTTTAGAATTAGTATAATATATATATATATATATATATATATATACTAACAAGAAAAGAAAAAAAAAAGAAAAAAAAAAAAGGAAAAAGACGATACAAAATGGCGACACGTGGTAAAAGTAAAACTCACTCTTTTATGTTATTAGGATTAACTCAATCAACTTTTTCTCAAATGCCTAAGAAGAAAGTCATTTGTTCCAGTATAAAAATGAAACTAAACCAAATTAAGCAAAATAAGCCAAATTTTGAGAACTAGTTGAATAAAATATTTGAAACATAAAAACCTGTGATTTTTGGTTGTTTGTTTACACATTCGAGGAAGAGGCTTTGAAGAAAAGGTATTGAAGCAGCCTTGATTTGGTTTGTGTTTGATTTGTGCAAAATTTCCTCTTTTGAATTTCAATTTTCCTTGATTTCTCTAGCTTGGAAAGGTTGAAAAGTTCTTTCTAGTGATTGGCTTTAGGTTTGCACTGTAAAAATTTATGTTGTGGTCTTGTGGATTAAGTATTTGTCTACTAACTAAGTTTTTTATGACATTTCAAAATGACCCCAAAAGTAAGGGTATTTGTGGAAATACCCTAATATTTTTCTAGGCTTACCATTTAAAAATCAAATTTTAACTTTATTTTTTTCAAAAATCAAACATATACCATGCCATATCCAACCTCACCTCACATCAACCACCTATTCTTTTACCCATTCCCCAAGTCACAATTCACACCCACACCACAATTGTTGGTTCATCGTCGTCACAACTTTACCATTGTCCTTGGGCTAAGTAGCACCAGTTGCAGTTCACAACAGCATAAGACACTACTACGGTCTGCGATGAGCCTTGAGATGGCGCACAACGTGTAGTCCAACGTCGAAGTGAATAAAATTTAGGGTTTGGTGGGAATTTGGAGACGGGGAGTCTCTATTCCAATTTGTGAAACTAGAGGCCCTTCCTTGCAATTTCAGACCGTGGACAATTTGCAAATGATGGTTGTTGGTGAAAGTGGTGATGGTGAGGTGGAGTTATAATGATGTCCGTGGTGGAGTAGAACGAGGTGGGATGAAGAGTGTTTTGATCAATTATTGGATAATTGTGATCAATAAAATGAGTAATTTGTAATAATGAAATAATATGTGACTGATAACATGAGTAATTCATTACTTGCAATTTATGTTTTTATGATCGTGACCTTGTATGATTTATGACTGTAATCATAAATTATGTATTATTGTGACTTTGACCTATTTAATTAATTAATAAGTCGCAAAATTTAATTAGATGATTAGAAATGTGACCACCTACTAATTGAAATTTATTCACAAGTTTCTTATTTTTTAAAGTTTATCTTGAAAACTTATAATTATGTATTTTTCTATACTTTTCCCTAATGGAAAGTGTAATAGAATGAGCTCCTGTCGAATTCCAATCATTTTCTCAAATGGGCCACACTCAGTTAAATAATAATTTTTTAAAAAATATATAGATTAATCAAATATTTAATTTATAATTTTAGGCTCCATTAACCTGAGATTTGGAGGGAGAATATATTTTTAAATAGCAATTTTTTGAAGAAGGATGGTTAAAAAATAAGAAAAAAAAAGTATTACATTATTTTATAGGAGGATGGAGGGTTGAAATGAGCTTTGAAAAAATGTAGTCCAAACAAGCGGCTAACAAATTGTTGAACCGAATATTTTGGAATTTAATTAATTCAAAAGTTTCAAAATCTACTCTCTTTTTTTTATGTTGTTCCCAAAATTAGAATAATTTAACGATATATTCTCTTTTTTATTGTGATATGTCCTTAAATTGATAGAATATGTTATAAAAAAGTGAACAAAATATATATTTTTAATATAAACTGTCGTCTCATATATGAAACTTTTTTTCCTATATTTGTTCATCAAATACAATCGACTTTATAATATTATATTCTTTTAATTTTTTCTCGTAAAATATTTAAATTTTATTTAAGAGTTAGAGATCTATAAGAATATTTACAATTTTAAATAAGGTAGCGATATGTTACAGTTCGATAATGACATAATTGTAAGCCAGTAAATAAAGATGAAGTTTGCACTCAAGAATGTCTTAGGACCTGGAGAAATGTCTAGGTGTGTAAGACGAAAAGGGGGTCAAAGTTAAAACTAATTAGAACCTCCAAAAATGCATTTTTAAATTGTAGATTAATTGGAGACTCTGTGGTTAAAAGATAAAGAAATTTTTTTTAATTTACGTGTAATAGTATTTTATTGAAGAATGTGTAGTTAAAAAAAAGAGAAAAATATGTATTTTGAAAATAAAAGGAATAAAAAATTACTTAGTAATATATACGCCTGGCCTATATATATGGCAAAACTTTATAAAAATTTACGAAAGACTTTATAAATATAGAGAAAAAAAATTATTGAAATTTTAGAATAAAGAAAATAGATCAAACTGATTTTATAACTAAATGTCCCATTCAAAAAGATATAAAAAACTTGTAAAGTTGTAAAATATAGTTCGGTAAAAGTTCATTAAAACATATTTATAAAAAAATAATGGAAAGAATACATAAGTCAGACTTCAAGTACACCACAGTTCATTTTTACAAGAAAAAGGTTTAAAAGTTTAAAACTTGGATGATAAACAATATATATTATATTTAATAATATAGTATATATCTAATAAAATGTACATCCTAATATCTCAATCCACTTCAAACTCTCTCTCTACAAACTCGCCTAGCCATAGTCACCAACATCCACCCATCGCCACCCTCCAAGGCGGCCCTATGATTTTTGAGGCCCTAGGCAAATAATTATAACGAGGCCTTTAAAAAAAAAAAATTACAAGCACAACAAGGGCAAATGAAAATTTAAAGAGCAAATTGCTATATACACAATAAATTATGAACCAAGAGAGTAATTTTTTATTGTTTATCTTTTACCCTTTGTTGACCTCTTTCTTCATTTGACAGTATTTACTTTACCTTTCTCCACATCACAAAGTTTTTTTAATTTTTTTTAGGCCCTCTAAAATTGGAGGCCCTAGGCCATTGTCTTAGTGGCTTTGGTCCAGGGCCGGGCCTACCACCCTCCCTCACACTACGGTAGCAGTACAGATCTGGATAAGGCATTCGATTCGAGATCCATGAGTACAACATCTCGAGGGTAGTGACTTGTTTGGATTTTTAATTTAACAAAACATCAACAAGACTTTACGGATTATCTAATTGAACTTCAACTTGGACAATCGATTGACGTTAGAATGATTGAAGGAAAGAGATTTTTTGTGGTGTTATTTAAACTACCGTAGAAAATTAGTATGTCGATGGATCATATTTAATGTAAATTTGTAAATATTTTGCAGCATAATTTAAGTTACATGTAAATTGTTACCTATGATGTCGATCTAATATCCCATGACCAATTTCTCTTAGATATGGGGCTTTTGGATATTGATCCGTTACATGTGATATTGGTTAAATGGCCCGTGATCAAATTTCCTTAGATCTGTGACATATAGATATTGATATATTACCTACACAAACGATCTTGACAGTGAATAACAACATTAAAATATAAACACAATAAAAAGAAAACATAAACACAAATATTCACAAATCTCTCTTCTGATTTTTACCAGCAGATAAGAAAGAGAAAATGTTTGTTAAGTCTACATTTTTGTATATTGATTGTGTGTCATGAGGAGTACAACGAGGGGCTCTATTTATAGAGCAAGTCCTAGACAATCTATCAACACCATCACATGTTTCTCCCCATTGATTTAAGGCTAGTACAATCTAAAATATAATATACATTTTAACACATGTTTAGTTAGACTTTCACTAAACTAGACCAATTAAATAGAAACCACTATATACAAATTTAGTTGGTTGATAACTAAGTGTCAATATCCAACAGATAGAAAGTGGTGCATATCATGTAAACAGTCAAAAATTTATGAACAACAACGTTTTACAGCTCCAAAAAACCAAATCAATTCAAAACCTAATCTGCACATGCACATACATACAAACGCTTGCAGAGGAAAAGAGAAAATATTTATTGGAATATGAACCTCATTCGAATGGATAAAATAGCGAATAAATTTTTTTTAGCTTTTCAAGCTTAATCTCTTTCCGTGTGTGAAAAAGTGTCTGAAATTAGGGTTTTAGAAGTAAACAGAGGAAATTATACCTTGATCTATTTTTTCGTACAATTGTTCTTTGTCCTAGGTCTAAAACACGAGTACTGAAATAAAAGATTTATAAATCACGTATATTTTCATGTGGGTTAATTTCACAAACGGTCACTGAATTTTAAAATTTTCAGAAATGGTCACTGAATTATTGTGCGGTTTCACTGATGGTCGCTAAAGGATCAAAACACATGAATTGGATCCTTGAGGGTCTCCAGTGTAAATTTCATCTAATTTCAATTTCTCAAAATCTGCCCCTTAATTTAAGAATTCAAACATTTTTGCTCCCACCTACACCATATGGAGCCGGCGGAAATCACAAAAACCGATCACCTTACCACCGGATAAACCATCGTATTTTTCACACCACCAACACCTTTTTGACCCCCCCACCCACCCACCCACCCACAATCCTATACCAACAAGTAACCAAAATACATAAAAAAAAAAAAAAAAAAAAAATCAACTAAAATTCAAGTTCAAATAACCTGACCCATTAACGGTTTTACCTTAAATTTCAGTCACTTCAAGATAAATTGGTGAGGACCCATATGTGCATCTTGTTCACCATGATGAGTAGAAGGTAATGGTGGTGGTGCGCGACCATAATTGTTGACGTAGGTGATGGAACTTGGGGGGAATGTTCGTTGTTCATTACCTTTGAACTGGTAGGGTTAGATTCTGATTTAAATTGTTTTGTGATGGTATGGGACCATGTACTTGTTCGTGTTGTGGAATAATAACATCCTGTAATTGAGTTTTGGCATGGGTGATGATGGGTTGGCCGGAATTGGAGGTAAAGCCTTGAGTGGTGATGGTTTATTGAACCTGAAATTCATTTGATTTTTGATGAGTTGGGTTTAATTGTTGGTATAGGATTGTGGAGGGGGATGAAGAGATGTTGTTGGTGTAAAAATCAGGTGGTTTCGCCGACGGTATGGTGGTCGAATTTGGCCAATTCCGACGCCAACGAATATGGTGTAAGTGGGAGGAATTTGGCAATTTTTGGTCAAAGCAATTTGGTCCTCAATGTTCTATCTTCAACTAGTTTTGGTCCTTTAAGTTTGAATTAAAACCATAAAGGTCTTTCAGTGACCATTAGTGAAATCGCACAATAATTCAGTGACCATTTTCGCAAGTTTTAAAATTCAGTGACCGTTTTTTATTTTTCACGTAAATTCAGTGACCGTTTGTGAAATTAACCCATTTTCATGTCAATATTTTGATATATTTAATGTTATCATAATATTGTTTTCATTTTCTAATATTAATAGTGTAAATGTCGAGATTTTGAAAATTTAAATTAGAAAAAATGCTATTAAATTCACAATATAAAATAATTAATGATTTTAAATTAGCTTTTCCAATACATTTCTTGTTACTTGTTAGTTTTTATCAATCATATTTGCCAAAAAAAAAAAAATTATAATATTTGAAATACTTATAACGTATTTTTTATGAAAATGATCTCGTCTAAATAAAAATTATGAAAAAGTAACTTAATAGATTAAACAAAGAAAGAAAATAATTAATTTAAATATAATAAAATACACAGTTTCGGTTGCACTACATATACATAACAACTTACATAATAGTTTACACACAAATGATACGATGAGATTTACCCTTGTTTGATAGCCATTTTCGGGAAAAATGAATATTTTTGATGTGATAGATGATGATTATGTTGTTGAAAAAAAAGTCAAAAGTTATTGATATGATGAAAAATATTATTTTATTGAGAAATGTGTAATAAAAAATTAATAGAATAATGAGAAAGAAAAAAAAAATATGTACCAAACTGGGGCTTATTAGATCAAAATCTCATTAAAAAAAAAAAAAAAAAAAATCTCCACTTACATTTGACACCTCATCAATAGAAAATATAAATTTATGTAATTTGCTCTTGTAATTTTTTTTGGAAAATTTGCAGTTGGTCTAAGAACTTTTATGGTCCGTTTGATTTTCCACTTTTTTTTATGGAAAATGAAAATCTAGAAAATATTTTTCATTTTCTTCCAAATTATAGCGTTTGATTGTACAATTTTCTTGGCAAAATGAATTCCTTCCAACCCCCCCCCCCTCCCATGCGCCTCTTTTCCTTGCAATTAATGAAATGGTGGGAAAATGTTTTCCAATTTTTTTTTTTTTTTTTTTTTTTTTTTTTTTTTGCAATCAAAAAATGTTATAGACCCAATGGTAGAAAAAGTTGTTCCTTTAATTCATAATTTGCATGAAAAACAAAGTCAAACGAATGATATTCGGTATGGTAATTTTTTTCAGTTTTTTTTGGCAATTGGAACAAATCTTAGATCCAATAGTAAAAAAATTATCCATTTACTTGACAATTTACATGAAAAACAAAGTCAAATGAATGATATTCGGTATGTTAAATTTTTTTATTTTTTTTTTTGCAATTGGAACAAATTCTAAACCCAATGACTGAAAAATTCATCACTTTAATGGACAATTCCTATAAAAAAAAATAAAATCAAACGAATACCAAAAGATTAAAAATTTCAAGGTGGAAAATTATATCAATCAAACACAATTAATCTATAATTCCCGGTAAAATAAATTAGGCTCCGTTTGATTGGGATGAAATTGGGTAAAAAATGAAAATGTTCATTTTTCGCCTTTAAATTTGGTATTTGATTGCATAACTTTTTCATGGAATTCATTTTCACCATTTTTTTAGGTACAACCATTTAAAACATATTTTCCATCTTTTATTTTTCTATCGGTATGATGGAAAAATGTTTTTCATCCTTTATTTTTTTTATTTTTTTGGCAATAGAAATATGTTCTAAATTCAATGTTAAAAAAAATTTATCTATTTAATTGACAATTTGCATGAAAAATAAAGCCAAACGAACACAAAAAAAATTTCAAAATTTTTATTTTTATTTTTTTACTTTTTTGCTATCCAAACAAATTTTAATACAATTTGTAAAAAAATTTATCCCAAAAGATGACAATTTGTATGAAAAATAAAGTCAAACTGATTAGATGGAAAATTATATAAATCAAACACCATTAATTACAATTCTTTCTAAAACAAATTCTATTCAATTCAATTCCATGTCATTCATTTTTTTTTCCATCCATTTTTTATCCTTACAATCAAATGGACCCTTATAGACAATTCAATTCTCTGTAATTTATTTTTTTCATCCAAATTCCACCTTTGCAATGAAACGGACCATTAATTTTAGCATAGGTTTCCAAGCGTTTGCCAAGACATGCTTTCCAACTTTCAAGGACCTCTGGAAGAATCATGTTAAAACACCAGTCAATTGAAATATGCAAACATTGACCATCATATAACCATTTTTAACATGGGCAAAATGCTCTATTTACAACTTTCAACCTAATACAATTTGGGAAAATTGAAACAGAAACCTCCAAACTTTTTAAACACTAACTAATTTTTTTCTAACATTTCATTTGTTGCAGTGGTCACTCAAAACCTTTCAGAACGTTGCATATGCGGCTCCTTTTGAATGGAATCCATCCAATTTACCATTAGTTAACCTAAAAAAGTGATTTTGACTATATTTTAATATTTTAAAAATGAGCAAAAAGTAACTTTTTATTTATCATATTAAATAATGAAATAAAAAAAATAAGAAATTGAAAAAAAAAAAAAAAACACATGCGCGCACGCGCCATCATCTTCTTCCTCTCACCATACTTCACCCACGCCCAACGCTCAGCTACTCGACTTCCACCACCTCCACATCAACCAATCACTTGCCACCGCTCACCACTATTGCTAATATTTTCCCCAAAAACTTTTGCATACATATCATTAGCATTCCTGAGATTGAATGGGAAATTCAGGTTCGGATAAAATCAGAAATTGGCTCAATTTGATGATTAATTGGTGCAATTGATTCAGGACCTAGTGTACTACTACCAACCTGGATTGAAGGTATTAAGGTCGAATTTGATGATTGGGCCACTGTAGAACCCTCAATTGAAGGGGACAAATCGGGCTGCATTGCTTATGAATTATCCCAACATATTCGTCCACTTAGCGCCCAAATTGCTGATAAGCCATGGTTGGAATAGGTTGCGTCTCGACGAGAGGATGCCAGAACAGGTTGTCAACGATTATGGGACCACCATCGGTGCCGAAAAATGAGTTTGTCACCGCAAGTTCGCTGTCTCGAAAATTGCTATAAATTTTGATTTTCTTTATTGTTTGTTGTTATGGGAACATGTATGGACACATATTGATGAGATTGAGCAACCTACGAGGTGTAAGGTGTAATGAACATGGACATCCATAGATTTGGTCGAATTTGTAAGAAAATCGTGCGCGAGAGTCCATTTTTGAACAGAAATTGAGTTTGATTTTGATGTGATTTGGGACTGTTATTTGTGTGGGACTTGTAGTGGTTGATGAGGAGATGGTGGTGCAAAAATTCGAAGGCCGAAAGTTGGGTTTCGTGGTTGGTGAGGGGTAGAAGATGATCGTTTTGTTTTTTAATTTAACAAATGTAATTATTTAATGTGATAAATAGAAAGTTATTATTTTGCCCATTCTTAAATTATTAAAATATGGTCAAAATAACATTTTTAGATCAATTAACGGTAAATTGAATGAATTCCATCCAAAAGGACCTCAGATGCAATATTTTGAAAGGTTTGGGTGACGGCTGGAACAAATGAAATGTTAGGAAAAAATCTGCTAGTATTTAAAAGGTTTAGAACTTCTACTAAATTATCCCATATAATTTTTATATTTAAAACGAGGAAAAAAAATGCGTCCTCTGCATTTAAATACTGCATAAATCATTACCCTGAAAGTAAAATTTGAACCATTAAACATAATTTGCTAATCAAATTAGAATAACAAAATTGTAAAATGCATTACAGAATCAATTTTAATCAAGGTATTATTTTACGCAATAAGCTTTGAACGGTATGGCTTTTCGCAACTTTCGGCGTAACTATTATTATTTAAAATTTTCAACAACAGAAGAACATTTACCAAATAATAATATCATTACAAAATCACATGCAAACCACGTGTTCCTCGCTAGTTTCTTAAAGCTCACGAAATAGTACCATGTAAACTATAATTTTTGAATCTACAACACGAGAAGTATAACTGCTCCATGTATACAGTGCGTGTTCTTTTGAAACGGCAAAACAAGAGTGACAATTCCTTGAATAACCAGGGATTATATGTGACAGCCCCCTATTGGGAGAGGGGCCCTGACACTCTAGCACAACTCCTTTTGAAAATACAATATGAAAATATAGCTACTCCAACTCTTTACGAACACTCTAGGTAAGAATGAAAATAAAATAAAAATTTACTTACTTCTAGCCAAACATGTCAACAAAATCAATTCCTACTCAATGAATTCTATATAATAATATGAATCATGATCATGTCATAATTAATAGGGTAATGCTACATGTACATAAGGAATTACAAAATGTTTTAAAGAGATGAGGTGTCAAGAAGAGTGTGTAGAAGTTTTTTTTTTTTTTTTTTTTTGGAAGATATCCTGACCTAGTCGTATCTCACCACATCATGCGTATGCATACTAATATATAAATGATGATGCACATGTAGCACTGACATTGCCCAGCCTATAACCAGGAAACGCAAGAAAAACGTCTATTAGTAGCAACATAAACAAGTTAAGTTATGTTATCTCTCACTCACTGTTGCACATATTAGCTTGTAGACATCGATGACAAGTGAAACACACAATGAATATAATCTAACGTAACAATTACATCATATACTGAACACCCAGAAAACCCGTTCAAAGATATATAATACTATCAGTAGTACTTGGTGACTAAAGTCATCGCTATCCGAGTTTACCACCCAACAAACCATAACATTGCACTCATTTAAAGTATAAAACCTATTGCGCCGAAAAGTGAAAACTCTCCCTTGCACAAAATTCATTATTTAGCTTGCACGGCTTTTAATAACATCAAGCCCCACCTCAGTTGGATCAGTTGCTTGTAGTTCAACTTGAATTCCGTCAAGTTCCCTCTTAAACTTGTCCTTTGAGCTAGCATAAATCATCTTGCTTCTGACCCTAGAGGTATCAGGAGACCTTAAATGGCAAAAAAAAAAAATGTCAATAAACCACGATTAATGAAAGTATAATGCATTTGTTTGAAATGTAAAAGCGAGCACAAATCATCTCGACCCTTGTAGTATCACGAGACCTTAACACATATGCCTGAAATACAAAAGTGCAATATATGGTGCAAGCATATTTTAAATTGGGCAAGAACATAATGCCAATTACCAAGCTATGAAGAAAATTCTGCTTTTCTGACAATTTTCCTCTGTCACGAAGTCAAAATCATATACAGCATAGCGACATTCATCTGCAGGAAGGCTTGCAGTGAAGTCTTCGTAACTCTGAGTTGGCTCGCCAACTTTTTCAACAATGACCTGCTTCTGTTTCTCCTCTATCTTGAAGACAATGAAGCGATGAGTCCTCTTTGCCTTCAATTCCAAGAACTTCAGCTTGCATTCATCATGCACAGCCATCCCAGATGCGGCGTTAGCCTACAATTAGGATCAAACATTGAAAATCATAAACTCACGTCGATTTCTTAAATTTAAAGTCATGAAACTATTTACCTTAAAGTCAGTTAAAATAACTCCATATCATTACTTAAAACAATGATATTGTAATATCAATAATCTAACCAGGGAAAACTTATTTAGGCCCCGTTTATTTCCCATTAATCATCCATAAAAATGAAAAATATAACCATTATCAATCACATTCTGCCACCATTTTTGACTTTCCATCTCTTGTGTGAAGCCATAACGATTATATTTTTCATTCTCATTCTGCAAATAATGAGAATCAAACGGCCTTGACGAAAAAAGAAACAAACACAGCCCAAATGATTGATGGTGATTCAGTCAAATTGAAAAAGAACGATATTTCCCATTGCGATATTCAACCTCATTCCTACAACAAATTTCTTAGACATCAACAGAATTAAAATCAGCATTACAAAGAAAACATCGAAAGCTACATCATGTTTAATGATCAGATAAATAAACGTGCCAGCTCAGGTTGGTTGCCAGGAAATCTTCAAGTTGCAGATCATTTTCTTACAGAATGAAAATGTGGCAAAAAAAAAAGTTCTAAAAAGAACACAGAGCACTGCTCAATTTTAATTAAGTACAAAACAGAACAGATCAAAATTCACCAATGGTATTAGAAAAAATAAAATCAGTAAAATCGTGTATAGATGACAAGACCCATCGGATCAATCAAATCTGTATACATAATACATTAAGCACTGCTGAGCTCAATAACACTTACCTATAATTTTCCCAAATCAAGCAAATACACAGAGATCAAATACCCAAAACCAGTCCAAAATACACGATAGATCTGATAACAAGTGAGCAAATAAATAAATGGTATTAACGACAAAATTTGCACATACAACTTCAAATGACATCAAAATATAGCTTCAAAACTTAGATCAAGCACGGATCATACCATTGTTAGAAAGATAATTAGAATCAAACCCCTAAAAAGTTAATATGATGGAAAAGTCAACTAAAAATGCTTAGGACTCACCATTTTATGGTGTACTCCTTAGTCTGGAGTAATGAACACGATCACACAGAGAGCGGGAGAGATTATACGACGAGTCCTCTGCTAATGTGAGCTCCTCTTTATCAGAGGCTCTTTGAAAAGGTTTTGATATGGTGTAACTCGAGCATACAGCTGTATCGTGCGAGTGGGTACCAAAAGGCAATGAGTTGACGCCACGTAAATGTTGAGATTCTTGGATTGGCAAGAGCATTATCTTGTTGGCGCGGCTCAAACCGACTTCGCCCTTAGCTGGAAGCTTGTTTTTCCCGTTTGAGTAGAAGTATTTGCTCTATGCAAAGAGATACATTTTGATTTCTCATTTTACTATTTTTGAATGTTTTTATTATTTATTTAGTGCTCGTTGCCAAAATAATTATTAGACTTTTGTTACTTGTACACCGAGAATTGACGGTCAAGTGTACAACTCCCTTGCAATAGAGAATTCACACCTAATAAAAAAAATCGTGTACCTCTCTATTGCGAGAGGTTGTACACTGGATTGTCAAAATTAAACCCAATGTATTTGTAGCAAAATCTTAATTATTATTCTACTAACACGATGCTGACCATGTTGAAACAATTTGTACTAATTGCAAAAAAAATTTAAATATTTTTTTTTGTCAACGAATCAATTGTGAAATGCAAGATATATTTGACGACAAGTACCCTAAATTGAAAACGTTACGAAGGGACTAGTGGAGGAAACTATTAGGCTGGGGATGGGTTGTCAAAAAATTAAGTTGAGGTCTCAGATATTATGCGTGGGGACCAAGGTGACACTTGAGTCCTGCTAAACGTACATAAGAGTATCTATCAAATTTTTACAGACGTCTCATAATAGTTGGTTCGTATTTTTTTGATCAATTTTTTTATTACATGACATCTCGCTTGAGACTGATCGCACGTGAAGGATCTGTACATCTAACATTAGTTTCTGGCACTTTTCCAGTAAAAGAGGGGTCGGAGCAGTGGAAAATTGACATTTAAGGAATGATTCTGCAATAATAAGAATAAGTGGAATGGGGTCCATCCGATTCATTCTTCTATAATCCTGCGTCAATCCCACGCTAGCTTTTTCAGCATATTCTATGTATGATTTTTTTTTAAATTTTTTTTTTATACTCATTTTTTTTTTTAAAAATTCATTTTTAATTACAAATCACTCGGTAAAATAATTTGTATGTGAAATCACAAATGTTTTCTACTTTAATTACACATTTTCAATAAAATCAAAATCGAATAAAGTTTTACAGCTTGCTTAGCAAAATATAAAAGACTTACAAATTTGCAGGTTGTCAAACTTTTTCAAATAAAACGTACGAGTCCTCAATCAATTTCTTATAATTTTGAAGTCCTTATATATTTATTTGTCGCACTAGTTACTCCTTAGTGACAACCATCTATTTTTATGATTAGCGGGAGAGTCATTTGTCTTGCACATGGTGTCTTATTGAGAGTTATCTTTGTCGTTTCACGTGTATTTCGTTTGTAGCCACACGATTTTTTTTTAAAAAAAAATAAATTCATTAAATTACTTTAGAAATAAATAGAAAAGAAGAAAGAAAAACTCATGTGATATCGATATACATATTAGCATATAAGGATTTAAGTTACTTCTATTAACCTAGTTAACCTTTAAAATGAAACCTCTAATTTTAAACTTTTAATAACCACCACTCCCACAAACCCATCCATGTCTCATTAAATATTAAATGTTTAAATTTAAATTTATTATAGATGATTTTCACTTGCTTCCACTTAATTCCTTCTTCACAATCATCATCTTTCCTCTTTTGCATCGTGTTCCCTCATAACTTTTCCAAAAAATATCATTAATCTCCGTACAAGTAACAATTTAATACGAGTTATGCTACAGAGTCAGGGTCAAAAAAATTGTGAACATCTTTAATTATGGAACAAGAACTTTCAACAATTATTGAATGAATAAAGTAACTGAAATAATACACCCCCATCAAACCCCACCCTGACTCGCCCCTCCATGTGAAGGAGTGTAATTTGTGTATATATACATCATTATGTACACATAGTATTATCCTTATAAAATTATGTTTAGGTCATAAGCATTTATAATTATAACCACTCTTTGCACACGCTGTGAACTGAATTTTGTAGCACTACCTTCGGTGGACGTAACCATGTTGGTCTTTGCTTTGCAGCTGTCTTCTTCATTGCCAGCATTCGCCAGTTAGTTTATTCTATTGGGTGCACACTTTTCCTCATTCTTTATGGGATTGATTTTGATAATCGAATGAAACTACCATGCCTATTTTGTGATAACGTTTAGAACCATTAGTCAAACTTGAACGTGCATTGCACGTTATTCTGAAATATTTTATAAGTACTGTAAAAATAATATTTGATACTAATTTATTTGAATGATTTGATGAGTCTCAAAAGAACTAAAAAAAAATTAGGATATAAATTTAAGAAAATAAAAATGTACGGTCAAAATCCAACTTCTATGATTCAAGTTCTTTGTGATGATGAAATACTAAAAATAAATAATATTTTTGTACTACATTTGGCACATAAAAATTAATTGTTAATACATTAATTTAAACACTCATTAAAATTCCTAAATACATGAATAGAAGTAAATTCATCTATAATAACTCTAAATTCATCGAACCAAGATGCATTGAATCTAAATTAATTCATCAAATCAAGAATCATTGAATCTAAATTAATGCGAATGGTATTTAATTGAAAATTAATAACACGATATTCATACATGATAAGAATCTTGTAGCATTTGTTACATACTGAAAAATTAAAAGTAATATATTATTGAAATAATTGAATTATAGTATGATTTAAATCATTCAAAAAAAATGATTTTTCACTTGATATGATATTTATATATCATAGACGTAGATGTGAGTGGATGAAGTAGCTTTAAGCTTTGAAGAGATGTAACAACACAAGAATCGTTATTGGATTGATGTTCATTTAAAACTTGTGTGGTAAAGATTTTCTTGAGGACGTTTAGAAAAAAAGTAAGAAAA
Source organism: Osmanthus fragrans (assembly GCA_019395295.1). Classification (NCBI taxonomy): domain Eukaryota; kingdom Viridiplantae; phylum Streptophyta; class Magnoliopsida; order Lamiales; family Oleaceae; genus Osmanthus; species Osmanthus fragrans. The sequence continues at coordinate 29,653,366 of CM033343.1, forward strand.
AGTTATGAATCTTACAAAATATATTGTTAAAAATAATTGTGAAGAAAAATGATTTTTAAAAAATCATTCCCAAATAAACTCTTAAACTTTCAAAACCCTCGTTGAAATTGAAAATATATATTGCTAAGTTTGTATCTTAGAAAAGAATATGCATGTCACGACTCAATTTGTTTTTATTTACTGATAAAATATCCGTAAATTGTATGTTGTTTTTATAAATTAGAGTCTTGATCTTTTAATAATATTTTGAATATTGTATCTTGTAACTTTATTAGAATTTGACACCCAAAAAGCAATTTATTTTTTAAAATGATTAAAAATACCTATTGTAATTAAAATAAAGTGGAGAATATTGTGTGACAAAAAATATAATTGAACTCTTTTAAATCTAACTCTAGTCCCATAGTTACAAAACTATTTATACATTTGAAAATTGAGATCGGAATCTACTAAAAGAGTTTGTTAGTTAATAAATCTTGTAATTGATTTATAAACATAAAATGAAAATATAAGTTATAGATATCGTTAATTTTTTATGAGCTCCTTACTCGTGGTTATTACCCAATTTACCAATATTCGACACATCATCTCATACTGACCTTCGATTATATCACTTAAAATGTTGTAAATGATGAAATGAACAAGCTACCCATTCAATAAGTAGAATGATGCACGTACGATAATTGCCCATAAGTATGTTACGAAGCACTTTTAATTATGTTCCCTCTTTTAACTTCTGGACTGCACAAACAATATCAATTATGTACCCAACGCTCGTGAGTTCTACACTGAGTGTCGTATAATCATTAGGTTTATGTTGATGACCAATCAAGAAATTTTATAATTTTGGAAAATTGCTACATTAGTCTCTATTAAATGAACCATTGTCCATTATGTCATCTAAAAGAGTAGTGAGTATATGTACAAATTGGGAATGATCTGCATATGAGATGCTATTAAAGAATATGTTAATAAAGTGAATTTTATATCTACACAATTAATTGACTTTATCATTTCATTAAATATCACTTGCCGCGTTACATGAGACGATTCTGACTTTGTACATGTAACATTGTTCGATCTAAAAACCCATGAAAAATCCTTGAGAATCATTGTCATGACTATAATAAATATGAATATACAAAATAAGTATGAAGTCAAGTGCAAAATATTTGCATGTCTTTGTAGTGCAACACATAATACATCATGTCTTAATTTTAGCTCACGAACTAACAATGTAACATTCTTAATTTTTGTATGTCAATGAGTATATTTTCTGGTGTTATATGCGGAATTCAAAGTAGTCATCCTAAAAGTGTAATGTCTAATTTAAAAATATAATGAATGGTACTACCTATGAAAATAATATATTTAAGTTGATGGAATCGAGAAATCAGTACAACTACTAAGCAACATGGAAAAAATGTTTAAAAGCTTCACAACAATGTGGATGCACATTAAGTTCACTTGGTTGGAATTAAAATAAAATTTTTAATAAAAGTTGATAACATGTGTGAATGAAAAGTTATGTAGCACATGAAATATGTGATCAAAAATTAATTATTGACTTCGATGTAAATTAAAATTAAAATTTGAATTTTTAACGAACATGGACCAAAAATTAGGCCAGGTAGAATTGTGAATAATGAATAATAATCATATATTTCTAGTCAAGTGACGTAATGTGGACCATAATTAACATATGAGGGAATTACAATCATTTTGTAGTAATACTACAATTAAGAGGATCCACGATTAATATATCATAAATTCATTTAACATGATCTATGATATACTGATACCTAAATCGATACTCAGCACTACCACCAATACTAGATAGCGCTATTCTTTTTGAAGAAGGACGTTTGCCTTCGTATTTTCAAACCCTACTAATGGGAGCCATTTCATTTATGAATTACAAAACCTCTTGTTAGATTTTTATTGTATTGACAATTCTTTAGACAAAATGACTAATATGAAAAAGTGTAAAAAGTTAATGAGTTAGTTACAATATCGTATGGATGAAATAGGTTACTTAAGATTCGAGTTTGGAACAAGAAGGAAAAAGTTATCGAATTTTCGCTAGCCTATCTCTCATCTGATGCTCGAGCGAAAAAATAGAAATATTTTCGTTGAGTTCTCGCTCGACGAACACACCTGTAGCTCGTCTGGCACTCAAGCGATGGTGTTACACGCAAAACCCTAGTTCGCGTCTTCAAGAATTTTAACCTGTCCATACTACCTAAATCCATTCTACTATATATACCCAACCCTTAAACACGAATTTTTGTGTGGTTGTTTATTATATGATTTCTCCATAACATCATTCATGTATTCAAAAGCACGTTCAAACCTTTAATTTATCCATAGGTTCTTAAATTCATACAACCACATAGTTTGAAAAAACATCAACTTCATATAATCCAAAACACTCACTTCCTATACACACATATGAAGGTAATATCTCAAGAGATTTTAGATATTGTTGAAGATAAAGGAGGTTGGACTAGAAGTCACTTAGTATAAATTTCTTCATGTACCATCTGCACTACACACACTATGATACTGAGAGTGGAATTTAATCGCATGTGTGAAATTTATGATGACAGTCACGTGTTGGTAAGGTGACCTTAAACATGGATTGACCTTATTTTAGTAGACTCAAACTCAAGTATATTCCCTTGAAAAAAAAAAAACTCAATATCTTATACTCTTATTCGGAGTTTATTTGACTTGAGCAATTAAACATGAAAGGTCATAACATGGTGCCTATGGTCAACTGACTTTGATTAATCGGCCTAAAACTCGTTACATGAGTCATCTTAGTCGCTTAATGGAGAAGAGCTTGCACATGAGATTTAAAAGAAAAATTGATGAACTTAAAAAATTAGAAAACGTGTAAAAATATATTTATGCTCAAAGTCAGGGAGAGAGAAGAATAACATATATGTACAATGAGCTTCCGTTATAAGTCCTGTATGCTCTTATTTGTTTGACTTTCATAAGTAGAGTAGTAAATTTATTGACAGTGATGTTTAGCATGTTATTTCTCACAAAATTAAGGTTTAAAATCTTGTTTACAAATGATTAGTGACACTTTACACACATGTTTCACTTATACAATTTACTTTATTTTAACTTGAATCGAGTATGGGGGAAAGTCTACTGCTCATTAATTATGTTTATATATGCTATCAACTACATCTTTGAGTCATTATATATTGATGTTTAATTGTGTTTAATAAAGTTCTCTTCGTCACTTGTGACAAAAAGGAGGAAAAGAAATTTGACGGTAGAGAGATTTGACTTTTTAAATTTCTTGAAAGTTAGTTGCAATTTAGGGGAGTGTGCAGTGAGGGGAGAAATGATAGTATTTTTCATTCATGGCATTCCATATTATAATGCATAGTTTCTTCGAGTTTTGATGATATTAATGTTTCAGTTGGTATTTGATTAATATCGGTATTATTTCTCAATTTAGCTAGCATGTTTATGATAATGAGTTTTAATTGTAATATTCCCTGTATCACGCGCTTTTACACTGAGTATTTGAGTTGTTGATTTCAACAAACAAGTTTAACAAGGAATGCAAGAGACGGACAATTAGTTTGAGTTTGGGTAGATGAGTTTTATTTTTACTTTATTGACTTGCGTATAATAATATTTTAATATAAAATATGTGGTTAAAAAGAATTGAGAAAAAATGAGAATCAAACATGAACTAAATACTAAGCCCCTTTTTTGTAATCATTCTTTGGGAAGAAAGTGTTTTCGAATAGTAATTTTTTGGGAAATATGTAAGTGTCCGTTTGATTGCAAATGTGGAATTTGGATAAAAAAAAAATGAATTACAGGGAATTGAATTACGTAAAATGTATTTTATCGGGAATTGTAATTAGTTGTGTTTGATTGGTATAATTTTTCATCTAATTTGTTTGACTTTATTTTTCATGAAAATTGTTAATTTTTGAGATATTTTTTTTTTACAATTGGGGATAAAATTTATTTAGATTGTCAAAAAGTAAAAAAAAAAATCCGAATTTTTTTTTATTTTTTTTTTTATGTTCTTTTTACTTCGTTTTTCATGAAAATTATTAATTAAATGGATAAATTTTTTTCCATCGAATCTAAAATGTGTTTTAATTGTCAAAAAAAAAAAAAATGCAATAAAATGTGAAAAATGAATTTCCACCAAATTAAGGAAAAGGTGAACTTGTGGCGGGCCCAAAAAAATATATGTTGCCAATAAAATAATACATATCAAACAACACAATTAAGTGAAAAAGGAAATCATTTTCGTAATTCTAGGGAAAAAGCTTGCTATCAAACAACCCTAACTAAAAAGTAGGAATTTTTTTTTTTTAGATTTACATAAAAAATATTTTATTGTAAAAATGTATGATTTGAAATAAGAGCATGTTTGATATTGATTTTAAAAATCAATTCTCATTTTTAACACACATTTTTCAATAAAATAATATTTTCGATCACATCAATAACTTTTTTTCTTTTTTAATCACATATTTTCCATTATATCACTATTTAAAAATTAATTCTTACTTCTAAAAATCACTCCAAAAATCCTCTAAATATAAGGAATTTTTTGTTTGTAAGGTTGATTACCAAGGGACTAAGTTGTCTCAAATCTCAAAGAGATAAAAAGCGCGAGTTCAGTTGAACCGGGAGACGAATGGACGGAACGTACAGAAGAAAAGTCAGGCCCATCCTGTCCCTACACGTGTTACATTGGACGCTTATATGAAGGACAGATCACGTGTCACAGTACACCTAATAGCCAAGTGTTCTAAGATAAGAGGACACTAAGTTGGCCCCACTCTTAGATATATAAAAAGACAGACCGGTCAATTTCACCTCTGTACGCATATCCGCCGTCTTCTCGTCCCTTCCATATCCCAAAACCTCTTCTTATCTCTATATTTATGCATACAAATAGTTATATAGAAAAATATTTATTAATTCAGTACTGTGAATCGACGATTTCAGTTGCGTTCGTTGCCGCTTTATTCGTTCCATCAAAACAAGGAAAAAAAATATTTGCCAAAACCCTAACATTTTCCATATTTTTCTTGTTATAATTCAAATGGTAGATCTATTTTGTTTTGTATATACACATGTAGATGTTATAGTACAGAGTAATTTGGAGGGCGGTTCCTGGGTTGGTATTTAGATCCGTGGAGTATTTTCAGATTCAATACGTGGTTTCTTGTATTGAAGAGGTAGATTAATTGGATATTAATTCGTAGTCCGTGTTTGAATTGAAATTTGAAATTTGAAAAACAGTTCCGGGGTTTAAGAGCTGAGTCTGTTTGAAGTTTTCATTCCTTCAGGCGTTAACGTGGATAAAAAAAAGTCGTGGAGCGTGGTATTCGGATGCTCAATTTCCTTTAAAATTTCCTGCAGTGGGAATTTCGGACACTCGTGGTAATTGTTGGAGAAAATTGGATGCTGGAGTCTGATAGATAATTACCCTGATAATCACGTACTCGAGAGCCTTTTCGTTATCAGCATGACTGCATCTTTGAATGCTGCAATCTTCTGTATGCACGTGGTTCGATATTAAATCTGTATTGGTAGAGGAGGTATATCTGGATGGGGGAAGGTGAAGGTGAAGTTTGCATGTCGGTTTTGAACGATGGAATGATGGAGATTGACAACCAGTTCGAAGTGAAGCGCGACCAGCTATGGATGTTGGATGGTGCTGAAGTAGAACCTTATGCGAAGAGACGGGCAAACGAATCTTGTGTTCAAAGAAACGCAAGTGAAGTTTTGAATAAGTCTGAGTTAGAGCATATTATTGAGAGCCAGAGTATGGAAGTTTTGAACAATAATAAGTTAGAGCATTCCGAAGGGAAGCTAAAAGAAGTTTTGAATGGTACTGAAAAAAAACCTTGGGCTGAAAGCCAAGCAGAGGATGTTCCAAATGATTCAGAATCAAAGCCTTTAGCTCATACTCAAGACAAAGGAGTTATAAACAGTAGTGAATTAGATGCTCGCGCTCAAGATGTAAGAGAGGAAATTTTGAACAGTAGGGAGTTGGAGCCCTTTGTTGAAAGTGACGAAAATGAAGCTTTTAATGAAAATTGTGAGCAAAGGCTGTTAAAAGAAGTGTTAAGTGGTGTTAAACTAGAGCTGAAGGAAGCAACAAATGACATTGAGGTGGAACATTCTGCTGATAATCATGTTATGAAAGCACTAGAAGATGGTGACTTGGAGCATTTTTCTGCTGAAAATAAGGTGCAAGAACCAACAAATGATGTTGAATTGGAGCCTTACGCTAATAGTCAAGTGAAAGAGGCGTCCAATGATGATATTTTATCTGAAGTTTCAAATCCCTTTCTGTCTCCTAAGGACGTTACATCGAGTGTGACCACTATTAGCCAACAAGCTGTAATGGATGGAAAGGGCCACGTTGGTTCTGGAGAGATTTTATATACATGTTCCCGAAACTTGAGCAATGGAAGTTTGTGCGAGGAAGAGCACAATAGAAATGACATGTCAGAATCGGTCACCGTTTCTCGTGTTGTGCTCGAAATTCCGAAGGATGTTAGCACCACTGGTATCAGGAAAATCACATTTAAGTTTAGCAAACCCAAGGAGGATTCTAAAATTTACTTGTCGGTTCCTGCTGTTGAGCCTGTGACTAATAATGGATTTCCTAATTACTATGTTGACAATCCATTATGCGGTCCTGTTTCTCAGCCCATACCTAGCAGTCACCACAAAAATGGATGGAAGGCTATTGATTTTGGTGATATGAACAGAGAAATGAATTCATGCAAAGATTTGAATGATTTTCATGAAATCCAAAGTCCTTTCCCATGTGTACCCAACAGGGAATTGAAGATGTCTAACAAGGTATTTCCAGAGAATTACCCAACGAATGTTAAAAAACTTCTGTCTACTAGAATTCTGGAAGGAGCAAGAGTGAAGTATATTTCTATTTCCGGGGAGGTAAGTTGTATCCTGCACCTCTTCTTTTTTAAGATACAGTTTTTATCTGCTTTTCAAGTAATCATTTTTGTCTCATTGATTACCAGAGAGAGGTTTCAGGAATCATAAAAGATGGTGGTTATTTGTGTGGTTGTTCAATTTGCAACTTCTCTAAAGTAAGCTGCCCCTGCTGTTGAAATTGTTAACTTCGGTCAGGTGTTTGTGTATTTCAATGTTACTGAAGGAATAAGTTGTATAAGCAGGTGGTTGGTGCATATGAGTTTGAACTGCATGCTGGTAGCAAGACTAGACATCCAAATAATAATATATATCTGGAGAATGGGAAGCCTATTAACAGTATAATTCAAGAAATGAAGACTGCACCTCTCAGCACACTAGATGAAGTAATACAAGATATGGCCGGTTCTTCCGTCAATGAAGAGTACTTCCAAGTTTGGAAAGGTTATTCCAAAATAATATTAAAAAATTCAGCTTCACTTTTTTGTTCTCTTAGGCATTTATTGTGAACAAAGCTTAGATTGTTTTGTAGGTTTTATGGAATTAAAGGTGGTTGGATATAAGAAAAGCTCTTTTCACATAATTGAAATACATGTGTGCAAAGCTCGTCTTCATATGTTTGTATATCTGCATAGGCAGTGAATGTGGGAGGAATATAAGATCAAAATCCTGGTTGGCAAATAATAATTGATAATTGGATGCAATAGTCTAGCAAAGTTTTATTACGGTATTTCTATGTGAACATTTGTTGCATCATAGAAGTTTTTTTTATGATGATGATTGTGTTTGCACTTGATAAGGTGTGTTGGTTAAGTTATATACATATCATGTTTGTGTTTACATATCTGAGTATCAGCATGAATGTGGGAGGAATGTAAGGATCAAAATACTGGTTGGCAAATAATAATTGAAAGATTGGATGCAATAGTCTACCAAGTTTTATTATGGTATTTCTATGTGAACATTTGTTGCATCATAGAAGTCTTTTTATGATGATGATTGTGTTTGCATTTGATAAGATGTCTTGGTTAAGTTATATGCACATCATGTTTGTGTTTACATATCTGAGTATCAGCATGAAGCTTCAATTTTTAATTATCGTAATCATTTATTTAAATGGATAGAACCTGAACTTGGACTAATTCTTTGAAATAGCTAGCGGTCATAACTACGATTAGAAGAGTCAAAATGCCAAATAAATTTTCTAATTGTGCAATGGAAGATACAGCAAAATTGTGAACTTTCGTGTTCTAAGGGCAGAATACAGTGAAACTCCCCTGAAGTTCCAGGAACTTCAGGCAGTTTCTTAACAGTCATCTCATGTGGCTATCTTAGTGGGCAAATTGGTATGCTTCTGATGGTGATCCAGTTACGAGTCCCTTGGAACCCCCTACAAATAGGATGTAAATTATTTATTGTTGAAGTAGGATCGTATTTCTTTTTAGATTGACTTTTTATTTTTTTAGGTTTTTGATTACTTATTCTATTAGGTTTTAATTACTTATTTTCCTTAAGCTATTAGGTTAGGAGTTTTGTACAAAAACAATCACCCACCAAATCTAACACATTCAAGTTTGTTTCATATAATACTTCAGTTTTCAATAATTTCTCTCATTCTACAAGAAACCAATTTCACTTCCGCACCTCATGGTTACAAACTTCTCTTGATGTTTTTTTAAAATTTCTGAAATGATATTCATTTTAACTTTTAGTCGGATGCTCCTGGATAAAATTATAAATATATCCCATGTCACAAGCTTTGCACGTATTCCAATTTCTGTTACACGCATAGTATGGACTTCCAATACAAGTAGTCAAAGGTGTTTCCTGGGGATTGAACACGGACGCAAATATTTTTCCCATGTGGAATATTCTGTTTTGATTGTACAAACGATAAATAGTGTTTATTTGGCTTGCAAGTCAACTTGCTTTCTGTAACTTGCTGCAATAATTATGTGGGAGTTGGGGTAAGGAGGAGAGGATATGAATAAGAGATGGACATATTTTGTCTATTTACATTGTACACATTCTAATGTTCTCTTGGATGTTGCAGCAAATCTTCAACGCGATAATGAGATGGTTTATGCTGACCAAATTCATTACAGCCATCCTTTTGGCACACATCTCTCCACAATCAGGTACATATAATTCTTAAATAATTGAATTGTTTCAACAACATCCTTCTCCCATTTATGGGGGGTTGAATTCAATAGGGAAAAAAGTAAAAGAAACAGAAAGCAAATTTGCTTCAGCACGTTTCATATACGAGTAGTTTAGAACATAGTAAGTCAGTGCCATTGCTTGAAATGAGGACTTGAACTTTTGTTTGTTTATTCAATTGTGGTCATATGAAATCCATAGATGTGTAGACAGTGTTTGGAGATTACTTTGTGCAACTTTTTTGACTTTAACACGTGGAAAATTACACTAGTGTCAACTGATGCTTCTATATGTTTTATTGTTGTCAACTTCTGTTACCTGTATATTGTTGGCATTAAAGTAATTTGCATCCATGCTGGCATCATTTACGGTTAGTGCTGATCACGCGTGGTCTATTCAACCAGAAATGTACATGTAATACAATTTATGTTTAACTTCTAGGCATTATTTTTCATAATTACCTAGCTTTTTTTTCCCACTGATAATCCTAATTTAGCATTATCTTCTAAATTCCTGTTTCTATGGGCTAACACGTTGTGTGCACTTTGGAATCGAAGTTCCGTGAAGCTTATGCCACATTGTTCCTTAACAAGCTCTTTAGATTTTAGTCTTACGAAAATAGAGTATAAAAATAATGCATTGCATGCTGAACTGTTGTTCCTTCAAGTTTTTCTTTTATGGGTTTGCTCCTGGTTTGCGAGCATCAAATAAAGCAGATATTGATAACAATAAGTGCATAATGGGTTTGCTGATGGTATTTGATTTGTGGAATACGATAAAGAATCTTCTGCAATAGAAGGCATATTGCTTAATGCTTAGTGCTTATTTTAAATGTCTGGTGCTTTCAATTAGACTACTAAGTTTGCATTGAGCATTTGTGGCCGTTCCTGGTATATTGAGGAGTTAGCAGATAGTTTCCATGATCTTGCGATTTTGAGAATTATCTAGTTGGTGATGGAAACTTCTAACCAGTAACTAATTTGGTGTTAATGTAACTACTATTTATCGTTGACTTATTCTCTTTGTTTCCATTATCTCGCAGCTATCCGAGTCAGACTACTGAAGACTCTGTAACTCCTCGTTCTTCTTCTAACAACAAGGCCTTAAATCAGCAGAGCTATGTAGAGGCCCCAGCAGATCAGAAGCGCTTGATAAAAAAGTTTGCTCTCTTTCTCTCTTCCAAAAATTAGGTATTAAAAACTAAAAATAGAAAATTTATTGTTTTGGTTGCTAATATGCAGTTGTTGTACAGGCCGAGACACTATTGTTCTAATTCAGTTGGAGAACATAAGAGATCTACGAAAAAAAGGCAAGCTTAATGTCATTGTTTATCTTTATTATCATATCTTAGAGAACACTCACCTTTATATATATATTTTTCGAACCTTTGTAATTGCTTCACCTACCTTTCATTTATGGGGCCTATGTATGACAGGGATAATGATTTACATCGATTGGTTTTCATGCCAAATGGACTTCCGGATGGGACTGATTTGGCTTACTATTCGAGAGGAAAGGTTGTTTTCATTCTCCGCACATTTAAGATATTTTTAATTTGCTCATTGTTTATTAATTGCTGCGTGGAAAATTTTTGGAAAATTTTTGAACAGAGGATTCTTGGTGGTTACAAGCAAGGGAATGGTATAGTCTGTAATTGTTGTAACACAGCGGTAATTTCTCATGGCAGCATGTTAAAGTTTTTCCTTCCATGTATTGTACTAATTCAAGTAACAAACTACCCTATTTGTCCTCTTCGTCTTCTCCCTTCTGCCTTTCTGATCCTTTATATTTTCTTTTGGAAACAGATTAGTCCTTCCCAGTTCGAGGCTCATGCTGGATGGGCAGCAAGACGTCAACCGTAAATAGTTTCTTGGAAACTAGAATGTTCCTTGTATTTTAGGTTTAACATGCAGTGATCTAAACTCTCCACCCTTTCACAGATATCGTCATATCTATACATCCAGTGGCTTGACACTTCATGATATAGCTTCGATGTTGGCAAATGGTCAAAATCTTGCTACTGTTAGCAGTGATGATATGTGTGCTGTCTGCGGGGATGGAGGGGAACTTATTATATGTAATGGTTGCCCTCGGGCTTTTCATGCAGGTATTTTTCTTTAATTCATTTCATTTTGCTTTAGTTTTGTGGTTGAATCAAGCTTTTATCGACCCACAATGGATGTTAATTCTCTCCATGTATAGTCTTCTACTTTATTTTAACATGTAAACTCACCAATAAACAACCACTTTGGTAGTGAATTTGTTGAAGGCAAGATTTAGAGGATATACACGTGGCTCTATCTAACAACTTAAGATTTTAGATGGAGTAGTTCAAATGAATATATTTGATTCTTATTGTGAAACTCATATCTTTCTTGGGTACCAAGTCCACGTTAGTGCCAAAACACTGTATTTGAATTGAATGACATGTTTTGATTGGACAGTTACTGGTTATATTGTTATTGAAGGTCAAAATGCAAATGAGAACCACAGGATTAGAAACACCCCCCCCCCCCCCCCCCCCCCCCCCCCCCCCCCCCCCCCCCCTTTTTTTTTCTGGTTTACTTTGAACTTTGAAGGGAAAGATGAGTGTTCATACAGGTTTAGATAGCTTGAAAAGGTCAGTCACCATTGTACTCTGTAGTTGGTACAATTCAACTACCCTCTGTGTAAGTTAATAAGAAACTTTTTTCCACCTAAACTTTAGTTTCCAATTGTTTTATAGCATTCAATCTCTTTATTTAGTATTACAAACAAAATATAGAATTGTGTACCACTGTTTGAAGCAAATATCTTGATAGTTGATAAACAGTGACATATATATCCATATAAATTAACTAGGTGCCCTCTTCTTGTATGATTGACCTGATTTTTGCTGTATTTATGAATTGCTGTTACGTTTTGAACCCTAAAGTAATAGATGGTTACTTCATCTCTTGATCTTTTATGGTTGATAAGGCCATTTTTTACGGATTGTGAAGGCTAATGCCTGCTGGCGTCATATGATGTATATGTTTAAATAATAATAATAATCTAATTGATAAGCGAGTTTTCAAGACATGTTTACACATAAGGAGATTTCATGAATTTTTTTTTTTCTTTTCATTATTGGTCTAATTTTTATTTCCTTGGAGGTGGGGGATTCATTCGCATACCCCTTTTTCTTCTTTCTATTTCTTTTTTCCTTTGTTCTGGTATCCCACTGCTTCCATTTATTGTGTTATAAAATGCTTTCTTGCATTAGCTTCTTTGCTGCTGGAATTTCTATTGGCACCATGCTACTATTATTAAGCCTCTAAATCATTTGGCTGTTATTTCATAGCTTGGAAGGATTAGATAATATCTTCTACATTTTGAGTACCTTCCACTTTTTTGTTTGTAGTTTTACATTATTATGGTTGAATTTCAATGAAGCACATGTTCTTGCAGCTTGTTTGGGTTTACAGTGTCTCCCCGCCAATGATTGGCACTGTCCATTCTGCAGAGACAAATTTGGACCTTGTAAGAGAGCAGCTGGGGAGTCAAGACCTAATGTCATTCGGCTGACAAGAGTTGTTAAAGCACCAGAGTCCGAACCTGGTGGTTGTGTTGTATGCAGGTTTGTTGCACTAGTTGTAGTCTGTTCATATACTTGTCTTAATTTCATTTTGACCGTGGATTGTTACATGCCGATTTATATTAGGAAGTGAATAATCAGCTTGAAATGTTCCCTTCCGCGGAACTCCCTACATATTTTATCTCTTAAGCTAACTAAGCTTTTATTTGGCTAGTTTATTCATTAAAAATTTTAAGGATCCTTTTTTGTTTGCCATATTTTTTGCTTGTGTGGGAGGAATCAACTTTAATAGGCTTATGAGTATGCTACTCTTCAAATGAACATTCTTCTGCATTTAGCATTGATATTGTTATAAAATTTATACGGACTGATGAATGTTGTGACTTTTCATTCCTTGATGAATTTAATGCAGATAACTAGCTGTAACAAGGGTGTTCTTACCATGTGAATGTTATGTGGTGATATGTACCATTATCCATGATATTTTATAGAATTAGTATCTGTAGCTGTATGAATAGTCTGATGAGCGAACCAAAAGAAAAATTGTGCAATGATTTGTGAAGACAGTGGGCCAAAGGAAAAAAGTGCAGAAGAAGGCACCTGTGGAACGACGAATACATAATAATAACCTAATAATGAAATAATGCGACGAAATGGTAAGATAAATTGGTTAGGTGATTGGAATCCATGCTGCATATAGACATGAAATTCTACTGATGTATAATTTCCTTGCATTTAAGAATATATGGTAATTGATCTATAATATATACTTTCTTTATAACCCTAAGTTTTATCAGATAGATAGTTGATTATTATATGCAACACGTTCTGTTTATACTTCAAAAATCAATAAGGGTTGTCATATTTCATACATTCTGACTGGAATATATCTATGCTTATGTGGTCATGTTTAGGTCACTGATTTCCTTTTGTCTCATGCTTAATAGGTCCCAAGACTTTAGTGCTGCGAACTTTGATGACCGAACTGTGATACTCTGTGATCAAGTACACACTAACCAATCTTTTTGGACTTCATTGTTATCTCCTTCATCACGGACTTCTCCTCTTTTGGGTGCTTTAATATATTAATGTTTACTCTTCTTGTGTAGTGTGAGAAGGAATACCATGTCGGCTGCCTGCGGGAATCTGGGCTGTGTGAACTGAAAGTAAGTTTGAGATGTTTATTTTGTCAAGAGAGTATTAGATCATTGGCCCTTTGCAACTAATTGCTATTTTGCCAAATTGGTACAGGAACTGCCCAAGGATAAATGGTTTTGTCGCGATGAGTGCCATAAAATTTATGTTGCACTTCAGAATTTTGCTTCCAGTGGGCCTGAGGTGATTCCAGCTCCTGTGTTAGCTGCACTAGCTACGAAACATGCAGAGAGAGGTCTTAGTGATGGCTATAGAAATGACATTCATTGGCGAATTTTAAGTGGAAAAAGTCGCTATCCACAGCATTTGCTTCTGCTTTCCCGTGCTGCAGCAATCTTTCGTGTAAGTTTTTTCTCTCTACCTTTTGTAGAGTATCCTCTACATTTTTTAACCTCATCTAGAAAGGGGATTTAGATTAGGTTTGTAGAGTTATTACATAGATGCAAGTATCTATAATCCCTGGATTCATAATAATTGAGTATAAAGCAGCTCTTCAGTATCAAGTATTCTTCGGTATGAAGTCTTTTATTAGCTTGCCTCTTGTTTAAGCAATGAAAATTGAAGGAAGTCAAGGCCTGTTATGATTCTGTTTATTGAATTCTTAATTTTTTAATCAAGTTGTGGTTCGGTATTGATGTTTCTTTACTTCAAACGATAGCTGAAGCCTGAATGGCAGGAATAGTGTGCAGATTGAAAATCTTGTTCTTTCATGAGCGGTAACTAAAAGGATGTAAAATTTTATGAGAACCACTAAAGAAAACTCGTGATTGATTCGACACAAATTGAGATGGAAGAGCACATGTAGAAGTTACTTCATACTATTGTTAAGATACCTAGAAACTCCTGTGTGTGTGTGTGGATATGTAGATACACGTGTGAGTGGGTAGGGAAGGGAGTTGGGAGACATAGCAAGACCTTTTAGAATTTGAAAATACATGCGTTTGTCAATACAAGCAAATGGACTACTGGATTTTAGAAGCCTATGTAGAGAAATTAGACATGTTCAATAAGTTACTGTGGATGGATTTGCACCAGTGCAGTTATAAACTGTCTAAAGGATTCTGATATACTTCCTGTATAAGCTAGGACAACCAAGTGAGCATGTTACCACGGATGTTGTTTGGTTAATATATGTTCTCTGATACAGGAATACATGCCTTCCACAAGCAGCAGATCAGTAGGTTTCCTTAATTAATCGAATTTCTAAATTTTTTTGCAAGTATAAAGCAGATATATTCGATATATACTTCTTCGGAGTGCAGGCTGTATCAAAACGTTTGTGCGATTTCTTGAATCTTCTACATATATGAGCCTTACCTTTCTTGTGAATTGGTTGTCACTCTGTTGACCTGGATAGTGCTGTTGGCATGGGTATTCTTAGTTTACTTCGAAGAAGTTTTATAATTTATTTTTTTGTCCAATCCATTGTGCAGGAGCGCTTTGATCCTATTATTGCCAAATCTGGTCGAGATCTCATACCTTTTATGGTGTATGGGTAAGATGCCTCACTTTTGTCCTCCGGTGTTTAGCTCATTATCTTTATATTGATCAGAAACACGGTGATTGCTTGGAAGTACTTTGACGGAGAAGAAATTTCACTTTTAAATCGTACACAGGCTCAATTGTGAAGCACGAACTCCTTTTCTAGATTTGTTATATTGTAGAAGAATAGTTAAATGATTGCTTTCCTGTTTTAGAATTTTGTTTTCTGGGGTCTTTTTAGGTTTGGAATTTGTATTTGACTATGGTTTTCTTTATAGGTTCATGTAGACTGTTTAGGGAATAAATAACTTATCCCGAGATTGTGGGGAAAATAAAGCATTCTGATCTCCATGTCACAGATTGGGCAAAAAATAGTAGGAGACCTTTTCTAGATATGTTTTGTCCATAGTACATATTAGTTAAACAATAATGCTAGAAGTACATTATGGGTGCCATAATGGTGTCCATAATGGACACATGGAGGCCCCCTATCGGGGAGGGGGGGGGGGGGGGGTCTGCCACACCCATAATGTACCCATAGCATAACCCTTAGTTAAATGATTGCTTTCCTGTTTTTAAGAATTGTGTTTTCGGGGGGTTTTAAATTTGAATATGACTATGATTTTTCTATGAATGTTAATGTTGAAAAACAACTTATCCTGAGATCGTAGGGTAAAATATTACATTCTGTTTTCCATAAAACAAATGAGGCTAAAAATATGGGAGATTATATGGATTAGACGCCAAACTAAGTTTGTTACATGGATTGCTCTCTTCCCAGTTTAGTGACTTCTTGAGATTAACTTAAAAGAATTTAGTGATGATTCATATCGAGGTAATAGTTTGTTAAAAGTAAAGTACTTCTAAGTTGATTTTGTAATGGTACAAGATGTTTCTCGTGATGCTGTACATGACAATCGGACCTTTATTATACTACCATACAAGTCAATCAGTGTCAAGTGATCAGAGAATTTTAAATGGCATAAAGGACTGCAATAGTTTTCATTTAAGTTAATTGTTTGGTGGTTCATGCATAAAGCTACAGTGCTGAAACTATAATTTTGAGTCAATGTTATGTACTTTAGTATTGGGGTAACATTTAAGATTTGTATGATTGCTTGTAATTCAATTCTGATTGACCAATTTTCTTTCTGCTAGGAATGCTGATAATATTTGAAATTTCTTACAAAATTTAAGCAATTAAAAGCTGTGTTAATTGTTTTTTG
The DNA here is from genome assembly GCA_019395295.1 of Osmanthus fragrans. Taxonomy (NCBI): domain Eukaryota; kingdom Viridiplantae; phylum Streptophyta; class Magnoliopsida; order Lamiales; family Oleaceae; genus Osmanthus; species Osmanthus fragrans. The sequence goes on from CM033343.1 coordinate 29,669,914, forward strand.
GTCCTATACATACTTTTTTGACTTATATATTTATATTCTTCATTCAATTATTCTAAAAATGTTACAAAACTTGTGCAGGAGAAACATGTCTGGGCAAGAATTTAGCGTTTTTTGACTTATATATTTATATTCTTCATTCAATTATTCTAAAAATGTTACAAAACTTGTGCAGGAGAAACATGTCTGGGCAAGAATTTAGCGGGATGTATTGTGTTGTTTTAATAGTAAAGTAAGTCAATCTGTTGAATTCTACCTACATTTTTGTTGATGAACATTTTTGTTCCAGCATTTCGTGATTTGGTTAATTCTCATGAGTAAAAAATGGGTGTGTAAATGCATTCAGGTCAGTAGTTGTATCAGCTGGTCTTATCCGAATTTTTGGACGAGAGGTAGCAGAGCTTCCTTTAGTGGCTACAAGTAGATCAAAACAAGGAAAAGTAAGTTGCTAATATGTGAGATGGTTTTTATACCCAAAATAATGCGGATAGCGGTGTTTTCTATCTATCAAAGTTTTTATTTAGTAGCTCTCCGTTTATTAGCCTTTGAGCTGGGAGCTTAGTCCTTCTGCATTATTCTGTTGGCACCGAGTTTTCGTTCTGTCAATTTGCCAATTCAGAAAACCTTACTGCCAATCATCATTAACTTGTGAAAACTTCTTTCACTTAGGGCTATTTTCAAGCACTGTTTTCATGCATTGAAACGCTACTTTCCTCTATGAATGTAAAAACTTTGGTACTCCCTGCTGCTGAGGAAGCTGAATCTATGTGGACGAAGAAGTTAGGCTTCAGAAAGATGAGTGATGAACAAGTAAGTGCACTTCCATGAGTCTTTTAGGGATGATTTCCCTGGCTTTTTGTTCTGCTTGCTTTGTCAATATGCAGAAACATAACATGAAAATTGTTGAAGACGATTTAAATGAATACATGTACCCCCTCTTTAACAGTTAAGTTTTTATATTAAATGGTTCAATATGGTATCAAAGAAGGCAAGGTCTATGTTCAAGTCTTTTTGCCACCCATTTTGTTTCAGGCTTGGATGGGAAAAAATGAACTCAGTCTACGCATATAGGGTTGTGGGCAAATTTTAAATAATACAAATGTGGTCCTGTCTAATAGCTTAAGTTGTTAGATAAGATGGTTAACAGTAATAAAAAAAGTTGTCATTCACATCATTTTTCAAGTGATTGTTGATGCAACAGTGATTCTTAAGCTTATGAAAATCTAGTTAAAATAAAGAAGAATGGAAGACCTACTTAATTTTAATTTAAATAATTTTCTCATTCTGATTGTTAAATATGGTGGAGCTCATGGATTTGAATGGTGGTTTTATTTCTCTCTTTCTTCTTTCTCGTTTTCCTTTTGGGTTTGGGGGATGGAATGGAATGGAAATTAATTTGATTAGGTTCTCAAATTTGAGTACACCTCTCTTTAGCAGATGTTCAAGTATACGAGGATCCTTCAGTTGACAATATTTAAGGGGACATCATTGTTGGAGAAGGAGGTGCAGCCGGCAGCAGACTAGTCATGTTCACCTTGAACTAATTCCCTACGCGGCCACTAGATTTGCCCTGTAATGGTTAATGCAAAGGAACCTTCACTTGCTACAAAAGAAAGTCGACCTTGGACAAAGGTGGACTATAGACTGGAGAGTTTCATTGTTTCATTGCTTAAAAGTATGCATTGGGATTCCAGTTGGTTTTAACTGGAATCAGAATAAACTCCAAAGTTGTGACTACAAGACGATAATCTCTGGTGGTCAGCCGCAGCAGTCTTGAGTGGGACGAGATGCAACACTTGGAGAAGACTGGTCATGGTCCATATGTTAAAAAGAGTATATGTTAGATTAGTGCATTTGACGAATTCTTTTCATTCTTGCTCGAGCTATCTTTTATTTACCCAAGTGCTTGTATTTTGTTTTTGGTCTTGCGATCTGACAATGTATAGACGAAGGGAATGGGACGACGTCAAAATCCTCTTATGCTTGCGGTCATTTTAACATTCATGCACAAAGCTTTATCTCTTTCTTTGGTACTGTAATTTTTTTTCCTAGGCAAGTGTATACAAAAAGAAATGATGAACAAAGACATGAAATGATCGCCATTGAAAACAAACAATTACGTTGAGACATGCTGGAACATGCACGGGTTCTATTTCAATAGTTGTTAAATCAGATTGGTTACTATATGGAATGGTGAGTAAATATGGATAGGACTTGGAGAAAATTTTTGGACCAACCAGCAAATAATCAATCAAATCAAATCAAAAGAAAATTGGGAATACAATCACTCCAATTTTAACTCAAATAATCAAATTAAAAAGTAGTTAGCGTGGGCTACTTGGTTCTCTAACGAAGAAGAAAATAACTATAGTCAGTAATCACAACTAACATTGGCAAGTAAAGATATCACCACATTTAGTGTCCAGCGAAAATCGGACTTGAAACTTTGCACCACTCGAATGAAGTCACATTCCAACATGGAATTATGGAATTAGTGTTACTTGGCAAAAATAAGGCAAATCTTGAACAGTTATAGCTAGCTGAAGATGTTCAATACCCTACAAAAGACTGAATACATACTGGCACAACTAGGGACCATTAATATGTGCAAATGTTTTGGAACCACAAGAATTGTCGATTTAGTGTAATAGATTGAGTTAACACAAAGTTAATCAATGCAATTCAAAACGATGCAAACGTGATTAAACTTTTGATTCAATGTGTACAATTTACGAAGATTATTGCTGCTTTTCTGTTTTTAATAATCAACATAGTTGTCTCGGCCATTATAAATATGATTAAAATAGATACATTTCATGTGTTTATACAAATCATGGTTTATAATCTTCAAACCACATGATTTTTGATTAATTTGTCTAATTTCGAGAAATTATCCACATACACTCATATATATTACACACACCCCACCCGACTTAAAAAAAAAATAGAGAAACAAAACAAAGAATGTTACAGTCCATTTGACAGGACTTTTGAAAAATTAAAAAGTTAAACTACAAAGAATGTTTGAATAACTTTTTTAAATTGCTTTGTCTACTATAAGAAATTTTAGAGGAAGTTAATATACGATAACTTTCTCTTTTAAAAAAAGTAGAAACAAAAATCGTATGTGAAAACTTATTAAGGACATGGATAAACATTATTTTTGAATAATGTATTTTGAAATATTAGATTGATGGAGAATGTGTGATTAAAAAAGATGAAAATATTTTTGATTTGTCAGTAATATTATTTTAATAAAAAATATGTAGTTGAAAAGAAGAGAGAAAAATAAATTTCAGAAAAAATGGTAATCAAACAAGGGCTAATTCTACAAGGGGAAAAAAAAGACAATTTTTATTAAAAAAACAGATTATACATACACAGCATGGTGCACAGCCCCTCTCACAAGAGGGGAGCCCTACAATGAATAAAAAATTCGCGGGCCCCCTCTTGTGAGGGAGGATGTGTATCATGCTGTGTAGCATGATGTACACGTAACCTTGCTCATTTTTATTAGGCACGAATATATCGTCAAGTTTTTGTTATATTTACTTTCCATATAAATACTTCATAATTATATAGAGGACTCACATTCTCATTCTCATTTTCATTTTCATTATTCTATTAATTTTTAATCCCACATTTTTTAATAAAATAATATTTTTCATCACATCAATAATTTTTCCTTCTTTTTCAACCACACATTTCCTATCATATTACTATTTCAAAATTCATTCTTCCCCAGTAATCTCCATCAAACACGCTCATAATTTTGACATACAAATACATTCCCCTGGCTAGGGCATGGTACAAGTAACTAATGTACGTTGTACAACGACAGAATGCCAAGGAATCTGTATACGAATCACGTGCATTGCTCGTGATAGGTTTTGAAAAACCCTTGAGTGTATCTTTGCTCAGTTCGCCTCCTACTGGTTCGGTCCTTCGGGCAATTCTTAGCAAATCGAGCAAACCGATTTTGAAACTTATATATTTTCCATGCTTCAGCCATAATAAAATTATTTATAGTTCTTTTCAGAAGGCTGCAATTGCGCTATAATTTTTGTTATTCTTTTTTTATTGCAATAAAGTTAGTAAAATAACAATGTCTCTGTGTATACCGCATCATGTCTGCATCAAATTCTCAGAACTCAAGAAACCGAAGGTCAGTACTTGGTTTTCAATTAATTTCTATTGAAAACAAATGCTGCAAAAAAACAGAAAAACGAAAACTTGATTATCAGTGAACTGTGTTTTTAATCTAAATTGTTGGCTTTGGTTTTGAAAAGAAAATGATGGACATGATAATGTTGCGATCATTCCTAATGTTTTTGGAGTTAAAAGTTAAAACAAAGATAGCGTTGTAAAAATTTATTGAGGGATATCTTAGTTTTAATTCTCGGCTTAATTGATTTTGTTAGTAAATAATTAAAACATTGTCAAAAAATTTCTAGAGTTTGCAAATTGTTGTATTTTTTTCGGTTGTCTGAGTATATGCAATGATGCTAATGTTTGTAAAGGTATTCTGCAGACATTTGGTTTGTTGGGTAATTCTCAAAGAGACTTCAGAATATTTGCAGCTTCATCAATTGCTGACACGTCAAATTACATACCAGCTGCTCCAATATTACTGCCTGAAGGGCCCTGGCAGCAGGTGAGTAACACTTCCAAATGTTGATACTTAATCACGGTGATTCCAGACACTGGATGCATTGGATCATTTTCTATTCATCTCAATGCGAGTGTTTATGTGTCTGATCTCATTCTCCTATAGAAATTTAATCTCTATTATATTCGGAAACTGTCATTCGGTTATTGCTTAGTAGAAGTAAAAGACGGAAAGTTTGCCATTTAATCAGAGGGTGGAATAGAAAAATGTTGATGTCAACATAAGTTCTGCAACATGCATTGTTGACAATTCCAAAGGAACTGAGGATAGAGGGGGACAAGTAGTTTGCAGATGTTCATAGGATTGTTGCACCTCATGAATAATTGCTTTTCTTAATACAGCAATTATTAATACCTGGAGGAAGTTGGTGTTCCTGTTTGGTGGGTGGGGATTTAAGTTATCTTGTTTTGGTTATGAAATGTACTGGAGTTGATAATCTGTGAATATTGTAGCTTTGCTGTTTGTTTTCATGCTAATTGTGCCAAATGGACTTCTAAAGTCCATGACATTTATGTCCTATTTTGGGTTTTGAAGACATAGTATTTAAATTTCTAGGTCCCTGGAGGAGTTACAGCTGCAAAAGGTTTCAAAGCTGCTGGGATGTATGGCGGGTTACGTGCAGTTGGAGAAAAGCCTGATCTCGCTCTGGTAACCTGTGATGTAGATGCCATGTCTGCAGGTTAGCCTCAACACATTTTTATAATAATTGGTTTACTCAAATGTTTCAGAATATACCTATCTTCTAGTTGAACAGTCATAATTTATATTACCATGGCATATTATTAGATCACATTTAGGGAATGACTTCTTACCGTAAATTTTGGTTTTTTGTTTCTGACCCTTCACTCTCATGGTTTTCCAGGGGCATTTACTACAAATGTGGTTGCAGCTGCACCTGTACTATACTGTAAAAAATCATTAGATAATTCAACAACGGTATGTTGGGGAAATGGTGTTCTAGTTTGCAGTACATTATTGTTCTGGGAGGTGCATGTTTACCTCTACTGAAATTCAATAATTCCTATAGATTCTAGTATCCTTTCCTATTCCTGGTGATCATGTAATATTTTCTCGTTCTCCTTGCTTGTCCCATGTTACTTTCATTGTGAACTAAAAGTTTAGTTGATTAATACTGAATGGGGTTTTATTGTCTGCTTTTGCATGTTGCCATCATCGTCTTCTTCTTCTTCCCCTTTTTTTTGTGTATATATACCATCTCAAATTGTCTACCTTATGTCTTTTGCAAGTGCAATCAGACGTACAGTTGCACATGTTCGTGATCAAAACTGTAAAGTATCTGTTTCCTTTTTATTCCTTTCTACCATGCAAACATCAAATTTTTCAACAACAAACCTCCTATTGAAGTTTAGGACGGAAGTTATGATGGTTATCTTGTCTGTTCTTGTAAGATGAATGACTATCATGTGTGTTCTTATCTACTTCGTTTACTTATGTAAGAGTACTTGTCCAGGGACAGGAAAGAAAAACTTTATGCATGCTTATATCACGTGAACTTAAAAATAAATTTAGAATAATGTTACTTGTATATAATGGATTTACATACAGATGACGGGTCAAAAAAGAGTGAAGGTTTTTTATTTTATTTTTATATTTGATTGAAGAAATTTTGACCCAATCATATTTCACCACATCATGTGTATGTAAACCATTATGCACATGTAGCACAACTAATAAATTTAATACCGTATGATTCTATTTCTATGACCATGTGTTTTTCTTTTTCTATCAGTATGTGGCATTTTGTCATCTCTATGAGGTAAGTTGGGGAACTAATTTGGGCAATAATCCTAATTATTTTGTCTCAAGTCAACTGATCTAGTCTTTCAATGTCCTCCCATAGCTGCCAAGTGTGTCTAAATTTTGTGTTTCAGATCTTGGTTCCATAGTTGGTAAAATGGTGCACACTTTATTGTCAAGTTTGAATGGTCTTTAATTTATTCTTTGTTTCTCTCTTCTAGCAATAACTAATACATTTCTGTAACTTTTTAGGCTCGTGCAGTACTAATAAATGCTGGTCAAGCAAATGCTGCAACGGTAAATTTCTTGAAACTCAAAAGCTTTGTGTTAGCATTTAATTCTATTTTGCAAATAGAAATCTGGAAGGTGGATTTCTTTTCTTAATACCAAACATGGAAAGGGAAAATATCAATTTTTCTGAAGATCAATTACATGTCTTGGGATGTCAAACATTCTTGTTGTCTGACAAGATAACTTGGATTTTTATCAAGTAAACTCAGCAGTGTGCTATCATATGCACAAATTTTTTAGTGTGTTGAGACTAAGATAACTTCAAATTGTTTTAGGGTGATGCAGGCTACCAGGATGTAATAGAATGTTCTCATGCCCTCTCAGAGGTATGCATTTTTCTGTATATACTGTCTCACATATTCCCTGCAAGCTTTTAACAGAAAAGATCTAATTGCTGTAGTTGCTGCAATTTAATCCTGAGCAAGTATTGATTGAATCCACTGGTGTGATAGGTAAAAGAATAAAGAAGGTAAGCGTGTAAACATTTTATAGGTATTATATTTTTTATTTAACATGCGGATGATATCAAGTTCTCTTTTTTATTGACCAATTGGGCGAAAACATTTTAAAATGTGACCATTTCATGACATATAGTAGTTATGACAGATCAGTGTTTTTTGTCTTATGCAGGAGGCTCTTCTCAAGTCACTTCCAAATTTAGTAAATCTGCTATCATCAACTGTTGAAGGGTATTTCCGCATAATGGACCCCTCATTTTGCAAACTGACTATTTCTCATGTTCCTAAAATTATATTGTATAATTATTTTAAACAGGATTTCACGTGTTGATTGTGTCATTTGCCTTTGTTTTCTTTACATTCCCCCACCCCCTTCTTTTTATATTTTCCCTGTATATTTATAGATAAATTCTTGCATCTTTAAAATTCAATACAGGGTTTTCCCCCCCTCCCTTTTCTCTATGATTAAATATCCTTTCTACTCATTGATTTTTGAATCTCATCAATGGATTTGCAGGGCATACTCTGCTGCTGTAGCAATAACTACTACTGATCTTGTAAGCAAGAGTGTTGCAATTGAGTCTGAGGTGTGTGTGATATTACTGTCAAGTAGTAGTTTATTTTATACATTCTTGGTTAGACAGTATTTGATCTGTTATCGAACATTGGAATTGAGATTGAGATACTTTCCAGGTGAAACCAACATTAATTGAACATTGGAATTGAGATTGAGATACTTTCCAGGTGAAACCAACATTAATTGTTATTGCGCATAAGTTAAATGGTACTGATGGGTGACAATGTGGAAACCATATACCTGAGGAACATTATTGATCTTCTCTTCCCCATTTTGCCAAAAAGAAAGAAACTGTAGTTCAACAGTGAACAATCAGTATGATTTATAGGGGAAAAATTCGATTGAAATGTCAAATTTTCACCTGCATAAATCACATTTTTTTTTATACCTCAAATGTAGGAAAAAGATAGAGTTATTCGCATAGTGAAAATATCTACATTCATTTTCATTAGATGAGTTCTTTAAATTATTGGTTGGTGTGGGTGATTATTCTTCAGTAAAACATCAACTGTTAAATGTAGGACTTCTCAAATATTAAAGTAATTGAGATAATATTCAACAACACGTAATGAAGTACGATTACATAATATTTTTGCTGTGGGCACATCAAATCTGTTATATCTGACCTGAAGGTAGTTCTGTGGTTTGTTTCATATGCTGTTTGTGTTCAATAACAATTTCAAGAATTTGGCTTCATATTTTTTTTGTTTACCATATATATTTAAAAGTATGGTTATTAATCAAAATATAATTGATAGGATATGGAAGAGGGGGAATTGAAAAAGTCAATAATACAACGAAAAATACTGCCATCATTTTGCATGTCCTATTGGCCATATTAGATAAACCCCAAATTTATTCTAAACTTCCAAATAACTTTCACATTTCAGCATTGCTCATTCTAGGCTCATTTATTTAATAGTAATCTTCAATTTATTTAATTGAACATGTGCGAAAATAAGCCATTTGGGTTGAGTAGTAATTGACTCGGAATTTACATCATGCCCACCAATAGCTTTTGCAGAACTTGTATTTGACACATTTAGACAAACACGATTTTAAAGTTCTCCTGCATGTAATGCTAAATTGTTAATGAACAAGCCCATTTGTGTTCAAAACAGATTTTGCAGAGTGAAAATTCAAGTGGCTGTGTGTGTCTGAATGGAAATGAACATTTCTTTCTAAGTTTTAGAGTTTTATCAATTGATTGAAGAATTTCCTCTCTACAACTGGATAGTAAAACATTATTTTTTCTAATTGAAATTATACTTTACTCAGGTTGGAGGAAATTGTATAAGAATTGGGGGAATGGCAAAAGGTTCTGGAATGATCCACCCTAACATGGCAACAATGCTTGGTGTAGGTTTCGTCAGTGATTTCCTTTCTTTTGCTGTTTTCAGAAATCCGTTTTAATTACTCCATATCATGATTTAATTCTCACAGGTTATAACAACAGATGCTTTGGTCACAAGTGATGTTTGGCGAAAGATGGTACAGGTTGCTGTAAATCGTAGTTTCAACCAAATCACGGCAAGTAACAACTTGTCATACATTTCTGGCTCATTTTCCATGAAATTATACATAAAAATTAAGGAGTTCTAGGCTTCGAATCTGTTAATGCATTTTATGTTCCTGGCACATATGAGATACATGGCATGTGGAGATTGATCCATTCACCCTTGATACATGGCATGTGGAGATTGATCCATTCACCCTTGATACTTGTGACAAGTAGGACCAGATAGAGCCCCAAGTCTGCAAACATAAATTTCTGCTTATTTAAGTGCTAGGGTATATTTGATTTACTAATTTCAAGGATATGCAAGTTCAGTTTCTGCAAGTGGTGCTCATCTTGTGGACTTAATCAGCCAGAAAACATGCAAATCATATTGCCTTACTGGTTTTGGACACTTTTGTAATTTTGGGAACCTTTGTGTTTTTCTTATTGCTTTTGCATGTACTTCTCCAACTGCAATGTATTGTAACTCAAACATGAGCAAGCAACATCCTGTGCTTTGTTTGTTTTTAAAATTCAATTTTCCTTTTGGTATCGTTCAAAATGTTAGACATGCCTGATATAATTTGTAGTTGTGATTTATGAATTTGTTAATGTATCAGTTAGTACTCACTATTTTTTTGATTGTCTCCTCATAATTTAACTAATTACATTTTGTAATCTGAAGCTTCGTTTGGCGGGATATTTGTTCGGCAGGTGGATGGAGATACGAGTACTAATGATTGTGTCCTTGCATTGGCTAGCGGTCTTTCAGGATCAAACAAAATTTCTTCTTTGAATAGTTCTGAGGGAGAACATCTACAAGCGTGTCTTGATGCTGTATGTCTAACTATCTTCACACTCTACCCTCATTTAATATTGATAACGACTACATAGTGAAGTCCAAAATATAAGTGATAATTATAAGCTTTCGTCTTTCTTTTATCCATGGCAAGTCTACAAAATGATACAGGGGTTGCTTCGTAAAACTTTTAATTATTACATTGTATTAAGTCACTCACTTCTGATACTGTCTTACGCTTTCATACTTATTGGGAGTAAGTTTCGAATGTCTTTTCAACAATGTCATCATAGAGTATTATGCTATATTGCTATCTTTTGGTGATTTCCATATGAATTTTGCTACTTGTACAACATTGGTTGACAATCATCTCACATGAAAGGGAATGTTATACTTGTAGCATGGTTCTTTCTATCTTCCCTTTTCAACTGTCATGCTATTATCAGTATTAAGGTAGATAATTACAGATGTGGGCTTGATGACTTAATATGAGAATGGTCGTCAACTAGTCCAGGCCACATGGCTCATTGTTGAAATTGGTTGGACTATGATGAAATATTGTGGCCCAGTGCTCTAGGGGTGCTACTAATCAATCCTTACATCACGTGATGTCAGAGATCTATAAATTTCAGCATTATTTTATGTTCTTTTTATTCAGGTAATGCGAGGTCTTGCAAAATCAATTGCTTGGGATGGCGAAGGGGCAACATGCTTGATAGAGGTATGCATATTTTTACAGCCATAATTTTCTAAACTTTTGTCCTTAATACTTTGCAATACTAAGAATTTGTTTGACACTACTTATTTGAAACATTTTTTTTTCAAACTCATTTTCAACCACACATTCTCCAAATAAAACAATTTTGCGCATGGACTCAAATTTTTCCTACTTTTTAACCGCACAATCTCCGATAAATTCATTTTTCACTTCATATAATCTTTCTCAAACAAACACTAAGTAAAGATATAGAATAAAATATGCTTCTTTTATTTTTTATTTTTATTTTTTTGCATTTCATTTGGATTGGCTACACGAATCCTTCTTTGCCATTCCGCTCGGTTCATAGATCTACTGCAGACCAGAAGCAAGCTTCAAAAAGTCATGTTAAATTTGATCAACCTCCCTCTACTAACTTGCTCTACAGAAATCACGCCACTCTTGTGAATGAGAGCCTCTTTGGGTCAACGCATAACATGAGCCAACCACCCAGGTCATGCTTTCCTTGCATTATCTTCTATCGGCGCTACCTCTAATTGTTGACTTGGTCATTTTAGTATGATAGTACATACATCCTAATAACAAAAAAGGCTATCCAAAATGAGTTCAAGGTAGGAATTGCTATTTGATAAGAAGCAAGGAACATATATACAACATAAAACTGGATGTCAGTGAAATTATGTGTAGTGTTCGCTGAGAAAACATGGGCAATATATCCTCGTGTCCACAGTAGAGTGTTCCTGATTTTAAATACTATGTGAAGGTAAGAGTAGATGGAGCAAGCAGTGAAGCTGAAGCAGCAAAGGTTGCACGATCAGTGGCATCTTCTTCATTGATGAAGGTATGAATTATATGCATTCAAATAATCTCATATGCTTCGAGCTGTTTCTTATTTTGTCTGGCTCACTGTATTTTTCCCTTGCTTTATGTCATTAGGCTGCGGTATATGGTAGGGATCCAAATTGGGGACGTATTGCTTGTGCTGCTGGTTATGCAGGAATTCCTTTTAATCCAAACCAACTCAGAATATCACTGGGAGATAATCTGCTAATGGATGGTGGGCAGCCATTGCCATTCGATAGGTATGAGACAATACTTCATTTTTCCAGCAAACTTCAGCTATGATAAAATCATATCAACTTAGTACCCAAATTTTTCAAATGCTTTTTATCATATTTCGGCGAAACCTTTGTGTGAATTTTTTCGAGTTTTTAAGAAATCTGTGTTTGCAGATTTTAGCCTTTATCAAAACAACCGTCTCTCCACAAGTCATCTTCTTTTCGCTTTTGTTTCTCTCCTTTTATGGTCACTCTCATTAAGCATGTTTTCCAATACTTTCTTTTTTTAACAGTCTTGAGAATTTTGAAATGTTGCAGTGTTGCAGCTAGTAATTATCTTAAGAAGGCTGGTGAGACACACGGAACAGTTGTAATTCAAATATCTATTGGTAAGTTTAATAGATATGCAGAAATGACGTGCTGTGTCGTGATATTCATGAAATGGAAGTTCTTTCTTGATTCTGCTATGCCCTAAACTATAGAGACAAATTAGGAGAAATGTCAATCATAGTATTATCAGTGCCGTTCTCCTCCTTAATTGGCTTTCCATCAAGCCAATGATAAGTTGCGAATGCAAATTGGTATAACAATTCTGGGAATTTTTCCGTCGCTTCTATCCACAATTCATTGATTTTTTACTTTTTCCATTTTTCACAGGTGATGGTCCAGGTAGCGGACTAGCATGGGGCTGTGACTTGAGTTATGATTATGTCAAAATAAATGCAGAGTACACAACTTAGAAAATATCTTCCCCTATCAATCATAGAATTACTCAGATGTTGAGATACGCGTTTGGCTAGATCTATTCTTCGAGCAAATGCTTTAGTTATATGTACTGTTAATCCTTGCAAGCCATGGGAACATGCTGGTATAGGCATCGTTTATGTAATTTTACTTCCGTCCACCAGTCCTTTACCCCTCTTTTTAAGCTTGGACTTGTCACTGGATCTAAGTTATAGTCCCAGAGAATAATCAAGATTCTGCACTTTCCTTTACAAATGACTGAGATATAACCTATTCGCAATAGTGATTCAAGATCATTAAGATTTTGCCCTTTTCTTCTACTAAATCAAAGCCAAATTCATTATCTTTGAACGAATGCTTTTGAGCAAAAAATGAAATAAATAACTGAATTCTGAATTAAGCACCAAACTCTGTGCTATCACAAGGTGCACATGAATGTTAACATAAACTAACAATGTGCTGATGATCACAGGCACATGAATGCTACCATAAAACTAACAATCAAATGGCAATGTGTTAAGTGACAACAAGCTCAATGAAAATAATTCAATAAAACAAGAATTTAGATCAAGAAAAAGAAATCTTCAGCAAGTTTTCATAGCAGTTCCACCAGCAGACGAATATTTTCCTATCCCTCAAAAGTTCCACTGATCAACAAAACCTCACTGAATTATTTATATTTACAACATTAGCAGAATGAAAATAAAGCCGTATTGATTCAGATGAAGGCTCATGTAGCCTCTGTGACTGCATAGTGCAACTCGGTAACAGATTTTTTAAGAAAACTACTTCCACAGAATGCAACTGGGCTGCCAACATCGAAATTTTCAATACCAGTAAGAGGGTCATCAAAACCATGCACTATGTTATGATCATCCAATGACTTGAAAGACCTGCTAGCGCTTCCAACGTGCTTTCGAGCTTGCTTCTTGTCTTTGCCCTTGCTGGCTCGAGAAGATTTGCCGCTGCCCTTCTGTTTGGTCTTCCCGTACTTCCTGCTATCACTGCGATGGCGATGATTCTTGTTTGATACCACGTGCGTCACTGCTGAAGGGACAGGATCATACACCTCAGGGGCCCATGTCACTGAATGCTTCTTAGGTGGTATTCCCTGCTTATCACGGCTACCTTTCATGGCAGATACAAGCTTCATAGGAGTCTGAGAATAGAATGTCAAGGGGGGAAAAAAAAAGACCACATATGTTAATGCATATCTCCAATATTATATACCTGAACCCTTAAATGATCGTCATACAAGGATCATCTGTACATCTGAAACAGGATTTGCCAGAACTGTTCCAAATACTTTTAAGGAACGGAAAGAAGGGAAAAATGGAATCCAGAATGGCAAAAACAGAACTTGCACTACTGGTGTAAAACAAATATTCCTATTCTCAAAATTCAAAATACGTAGGCAAAAGCTTTACTCGCCTGGATCATCCAGAAAGAGTGTGTCTGATGTCAAAAGAGCAGCAAAAGAAACTAATTACATTTGGTAACATCAGAAAAACATAATTAACTAAAAATATGAAGGCAGGACACAACCTCGGCAATTATTATCACATGTTAAAATGTACTTACATCAGGTAGAATTCTTTACAAATACTAAAGATCACCCTCGATGCTAAAAAATGGAAGAATCCCACCCACCTACACACAATTGTGCACATTACCGAACACATACCTCATGGTCATGGAAACACAGAGGATAAATATACCCATTACTACTTTCCAGGAATTCATCATATGAATTATATAAATTATCGGTGCAAATTCTGTCATATGAATATAATTATCTTAAAGAGAATAACATAATCTACCTTGGATAAAAACCGGCACTCATATTCCCTTTAAGGGATCCAATTGTCAAAAAGAAAATCTAATCTGTATATTAATGATTAATGAATGAATGCGATAAAAGCTAGCTATCGAAAAGTAAAACTTACAGGCAAGGATATGCAACGAGAATATGACTGATTAGCAGATTTGGCATCGCCATTCAATGCTGAGACTTCAGCGGTTATATCACTACCCTGCTTCTCTTTCCCATCCAACAAATCTTCAGCAGGGAATTTTTTATGCTCATCAGATGATGCAGGAGCTGAAAATGTGGAACACTTGCTTAAGTGTTTGTCAGAAGCTAAACTGTTCAATTTGTTCCCATGAGATTGATTGTGTTCAACTTCCTTCTCCACATTACCTATATCATTCTCCTCAGTAGATGGAGTGAAGCCACGAGTAGCTATCTCAAACTCTTCAATATTTACATACTCGTTTAAACAGTTTTTCAGATCGTTCATAGAAAGATCTCCTGAATCATGACAGGCCGAGTCAGGTAAATCTGTCGATGACTCACTAAGGCTGTTTACATCTTGAGTAGATGACATATTTTGTGGGATGCGGCTGTCCGTTCACAAAAGTGAAAAGTTGCAGAAAAGATCTGCAAATACACAAATCACAACAATCTGAAACTATACAAGTTATGAAAGGGATATATGTATATGCGATCAAGTGAATACCTTGTATACCCAAGAATCCTCTGAAATATTAGCTGAACCGAGCTCTCGAAAGACGAGATCCAATTAACAGATCGGAAAATTAGATCGCTTAAGCTCAACAAATTATCGACAGCACTATTATTATATAACAATACCGATTGAAAAATGGGGATAGAAACCTCCCAAAAGCTAAACCCTCGAAAAAGAAACCGACTTTAAGAGAAACAAAATAAAACCCAATATTAACTACTAATATTACCACGCCGATCACTTTTCTGAAGATGTTTCAGACGATTAGAAGACGATCCGCCATAGAAAGAGGATACGAAAGGGCGCGTGAACAACACCGGATCCTTAGAAGACACCGAATGCATTGTTCGATGCTCTTCGATTCACTTTCCCCAAATTATTTTTAGGTATTTTCCCTCTATATCAAACTCAACACCCAGCGCTAATCCTCACAAATAAGACGATTTGAGAATTTCAAAAGACTATTAAACGAATCGATAAAATTACGGTAAGATCGGCATCGGAACCATTGAAGAAGGAGAAAAATAGATTAGGCAGAGAATTTATCGGATAACAAAGAATCACCACCAACGCGGCTATATATATATAAATAAAAATGTATGCATCATAGTATATATACCCTTCTTCTACCCGCGTAGATTTCGACATGAATTTTTTTATACTACCACGACAAGATATACAATTGCAAGGGGGTGAAGCGGTCTCAATAAAAATTATTTGAATTTAGTAACCAAACTTTAATTTAGCCCTTAGATTCCCATTTTTCTAAAAATTCACTCCTTTTTTTTTTTTTTTTTTTTCAAAATTCATTTTCAACCGCATATTTTTCAATAAAATAATATTACATGCAAATTCAAAACTTTTCTTTAAGAACCCTGCTATAAGTACATGAAAACTATACAGAAGTCATACAATAAATTGAAATGGAGGGAAGAGATTTAAAATGGGAAGAGGAAAAAATAGACAGACAGACTGGATGAAATCATTTCAAATTTTTGTATACATTTCTTGTACGCAGGAAATTTTTCTTTCTTTAATTTTTAACCATAAATTCTCTATCAATCAATTATTCCAAAATTCATTATTTCTAAAAAAATGGGGCTCTTAAACTTCATCATTCATCACCTATCATCCTCAGACTTATAAAAATTACTTATTGGACTTTCACGTAATCCTTATACGGCACCCTATAAACGAAAATAGTAAAGTAAAAATTATGACAATGTCTTTAGATTAAAATGTTAGAATGTGTGCATTTTTATTTTAATTCTTAACGCTTTTATGACATGACGTAATGGTAAGTTGAAAAATCATGCATTGATTACGTGAAAAATGTGTTATAGACTTGTAGTATGACTATCAATTAAGCAATTTTCATTGATGAGGAAGACCTTAGTTGAAAAGGTACTAAAATTTAAAAAAAAAAATGAAACTTAGTGACTCAATTGAAAATAAATTGAAGTTTAGTGAACCTAATTGAGATTTGCAAAAAGTACAATGACCGCATTTGAAATTTACCCTTATTTTAAGAGTTTTTTTAGTGTACGATTGATATTTAGAATTGTAGGACAAAAAAACTTAATTAGAACAGAATTTATTAAAAAATTACAAGAAATTGAACGACTATTAAACGCACCAACCAATGATATGATATGTCATGCTAAATTTAACTAACTTTGTTATTTTTTTGGTTAGAATTGAAATAAAGATTCTTTGAAATTTTTGTTAAATATGCTTGCTATTAAATTATGTTAATCGATAACCTGTTAAAAGTTGCAAGTTATCGAAAATTATTACTTATTTTATAGGTTTTGGAGTAAAATGTGTATAACAATTCCAAAAGATTATATGTTTTCTACAAATCTTGATTGTGCGTCTTCGAAATATTTGTAATTTACTTTCTTTTTCAATTATAAATTTATATTTATACTTGGTCGTGCCAATAGAACTTTCTAGAGCATATTTATCAATATATTTGTATTGTAGTGGTATACAGTCCATTATTGATGAAAAGACAGCAATGTAATATCATATAGTCAACGAGGACAAGATTGTCTTTAACAAAGATAATCGTGGCTGTACACGTGTAACTGAAAGACGATATTTTTCTTATGGTGACTTGACGTCTTGATTTGGAATATTTGTACTTGGTCAAATAAAAGAGAAAAAAAAGAAAGGGATGGGATGGGATGGGATGGGATGGGATGGGATGGGATATTTTAAACGGACAACGTTGCTTTGGATTTGTCCAAGTAGGAGATAATATTGGATAAAATAATCGACTGCAGCCATAAATGAATGAATGAATTATAATTATTTCAGTAAAATATAAAGAAATAAATTGCTAATTGGTTGATTCTTTTCTCGATGATTTTTTACTTTTGAGTTAAGCCATTTTCTTTTCTTTCTTTCCTTTTGCTAGCAATACCTAGATGCCTGCAATGTAGCAACTCGGGGAGGAATTCTTTTAAAGACAGAACTGCTATGTTCCTCACGGTGGGTAAATTTTATGTTGCCCATTATCACATAGACATTGTTAAGTGTCCGATTTTTTAAACATGATCCCACTAATCGGACACTTGACACACACTAATTGGCGATGAGCATACATTATGTTGTCCACTATGAACAACAGAGCAAAATCGCCTTTAAATATATTCGTTCTAGGTACATGCACATAGAAGTAGGACATCGAGGAGGAATTCAAGGAGGGTAACAGGTGGTAAAAATCGAAGACATCATGTCCCGACAAATCAACAAGATGGAATATGGGGAGGACAGCCGAGAAATGTGAGTGTAGTAGATGGTGAGGGGGGCTTTTAGGAAAAAATTATAGTAGCAGAACTATGATTTTCACCTGAAGGAAGGGAGGCAAACAAATTGTGAAAAGACAATATTATATTCTATTAAAGAACATGTGGTTGAAAATGAGTAGAACAATGAAAATGTGGCTCAAACAGACCTTATATGTATTACATATGTTAAATAATTGGTTATATAAATTTAAAAAAAAAACACTTCAAATATTACGTAGGTGATTATCACTTTCATCTCATATCGCTTTACACTTAAGGGATTAGGTAAGGGAGTTGCGTAAGGGATACATGAGTTATGGACTATGGTGCATGTTGTAGATCATATTCCCTTTTTATTTATTTTGATAATTTATTTTATGCTTTCACACAACGTTCTCTTTAACACTAAAATGAAATTAAATTGTGCTACAAATCTGACCATAAATAAAATGTGAGAACCTAATTGCAATAATACTTATAGATTATGGTTCCCATTGCAATTCTCCCTTTATAAAGCAAAGTTAAGGTTTCAATCCCACCATAAGTAGGACCCAGGTTAAAATATGATTTCTTTTCTTCCTCAATCACCATTATTTAGCCCTTCTTTAACCTCTATTTTTTCGAGAATCATTTTAAAAAAAAAAACATTAATTTCAATCTCACTTTCTCTCGTAAAAATAATTCTCTATTTTTTCAAGATTCATTTTTTAAAATTTAATTTCAATCTCACTTTCTCTCGTAAAAATAATTTTACAAGTAAATTCAATACTTTTTTTTTTCTCTTTTTTAATCAAATATTTTTCAAAAAATTATTATTTCAAAACACGCATCCCGAAAAATAATCTCAAACAGAGGCTTAGAAAACTATATTTATTAGTATAATATTAATAGTCAATAGACTATTAATAGTGAGTAACTTCAATAATTTTTTATTTACAATTTACTTATTTTAAGACTTATTACTATAAATTTAACAAAAATACTCCCCGTTTCCAGAATGGAATGAGTTAAACTTAGCTAAATAATATCTTGTAAACTTATTTAATTAAAATAACACATTTCCTAATCTAATTAAAATTGCCGTTGGGTTGTTGGAAGTTTAAAAATTAGCGTTAGATGAGGCTACCAAATAGTTTCATGTTGACTAAATATATTCACGTCGCAATTTTAATTTAATAATTATATTACATTTTAATTGCATAAAATATTCATAATCTTTACATATTATCATATTTATGTCTCGAACTTCTTTTCATCACATTCTTATTCTCAAATTAACATAAATTGTTCTTGATTATGATTTCTCTTCAAATAATAATAAAAAAAATATTTTAATAGAGTAAAAATAAAAAAAACTTATTTACCCATCGTATTTTTAAACGAGCGAAAACAAATAATAATACGTAAATACGATTAAATATTTAACCCTCATTTTAAAGTACATTAACAATATTTTTGAACAAAAATCATGATTAATAATGTGATAATGAAGAAAGTTAATGATAAAAGTGTGATAGATAAACTTTTCTGATCAATAAAATGTTAAACATAATAACGTGATAATGAAGAAAGTTAATGATACAAGTGTGATAGTAATAAAAATTAGTGACCTTTAATATAATTAAAATTTGTTCTACTTATTAAAAAAATATGGTGTAAATATAAAAACCTTTTGATGTTACCTTGATAAATACTTTTCTTTAATGGATTTCATCATCAATTTGTTTAGGCCCTACTTGATGGCTATTATTTTTTAAAAATTGATGTTTTAAATAGTAATTTTTAAAAAAATGTGTGGTTAAAAATTAAAAAAAAAATTGAATTTACGTGCTATTTTTTTTGTTTTTTACGTGAATGTAAGGTTGGAAATGAGTATGAGAATTAGCTTCTGTTTGGTGTGAACTAAAATCAGTTTTTTAGTAAATTTTGATAAAAGTCGATGAAATATATTGTAGAAAAGTTTTGTTACCACTTACCTCCGAAATATATGATTAAAATTAATTATTGATTTTGATTTTAATTTTGATTAAAATTTGAATTTTAATCGATACCAAATAGGAACTTAGCTTTATTTTGAAAGGAGACAAACATGAGTTTAATTCTAAATCAATCTTGCCATAGTGATAGACTTTAATGACAAATGGGACGGGTATCAATATATGATTCAATAGTTTGAAAAAAAAACATAATACCCAATTACTCTCTGCCACACCATCCTGCCACCTCCATCATTGTCATTAACCCGTCCAAGTATCATTATTCTAAATACAAATAGAAAAATGGCACTTGGCCAAGCTCAGTGCCTGGCCAAGTGCCGAAATGCTCCCCCCCTGGCTATGCCTGGCCCCCTAGCGTAATTGATACAAATACTCTACAATTGTCTCTTTTATTCCTGCATTGATATTCACAGAGTTTTATCGTAACAGTAAGTATGGGTTCGGGTATGAAATCCGAAGATATTTGGCGTGCTATGTACTTGCTCAATGAGGTTGCCGCTGACGATATATTCGGCTTTATCGAATCTGCTATCTCAATTGCATCACCGGAGAGGCCAGACGAGTCTAGGGAAAGAAAATTGAGAATAGCACGACTTCTCTACGGTGATGATGATGATGATTCTTCCATTGACAGTGGTGAAGAAGCCGATCTTGAAGATAAAAAGGATCCAAGTCATTCGATTCCAAAAAGTAATGAGAATACAAGTGTTGATGATGAAAGAAAACCCCGCAACATCATTCGAATTAAGTCGTCTAAACCAAGAAGCAACGTCTACGCAGCACCAGAGTCGGGAAAGAAAACAAGGACTAACGTACAGCATCAAAGAAAGATTCAAGAACGACAAAGTTCTGCGATGGACTTGAAATTTGAAGAGAGAAAAAGAAAATTGGAAGAAAGATATCAACAACTAGACAAATCAAGAAGCAAGATACAAATTCTTGACATCAAGAATCTTCCTCGTCAAGGCGTGGAACCAAATAAGAGACTACAAGTTTTGCACTGCATAGGCCAAAAAACAAAGAGGCAATCTGATCCGTGTTAGCTTCTTCCACGTTTCAAGTTCAGTCGTGATAGCAAGCGTACGAGGCCGGGGACTAATTCTTGGAGCCACCGCCTATTGAACAAGTGTTAGAAAATCGAACTGGTGAGGTCTGTCTGAACATATATTTTGATGTAATGTTGTAAAAGAACTACATGCAACTTGATCCCTAATTTTGATACGTAGGCAACCTAAACTTTAAAGGTTTAGCTGCTTTTAGTGATGACAATCTGTTTGTGCCTGAAAGTTGTAATTGTATAAAATCCGTTACGCAGTTCTGGTAATTGTGAAAATAGATATTTTACAGAGTTTTAGTTGTATATTTTCATGGAATATTTCTAGCCCATATGTTTTGGTTCCCGTTTGATAGAGATTTTTTAGAACGGAGTTTGTGAAAAGTGAAAGTTATGAATTCATGTATAAATTTATTTTATTTGAAGACACGGTTTAAAATGACCTCGATGAAAAATGAACCAACATCAACTTGTTGTATTCTGTCATATCTCCAATTTTCACTAATTAGATTATTCTGATATTTGATATTATCTTGGAAATCGATGAGCTTCGATCTCTTTTCCGTTTTTCTAGCTGCATCACACGAGTATAATTGTACAAAATCTGATTCGTGCAGCAGAATGATAGCAAACAATTGTATCAGTTCATGTTGGAATTGATCTGAGCTTCATGCGAATGTAGTCGTTCAGGTGCATGGTAAATTTTGCGTCAAACTCAATCCTATTATCTTTAAACTCAGTGGAAGTTTTTCAAGGAGGTAGATCATCTATTAGAAAATTGCGTTATGAAATACAAATATTTGTTACTTTGTAGTAGTTGTAGTTTTGTCATGATCAATATAATATCGTATAGAACGCTGAAGACCATTTTACAAGTAGTGATATGAAATAACTTAGAACGGCATTAGATATATATTTGCTCACCCATTGCTTGCAAAATGTGAACAAACTAGCAACGTAAGTTCACCATGTAGTCTGCATACAGGTTTCTCCACACGAAGAAAAAAATGTAACCGATCAATGATCTTCGGATGAAAGCCATTTGATTATAGGCAAAAAATTGTTAAAAGACGGAGAATGAGCTCCAGAGCTATATTTTACTGTCAAAAATAAGGAAAGATGAATGAACGAAAGTGGATTATATTTTCAAACATTGCAAAAGACCTCCCACTCTACGGCAACACTAAGATTTGCAACATATGAAAAAACATTGCAAAAGACTTTTAGCAACGTTTTTTGAACGTTGCAAATTTTTTTTTTCTTGTAGTGTGTATAGGAGAGTAATCTTAGATTAATTAATCTCTTTGCATGTTCTTTAATACTATAAGAAGCCAACAACTATAGTAGCTTGTAGAAGTTTTAGCAACTTCTTGCATTTCTATGTTTTGTCTAATATCTTGAAACTGTCAAATTCCACATCGGCTGGTGATCCTTCCAGTATCCACTTGATATAGTGGAAGGCAAACCTCTCTCATTGGATCGATCTTTTGAGATGAGTTAGGCCCAATACTTTGACATGGTATCAGAGCAGGCCCAATCCGATGTCTCCCAATATGGATCGTCACAGACGGATCTTGCTTGTCCTCCGTCTGTGCTTGAGGGGGTGTGTCAAATCTCACATCGGCTGGTGATCCTTCTAGTATCCACTTGATATAGTGGAAGGCAAACCTCTCTCATCGGATTGATCTTTTGAGATGAGTTAGGCCCAATACTTTGACAGAAACGAGAAAAAGGGAATGAATGATGTTAATCATCACATACAAGGAATGTTGGATTGCTTCATAGGCCTTCGTTGCCGGCTGAAAGTCATCAACTGTAACATCCTTGTTCTCTTTCTTCTTGTCTGATGAAGTGGTTAAAAGAAAATGTCCATATCGTCGAGATTGGAAGACGCTGCCCATTCAAAACTTCCTAGCAACGAAATACTCCATAGGATTTATGTTCTATTTTGAGAGGATACATTCTTGAAGCCTCGAATTTTAGCCAGATGGTGGGGAGGAAGCTTTTTAATTTCTGTGTAGTGCCGATATTTAAGATCATCAGCACAAACAACTATTATTTTGTTGTCTTTCTCTTCTTGTATTTCAAATTACACTAATATTTCTCTGAACAATATTGATCGCTCATGGGCAGCAGGCCTATTGCTTTTGCCCTGAGAAAGCATCCTCGAACAACTGATTTCTGTTTATTTTTCCAAATAGTTAAGCATCAGGGAAAAGTTGTAAACGGCAAAAATACAAAAATTTTGCCATTTGTACAAGGAGTTTGACATTCCGGGTTATCCGACCCCACTGACACCCTCACATGGGGTCGGGCCCCATTTTCGACAAATGTGCGGACTCCGTCTCCAATGTGAGAAAGCGGATGGGATCGAGTAGCCCAGGTGGCACTCCCTTATTGGTGGGATGTCTGTCCCACATGGAGACATTTGATCTTGTTCAAATAAGGTTCGAAACATTTTACACATCACAGTTTCATAAGGGGTAAAAAATATCAGTAAATATCTTATAAGTCTACAACCAAACAGCTAATTCAAGGATTATACTACTTGTACATAAAAATGGTACCTAATGAATTACATAAAATGATGTGGAGGGAAAAGATTGAATGAAAAAATTAATCGCTTTTTAATTAACAAATAATTAAGTGACATGTGATATTATGTAATTCTTATTATATAAAGTTTGATGTATATATAGCAATGTCTGTTAATTCAATTGAGTCAAAGCTCTACACTCACGAGTAGCAGTCCTACGCCAAGCTCCATTTAGGACCTTGAATTCCTATATTGGACTCAACTTTTTTTTTTAATGCTCATATTAAACATTCCTAATGAGGTTGTAGATTACACTAAAAAGTGTGTCAAGTCATCCAAAAATATATGCAATACAATAAAAAATTGGAGGACATCTAGCAATTTTTTATAATTTACCTCCTCCCTTCCTCAGTTCCTTTCCACCAAATGAGTCAACAATTGTTATACATGTTGACCACAATTTTCCAATCCACAATCTCATTGAAGATGCTATTCTCTCAATCTTTCAATTTGCGTATTACATGTTCAATAATTGACGTTATTGCATTGGAAATGCTCTTATCGTTTTAGAGAAAAAAAAAAAAAAAAAAAAAAGTTTGGTAACTAACACGTGACAACTCTATAAATTGGGTGACCTCTAATGAAGCTTTTCCACGTCTTGGGTTGATTTTACTTGTGAGTTAGATTGAAAAAAGGGCAAAAAAAAAAAAATAAAAATAAAAATCTAAATAGTCCTCAGCACTCTACTTGTGTGAATAAGTTTACAAATTTCAAAGGGATAATTGCAGCAGCGGTTTCTAACTTTTGCGTTTTTTGTAGACTTTATCTTAACCTTCACTTTGTACCGCCAGGAGTCCCAAACCTTTCATAAATTTGCAGCCGAGATCTAAATGGATGGTTTTCCATCCATTTGACCGTCAATTGATCAGAAAATCTAATATTGACCAAATTTAATAAGGGTAAAACAGTAACTCTATAAATCCATATTATAAAAAATCAAACAAAATTAGGGAAAAAAATAAAAATAAGAAAACCAAAAACACAACACCCCAACCCCCACGCCACCCCAAACCACCTCCCAAAACCCAGTTCCCTACTCCCATCCACACTCCACACCAGTGGTCGAAAGGAGAAAAAAAATATTTTTAATGACGGAAATCACCACCGTTTCTTCGGTAGCAGGCTTCAAAGCTTTGGCGAAGGTGGAATCGAAAGTGGGTCGAAGGAGGAATCAATTTGCAGTGTGGAATTGAAGGTGGGTCGAAGGAGGAATCGATTTGGATTGTGGGTCGAAGGTGGATGTTGGATCGAAGGAGGAATCGATTTGCAGTGTGGGTCCGTCCAGATCTAATGTCTTCGTTTTGCCTTATTCACTGCAAATTCATCATCTATCGTAACTCCTCATTCGTTTCAGTTTTTTCGTTGCAAATCTAAGGTGAAATCGATTTGATTTTCGGAATCGATTTACTGTGTTGGAATCAATTTGCTTCAAATTGCTATGCTGGAATCGATTTGCTGTGGTGGAACAGATGGTGCGTGGTGGCGCGATGACTGTTTCTGGTCGGATTGTCGGAGAAGAAGATAAGGGGTTTTGATTGGGGGGTGGGGTGTTTTTGGTTTTTTTTTTTTTCCCTAATTTTGTTTGGTTTTTTATAATATGAATTTATAGAGTTACTATTTTACCCTTACCAAATTTGGTCAAAATTAGATTTTCTTGTCAACTGACGGTTCCATCCATTTGGACTTCGGCTGCTAATTTATGAAAGATTTGGGACTCCTGATGATATAAAGTGAAGGTTAAGGTAAAGTTTATAAAAAGAAATGCAAAGATGAAGCACCTTGACTGCAATTATTCCAATTTCAAATGTACTTCTTTAGTCCTTCAACTTAACATCGCAAATCCAATCAATCACTATCTATATATGTTCCAAGTAACAGAAATGACGAGTTGACAGATGAAAAACATGGTTTGTCCTTGAATTTTACTATTTTCAGCATGTTAACAAATAGTTTATGAACATTAACCCCCTATCTCATATGATTAAAATTCTGCTAAAAATTTTATTTTCATCTTCACCAAACATGAGCTAAATACTAAGTTTTGTTTGATCCATTTTTAAATTTTTTTTATTTTTAAAATCACATAAAAATGAATCAACAAAATTTATTAACTTTTTAATAATTTTAATCGAAATCGTTCCTCCCACTCATAAATTTGACACACTTATTTCGTGACTTTAATTTAAATCAATTGATCGCTCAATATTTTATTCATTTCAAGTGATTATAATAAGCTATCCTATAATCTTAATAAAATATATATTGAACGTTGAATTTATTTAAATTAAAGTTCATGATTATTTGTTAAATAAGTGTATTCAATTTATGAATAGGAGAAACGATTCCATAATTTAACAATTAGTATTTAAATATACTAAAAATCTAATTTTTATTTAAAGGATTGCCTTAATTTGATTGCAAAATTTTATAACGTTTATACTGAATTTGATTTCGTCCATGGAAACGAAAGACATGACAATTTGACCAACTGTACAATTGTGAAACCATTAATTGATAAAGAAATTAAAATTCGAGGACCGATCAGGCGTGGTGTGGTGATGTCCCACAGGCCCTTCCGTCATCTTTTTTCTCCAATTTAGATCTTTCCCATCTGGTGATTTTCATTTCTATATGTTTCTTCGCCAATATTTATTATATGTAAAGTTTCAATTTCTAAATATCTGCAGCATAGTTGATTTATAGAGTTTGCTTTCGAGGAATAAATCTAATCAAATGGCCGCTCCACCCGCTAGAGCTCGAGCCGATTACGATTATCTCATTAAGCTCCTATTGATCGGCGATAGCGGTATGTATGTATATACACACTCAGTCTCACTTGTTCGTATGACTAGGTACTTAAAATAATTTATTTTGTCAGATTCGAAATATGTTTATGTGCTTTTTTCCCCGTACTTGTGAAATAATTTTGCTGCTGCTTCTGAATTTGACGTGAAATGCTCATGTTGTTACGGAAGTGGATGTGTTTTTTGTTTATTGAAATTAAATGGTCAAATTTATTTATTTATTATTTTTTTGTTGTTGTTGTGATACAGATTTTGCGTGGGGAACGCAAATGTAATTCAATTGAGTTGACGTGCTTTTTAAAAAAGACACCTTTGGCTAATTAGCATAGCCTAGCAAAAATTGTTTTGATGAGGTTAAATTTGTCGAATATGTGTGTGCGCGCTTGTGAATCCATGTGTTGAATTACACGAAATCGTGTTTTGAGATGATTTTTCATTTTAGAAACAATTTTGATTCGGTAGCTTTTTTGATCTGCAAATAAGTGCAAATACTAGCAACATGAAATGATTTGGATTAATAAAAAGAAATGAGCTATGAGAAATTTATTGTAGTATATGGATAAGATACCGATGGAGCAGCAGGGCATGATAGTAAAAGTTTTAGAGAAAGCGGGTCAAAATTGTCAAAAGGTTAATGATTGACATCTTCATCTCAGTCAAGCTTGGATCTGACCAGATATTTTAAATTTCTTGATCATGTTGACAAGGGATTTTATAATCTGGTCGACCTTCATATCTCAGATTAACATTTTTTTAACCCAAAAAAGTTAGATACTAGTGCTTTTTGATCACTAGTTGTGTCAATAATGTTTCACAGATCCATTGGAATATGTCAGTTCAAGTCCGTGATAGCTTTGTAGACTGAAAGAATGTCAATGATGTTTATTTGTTTCTCTTAGTCAGTTTTGATTTTCTTTTCCTAGTCTAGTTCAATTTTTTTGTGGTAATTTATTTCATGTATCTGTAGATTTGGAATTAGGATTTATCAACTGTTTTCACATATTGTTATGTCACATTATTACAATATACTTTCAGGTGTGGGTAAGAGTTGCCTTCTATTACGTTTCTCTGATGGTTCTTTCACCACCAGTTTCATTACTACCATCGGGTATGTCTATTTGTAAAAATGAAGATGTAATATTTCAGTATGGCTTCTCAATGTTCTTATGCAAGCCTCCTTAAACTTAAATTTCTTATGCAGCATTGACTTCAAGATAAGGACCATAGAGCTGGATGGTAAACGAATCAAACTGCAAATTTGGGATACTGCTGGGCAAGAGCGATTCAGAACTATCACAACTGGTATGCTCATGAGCTATGCACAAATATGCAATCCCCCTTCTCTAGACATGAGCTATGAGAATTCACTATTCTGTTGCACATTTCTTTTTTGAAAATGGTGGAGAGGACACATGAATGTTCTCCATAGACGCATCTGTATGCCTGAGATGGATCGACTTCATAGAAATTGAAGGCGCAAGGTGCCTATGATTAACTAAAGAGAAAGAGAAGATATAGAGCATATTTGGCAAAGCTTTTATTAGATTATAAGCACGGGGTCCTACGGAAGTGCGGACAATAAATGGGTAAAAGTAGGTAAAAGTTGTGGGTGTTACGGATTATGCGGATAAAAATAAAGTTTGATAAACTTATAAGCAATTATAAGCTTTGCAAACATGCTTTTATTCTACATTGATTACGTACATCCGCCCAAATAATAATAATAATATTAATTAATTAATTAATTTCATATCACTTACGAAATTTACTGCTGATTGTTGACAGAAATAGAATTCTTTACTTGTGTATCAGGACAACAAAACTCGTTTCTTACTGACATTGCAGTGCAGTTTATTAATTGTGCTTTCTAGTTTTTCCTTCGAATTTGAAGCACAATTTTACCTGAATGCTTTTGTATGAAATTTGCTTTTCGGCCCATAAACATACATTTGCATTGTAAGAAGAAATTCTTATTGCAACTAGATCCAAGAGCACATCTCAAAACTGTACTTTAGATGAAGTCAGATCAAAGAGGGCAGAGAAGTGCAGGTTTGACATTAAAATGAACCATGTCAAAAGAACAATACTAAATATGACGTTCCATTTATTATGAATACAGTTTTCAGTGTTTTATGCTTGATATTTGGTCAAGATCTGTGTCTGTAAGACAATGGCTTGAGCTGTAAAAGGCCACAGGATAACAAAAGTATCAAGGCTATTACAATAACTTTTCAAATTTGGTAAATGGTTCCAAGGTCTTCAGAATAGCAGAAGACCTGATAACTTTTTTTATGCCTAAGCAGAGAGTAAATCAATTCTCTGGCAGAGTTCCTCTTTTCCAAGAGCGTATTTCAATTGAGTTTTCTGAATTTTAATAGACGTGTTTTTCTATATTTAGCCCCTGCTTGGGCCCCATTTTTGGGGCCAAAATGCATTTTGGAATAGTATTTTGTTTGAGAATGTGTGGTTAAAAAGTAAGAAAAAGTTTTGGATTTGTGTGTAAAATTATTTTATGGGAGAATTTGCAATTGAAAATGAGTTTTAAAAAAATGAATTTTTGGAAAAATGGGGGACAAACATAGGCTTAGTCATGGAATGAAGGATGAGTGGAATAGAAGTAAGATTGCATATGATATGGGAATTTGGAATTTGCAATTGACATATACATATGCTTTTAAATGACTCATTTCCTTTTGCCTTTGCTTAAGGTTTTTATCATCAGTTATTTTTTCTCACATGGTGCTTTAGCCATTTAGATTATCTATACATAATTTTTCTTTCTTGAAATTTTCAAAAAAATTATCTAAATATAAATATTTTTATGCAGCTTACTATCGTGGAGCAATGGGTATATTGCTGGTGTATGATGTGACAGACGAGTCATCTTTTAACAGTAATTACTCTGCCTTATTATCATCTTGTATTTCTGGGTATCAGATATCTTTGTTGTCATTGCTGCAGAATTGATCTTTTTAATTTTTCCGCCTTCTGAATTCTTGTGTTGTGACACTCTCTCTTTTTATTTATTTATCTTGATTACCTAGTTAAGACTTAAGAGTAATGTTCTATCTTGTCAAAATTAACCGCTTCTTTTGTTTAGACATCAGGAATTGGATTCGAAACATTGAACAGCATGCCTCGGACAATGTCAACAAGATATTGGTGGGCAACAAGGCTGATATGGATGAAAGCAAGAGGGTCTGCTCTCTCTCTCTCTCTTAGAGTGCGTGCGTGCGTGCGTGCGCGCGAGTGGTTGGGTGTAGGGATGGATCCAGGATTGGATCTGAGACTGGACTACAAAAATTATGACCGGGCTAATACGCGAAAAAAAAAATTTACATATTTTTTTTTTTGCCTTAATGGGCTTGGGGAGGGACGGCTACAGCCCTGCCCAGTCCCCCCCTGCATCTGTCCATGGTTGGATGGGTGCTTGGTAAGCATGCATTTTATATAAATGATATATTGATATGCATCACACACAAAGTAATTTTCTCCAATGAATTCTCTGCATTCCCGAAAATTACATGGCATGTGAAAAGCAATAAAGAAGTATAGATGGATCCCACCTATGTATAAAAAATAGATCCCACCTTGGATACAGTCTGGCCTCTGAAATTTTTTAAATTTTGGGTGGTAGAAAATTATCATTACTTTTTAGAGATTTTTATTATTAAGTTTACGTATACTTCAATAGATTGGGAAAATAATTGCCTCATGCCTTAATAATCTTTAGCACTTTCATGTTTACTCTATTTCAGTAGTTTTGTACACAGTCCTTTTGGCGCAAAGAAAAGATCAAATCTATCACTTGCATAAGTTCTTAATTCCTAACTTGAAGAGGAAGAAGTTAACCTATTAACATCATGTTAATCTTTATACAAAAAACATGCTGCCTTCACAAAGCGAGTGTTTTAACTGTGAAGGAGAGGGTTGCATTTAAAAAATGAAGATAAACCCTTGTTTGTTTAGTCTTTTTCTTGATAATCTAACCAAATGAAGCTGAATATAAGAACTTTTTACTTAATTATCTATGAGTTGGTTTGTTTATAAAATAAAATCATTTAATAAATATAGTAAATTTCCCATTCTAATAAGCTTTATAAGGATTTTTCTCAAAGTGAAGTCAATTGTTAGGCAGTTGAATCATTAATTTTGGACATGGAACAGAATTGGTTCCTCAATAATTTAAATAACTTTTAGAGGTACTAAACGTATTAACATATATCATTTTATGTTTTTTTTTTTTTTTTTTTTTTTTTTTTTGGTAACTTAGCCCTTGGCTTCTTCTTGCTATTTAAGATTGATCTGGGTTTCCTCTTTATGTAGGCCATCCCTACATCCAGGGGTCAAGCGCTTGCCGATGAATACGGAATTAAATTCTATGAGACTGTAAGTAGTGCTTGTTGCTGATGTTGCAAATATTTTGCAGAATTTAATTTTAATGACATCATGTTAAATAGAGTGCAAAGACAAATATGAACGTGGAGGAAGTTTTCTTCGCAATAGGCAGGGATATAAAGCAAAGACTTTCTGAGACGGATTCAAAACCTGAGGTACTACTGTCTGTTTTCCATGTAGGTTTGACTAAGCTTAAAAAGTGATATTACTTTTATACTTTTGTTTCCAGATTATGTTTGGATAGCTTATTTTGAAGTAACAAAGTTAGTTATTTTGAAAGTAGTGTCAAAATAAGCAACTCTACACCCTAGCTGAACATACTCATTAGTGCTCAGCACTGACCTATACGTTATCTGATTGTCACAGGCTCCATCCATTAGGATTACCCAAGCAGACCAAACTGCAGGAGGTTCTCAAGCAGCACATAAGTCGGCTTGCTGTGGTTCTTGATCAAATCCTTTGCATTGAAGGTAGGCCAACCAGTTATATCCTTCAAATTAACCATTTTGAGGGAGGAATTAATGTTATGAAAATATCAGTGTTGCTTGTAATGTTTTCGTTCTCATTTAATATAGTCTCTACACAACTGTGTTATGTGAGTAAATCTTTATCTGAGAAAGTAATAGCATTTAAGTCTTTCTCATGTACTCATCATTGCGTTGACTGAAGAATTTAGTAAATTGCTTTTATTTTATGGCTGATCTGAGTGTAAATTTGAAACATCTCTATTTATATTAGACCAAACTCTTTGCAAGTGTTAGTCAGCTGTGATGCCATCCACAGTGTTCTGTTCTTTAATATTCCCTATTTGCTCGGTCTCTACGCCAGCATTGTATTTTGATGGTTAGATGCAAATCGTTTAGCTTTAAGTTTGAGCATATATGTTGGTTCTTAAAAATTTGCCGTCTAAACAAAAAAGGATTACCTGTCACAAATTTGGTCGATGTGTGATTCATTTTTTCATTAGTTCGCATTTTCGTACTGTTTGTCAATGTTTGCATTAGTGAATTTCGAGAGATTATATGCCCACAGTTGATTGGAGCAGTGTCAAATTTAGTGTGGGGGCAATGGGGGTCAGCTGTCCCCCACACCCAAAAAGTTCATGTTAATATTTAAGCTCCTTAATATCCATCCCCAACCTTTTGTGTTAATTTTGCCCCCCACAATTACAATTTTTTACTTCAAGATTTTGTTCTCACGATTTTAGTTATAGAAATTTGCCCCCACAAATCTACAATCCTAGTGTCGTCCCTGGATTGGAGACTCTTATAGGTGACACTGAGGAAAAAAAGTTTTCTGCAAAATATTTTCTCAAGTAACTGAAGGAAGTTTCTACGAAATATGGAGTCATGCCACGCTGTTTGCAACTTTACTAAAATTGCACAAAATAATTCTTTAGACTTTACAAAAAGGACCCATTAACCAGTTTTTACTTCAATTTTTAGTTTCTGGATGAAGGACTCGAAGTGATTGATTTGATTCAAAAAGTTTTGCCCACCATAGTGGGAAGTTCCATCATAGGATGCTTTAGAATCGCATTGCGTGGAAACCACAATCTGTACATCATTTAAGCATTTTTTGGATAAGAACGGAAGTACGTTAAATTCAAGTAATTTTTTTTTTTTTATATAAATGTATTTGGATAATTAACTTTTTATGCTTAACCAAACACGCACTAATAAATTCTTATTCTTGTGGATCCGAATCAAGAATATATTTGGGGCTAATTTTTAGTTGATACCTATCTTGATTACGTTCTGCCAAATATTCTGTTGCAAACACGAGCAGTCCAATCACCGGAAAACAGATCCAATATTTGGATTTTGGGAGTGAGTGGAGTGACGACACCGTATTTTATTTGTTATAATGACGAATAAAATTTTAATAAATTAATTTGTGTTTCTTTGTAAGTAAATTCAATAAACGAGATAGATATGATTCAAGCTATCCAATCAATTCTAGGGTTAATAAATTATTTTCCAAAAGCAGGCAGGCGAGCACTTGCTCTCTTTCCTACATAAGAAGTTTTCAGTTAAGGAATTGGAATGTTTGGTGCAGTGCATTCTTTAAAAAGGGTGCCGGAGGCAAATTGTCACAAATATAGACTAAATGGTTATAGTAGAGTCGTGAATTGAGCGGACAGTCCACATATAAAGTGTCCCGTCGAATCTCTTTTCTTATTTGATCGATGTTATCTTGATTTGTTAATGTATATTCTCATTTCTTATCTTATCCATTCTAATATGATATCGCTAACATCTTTTCTAGACGTTATGTCATTTACCAAACTAAGGTAAAAGTAATTGCCGTCTCATACTTTTTCCATTCTAAAAAGATAGACGTAACTCTTACATCGAGAGCGAATAGTTGTAAAACTCATGTTTTCATTGCTTTCCTTTGCAAAACTGCAATCGCGTGCAAATTCCTAAATGTTAAAAGATCTGTTTGGGAAGGCACTTGAAAGTGGAGCCCCATGAGTAGTAAAATGTTTCTGCACATACAGTGGAATCCTCAGAATCTATTCCTATCAAGTGGAGCAGAACCAAATAAAGAAAACTGAACTCGAAAGCCATGCAGAATAATGTAGAGAAGCTATTATAAATTAAGAACTTAGCCGAGTTATTGGGATATCTCGCCCATTAATTCATTGAGGGTTGATTCTTCGTCTTTAGCTTATTAATTTCCCTCTTCCTAACATTGAGTCGTGCGGATCAAAACTGGGATAAATGAAGAACCATATAGCAACAGAGACAATATGCAGTAAATTTCACAAGGCTAAACCATTCTTGGCCGTAGTTTTTCTGCAATTTGGTCTTGCAGGAATGGATATCCTCTCTAAAGCTGCATTAAATGAAGGGATGAGTAACTACGTATTTGTCGTCTATCGACATGCCATAGCCACAATTGTCATTGCCCCTTTTGCACTCATTCTGGACAAGTCAATCTCTCTCCCTCTCTCACTCTTTCTATACAGATTCTAGTTCAAGTGAAGTAAACATGCTAATATATTTTTTTTTCCCCACAGGAAAATAAGGCCTAAGATGACTTTTTCAATATTTGGGAAGATAATGCTTCTTGGCTTATTGGAGTAAGTCTCTAAATAACTAAATTATTGCATTATACCTTATGTTTTCTGCGATGTCTTGTAATAAGCTTTGAGGGTTTTACCATAACAGGCCGGTTATAGACCAAAACCTATACTTCCTAGGGATGAAATACACAACGGCAACGTTCGCTGCTGCTATGTGCAACGTTCTTCCTGCCATTACATTCATCATGGCCTGCTTCTTCAGGTGGATATCGTGATACAATACTGAACTGCATTGTATAACGAGCATGTGCATACATAGTAATATTAAATGATAACTATACAACGTGCATCTCTGCTTACACAATACAAATAAAAAATATTGTTTATATACTCTTGACATAGGCTCGAGAGATTTAAGGTAAAGAGCATCCACAGCCAAGCCAAGTTAGCTGGAACTGTGGCAACTGTGGCAGGAGCCATGCTCATGACTCTATTAAGAGGTCCAATTATAGAGCTGCCATGGACAAAAGGAAGCAGCAGCAGCCATGATCACCAAAGAGTTGAAATAAATCTTCGTCGTTCAATCAAGGGTTCCCTAATGATCACAATCGGATGTTTCAGCTGGGCTGGCTTCATGAATTTGCAGGTGACTAGAATCTCGTCCAGCACCATTTTGTCCAACCTATCAAACATGCCATTTACGATCGTGCTTACTGTTGCTCTTGTATTTATAGGCAATCACACTAAGAACATATCCTGCTGAACTTTCTCTCACAGCTTGGATATGCCTCTTGGGAACAGCCCAGGGAGGAATAGTGGCACTAGTAATGGAGAGGGGGAAAGCTGCAGTCTGGTCTATAAACTGGGACACCAAATTTCTTGCAGCTGCCTACAGTGTAAGAAGAAAATATTTACTTCAAATTATTTTGGACGTTGATGACGAGATTTTGAACTCGACCAATCCTGATTGTTACATGTTTAAACAAATGGCAAGCTCAAGTAACTTTAATGACATATTTGATATGTTAGACTAGACAAGACTTGACAGAACGACATATATTTCTTTTCAAATTGTCTAATCATGTCTAGTCCAATGTACCAAATATGTTTGTTCCCTGCAAACAGATTCCCCTTGATTAGACCATTAGCCTTCAAGGGACTCAAATTATTCCAAGTTCATTAAATATCTTCCAGATTTTGACCCAAAAAAGCTCACAACCAAATGTTGCAGGGCATATTTTGTTCAGGAATTGCTTACTACATCCAAGGAGTGGTAATGAAAGAGAGAGGCCCTGTTTTTGTAACAGCTTTCTGTCCATTGGGCATGATTATTGTTGCTGTGCTGAGCTCTTTTATTTTGGCCGAGCAAATGTTCTTAGGAAGGTGAGAATAAGCCTCTCCTGTGAACCTTATCTATTCGTTTATGGCATGTTTGGTACGTTAGACTAGACAATACTAAAGAAGAAGAAAAATCTAAACTCCATGCAGTATTGTCTAACTTTGCGTGCCAACATGTCGTGAAGGAGCAAAGACATGACATAAAATTATTTTTGTATAGGGTTGTTGGAGCCATTGTAATAGTTCTGGGCCTTTATCTTGTTATTTGGGGTAAGAAGAAAGACTATAAATCCCAGTGGATCGAAGAAGAAGCCATACCAGTGAAGCAAATGACAGAAATAGACAACAATGGCAATGAACACTCAATCCCTGAGGTCGTTAACATCAAATCGTCTGAAGAAGGAGCTGTAAATGGAGATGAACAGCTAGCTACTAGCTATTAATGTTCAAAAAGGAGTTTTTCGGGCTCAAATACTCGAGTAATGTGGCAAACTTTGAATAAGAAAACTGATATGTAATTTGTCACAACGTAATTTCCAAATTCAAGACTTGTATGAGTAATGACAGTTTAGTTGAAAAGTACTTCGTCCCAACAAATCGGAATTTCAAACTTTCAAACTTGCAAAAGTTCATAAGCTGTAGAATGAAGTGACAATGTGGTATAATAACTTCTAACTAAGCTTTATTCTTTTATTTGAAGTTGGCTTCTACATTCCTTTTGGCCAAACAATGATCAGTTTGTTTTTAGATTTATACAAACATTTAAAGCAACTAGATCATTAACAACGACATCAAACTATGTTAGTTTTCGATTACACGCAATGATATTTTTAAGATTTTAGTTTTTCGGTGGTGTTAAAAACAATGGTTATTTTGTCCAGTCTCTATTAGAATGGTAATACTGACACCTTAATTTAATTATTGTAGGCAAAATCTAAATAAATAAATACCAATTAAAACATAAAAGATTTTGATTTCAAATCTCACCTCCATGAAGATTATGCATATTTCTTTCCGACAACTTCAATTATTAGATGAGATAGTTTTACACGGTATTAGAATAGATAAAGATCTCACTTTCAAATCTCATTGTCACTCGTGTATGAATATCATGCACATTTCTTTCCGATGACTTAAACTTTTAGATGAGATAATCTAACATGATATTAGAATAGATAAAAAATTTGGGCTTAACCCCTGTTTGGCAATCATTATTTGAGAAAAAAACAATATTTTGAATAGTGATTTTTAGGAGAATATACTGTTAAAAAATAGAAAAAAGTTTTGGATTTACATGCATAATATTTTATTATGTGAATGTGTGATTAAAAATGAAAATATAGAAAAAAAAATAACAAATGATAATTGTCAAACAAGGGCAAATCTCACCATCACTCAAGTATGGAGATTATGCGTGTATCAAATCTTCTCTAATACTTCAAACTTTTTAAGTGAAATTAAGAACGATAACAAAATTGATATTTGTAAATTCAAGGGGTTAACTCAGTTATTTTCAACTTTCTTATTTTCTTTCTTATATAATGAAGAAGTTTCCAATAGAATTGGGATGTTTAATGCAATGTCAATGCAGAAAGCACAAAAAATAATGAAGTGGGCAAATCGTCAAAAGTATTGATTCAAAAGCATAGTGCCTTCAACAACTGGATCAATTTCCAGTTTCAAATATGTTCATAATGTAGCCTGGTGGAAACTGATTTGGCAGATTTCATCCATAATTTCTGTAATATAGGTTCATTCTAGTAACCTTCAAAATAAATTTGAAATTGGATACATAAATAAATTTTTGCCGTTCTATCGTATTTATTATCACGTCATATTTGGTTTAGCTAAAAATTATATTTTTAATAGATTTTGATAAAAATTAATGAAACGTGTAATTGAAAAGTTGACAAAAATGGTGGATTCCATAAAATGTATGGGTTGAAAATAATTTGGTGGAAAAATGAGTTTTAGAACTCTGAGCCAAACATGAACTACATTTATAAAATAACCTTAACTATTTCAAAGGGAACATGTTCATTTCGTTTCATTTCACCATAGCTATTCCATCATGTTCTATCGAGATCTCATCATTGTGAGAGAACGAATAGCACGGATATTGGACTCTCTTTGTTTCATTTGGTTTTATTTAATCACGCTGTACCATCGATGGATTCAAAGTGAGGATTACTATAAATTCAAGACAAGTACCTTGGTATATTTCTTATGAACTTACTTGAGTTATTACTGTACCTTCTGTTGGGACGGGGCACCTGAGAAAATGGTTGTTTATATGTAGTAATCAAAAGGCTAAGGTTTAATCCGCGGGAGCGTGATTAAACCAAATAATATTGAATGTAAAATGTGACAAAATGCAGCAAAATATACTACACAAACCAGTAGCAAAAATGAAGAAAAACAATTCAAGGCAAATGATGACTCTTTCCTTAAGACAATATTGCCCCCACAAAGGTACTTACGGTTCACTACACTTGTCTTCCAAGATAAAACGAATTCGACTTGTGGTATTAGCACTACAAACCACAAGTTCCAGCGAACTTTTGACTGATTTCCCTCTCCACAAAGAAAGAACTTTTGGAATGATTTTGGGAGAGTTTTGACAAGATTAATATGTTATGCTTGATGCACAAATGATATGGAATGATTAGGGACGTCTAAAGGGTCCTATATATAGAGGATGAGAAGTTGTGGGCGAAGTGTTGTGAGTCAAAACACAACAGAAGCGAGAATCCATTTTCGCTCGCTTTTCGCCCGTCATCTCGCTCGAGCGATACTTTCTGAGAGTTGATCACTCGCTCTTCGCTCGACGTCGCTTGGACGACAGTGTTATTTAGCTTCCACTAAATTCCTTCCAACTTTGGACTGTAATTTTTCATCATCCGAAATTGGTTTCGACACGTCAAATATACACAAAAATCAAAATTTCCTTTCGGGGGCGTAGCCCTCGAGGAGCACTACCCCCTCGACCTAATTCTGGAGCGGCGAAGCAGTAAATCATTTGCATAAATAAATTAGGTTTGAATATTTGATCGAAATTGACACGAAGTCTAACGTTAATTTTAAACACTTAACCAATTTCCTCAAGTTTTAAACCAATTCCAACACCTTCCATATTCATCAGCCGTTGTTTCTTCGTGAATACTCAGTTTAGCTTACTAATCTCACGCTCCATCATAAAAGCCGTCTCATAGAATTGAGTTGTGGGGATCAAAACTAGGAGAAATGATGAGGAATTGTTGGAGTTGTGACATTTTTGTTGCCACATAACTATTTTATTTTTGGTTTCTATTTAGTTATATGTTTTTGGTTTAATGTCTAACTATGAAATAATGTAAAGTTAGACAAGTTAGTGTATTATACAAGTTAGTATGATGTAGTAAATTATCTAACTTGTAAGGTATGAGTTACTAATAGTGGTAGATAAAATAGTTGGTAGAAAATGTCTTGTAAAATGGCTATATATAGAGCCGGTTATTACAGAAAATGCAGAAGAAAATGAATGAAAAAATTGTTGAATGATAAAACATTTCTCTTCTCCTCTGTTGTTTCTAAAAGAGTAGAGTTTTTGTTCAAAACCAGTAAGTTTAAATCCCGTTTCTCCTCCTCCTTACATAAAAAAATCAAACATTGTTTAGAACTTTCTTGATAAAGCTTTTGAACCAATAAAATTCCAACAGGAAATCTATCAAGAGAGACCATTTCACTCAATTTTACAAGGCTAGACCTTTCTTCGGTGTAGTTTTCATACAATTGGTCTTGCAGGCTTGAATATCCTCTCTAAAGCTGCATTAAATGAAGGGATGAGCAATTATGTGTTCGTAGTCTACCACCATGCCATAGGCGCTGCCATTGTCATTTCCTCTCTCTCTCCATATATATATATATATATAAGGTGAAGGAAGCAGCTAATAATTTGTTCGACAGGAAGAAAAGGCCCAAGATGACTTTCTCAATACTTGGCATTTGGCAAGATAATACTTCTCAGCCTACTGGAGTAAGCCATAAAACAACTAACTAAATGCATCTTTCCTCCTATCTATGTAATAAGATTTGAGGGTTCTACGATAATAGGCCAGTTATCGACCAAAACCTGTACTTCCTGGGGTTGAAATACACAACGGCAACACTTGCAGCATCCATGTGCAACATTCTTCCAGCTGTTACATTCCTCATGGCCTGCTTACTAAGGTGCATATCGTGAAGCTTCTAGTTTGTTTAGTACATAGTACTGAGCTGTACAAATGACAATATTTTAACTTTTTTCCTTTCTGGATCTTGTCCAATACTGTCCAGTCCAGCATAACCAAACATCCATACTATTGTTGAATATTTTTGTTATAGGCTCGAGAAATTTAAGATAAACAGCATCCACAGCCAAGCCAAGGTAGCTGGCACTGTTGCCACTGTGGCTGGAGACATGCTCATGACCCTATTAAGAGGTCCAGTTATAGAGCTGCCATGGACAAAAGAAAGCAGCCGCAACCATGGACACCAAAGAGTTGAAATAAATCTTCAGAATTCAATCAAAGGTTCCCTTAATGATCACAATTGGATGTTTGAGCTTCCTTCACAGTTTTGCAGGTGATAAAACATACATTGATACACATTAAGAACTGTTAACTTTTAACTAAATTTTATGTTAGATAATTAATTTTTCTTTGTTTCAAAGTGATTGTTG
Organism: Osmanthus fragrans; assembly: GCA_019395295.1. NCBI lineage: Eukaryota > Viridiplantae > Streptophyta > Magnoliopsida > Lamiales > Oleaceae > Osmanthus > Osmanthus fragrans. Next base: position 29,709,721 of record CM033343.1, read on the forward strand.
AACTTTGTTACGATTTGGTTACTTTGTACATTTCTGTTAGTTCGACTAGAAAATGCGACATGGCAACCTATTTACTTGACAATTAGCTATCAAGTGCCAACTAGTGAATATGGATAGAATGATCAAATCATAAAAAAGTTAAAAGTTCAATAACTAACTTAGAACAAAATGAAATTTTGGATAAAGTTCACCAATTAATTGTATTTTGAACACATCAAACATGCAATGAAGGATCGTTGACTGTTACTTGTGTATTACAGGCGATCACACTAAAAAGGTATCCTGCTGAACTCTCTCTCACTGCTTGGATATGCCTGTTCAGAACAGCTGGGGGAGCGAAGGTGGCACTAGTAATTGAGAAGGGAAAAGCTGCAGTCTATAAACTGGGACACTAAATTTCTTGCAATTGTTTACAGTGTAAGAGCAACATATTAAAAAGGAGAATTTACTTCAAATTATTTTGGATAGTGAAATGAGACGACAAACTTGTTGGATATACAGGATAATAATACTAATGAGATCTCATTGAACTATAATGACATTTGTTGTTTGGTATACTGGACTAGACAAAGTTTATCATATATCTCTCTTAATCCTGTCTAATCAAGTCTAGTCCAGCGTACTAAACATGCTGAAGGGTCAAGGGAAATCACATAATCCTTAAATCAACCATCAGCTTTCCCAAGACTCCAAATATTCTAAGTCATTAAATTTCTTCCTATACAATGGATGACTTGTACATAAATGGAATCATTATAACATAGAACAGCATACAAGAAAATATTGCAGGGCATAGTTTCTTCAGGACTTGCTTACTAGAGTCTACATCCAAGGAATTGTATAGAAAGACAAAGGCACTGTTTTTGTAACTGCTTTCGGCCCATTGAGCTTGGTTATTGTTGCTATCCTCAGCTCTTTTATTTTGGCCGAGCAAATGTACTTAGGAAGTGAGTGTTAAGCCCCTCCTGAACCTTATTTATACTCTTATGACTTGTTTGGTGGGTCGTACTTGACAATATTAAAAAATAAAAAAGAAGCAAAAATCTTCTTTATCGTATTGTCCAATTGAGTACTGCAACATGAAGTTACTATTATTTCTGGACAGGGTTGTTGGAGCCATTGTAATAGTTATTGGCCTTTACCTTGTTATCTGGGGCAAGAAAAAAGATTACAAGTCACCACTGGTTGAAGAAGAAGCAATGCCAGTGAAGAAAATGACAGAACTTGACAACGACAATGAACAGTCGAACTGTAACATCAATATGTCCAGACAGGGAGCTGTCACGAGGGTTGATCAGGCTCCAATTGGTGCTGCAAATCTTAAAAACTGATTGAACAGCTGTATAGTGTCCTATGTCGAATAAGAAAGTTAGGTTCTCCCAGACTTATTTTAACTTTATAATGTACAATGTGTTGCATATTCTTGTAGAGTACTATCATCATTTGATGATGCCATGAATTAGGAGCGTCAATGAGCCCAGTCGAGCTCTCTTGTGTTAAATATAGAAATATAATATGGAGTATTTTCCATTATAATATTTCTTTTTAGTGTAAAATTACTTTCCTTAGTAGTTGATTGTGTAATCTTTCCTTTTATGTTTATTTCCTTTTACAGTTATTTGTAACCCTATAAATAGAGTCTTTTATATTGTAATATTTACAATATCATAATAATAAAATTTATATTTCTTCACATGGTATTAGAGCGAGTTTAACTTGGTCTTGGGTTAAACTTGCAACATATAAACTTCAAAAGCAAAATAGCAATAACTTGAAAAAGAAGTCTCAGAGGTCTTCTGCAACTACTTTAACAATGTCGGGTCATCACTTCACAACTCCTTCTTGAAGTTCTCGGCAAAAAAACTCTCAAATAGTAAGTGATCATGTTTTCTAAATTTTCAATATTTCTATCCTATTTTTAGAAACCACAAAAAAAAACAAAAAAAAAAAAAAAAAAAAAATTTTTTTGGAGGGTCAGTACCTTGAACTTTACCGGCACTCCCCCTACCTCTTAAACAAACTAGAGGTTTTTTTTATGTTAAAAAAAAAAAATTTTTTGAAGGGTCGGTACCTTAAACTTTATCGGTACTCCCCCTATCTCTTAAACAAACTAAAAGTTTTTTTTATGTAAAAAAAAAAAAATTTTAAAGGGTCGGTACCTTGAACTTTATCGGCCCTTCCCTTGCCCCTTGAAAATTTCGGGGTTTTCTTATGTTTGAAAAAAAAAATGGTCCATCAAATATTTTCTTCCAACAAACAAGAAGTCACTTATCCCTATCAACAATGACAGAGACCCCAAGTGCTCGGAGTTCTTCAATTTGAAATATTTGATTGGATCGATTTTTTCAAACTCAATATTCTAGGGTAGAATATTGAGTTTGAGGGGAGGGATGTTAAATATAAAAATATAATATGGAGTATTTTCCATTATAATATTTTCTTTTAGTGTAAAATTACTTTCCTTAGTAGTTAATCGTGTAATTTTTCTTTTTATATTTATTTTCTTTTACAGTTATTTGTAACATAATAAATAGAATCTTTTACATTGTATTATTTACAAGATCATAATAATATAATTTATATTTCTTCACACCTTGTGAGCCAAAGCTCACAACTCGTGCACAGCCCGACCAAAAAAGCTTTTTTTTTTGCTCAAGCTCAGCCAAAGCCTGGTCGAAATTTTGAGGTTTGGCTCGGACTTCACAGAGCCAACTCACAATTTATTTATTTTTAAAATTCATGAAAACTTCCAACACCGTGCAGCTGTAGCGGCTTGCTTTTCGGCCATTTTTTGGCCCGTGCGGCCCCAGTCCCGAAATTCAACCCGGTTCTAATGAGTGCCATCCCTACCAAAACAAAATTGAGGTATAATTTGTTTAAGATTGAATTTAGAATTTTATGGTTCAACATACTAATCTTAATACGAAGAAAACTCGATCCATTTTTCTAGGAGAATTTTTTTTTTTTTTTCTGGATCTATCGGTTCAAAAATCCATAAATTCAACTAGGACAAACCTAAAACAAAAAAAATCAAGAAATGCTTGCTTAAAATAATGCAATGAGCTTCTGATCAGAGCCGTGAACAAAAAAGGAATACTTTCATAAAAATTAGAACCCTGCTTGTACAGAGGCAAACACATACATATAAGGGGGTGATTATTTTAATCACCCACCCCACCCTACATCTGTGCCTGCCCCTGTACAGGGCCATATTCTAAAAATTATCAACTCTCAACAAGGCTGCATGCAGTCATGGATTCATACTAGAAATCGAAAAGGTAAATCTTAAAAGAACAGCAATGGGTCCAAATGAAAATGGGGGTATTGTCATTTCTTCGCCTAAAGAAAAGACACAACCACAGATTTTTGTTACCATTTTTTTTTCCCCCAAAAAATTGGAGTTTAGAAGTTAATGTAGTCTTGCAAACAAAACGAGGAAGTAATTGTAATTTGCCTTTAGGCTCCACGAGGATGGAGCAACCTGTAGTATGTACAAGTAATAATTTCAGAAGCCAAACAACATCGCATTCCATAATCAGTTAGGGTCTGATCCCTCTTCTTCACTATCATTTTCAGAAGCTTCCTCTACAGCTTCGAGAGGACCCTGTGGCTCTCCAAACAGGGTAGAGAGTATCTGTCTGTGGCATTCATCACAGAGAAAGAAATAAGAGAAGTGACCCTCTTCTGGAAGTTTATGTACAACAGCACTGGGTAGAATACGGGCCACGTAGTCAGCCATTGATGGGGGAGTTACCATATCGTCCATCCCCTGTTTCAACAGTGGCAATATCTGGTTAAGGACTCCGAGCTAGAATATTGTATTGTTTTAAGGTTAATATAGCTAGTTAGTATGGAGTCGTCCCAGTCTCATTTTCTAAAAGTATCTAAGCACAGTTAAAAAGAAACAGGAAATACTTGCAAACCTGCCATATGTGAATTGGGCCCAGAAATCCAGTCAATTCACACTCAGTGTCACCATACATGAACTTCAGCCAAGGGAAAAAGACCATGCTAGAACACTTCTTCTGCACTTGAAGATCCATGATGCTAAAACCCCAATTTGATACTTGCAGTATAGCTTCCTCTACAAATGGTTTTGCGCTTCCCTGACGAATTGACTCTTCAACGTCCCTGTGCCACAATTCTTCAAAGGATGATTTCCCAACCAGATCCTTGTCCTGAATAAACAAAGGTGGAACATATCTTAGATAACGAAAATCATAACAAAGCTTGCCAAGTTACAGTTAACAAGTAAATAGGCCAAAATAGAGTTGTATTTTAACCTCCCATCCACTAATTATTATAGTTACAAGCATATAAAACTATTATTGTGCTAATATCAGTATCAAGAAAACAGTTTCTTGCATATTATGGCAAATAAATTCCAAAACTCAAAAAGTTTCATCACATGAAAATCACACCGAACTCCCTTTTTTAAGTTTCAAACCAATATCTATGCAATTTCTCTCTAATCTGAACTTGCTGTCTTTAGTTGTTGAAAAAACAAGACCCAACAGCAGAGACAGAGTGCCCGTTTGGCATGATTTTTGAAAATGAGCTTTTGAGATCCAAAAGCAACTTTTGGATCGTCTCATTAATTTTATAAAAGTGTTTTTGCCAGTTAGAAGAAAGCTAGTCCAATTGTGGCTTCCTTTAAAAACACTTCTAAAATGGAAGTGCTTTTAAAAAATTAGTTTTCAAACAAAAGTTAAGGTAGTTTTCTCCAAAAACTCTTTTATAGAGTGCAAAAGCCATGCCAAACAGGCAAAGAATCAAAGTTTCTGTCCTTTAAAGATCAACAAGTTGCCAAGCTCCATCGTGTAGTACATATGAAAGGAGTAAAAGCAGAAAATGGTTTGCTTAGAACTGGAAAACACCACTCAAGAAATACCAAAATCAATTACCATTATAAAAGGAGTAAAAGCAGAAAACTTGCTGCTTTAAATTGGATGACAGTACTTAGCAAATACCCAAATTAATTATCATTTTGCCTCAGGTGTTGATTCAAAATAAAGAACTACTTGTGCAGCTTCATCTCATTGCTTTAACCAGTGCAAAAATTCTAGGAAGAGATGGATTTTACCTTCTTTTCAAGTGATACAGACAACCATTTATCTATTTGGCCGTGCTTCCCAGACAGAAACATTCGACGATAAAAGTATCCAAGCAATTTGGGGAATCTTCGAGCCAAATAGAACATCAATTTTCTTTTCTGTGTCCATTTTTCCCAAGTTCTGGACATCTCATCCTTAGTCATGCTTGAGTAGTACGGATTAACCAGTGGAGAAAACATGGCTGCACCTGTAAGAACATACATTAACACTTCATAAAATTTCCAAGATGCATATTATGTCCTACTGGTATTTTAATAGAATCTTCCTTCTTGATATGTAGCAGGCAGGATGATGCTTACAAGTACATTTTACTGCCAATGAGCACAGTTTCATCACAATGTATTATGGTTTTGTACCATGGAATACCCTCCACTCACCCAATTGGGAGGGGATTGGAGGAGTGAGGTTCATCCTAAACTCATTTTATTGCTGTCCTTGGAAAGTATATTTAGGAAAGTGCATTACAATTATTTTATAAAATATTGACCTCCCAAATATTTTACTTTCCCTCTCTGCTAAGTACAGCATACCTGCAACTCGATCTGGAATGTACTTTAGAGCAGCCCAAGCATGCAATGAACCACCTGAATGTCCAACAACCCAGAATTTACCATTTACTCCTACAGCATCTGTTAAGTATGACATATCCATAGCTGAAGAGTTGAGGTTTCTGCTAGAATGGGGATCACTCTCTCCAAAACCAGGTAGATCATAGGTAATCAGTCGAACACCATACTCTTCCAGTAATAAAGCTTTGACACCTGGTATACCTTTCATATGAGAATTATAAAAAATATTAATACCTCATAGCATCAGAACATGCATTGGAACTTCTTTATCAGATTTTTAAACAACATCAACAATATTCAGTAGCTAGTAGTACCTGCAAGGCGAGAAGACAGGAAACTATGTGGAGCAATTAGTGAAAATCTTGCTTTGTCAGAAGGAACACCCAGCTCACGATATGCCAAGTATCTACCATCTGGAAGAAGTATACGGGCAGCACTAGGAGGATGTACTTTAACCCTTTTCGCCATTGGATTTGGACTACCATGTTTACTATTTACATTCAGAACTGCACATATTTATTGAAAACAATTTCTCAATGTGATGAACAAAAAATTAATAAGCAAACGCGCACCCACAAAACAGAAAATCTAGCATGAAAATTCTTCCTTCAGAAGTGCAAAATTTCAAATTAGCAAAAAGGATAAGTAGCGTCTAAGAAATAATAGCTGAGTAAACATAGGTGGATTAATGTCTAAGATCAATCTAAAAGTCCGCACTACGTAGAATCATTTTTGCTCACATTGACAAAATGTTTTGCAAGACAGACACTAGAACAATATGAACAGAAAGGAAACGTAGGATCAATTTTGATTATTTCATTGACCAGCCATCATTTGTGAAACCGCAGGTCAGTGATTAATATATTTCAAAGTGCAATCCTGTTATAGAACATTACTTTAAGAAATTTATTTCCAAAAATATTGGAAAAAAAATTGCCACCACCAAATGTTGGAAACAATGGTGTAGATTACAATTGTAGTTCGAGCCACGGTAATAAGTTATGCCACTCATTTAATACTAGCGCTAGACTAAAACAGTCACCACCTTACACATTTCACTATAGCAAGAACTACACTAAAATCAACTCAATGGAGCTTTATCCAACTGCTCGGATTCAAGTCCTCGCAGCCTTCAAAACACTTCTAAGTAGTATTCACCATCTAAATATAATATAAAGTGCAACCAGTAGAAAAAATAAAAATACTAAGAAACCAAAATAAAATTGAGACTTGGAAATCCAAGTAATGCCATATAAGAAACACGCAGTTATTAATAAATCATTTTACAGCAGAAGTATACTAAAATATTCGAGAAATACCAAATTACCTGCAATGGCAAGGATAAAAACAAAGAAAACAACCAGCCAAGCATGCGCCGGATCGCGATCCTCCGGCAAGAAATCATTTAGAAAACTCAGTTTCTCCGAAATCTCTGCCAACGGACCTTTGGTTTTCTTCACAATGTAAGAGTCCTCAGTCAGTAATGTCTGCTGTACCACATCTTTACATCCTCTGCCTAATTCCACTACCATTTCTCCCCACGCCGTGGCGAATCCCTTAAGTTGATCCTTCAAACTCTCCGGTTCCGCCATCACCGCCGATTCACTTTCCGGCGACTCCAAGACTGATTCCTTTGGCGTAAATTCGTTTGCCGAACCTCCAATTGCTTTGTCGGTGAATCGGATCCCCGGGTCTACTAAGCTCGCCAGCTCCTCTCCCCATGAGTTAGATTCTGCTGTTACCTCCATCCTTTAATATGCACGAGTACATAAAGTATACGTATAACCACTAGAAATCTTACTGATACGCTCAAATTGACAGCAAAAATCAACTAGATTTAACAAAATGAGAAGCTAAAAATCAAATTAATATATATATATATATATATATATATATATATATATATATAAGTAAGTTCCTGTGTAGTGTGAATTTCAGTTGCACACAAATATCGTGCATATGCATACTATGTAGAAATGTGGTATCTTTTAGAGAGAGAAACAAGTGTCATAATTCCTTGTAATACATAGTTATATACACATATATTTGAATCATGATTCTTGAAGTAAGTATTTGAAAGATCTGAGTGGATTTTGAGGAAGGAAGGAAAAGCTATTAATTAAGAGATTCAGAACAATATTGAGAAGAAATTCAATGTGACTTGGATCAAACTCCTGTGAGCTTCTGATCCTGCATTTCTACTACTTTTACCCCCCAGTTCAATGGTCATTATTTTGGGGGAAAAAAATGTTTTGAATTTTGGGGGAATGGGTAGTTAAAAAATAAAGAAAATATTTATTTTGCAAATGAATATAAAAAAAAAAAAAAAATATATATATATATATATATATATATTAAAGGAAGATAAGCCGGACTTAATGCAAATTGCATTAATTAATGCATTTTTAATATTGGATTCATATACTGGATAAGTTTTGCTACACAGCTCGGCATTAAATCCCGAGCCAGACTAGGCTAAATGGTTTGACTTGGGATTTAATCCCAGGAAATACAATTTTTTCCATAGTGGATGATAGCAACCGTGCTATAAAAGAATAGCATTATTAAAAAAAAAAAAAATCTCGTGTAAGAAATAGGGTTCTCGTACCTCTGTCAGATAACTCACAAAGCATGAACCACCCAAATAAAAAAAATTCAAAAAATTAATCCACCCATCCTCCGATTGCGAGGTATCGATAGGGATTCTATGATTCCCTACTTGTACACCTGACTTGCTTCTTATTCAAATGCAACAATTGTGTAATGTCCGATAAAAAAGATTAAATTGTCCAAAAAAGTAACATCAACAATATCATGTTGGAACTTTTCAACATTATGTTTGAATGAAATGATAAAATTATTCATAAAATAGGTTAAATTAACCAATTATTCATAAAACGGGTTAAATTCACCAATCAAGTTTGATTCTCATTCTTTGTAGAATGAGAATGAAAAATATAGCCGTTATATATTCCACACAAGAGATGAAAAGTAAAAAATGGTGACTGGATGTGATAGATAACGATCATATTTTTCATTTTTATGGAGAAAAAATGGGTGCCAAACGAGGTCATCAACATGACTATCCAATTTGATTTTGTTTCATTATAGTCACTCTACTTTATAATTAGTGTTATCATGACCACTCAATTTGATTTGATTTTATTATGGTCACCAAATTTTATATAACGCCGTATAATATTTTACCATGGTCATCCAACTTTATTTCACTATTTTCATTAATTTTAAAAGGGGTATAAACGTTAACTTTGCATTATATATATATATATAAATAAATTTTAAAACAAATAAAAAAAGTTATTTTAAAATAAAAAGTTACTTAAAAAATAAAATAAAATCAAAACTTATTTAAAAAAAGTTTTTAAAAATAAAATAAATCCCTTATTTGATATCAATTAAAATTCAGATTTTAATCTAAGTTAAAATCAATAATCAATTTTAACTATATATTTCATGGATCTCACAACTTTTCAACCACACATTTCATCAACTTTTATCAAAATATACTAAAATCTAATTTTAATTCCCACCAAACAGGGATAAAAACTTTTTTTTTTTTTTAAAGTTACTTAGAAAAGTAAAATAAAATAAAATGTTATTTAAAAAAAGGTTTTGCAATTTTTTTTTAAAAAAAACTTTTATTTTTGTTTAATTTTTAAATTTATTTATATATATATAATGCAAAGTTACTATTTTACTATTTTTAAAATTAGCAAAAATGGTGAAAAAAAGTTAGGTACTCATGATTAAACGTTATATGAATTGGGTGATCATGTTGAAATAAAAATTAAATTGGATTATCATAGTAACACTAAATATAAAGTTGGGTGATTATGGTGAAATAAAATCAAATTAAGTGACTATTGTGACGCTAAATATAAAGTCGGTGGTCATTGATGGATTTAATCATTCATAAAATATAGGAAAAATTGCAGCAACGATCCCTAATATTTCACTTTTTTGCAGATTGTATCAGAACATTCACTTTTGTGCCACTTATGGCCTCGAACCTTTCAAAAATATATACTTGAGGATCGAAATGGATAAAAATCATCTATTTGAGACCAATAAAATTGAATTTTAACCAAAATTGACCAATTTAAAAGGATGAAAAGTAACTTTGCTATTTAACCCTAAACCCACCCACCCACCTATCCATCCAAATCCATTGCTCAAAATCACCACCATTTGGCCGGAGAATAAACAAACTCCAGCTTCAAGTTCCTCAAGCCCTTGAAGCACTCGGCAGTACTGATTAACCACAGGGTCCCGAGCCCAATGTGCACCAGCTCACGTAAATCCACACAAGCACCAAGTTTTAATGTGTCAATAGGGCATGTTACTGATGGCGCAGCTGCAGACGGTGGTGGTGGGCAGGGTGTTCCCTTTCCCTTTGGTGGCGCTGAACTGGAGGGGTCACTATCGACGGTAGTGTTACTGGTGGTTTAACTATTGGTAGCAGGGTTATTGGCGATTTGTTTATCGGTGGCAGGGTTACTGGTGGTTTGACTATCGACGGCAAGGTTCTTGGTGGTTTGACATTTGGTGGATTTTTTGGTTTCTTGTGTTTTGGGGAGGGGGGGTTCGAACAGTATCCACATCAAAGAAATGCTAGTGGCTGAGGAAATAAAAAGCATGAAAATGAAGAGAATGGCAGTTATTTTAGAGGATTCCATGATTTTGAACCTTTAAGCGTCCGTTTGATAGAAAGATGAAATTTGGGTGAAAAAAATATATATTACAAAGAATTGAATTACCTAGAATCTATATTACTGAGAATTGTAATTGAAGGTGTTTGATTGATATAATTTTTTACTTGAAAAATATAATACTTTTGGTATTCATTTGACTTTGTTTTTCATGAAAATTGTCAATTAAATGAATAAAATTTCTTACCATTGAGGACAAATATTTGTTTAGATTGCAAAAAAAAAAAAAAAAAAAAAGATTTTTTTTTCGTTTGGTTCTGTTTTACATGGAATTTGTCAATTAAAGGGATAAATTTTTTTGCACTTTATCTTAGAATTTGTTTCTATTACTGAAAAAAAAAAAAAAAAAAAAAAAGTTGAAATTTCAATTCTCATCAAAGTGGTGAGAAAATAAATTTCTTGAAATCAAGGAAAATTTCAAAAGTTAAAAAACGTTTTCCTTGAAAAAATTGACTAATCAAACAAGCCAAAAATAAAAGTTGGATTTGAATTTCAACTTCTAAATAAAATAATGTGCTATTAAACAGAGCCTATGGGAAAATGAAGAAAATGGGTGGTGGAGTTTTGGTCGGAGAGTCGTGGTGGTTTTGGGGTGCCGTGGGGGTGGGGTGAAGAAGGAGATGAGTAGTTTTTAGTTTTAGTTATTTATTTTAATTGTTTTATTATAGAGTTAAATAGCAAAGTTACCTTTGTAACCATTTAAATTGGTCAAAATTCAATATTATTGGTCAGCTAATGGTCAAATGACGGTTCTTATCTATTTGGACCTCAAGTGCATAATTTTGAAAGGTTTGAGACTGTAGTGGTACTAAGTGAATATTAAGGTAAAGTCTGTAAAAAAAAGTGAAAGATTAGAATCCGTTCCTTCAATTTTTCCTAAATTATAACATAAAGTCAAAAATATTTAAAATTCTTTACCAATTTTATGGCCGACGGTCCAAATATAGAAATTTAAATCTATTAAAACCTTTTAAAATCATTATATTCACGTTTAAGTATACCTTAATAAAGGTTTCAATAGATCTTAATCATTAAATTAGCTTCAAGTAAAGGTTAAAATTATTTGTCAAATTAATTGATACAAGGAACAAAATATTTTTTGTTCACACTTGTTCATCTTTGAGAAATCATTTAAAAAATAAATAAATTTACTTGCTGGGGGTAATTTTTAGATATTTCACATTCCTTTTTTGCTTTGATTTTTCAGGAAAATGCTAATTAACTTTCAGAATGGAACCAATTATTGCCAAACGGAGTTACTTTACAGGCGTGAAATATAACCATAATTGTTTAGTCCAAAAGGGAGGAAAAAATAAAGAAAATTCCAAGCAACAACCGACCATTGCTCAGAAGAATCAAATATTCACCTTAAAAGAGCAATAAATTAATAGGAAAAAGGCAAAAGTGTCGAACCCAGTCCCCCTGTCCTACTGACCTGATTACAATGAATAAAACTAAATGATCCAATTGAAATTTTGGTGAAAGTTGAGTGACCATGATGGTAATTTACTCGACACTGAAATCATCACTATGTGGTCCATTATCGGATAAATTAATTAATTTGGTATCCGGATCCGAGAACTTTTCAAGAATAAACGGACCCATTAATGGACGTTTTCCAGCTTTGTACTGAGGTGCATGTTGCAGGTTTTGTACGTTATGGTGATAATGGCGATGTAACCCAGACGACGGCGATTATACTGCCACGTGGTCTCTGGAAAAGTGCCGGTTATGCTGCCCGGCTACGCCTATTGCAGGTTAAAAATGCAAGGAAAATGCTAGACAGCCAGGGTTAAAAACAGGCTTGAAAATAGGGATTTGAATTTTGCTGAGCTGGCACGTTGGGTGCAATAAAAAAAAACTAAACAAATGGGACAAAAACATTTGGGTAAAACCACAGAACCGGGAACAGGAAAGGGAAAAAGCATTAGCATTTCGTTCCAAATACAACCTCCCGCCGTCTTGCCTTCGTCGATCGGAGCACTCTTCGCCGACCAGTATACTAGTGGCCACCGTCTAAGAAGAGGGAGAAATGGGTAAAAAAAAAAACTCTTATATCTCCCACATTTGAAAGCCCAAAAGTCGATCGATGTTTTTCCTTGTTCTTTTGTCCATAATCTCTGGTTGTCGTAAAAAAGCATTCCTGTTTTTCCCTGGTTCCCTTTTCTGTGTTTATTTCCTCTCATTTATCCTAGAAAATAAACATAAAACAAGGTACAACATAGAATAGAGAACAAATTGATATCCGCTCTCTTGAACATTTTTTTATACTGGAAGCTAATGCAATGGGTTTGATGTTCAAGTGCTGTGAATTGATATTGTTGATGGGATAATGCTTGCTCTATCAATAATTTATTCCTACCTTTTGGAAATTAGTTTTACAGTCTGCCTTTTGTTTGCCAATTTAGGGGGAAAATTGAAGAGGAAAGCAACGCGGAAGATGTGTGTTATCGCTGTAAAGAATTCAAATCTTTGTAGTTTTAAATCAATGTTTACAAGCTTAGTACAAATGATTTTGTTTTGAATTATTTTGGCAAACTAACTGATGGGATTAGCAGCAATGTGTAGCACAACCAAATAACTATATCTCACCAAAATAGATTCAAGGAACAGGGATGACCGGAGATGGAAGGACTAAGGGTGCTCCGGTCGGCGAAGGCACGGCGACTGGAGGTTGGGTTTGGAACAAAATGTTTTCTTTGCTGTTCCCGGTTCTTGGTTTTACCCAAATGCTTTTGTCCCATTTGTTTAGTTTTTAATCTGGCTTTTTTTTTTTTAATTGCACATAACCTGCCAGCTCAGCAAAATTCAAATTCCTATTTTCAAGCCTGTTTTTAACCTTGGCTGACTAGCATTTTCCAAAATGCAATGTTCCACCCTTTGTTAATGCTTATGCAACGGCTATTACCGGTTGCAGGTCAGTGTATGAAATGACGTGCCGCAAGAGCACGTGAGCACATGGCAAGGAATGTTCCATTGTCACTGTGAGAAATGAGAATGACCTTCACCTTAGGATCAGATTTGATGCTAATCCAACGGTGTGGACTAGACTTGAAATCTACGTGTGTTGAGCGGTGAAAAAGTGTATATCACATGTCAATGTATCCTTTGTCGATTTAAAATATCGTCAACTTTTTCATTCAATATTTTCCGTTCATATCTTTTCGATCACTTCTAGCTGCTTTTTCTGTATAAATGGCAAAATATTATATATATATATATATATATATATATTTAAATGAGTTTTGTAATAGTAAAAAATATGAAAAAAAATTATGAGTTTAAATACAAAATTATTTTATTATAAAAATATTTAATTAAATAATGAATAGGAAAGAAGGGCTAATAGTAAACATTTTCTTTTGCTACTCAGATTAGAGCCCTTGTTTGAGCTCCATTAAAATGAGACTTTAGGGGAAAGTATTTTTTGAAATAGTTATTTTTTTAGAGAATGTGTAAAAAAAAAAAAAAAAAAAATTATTTACGCATAACATTAATTTTTGAAAATATATATTATTGAAAATATATTTTGAAAAAATGAAGTCCAAACTGAAAATTAGGTACCACCAGGCTCCATCTATTGTGTTTCTTGGGGAGTTAATTAGGGTAAGTTCGATTTGATGTTTTCAAGTCATTTTCAGTTTTGGAAAAACATTGAAAATTTGTTCGATCTATTTTTTTGAAAATGTATTTTTAAAAAAAAAAATAAATTTATAACATAAAACACAAAATACATTTTTTGACGTTCCGAGTATTTTCAGTAAAAATTCTAAAAACACTTATAATATGGAAAAACAAGCATTTAAATAAAAATTTATTCATAAAAATTTTTAAAAACTAAAAATTTTAAAAGTAAGAATATAAAATTCTATCAAATAAAATTATAAAAATTATAAAAAAATTAAAATTTAAGAAAGTAAATTCAAAATATAAAATTGATAAATTCTAAAAACTAAAAATTTTGAAATAAAAATAAAATCTAAAATTAAAATTCTATAAAAATAAAATTATAATACTAGAAAAATAAAATATAAAATAATTATAGCTCTTAATAATTATTTACTAATTTTTTTAAAAAAAAATATTTAAATGAACACAAATAAAAATATTTTAAATCCACGTCGTTATTTTTTTTTCTATATTTTCAAATTAATTTATTATCTTAATTTTTTGGTGTAAAAATATTTAAGATTCACCAACTTTAAAATGCATAAAATACTTGATAATATATTAAAATAATTTTTTCTATTTTGACTGAATAATCAAATTTAATGTAATAAAACAATTTTTACAATTTAAAATAAAATGTGTTTTCTAGTTTTATATTTTAAGAAATAATTTTTCAAAATGAAAAACCAAACGCATTTTTGAAAATCTAAAAACAATCCCTCAAAATAGAACATAGAAAATATACTTAAAATTGAAAATCGAAACACAAATCAAGCGGGCCATAAGTATTTGAGCCCTATTTCGTGAAATAATAAGTTTTGTAATATTAATATTTTGAAGAATGTGTGGTTAAAAAATTTGAAGTTTTTTTGAGTTTATAAGTAAAATTATTTTATTGGAAAAATCTGATTAAATGAGATTGGAATATATATATATATATATATATATATATATATATATATATGATGAGGCTCAAGCAGTAGGGAAAAGTAATCAATTTATTTATATGATTTTGATGTTTTTGATTGATTTTTGCAAATTACGTTGCTCGCTCTATTTTTCTCATTATTTTCTTCTAGAAAAATTATTTTTGATTTTTATTGTTCAATATGTTTATATGATTTTCATGATTTTGGATTGATTTTTGCAAATCACTCGGTCTGTTTGAATCTTGATCTCTAAAAATTAATTATAGCCCATTAGCCATAATTTTTTTTTTTTTTTTAAAAACTTTTTATCCATGCATTCTCAAAAAAAATGATCATTACAGAAATCATTTTTCATTAAAAATGGGACTCCAACAAAGCTTTAAAGAATCCAATTTCAATATATATGTAGAATCCTTTAAAAAATGGGTCATAAATCAATCTTTCCCAAAACTATAAATATATTGAATTTACTTATTTTGAGGATTAATAATGATTATTATATTTCATCTTATCACTTCTTAAAAAAAAAAAAAAACGATTATCTTCCTCTCAGCGTTCTAACAAAACATAAAACGGAAAATAAAATCTCAAACCTCCACGACATGATTAATCAAAATAGATGAAGAAATTGGCCACATAATTTTCCAAAGTGATTTTCATAGAATAATTATTTCCTTCTTGCGGACAATTTCTCCAAATTAATTGGCGACAGTCTCTATTTCGTTTCTATATCTGTTGGCGAAACACATAATTTATTAATTATTTTGTCACGGCATCTAACATAATATTTTTCGATCATTTTATGCCAAAAATGTTATATCAACTTAATACGTAGTGCGATTGTGACCTTAAATACTTGTAATACATTATATGACTATGATATACTAAGTTGTACGATTGTGAGAATAGATCTTAAAATAATGATTTTTTTTCTAAAATATGTGGTTGAAAAATAATGAACAGTTTTTTGTTTACATGAAAATTTATTTTATTAAAAGAATGTGTAATTGAAAATAAATTTGAAAAAATGAGTTTTCTCAATAGATAAAGCTTAAACAAGGACTTGTATATTTTTGGAGAATGAGTAGTTAAAAAGTAAAAAAAATTTATAGGTCCAAGTGTAAAATTATTTTAATAGAAGAATATACCGTTGAAAATGAGTTTGAATGATTAATTCACTAGATGGTCAACACTTTATTTCCATTTGTAAGATTCTTACCTTGAAATTGATAGTTGCCACTCTAGCATCAAAGTTACCTGTCTTGAGTGGTACGAGAAAGGTATTGTCAAAGCCTGCATAGTCTTCCAAGTCCTCTTCTTCGGGTTCTTCAACTATAAGCAAGATCCATTCTACAAGATCCACTTCCAGTAACAGTACTGCGTCATCTGAAACCACTGCTAAATCTTCATATATGATAGTAAGAAGAAATCCCATCAAAAGCAGCACTCTCAATCCAGCTTCTTCTGGTTCCATTCCCAAAATCTTGTCAAAAGCTAAATTGAAGAATGAGCCTTCATTATCTGCCCTGTCAGCTTATCTGGTGTCAACTATGACCTCAAATGTATCATCAACTAGTTTTATTGGTGAATTGTATCATCATCTTCTTCAACAGTCACCCAAAGGTCCAACAACTCAGGGAACAGTCTTGATACCAGTTCCGGCAGATCTGTTGATGGTGATCTAGTTTCTCTGGATATGAAGAATCAGTACACCAATCAAGTTGCCAGTTGACATAAAAGTCGAGGAACAGCTTCACCTGGTAATATTACAAGGAAATACTCAACACAAGCTGGTACAATTTCTAGTCAGGCTCCTTCGAAGGTGTTGGGACTACGAATGCCATCCCCAAAGATTAGGTTCTTTGATGGGGTTAGTTTTGCTTCTTTCTGAATACACGCCTTTTAGTTTCAAGTTTTGGTACTAATTGATTGTCAAGTCAGTATTTAAGCGATAGTTTAGTAATTCGAGTGGTAAATGTGTTTGACTAATAAAATTTATGTTGCCGTGCTCTCTAGGTAAGATTCTTCATAAATTATTTTCTCAATTCTTATGAGGGAAAGGTATTATTCTAGGCTCAGCAGAACCAAACTAAAGTATTATGTAACGTAGGTGAAGTCGTCCACTCACACTCCTAAGGGAACTGTGCAGTCTCAGTCTGGAATTCATACTATGCTACCTGAGAAAGGAGGTATCATGCGCGGTTCAAACAGGAGCTCCAACATCAAACCAAAACCTAGAAAGCTTCCAACAGCTAGAACGGTAACTGCAAAGACAAATCCTGATCCTCAGAAAACCACATCTACTTAGACAAATGTTACTAATACTTCCGTAGATGTAAAATATTGCTCCAAGTCATCTCTTGAAGTTGAAGGAAATATGTGTGGAGAAAGTTGCTTGAATGTGCAGAAAGTTGTCAGCGAAGGGCCTGATGATGCTAAGATTGATGTAGATACAGGTTCCAGGGCAAGCACAGAATATGCATGAAAATATGAGCACAAGAAATTTCGAGATTGTACCTGTTGAAGGGTGCAATTCTTCAGGTTCCACAAGAATCGGTCAGAAAGTAGATGAAAATGTGTTAGATGACACAAAATCGTGCTAAGAAATCCTATCCAATTTGCAGAGTTGACAGAAAAGAAGATGGTCGTATTGGAGATCAAGTGGACGTGATAATAAGCGAACACAAAATAGATGAAAATTCAAATATCCAGGGCCAAATGGATGAAACATTAATGAAATATCAGATTGAGTTTCAGAAACTTCTGCAATAACCTCCTAGCCTGTAAGTGGTAGAGCCCCTTTCGCTGTCTAGTATTCTTTCTGTAATTACGAATGTCTTCATATTTCTCATGACTTGGCTATCCAGAATTTAAAGAAGGTAAATTCTCCTTTGCAGAAAGATAACAACTGCTGATAGTCATCAGCATGCAGCACCTTGAGGTACACAACTAAATGGAATGCCTTGCTCATTTGGCAGATGAAAATATTAACTCTTTTCCAGGGACAGAGACCTTATAATTGGATGTGTATAATAATGCTGTGACTTCTGTTCATGCATAGATTTGATTATAGAAATAGAAACACTTGCTGCTGAAGGAGAAATCTTTTCATGTGAGCGTAAGCCCAACATTTGTTTCATGTTAATGTTAATAGAACCCTATTTATATGGCTTGTATTGAGTGGAACTGTCCCATTAATACATGCAGATTTTTGTGTCATTTGCCTAGAATTGAATTTCAGTTTTAGATCTTAGGTACAGCCGAGATAAGTCAAAGTATAATTTGAGTACCGTGTTAAAAAGGCTAGCTGTATAAACATTGGCTTTTTATTGGAGCTAAAATTCCAGGATGGAATCTGCCTCTATGCTCAATTGATAGGACGATTCCCCATCGGGGGTTTTTTTGTAAGAAACGGAGGATGGAACGAAGATTAGAGACCAACCAAGAAAACAATGACAGACAAACTAATAATTCTTTTTGTAATATCCAATTTGAATTTATGCAAATACTATATCATTAGAAATAATACCTTTAAATTTCTTCAAATAAATTTCATCACATCAAAAATATTTAAGTAAAGGAAACAAAGAAAAATTAAGCCCGTGTTTGATACACATTATAATTTTCATTCTTCTACTTATTTTCAACCACACATTCTTCAATAAAATAATATTTTTCATCACATCAATAACATTTCATTCTTTTTCAACCACATATTCACCATCACATCAACCAAAAAAATACATTCTTTCCAAAATAATGTGCATCAAACAAGGGCTAAATTAGAATAACTTATAATAAGCAATAATGCAACACAAATGCCATGAACAAGAGACCTACAGATATTAGATACTACTTATCTTGTTGACATTCCATCATTTAAATAACAATAATTCTTTTTTACTATCGCAATTTGAATTTATGCAAATACTATATCATCAGAAATAATACCTTTTAACTTCTTCAAATAAATTTCATGGCATAAAAAATATTTAATTAACGGAATTGAATTGAAAATACATTAGAATAACTTATAAAAAGCAATGATGCAACTCACACCATGAACAAGAGAGCTATAGATATTAGATACCACTCCCAGAAAATCATTATCTGAATATAAAATAACGCAGCACAAATTCTAATACGGTAAGTTAAGAAAATGGAGATTGTTCATAACATTAACTCAAACAGTTCAAATGTTCATCATGCTCAAGAAGTATCAAAATCGCTAGACCAGCCAACTAAGACCTCGGCTTTTCTTTTTTCTCCTTGAAAAGGGCCAGGAGGGAAACACCAGATACCTTCACCACCTTGAATCTTACACCGGGAATATCTCCGACGGCATGCCCCTTACGTCCAAATCCAGCAATCAAAACTTCATCCTGCAGCAAAAGGTAAGAAACACAACTTAAAACAGCAAAAAGCAATCACAAGCAACAGAATTAATGAACAGGACTCACATTTTCTTCGATGTAATTTAAACAACCATCATTGGGGACAAAAGCAGCAATCTTCTTGCCATTCTTAATGAGTTGAACCCTAGCACATTTACGAATAGCAGAATTGGGCTGTTTGGCTTCAATACCTCTGTCCATGCCAAAAGGTGATAGAAATTAAAAGATCAGTTCCACAGGTAAAGAAATCAAGAAAGACTGATGAAAACAAATAAAACAAAGGTGAATTCTAACATCTTCTCAAGCACAATGCCTTTTGCATGCGATGACCCGGCGAATGGTTTCTTCCATTCATTCCCAAGATGGGATTTCTTATAGGCCTTGTCAGCCCACCTTTGTCTTCTACGGTGGGACTTCAGCTTGCGACCAGCTCCCATACCACGTGTCTTCCTGTATGATCATGTCGAGTGTATCAAACCCACATAAGACTGACATAGGTACAACACTGGTCACTTGAGGAGGCATGGAATATAACTAATAACAGAATTACAAAGTTACATAACCACATGGATCGCTAACTAAATTACCCTTAAAAATGTTTTGCATTCCCTTAGCTTTGGAGTTGTTGCAAGATTAGTTTCGTATATTTCCCAAGAAAGGAACAAGTAATCCAGCTATAAGCATTGCTACTTTTTATGGCTGGTGCCACAATGCATAGACATTTCTACAGAATTAACACTATGGAAAATCCTATTAGTCCATTTCTCGTAATGAGGTTCAGAACATTTAATTTCATCCTCATAAGGCCTCTCAAAAATTACTCATTTATAGTCACACAAGTATATATATTATATAACTAGAAAATTTGGGTAACAGAATAAGGTCATTTTGAAAAACTAAAACCATCAACCGGATCATGTTACCAATTGCTCATATATTGTGGCGCGAATTGACAATTTCTAGAATCATCAACATTTGTAACCAATACATTCTAATTACAGCAAACATCCATACCATATCATATCAACTAAAGTACACAAATCCACTGATGATTCGTTCTTTGACCCGTTTTAGTAAACTGACTCTGATATTCTTTATTCCTTCCTAGACCTGTTTTCGTTACAATTACAGCACCCAGCTTTCTAGATCCCATTATTGCACTGACATTAAATAAAGCAGCAAGAAACAAAAAACAAAAACAAAAACGGACATCCATAGCGTACAGCCGATTAAACCAAACTACAATCTAAAGCAACTGATTTACAATAAAATCCACCATTTTCGTAGGCATGATTGTACGTATTGATATAGTATAAAATTTGGACGACATACCCCATGATTGCAGATTGAACTGAACAAAGTTCTAGCTTAGGGTTTGAGAGATTGGAGGAGAGGAGCCGCCCAGTTGAAGTGTAAAACCCTAATTCAAGAAATCAAGCACATCAGCTTTTCTGGCATGTTATGTTATAGATTGGGTGTTGGACACATTTGATTGGGCTTCTCATTCCATGGGCCCATCACGCGATCGTTCCAGTTCTTTCTTAATAGGAATGTGTAATATGTAGCCCAATTGACAAAAGGCCCAATATGGCACCCCATCTTGTTAAATGGGTTAAAATTTTATTTAAAATTAGTCTTTTTTAAGGCACAATCCCAAATATTGGAAAAATGTTGTTAAAAAAAGTTCAAAAAGTTTTCAATTCATATATATATATGTTAATACATGAACTAAAAGTTAATTTTAAAGAAGACTCATCTTGTTATTGGTCATATTTTTTTATTTTTTTTAATAAATACATCAAATTTTAATTATATTAAATGTCATTAACCTTTATTTATTATCACACGTATATCTTTAACTTCTTATTTTTTCCATCACATTCTTATTTGAACATTTCATTGATAAAAAATCTTGTCATTAATTATAGTTTTTGTCCACAAATATTATTAACGTACTTTAAAATAATAGTCAAATATTTAATCGCATTTTTACATTATTATTTGTTTTGTTTATTTAAAAATACAATGTTCAAATGATTATTATTACTTTATTTTAAAGAAAATTTTGGAGAAAAACTATAATCAGAGACCATTTATATTGATTTGAGAATAAGAATGCGATAAAAATAAAAAATTGAGGCATAAATGTGACAATGTGTAAAAATTATAAACCTTTCAACAATTAAAACATAGTCTAGTTATTCAAAATCGTGGTATGATTCGTATGAATATATTTAGCCTAAATATTTATAATGCGTTCCATCCGGCATCCGCCATACTTCGATACCTCTTCACTTACAAACGATAATTCATTTATCCATCAAATTAATAGTGAAATAATATATACATATATTTACCAAGAATGGGGAATATTTTCATATCAAAAGCACAAAGGTTAGGCACATATCATGCATGATATGAAACTAGAAAATTAAAGGATTAGTAAAGATCAAATTAGGTCTCAAACAACAAAATACAACAGTTTCTACACCTAAATAATGTCTAACAGCATAAAACAGACAAGATAACTTGCCATATGCAATACTTGCAAATTTCACCAAAAACCACCATAATGGTAGGTTAAACAAAGTAGATCACAATTCCACATAACTATACATTTCAACAGGAGCTCTCCGAGTGTCTGTGCTGGTTCGCACAACCAACATGCCTGAAAAGAAATATGTAATAAGCAAATAATGACAAAGACAAATGAATAGAAGAGCTCAATGCAAAAGGGAATGAAGGAACCTGTAGATTGTTTAATCTATTTCGGGCCCTTTTTCAGCAAAACGCCGAACTTCCTCAGCATGTTGCCATTTTTCTTCTTTGGTGAGTCGTCTTCCATATCTTCAGAATAGGGCAAATCCAACTTTCCACCAATGGTGTGGTAGTCCAAGGAACCTGTCCTCTCGACATATTTGCCATTGTTACCTGTTGGAGACAAATTTAAACAAATAAATGTGTCCTTTCTTTAGGGCTTAAACTTTTAGCTGATATAATTTTACATGGTATAAGAGGAGATAAGAGATCTTAAGTTCAAGTCTCGCTACAACTTATAAATAGAATTGTGTACATGTCTGGCCTTCAATAAAATATATAAATCCAGCCTGCACGAAGATGATGTGTTAAATACACAATTTAGATAAATAGACATGTCCCATCTCTACTGGATTAGCTTTTAAATGTGATTAATGATTACCAGTTGAGAGCAATGCAGCGGCTTCCTCAGCAGCCTTCCTCCACTGGTCCGCCTGCACCTTTAATCTCCTCAGTTCAGCTTCCATCTCAGAATTTGCAACCTGTGCTGCATCGAGCTGCACAGCGACCCGTGCTGCTTTTCGACCATTTTTATCTGCTTCCTCTGTTAAATATCCAAGCTTCATTAAGGCCTCTCGCTCTGCAGCACGTGCTTCTTCTGCCACAACAAGAGCCTCGTCATTTGCTTTGCTTCTTTCTACTTCAGTTTTCATGATTTCAGACTTCAGCATCTCATTTTCCTCTGTTATGCACTGCAACCGTTTCTCTTTACAAAATAAACTTGCCTTCATGTCTGCTAAAACCGACTCTGATTTCTTCAGCTCAATTTCAAGTTCAGTTTCTTTTTTAGTTGGCTGGTCTTCTTCCACCTTAAGATTTGACCCTTTTTTCTCAAACAAAATACTTTGCAATGCTTTTTCTTTTTCAATCAGCTTTGCCTTCAATTCCTCAGCGTCAGCTCTAGATACTTTTAGCTTTGTCTCTAGTTCAGCTTCTCTTTCACTTGAGTCCATTTTTGCTCGCTCCACAAGTTCATAAGCATTCCTAATCTGCAATGTGCTCTGAATATATTCTTCCTGATATCTTCTTTCAGCAGCCTCTAGTGCAGCATTTAGCTGGCTCACTTCCAGTTTCAAATTGGTAAGTTCAGTTTTCAGCAGCTCTGATTCATTACGTTCTTTGTCCACAGAAGAGATGTTATCATTGCTCGGAGGATCTGTTATCTTGTTGCTGTTGTCTAGATCAGCCTGGAGTTTGCCAACAAGTTCCTCCAGAGAATTCACTCTATTCTTTGATTGCTCCAACTCGAATACCAACGATTTATATGATTCCACAGTATTGACATGTTCAGAACGTACTGTTTCCTCAGTAGTCTTCACCACTTCCAGTTGCATTTGGGCTCTAGTGAGTTCTTCAAACGCCAGAGCTTCAGATTCTTTACTATTACTTAGCTGGCTCTTCAATTCTTCGACAAAATCAATGGTTTTCTCGAGTTCCATTCTCAAGTTCTGAACTTCGGCATGAGCTGACTCTGCACGTCTAGCCTGGGCAGCTTTTGCTTCAGCCATCCGGTCCAGTTGAATCTTGAGCCTCTGTATCTCATGCATTGCAGAAGCCAAAGCTGCAGAGTCCATCAAGTGCTGCTTCTGGACAGCCTCCAGTTCAGACTGCCATGCTCTGTCTCGATCCTGAGAGATCTTGCGCAATTCTTGGATACGAGAGTCTTCAGAATCGGAAATCTCGACCAGTTGCTTCTCAGTCTCCTCGAGTTTTGATGACATGGCAGCAAGTTGCTTCTTAGCTTCCTCGGCCTCCTGCTGAGCCCTCCTCTTCCAAGATTCGGACGAGTTCAGCTGATCCTTTGACTTGCTCAGCTCCTCTTGGAGCTGAGCAAGCTGGGTTTCCAATTCAGAGACTCGGTTTGGTCGCTTCTTCTGAAAATTTACAGGGAAAGGAGGGATGTCAAAGATTGACAATGAGCAGCTTGATATAACATTCAGATAAATTAAGGAACACACATGAGATTTTATGGATTTGCGATGAAGGTTGATCCAAGAATTTGTTGTTACCCCAATAAAGAAAAGAGTAACACACTCCAAATCCCACAAACCTAGGTGGGAAAACAAAGTAAAATGCATGAAGTGCACATATCACAAAAGAAAAAAATTGTGTTGTATGCCCTATTAAAGTGGATATATTGCCTTGTTTGGGAGGAAAATTCTTAAGATAATTAAATTATCGCACTTCACTTGTTTATCATATTTCTTAATTTTCCTCTCATAAATCTTCTAAAATATGAACACGTTATATTTAAAGCATTTGAAGACAACAAAACCAAATGTGCAAGCCTGAAATCTTTTTAAAAAGTTACACGATTTAAAATAGCGAGCAGCCATATCATTCATGGTATAAGCTTTCACGAGAACTTCTAGAAGATATTAAAAAAGAGGTATACAGCAAAGTAAGGCATCTAGATATTTCAATGCTTCAATTTGATGAAAGAACGTTTTCTTTATGTCTAACTAATAATTAACCTCAAAAGTGAGACTCACTAGTCTAGCACATGGTTTTACCATCTGAAAAAAGTATTTGTAAGGATATTCAATGCGATAAATTGCCAAATGTTTCTCCTAAAATTTACCTCAGTTGCTGGAGGCCTTGGTGATCGACGATCGACAACCTTGGAACTTCTATCTTTCGGAGTTTTGTTTGCTGGATTTGGAGACGGCACAGGATCAGATTCAGATCCTGGAGTTTTGAGCTTCCGGGTTGTCCACGGTGTGGCAGGAGACAACTTGTGAGGCACATCCAGTGATGCAGGTCTACATCCAAAATGGATATAACAACGATATAAGATAAACACAACAAATCATAGGAAACTAAATATAGGCCACTGAAAGATATGCCATTACCTATTTTGTTTAATGACACATAAAAACTAGGCACAAATCAGTTGGACTAAATAGAAAATTGAAGAACAGTATATTTGTGTTTCCGATATGATGGAACCATTGACTCTTCATTCAGGCATCATACAATGAAATAAATACAATTTCCAACAAAAAAAATTAAACATAATAGTTCAACACATCACCATGTTTTTTTAACAGTAATGCACATTTGTCCCCAGAAAGCATTTTCAGCAACTATATTAATGTTACCAGCAAGCATATATGCTCTGTGTTTCAGTGAATATGGTTGTACAGCTTAAGTGTTTAGCCTTATTCTATGTAGGCAAGATTTTTCAAACCGATCTGATGGAATTTCAAAGATAGAACCTGAGGACGATACCACAAACAGAAAACAAACTCATGAATGACAATTACCTTGCTTTTGGTGTTTGCATTTCTTTATCTGCTCAGAGTGAATGAAGAATATGGAAAACTTTCCTCTTCAAAGGCCCACCTGACCCACAAGGACCTGCAATAGTTCAGAGGAATCCTTGGCTAAGAAAGAACTTTTGCTACAAATATATACATAAATCAGACTAGACAGATAAAAAGCTCATCAAGGAAATTAAGCTTTAAGCGATATTCAATTGGAAAAACCAAACCAAAGATACATAACAATACAATCCCTTAAAAGAAACTCCATAGAAACAACCTCCACTCCACCAACCAAACAAACATACAACAACAAGGAATATAACAAAAACAGAAATAGAAAAATAAGAAAGTAGCTATCAAGAAAATATAAATATCACTATGCAAATTGTGCTTTGCTTTCCTTTTCTTTTGCTTCATTTTTACTCCTTCCTTACACTACATAGCAATGACATCATTCAGACAGCAAAATAAATAAATAAATGATAATTATATCCAACATTTTCAGCAGAAATTGTAAGAGCTCCATTTAAAAGAATACGCACTAGTCACCACAGATATTCAATGTGAAGTATATACATTAAAATAATATCATAACAGGGTTTTCATTTTTCATAGTCTACCGTCCGTTATGATGTATTATGATGTATAAATCAAACCAACGGGGTACAATTAACAAGACATAGTTATCTATCATCACCCAAAACTTGTTTAATTTCCATTAAAATATTCAGCACCTGAAATAAGAATTCATTAATCTTTTTCCAATAAACTATATACATAGAGAGAATGCATAAGCAGATCCAAAATCATCTCACTGAACCATAATAGCCACGTTCAAATAATACAGCAAAACTACCAGACAAGTTTTATCTAAAAAAATTTAGACCTCAAGAACTAGAATAAATCCAAAAAGAAAACTAAAAAAGGCAAGTTCTGTAAAGACACACTCACAAATACATGTTTAAATTAAATAAAATAATAACGGCATCCAAAACTCAAAGTTTGAAGCTCAAAAAATCAACCCACATTATAAAACAAACTCATAAATTCCACACAACTGAGATTTATTTTAGCAAAGTTCAAGTAAAAAACCAGTCCACGAGAAAAAAGACATGCTCCTTGGAGTTACAAGAAGATCAACACAGAGACAAAACACACTAAATTTGGTAGTTTTTTGAGAGAGCAGAAAAGGAACACGAGCAAATTACGCAATGTATACAAACAAGAATAGTCTCAAATTACCAAAATTTCTTTAAAAAAAAACGAAACTTGTTTTTTTTTTTCGC
The DNA here is from genome assembly GCA_019395295.1 of Osmanthus fragrans. Taxonomy (NCBI): domain Eukaryota; kingdom Viridiplantae; phylum Streptophyta; class Magnoliopsida; order Lamiales; family Oleaceae; genus Osmanthus; species Osmanthus fragrans. The sequence goes on from CM033343.1 coordinate 29,736,495, forward strand.
CCTTTATTGGCAGAAAAAATGGAAGCTGCCTTTTTACTGTTGGACGAGCTCCTACACAATTTCCAAGAATAGAAAAGGTGGAAGGAATCCCTAGTCTTGGAAGATGCTAAAGATGAAAAGAGCGAGAGAGTGTGTGTGCAGTGGCTTAGTTCTGTAGCATTTGTTAAGGGAACGAGGTAGAGGGTGGTGCTTCGTTCTGCAGTTCCCGAGTCAGTTTCTCTCTCTTCTCATTCGCGGCCCGCAGGAGACTACCAATTTTGAGATTTTATACCCACGCTACCTAGTCACGCGCCTCTGCACGTTGTGATGTAATTTTCATCACCCTCTTGTTATGTCCTGTTATGTGTGTTCTATAATGGTTCTATGAACTACCTGTAGGTTCACTCAATTTTTATTGAGCACCCATGAATTATGAAAAGAATGATGCTACGCGTATATCACGATATTATAGTGTTCATAATGACGCCCACTCTCGTCACATGAAGGGGATTCAATTCAAATAAAATATAATTTATATGAAGTAGGTTCTCCTCCATTGAAGGGGATGAACATTGTTATGGACGTCGCATTATGTACAAATAACATATTTCTTATGAGAAAATACCATTTTGTTCTAGTTATGAATACAAATGTTAATATCGTTTTTCCTATTACAAGCATGTTTGGCTGAGCAGCTTAAACACAAGTAAACTTTTAAGCTACACCAAACACTATTCACGTTTTAATTGTCACAATTCACAAACTTGAAAAAGAAAGAAACTGTAAACATCTCTTTGGTTTGACTAATAATCAGGTTTTTAATAGATTTTGATAAAAGTTGATAAAATTTGTGATTGAAAAGTAGAAAAAAATTGTAGATCAATAAATGTGTGGTTGAAAATAAATTTAAAAAAAAAAAAAAAAAAAAAAAACCCTTAAAAATTGGGACCAAACTGAGGCTAAATAATTGAAAAGGTTTCAATATGTTTGTTTGCTCCTCCTTCCTCTGTTGACACTTCATTCACTAATATTTATTGATTAAGGTTCATAATTGTGAGAGCTTATTGGGTGGTGTAATTGAATTTTGAATTACAACTTTTCAATGAAGGTTTTTAAAAAGGTTAAACCCCAACCTTGAGAGTCCCCACCGTCTCGCCCCTAGAGCATTGTGGAGGAGGTAAATCATGGAATGTGTCTCAACAGGTTAGAGTACAAGAGATATCATACTGGTGCCCACAAAAAGTCTAATTTCATACATTGTAAGAGATAGGAATTGAACCCGTACACTGCGACTGTCAACTCCACTGAGACTACATTACTCTTGTTTTTTGCACCACTAAACTATGCCGCGGAGCTTCAATCAAGGTTTTTAGATTGTACACACATATGGTTAAGATTTACTTCTTTTATTATTGAATAATTTAGTGTAGTGTATATTGAACTTTGATCAATAAAATATAAAACTTATTGAATTAGTAAATTAAAAGCTTAGCTACTCAATAGGATAGATAAATAACATTTAGGTAGCTTGAATGATATTTTTTCTATAATTGGAGGATAGACACCGAAATTTACCCTCCATACTGGGTTGACTTTAAATTCAATTTTCAAAATTTGGCGGATCCGGTTGGTAAATGGCGAATCAGTTCCAACGCAAAATTTGCTAGTATTCATTTGTTTATTTCTAGTCCAATAAATAATTGTATGGTAAATAAATAATAGGAAAAATTGCAACAATAGTCCCTAACTTTTTAGATTTTTACAGACTTTATCCTAACCTTCAATTTGTGTCAACAAAGGTCCATAACCTTTCGTAAATATGCATCTGGAGTCCAATTGGATGAAACCATCAATTTGACCATTAGTTGACCAACAAAGTGAATTTTGACCAAATTAAAAAATAGTAAAATGACATCTTTACATCTATCTACATTAAATAAAAAATAAGAAAACATTACCATCTTCCACCAATCCCCATCCAAATCTCACCCCCTTCCCCATCCCAATCCAAAATTGTTGCTCTCCGCTGCCACCCATAACTATCATCGCTAGCACCGCCACTAAACCCACAACCATCACCATCACCACCTTCGCCACCATCTTCTCCACTTTCAAATGAAACCCAAATCTTTGCACAACTGTGTATTGCCAAAAACCCAATTTCATAACCATCGAAATATCCAGCGGTCCAATTGCAAAAGTTTGACCCAATAGCTAGAAGGAGAAAAAATATAACTTTTTTATCAACTGTAATGTGGATCTTGAAGCTTGTATATATAAGCCAAAAATCAAAATCCCAAATGAAAAATGCTATACAAAATTGATGGAATGCAAATTTCGAACAAAATTGTTAGAGAAACAATGAAAAAAATACAATGTGATGAAGATAGAAGAGATAGGAAGACTGTGTGCACGCGCGTGAGACAGAGAGGGAGAAGGTAAGAAGGGTTAGAGATTTCAAAGTGACCGAGAAAAAAAAAAGTAATTTATGGAGAAAGAAAGAGAGGCAATATACACACTCTGCCTCTCTTGGTTCTCTCTCTAAAGTATAGCTATAAAACTCAGCCCGGACCAGCCAGTCGAGCTAGAGAATTGATGACCCGAGCCCTTGATCAAGTTGGGTAGAATATTTTCATAGAGATGCAACTGACTCGATCAAAACTTAGGTTAACCCGTCGGGTTGACCGAGTTAACCTGCGATTTTTATATTAACTCGACTGGTTGACTAGTTTGACTCGATTTACTGGTTTAACGAAGATTTAAATGTTTGTCCATAAATTTTTTGTTCTCAAAAGACATGAACCTTAGACCTCTAGGTAATGTAAGTATCACCTAACCACTAAAGATCAATTGCTTATTGTTCTGCATTTGCAATAAATATGTATACGTAAATCATTTATAGTAATTATTTTAATTAAAATGAATCGAATATTTAACAAAAAAAATATATAAATATATAAACAAATAATGACAGATAATTTATTTATTTTTATTTTATCTAAAAGAAAAATTTTATACTTTAAAAAATATTTTATAACTATTAAGTATTGACTCACCGGTCTAACCACTTACTCACCAGTTTGACCAGAAACTCGAGACTAGGTGTCTTGACTGGGTCAATGGCCGGGTTGAGTTTAATAACTATGACTCTAAGGGGTCTACACTAGGGCGGGGGCGGGGTACTGCCTAGAATTCCTTTTTTTAGCTTTATTATTTTAATTGTCAATATTTAAAAATATGCAAAGTTACCATTTTACCCCCTTTAATTTGGTCAAAATTGGTAAAAGTTGACTTTCTTGGTCAACTAATGTTCAAATTAAATATTTTCATCCAATTGGACTTCACTTGCATATTTATGAAAAGTCAGGGATCTTCATTGGTACAAATTAAAAGTTAAGGTAAAATCTACAAAAATTGAAAAGATTAAGGACTGCTGCTGAATTTTTCCTAAATAATATTCAATTCATTGAAGATATAAAGTCATTAAAAGCACAATTATTACTTTAGACAAAGTTGGATATGATTTCGACGATGTTCAAAGTTGTTCAACATTTGTTTGTATTCATTTGTTTCAGGGTTTAATAATCTATTGGAACAAGCGGTAATTGTAGAGTTTTCAAAATGTATGAATAAAAAATGATTTTAGTATTTATAAACGGTTTGATTGTATGTGACAATTTTCTGTGATTTTAGTATTTACAAACGGTTTGAATAATCCAGTCGGATGCAATGATAGGAGATATTGTGGCGGGAGTTGATTGGATATGACAACTGACTGTGCTTAAAACAGTCAACTGATGAAATGTCATATGACATTGTGTCAAAATTCTTGTTCACGTAACATGATTGTTTCTCTTTTGAGATACAAGAGTAAGGGACAATTTTTGTTTTTGATCTATAATTTTTTTAATTTAATTACAAAAACTGGCATTGGGTGGAGTCTACCTCTAAAATCACTCATGGGGCCTCAAATGAATGATGTTATTCATAATCAATTACTACAATAGTAATATTATATGGTAGCTTGTTATTTGAGGTATTAATTTTCTGTAATTTTATTTGTTACAAATAATAAGCTGTCACATAAAATGATTACCGCAATCAATGATTATAAATAACATTACTCAACTCAAATAATTCATTGGTCCAAACATTCTATAAGTACTACATGGTACAACTTGAAAAGTAAATGTTGTTCGATGTTTCCCCTGCCCCTGTACAACTGTATTATGCACACGATAAACTTTATTTTTGCGATTTCATCTTAAAAGTTGCTACATGTACATTAGGACTGTACACCCTGATGTACAACCCTCTCTCACAATAAGGGGGTTCACTAATATTTGTATTCATTGTGGGCCTCCTCCCATATGAGGGGCTGTACACCAAGGTGCACAACACTGATGTACAAATAGCTTTGTTCTTTTATCTTACACAAAAATGTCATGTTTGGCTTGAACAACATAAGAAAATAGTGACAATAATTTTGTTTACCACAATAAATTTTAAAATCATGGTAAAAGAGTGACATTAGTCATTTAGTTAAAATCAATATATCATTTTACTTAATACTTTTTTTATGATGATTAGTCGCTGTAAAAACTCTCTTAAAACACAATTATGTCATAGCTTGTATTTTCACTTTTTTCTGTCGCAAATATACAATATCGTAATAAGTAATATAATTGACCTGTTCAGATGATTATTCCCACAATGACTATTATTTAATACTTAATTTATTATTTATAGCTCTAAAATGATTAAAAAATAAAGAACAATTTTTTATTAGTTATCTAAATTATTCTAATTACACTAATTTTACCTAAAGCGCACAATTAATCAAATTAGAGTTTTGAAAAATATGGACATTATGAAGTAAAATTTTGTCCGTTGTTCCCTTTAATTCGCTAATCAACACTTTTTACTTATTGTAGTATTCTGTCATATTATTCTTAATGGTAACTCCCTCGAGTTCTAATTGATCATATTCAACTTAGTCAATTCATTATATATTTATGTGAATCCAAATAAGACTTAATTAAATGCATGTAATTCTAAGAACACGTGTAATGATCACAACAACCATAAAAGACATCTATACATTTTTATCCAAATTATCGAATTTTATTATGTGATCTAAATCTATAATTACCTCTCGATTTATTATAAATTCACATAAATTAGTTGCCAATTAATTCAAATCTTTAAAATATATAAATAAAATCAACATATGAAGATTTAACTAAGAGAAACTTGAAAATTAAATTAAAGGGTCACACACACATAACATTATTTCTCTTAACTAATTATTTGGTTACTCGTACTCATGAAAGAAAAGCAACAAAAGAGTATAGTTTATAATCGCGCTTTGATATCTTGAAGAAGGAAGAATTGATTTTTGCACAAAAAAGTTTTCTCCCTAATTCCAAGATCTTGGTGCAAATCCTAAATTTGATTTTCTATTTTCCCTCTAAAATTGCGTGTCCCATAAAAAATTATTGATTAAACCTATATATAGAAGTTTAAAATAACTTTAAAAATGAGTCCTAAAGCATCTCTCATGTAGATTTTGAGTGTAATTAGAAAATCAACAAAGTTGAAATTTCGTGCAATTTCGTCATCCACATTAATTTCTTGCTCATCCCAAGTTCTCAACTTCAAGACTTGATTATTTTGACCCTCAATTCTTCAATTTTGTACAATTTCAATCCAATTTCATCTAATCACTATTTTCGCCGTAAAGACGATCATAAAAAGACAATTATATTGTAAATTGTATGTTCATTTTCTCTATTTTTTCCTATAAAAATTCATCAAAAGAATAAAGAAAAATACAACATCTTCCATACTTATTGATTCTGCAAGTTAAAGAAGCCCTATTGCTAGTCACTTGCGTTATGGTTGAAATTTTTTGTATCAATGAAATTAAAAAAAAAAAAAAAAAATAAATCTCTTCTGGTTGAAAGATTTTGTATCAAACGAAACTAGGGGAGAGAGAGGAAAAAAAAAGCTTCATCTTCAAGACGAAGAAGTATCCTATGTGAGCTATCATTAAACACAATATTAATAGGTCCCTCAGAATATAATTTTGGACAACATATACCCTCTATGATTACAATAAAGGAAAAAAGGCATTGAACCTTGCTTTACCTATAATGAAAGCAACTAACAGTTATTCCACGAATGTTAAATCTTAAATCACTATACTTAAATTCAAAAAGTAGCAAAGCTAGACAATAAGTATCAAATAATTGACTATGCTTTAAGCTAGACAAAAGTGTCAAATAATTGACAATCCCTTTTTCTTTTCACAATCCCGTGAAATATAAGTTTTACATAGAAACAATGTTCTCAATTCAAATCCTTTCATGTATAACTTTATCTACAATACGTACATGTGATAGAGCGTAGGTAAGCAAACGTTCTTGTGTTTCTATGGGTCAAGAAGCCAAGGGGTCATTACTCATTAGATGATCGATCAACCTTGTCATTTCTATGCTACAACCTTCAATCTAATAACTGAGACCACTCAAGACCATCTCTCTATTAGATAATATATATCTTTTATGTCCTTGGCCTAAATACATGATAATACTAAAAACCTACTAACTGAAGTATCTGCGGTGGGAGCTTCTTCTCTTTGTATCAAGTCACCTTTTCAAGTTTCCACCAGCTAACCAGATGATTTCATGATAATTGCAAGTATCTGTTTGGTGAAACTCGTTAAACAAAGAAGTTCTTTCTCCAACTTCTCAAGCAGCAAAAATATTGCACAATGCCTGCTCGACAGAGAACCTTCACACGTTAGCCAACAGAGACTCCACATCAAGAGCAGGCCAGTGGTCCCATCCCACCTCAACTCTAAAGGGTTACGAGTAGCCTTTTTTCATTTATTATTGAGAGCACTAACTCAGCAGCATAAAAGAGATCTTCGAAACCAGTAAGGACAATATGAATAGGAGAAAAGAACTGCAAATATAGGGAAACTGCAAGGTGAAATAAGCCCTTGTCCTTCAGTTGTGGCATATTTGACTTTAATATCTTCTCCTCAGGAATAAGGTCATGGACCAAAAGTTTTCTTCCAACAAATGAATGAGATTATTACTTGGTCCTGACAAATAACTAGAATGCGGTCAGCTTTTGAAGAGCAAAATGGCAACTCCAGATGATTTGTGTCATGCTCAACTGCAGGTCAACAATGCTTTAGCGAAGGCAAGGAAACATGTTAAAAGACTTGAGAAAACTAAAAAAAATTAAAAAAATGCGTGGATAATCATTTTCCCAGACATTTATAATGTAAATTCTGGTGGACAGAAGCCGCTGAGATGGAAAGTGAGGTGCCCCAACTTTAAGAATGATCCTGGCTCCTCATGGTAAAACTCACAGATAATTTCCAACAGCTGAAGAGTAATAGGACACAGTAATCAGTTGAACAAAGAAGTTGATATCCGAAACGAACAAAAAACAGAATGATATTAACATTTGTAACAGGACCAATCACCGAATCAGATTTTATGTGATCTGTAAAAAGGCGTTAGACTAATCTTTAAATATATATACATGCTATATATCATGTTCAACACACAGTGAATGTCTAATTCCTTTTAACTAAAACCTTAAAGATGGTTGATAATGAAAACTTGAGGAACAACCTGAGTTGTCAGTTTATGGTCTCAACCCAATTTGCACAAGTTTCATCAATGTCTATACACTAGGGGAAGGACCAAATAATTTCAATGTAATATCTGGTTTCTATTATCTGAAAACAAGTGTGCTTATTTTTTCCTCCTTTTACAAAGTCTAACCTGCTCCTCCACAAATTTTCTTGCCATAACTTGATGTCTCAATATTCATCAGTTTGTTGAAGTTTAATGCTATCCAATGAGTCAGTGACAAGTGACAAATGGGTTTGGCTCTATTTTCCTTTTCAGCCCATCTTCATAAACCCAATTAAGAGAAGAAATCAACATAGAACTGAATCTTTCCAATCACCAGCTAAAGTATCCATAGATTGGCCAAAGAATGGGTCACATATCTTCTATTACAGATCCCATGAATGCCTCAGAAGCAATGCCTATATGGTCAAGACTGGCAATGCTTGTTCAATCACCAATAGTCATTACATGAACATTTACCGTCAGTGAAATGATGGAATCTGTTGGAGTCTCGTAAAATTATTTGCCTACCCTCTATTTGTGATATGTATTTAAAGGCAGAGTGACAATCCCCGCAAACTCGAAGATTTTTCATTATCCTTATGGGCAGTTCTGAAGTTCGTATAAGAACAAAAGCAACGGCAAGTCTCTCACTGTGATAGCTCAAGAATTCTTCCTTGTTCTCCAGTTCAAGATCATACAACGCGTATCTTATCTGAGGCATATATCCAGCATCTTTCATTTTCCTATGCAGTTCCTTTATTTTACTATATATTGCTTCTGTATCAGGATGTGATTTGTCCCCTGCAATGAAAACATGTACACCATCTTTCATAGTGACCCAACTGCACCCGGCTTCCTTCTTTGCTTCTGCTTCCCTCATTGCACGACGGGCCTCAGCCACATATTCCCATTTCTCTCCAGAGGCATACATGTTTGCAAGAAGGACATAGTTCACTGCATTATGAGGTTCCAATTCCAAAAGCATTTGAGCAGCCCTCCCTCCTAAATCAGCCATGCGACCATTTGCTCGACCACAGGCACCTAGAACAGTCCTCCAAATAAGAACATTAGGTCTTATTGGCATTCTATTGATGAAGTCCTCCATCTTACGAAATTCACCTGCTCTTCCAAGAAGATCCACTATACAAGAGAAATGCTCGATCCCAGGAGTCAACCCATACATTTTGCTCATGGATTCTAAATGATCAAATGCTTTATCAACCAATCCTACATGGCTACAAGCTGATAAGACCCCAACGAAGGTCACACTGTCTGGTGCCTGGCCTTCCAATTTCATGTGAGCAAATATCTCCAGTGCTTTATGTCCATGACCATGTCGTGCATAGCCAGATATCATGGTGTTCCAAGAATATACATTCCGTAATGGCATTAACATGAAAAATCTTGAAGCGTAATCTATTCTTCCACATTTGGCATACATATCAACAAGTGCACTCCCAATCACAACATCATACTCTAAACAAGCTCTAATTGCACAAGCATGAACCTCCATGCCACGCTCAAGTGTTGCAACAGAGGCACAAGCACTGAGAACAGTGGCAAAGGTGAACCGATCTAATCTTTGACCATTATGCAACATAAGCCACACTATTTCCATGGCCTTAGATAAAAGTTCATTGTGTATATATCCAGATATCATGGAATTCCAGCTGAATTCGTCTCTCCTCTCTGACATTCTAGAGAATATGCTTTCACAATCATTCATCAATCCGACCTTCCCATAGCAAGAGAGTAGTGCATTCTGAATGGCACTATCATCCATAAGGCGATACTTTAACACTAGTGCATGAACCTGGCGTGGAAGTTCAAAATGGGAAAGAGATGCTGCTGCTGAAAGGATGTTTATGAAGGTTATGCTGTTAAGTATCCATCCAACTTGCATCATTTTTTTGAAATATTCGACAGCATCAATAATACAGGACTCAGAATCACCAAACGCTCCTACAATTGTATTCCATGACACCTGATCATATTCAGGCATCAAGGAAAAAACTTTCCTGCACTCAGCAATATATCTGGTATCAGAATATATGGAAAGAAGAGAATTCGATACTGAAACATCCAAATCAAGTCCCAATTTAATACCCTCGCAATGCATTTGTACTCCCATCCAGATCCAACCTAGACTGCCACAAGAACTCAAAGCACTAATTAGTGCAAAATTTGACGGCATCAATCCAGCTTTCTTCATTGCACAGAAAATAAACAGTGCATCTTCAAAACGATCATTTTGGTCAAAACCAGAGATCATAGAACTCCACGACACCGAATCCTTGCAAGACATTAGCTTAAAAACAGAGCAAGCATCTTCAATTGCACCACATTTGGCGTACATGTTAATCAAACTGTTCCCAATAGTGATCTTAGAATCAATGATGCCGGTTCGCATGAGATACATATGCACTTCTTTCCCTTTTCTTTTCCCGTCTTCCAAACAAGAGAACTCAGCAAAGGCACTCAAAAGAGCGACAAAAGAATCGGAATTTATTCTAACCAAGTTTCTCATCTTCATAAAAACCTCAACTGCTTCTTTTCCTCGCTTAAGCTTCACCAATCCAACTATCAATCCATTCATGGACACTGCATTCCTTGCACCCATATGCTGAAAAATCTTATTGGCAGTGTCAACCGACCCAAACTTGGCAAAACCACTCACCAAAGCACTACCGACATACAGGTCCTCTAAAAATCCAGACTTTACGATTTTTGCCAACATCTGCTTGAGCAATAACCGACCACTATCGACACAGGAGGATGCAGCTGCGGCAGCTATCAAGCTGCCTAAAGTATACTCGGTAGGCTTAAGACTGAACCTCAAACCCTCCTTTTGCATACTAGAAAAGAGCAAAAAAGCAGAACCTGTATCACCCCTCTGCGAGTAAACTGAAATAATAGAGTTCCAGGAAATAGAATTCTTATTGTCTATCCCATCAAAAACCCGACTAGCATAATTTGTACCTGCAGAACCCACACAACTCCCATACATCGAAATCAACACATTGCACACAATCACATCAAATGTGTGAGGAGTTTTCGAAATAAAACCATGGATTTGCATCCCATATCTCAGACCATCAACTCCCAAACTCTGACAAGCCCTCAGAGCACTTCCAATAGCATAATGATTGGGAATGAATCCCGAAGATACCATTCTTCCAAACATAGCACACGCATCATAGGGCATTTCATTTTGGGTATAACCAGAAATCAAGCAAGCCCACGTGACCAAATTCTTGTCAGGCATTTCATCGAACACTTTATTAGCCAAGACCAAATCAGCATTCCTCACGTATACATTAATTAGAGTGTTGCATAGAAACAGGTGATTAACCAACCCATTCTTGATTATTTCTAAATGGAGCTGCTCGCCATCGAAAGTGGAACAAGATAATCGGTATTTTTCAATAAAAAAATCACATTTTTCATAAAGGGAAATCTCAGGTTTTGAGAGAATAAAATCCGGTTGGTTCATTATGGGTTAAGGTTATATATTGCGTTGTTTTATGGTGATCAAAAGTAGCAAGAATGGGACGCTGACAGAGTGAGAATGAGTGAATTACTGAGGCTTCGATGAGTGAACAAAAAGCGGGGCTTGAAATAATGTATCTGCACAATCTTCGGTTTGTTGACGATGCAATGGTAAACATTTTGAGGTAAGTAGTGATGTAGATTGAAGTGATTTATGGTTCATGTTTCTTTTCGCGCGCTTCCAGTTTGAAATGAGAGCTCGCCCCTATGTATTACATAGCATGCTGCGAAAAATACTGTTTTTTTAACATCGGTAAATTTCATATGCGGTGTCTGAACTTTCCGAAATATCTCAACTTGGCAATTGAACTTTAATTTCTTAAAGTTTGGTAGCTGAAAATTAATTTTATTTTCAATTAGATCACCTGACTACAATTTTAGTTTCAAATTTTGTGACTCCACCATTGATAAAATCACTAAGCCCCTGTTGGGTAGATATTCAAAAATAAAATTTTAGTAGTTTTTGTTAAAAGTTGATTAAATGTGTAGTTGAAAAATTATAAATCTCATGAAAATATGTAGTTAAAACTAATTGTTAATTTTGATTTAAATTAAAATTAAAATTTTTAATTTTTACCAAAATTCTTACCAAACATGGGCTTAAAATTCTTATATTTTAATCTAAAGATATTAATATAATCCTCATTTTGTTATTTTACTAAGAAAATCAATTATATTATGGCTACCAACTAAATGTTCGTCAATTTTGGGAACAATAAGTGACAAAATGTGATAGGATTTTCATCTTTGAAACAAAATTTAACATATCGAGACAAATTAAAGTTAAACGAAAAATTAAATTTTGTCAAAACTTGTGGATGAAATTACCCTCTAGTATGTACTTCAACGGATGCACAAGCTTTGATTTTGGGGGCATATATTATGTAAAGATTTTTAAAAAAATAAACTTTGTGAAAATTAACTTATTTAAGGAATGTGTGTTTAAAAAGTTTTAAAAAAAAATTAAAAAATTACTAATTCATGTGCAAATTTACTGTTAAGAATCACGTAAACAAATTTATTTTTTGTTCAAAAAGAATTGTATAAATTATTAAAAATAACCCTTAATTTTAGTGTTTGATTACATAACTTTTTGAAAAATTTTTTTAAGTAAAAAAAATATTTTCTACCTCTCATGAACCAAACATTTTTTTTTTTTTTTTTGACTTTTTGTGGTGTGTTGACGACAAATTATACACAAAAAAATTTCATTAGGAATTCATTGTAAAAAAAATATCCCAAAAAGTAACAATTTGCATAAAAACAAAGTCAAATGAATTAATTACTAAATACAATTGGAACTGAAAGCTGAAGCAATCCTAAATACAATTGGAACTGAAAGCTGAAGCATATTTTAAGCCGGCTTCAATACACCATAAAATAGGGTTTCCCAAAGAAAAAGTCTGCCCTCAAATCTTATAATAATTTATGTTCCAGAAAGACACCCAAATGTACAAACTTCACTAGAATATAGTTCTGACAATTGCACAAAAACAACAAACTCAAAGCATATATAATAATATAAAATGCATTCTGAAACTGTGATGATCTCCTCAAGCTGGACGAAATGACGATATTGATTCAGAGATGAGCGAAGTCTAGTCCGTGCCTCTCATTGGGACCATCATATGCTGAGCTTGTGACTAACATCAACACAGAACATAAAATAAATTAGTCAAGAATCAGTTCCAACCACTGTATGAATAGAGAGTCAAGGAACCTAAAGAGATTAAATTGCCCATGTTTGACAACCATTATTTGAAAACTCTTTTTTTTCTACATACTCATTTTTAACCACACCTTCACACAATAAAATATTTTGCATGTAAATCCAAAAATTTTCCCCCACTTTTTTAACCACACATTCTCCTAAACTATCACCATTCAAAACATTGTTTTGGCCAAATAATGGCCATCAAACATGGGCTAAAATTTCATTCATACAGAGAGATGAAGGCTATAGCTGATAAATCATGGAGCACATTTTGCATCACAATTCAATACTTGGCATCAAAGGAGCACATTATGCAATCATGGAGAATAATAAATCAGAATCGAAGTGCTGAACACATACTCCACCTCAGGACCACAAATGACAGAAAGACTGAGAAAATAGTGTTGTAGCATTTAGAAATCCTGAGCATCACAACATACATCACACCATACATGCCAGTGCGTGTTCAAATAGCATGTAGTTCAAATAACACAGGCACCGACTTCATGTAAACTTCCAGTGTGTGCTCCATCTAGGTACCATGTAACATGAACTAGAGTAAAATAGAAAAACTGTGGAAAATTGGATTTTACAGTTGTTTGTTTCCATTGAAGTCCAAGGGAAGATTTGGAAGAATCTTACAAAATGCAGACTGGAAAAGGTATCCCCGTCAAGGAGAAACTGGTTTATGTTTACAATCTCCTATCCCCATCCCTACTATTATCATTTGTTTCTATTCTTCCTAATTATTGTCTCACCATTTGATGTTATGCTTGTTGTACTTACAATAAAAATATTTAAGAGTATTTATTCACATGCACACACATAAATCAATTGCCATCACTTTCCAAGAAAAGAAAAAAAGAATAAACATAAATTAACAACTGGAGAAAATCAATAAGAAATGCTAGCAAGTCACTCAAAGAGAAACTCCAGAAAAATAATTTGATTAACCCTACTGTCTAAGTCATACAAAGAAAGGTACACAGGAACTTGACAGGCATGAAATTCTGAAACTCAGTTAATCGAATTGACTTGTGCTGGAACTTGTAAATTAATGGAGAAGTTTGTTAAATCTTCTTGAACTTCATCAAGATGAAGCTCTGGAAATCAACACTCAACGGCTTTCCCTAATGAAGGACATATCAAATCAATAGTCAGAATGACGGTGTTGATCCTCTCGATCCACATTCTAGTGACAACATTGTCAACAACCATCTGAAGGGGAAGTTAACAGGACTGACTTAGTGGCACTATATTTTGGATTATTAACAATGACTTTAAGCAGAATCTTTACACATCCCTATCAAGATACAATAACAACAGTTTAGACAATATCTCCATCATATCTCTCTTCCAAGAAAAGGACAAAAGACCAGATTTTTATCAAAAAATCAGGCACAGCTAATCATTGTTTTGGAAGAAGAATGCTCACTATGAGACCCAAGAATTTGACCCTAGTCAAGGAAATCCTGTTTTTGTGAACAATCAGAACAGTTAAATGTCATATGTATGCATTTTTTTCTTGATACACAGGGAGTTGAATAGACAGAGAATAGGATACAATCTCATAGGGTAAAACGTTTTATGTAGCATGTAGAGCTGGAAATAGACACAACATACACATTAATTGTGAGTATTTGATAATTGATAGTGTAAACTAGCCGAGTAACATGGGAAGCGGGAATGTAGAGTCGTGCACAGAGACATATACAGTGGGTACCTGAGAGTTTCCATAATTAATGACTTGCGAAAATGAACCCTGGTGAGCAAGCTGTACACATACAGGGGATAGTAATTGCAATAAATATTCGTAACAAATAAGCCTAAATAAAACTCCTACAAAGGCACGCAAGAGAATGTGTAACAGGGTACCTGTGAACTAGTACTAGGTTGTACTGCATCATTTCTAGAAGATCCATCTGCACCCCTTGCTGATGCCTTTGTGTCACCCTGTGGAAAACCCAAGTCGAAATATCATGCTGTCAAATGAAATGAACCAATATAAAAACCATCAAATGATAAAGCAATTTATATTTACTCACCTCCATCTGTCGTGCCACGAAAAATCAAAAACACCAAAAGCAAAAAACAAAGACATCAGTTGCAACGCTTAGCAATATCTAAAGCAAAACTATGCAGTATAATTTAGACCACATGCAGGAGCAAGTCTTTATTTAAAAAAATGGGAAGCACCTACCTCTCGGTACCTAGCCAGGTACACTTTAAGTGGGTCAATGTAATCTTCAAACCCCAAAGTCACCATAGCCCATAACAAGTCATCCCCATTAATTGTCTTTCTTTTCTCTCTCTGGCATTTGTCACTTGCCCTTGACATTTAAACAACCAAAATAGCTTCAATTACTTGCACACGTTCAACACTTATATAAATGCTTTGAAAACAGATATGAAAATTCAATTTGCAATTGACCTCATTACACATAAAAACAAATTACAGCAAAGTCACTCATAAAAAGCCAACACGGTACATAGATGCATGCACATATACAATATACAGTTTTGTCTCTATTATAACATATAAAGAGGGCATTTGATGGGGATTAAAATTAGATTTTTTAGAAGATTGTGATAGAAGTTTTCAAAATGTGTGGTTGAAAAGTTGTGGGACCAATGAAATACATGGTTAATATTGATTGTTTGACTTTAACTTAGATTAAAATCACATTTTAATTTGGCCCAAATAGGCCCACAGATTCCGAGGAATATGCTCAAGTGTGCTTGTGTTGTTTGCGAACATTGATTTTGTAATTTCCTGCAATAAATACCATGTAATGCCAAGGAATGGTTATATGCAATAGCAAATATATAAAAGACGAAATGATGTGTATAAAATGATCTCGCACCTTTGGGATTTATATGCAAACACGAAGTAATTAAAAAATAAAAAAGGCAAGGCAAACTTTTTTTTTTTTCACTCCAATCATGAATCGCGGATGTTCTCCTTCATTCAGTCAGTATACATAAAAAAAAAAAAAAAAAAAAAAAAAGCGAAAAACGTAATCACACAATGAGCTTAACGGCATACTCGCTGGTGATGAAGCTAATGAACTCAGAGACGCATTCCTGAACGGTCTCTTTAGCTTCCTTGGCGATCTTTCCATTAGCTGGTAGCGCTTTCTTCATGATCCGACTGATATTCGCGATCGGAAGGAATCTATCCTGCTCCCTAACATTCGATCTAGGACTGAGGTCCCCACCACTTTCATGGCTGCCGCCGTCAGGGCTCCCCGGCAGAACTCCCTGCATGCCAGCATCCGCCATACCTCAAAAACCCTAGAAAACAAAATCCAAATTGAGTTTCCATGGATGAATACAGATATAGATACAGAAATTTTTAATGAACGGTAGAAAGATAAATTAAAGAGAGAAAGAAGAAGGGGGGAAATGAATACCGGGACTTGGAGAAGAGGGAGTATTTGTATTTGGGAGGGAGAGAAGGAGAGTGAATTGGGAGATCGGAGGGTGGAGAAATGGGGAGAGAGGAGACGATTGAGATGAGAGACTGGAATGCGATTTGATCTATCTACACCGTCGGTTTTATGGATACACTTATTTAATCGGATTACCCCACGTGTCACTGCCGATATATCAACGGACCTTATCGTTTTTCATCAGAGTAATGCTATTTTTTATTTGGATTATTCTACTTGGCCCTCATGATTGACCTCGGTCCCACCACTCCCCTCACATGGGAGTTGGGTCTCACCTCATTAAATTTAATATTTTTGTCTCCCATGTGAGGAGAGTGGTGGGACCGAGACCATCCATGAGATCAACAATGAGGATAAGGTAGTATGATTGTTTTTATTTTTATCCCGATGTTGCTCGTCTCATTTAATTTTTGATATAATTGATTAAAAAAAATCAAAAAATTACGGTCAAAGTCAACATTTTCTTAGCATTTAATTTTTATTTAAATTTCACATAGCACAGTGATCATTTAGAATATTTTTCCACGCATTAAACCCTATTTGATTTAACTAAAAAATTTGTATTAAAATTTAAGATAAAGTCAATAATTAATTTTAATAATACACTTTATAAAATTTACAATTTTTCACTCATGTATTCTATTAACTTTTCAATCATATATTCTAACCACAAGCCATGGATTGAATAAAAACAATATTTTTCATCGTTTTTTAACTTTATTTTTTTTTTCCAATTTTTTTTTTCTTTTTTCCGTACATATTTTGCTTTTTCTGTTTAAAGAATAAAATACAAGAAAACGGGCTCGTTGTGGGCAGTCCGCATGGCCCAACCCAAGTCGTGAGGCCCACAGAATAAAGGGCCGGCTCACTTCTGTCCATTGACACCCCATCTTAAGTCAACCAAATCTGCTGAACCCCATACAATTTACCCAAGTACAGGCCCAATTAGTTAAGGAGTTCAGCAACGCGAATCAAGTTGGGCCCAATAGAAGGAAAGCCCACAAAGGGAGATGAGCACATTTGACTTTCCAAAAAATTTAAGATTAGGACAATAATTAGAGAATTAATTATGAATAGTTACAAATATGTACTCAACCAACAAGCTCAGGATTTACAGTTTCCTTGTCACCAAAATATCTTACTTCTACCATAACACAATGAAATTCACAAAATCTATCAACCCTATCAATCAATTAAACAGGAGGGGAAAAAATTACAGGACCCAAACAAATGATTTACCGAGCAGCTGGCTGCGTGATAGACTCGTCAATAGCCAAATAATGCTCGTTGGCACCAAGGTCGAGTGATCCCATATTCATATAAGAATGAACAGAATGCCTAGAGATCTCATCTGAACTACCTTGTTTAGCGGCTGCTCCTCTTTCAATTGCAATGGCATCTTGAATCTCCTTAATAACTTCAGACATTGATGGCCTCATGCTACCGTGGGGTTGAACACACATCATTGCCTTCTCGGCTATTTTCCACATAGACTGGATGTCATATTCATGTAATGTGGGGTCGATGATTCCCTGTATGTCCCCGCTCTCAATGTGTAACTTCGCCTGCCATAATGTCAGTAAATGCAAAATGTTAACATCATTACGGTTCATGATTCCACACATCATAATCAATTTTCCAGTTAAATTTAAAGAAATTTTGCTGCGTGTTTGTATTTCCCTGTAATCTACACATATATAACGACGACGTAACAAAAGGAAGAATGTCAACAAACAGATCATAACTCTGGAAGATTGTAACAGCTTCTTATGCAGCTAGAGCTACGAATATCAACCCACAAAGAACATTAAATTTATAGACGTGCGCTAACATAATTCAGAACCTTTTCTGTCTAATCTTACCCATTGGACGATATTACGGCAATTAACTCCAAAGTTTACATTAGAAATTGCTTCTTGACCAGATATTAGCTCAAGGAGAATGACCCCGAAGCTGTAGACATCACTTTTATCCGTTAACTGCTGGGAGATATAATACCTACACGACATGAAATCATAAAATTAACTCTCAACAGTTCATGTAAGCTAGCAGCCGTATTTTCTTATCATTAGAGAGCAATAATATAAGCATCCATAAATAACATTAACATTGGATCTCAATAAACCAGATTTCGCTGTCAGTGCAGATTGCTCATATGGTATCATATTGAGTATTCCGATAAGATGTGATTATTTGATTTGAAGGGATTTACTCGGTCAGTATAAGAATGATTTGATGGCAAAAATAAATAATATGACAGTTGCTGCTAATTCTAAGTAACATCAAAACGTTTAGAAATTGATGGACGAATTACGGGTAGCACGTTTGGTTCCAGTTTGAAAGTTGGCTCCTATTTGTGACTCTCTTAAGATTTCTTATTCAAACTGAAATGATGGGTTTCAAATTTAAGTTTACCCTGAAGTTGTAGTTGAAGCAAAAAGACTCCCGGATGGTCTGTTAAAAGTTAATTTTCAGAAAGATGTCACTGTGCACAAGCTGAAAATTTTGGGCTGAAATAGAGGATTTTTTTACGAATCTATAACTCAGTGTTCATCTCCATAGACAAGCAAGAAGCATGGTAATGATATTTTTGGATCCGATGGTGTTTTGTGCAGAATGTCTTAAGTCTTTCATAAATTCCATTATGAAACCATGTGTTATACGTGTATTCTTACAGTTCATTCATACAAGACAGAGATATAGGCCAGCCAGTGTGCCAGGGAAATCCACGAACAGTTATAAAGCAAGCATGAAATATAAAATAAACATTGACAGCATTTTTTAAACATAAAAAATGTAGAGCGTGTTTGGCTAATGTTATAAGTAACTTTTTGTTTCCAAACATGTCTGGATATGTTACTTTTTCTTACTTCCAAGCAAAAAGAGTATTTTATATTGAAAGTAATTCTTGTCGTACTGTCAACATAAGTACCTTATTCCGACTTTGACCAATAAAATAGTTATTACATACTATGATTTCGCTTCCTATGAGCCCTTGTGCGATCACGCAAATAAATAGGGTTCAATGTTAGACAACCAGATACTATAGGATTGGAAAATGGTGATACACAAACTCCCTCCAGGTCGGACAAGTGGTAGTAAAATTCAAGGAATTGGACATTCCCCGAATGCATATACCAAAAATTAGAGTATATTTATTTTGAAACATACTCATATACCAATAAGTGAATTTTTTAAGCTTAGCCAAAATGCTCTTATCTTCTAATGGTCCTTGAGAAACAATGCTGGAAGTCTAGGGCAAAGAAATGAAAGACTCACTCAGGATCTAGATAACCGACAGTTCCTCGAACTATGCTTGAGACATGGGAAGCTCCATCTACTGCAAGTTTTGAAAGACCAAAATCTGAAACCTTAGCTCTCATGTTCTCGTCAAGAAGGATATTGCTTGTTTTCAAATCCCGGTGGATGATTGATGGAACACAACCTGTATGAAGGTACTCAATTCCTGCAGAAGACATGGAATAACAGTCTGAACAAATCCTTTTATTTAACCAAAAAAAGTACCAATAAAGAGGGTTTTTACTCCTCTGGCCAAATTATTTGATACTTGTTCACCGACCTTTTGCAGCATCATCAGCAATCTCAAGGCGCTTGATCCAACTAATACCTCTTTCGCGTGTCAAAGGCCCTAGAAGAGCAATTTTTAAATTAGTCAAAGATTAAATCTAGCTATCTTTATTTAGAAGAAATAACTTACCATATAGGTGT
Organism: Osmanthus fragrans; assembly: GCA_019395295.1. Taxonomy (NCBI): domain Eukaryota; kingdom Viridiplantae; phylum Streptophyta; class Magnoliopsida; order Lamiales; family Oleaceae; genus Osmanthus; species Osmanthus fragrans. The sequence goes on from CM033343.1 coordinate 29,756,576, forward strand.
TCTTTTAACGTCCCATTATGCATGAACTCGTATACAAGAATATCTTTTCCATCTTGGCAATATCCAAGAAAATGTAATAGATTTCTGTGATGGATCCTTGAAAGAAGAGCCACCTAGGAAATAAAGAGTCACCTTGCTAATTAGTTAACACAATATGCAACAAGTATCAACCGATTTTAGGAAATAAAAGATTTGTACTACCTCAATACAAAATCAACATCATATCTTTCAGAAGTAGACGCAGCAAATTCAGAAAACAAAATTTTTCACATTCAATACTATGGAAAGAATATGTACATTAGTCCCCTCAATTAGGAACCCACAGATAATGATGAGCTACTTGAGAATCCAAACCATGGTAGATAAAAAGGATATCTTGGTGTTATATTAGCAACTATTTCTTTGCTAAGATCAAAGTCTTATACAATACTTCAATTATTATACTATTAAGTAATGCTTTTTAAATTATACTAATGTTGTATTGTTGTTGAATTTGTACCGACTGAATGGAATAGCTGGTTAAAAAGTCAAAACAAATCTGCTCCAATTTTGAAATTCCCAAACAAAAACGGAACTTATTGATGTAAGTCGGAATCGGGAAAATGCAATATGTTAAACTGATGAGACAAACAGTTCTATGAAATTGGAGCTTAAAACAACGCAATTTTGAATTTCATGATAATCAGGACTTCCTAAGATGTGTTTGAATTGATTAACCGAGCTAATAGCCAAGAGATTCAGAGAATCAGAAAATTGTCTTTGGAAGAACATTGTTTCAAAAACTACAAATCTGGACTTGGAAAGAAACGGTTGAACATCCACCAAATAATAGCAAAGGTACTCAAAATGATGAGAAAGTACCTCGTTTGAAAATTCTCGTTTTCCCTGGAAGGAATCATTAGTCAGGACTTTGACTGCAATTTCCTTTCCATGTTTCAATTTCCCATAATAAACGACTCCAAAGCCTCCCGAGCCCACTTTTCTCTCAAAGTTATTTGTGGCATCTTCAAGCTCGGATAATGTGAAGTAATGTGCAGCTTCTGTACCCGCACCATCGAAGGAAGGACCGAGCAGTTTATCTAAGAGATATATTTAAAAATATAAATGTCAATCCACCTAAAAAAATTTAATTCGCATTGAAAGATTGGTAAGGAACTTTGTATCCGACCTTGTTTACGAGTATTCCTTTTTCCCCTGGGCAGTAGGATGCAAGAGGTAATAGTAACAATGAGCAGAACGGCAGCCCCTACTGATGATCCTATAATAATTTTCTTGCGGTGCCCTCCGCTGCCCCCTTCGCGAAGATTTGTGTTTCCTGTAAAGCTGACACCAAATCCATGGATGAGAAATTTGGTAAGAGGAAGAGAAGGTGCATTTGAGAAAAACTCGAAAAGACAGTGCACATCAACCAAGAAATGTAGCATTAATAAACTAAGTGCTTTTATGCATGTTTAGTATGTAGTACTGGTACAATGAATAAGATTTTTAATTTCTTTTACAACATCGTCAGGTCACTCTTTTTCTGACTCATTTCATCTCTTGATAAATTATTAAGGGCATAAAAAGCCTTTTATACCACAAATGTTGAAAACAGATATTGTTGCCAAAATTAAGGGAAACACAGAAAACTAATATTGCTCAGCATGATAGTACAATATCTGATCCATGTTGCATCTGTCCTCGAGGAGCAAGACATGAAATGTGACCATGAACTTCTAAGAGCTGAAGCAGTATAATTTTATGGCAAATCATTTATTCATCTATGAAAGAACCTTAAGAAAACTTAATACTCATAAAACCACAAGTTTACCAAACTTCATTATATGTAGGCAGTAGCACTAGGTTAATGCCTAAAATTTGGCACACAAAGATATCAGCTTTAACCAATTTACTGAGTTAAGTTTCTTTGTTTTACTTGCCCGAGAAAATCTCTTCCAAGTTACATACACCCCCCCCCCCCCCCCCCCCAGAGACTCAAATTTGCAACCGCTGGTTAATATATGACCCTCTGACAAACATTTGGTTTATATCCCTTACGTGATTAACTGATTATGTTATCATCTATAATAGTGGATATGTCAAATTGCTTTCCTTTCTCGTGAAAGACAGAACGCAAAAGGGAGCAAATTATACAAAAATATAAATAATTTCAGTGGTTTAAGAAAATACTGCATATGATGCAAGCATGTGATCGGCTCCACAACTATTAATGACAAAAATAATCTAATGCTCCAAACCTAATAGCGATAGATACTCACTTTAAAATCAGATCATTATCAAGAAGTCTAGATGGTACTCTTCCAGACAGCATATTGTTCTGAACATACCTGCATCGATAGTCAATTAACGAAGGAATGAGCATTTGAATTCATGCTAAATGCGAGAAAGCAGGTCCAACACAGTAGACAATGCAACAAAAGAACGTGACTCTATTGTGCATCAATGATGATGGTGTAGGTGAGGTGAATCAAGCAGCTTATGTGACAAGAATTATGTTTGCTTGAAAATACTTATTAGTACAAAGAGAGATACATTCTGAAAAAGATGCCTTTCCTCAGCTACTAAAAGTATTTTGTCTGAAATGAATACTCCAAAATGCCAAGGAATCTTGCAGGATGTTTTGTGAAGTGTAAATGATGGAAAAAATTGTGGATCTGCAAACTTACAATTCTTTCAAATTTCGTAGATCTGCCAAGGAGGAAGGCAGCTCGCCAGTCAATTGATTATTTTCAAGATGTCTGTGACAGGAAAGATCATTGATTGTACAAAAATGATCCACAAAAAACTAAATGGAAATGAGATTTCAATAATTACAATTCTTTCAAGTTTGAGCATCCAGAAAAATCAGGAATTGAACCAGACAGTGAATTCTCATCAAGCCATCTGCAATGACAAGACATATATATGTTGGTCATTTACAGGTCATATCATTTGATACACAGGCAACAAAAAGGCCTCTTGAACCAAATAACCAATTGTAGAGATTGCAACTTACAACTCCACTAAACCTGCTCAACTTTGTCAAAGCCAAAGGAATTTCCCCAGTCAAATTCTTCCCAGACAATTTACTGCCAAAGCAGAAAACATGACACCAAGAAAAATTTACAAGTTAATCACACATATCTCTAGGTAAGTTCTAGGATTGTAATATCAAAAGCAGCAATTATACATGTGTATATAACATTGTTTTTATACTCAACAACCATCGTAGCACAAAACAGGTACAAGGTTAAGAGAAGAAAGAAGAAGAGCTTTACATTGATACTATCCTCGGTTGGGGATCTGAATTACATTTAACCCAAGACCATGGAACTGGAAGGCATGGGTCGCCACCTTCTTTTGCCCAATCTACCCATGAATAAGCCGAGGTTACAGCTGCAATAACTGGTCCTGAAAATCAAGTGAACTCATATCAGGGGTCCCTGCAGAATCAAAGCTCATTGGACAAAATGGAAAAGAACTGATTCAAAATATTGGGATAGCATGTTTGGTTGGGGGGACTTAATAATATTGGACAATGCCAAGAAAGAAAAACAAGACAAAATCTAGTTTATAAATTGTCCAATCCCGTCCAGTACTGTGTACCATGAGTACCAAACACACACCGATGGTATAACCACAGCAACCATCATTAATATTTAAGATGTTGGCAGCAGGAGGACATAATAAAACTATTAGCACACGTCCTAAAGGAATCACAGTTGGTTCTCACCATCTAGAGAGCCATCACTCGTTTTCAAATACTTGTTTATTTCCATTGCATTCAAGAGAGGGCCCATAGTAGAATCAGATGTCTTCCCAAATCTAAATGACAACACAAATGGGAGAGATATGTTTTCATATCCTGGCTCGTATAGACGATAACTTCCTTGGGCATTCTCCCGGATATTTACTGCTGCCTTGCTGAGATCGGGGTCTCCAGGCAGTATGAGCCTAAATTTTCTAACATCACTTGAACTCAAATCTTCAATTTCTGCAAAATAGGAGAATGCCCAGCCAAAACCTGGAAAACCATCCAGGTTCAATCTGTACGTCAATGATCCACTTCTGCCAACTACAGCTGTCTGCATCACCTTCTGAGGCGGTCTTCCGTTATTGCTAACATCAATTGGCTTGTTGGTGGATATTTTTTCAGTTCCAGGAGCAACATCAACTAGGTAGTTGGCTTTCTTCACAGAGTCGGACTCCCATATTCTATCAAATGGGTCGTCCGGAAACCTGTGAGGAGAACATGTATCTACAATCAAGGACCAGAATTCAAGAAGAGTTGCATAAAAGTGATAGGACAATCACCAAGTAACACATGAAAAAAAAAAAAAAAAAAATTTCTAGATCATATAAAATTTAAGGCATACCTGACTGGAGCATCGCTTTCTGCACCAAAGTTTATTCTGGCTGACACACTAAGGAAAAACTCATTCTCGAATTCGTTCATATAGATGGAACCATTAAATTGCCGAAGCTCAAGGGTAGATATAAAAGGCTGTCCAGTTGTAGCATTGGACAAACAAATGCTGATGGTGGGATCCGTAGCCAGAAATATTAACTCTTGAGACTCTATCGTATTAGCATCGGAAATGACAATTGTAGCCCAATGAGTTGGCCCGAAGGAAATGTCAAACTTTGGATATACTTCATTGTTATCGAAGTCACCATATAAGAAAGTCGCTCTTACAAGGTACCTAGTCCTGCTAATAACACTGAGTGTGTAGCAATACTTATTGTTATCAGCTGGGAAATATCTCACCGTTCTATATTGTGTTCTCGTCTCATTTGCCACAGATATGTTTGCTGTTTCTCCTTTGATCATCTGATTATCTGGGGTCCATTCAAGACCTAGTTCATCAGTAAAGTTATTCTTACCTCCACAGTCCAGACTCACAAAACCTGAAATATATGGTCAGATTATCAGCAGTGTACACTTGCAAAAATAAGACAGTCATCATATTCAGTTCACATTGTTCCTTGCAGCTTGATTTGACATTAAAATAATATTTATATATAAAAGGGCCTATAATTGTAAACAGCACCCGACAATCCTTTTCCTGAGGTGATAGCCACATATGAGACGCATTGAATAGTTCATAATTTATTGAGCAAGAGAAGATTAGAGAGAAGCATTGACTGTTCTGTATTTGGTAATGCTTTCTAAAACTTTCTAGAAGAGATGACCTAAACAGGATCAAAACCCATCTAAACAAGCCAATAAAAGCAAAATACATAACTCTGGACCTTTGTTAATTGTAAAGATTTATTTTTTTGGCATAGGGACTAAATTAAAAGAATCATTCTAAAAAAAAATCTACTTATACTAGGTAATAAAAAATCAATCTATGATATGGTCATCTTTTGCTGTGCCCCAATGAAAGATCCCCCAAACAAACAAAAAATTCCACGGTCCATGTCCATCATTTCCAGCCCATTGCTTGAATATCAAAATAGAAATTGACGTATATCATTAGCAATTAACCACTAAAGAATTTGATTTCATCGTCCCATAAGGAAGGAAGCTAGTACTATTAGAAGTATTTGAAATCAAATGGTAAAATCAAGAGCTTCAATTTGTTAGCATGTAACTTAAATGCGGAAAATATTCGTCCCAAATCAGTAAATCCTAATCATGTGTTCACATTAAATACAATTAATACGTAGTATCTAATGCTTGTTTATTATATGCACACGTCATTTATATAGCATACAGATTCTCGTCTCCGTTAATCCTAAAAAAATATTGTCTCTTCTGGTCTCCTCTGTTCCTCTCGATTGTCTTATAAATTAAATTTTGCTGAAAACCTTATAAAAAGTAAATATTTTCAAGTAACTCCATTACCAACGACAACGGAGATTTCACATATAACTAGAACTAAAATGATTTCTAAAATAATCAAAAATCTTCTTCATAAACAAGTAGAAGTAGTGTGTCAAAGACATTTCAACGATATTAAGAGGCAAAATAACCCATCAAAAAAAAAAATTAACATCCATAACAATAAATAATACAAAAAAAGAACATGATCCAATAAAATGACAAAAAAGAAAAAGAACACACATAACAATAAATATTTCAAAAAAAAAAAATCACAAGAAAAAACAAAAACACACGTAGAGAGAGAAACCTGGCATCTGGGCTGTGGAGATATTGATGAGAAGAAGCACATAGAGAGAAAGAAAGAGGGAGATAACCCTAACAACCCCCATTTCTTCTTTCTTGTAAGACGATGAAAAGGCAAACTAGGAAGATGAAGGCATAATAAAAATGTCTAAAAAGAGTGTGCTATAGAAAGCAGTGGCCGTATATTATACTAGTATTTGGAAGAAATATACAATAAAGTACCGGGTATAATTTTACCGAGAGAATAGAGAATGTTTTTAGTGAGTGTCAATGGAGAAAAGAGAGGAAATGAGGGTTGTTCGCTTTTTCTGGAGTTAAAGTGACGGGAGGAGTCTGGCACTGCAGAGTTGAGATGTGTTATAAATATTTTTATCATTATCAGCGCAGCAGCCGCAGCCCAACTTCTATTCCGTCATCATTTTCGATTTTTCATCTCTTATATAAAATACATAATAATTATATTTTTCATCCTTATTTTATAAATAATGGGAATCAAACGAGATCTTAATTTTGCTTATTTGTGTATTTAGCCCCTCAATTCTTTAGAAAAAAAATTTTAAATAGTAATTTGACATTATTTCAATCACATCTTTTTCAATAAAATAATATTACACGCACATTCAAAAAAAAAAATTCTTATTTTTTAACCACACATTTCTCATAAATATACTATTAAAAAATACATTCTTATAAAAAGAATGTGATTCAAATAGGGGCTTACTAACATGTTCGGTCCAATTATTATAAAATACATAATAGCCCATGTTTGACAAAGCTTATTTGAAATTATTAGTGATCAAATTTTATTTTTAATTATATAATTTGAATTCATAATTTTATTAACTTTTTAATTAAGCATTTAATGAGATTTATCAACTTAAAAATCTCAAAAGATTTGTCAAATAGGGACATATGTTTTTATAGAGTCATCTTTTGTATTAAGAAATGTAGTTTAATATTCATTGGATCCACCGACTTAAAATTTCAAAAACTTTGTCGAATAGGGACATAATACAAAGGGACAATGCTCAAAAATTAAGGTACGTGCTCGTAATTTTATAAAGTTACTCTTTTATATTAAGATTAAGAAAGAAGCGAGGTTTAATATTATACTGAAAAGTGTGAAAATTATATTTATTGACATAGTTTTGTACTAAAAAAATAAGCGAGTCTCCTTCAAATTTATATTGATAATTCAATTTTCGTAATAGTTAACGATAAATGGGTATAGTTCGATCCTATTCAATCTTTTTTTTTTATACTCAGGTGTTCACTTTCAACGACTAATCATGGGGTTTACGCCTTGGACCCCTCAAGACGCAGATCAAGTAAATCGTGGAATGTGCCTCAAACTGACCAGGGTCCATGAGCTCCCTCCACTGATCTGTCAAAATGTCGTGCGAATCAACACATGTTGCATCGATCCTATTCAATCTTGATTAAACTTAAAATGTATTGAGTATTGATGGAAGTTTTACCATGAAATCAAATCGCATCATTTATAGTGATGGAATCCAACTTGATCATGACCAATTGGGTTTCCTTTGGACTCATTTCGGTTCTTTTTATGCTTTAAAAAATAATGTTAGGTGTAATTGTGTATCGTGGTGAAATGCAGATCAAAATTGTGGATCGAATTAAATGTATAGTTAAAAATGAAGTTTGACTCGATTTGACAAACTTTTTAACAAACAAAAATTTAACCAACGAGCACTAAACTTATATAAGTTTTAACCTTTAACCATATATTTTTTCTCTCTAGAAAACAATTAGACTCAACCTAATTATAAGCACCTTATTGGGTATTTGGTGGGGAATTAAAATTAGATTTTTTTAATAGAGTGTAATAGAAGTTTTTGAAAAGTTGTGAATCATGAAAATTATGGTTAATATTAATTGTTTGACTTTGATTTAGATTAAAATTATATTTTAATTCGGTCCAAACATGTCCTTAAGAAAACAATTCAACCTAATTGTTACACTCGACTTTGAACGTTGAAGATTGACCTGTGTATTTCTTTCTTGTAGGGACTAAGAAAATGGGGTACAAAACTACAAAAAATCAGCAATAGAAAATAGAAAATTCGTTATGATATTGAAATGGTCAATGAGACAATGACACACGGCTCTAAATTTTGTGGAAATGCATGGGACCTACTTTTGACCTTTTGGGTCCCACCCATTCTCATATTCTTGAATCTGAATTTACTAGTTCACGAGCATCCATGAGTAATGTCAAACACGCGGCACGCCCGGTATAATGTGCCAGTAGAAATGGTTTGCTTATTTTTTTTTCAATCCCCCTACGGTTACTCTTTGATTTATCCGTTCGTTTACTCGACCTCACATTGGAGACGAGTGTGGCACATTTGTTGGAAGTGAGTCTCTACCTTATGTGAGAGCACCGATGAGATCGGGTAACCCAAAGAGCAAGTTAAAATGTACAAATGATTTAATTTTTTTTTTTCTTATGAAATGATCCATATTTGTTTTATTTTTATACTTTTATTTTTCACAAATATGTATTTAATTAACCTTGTCAACAAGTTAGATAGTATAGCAATTGTAGCAAAATCATAAAACCCAAAAAAGAGAATTATTAATTAGTGCAATGGCCATATAAGAAAGACAATAATGGGATTGAACTAAAAAAGAAAAAGAAAATTGTCAAAGTAACTTACCATGCACGATTGAACTCTAATTGACCTACAAAAGTCAACAGTGGAAGTTTGTTATGAAATTGATGTGGTCAATGATCTACAGCTCTGAATGAAGCAGGTAGAAATATTGGACCCACATTGGATTCTACACAAGCCCTCGTATTTCGTAACATAAATTAATGTCAGATGCCGTTTTGATTTTCAATGGCAGCTCCCATCTCCTTTTTCAATGGCGATGGCTGAGGCCATGTCTGCTAATGCCATTTTCAGCATACTGCCATTGTGTAATAAAATTGTGTTGCGCCTCTTCTAATGGGCTGTAATTCACGATCACGTGCAGTAAACTAGCAAATTCAATGAGGCTTGCACTCCATGTTATTATCCTACATGTCTGAGCTGAGGTCATTTATAAGGTAGCTAAAGTGATGTATCTATCACCTTCTCTAAGTTATCATGTAGAAGCTGACCCTCCATGGCCTAGGTAAGGTACCCTAATTTGTTGCAAAAGTGATCCGAGGAAATTAGCCTCTTTATTAATAGAAAATATTTCATACTTTACCCGCATCAAGAGATCTTTCATAAAAGATATTTTTATGATTGATTGATGTGATATTTCTGCACTAATTACCTAAATGGATTTGTGTATTTAGCCCCTCAATTCTTTAGATTTTTTTTTTAAACAGTAATTTGACATTATTTCAATCACATTTTTTTTCAATAAAATAATATTACACGCAAATTTAAAAAAAAAAATCTTATTTTTTAACCACACATTTCTCATCAAATACTATTAAAAAATACATTATTATTAAAAGAATGTGGCTCAAACAGGGACTTACTAACATGTTCGGTCCAATTATTATAAAGTACATAATAGCCCATGTTTGACAAAGCTTATTTGAAATTATAAGTGATCAAAATTTTTTTTAATTATATATTTTGGATTCATAATTTTATTAACTTTTTAATTAAGCATTTAATGAGATTCATCAACTTAAAAATCTCAAAAGATTTGTCAAATAGGGACATATGTTTTTATAGAGTTATCTTTTGTATTAAGAAATGTAGTTTAATATTCATTGGATCCACCAACTTAAAATTTCAAAAACTTTGTGGAATAGGGACATTATACAAAGGGACAATGCTCAAAAATCAAGGTACGTGCTCGTAATTTTATAAAGTTACTCTTTTATATTAAGAAAAAAGAAGCGAGGTTTAATATTATACTGAGAAGTGTGAAAATTATATTTATTGACATAATTTTGTACTAAAAAAATAAGTGAGTCTCCTTCAAATTTATATTGATAATTCAATTTCTGTAATAGTAAACGATAAATGGGTATAGTTCGATCCTATTCAATCTTTTTTTTTTATACTCAGGTGTCCACTTTTGACGACTAATCATGGGGTCTGCGTCTTGACCCTTCAAGACGCAGACAAAGTAAATCGTGGGATGTGCCTTCAAAATGATCGGGTCCATGAGCCTTCTCCACTGATCTGTCAAAGTGTCGAGCGAGTCAACAAATGTTGCATCGATCCTATTCAATCTTGATTGAACTTAAAATGTATTGAGTATCGATGGAAGTTTTACCATGAAGCAAATCGCTTCATTTATAGTGATGGAATCCAACTTGATCACGACTAATCGGGTTTCCTTTGGACTCATTTTGGTTCTTTTTATGCTTTTAAAAAATAATGTTAGGTGTAGTTGTGTACCGTGGTGAAATGCATATCAAAATTGTGGATCGAATTAAATGTATAGTTAAAATGAAGTTGGACTCGATTTGACAAACTTTTTAACAAAAAAAATTTAACCAACAAGCACTAAACTTATAAGTTTTAACCTTTAACCATATATTTATTCTCTCTAGAAAACAATTCAAACTCAACTAATTATAAACACCTTATAGGGTGTTTGATATGGATTAAAATTAAATTTTTTAATAGATTGCGATAGAAATTTTTGAAAAGTTGTGGGATCATGAAAGTTATGGTTAATATTGATTATTTAATTTTACTTTAAATTAAAATCAGATTTTAATTCGACCCAAACATGCTCTTGAGAAAACAATTCAACCTAATTGTTACACTCGTGACTCGACTTTGAACGTTGAAGATTGACCTGTGTATTTCTTTCTTGTAGGGACTAAGAAAGTGGGGTACAAAACTACAAAAAGTCAGCAATAGAAAATAGAAAATTCGTTATGATATTGAAATGGTCAATGAGACAATGACACACGGCTTTAAATTTTGTGGAAATGCATGGGACCTACTTTTGAAATTTTGGGTCCCACCCATTCTCATATTCTTGAATCTGAATTTTCTAGCTCACGAGCATCCATGAGTAATGTCAAACACGCCCGGTATAATGTGCAAGTAGAAATGGTTTGCTATTTTTTTTTTCAATCCCCCTACAGGTACCCTTTGATTCATTCGTTCGTTTACCCGATCTCACCCCCGTCACATTGGAGACGAGTGTAACACATTTGTTGGAAGTGAATCTCTACCCCATGTGAGAATATCGGTGAGATCGGATAATTCAAATAGTAAGTTAAAAGGTACAAATGACTTAATCCTTTTTTTTTCTTACGAAACGATCCATGTTTGTTTTATTTTTATACTTTTATTTTTTCACAAATATGTATTTAATTAACCTTGTCAACAAGTTAGATTGTATAGCGATTATAGCAAAATCATAAACCCCAAAAAAGAGAATTATTAATTAGTGCAATGGCAAAGGGGGTGCAATGGCCATATAAGAAAGACAATGATGGGATTGAACTAAAAAAGAAAAATAAAATTGTCAAAGTAACTTACCACGCACGATTGAACTCTAATTGCCCTACAAAAGTCAACAGTGGAAGTTTGTTATGAAATTGATGTGGTCAATGATCTACAGCTCTGAATGAAGCAGGTAGAAATATAGGACCGACATTGGATTCTACACAAGCCCTCGTATTTCGTTTTAATTACTTTTGCAACCCACTAAACTAGAAAAATTTCAAATAGATTCTTTTGATAAGTGAAAAATGGTCCTCTAAATATCTAATTCACGATTGCTGAAATGACATATATCTATTTTTTATGCTTCTACTATTTTATATCAAGTAGTGTTTAACTTAGTCCTCGTTTGAGCTCCATTATTTGGAATAATAATGTGGGGAATAGTTTTTTTTTTTTTTAAATGAATTGTTGGAAAATAAGGAAAAAATTTCGATTTACGTGTAATTTTATTTTATGGAAGATTGCGTGGTTAAAAGTAGGAGAGAGAAAAATTTAATTTAATTTGATGAAATTTTATGGGGGCCAAACCCGCGGGGGGGGGGGGGGGGGGGGGGGGCGCTTAATCAGTTCAATTCAATTTTGTTATTTTCAATAGACTAAATCGTTAGCACATAAAATTCAAAGAGTATGGAAGAATAGAAACAAAAGTTAAAGAACAAAGATGACATTTTGAGATTATAACATTTAATAAATTCAACAGCATACATAACAGGTACAAAATACTCACACCAGAGGGGTGGGTGATTTTTTTGACAATAATTTATCCACATTAGGCCCATCCTCATGTAAGATTTTTGAAAAATTTCTGTGATGGATATTTTATACACACAAAATTATCCTCGTTTGCATCTATCTATCAATGATATATTTAAGTAAGATCACTAGTAGTTTATTAAAATTTTTGAAGCCATAGTTAGTATTAATTTAATGGAAGTTACAAATAATAATGGTTAGCCCTGTCACGCTCCAACAAACTTTGTACCGACTTGAGGTTTCAGAAGGGTCCAACTTTATCACATGGCACGTGATTTAGTGGTTAGAAAAACGTTGAATAATTGGCAACTTAGGATCAATACGTAAGTACGCAACATAATATTTTAGTATACGAAATTGCTTGAAAAATAATAACAGCTATCTCTTGTCAAAGCGTGATTCAACTTTACAGAAGGAAAAAAAAAAAAAAAAAAACTGTTTTCTTTATCTTTTTGTTATGTGCCTACTTTTTCTTTGGCATCAAGATTGTGCAAAAGCGTTAAATGCTTTACTACCCTTTCACACCTCTGTCCAAAGATCCTAAGCCTAAGTTCGGGATCCTTTTTTTTTTTTTTTTTTTTAAAGAACGATGTACTTTCCTTTTTCAATTACATTTTTCAATAAAATAATATTTTTAATGGATCCAAAGAATATTTTTAACGGATCCAAACAGGAGCTAAATATTCATATTAGGGTAACGGCCTTTTGCCTTACGAACAAAAACAAAATTTTCAATACAAATTTTTCTTTGTTGTTTTTTGATTAGTTAAGTATTATAGAAACATAATGTGTGTATAAATCGATTCAGAACATGTCCATTCTAACCTAAGTATTTGGTTGTCTGTCTTTGAGAACCTAAAGAAGAAACTTTTTGCATAAAAGAACATTATAATAATATGGATTCCCCTGGTGAATAAATAATAATTAGTCATGAGTGGACACCCATTGAGACCTTAACTTCTTTTGCTATTTTTCCCTTCGCGTGAGGGAGAACTTCGAGGTTTGAACTTGAAGAGAGAGTTTACTACCTCGTATAGAACATTGGATTTATAGAAATAAGATGCTATATCTAATAGTCTAAGCATTTAAATGAAGTTGATACGATATAAATAGAAAGAAAAAAGTAAGAATTACGAACAAAAAACATAGCTAATACTAATACATGATATAAATGGTTCAAATATGCTTTATAAACATGAATAAAAAAAGGGGGAAAAAAATTATATTACAAGACGACGCTCCTCAAAACCTCCAACACGATACAAGACATAACACGGAAAGGTCAACATCTTACAAAGTCGACATAGTAAAAACGAAAAACAAACCAGATATGATTCCACATAGTAACCACCAGCAAGTCTTCATTTTTTCATTTTACTCAGCATCTGCAAATCTGAAGTTTTATAACAAACGACGTTAATTTCTAAGTTGACTAGCAAGTAGCAATGAATAGATAAAAAAAATTCATAGAGGTGAAGAAACGTACCCCAGCTCTGAGAGTTTTAAGTGAGCTTCAGCATAATCAGCAAAGAAGGCATCCTCATCCTAGCAAAGTATAATCAAGTTAAACCCAAAGGCCGAACCTAAAAGATAATGATCAGATTAAATATCTTACCGCAACATATTTTTCAACAAGAGGGCGAAAGACAGGATCTTCTAGTAGTGCTTTGTCCGACGGTAGCTGGATAAGGCCTTCTTTCTCTCCACTCAAGAGTTCCCTAAAATTCAGAATAGAGTCGATCAATAGTCGCTCCTCCATAAATTTTTTAACGTTTCTAAACAAATTGAACGCTTTGCTCAAATGAAACATGTGGAATGAAATCAACTAATATCAGGGCTTACTTGAAGTAAGAATTGTCAAAAATGAGAGGATTAGTGGTCCACGGCCCCTCAAATCCAGACCGTTCCTTATGGCATCTTCCCTGATAGAGAATCCGAGAGTGCAGTCAGTTTAAAACAACACGATAGAATACTGTGATTTAGTAGGACGAAGAACAAATACTACAGTAAGTTAGTTATGTGGCTGCATTTATGGCCCTGAAAAAAGGTGGCGTGGGGTGCCCAATTAACACAAGATTACCAGTATTCTTCCTTAACATACCAATGTGTGTCCACCAGATAGAGCAACAATATCCTTATCACTCAGCCCCATATGTCCGAAAACTTCCCTCAGATGGTCTGTGCCTGAATATTAATGAAAAACAATCCTCGTTATAAGAAAGTGGTCATTTCTATATTCTCTTGGTATGGTTGATTACAGGTAAAAATTACAAACAAAGAGGTACCTTTTCTGGCATCAGGAAAGCGGCCTTCTGGTGGAGATTCTGACTTGTCCTGAAACCAAGAGATTTAATTAGTAACTACAAGATCACAAGTGAATATTTTGCAATTTGAAATTCAATTAATCATGGACCATCATCATATGTTCAAATGTTCAACCAATGACATAAAATTCAGACGCCAAAGAATTTTTTCCAGTAGGCAAATGTTTAATTGAGCTCCTAAGATCAATTTTCTCTAAGATATCGTTGAAGAAATAAAATTGTCAGATGTATCATTTGACAATTGCACAATCAAGAGAATGTGTCTCTATATACTATGATTGAAGCAATAATCATTGGCAAAATTGATTTATATCTGAGGTTAACACAAATTCTCCAGTCAATGCATAACCCATACGACAAAGTAATGGTCGAGTTACTGTGACACTAAAGTGAATTTTCATTGAGCAAAAAAACTTTTAGATAGAAAACATAAAAGAGAATTTAGCTGATAAGCATGTCTTATATATATATAATTATTTTCGGGTAATTGGCGCAAAACGTCCCTACCT
Source organism: Osmanthus fragrans (assembly GCA_019395295.1). NCBI lineage: Eukaryota > Viridiplantae > Streptophyta > Magnoliopsida > Lamiales > Oleaceae > Osmanthus > Osmanthus fragrans. The sequence continues at coordinate 29,771,718 of CM033343.1, forward strand.
TTGAAGGGTTGTGTGGAAAACGTCCTTACCTTTCATTTTTTGGTGGAAAACGTCCCTACCTTTCACTTTCTTGGCGCAAAACATCACACCTTTCATTTTTTGGCGCAAAACATCCCTACCTTTCACATTTCTTTGCGCAGAACGTCATTTTTCAATAATTTTAATGTAAAATGACCAATATACCCTCCTACTTAAATAAAACAAAAGAAAAGAGAAAAAATAAATTGCAACTATAGACCCAAACTTTTGAAAAAGTGCAAATAACCCACTTGCAAATAACCAACTATAGGCCGGATGTTCTTGAGTTCAATCCCAAAATTTTCAAGTTTCTGGGCGCGAAATTGGTGAAGACCCATGTGTCCATTAGGTGCGCCTTGAAGAGACGGTTCAGGTAGGGGTGGTCCGTCGTCACCGTTCGTGGCTCCGGCGCCGGAAAATGGCAAAGAAACTGCCGAATTCGCGCTGCCGGAAAGGCCGGATGTTCTTGAGTTCAATCCCAAAATTTTCAAGTTTCTGGGCGAAATTGGTGAAGACCCATATGTCCATTAGGTGCGCTTTGAAGAAACGGTTCAGGTAGGGGTTGTCCGCCATCTTTGTTCGTGGCTACGGCGCCGGAAAATGGCAAAGAAACTGCCGAATTCGCTGTAAATTTCCGACAGAGCGAATTCGGCAATTTCTTTGCCATTTTACGGCGCCGGAGACACGAACGGAGACGGCGGACCACCCCTACCTGAACCGTCTCTTCAAGGCGCACCTAATGGACATATGAGTCTTCACCAATTTCGCCCAGAAATTTGAAAAATTTGGGATTGAACACAAGAACATCCGGCCTACCCTAAACCCAATTTTTCAACCAATTGAAGATCCTAACCTACTCCAATACAACAATTCGACAATGGGAAACTCAATTCAAGTTACTACAACAATGTGTCAAGTTCCAATTGCTCCAATTGATGCATCAATTCCTTCAATTTTGAAGTTAATGGGCGGCGGACGGCGGTGGGATTGGGTGTGGAAAGAAGGTAAACTCAAGTGGGTTATTTGCACTTTTTCAAAAGTTCGGGTCTATAGTTGCAATTTTTTCTTTCTTTTTCTTTTTCTTTTCTTTTGTTTTATTTAAGTAGAAGGGTATATTGGTCATTTTACGTTAAAAATTATTGAAAAATGACATTCTGCGCAAAGAAATGTGAAAGGTAAGGATGTTTTGCGCCAAGAAAGTGAAAGGTAAGGATGTTTTGCACCAAGAAAGTGAAAGGTAGGGACGTTTTGTACCAAAAAATGAAAGGTAAGGACATTTTCCACACAACCCTTCAAAGGTAGGGACGTTTTGCGCTAATTACCCAATTATTTTCAATGAAATTTATTGTAATACATCTCGACCGAAGAGTGCAAATGGACAGAAGCAACTGAGACACACGTGGTCTTCCTTACCAGAAAATTTCCACTACTAAACTCTCGGAGTGTGAAACTCAGTACTCGAACGACCTATGCGTATGCAAATATTTATTCACTTTTAAAACGATGCTAGTTCAATATAGGACACGACAGAATTGAGATATTCACTGCCTAAATGAATAAAATATAAGACTTAGCAGGAAGAACCTGAAAGAGAATTTGCATTCTAGAGATGGGACTAGTGAACGATAGTGGTAAAAAATGTTTCATTATATCAATTACGCACCATGTTAAAATCTATTGTACCAACTCAGATGCACTAGCACACGAGCTTCAAAAAAGGTATGAATCATGGTACCATACGCATCTTATTAAAAGATTGAAAAGAGAAATGAAATTGAATTTTATTATCTCTCTCTATACAAAGTTGCCTTTTACATTACAATGAACCAGGAGGATAACCATGTAGCTTATAACATTTGTCAACCGCATGGCCACTGTAACCACAGTAAGTGCAAATGGGTCTATCCTTCCTCTGATATTTGTTGTTTGGCTGCCCTGTATTGATCTTCTTAGTGTCATTCCTGACATGGAAAGCCGTAGAGTCTGATGCACCATTATTGATGTTTACACTCCTTTGTTGCTCCTCTTGAGATACAAGTGCAAATACCTTGTTTATAGGGGGAATGGGGTCCATTAACAGTAATTGTCCCCTAACTTGGGCAAAGGAGTCATTCAATCCCATTAAAAAGGACATCACATATTCGGTATGATAGTGGTCAGTTAGCTTCTTATGACCTCCACCTCCACATTCACATTTGGCACAGGAACACATAGGCCTATAATTGCTCAATTCTTCCCAAATGGTCTTTCAACAATGCTAATTTCTGAAATGACAAGTGTCCTAATCTGTGATGCAAAGTATGGGCAGTCACTTTATTTACATTAGCTGAAATGGAAGCACAATCATCATCACATAAAGTGTTCCTTCTATTATCTCGCCTTGAGTCAGAGATGGATGCACTCATTATGTATAAGCCAGCGATTCTCCTACCCCTGCCAATCATCCTCTGGTGGTGTATATCCTCGATAACACACGTGTTAGTGCAAAATCTAACATCAATGTATGGATCCTTGGTTAATGCACTTACGGACAGTAAGTTGAATTTAAAGTTTGGCACATACAGCACATCTTCGAGTATCAGGTTATCCCCAAATTTCACAGTCCCAATGAGGCTTACAGAGATTTTCTCATGGTTTGGCAAAGTAACATAGGTGTTTTTAACTGGTCTCATAGTATAAAAAGCTGACCTGTTGAAACATATATGGCTCGTTGCCCCAGAATCCACTACCCAATGCTTAGGTGAAATTAACCATGGATTAAGTGCAATAGAGAAACATGTACCTGCCACTTGATTAGAGTGTTCATCATTCTTTGTGTTAATTTTTGCAGAGGTCAGATGATTGCTCAACATATCCATTAGCTGCTGGTATTGATTATGATTCAAAGACTGCATGAAATCTCCTGCCATATTTTGTGCTTGTTCTGAATTAGACTCAGAAACTACCTGATGTGCAGCCACCTGTCTTGACTGGTTGCTTGGTTGTTAAAATCACATATCGACTGATTACAGTGCCTAGGACCAATTTATATAGTGTGGGCAAACCTCACCTTACAAGTCGGTTTTGTATGCGTTGAGTTAGACCCAATTTCTTAAGATGGTATCAGAGTCAGGCCTAGTTTCGATGTTGAGCTCCCAATATCGGTTTCCACAGTTGTATGGCAAAGTCCACGCTATGCGTGAGGGGGGTGTGTTAAAATCCCACATCGATTGATTACAGTGCCTAGGACCAATTTATATAGTGTGGGCAAACCTTACCTTACAAGCCGGTTTTGTTTCTCTTCTCAATCTTTCAATACATCTCTTTAACCATTGTTGAACTTAAAGTTTTTAGGGAAATAACGAAGTGTACATAGTGAGTGAATTAAGATTTGGAAAATTCAAGGCATGGCATATCTAGATTACACCACCTGATCTATATATCAATACAAGTCGTTGAAGATTAAATTCAAATACTATGAATGTGTCGTCTCTCTAATAGTTTAAGATATTAGAGTAGGCAAAGGTAGTAATTCAATATCATTATGAAAATTGTAAAGGCCTTAAATGAAGAAAAGAATCTAACTTGCATTGCACATGAAAGGTGCGTTGAAAACTAAATTTAAATAAATAAATAAGCTAACAAGTTGCAAAATCGTTAAAAGAAAAATAAAGCAACCAATAACATTATTAACCAACAGATTTTTTTTCTTTTCCATGTTCAATTAGGTGTACTTTCCGACAAACATGATAGACAAGGAATTTATATACTAACCGGTCTCCCTGGGTGAAATGGAATCTCAGGCCCCCCTGTAACTTCAACAGCGACAATCCCTGCCAACTTCAACAGGCACAAAAGAATAAGTCAATTGTAGAGTCAAGGAGAATGATAAACAGAGATATATACTTTTTTTTCTATAGGATATTTAAGCAAAGGAGCACAATTTACCTGGTACAAGTCTGCATAGGAGAGGATTGGGAACTGCTCTTTTATTGGCTCCAACAACCTAACAGCAATGTCAATACCATTGTTGGCTTCATGTGAAAGCTCATTCGGATTCCTAATTGTCCCAAATGGCCCTCCTGTTTTAGTTTTCACATCAAATGTCCCAGCTGAATGCCATCTGGAAAATTACAATCCAAGAAATTAACCACCATCAATGATTATCATGAGTAAAGCTTCACGTACAAGGAGTGTATTGGCAGGGTGGGGACACGTGTCCCCCCTTAATTGGCTAAGTAGGAAATTTTTTTTTTTACTCAGCCAATTACAGGACACATGTCCCACTTATTGACCCTATCATCCATATCCTGTACATATAATAGCTTTCGATTATCATTGATACATGGAGACACTTATTTAAGCAATGACCTCCACAACAAACCGTGGTTGAGGTTCCTTAGTTTATTTTGATGGGGTCATAGATAAAGTGCGACATCTACATGAATGGTTAATAGAAGGTCTGTTTGACTTTGTGTTTTAATTTTCAATTTTCCATTTTGAGTTCATTTTCAATTTTATTTTTTTTTTTTTTTTATTTTTTTTGAAAATCTGTTTTAAAATTTCTAAAATCGCATTTGATTTATCATTTTGAGAAGTTATTTCTCAAAACAAAAATTTAAGAAACACATTGGGTTTGAAATTTTAAAAATTATTTTTTTGACATTTTATGCAATAAAATTTGATTATTCAGTTAAAATAGAACAAATGCATGTTAATATAATATTACATTAATCTTATAATATTTTTTCTTCATACAAGAGTAAAATAAGAATAAATAATTAATTGAGTTTGAAATATATGAAATAAAAAAAAATAATAATGATGTGGATTGATAACATTTTTATCTGTGTTCACTTAAATATTCTTTCAGATTTTTATGTAAATAATTATTAGGAGCTTGAACTAATTTTATTTTATTTTTTAGAAATTTTTATAATTTATAAATTTTGAATTTATATTTATATTTTATTTTTTAGAATTTTAGAATTGTAAGTTTTTATTGTTTTCGAAAAAAATTACCAGACCAATGTGTTCTAAGTGAAAACTAAAAACTGCACGTTACATTTTACATCATTGTAAGTCATTATACGTTTGCACCTACACAACCAGGATAGCAACTACGAAGAAAAACCCCATAAACTGCCAGATGTAATTAATAAACAATAACTAAAAAAGGTTACAGCATAAAAATCAAAAGGGAGAGAACTTACGCCAATCTAAGCATGATCGGAGCACAGTGTTTCTCAGCTATGAAACCTCTGAGTTTCTTCTTGCATTTTTCCACTGCCTTCTGGTACTCTTCACGCACTACGGGATAACTCTTCACCATCGCTACCAACGATTCGCCAATCAATTTCAAACTAGAGTAGAAATAATATTAAGTATATAATACACACTAATCAGCTCAAATCAAATCACTCAAGTCTCAACTACATGAAAATCACATCAGAGCAGATGAAATTACAAACCTCTCAAAATCTGATGAATCAAAATGGGAGTGTAATCCGTTTGTAGACAGAGGAAAGAATATATATAGGAGATCGGAAAAAGGGAGAAACTTCCAGTGTTCTTTATTTTTTTTTTTTTAAATGAAAAATAACGTGTAAATGCCTGTGTGGGTAACGGGTCATCCTAGATTTTCTGAAGTGATCGGATGTAACGGTCTAGATGATGGCATTGTGGCTGGTGGGCCGCGTGGTGGACTCGTTGTGGAATTTGCCTATAAATTAGCGGACAAGTGGTGAACAGACCATAACTGTTTGGGCTTGCATTGGGCAGTAGGATTTTATTTTGGGCCGGTGAAGTGTGTAAAGAGTTAAGCACTGATTGGCCCATATATCGGCCCGGACGCATTTTTCTTTTGCTAGTGAAGAAGATAAGAGACGAGGAAATTACAGAGAACCATGCTTTTAAAGATCTGTTTTCTAAAATCAGATAGAAAGTTTGATATTTCAAAAATTAGATGTGTTGTTTTAATTAATATTTTTATAAAATAAATATATATACTCTAAACCCAAATTTTTAATTCCCAATTTCCCCCTCTCTCTACATTTCTTCCACCAACCCGTCTCCTCCATCCATCCGTTCTATCTCTACATAACCGTTCTTTCGTCACCGTCGCCGTCGTCTTCGCCCACCCTCTATCCATATCAGGAGCTAATCGCGCACGAAGGGAGGCGGCTGCTCACGAACCCTGTGGCGCTCTGAGATCGAAGACTCCGCTGCAGTCAATGATACGACACAGCTCACAACACCTATTTCTCTGATGCCTCGACTTCGATGCAGTGGCATCCACTCCAAGACTGGAGAAATTTCGCCACTGCTTATTGTGAGTTGTGATTTGAGGCGATTTTATGGTAGTGGCGGATCTACGATTTTGGTGTGGTGGTGAGTACAAGTGGTCGTTGGCGAGGTGGTGGTGGCGGCTAGAGATCTTATTGTGATTTTGGGGATGATTGGAGGCTAGATGGCTAGATATCTGATTGTGATTTTTATTGGCATTTGATTGGGTTTAGTAGTGGCGGTTTGTTGGTGGCGATGGTGGCGATAATGACGGGAACGGTGGTGGTGGTCGATGGTGGTGGAGGCGGTTGATGATGGTGATGGCAAGTGCGGTGGTGGTGGTGTTAGGTGGTGATGGTATGTGACCTAATATTTGGTTATATGTGGCAAAGTATTAAACTGATTTTAAAATTTAATAACATGTGACCAACAAATTTTAAAATTTGTGATTCACAGATAAATTGTGACCTGTAATTTTTGGATTTGTGACCAGTATAAAAAATTGTGACTTACAAAAATTTTAATTCGTGACTTCGAGATAATCTGTGACCTATAAAAATTTTTTTATTGTGATATCGAAATAATTTGTAACCAATTAATTTGATAATATGTGATCGATGAATTAGTTGTGACCTTTAATTACGTAACTGTGACCATAAATCGCATAACTATGACCTTAAAATAATTAATTAATAAATAAAATTTAATTAATTAATTAAAACCTAATTTTTGCATTTTAAAACCTTTGGGCTTGAAATGTAAAATGATCATACTTAAGACCTGATTTATGAATTCTTCCCATAAGATTGTAATAAGATTTAAAATTATGATATCATTTTACTAATCAACTTATTTTTGCTAGCTTATTTCTATCCAATTCATGGATTTATTAGAAAATGGAAATCCCATTTAATATAGTACTCATGTGGCGAAGTTTATATGTTGAAAAATAAGAATTCGATTGGTTAGTTTGATTTTTAAGAACGATCTTAGCAATATCACTATTTTCAACAACTGAAAAAAAAAAAAAAAACATCAATGGCATATTTTGTAAGCTGAATTTGGATATGACTATATTGAGTTTGATAATAAATAAATTTTTATTACACGTTTCTATTTATTTCGTCGTAAGTTGAAAAACAAAAAAATCTTTTTCACTATAAGGGTGTGTTTGATCGGGTGGAAAAGTTGGTGGAAATGAAAATTTGTGCAATTTCACCCAATTTGTGGTGTCGATTGTCAAACAATTTCATGGAATTCATTTCCATCCAAATTCTAGGTACAACCTAGTGAAACTCCATTTTCCACCTTTATTTTTCCATGATTTTGGCGGAAAGTGATTTTTCATATATATATATATATATTTTTTACAATGAAAACATATTCTAAATCCAATAGTAAAAAAAAAATTCATTTAATTGACAATTTACATGAAAAACGAAGTCAAACGAAGACAAAAAAAATTTTAATTTTAATTTTTTATTTGTACTTTTTGACAATTCAAACAATTTTTAATACAAATTGTAAAAAAATTTATCGAAAAAAAATAACAACTTGCATGAAAAATAAAGTCAAACGAATTAGGTGAAAAATTAAATCAATCAAACACAATTAATTATAATTCTCGGTAAAATATATTTTAGGTAATTCAATTCTCTATAATTCGTTTTCTTTCTACTCAAATCTCACATTTATAATCAAACGAACCTAAATGTTGATAATTTTTCAAAATAGAAATGCTTTATTAAAAAGTTCACCGAGAAGTCTACGAAGTATTTACAAGCACGGATAGGCAAGAATATTCACATTTAGAGCAGGACGAAAAAAAGGGTACGAGGACTGAATCACTGAAATGACAAGTCATATACATGACCTACTTATAGGTACTGTGTATTTTCAAATTGTTTCCATTTAGGGTTGGTACAGTTTTGAGGGGCACAGCTATCAGCCACTAAAGTAAGTCACCTACGCTCTCGTGTCGTGTAGTACCAATTGTTTGCACGAGGATTCATACTGCTTTATAATTCCATGCTACTTGTTTTCTAGTTAATGATGTCAGGTTAAAAACAACCAGGCAGAGCCGCAGAGAGCATATAGGATAATACTAAAAGCCCGTTTGATAGAAAAATAGTATTTAAGTAAAAAAAAAAATTATTAAAATTAAATTGTCTAAAATTTATTTTACTAAAAATTATAATTAAAAGTATTTGATTGATATAATTTTTCACCTGAAAAATATAATACTTTTGGTATCCATTTGACTTTATTTTTGAATAAAAATTGTCATAAAATTAAATTTTAGATAAATTTTTCTACTACCATTTAGGGAAAAAATTGGTTTACATTGCTGAAAAAAAAAAATTGATTTTGACTTTTATATTCATTTTATTTTATTTTCTTACCATAGGGAAAATTTTTCAATTAAAGGGATAATTTTTTTTTTTGACACTTCATCTTAAAATTTGTTTCTATTTTACACTTCATCTTAAAAAAAAAAAAAAAAAAAAATGGAAAACCAAAAACCACGAAAACAAAAGAATTTTTCCACAAAATCAAGAAAATGATGCATGTGTGAGAAGAAATGAAAAACAAATTCCATGAAAAAAAATGCAATCAAACAAGGTAAACGATGAAAATGGAATTAAAATTCCATTTTCCATGAAAAATCTTGGTTTATCAAACATAGTCTAAGGATATGTTTTATTACCCCCTTTTTTCCCCCCTAGAACTAGGAATTCAAATTCCATTTTCCTACTTTTTGGTGTTTGATGGCACATATTTTTCATGGAATTGATTTTCTTGTTTTTGCTCACACATTTGCGTTTTTCCACTTTTTGAGGAAAATATTTTCCCACCACTTTGATGGAAAAATAATTTTCATTTTTTTTTTTGGTAATATGAACAAATTCTAAATCCAGTAGTAAAAAAATCATCACTTTTATTGACAATTTTAATGTAAAACAAAATCAAACGGATACCAAACTTTTAACATTTTTCAGTTGAAAAATTATACCAATCAAACACAATTAATTCCAATTTTCAGTAAAACAAATTTTAGGCAATTAAATTATCTGTAATTTATTTTTTTCACCCAAATTCCACATTTGCAATCAAATGGATCTAAAGATTGATTGATATAATTAAAACTTTTACATGGTTTATAGATTCAAAAATGATACATACACTGATTCAAAAATAGAGTGGACACGTGTCAAAATATGATTGAATACTTTGAAATTTTTTTTTCTTTTAAAATCAACTAACTTTTGCCAAATCAAGTTTGTCCTTTTATACCCTATTTTTTAGCATGTCTGACCGACTTTATTCTTATAGATTTTAACATCAATTCCTGCAATCACTCATTTAATATTGCACACGTATAGACAAATCTTGTATGTGTTTTTTAAAAAAAAAGTTTTTGCATATTTTTCAGTGCTTCAAAAGTCGTAGAAACACATAAGAACTATTGGATAAAAATGAAAAGGAGATATAACTCAAGTATTTCAAAGTCGCTAGTCAATCCTATTTTTCTGGCATGCATCTATTGTTTGGTTTGATTTGAATTGCAGAAATTCAAACTGATCTAAGCTTTATCTGTACGGGTAGTATAGTCCTTCAGGTGTCCCTCATCTGAGATTGGGTCCTTATTTTTATACTCGTAATAGTATAAAAAAAGAAAAAGAAAAAGATCCAACTCCAAGTTATTGAAAAATGGTAACTTAAGCTAGGATTAATCAATTCTAATGCTAGATCAGCAAAAGAAGGGAAAACATTTCTAAACGCAACGATGGCTAGATGGATCAATCTACTTTATTTTCCTTTTGGCAAACACACCCCAATCAACATTAAAAATCTAGATTGCTACGATGACAAGATGGGCCAGTAGTTTCTGTTACGAAAAGTCAAATCAAAGCATCGAGACTTTCTTTGGGAACAGTATATAAGTACAGGGTACAGATGCAGCTAGCTGGTTGGTTGGTCAATTGAAGTATAAGAATTATTTTTAAATTTTAATTCTTTAAATTTTGATTCAATTTGTTTATATAGGATTTTTGGTCCAATCTTAATATTATCATTTATAATTTCTAAATTTGATTCAATATTTTTCACATGAGTCATGATGTCTTGATTCATCATATCGATTTTTTCAAAAGGTAAAGCATAATTATCATATTGTTCTAAAAATTTCATCTACAAAAATTTATAATGCTTTATTTTTTACTTCGATTAATTGTTGAGAATTATTTATTTGTTTTATCTCTTCACTTAGAGATTTAAATTTGCTACTTAAATTTATCGCTAACTCTTGTAATTTAATTCTATTAGTATTAGTTAAAATAACAATATTTTATAATTCTTCTAAAATTAATTTATTTTTTCTATCAATTCTAGAAAATATTTTTAAAGTTCTAAAAATTTTTCTTCAGGTTCGTTACTAAGTTTTGATATCAATTATTGCGTTAAAAGGTGGAAAATAATTAAAATGATGGCATAAGGGTGCATAAGGGTATAGAAGACAATTTGCTCACAAAATGACAAAATCGTGTCAATCAGCAGGTAAGCTAAAGGGGCAAAGTAGCATTTCCCTTCTTAAATCTTGCACAGTGACAGTGTACTGACAGTCTTAAAAGCAAAGCCGAGGATTGCGGTGAACCCCTCACCACTAAATAATTGGAGAAAGGGGCCTGAGGATAAAAACATAATCAGTGGTACACACCCACCAGTACTAGGTTTTGAGTGTTCCTTGTACTCATTGGGCAATCAGCCCGTTTCATCTTTTGTAATTCTAGGATGCTCTTCGATTTTTGTGGGTTCCTACCAATTTATGCTCCAATTGAAAACAATTTTCTGATGCCAGTTACAACACGACACGAAAGTAAAAGCAAAAAAGTGTAACCCAATAAACATGGAGATATTGTAATGGAAGATTTTGACACACTTCGAGAGAGAAAAAGAACTCAAAAAGATTTCAATACGCAACAGATAATTTATACTTCAAAATGATTGACATAAAATCAGCACTGCTGCATGATGCATGTTGAACAAGGTAAGGCACATCGCAAGATTCCCCTTTAGCGAGTAGAAAGTAACATGCGAAAGTAAGAAAAAGCAAAACGTTCGTCCAAGAGACGTTGAGCCATTCTTATGACAGAATGACTGCAGATTGTCAAGAGAACGCACATTGCCAAACAAATGAAGCACGATTCATAACTGAAATCAGTTAAAAGATATTCAATAAAGAGTGGTCACTGACATAACTCGAGAATTACCAAACTACTCCAATACTTAGAGGAAAATCTATAAATACCCATCTATATTTGAAGAAGGAGACGTGCAATTTAAATCTCTCTCTCTCTCAAATAGATATTTCTCATTTTATTCCAGTTTAAACATCTACACTAGTAAATTTAGGAAGTGAAACTCATAGTTAGGCGATGATTTGTTGATTGTATTTACATTGATCTTTGTTTGTAATTGTTCATCAATAAAATCATTTGATCCATTTTTTACAATCAACAGTGCAATCAATATTTGTGCACCAAAGCATCATGCACTAAAGTTTTCAGGACCATGAAAACAAAGATCAGCAAAAAGGAAACTAGAATCCATTAGACCCCTATGTTGTTATGTTGCCAACGACCTGTTTTAGAGGTACAGAAGTCTAGATGGTGTCGTAATATAACTGCCAGTTATTTCAGCGCCTGCCATAGTAAAGTGAATTGGCTACAGAAGGTAGATAATGGTGTCGGGATACAGTTTCACTTGTATGAACAGCAGCTGAGGAAGCAGCAATACTTGAATTAGCGAATCCTGATGATGCTGCAGTAGAGAAGGGTGGCCCTGTAGGAGCCCCATTAACAGGGTTCAGTGTTTGCCCTGCCCAATTAGCGGAATAATGAAAGTCCATACTCTTCTCTATTGCTGATCCCTGCACATGAAAACTTCTAGACGATTAAAGAACACAAATAATAAATTCAGTAGACAGCAATAGACCTCTTAGTATATAAATACAGAAATTCCTGATTTTTTCTAAACTAGTTTCAAAAACAAACAGCCGACTATGAGCACAATTATGTAAATATGATAATTGGCAAGAATGAAGATCATCAGAGGTACAAAAAAGCGAGGTCCAGACAATAAGTTAAGGACAAAATAATAGAAGAGAAATTGAGCTGAGATGTCACCAGCTCCTACAACACTAGAGTAACGGAATCATGTACACGAAAGAAGATTACAGAAAACAACCAGGTCAAATACTTGCAAAGTAAAACCAAAGAGAACTGCCAAATGAGTTGATCAACACAGAAGATCGTATCTTACCTTATAAATGGGACAAGAACTGGAATTCACACCTTTCCAGATGTGAGGATGGTCAAGCACGTCTATGTATCCATTTGACAATTGTGTTTCCATTGTGGCTGAAGCAGAGTTATGCACCTACAACAAAATAAGTGCAGCTAGGAAAGCTTTAGCAAACACCTCATTCCAATTGGATAACATACGTGATAAACCAAATTCTATCAGACATGAATGTTCAAATTACCCTTGCTCCATTTACAGGATGGGTGCCATCTGAGCTGCAGTGAATCTGGAAGCCATCAGCATCAATTGTCCTGATTTGGCCATCAGTAGAACAAGGGGGCCCAATGCCCAAGTTCAGATCTAGATTATGGTTTCCACCAGCTACAGATTTCAAAGATACATCATAGGGTAATTGACAATTAAGTAACAAAGTTACATTATTTAAAAGGGATCTCAAAAAAAGATTTAAGTTTATGATGTGCTCGATATGTTTACCTCCGTTACCTGCCTCAGAGCTAATCTCCTCTTTGTATGTGCTTGGCTCAAAATTAGTGACTGCTTCCCTTCCGTTACATTTTATAGCAGCTTTGTCATATGCCCTAATTAAAATCAGCAGGTGTATATCAAGCTACATGGATGGATAAATCATTATAATAAAGAGTTGAAGTAAATTATGATCATTGGAACCTCGCAGCTTCCAACTCACAGTCAAACAGCCCGAGATACATATACCTGTAGGAAAATACACCATATGAAAACCCATAAACCAGATGCATTTGACTTGAAATGTTTTCAAGATCACAAAACTATTGTAGATGAATAAATGTTAAGAGCAAGATCTATGACGAGTCTTCATAAATTTCAAGAAATTTAGTGGCATCTCACTTTTTGCCAAGAAATTGTCCCATTCGAGCTTCCCAACGACCACATTTGTGCAATGTGACTCCCCTGTACTTTGAACTTCCTCTAGAAAACCCTGTGCTCTGGCGACGCAGTATATGTACAAATTCTTCCTTTGTTAAATTTTTTATCTGCAAAACATAAATTCAAGTGAAATATGCACTCAATGACATCAAATCGAGTAGAGGATTATACTAGTAGCAAATATCAACACAAATCAGTTATTCTAATAGAAAATCTAACCAACCTGCTTAAGGTCTTTTTCATAATCAACTACGTTGAAATTGATATCAGCATCAATCCCCCGGAATTTGATCGCAGCACGATCATATGCCCTGAAATTATTATCCCAGAACTTTCAAACAAATTCTCTCTCTAGTAGACACCAGAAAGCACTCAAATTTCAAAACCAATGTTTAATGGCATAATCCAGGAAAATTTCTTACCTAGCTGCATCATGTGCAGTGTCGAAGCCCCCTGTGAATTCGAGTTTGCATTTTAATTATAATTATGGAAGGTCAGCATCGTTGTGCAAACAAAGTCTCCACGATCAATTCCTCAAGTGAAAACAGAGTGATGGTTATAAAAAAAAGTTTGTAGTCTTACCTAAATAAACTTGTTTTCCACAGTCCCTGCAAAATCCACAAATAAAATCATCTGTAATCATACGTCTTGGCAATCAATAATGTGCATCTAAAGCATCTTAAGCAGCTCTATAATGAAAATAAGTTGGAATTAATTAAAGATTAGAGGGATTGAAATCCAATGAAAACAGAGGTGAGTATGTGATCGCATATCTCCATAATGTGTATTCTATAGAATATAACTAATGATCCTATAACACAATAAAAATCTAGCCAAATTGAGATATGTATAGATACGCAGAGAGAGTAAAACCCTAGCTCATCGTACTGACCAAATGTGAGATTCCCATCGTCCAGTTCTACGATAGAATGTAACTCCACGGTATTGAGAGCTTCGAGACCTTGGTCCTCTCCTGCTCTTCTTCACCTGCTGTTTCTGCTGCTGCTGAGCGACATTTCTCTGCTCCACCGCCCCACCGTAATTCCCTGAAAGATCCAGCCATTGACACTGCTTCGCCACAGCAACTCCTGGGATAAACTCCTTCGTCACAAATCCGTGGTTATGATTCTCACTCTCCCTATAGTCGTTCACCTCTCCATTACTTTTCAATATATCGAAACTGAAGAAAGGATTCGAAGAAGAGTCTTCATCGCCGAGGGCGTTAGAGATTTCCACATTAACAACAGAAGAACTAGAACTGGCGGAATTCTCCATTTGTCTTCCGCCAAATTCGCGTTGCTTTTCCCAAATTGTTTCAATTCCATTGAAGATCGATCCATTCGCATCAACAGTCAGATTAAGGTCCAACATCACTATTTTCTGCCAAAAAATTTCGCCCCAAATTTCCTATTTCCCTCACTACTATATATGATTGCACGGTAGCAAAAATGTAAGTATTGATGAAAAATGCAATTGATCGGATTGAATCATGAGCTAGAAAGATATATATATAGAGAGAGGAGAGAGTAAACGGAAATGGGATGTTAAAGAAGCAAAGAATAGGTGTGCGTATATATATACGTACACATAGCCACACAGGAGGACAGTAATATTGTATCTATAGATTCATATATACGTATATAACTGAACTTCACATTGATATGTACAGTTAAATAAAAGGAAAAACAGTATTCGAGAGAAAACAGAAAAGAAAACGCGAAACATTTGAAATGTGCTACCGGTAGAGATAGAGAGAGAGGGGAAGTTAAAATGTTCACCGTGCAACTCATACACGGTGGCGCATAAGGAACACGCGAAGCTAATCGGTGATTGCTACGGACTGTGGGAGTGACAATATTTGATAATTGAGATGACAAAACATTCATCATTGGAAAAGGACGAGGGAATAGTGAAAAGGAAGATTGATTAGACAAGTGACGCTTCTTTAGGTTTCGGACCCCTGGGTGGAAGCGTACTCCACCTGACGCGTGGAATAGATATACGCGCGCCGATGCGTGGGCATTGTTTTGTTTTTGGGTTTTGGCTATGGAAGAACCTGTTAACAGAATAACCCGAAAATTTTCCCTAACAAACTTAAGGCCCTGTTTGATTTCCCTTTTTTTGGGAAAATAATGTATTTTAAATAGTTAATTGATAGATAATGTGTGGTTAAAAATTAAGAAATTTTTTTGATTTTACATATAATATTATTTTATTGAAAAATGTGATTGAAAATAAGAGAGAAAAAAATGAAAATCAAACGGGAGTTTAATATTAATCTCAACTCGTCGGAAATTAGTCTATGTTTGGTTCTCATTTTTAAAAAAAATATTTTTAATCACACATAATTTTATAAGATAATTTTACATTCAAATTTAAAATTTTTTAATCATACTTTCTTCAACAAAATACTATTCTCAAATCCATTTTTGTCAAATAAATAAATAAAATGAAACTCAAATAAGGCTTAGTATGTAATTAAAATTTTTATACTTCTAGTAGTAAAATAAAAAAGAATAAAGTTTGTTGTACACTCAATTTTGATATCATATTTGATATTTTACGTACATGTGTGAAGATCGAGATTATTTTAATTGTGGACTCTATTACTCCATATATGAGTGAAGTGTAAAAAATGATAAAGTTCAATAAAAAAATGACACAACATTAAGGTGCTTAAAGTTGAGTTGTTGGGATAGACAGAGGCATGTCCCATCTGGTTGCACTGGCAACAAATTAAAAGTCAATAGTGTCTCCTGATGTCAATAGTATTACTTTTGAAAGGCTTTGATTTGGATAAAAAAATATAATAAAATATATAATTAAAAAATTGATAAAATTTTTTGAATCTTATAAAATACGTAGTTAAAATTAAGCCTATGTCTGACCTCTATTTTATCAAAACTCATTTTCAGCCATACAATTTTTCATAAAATAATATTATACATAAACGAAAACTTTTCCTTAGGGCACGTTTGAGCCCCGTTAGATGGAAAATGTTTTTTGACTAAAAAAAATAAGGAAAGTTTTTGAATTTGCGTGTAATATTATTTTATTAAAATTGTGTTGTTGAAAAAAACATAAAAAAAAATATATTTTGAAAAGAATGAAGATCAAACAAGGACTTATTTTTTTAGAATTATTCTTTAAGTACACTTTTTTAACACTTTTTTTGACATTGTACTCACAATGCATGTGATACACCATTATTTTAATTGTGGGCTCCACCATTTGATTGTGAATAGAGTATCAAACTTAGTGTTTAAAAAAATGTACTTGTAGCAAAACTCATTTTTTTAACAACACATTCTTCAACAAAATCATTATTCCAAAACTCATTTCCCCCAATTTCCATTAAAATTGAGCTCAAACAAGGGCTAAATTTAAAAAATGAGTGTCAAACATGGACTTACAAACAAGAAAAAAGTTAATTTACACTACAATAGATTGTATATGCCTTATTATTTTCTTGAATAATATTATCTAGTTCGTGTTAAGCATTTAATTGTATCTAAATTATTGTAAGAGTAAATAAAAGCACGTATATTATGAGATGTTCAAATCTTTAATTGTTCATAAAGTTTGAAGATATTTCCTTGCCGATGGACCATCACAAAAAAAACACTAGCCAATTAGCATATATATATATATATATATATATATATATATAGAAGGCCAATTTTATGTTAGATATAATTTAATTTTAACAGATAGATTGAAGTAGACGATGTAAATGATTAATCGTATGTTACACCATCCGGGTTTTGCTACAGAAACAAGGAAAAGGGATAGGATTTTGTGACCAATTGGCGTCGATCACCAAACTCTGTCCCTTTCCTTATTCGTCTAGCTTTATCCTGCACCATCCATCACTTGCTGGTCTAAAGTCTTCCTTCTGCCTAGGAAGAAAGAATTTTCATCAAACTTTGTGAGCAGGTGATAAAGTCACATTCCTATCTAGACATTCTATGGAAATTTTAAGATATCAAAAAATAGATCCCCATTTATTATAATGTCCTAAATGACTTGTCCCTTTGTCCCAGTGTAAAACAACAGTACATGCAGTGGCGGACCCAATTTCTATAATCGAATTGCGGTAGAGTATGAGAAAAGTTTTTTTTTTTTTTTTTTTATTTAAAATATTTTACAATTTTGGGATATAATATGTTAGATGTTAGATATAAGTACAGATTTTGGGATATAACATCTATAAAGTATACTGTAATTTTTCATTATAACATGTTAGATATAAGTACAGATTTAGATGGAAAATCGAAAATCTGGCTTTGAAAATGAATTTTAGTTAATTAAAATTTGAATTCAGAGAGTTGTTGAAGGTTGTGATTTGTTTTGATATTAAGGTGTTATTTTTTTGTCCGTTTTGCTGGTTTAATTTTATGTTTGATTCTTCCTAAGGTTGTTAATTGTCAGTAGCAACGAAGTGCTTTCACCTCTTGTAGTAGATCCGTCTAATTGTTGAAGAAACTGTTTGGTAGCATGGGTTGAGACCTCGAAATTGGATAGAAATTCTTGTCTACATATTTGAATTTGATTTTGACCAGCCTAACACAATTAAAAAATAGTTCCGATTTCAATTTGTCAGCCTACTGCTGTAATTGATCGGATGAGCATTTTCGAGTTAATAATTTTTTCATTTTTGCAGCAATTTAAGAATGAAAAATAATATGTATTTCAAACTTCTATAATTTTAATTGTACAAGCTCTTTAATCATTATGAATGTTTGTGCTACTTTCAACTCTAAAAAAAAATTTCGGGGGTGCTGCCCCCGAACCCCCATACTCCCCCCTCCTTCATCTCAATATCTTTCATTTTAGGACCCACCAATTCTAAAATCCTGGAGTCCGCCACTAAGTACATGTGTAAATGTACAGTTCAAAGCGTCAATTTTGATTGGGTATAAGTAGGAATTTAGGGGTGTTTGTTTGATTTTCGAGTGAATTATTCAAAAGATCACTGAATTTTACATAAGATTTCCATCAAGTCATTGAACTTTAAAAATCATCAAAGTCATCACTAAACTTTGCAAAAGATTTTCCACGTAGTCACTGAACTTTAAAAATCACCCCATTCATCACTAAACTTTGCAAAAAAATTTTCACCGAGTCAATGAATTTGACTTTAGTGACCTTTGAAAAATCTTTTGCAAAGTTTAGTGATGAATGATGTGATTTTCAAAGTTCAGTGACCCCGTAGAAACCTTTTACAAAGTTCAGTAATGATTGTGTGATTTTTAAAATTCAGTGACCTGGTGAAAATCTTATGTAAAGTTCCGTGACCTTTTGGGTAATAAATTACATTTCTCTCTCTTCTTTTCAACCACATTTTTTATTAAAATAAATTACACGCAAATGAATTTTTTTTTTTTTTTTTTTAAACCACACATTCTCCGTCAATCTACTATTCTAAAATACATTTTTAAAAAAGAACGTGGAAAAACACATGATGATAGCAAAAACTAGAGATATTGGGTAATGCTTATGACCTATAATGAGGTGGAATCCCACCTCGCTTATTCAAGAAAGGTATGATACAAGTTTAATGTTGGTCATACTCTACCGCAGTTCGATTATAGACTTGACCTTCAGAGCGCAATAAGCCTTTGCTCATACTTTTAGTGGCCGAGCTCACTAACATGTGTCCTATTTATAAGATTTTTGAGTTGTGGTGGGTTCACAACGTTAGCAAGAGAATCTAGTATCCAACCTTGAAAAACTCTATTTTAGTTAAATTTTGTTGAGCAAATCTAATTGATCGAAATTCAATTGCTACAAGCCTATGAAATAAAAAGCTGGTATTCCATAGGCAATCTTAGTTATTCTTGACATTCGGGGAAATTAAAGAAAAAATACTTGTTACCGTCACGTTTGGCATTAATGCCATTCATTTAGAGTGGAGTAATGAGAGAACCATGCTATTTGTACAAATTAGGTTGACAAATTTGATTTACAAACTATGTGTTAAAAACATCCACGCCAATCATTTCAAAAACAATTTTTGAAATCAATGAAAACCAATGGTCTAGATCTTGCTAACACTTAGTTCGTAAACAAACTTTGTACTAGTAGATTAATTGGTAATGCTAATCATCCCTATCACAAATCTAATGAAACAACAGAATCTTTTCCACATTATTCGGAGTAGTTAGGATGCATTATAATCACCAAAAAAAATCAGCATTAGAGATGAATAAATTCTTTAAAACGATGTCAATCTACGTGAAAATGAGAGTCTATGGGGTCAAGCTCAATGTCGGGCCAAATGACTAGGTCGCCATTTTGGAGGGGGGCTGATTTAATAGGGGGGCACCAAATCACTTGGCCTGACATTGAGCCTGGTCAAGGGGCTTTGGCCAAAACGAGATCATTGTAGCACTGTACAATCCCTGTCCCATAAAGTGACTATGATCACCAGACTAGATAATGGCATTATTTCAGCTTAAAAGGTGGATCTTCTTTGTCTAGAAGAAGATATACAATTGACATTTCAATTTCATTCAATAATGTGATAGTAGCATCCCTGTCCCATAAAGTGGATATGATCACCAGACTAGATAATAGCACTATTGCAGCTTAAAAGTCAGATTTTCTTTGCCGAGAAGAAGATATACATAGATAAAGGCAAAATCGAGGACCAAACTGAATAAAATTTCACGGTGCCTAACATGACTGGCTATTAGGACAACAGTTTATGTCAGTATGACTGCAACTTTAGATATGGGAAATTAAGTGGATAGATAGAATAAATAATAATCTCTTCCTGTTTGAGAAAAAAGGTAATGACTTGTTTTTTCAAGTCTAAACGTGAGAACATATTTTCTTAATGTCTTTTTTTATGTTCTAATCGACCTAGGGTTTAGTAACTTTCCTATGTTCTTTCATGCAAATTAAGCTGCAAAATGAGATGCAAGGGTAACATCATGCAACGGTTTCCATTTTGTTTGAAAGGAATGAAATTGAACTCCAATACATAACAATACAGAAAATAACTTGAAAAGATCCCATACCAAGCGTCAATCTTCACTGTCAGAGCTGCCTACGTCACTGCTATAATCACTACTGTCATCTTCAATGTCAAGTTGCACATGCCGGACCTGTATCGACTCTGGTACCTTTGTCAGGCCTGGAGGAGGAATAGGTCTTGGTTGTTGCTCCTCAGCCCTTGGTGGAACAGGAAGGGAATCAAACGGAGGCAATGTGACTGGATCACCAGGCTTCCACCCAGGTGGAGGAAGAATTGGCAGATCAGTAGGCAATTCCACAGGCATCCCAGGTTTCCATCCTGTTGGGACCACAATATTTGGAGGAAGCAAACCCGGAATTGCTGGCAGATTCGCCAGTGGATTGCTTTCTGATGGCTGTGGAGTTAGGGTTTCAATGAATGGTTCAATTGTTTTCTCTTTACCTTCATCTGCTTTAGATAAACCAACATCAAGATCTGCAAAGTTATATAACTGTGATGCACGCATCTGCTCCTCTTGTGGAGCAGGCGGAAGTGCCCCCCGGAGAGGAGCCTGTCCAGCACCAAATTCTGGAGGTGCAAAAGTTGTGTAGCTTATCCTGTGGGCGTAGGACAATATATCTGACAATTTCAACTGAGTTGCCACAGTAGTTGTGGAAGAATATTCTTCATTTTCAATTGACTTAGATCGTTTAGGGCGGCGATAATCTGAATAATCATCTACAAGAATATCAAGAACACGCTCAGCCTCTTTAAGTTTATTGGCAAAAGCAAGAATTGTGGAATCTTTTGACCGGATTTCATGAGCAAGCTTCTGTTTAGCATCTTGATGATCAAGAATCTCCTGGAGTTCAGCAACAGCTTCAAAGAGTTGATTTTGAAGAGCTGTGAACTGGGTGAGGATTTCTTTAATGGATGAAGGAGATAAATCTGGTGGAGTAGGTACCAAGGATTGGGTTTGGGAAGATAAAAAGGAAGGAAGGGAGCCTCGAAAGGCACTGAGCCAATGAGATCGATTGGGTGAGACTTCAAAAAGCTTCGAGGCAAGAGATGCCATTCGGAGAAGAAGAGATTGAGCTCTAGGTAGGGGTGGGAAGAGAGGAAGGAGTGTTGAGGAAACATAAGTTGCGGTTGACTGATTTGAGGATTGATTGTGATGGAGAGATTGTGGGGGTTGGGAGTTGAATTTAGGAGGCGTCGGATTCTGAAGAGATGGTGAATTGGGATTTGGCAGGCCTAGCCTGGCTGGAGATTGCACAATCTGATGTGGAACATTTTGTAGCATTTTGGTCTCCCCTTCAAGGAACCTGAAAAAAGAGTTGGAAGTCATGATAATATGGCATCAGAAGTACCATTTCAGGAGTAGAAATCATACGAAAAATTAAGATACAATCCTTAAGAGAGAATCCATGTAAATCAAGATTTGCATTAATTCCAGAAAAGTTACCCTTATATTCAATTAACACGAGCATAGATCTAACAGGATACGGTGTTTCATTGATCGTTTGAAACAGTGTGGGAAACTCAATGCAGTATAAAGTAACAAAAACAAAATTTAATTTACAACAGAATTATCTATAAAGAAAAACATCTTAATTCAAGACATTATTAACTTGCAAAATAAATGTATAACGCAAAAGTTTGCTAGCTACTCAGCTTCAGAATCTCAAGGTTGACAAGTTATTTATACTTGCAAGATTGAGTTCAAATCCATAACAATGTTTTTGTAAGTAAATAATTTTATCCACATCATCAACTGGTTTATATTAACTAATTTGGCACGTAGTCCATAGTGGCTAAATTGATATATGTCATCCTCCCAGATTATCAACAAAAGCCACAATACTATGCTTCAATAAAGTTTTTAGCAGCCTAATCATAGACTATATACAAATTGGTTTCACACTTAATTTAGGTCATAATGTCATTTCATTGGAGTGGGAAGAAATAACCATAAAACAATCACCGAATTTCAGAACATGCAAATTCTAAAAAGCATTTTTCTGGCGCGACAGAATATTTATTAAATTTTCTTCATCTTCATATCTTATTGATGCGTATTTGCTAGAAAATACAAGATATTTCACCTAATCAAGATTGTAGTCACCAGCTAATCAGCTATAATCTAAATTCTAAAATCCGGGACAGCAGGAATTTTGCCATCATAGTACCGATTATAGCTCCAATTCAATATGTTATACGTCCAAAATCCATAGCTTACCCATAGTAGAGAAATAGGTCCGTAGAGAACCAAATTGAAATACAGGATTATTCACAAGCACATCACACGTACCAGGTACCACCCCAGGGCAGATTGTACTGACGATTGCGAATTTTACTATCCCCAACTTGTCAATGCTGGCATTAATAGAAGTAGTGAAATCCCTAAACCCAAAAAGGTTCTATTTTAAGGGCTTCAGTCCTTAATCGAAATCAAGAATTCACAATTGCATAAGCCATTTCCCCCAAATTAAAAAAAAAAAAAAAACTCACATAAGAAACGAACACATACATATTCAGGCACACACCATAGGGAGAGAATGAAGAAAAACCTAACCGTTTCGATGCCAGAGGAAGCGAAGCAGGTAGCGATCGAGAAAATGAAAGGACGCCGAATAGACATACGAATTTGGGAAACTACGAGGAGAAGTAAATAGGAGGCAATTTCATCAGGGACGATTCTGGTGAGAATTGAGACAACGAAAATTGCCTTAAGATTTTCAAAATTTTCTATTTTATGCATTTATCTCCAATCCCATTTTCCCAAAATTCACTTTTCTAACTCGTCTTTTCATGAATACAATTTCAATAAAATAATATTACACCCAAACCCAAAACTTTCATTAATTTTTAAATACATTATTTTCCCTCAAAATAAAATCAAATGGGGCTATCTAAGTAGTTCTTTATCATTTAGCATGGCTATTATTTGGAAAAATATATATTTTAAATAATAAATATTAGAAGAATGTGTAATTAAAAAATATGAAAAAAATTTAGATTTAGATATATAATATTGTATGAATGTATGGTTAAAAATGAGAAAATAATTTTTTTTCTTTTTATTTTAATTAAATGCCATCAGAGGCTATATTTTGAGTCAATTAAATACCATACAAATTGGAAAACATTAGAAAAATTAGCTGTGGGTTCCTCTATTTAAGGATTTTTACATTCCAAAGCATAGTTGTCAGAACCGGACCGGATGTCGACCCGGACAATGCAGTGGGTCATCGGGTCAGTGGTTCAACCGACGACTCGATGGTTCAACCGACGGGTCAATTCCTGTTAAAAATATTATTAACTATTTTTGTTGAATGAATTTTTTTTTTCTATTTTCTACTAATAACTAAATTAACATCATATTGTTTTGTTAACTAAATATCAATTTCTATCCCAATTTCACAAATTCTAGATCATATATAGTGAACTATGAATTTCAAACAATAAAAACAACAATCAATCATATAAAAAAATATACTTTATATGGTGAAGTTCAACAAGATAGCTTCATATACTTTAAAAATATTCTTGCAAAAGTAAAATCATCAATCAAAAATTAAACGTGGATAAAAATCATGTTAACAAAGTAAATTATTTGAAAGAAGTCAATATCTTCTCAATCAAGAAGAGTTTGAGCGCATCCATGCGGGGTCTCGGACATAAATTCTTCAATTCCCTCGCCTTGTACCAATGATGGAGTCTCAATCATACTAAAATCCGCGATTCCATTGTTTGTATCACTTCTATTATCATTTTCGTTGCCATCATTTTCATCACAATCCAGATCAAGATCAACAAAATATAATTAATCTGAAATTAGTTTCAAATTTGAACGTTACAACATTTGTACTTTAAAAAAAGAAGAGACAATAGTATCAATCAAACAATTACCATCATTTTTATCATTTTGTATGGAGCATGCACCCAAATCACGACGAAACGTCTCCAACTCTTCATCTACCAAATTCGGTGGCTCCTCCTCTAACACCCAATTGTCATAAGTGCCAAATCTTTCAAAGTCAATAGGATCATAGTTTCGAGTCTTGAAATAATTCCTAAACCAAGTTTATTATCCAATTGATAAGTAATCAAAATATAATTGTAATAAAAGAAAGCAAAATAACATTACCGTTGTTGCAATCGTAAATTGTAATGAACATAAACAAGGTCATTAAACCTTTGGTGTTCGAGTCTATTTCTCTTTTTAGAATGAATGTGTTCGAACATACTCCAATTTCTCTCACAACCTGAAGAACTACATGTTTAGCTTAATACTTGAATTGCAAGTGTTTGTAGATTTGGTGCACTGCTACCATAACACATCCACCATTCATCTGTACCAAAATAAAGAGAAAATAAAATAGACATGTTTTAATGTTATATAAACTGAAATCAAAATTTTATAACATAACAAAGTACATAACACGAGAATAAAATTTATCAGGAACCATTTTACGACGATCAGCTACAGCAGATACACGTCCGAAGTCACCATGTGCTTGCCTAAATAGCCTCATTTCACTAGTCAATTTGGTTATTAAATTAGGTTGACCATAAGCATATCTCTCGATTACATCTAAAAGTCCTGAAATAGTTTGTTTATGGTTATCCATATCAGGATTATTGTATTGGAAACACGGATTTAACCAATACCCAGCGGCATGAAGATTCTTCCGCAATTGTCTATCCCATCGACTCTGAATAATTTGCAAATAAGGAGCTATTCTATTCTTCCTTCTTTGAAATCTACGTTTCATCTCACTTTTTGCCACATGAATGGCTTCATACAAGTAGCCCATTGAAGGCTTTTCATCACTATCAACAATCCGTAGAACACGAACTAGGGGCTCAGTAAGTTGCACAATAGTAGAACACTCTTTCCAAAATACAGAATCAAGTACATCATCAACAAATCTTTTTCCTTTAGTGTCCTTTGCATATGCTGATACAGTCCATTCTCTAGATGTCACCATTTCTCTTAATGGATCCTTTTGAGCCAATATGCTCTGTAAAGCAATGAAGTTAGTGGCAAAATGAGTTGCACCAGGTCGAAGTATTTCCTTTCCTTCAGTAAACTTTCTCATCAAATGCAATGGGTAGCAATGATTGTATATGTATTTAGTGATTTGTGATGCTTTATATACGACAATACTAACTTCCTCAAGCTTACCAATATCATGAAACATTAAATTAATGCAATGGGCTGCACATGGAGACCAAAATAATGTTTGAAACTCTCGCTCCAATAACCTACCAGCGGCAACATAATTTGCAGCATTGTCCGTCACCATATGGACCACATATTCTGCACCTAAAAATAACACAACATCTCGAAATAACTTGTATAACATGTCAGCACTTTTTGATTCATTTGAAGCATCTACGGATTTTAAGAATACTGTTCCTTTCGGACAATAAACTAAAAAATTAATAAGAGTTCTTTTACACCGATCTGTCCAACCATCTGCCATAATTGTACAACCAGTTGTCTTCCATGTTGAACGATAGCTTTCTACATAGTTCTGTACTTCCTCGACATTTTTAGCCAACAAATAACCACGAAGAGTGTGAAAGTTCGGGCCTTTATAGCCAGGACCCATGCTAGCTATAGCATCTATACTTTGTTGATAATACACAGAGTTTACAGCATTGAAAGGAATACATGCATCAATCACCCATTTTGATATAGTGAGATCACATTTCTCTATAGCTTCTTTGCTCTGAAGAACACTTTTGACAGTAGGTTGGTTACCAGGTCCCGTTCTTGGCATGAAGTAGGAACCAATTCCCGTTTGTTGTTTTAAATGTTTAGCTCCCACTTTTTTCCTTTGACTTGTCTGAATAGCTATACCATTCCCTTTAGAACTAGAAGGGATGATCTCTTGAACATCATCATCACCCAAATCTCTATACATTTGCTCTTCTTGTTCCCGATAATAGGAGCTATGTGGGTTACATTCATCAAGAACTTCTTGAGTTCTACGTTTTTTTGCAGTAAAGTTGTCCAAGTTTTCTTTGATTTTAAATTTAACATCTGGAGGTACTCTACGACAAGAATCTACATCACCTTTTATTCCCGCTAAATGTTGTTTGACTCGATTAATGCCACCTCCAGCAAAACTCTTTCCACAATATAAGCAAACAATTTTTTTTCCCATTAGTACCACCTTCAATAATCTCTTTACAATGACCCCATGCTATATCTGTTTTTCCTCTAGCTTGACTTTTTGGTAGAGGAGAATGTGGTGCACTATCATCACCAATGAACTATACAAAGACACAAACATGATTATTGTATTGGAGAGCCACAAACAATTTTAAGAGCATTGCAACCGCCAAGGCGATTATTGCTAACAAGCACCTCGATGACAGCTAATAGAAGATCTAGCATTCCACACCAGATTATGAAGCCAATTTTATTTGTAGTTAATCTATTTTTATCTATTAGTTCATTACATAGTCTCACAACAAATTAAAGGGCAGAAAAACATTAAAGTTCAATAAAGATTATGAAACCTAAAATGCAAAAGGAAATCTCATTTGATCAAGAATAAGCAGTTGTCCAAATGACAAACACCTGAACAAACTAAATCGAAAACTTATGTTCTGGCTTTCTTTGATTATCATAAAGTTAGTGACATAGGATTCATCACCGCATTTTCAGCCCACCACCTATTCGCCATTCCCTTTTCAACTAAATTGTCTCTCTTTAAAAGGCACTAAAATCAAATCACTCTTGAATGCTCTAACCAGCAACCTTCCGTTACACTGGGTAGTAGAAACAGAAATTACAATGCAAAGTGTAAGAATAGATTAATTCCTTGTTCCTTGTTTGATATATCCTAGAATGAGATCTAAACAAGACAAGACCCAAAGCTAACAGACAGCGAAACCATCCAAATTTTGCCAAAAACTAAAGTGAAAACATAATATTTTCTTCTGTGAGTAAAAATCCACTCAATATCCACAGAAGTTGAAGAAACCCCAGATCTATGAACAAAAAGCTTTATTTAAACAGACAACAAATTTCCAGTAATCTACAGCAAAAAATTGAGAAAAAGTTTCAAATTTACGAATAAAATTATAAAATTAGAACTTACATCTTCTTCTTCCATCTAATAAGACTTGAAATTCGAAGCTTTGGATTTTTGGGAGAGAAATTTCGACTGCTGGCCGACTGCGCTTCTACAGTAGGGCTTCAATATCGTTTGTGCTTCTCTCAGTTCTCTGGTTTGTGAAGGAGATATAGACCGGGCGGGTTTTATGGTAAATGGGCCAGCAATTCTGTCCGGGTCCGGCGGTTTTCCTGGGCCTTTTAACGGGCCTCTTGCATTCCAGTCATTTTACTTAGCATGGTCCGGTTCGGCGATTTCCGGTTCGAACTAGCCGGTCCGGTCCGGTTCTGACAACTATGTTCCAAAGTGAATATCTGATCCACAATTTATTTAAATAGGATTAATTTCTAAAAACAGTCACTGAAGTTTAAAAATTGTACAAACAGTCACTGAAATTTCAAGTGGTTTCACAAATGATCATTGGAGGACCAAACCCATTTTCAACCCAACCAGCAAACTTTAGACCACCATAACTCCAATCTCGGACCATAAACCGTCGAAATTGGCCTAAAAATTGAGTCAAAGTGGGTTGTTTGGGCTAAAAATTCCGAAAAATCAGTCCAAGTAGCCACTTTGGACCACCATAACTCCAACATCCGGCCACCGTCCAACGTACCTTCTAGAAGCCCTCAATGCCCTCTTAGTAACCCACCCAACCACTGGCCGTAACCCTGTAGAAATTGGCCAGAAAATCAAGCCAAAGTGGGCTGCTTGGGTTGAAAATCCCGAAAAATCAGTCCAAGCAGCCACTTTTGGATCACCATAACTCCAACATCCGACCACATTGGCCACCGCCCAACATCCCATCTTAAAACCCTCAATTCCCTCTTCGCAACCCACTCAACCACTGGTCGTAAACCCGACGAAATTGGCCAAAACATTGCTCCAAAGTTGGCCGAAAAATCGCTCCAAAATCGCTGTGCGCGCGTAGCCAACTTTGGAGCGATTTTCTGACCAATTTAGACGGGGTTACGGCTAGTGGTTGGGTGGGTTGCGAAAAGGACATTGAGAGATTCAAGATGGTACGTTGGGCGGTGGCCGGATGTTGGAGTTATGATGGTCCAAAAGTGGTTGCTTGGACTGATTTTTCGGGATTTTCAGTCTAAGCAGCCCACTTTGGCTCGATTTTTCGACCAAT
This sequence comes from Osmanthus fragrans, assembly GCA_019395295.1. Lineage (NCBI taxonomy): Eukaryota > Viridiplantae > Streptophyta > Magnoliopsida > Lamiales > Oleaceae > Osmanthus > Osmanthus fragrans. The sequence goes on from CM033343.1 coordinate 29,800,462, forward strand.
TTCGACGGGGTTACGACCAGTGATTGGGTGTGTTGCGAAGAGGATATTGAGGGCTTCAAGAAAGTAAATTGGTTGATGACCAACGTGACCCGAGATTGAAGTTATGGTGGTCCAAAGGTGGCTGGTTGGGCTGAAAATGAGTTTGGCTCTCCAGTGACCATTTGTGAAACTATTTGAAACTTCAGTGATCGTTTGTGAAATTAACCCTATTTAAATAATGTCGGTTATTATACTATAGACGTCATAACTGCATACCATTTTCATGTTTTACAAGTGGAAGGTAAAGTCGTTTGACTTTATTTTTCATAAAAATTGTCAATTGAGTGAATAAATTTTTTTTTTATCATCAGTGACAAAATTTGTTTAGATTGTCAAAAAAATAAAAAATTTTTTTTTTTTTTTGTGTTCGTTTAACTTTGTTTTACATTAAATTTGTCAATTAAATGAATAATTTTTTTTTACGAATTTGTTTATATTGCTTTAAAAAAAAAGGGGTGAAATTTCAATTCCCACAAAAATTTGTGGGAAAATGAATTCCTTGAAATCAAGAAAAATTTCAAAATTTGAAAAATGTTTTTCATGAAAAATTTGGTCAATCAAATAAGCCAAAAATGAAAGTTGAAATTCGAATTCCAACTTTCCAAGAAAAATAATGTGCTATCAAACGGAGCCTTAGTGTCTTGAGAAGTCATGTTAGCTACAAATATTGGCACATCGCATTCCAACAAGTTAGTGACAGCATACTGCTTTATGAAGCTGCCGCCACCACCTATTATGTTAAAACAAAATTGCCAAAACAGCTTTCATTCAAAGACAAACTATTACAACGGAAACAACATTTGAGCCTCTCGCTATGGGCATTAAGATCCTTCTAAGCTTTAAAATCATAAATCTATGCCGAGTCTGCATATCAGATATCTACACATGCTCCACTTCTCCCAGTCTATCTTCTTCGAGTACCTTGCCCTCCAACTGTTAGTGACGTCTTATCCATACCGCTGATGAAAAGAAGTTAGCATATTTACTTTTTTTTTGGGATTACGCCCCATTACTGGCACTCCCACCTGCCCTGCCCTGAACCTTGGTGAAAGAGGTAAATCGCAGGTTATGCCTCCAAAGATACAGGGGGGAAAGACTGCTTGTACACTTGCACTTACTCAAGAACCAAACCATATTTCAGGATTCGAACTCTTGACGCGGTAACCTCAAATAAAGCTAAATTTCTCCACCTTCTTCTTTTACCACTTGGAGATGTGCCATGGGGACAGCATATTTACTTCTTAGCTACTGTGGATGCCAATAGGGAAAAGGACGAATACATCCTGCAAACTGAAATTACAGTCCTACAGGGAAGAATCATAGATCTTTATTCTTCTGCTTTGACGATGTTTCCTGTTGACCAGTTTTGGTATTGATGTTGTACGAGGATAAAACCTATTTCTGCCAAAGTCAATGGAAAACCACTTTCACGTAAAGAATACAGTATAGTTAACAACGTTGGTGAAGTAAAGATTTTTAAAAGTATTGAGAAAAATATTAGAATCTACAACATTACAAGAATTCTGCTCTGCCCTTTGTCAATTTTATCAACCATCAAATGTTGATCCCTCCACCGTCATTTTAAATGCACCCCCGCGCTCAAAACTATGTTAAATTTGTTGCCACATTCCTATTTCTACCCCCAAACGATTAATGGAAAGTCACTTTTCTTCTAGTGGACCATACAAACAATAATTTTATGGCATATAATGTCATCATTTCACACTTGATCCACAAGCATGCAGGGCTTAAATCATAAGAACCATATAACCCCGGACCATCTATGTTTTGAATTGGGGCTTTATTACTGGAAAATCAAACTTCTTAGTGCTGGTGAAGTTCATAAAACTTATTCTAATACAGCCTTGATATGAACTTTAGTAATATCTTGTGCTAACACAGTACCACCACAGCTTTCACTTTTAATGTATTCACCTTATTTATATACATAACAGGGTAAAAAAGTTAGTCCAAAAAAACAACTTATTCTCATAAATTTTGGGAACACTACTGGAATCCTTTTTTTGGCAACTCCGTTCCATCCATCACTGCATCTATTGGAACATCCAATGCAATCCAACCCTTCACAGCCACATCCAGCCATGTTACTTTTAGGTCTACGACATGCCCTGACAACCCGAGACATCATTCACTTAAACGATAGTGCCATCTCAGCTTATTGGTGTGTATATTCTCATTTCATTTGTTATCTTATATATTCCAGTATGACCACATATCCAATCCTAACATCCTCATTTCCATTAAGTTTATTTAAATCAGAATCACTAGAAAAATGCACCAGAAGCATTTAGATAAAGAAAGAACACTTACAATTGGCTGAAAATCAGGGGTGGACAAGTTGATGGTAAGGTTTCTCATTAACAATAAAACCTGCATGTCAACAGAAAAGTAAATTTTATAGGTGCACTTAAATGAATAATACCAATTATCATGGATCATGGGGCAACCAATCTCACAGACAAATGCATCAAGTCATATCAAAAAGAGAACCGAATTTTGTGTCAAATACAAGACCAAGAATGTCTGCCTTTGCTGTAAATAAATTCAAGAAAAGATCGACAGCTAGCCATGCATCTAAATCTAGAATTGAGAACTTTTACCTATTTGGTTGATTTTAAATATGTAATTAAAATACAACAGAAGTCATAAATTCTTCACAAGAATCAGTCTATTACTTCTTTCAACCTTTTCCTAATACAATACATTAATAGCTGGGTAAGGCACATAAGTTCTCTATGCTTATTTCATGACTGTAAAACAGTGGGCAGGGCATTAAAAATCATGCACACACAGATGCTATCAATAAAAGATGTCGGGCTATTGATGTTGTAACGCCCCGAGTTCCACGGACCCGGAATGCTACGTCATCATCTTTTTACCCTAACTTCACTGAAAAGTTTGGCGGAATAACTAACTTTTAAAAACATCACATTTAAAATTTGTGAACGTTAACGGCAATAAACCTCATTAGAATTAATTTAAAGAAAATTGATTAAACTTTAAACTCAAGTTTGAAATAGCGGAAACGACAAGGTAAGTTCGTAACGTTCAAATGAGTGAAATTTAAAAGTAAAATAAAAACGATTAACTATATTAATTCGTTCACGTCACCACTGCCCATCAAACTCGGCCGTCTCCAAAATCTGCAAATATTGTTAAAATAATGCAATGAGCATTTCGAATAAATACTCAGTAGACTCATCGCCAGTAATTAATTTACAGAATAATTGAACACATAACTATGCAATTTATACAGTGATATTCTCATGGGCTTATTTTCTTTGAAAAATCATAGGCTCTTTAAAATCATAGGGTGTGGGTAGTCTGTCTCATATATTTAAGCAAGTAAGTTATGCATAACATCATCTTATCTCATAAGAGATTCTCTTTCTTCTCATGCAATTAAGCATATAAGTTACGACAAGCATAACAACATAATCTATCTCATAAGAGATTCTCATCTTATGCATTAAAGCACATAAATCACATAAAATCACATAATACATGCAATTATAATTTAAACTAATTAATGGGGGCGAGTCTACCTCAATCTATCTCGATTTGCGTGAAAAATGGAGTGGGAAGAAAAATCTCAGTTCCTCAATCGTTCGTACGTTTCGTCTAGCCAAAAATAGAAAATAAACTTTGAATTAGTGTTTTGAAATTTTTTAAAGATTAAAAACGATAAAAATAAAGTTTAAGGACTTAATTGAAATTTACTAAAACTGAAATTAAAAGTTTAAGGGCTAGAATTGAACTTTTCTAAGATAGAGACTAAATTGAAAATTTGTTAAAACTGAAATTAAGAATTCAGGGACTGAAATGGATTTTTTTTCGAAATCTGTGGGCTGATTTGTTTTAAAACATAAATTCTGGGGTTGTTTTCATTAAAATCGAATTTTGGGACTGAAATAAATAATTTTAAAACATGGGGGACTAAAATAAACTAACTCCTAAACTTTAGGGCTAAAATCGAAAATTTTCAAAAAACAAAATTTATAAAAAAATCACTCTCTCTCTCTCTCATTCTCTCGACAAAACGCGAGAGCAGAGAGGGAGGAGGCGATTCGCCCCTTTCTCCGATTCGGCCGGCGCGAAGTGGCAGCGTCACCGTCGCGTGGTGGCGCCGACCGTGTGGAGGTGGTGGTGGGGTGATTTCGGCGTCGGGTGGAGGCTAATAGGGTTCGATTTTCTTGGATTTCCCGATAGCGAACCGGCCAGGACGTGGGTCGAGAATAAGGTAAGTTGTGGTCTCCTTATTTTCTTGGTTTTGGGTTTTGATTTGGGGTTGGTTTGGGGGCTGATTTTTGGGTTGAAAGGGCTGTCGTTGGGTGTGGATGACTGCAGTGGTGTTGGAGGTGGTTCCATGGGTTGAACGGTGGCCGTGTGTGGTGGCTGCGGGGTGGAGCCTATGGGTTGGAGGTGGTTTTGGGTTTTCGACGGTGGGGCATTGGTGGTGTTGATGCGGTGGCTTGCAGGAGGTGGTCATAGTGGTGGTTCGATTGGCTGGGTTGTGGGGTGATGGCTGCAGCTCGTGGGTTTGCAGTCGATGTTGGTGGTGGCTGTGGGTTGGACGGCTGTGGCCTGGGCTTGGAGGTGGTGGTGTTGCTGAAAATTTGGAGCAGTGTCTTACCCTTGTTGGATTGCTGCGTGAGTGAGGTTGAGGGGGGGGGGGAAATGGGGGTATATAAACAGTAGAAGTCTAGGACACGGATTCCTAGGGTAGTAATTGGGCCTGAAATTGGGCCGGAAGAATTTTCTAATTGGATTTAAAGAATTGGGCTTCGATGAACCTATTTGGACTAATGAATTATTGGACCCGAAATAATAATAATCTATCGTATTTAATTTCGGGTTTAAAACAATATGGAATTAAAATATTCGAAATTGGGTTCGTTTCTAATAAATTTAAAATAGTTTAACAACGGCTAGACGAATGCGTTTTTACTTTTAAAACTCGGGCTTAAAATTTAGCGACACGTTTTTCAAGAAACATAAGTTAAAATTCTCGGTCGCTACAAATGTCGTCACGTATTACTTAGCTCCGGCTAAAATTTTGTGTCATCTAAACGTTTAGGAAGAGAGAGGAGGCAATGGCTACATGAATACTTTTCCGTGACCACGTACAGTTCATTGCTACATTTCCTGGAAGATCTAAAGCAACTAAATGATTAGCAACTACATTTGTCCATGCTAGTTTTCGTTTACCACTCCCTCTTCTAACCTGTTCTAATGAAATCCTGTCATTCCTATTAATGCTAGCTCTTCTGGTCTACGCAAGACATGTCCAAACTATCCAAGTCATCATTCCCATAAATTTGCTTCGACCAGTACCTCGTAGTCTAATTGCTGACGTTTATCTTATCAATTCTATAACACTTTTCTATTTTATTCACCTGCTTTCTAATCCTACGTATTATCTCCTTATCAATTGCTCATTCCCTGTTCATAAACAAACCTAACACTATATCTCCTAAAATGACGGACTCCATTATCATCATTATTCCTACAATTTCAGCAGCTTGTGCAGGAAGAGGGGAGAAAAGAACAGGAATTTATAAAACGAGAAGCTTGTTCAGTTCCCCAAATTTTTTATCTACAAACATCAAATACCTTCTTGATCAGAGACTCTATAAATATGCACATAAGGCAGACACGTGAAACTCTTTTTTGTTGAGATAAATAGCAAACACCCATGCAGAAATATCAGAGACTGAGGGATCAAAATTAATAGTCAAACAAAAGGCTAAGCTAAAATATGCTTTAGCTCTCGTTTGCCCCCCATTAAAATTATAATCCATTTTTCTCTCTTCTAATCAATCACACATTCTTCAATAAAATAATATTACACGTAAACCCAAAACAATTTTTTTTAACCACACATTATTCAAAAAAACACTATTTCAAAAATTATAATTTCAAATAATGGGGGTCAAACGAGGGTTTAATGTAGATGGATGAGAAATAAGCCCCTGTTTTGTACCCATTTTTTTTTTAATCCTCATTCTTCTACTTATTTTCAACCACACATTCTTTAATAAAATAATATTTTTCATCATATAAATAACATTTTTTTCTTTTTCAACTACATATTCACCATCCATCACATCAAAAAAATTCATTTTCTCTCTAAAAATGGCTATCAACCAAGGGCTAATTAAGTACAACAACACGCAAATATCTACTTTTGTGTTTCCTCATCCAACTACTTTTGTTCATTAGGCTAAATAAATGACCTCGTATAAAAGATTTGGGAATCACAAAGTATCTAACGTGCTGTTAGACTAAAATTATTTTACACTATTTAACAAATATTATTATCTGATGATCCTTTTCTTCAAAACCAAAATGTTAAATGCCAGGTAATAGTTATCCACATGATATCAATGATAATAAACTCATGGATTTTTCATTTCAAGTTTTTGAGAGAGGCAACAAAATAAGAAATAAACTCTCTGCTTTTGACTACCAAGCAAGATATTCTTGTGGATCCTATGATTTTTGGTTCTAAGTTTCACGTACATTCTATTATGTACCGGTAGCTATCAGGTGGATGCTGAGGACGGATATTCTAGTTTTACAGGTTTTCCATGATCAGCCAAATTGCTGCACTTGGACTGCTCAAGGAATTGTTACAGGAAGCCCAAATTCGGATCCATTTGGCCAAAACACAATTTAAAATGTGATTGGCACCCAAATGCATTGCCGAATTCACCCTTACATGTTATAAAATATGTCCAACTTCAAGTCAAGAGAAAAGCGAACGCCCTCTGTTTCCCCATATTTAGGTAGAGAGTAGAGAGTATGATAGGAACCTGAATGATTGAGCAACTTCACTGCCGAATTGAGAGCTTGCCGGTCGAGAATCTGCTCCAATTACCACGGGAATGGCTGCTGGTCAGGTCTGTGGAAGTCAACAGAAGAGAAATTAGCTCTAGATTGGTAGAAAAATACGGTATTGTTGCTGTATATCTGTAATTGCTTGTAGAAATGAAGGAATTCTGAGAAATCTGTAATTGTTATTCAATGAAGAAATAAAAGAAGGAATTCCTTGGGCAATTCGAAAGACCCAAGTGCTCTCCTCACAGACTCTAGAAAATTCAGTTGAAAAACGTATGAAATGTGACTTCCCCCAATTACACTTATTCCCCCCCTTTCCCTGACTAAAATTACCAAAATGACATTGACTCACAATATAAAAGAAAATGACTCAACACATGAAAAATATAACAGCAACAATCCAATCAGCAACCCATCAATTTCCTTGCCGCTTCCTTCTCGAATATGTGAACTGAATCGGGGGTCTATCAGAGTAATCCAAAGTACACATTTTGAACAACTTATCAGCTCATTAATCCACAGCATAACCCAGAGAATCTTTTTATTCAGCATTTAGAGCATATTTGCACCACAAAAGAAATTAAACTAATTAGGGTTTATTTATTTCCAATTTTTGTAATTTTAGGTGCATTTCCTTGTTTGGTTTCCAGCTTAATTAGGTTATGTAAAATTATATACAAAGAGGGTTAGTACTTTGATTACTATTACACTTTGATTAATGAATACAATTATAACTTTCTATCAATTTCTCTCTTTTTGTTGGTTCTTTCTCTCTCTTCCTCTCCTTCTCTCTTTTTTCTCTTCATTCATTGATTTGGATTGTTGGTCAAATGTTTTGAGCGTCCATTGTCAATTTTCCTCCCCCCCAGCCCCCAAAAAATATTGGTAACACCTACCCATTATATAATCCATCAGCTGTTTCCTTGAATCAAAAGATGGGTAAGAACATAATACTTGATGTCACTGTTCACTTGACAACTGAAGAAAAGAGCCAAAATCTTCAGTGCACTCACCGTTTCAAAATTAATGGGATCCATCTCCTTAAGCTTCTGCTCATGACCTTTACTGTCTGGATCGAAGACACTCCCAATGAAGCTATAGACTTCAGCAAAATCTGGAATGCCTACAGAAACAAATTCATAAGCAATCATCATCAATTAGATACAAATGAAATATATAAACCATAAAATAATTCTGTAGGTCTTGTGAATTTTTTATTTCATTGTCAGTGCCTTGTATATTATATTCATTACACCCAAAATTAAAGCAGAGCAATGATGGAATAGCTACATAATCTTTCCCTCTAAAACTGCTAAAAATATATTCAGAGAGTGTACACTGCTATTCAGTTCCAGAGAGAGAATCATGCACAAACTTTTTACCAGAATCTAGTTATTCAATGAGCTGAGATTTATTTCTCTAAATTTTCTAAATTAGACTTAGAAAATCAAAAGGAAAATATAGAATTGATTCACACATCAAACTTCCTGTATTTTTAAATAATACAGCTCAACAATAGAAAAACTCACTAATAACAGCATATAATATATTGAAAAAGATGCCTCCACAATATTGATTCCTAAAGATCTGAATTAGTTGCAAATGTATCAAAGAGGACATATTACTTCACAAGTTGAAGCACAATGAAAAGCCTGCCTGAGGACCTCGGTCGCTGCTCAACTACTAGTTTGATACAAGTATTTTACCGCAACAACGGCAGATGAGGAAAGTCATACTCCACACACAGAAAAGAACAACCGAGTATAGTAATAAGACGAAGGATCAGACCATTATAGCTCATTATTCAAACTACAAAACAATACATGTAAACATGTCAACCAGGTAAAGGGAAAAGAGTTCACGAAACATGTGCTTTGGAGGGGAGGGCAAGTAGTGACATAATTGACAAAATAACCATCAGACTAACAGCGCAGAGACTGGGAAATGTATGTCCTACATTTAAGCATAAGGATATACAGATAAAACTCTCATCGAGATAAATCTTATTTAGAGTAACTCAATGACCTAGAAAGAGAAACATGGTCAAGAGGTTACCATGAACAATAGAACCTTGTTTCCCCTGCTCTGGTAATTCAGAATTTGGTTCGGCCCTAGTTGAACTTCCAATGCCACTCACACTGCTGTAATCAATCCTTTCAGTGCCCTTTGATCCAATATCAGCTGAATCAGTAACGTACATGTCATAATAAGTGCAGAAAAGTTACCTATGATCACTAAATTCTTTTTCTCTTGGTGTATAAAAGAAAATCTCTTTATATTAAAAAAAACGTGTTATATGCAATCATAGACAAACAGTTGTAAAATATCATGCATGCCTTCAACTTCACAAAGATTGTATTCAATTTGCGATGGCATGGTTCCACTTGATGGATCATATATAAGCTTGGAGGCTTCATCCCATGGAGGATATCCAGGTGCATGAGAATTCACAGCTATTGATGCTTGTAATGGCACTAAAACTGGCAACAATTGTAATGAGAAATAGTGTATCAAGATGTCAGAATCGATGGCTACAAGACTGAAATAAATATTTCCGCTAGCATAGAGAAGACAGTGACAAACCATCTTTGGGTGCCTTCCGTGGATAAGGATGAGCTGCTTTACGCTTAGGCCGAGGTGGCGGCACATGTGCAGTTGTCCTGTTCTTCCGAACTTTCAAAAAGTACTTATGTGCATGACTGTGAATCTGTAAAATCAGAAAATATTTTAGTATAAATGTATGCATACCTGCATACACACGAGTGGAAAGAAAAAGAGATCACGTCCGTACATGTTTTAATTTAAACAGTGAAATTTTTTTATGAAGGCCCTTTCTTTATGTTGTGGTGAAATAAGGACCCCTTCTTAATTTCTTGTATAGAAGGCCCATTTTAAGGGTCAAAAGTCTACAGCAACCTTATTAAAAAATGCCTTCCCTCCTTCATCTGCTTCCTCGTGAACCTAGGAGCGCCTCAAGAGTAAGCTGGACCTTGGGAGTTACTCAGAAGGTCCCGAGCAGCAACTGTGGGAGTAGATCCTACGTCCTGAGTAAGGCAGAATTCAGGCCAAAATCTGATCTTGTATCCACAATGCGGTACGCTGAACACCAATCAAATCTTGACATAAAAAGTACAGGCAACTACATGAAGAACCTCTAGCCCATTCTTCGCTTTCTCCTTTGTTGGACCAAATCATCCAGTGATTTCCATAAATCATAGAATGAAAAGCTTTACCGATCCACCAACTGCAGTTTATTTGTTTTCTCTATTAACCAAAATAGTTATATTCTGCCTTTTTCTTCTTTAAAAATTCTTATATTTAGAGTCAAATTCCTTATCCTCAAAACTATATCTTTTAAAAGTCAACCAAATATCTTTATAAGCCACACAAATTCACCTTACGAAGGTGGAAAATGGGCACACAATGCAAAGTCACAGGGTGGCAGACAAGAAATTAAATCGCAATTCAAAACCTTTCATCTCTAGACCAATGGAGTAGGTTAGGGTGAGGAAAAACAAGAGATGGGGAAGAAAAAAGAGCAAGGGTATACTGGGATTTAGAGAAAAGAAGAGGTTTGTCCATATAGCCCCTGTTTGATCCTCATTTTTGGGGTAAATTTTTTTTTGGAGAATTTGTGGTTACAAAGTAAGAAAAAGTTTTTGAAATACGTGTATAATTATTTTATGGGAGAATGTGTAGTTGAAAATGAAATTTAAAAAAAAATGCATTCTTCAAAAAATGGGGCTCAAACAGGAGCATAATATAAGAAAAGAAGCCTCGTTTCACTTTCTCTCTCCATGAGGGTCCTTCCCATACAATTTCCTCTATAACCGATTACTACTTTAATAAAGTATGACAAAACTACCATTGAGACAAGGAAACACCAGGAGTACAAATAATGTATTTGTATTTACAATCAACAAGAGAGAGATAATTATATACTATTTTCAGTGGCAAGCAATTGGAATTAGAATAGGATTATAGGAACCCTCCAAATTTGATCGACTTTTTAAAGAATCCAATTCTAGGGCCACATAAAATCTAGTTTTACCAATCTCAAGGTTCCTGAGGTCCAATCAGTTGAACATATTCCATGTTTTATTTATATAAATGAAATTCAAAATTCAAAATTGCACACTAGTGACCATCTTAAACGATGCATGAAAAGACTAAACGGCACCTGAATTACTGTCTTTGAACCAACAAAATCTTCAATTTTCTTCCAATCGCGATCAAACCTGCACATCCCAGGAAAAGAGAGAGAGCTAAGCTTCAGTAAGTTGCCCCACTACAAGAAAACAAAAAAATATAAAAACAGATTAACCGCGTATTAACTGATAACACCAACAAACAGGCTCAGGAAGTTTAAAGTCAACACTTGTAACTATATTTTTCATGAAAAAGCATAATCAAATGAATATTGACTGCTGATTAATTGGTAACACACACCAAACAAACAGATGAAAACGAAGAAAAGAGGAACTTCACAGTTGGAGGGCTTTGAGGAACTTGTCGTGCTCTTCTTCGCTTCAGCTTTCTCTGGATTTAGTTATGGTGTAGGGCTTTCGCACCTTCTTGCCCAACCCATCTGCAGGCGGAGTTAGAGGTGGAGGGTTCAATGAGTTCGGATTCATGGCTCTGGTTTTATGATGGTGAACTTGAGCTGGCGATGGCAGATGGTGTTTTTATGTGTTGTTTTGCGTGAAATGAAATATGATTGCTTTGGTTTGCTGGGTGGTTTGGGCGTATCGATTCATCGTGGCAGTCCTCTTATAAGTCGGCCGAGGAGTTGTTTAAGATCCCGTTTGATGCACATTATTTTGAAGAAAATATATTTTTTTGATGTAATGATGGTGAATATGTGGTTAAAAAGTTATTGATGTGATGAAAAATATTATTTTATTGAAGAATGTGTGGTTGAAAATGAGTAGAAAAATGAGAATGAGAATTAAAATGGGAATCAAACAGGGCCTAAATTTTTAGGAAATGCTCCAAGTACATTATACACGTACGGAGTTTGAGATTCCTTTCATATACACATAATGGAGTTTATAATTAAAATAATCGCAAGTCCTACATTTGGGAGGAGAGTGTCAAACTACATGTCATGAAAAAATGTACTTAAAATATTTTTAAAATTTTCATCACATTGAAGTGTACAATAGAGAGGGTAGAGAAACTTGTTCCGATGGTGGAGTGGAACGAGACGTCAGTCGTCGCTGTGTCTCAGGTCTATGCCCCATTCCAAACCCACTCCAAGAAAAAAAAAAATTAAAATTAATTATAAAAGGACAAAATGCAACCCTAAAGCAATGAAGTTATGAAGATGAAAAAATATCAAATTTCTGATAAAGAAATGAAATTTAGTTACGATGTAATTCTATTTGTAGTTGTTTAATTTTGTAAATTGTTTGTTTCGAGTGTTTACTTTGAATCTTGATGTTGTTAGTTTGTGCATTATTTACTTTAGATTTTAAAATTTTGAATTTTTATTTTATTCTCTATAATAACATAATTCGAAAAAAAGAGAGTAGCAAACGGGGCAAGCCCCTGCCTGCCCCCTCTAAGGCGAGGTGTGGTCCAGTCCAGGGGCGGAGGCAGGGGGTCCCGGGGAGTCCTGGACCTCCCATTTTTTTGACAAAATTTTTTTTTTTTTTTTAAATTGGAAGGATTAAAGAATGGTAACTTCTCTTTTATTACAAATGAATTTGCGAAGAACGCTAATATTATTTCTTTCACTTATTTTAGCTTAATTCTCAACTTATTAGCAATGTCTACACTGATGCACTACCCGCAAAAAATGTAAATGACTCAATTAGTAAGCTTTTGTTTCCTCCCCTTTTTGTGATTTCATTCCAAAAAAAAATTCGGGGCCGTTGCTTCTCACCCCTTCACCTATATATTTTTAAATTTGGACCCCCATTTTCAATAAACTGGCTCCGCCATTAGTCTAGCACCGTCCCACCCCAACCCGACCCGACCCGACCACCCCTGCCATTCTTAGTGCATAGAGTTAAAGCTCTGAGAGAATTTGGGCTTCATTTCAAATGAGATTTTAGAAAATAATATTTTTTTAGAAAATGTGTGAATACAAAATAAAAAATATATAAATTTGAATTTGAGGGCAAATGGAGTAATCGTTCATTATGAGATCGATAATCGAGACTCATTTATCCATTTTATTATTTGTAAGCTACACATGTATTTGCAGTACATAGTTTTTAGTGAACAACATGTTCGATCATTTTCACAAGTTTGGCAATCAAAATTCAACGATCTCAAAGTTTAGTAAATCGGTGAAGATATTTTTCAAAATATAGTAAGTAATCATAGATATTTTTCAAAATTTAATGAGTAATGAAATATTATTTCTTACATTAAAATTCCACATCACTAATTCCATTTGAGGTTTGAAATGACTATAATGTTAACGTTCAATATTTAGATATGATTACAACTTGATATTTTAAATTTCAATGAGGAATTAAATACAGATATATATAAGGCTAAGCTCAGTAATCATTGGGACGATGAACTCTAATCCAAGGGACTCTAAACCTCAATTTCCTTCGGTGGACGACATCGTATCATCAACGCGTACCAGTCCCCAGCCAAACCCCATTCCCCATTCACTGCACAGCCGAAGCGTCACTCAAAACCCTCTGTACACTCGAATATTTCCCAAAATTTGAAAAGATGAATCTAATGAGCCGAGCTACGATGAAATCTATCCGTCTGATTCAAATGGCGCATCAAAATCAAGGTCTCGCGTCAACCGTCCGGAGTTCGTCGCAGTTTTTCTCCACCGAAGCTGACAAGGCAGGCGACGGTCAAAGGCAGGATCCATTTCTTCAAACCCCATCTTCGGGTAATCACCATTTTCTCATAGTTTTATTTTTAAATTTTTTTATACTTAGGATGCGTTTGATGGGGATTAAAATTAGTTTTTTTAGTAGATTGTGATAGAAGTTTTTAAAATGTGGGGTTAAAAAGTTGGGTAATTGTAGTTAATATTAATTGTTTTACTTTGACTTAAATTAAAATGAGTCCAAACCAAACAGGCTCGGGTTTTACTATTTCTTTAGGGATTAGGGTTTTCGACTAAATTAATCATCAATCCCATATCGTATCACATACATATATTATTGTTTTGTGTATAATATGTATTGATATGTCTGTGGTTTATAAGCAGATTTAGTTTTAATCTTTTCCGTTTTGCCTTTGTAAAATTCTTGCATCATACTTTACTTGGCCAAATTGCTGTTGGTTAGTTTTATTAATGCCTCAATTTGTTACTTATTACTGTAACTAATGCTGAGGCTGCTTCCTGAGAGAATGCTTAGATAAAAGAGTTTATAAAATTATTGATTTTTTTTTTCCTCGAGGGGAACACTTACATTAAGTGCATTTCTGGTACACCGCACTGGATAATATAATGATCTCCTACCAAACATGTAATGAGTTTATTAGTGGTGGTCTAATAGACAACCATTGTCTATTTGAACAATACTATCTCACTTTCGGAAATGTAAACATCCAAGAACAAAATGCTGGTGAGTCAACAGTTGGCTTCTTTTATTAGTCTCGATTCACATGGATTTCACCTGAACAAATGGATAACATATTCAGTTGAGTAACCGTTTGTGAAACCCAACAAAAAATAGCGACACATTTTGATTTTGTATGATATATGCATGGCTTCTCAGTGTCTATACTAGATTTAAAAGATTTTTTGTCATCAGATCAGAAGTGGAATAGCAGAATATTTCATGTCAAGTATGTCACCCCATACCCCAATTACTAGCTGTTATTTCGAATTTGTAACGCCCCGACCCCTAATAGATTGGAACGCTACTTACTTTACTTAGCTTAACCGGTGGTTTAGTAATAAGTGTATACGTTTTAGTGGAAGTTTACATTTTCGGATAATAATTTAAGTAACAATACTTCAAATACTTTTAACAAAAACACTGAATCATTTTTCAAAACAACAAAATGTAATTTATTTGAAGAAAACATAACTTGTTCTCGCATTCTGCGTTATTCAAAACTTAAAGAAATAACATTGGAAAACATTTCATAAAAATAAATCCAAATCACTTATTCACCGGATTTTCATGTGCTCGTTGTATCATTCTCCATCTTCTCTTTCATCCATACTCGAGGTAGAATTCCTTCAATCTGTAGAGATGTGATTAAACCCGTGAGTTGAAAAACTCAACAGGTATCATAGTTGCATTCGTGATCAAGCTATACATTTCAAAACATTAACCTTATAAACTTTTCATATATGCTGTACCCGAAGACACCATTTGACATGAAGGGATATGCCGTATCCGAGGGCACCATTTGACATACGAACATGTCTTCAACATAGAGGGGTATGCCTTACCGGAGTATCATTTGACATACAAATATTAACATAGAGGGATATGCCGTACCGGAGTACCATTTGACATACAAACATTAACATGAATCGAAACTTATAACTTAACACGATTAAACACATTGCACCTCTACCTACCTTGACTGATACTTTTGAAACTTTGAAAACTTCGATGAAACTTGGACGTTGAAAGAAATGCACTTCTTGGATGTTTGAAAACCGTTGAGAATTGATACTTGAAAATACTCTTTAAACTTCTAGGAAAACTCATTTTTCCTCCCTCTCTTTTTCTCTCTTGAAAACTCTTTCTTTAGTATATAAAAATTTTTGCTTTTGGTGTGAGAAAAATGAGTGAAATGAGGTCTCTATTTATAGGTAAATATCCCATAACTTAAAGCAAATGAAGGATCAAATTTCATTTAAGAGAGAGAACATGGGTGTCATTTAAGCTTGAGGTTAAATGCTTCACTTTATTGGGGTTTTTATTGTCAAAAATGTTGGTGATCCTTTGAGAAAAATAATTGATGAAAATAAATATTTAAATTCTAAAGAAAAATGAGAATTTTTATTTCAGGCAGTTTCGGTCGACCGGTTGTAGTCCGATTGACACTGCACAGCCTTCAATATTTCTATCATAACTTCTTCTCCCGATATTCGATTGAGGTAATTCAAAGTGCGTTGGAAAGCTAACTCAAAGAGTTACAACTTTTATTTAGATATCATTTTCCAAATCGAATGTTTCCTATGTCGAAAGACTAAAAATTGAAGTATACTTTAGCCATCCAATATTCATGTCTTAGTGCCACTAAGGTGTCTAGAATTATTTGGGGTTCTATAGAATTTAAGGCCAAATTATACTTACCCGTAAGTTTAGACTAGTGACCTAAGTGAAAGACGGGGCCAAACTTTAGAGACCAATCTGTAAATTCTGAAATTTCATATTTCTTGGGTCTGTGAACAGTACCCAAAAATCTGATTAACTTGAAAATAAATTGGTCTTTATTAAGTCGTGTGGAAGGAATTATAGCATCCCCAATGCATTCCATGGATTGCAATCTATGTGGCATGAATGTCTAATTAATAGAAGGGATTCACTTTCAAGATGTCTTGGTTGTGAAATGGTAGACACGCGAGACCCAAATTTCGTGCTAAAGAGTGTGGAGATTCGTGTATGGTCTAGTTCAAATTTCATCTCTAATCCTTATAATTTGAATTTCATCTCTAACATATATTTAAAAGGAGAGAGAAAATAATAAACGGGTGAAAAGGAAAAAGAAAAAAGGAGAGAGAAAGAAGGAGATATATACAATTATGGTGATTCACTACGTTTAAAAGAGCTTTTATATCTAGATGGTCCTCTCTAAAATGTCTACATTTTTTTTATGTCACGTCAACTAGACATAGGTCTGGACATGTTGCATTGTTTTGTAATTTTTCAAATATTGTGTATTTTAACGCATGTGACAATCTTTTTAGTGCAATCTACATATCCCTTTATTTTGAAAAAGAACATAATTATCTTTTCCAATACTAGTGGATATATATTTTGAAATTTACCCTTCCCTACATGTGAGACTCGACTCAGGCCTGCTCTTACCACTTGAGTTAGACCTTGATCTCATAAGGGAATATTATTGTTGGTATAATTAAATGATTTTTTTAACATATATATATATATATATATATATATATATATATATATATATATATGGTGCATGAAAACATGGAATAACGTGGAGGCTTGAAGGAAAAGAGGCTATGTTTAGGACTAAATGCCGAAGGAAATGATTGACATTCTCACTATATGCACACATATTCATGCCAACACCCCCTCCCCAACCCACCCAATAGGGAAAAATTGAAAGGAATAAAAATAAATGCCCGGGATCTAAAACAAAATAACAAAGTAACAAGAATTGCTGAAAGAAATCTGGAATTTTGGGATCATAGAGGGGAATTAAAACAGTATTTTTTTTCCCAGAGTTTGTATTATTTTTTTCCTGACAAAAAAAAAAGTTCTGATAATGGGTGCTCTGATCTTTTTATTTTTAATTTTTTTTGAAATGAAATCAGAGCTAATGGAGTTTTACTATTCTAAGTTTTTGAGACTTGTATTCTGTTCTTTTGTCAGGTTTGGTTTATGGGAAACTAAGTGGCATAACAAAGCACACGGCGAAGAGTGATATTGTCAATTTGCTTGAGGGTTGTAACCTGGGTCTGGATGATATCAAAGTTGAATACAGTCGAAGTTATATGCCTACTTCAATGTGAGTTTCTTCTCATGATGCACTGTCTTTACACATTTACAGAAGTTTGAGCTTTATACTGGTTAAATATGCATCTATTTACTGCAATAGTTTGTGCTTATTTGGCTTTTTAGCTATAATTGTTCTTATTTTTTCACTACAATTTCCCAATTTGGTTATGCTTTTATTTTCTTTTCTTTGTTTCTTTCATTTTAAAGTAACTGGACAGTACCATCTATAAATGATTTGCAACTACTAAATGATTGACTTTATTCCTCCTCCCCCCTTCAAGAGTTAGTTGCTTTACAACAAACCATTAGTTGTCTACTTTTTGAATATGACTGACAACCTTTGATTAGCAAATACATCAAATGATATATTTTTCTCATTTGATGGCCCTTTGCAGAATGGTGCAATTCCCCTCTCGGAATGCTTATAATGCTGCTAATCGGGCAATTAGCGGGAATGGTCGTTTGATTAGATTGGAAAGGGTACAATGGGTTGCTATGGCAGTGTATTTCATGTTTTATATTCCTGCAAAAATTAAGTTTGTTCACCATCTTATTTGTTGATGCAAGGCTGACCGAACCCAGTGGGATCTTATTGCTCCCTTTGATGGCAAAGTGGTGAGAAGAAATTTAGGATCTGTGATTTTTTCTTGAAGTTATCGATGACTTGATGCATGACATTATGCTCATCCTGAAATTTAATGTGTCCAAGATGTTGCGAATTGCAGTCACTTCTACGTTTATTACAACTCTGTTTATTATTATTATTATTATTATTTTTGCATGTGTGTTAGAATTATATATATTGTTGATTAATAGCTATTTTTGCAGATTTTGCTACAAGGAATTCCTCGCAATGCATTACCCGATGATATTGAGCGCTTCCTTACTGGTTGTCAATATGATGCATCTTCCATGCAGATATTTCTGAGGTTAATGCTGAAACATTGTAACATCAAAGAGAAAAAATCAACAAGAGTTACAGATTTTGTTTTTAAAGTTGGCTAAGTTATTTATTCCGTAACAGAATTTTCTAAGCTGTATCTGGTTAATGGTGCAGGCAAACAACCCAAGGTCCCATTAGAATGGCAGTTGTGCGCTTCCCGTCTCCCACTTTAGCCATGCACACACAAATTACCAAGAATAGAGGCTTTTGTCTCAACAATCAAATCTCAGTGCAAGTTCTTCAGTAGCTTATCTTTCTTGAATTGAAATTCGTGTTTCTCCCCCGAAGTTCACCTTTATGGACGCTAGAATGTGGCAAGTATATTATTTAAATGGCTTCAATTCTATGCTTCATTTTGGCTTATTGAATTATTTCCTTCTGAATTAGGGGATCAAAATAGAGATATTACAAATTCCAACAATTGAATAAGTCAAACATCTACCTTTCATTGCATTGTTTGTTGCTTAGGAAAGCTGTTCTATTGATATATATTTTTCCAGTCACTTTCCACATCTCTCCATTTCAGTTGTTGGGGGAAACCAGGGAGGAACCCTGGAAAAAAAAAAATGCTGTTTTCTTCCTCTGTGAATAATGGCTGCTGCACTTTTTGCACAATTTTGGTGACCTGTGTTTGGTCACGTTTAGTTCGTACTGTGGCTGCTGCACTTTTTAGCACAATTTTGGTGACTTGTGTTTGGTTGCGTTTAGTTCGTACTGCCTAGGTAGTAAATTTGATACCGTTAATTTGGTTTGGCAAGGGGATATGTCGATTGGATATGTAGTGTTGCACGGTGCTATGAGAAATCAAGCCCTTGTTTGATACACATTATAATTTTCATTCTCATTTTTCTACTCCTTTTCAATTACATATTTTTCAATAAAATAATATTTTCTATCATATCAATAATTTTTCATTCTTTTTCAACACATATTCATCATCACATTATCCAAAAATATATTCTTTCCATGTTAATGTGCATTAAACAGGGGCTAAGACTGATGTGACCTACTGAAAATTCTGGTTGGTGTCTCCAACTATTCGAAATAGACCAATAAGGTCCTCAACTTTCAATTTGTAGCAACAGGTTGCCAACTTTTAGGTCACATGATGATGCTTACCTTCCCTTTGGACGTTAATATTTTGTGGTGATCCCATGCTCGATATTTTGAAGGGCAAATTACGAGCTATACATTACTCTTAAATTCACTTGGCTTATATTCGTTCTCCTCTGCAAATTCGATGGCAAACCGGAGCATTATAAAGACATTTCTTTCTATTACCTACTTTTAGCCAATAATCTTCAATACGTTGTTTCACGCGTACATTCGTCTAATCTCAAATACTTTCTTGGAGATGAATGGTCGTCAAAACATAAATCGAAGGTCAAACTATTTTCATCAAACTACGAGCAGCTAGGATGGAGCCATGTCATCAACTCTCTCCCCAACAATCCAACTGTCGGAATCTCCTCGGAACAAGTCAAGGAAATTTTCAAGAACTTTAATTTGTCGTTTGACAAAGCCTACCAGAAGTTCTCTTTGTGCATCGTAGAAGATAGTAATCTCCGAGATGACATAAAGTCATTGATTGGGAGGAAGGTTGCACCAGTGTATCGAGAGTTCTATAATGAGCATTTAGCTACAATGAGGAGCAACAAAAATTTGACATACGTGATCAAATTTACACTCAAGAACGTCGAAAGTCATCTGTTGAATCTATTTTTTGGAATGATCGAGTAAAGGATATCTTCATCTATTTCGTTATCATCACATTTACGGCTGTTGGTCTCGTTGATATAGATGTAGGGTGTCTATATAAATAAACAACATCACATGCTTTGAGTGATTATAGTAGTGTCATTTTTAATAAGACATGGCAGAGGTACTTCTATATCTCTTAGTTGAATCTACTTGGAGACTAATCCCATCTAAGCTTCGAAGATATTCTGCTCAAGTATAGAAAAAAGAGAGAAAAATCATTGTGCCGTCACCCTCTTTACAAAAATCAGTTACCCGGTTTTGGTAACAACATTAAACACAACGTTACTTTCGGCTCGGAGAGTGTTAGTATCCACCTCAAATTTTCTCCCGAGGCACGGAAATAAAAGTTGCAAGGATGATACGTTAACTCTTGGCCATCGGCATTATCATTTTCACATCCAAGGAAAATTACCTCTTCTTCAAAGAAACAACTACCCATGTTTTCCTCCAAGTAGTATCCAACAAATGTATCAAAGCCAATTACTTCATTGATTACTTCGAATGTCTCTTTCTTCTCTTTGCCAACTACAGCTGCACCATCGGCCGTCCCCCAAATCAAAAAACCTAACTCCGACATTTATATATATATATATATATGAATTTTCACTAACAAAGATTTAAGATGGAATTTAAGAAACGCTACAATGGAAACATAAAAAATGTCCAGAGTACCACAATTTTTTTCAAATAACATATAATGAGAAGGAAAAAAAAAAAAAATTTGACACAAACTTACAACGGATGTCAACACAAATGACTATGTAAACGTCAGATATTGTCGAGTGTCCCACAAACTTTCACATCAAATTTCTTACCCCGGGAATCAGTGGCGGAGCCAGCTCCTAGGAGTTGGGGGGGTCCTAGAATTGAAGATGTGTAAGGGGTGGGGGGCGATGGGGGTTCGGGGGCAGCACCCCTGAATTTTTTTTTTTGGGTTTCTTGGACTATGATACTATAATTAGAGATTTCATTTTTAAAAGGTTAACATAGTTAAAAAGAATAATTTGAACTTCTGTGTAATTTATTATTTTCTACTTTAAATTATATGAGGTTTTACCTTAACATCATGAACTAAACAATCATACATTTTATATTAAAAAGATATTGTTCTATCATTTTTGTTTATCATACGTTCAAATGCTTTTTTAAACTTTAAAACAATGTTGGAACTGATTATTTTATCAGCATAACGACGTTTTATTCCTTAGTTAGAATATTTGTTTTGGATTAAAAAAAAAATGTTGAAGTGAAATTTCAAATCAGATTGATTCAAATGAGTATCCAAATTTTGAAAGAAATACACAAATTTTCTTTAAAAAAAAAAAAAAAAATGTCAGAAAATTGGGGGTTCCAGGTCCCCCCCTAGCTCCGCCCCTGCCGGGAATTGAACTTCCCTCACCTTTGACATATCTGTCAAAGCTTAAAATTCCTAGAAAAAAAAATCTAATTTATTTAAATCTCTTTACTTGTTAATTTTAAAAATTCGCAATTTATAAATAGCTCTTCCATTGTGTGTGGCATCTATTATTTGGAATAGTCGAGTCATGGAAATCTTCATCAATTACTTCATCATCGTGACATTCACAACCATCACAGCCTTGTTGAGATAGAGAAATCGTACATAGCAATGTTAAAGAAGAAAAATAAATTGAATTCTTAACTGTTGTATTATTGAATTATATTCATTATTGCGCCCGACACATTCCTTAAATGTTTTGCATGTGTATGTATTGTCTTGTTTCATAATACGAGGTTGGTTTCAGATTCAACAGTCTTGAATTTTTAGGTAAAAGTAATGATAAACTGAACAAAATGATGACTTTTATTCATGTTATTGCAAATATAACTAAAGTAAGATTTGATGTTTTTGCTACAGTTGTCTATCATCGTTATACACATGTTTATTAATATAGACCAAATTTTCTTGCACATCAAACTTTCCTAAAATCGTTTATCACCTTGTTAAGGATTTTACACAATATGCATAAAAACTATATTGAAAACTACCAATATTTATATTGGAAGACAGATGTCCTGTGGATGCAAAGTTATGGTGCACTTTGTCGTTCATCCAGAGGTCATGTCCGTACGTCGTAAATGAAGGTCCATAGGGAGGAAAATCGCATCTTGAATATTCGGTCCATGTGTGTATAAAATGTGACTGCATCCGAATTTACCACTCGGTGAACCAGGGGGGAATGTCGACACTCCTCAAGATTAGTCGGGCCAAACTCGACACCTGAGTTACCAAAAAAATATAAAATTAAATTAAAACATAAGATAAATCAAACAATGTGAACTTGAAGAAAATGAGAACATCATCCTTCAAGAGTACACAAGTAATCAAACTATCATTTATATTTATCTAACTATTTGATTTGGAAGTTTAAGATTTTAAAGAGGACTACAAATACTTATTTCATTCACTAAAAATGTCTGATAACGTGTATCAAATATGTGACTTTGAAGAACTCATTTGGCCTACTGCACAAAAACAATGTAAATGTTAGAAACTGGCTTATTAACTTTGGTATTGTTAACCAATCATCAAATATAAAGGAGATAAAAAATTTAATTTTATAACGTTCGATGAAAGACAAGTGGTCTCATCTTAACGGCCGATAAGTCATCCCCCTGGGGTTGTTTCTACAATTCTAGGTTCAGAGAGCATTTAATGATTCTAAAAAGTGGCCACCCTATAGCCTAGGTTTGACATCTGAGAAAGTAGACTAGCAAATTGACTATAAAGCATTTGCTGTAGACACGTTATATCAATCAATTATACGAAAAAAATCTTGTATGAAGATTTCTTGGAGGAAGTGAAGTTAAGAAGATGTCTTTGTGAAATCAATGGCTCATCAACATAATATGCTCCATCTAGTTATTTTGTCCATATATGTTTAGCTGACTACTAAATGACATTAACTTTCTAGATACTATAGCAAATCCAAAGAACTTAATAAAGCAGTTGTGAGAATCAAGAGAAATGAAAGCGCCATTGAGGACAGCCGTGATCTTTACGGCATATTATGTATGATTAAAGTAATAATCATGTGATTCAACTCAACAATATTATTCTTGGAAGAGAAGATCATTTTCCAAAACAGAGCCAGTTAACTTTTATTCTTGTTGGCAACAACATACACAAATTCTATATTTGCCTACAAATTCAATCACCTTAAACACTGAAACAATCTACATAAAAAATGTCAATTGCATCAGCATATTAAACCTTCTGCCACTGAAAACACGAATATTAATGTATATTTATGAACTTCAAAACCACACTATAAATATGCAAAGTCATATGTTTTACCTTTTCAATGAGATATTTGAAAGCCAATTTCTCGTGTCCGACTTCATAAATGTTGCATTGGGAATATATCTAAGAAAAGTATACGAAATTGTAGTTAAGAAGACGTGTTCAATCCCTATCTGCTATTTTAGTTTAGCTGTCCGGCTGCCTTGGGGACTATGGTAACTCGGGGGCCGAACAGATGGTCCGTTACAAGTGGTATCAAAGCCGGTCTACTTCAAACATTGAATTATTGGTTTACCCAAGGCTAATGGCAAGATTTTGGGACCGCCAACATGTGGCGAAGCGGTTGACATGTAAGCAAAACCAAGGATGAAAAGCTTTGAGGATGATGGAAGTTAGGGCATATGTTATGCAGTTTTGCCTACTTCATGAACGTTTGTTTCGCAAGAGCATGACGAAAGTATTGTTGTGGAAATTAAATAGTGGGGCATTTGCATGGAATTCTTCGATATGCGTGGTGAAGGAGCGGCCAAAAAAGTCGTCCACTCGAGGAACCAATGTAGAGGTGCAAAGGGTGAATGTTGTGTCAAAGGCGGCATGTACAAGTTACTGCGGGAAGATGTGCATTCTCATAATAAAATACTCTTCACGTGAATTCAAAACTTTTTCCAACTTTTAATCATACATTCTCCAAAAAATTACTATTAAAAAACTCATTATTTCCCAAAAAATCTGTCAAATAGGGGCTTAATTTTTTGTCGAATTTTTATTTCAATATTCCATTAATTAGTACATCTCGTCCTTGATGGTGGTTTATGTCAAAATATTTTATTCTGATGCCTTAAAATGATGAGAAAATATTTTTTCTCTTATTTTTTTATATTTATTTTCTTAAAATATGATGAAAAAATAATTTGTTATACACTATTTAAACATAATTTTTGGATATAAACTGTTACAAAATGTAAAACGTATTAATTAATGGAAAGTTTGAGTAAAAAAATGTCAAGAAAAATCGTTATGAACATAAATGTTATAGTAAGTAAAAATTGAAAACTTTAAATATAATTATAATGTGATAAAAAAAAAAAAAAATTCTGATGTGAATATAATTATCTTAGTAATATTATTTTATTTGTGTATAGACGTCTTAAATCTTTTCTTGCTTTTGTTCAGGCCCTTGTCTTGTTGGTTATGATTATTAAACAATTTATAAATTCAAGAAAAGATAAAAATTAATTTCAATCACACATCCATAACTATTATTCATTATTCCCCACATATTTTATGAGATTCATCATTATTCATCTTATTATTCCTATGTATAAATCATTTATAAAAATTAAGGCTAAAACTTGTCCTACTATTATTAGTCGAAAATGAGATACTTCAATGACTAGAACGCTCGACGAAATTTCTGCTATTGGGTGGAGGATTATGCTATTTGTACAACTTTCTCTTACAATCACTCACATGGGGAGGGGTCCCACAGTGAATAAAAAAATCCACTGTGAGTGATTGTAAGAGAAAGTTGTAAGATAAAGTTGTACAAGTAGCATAACCCATTGGGTGGAATGTCAGTTCATGACTTTTAAGGTCAACTGTTTTGTTTGTTTCAATAATTCATTTTCTTAAAATTCATTTTCAACCACATATTCTCCTATAAAATAATAGAGCAATGCTACAGTGGCAGGGGCCGATGCCAGATTCGATGTCCGACCCTTCACATAGGGGGAGGACCCACAACATAAAAAAATATTTTATTCACGCGAGTCCCATCGCACAGTGAGGAGTTAGTCACCGAACCTGACATCGACCCCTGGCCATTCGACTTTGCTTAAAATAATATTACATGTAAATCGAAAAGTTTCCCTTACTTTTTAACCACAAAATTTCCAACAAAACACTATTCAAAAATACTTTTTTTTTTTGGTCCGCTCAAACAAGGGCATTTTCATTTGGATCACTAAACTCAAATTTTATCACTTTGTCATCGATTGTTTCTTATATTGATAAAAATTGTTTAATTAACCATTATGTTGCAATTAATTTTCCGTGAAATCATTGTATAACTTGTCAACTCAACGCTAGCCATCACCAAAAAATGTTAGAATATAAAAAAGACAATCGTTTCATCTTTTAATCTAAAGTAATTATTATCTTCATTTTATCATTTTTGCTTAAATTGGAATATCAATAACCACATTACTGTCAACTAAGAAACTTTCATCAGTTTGGAAACGATAGTTGACAATATGACAAAGTGGAGAAATTTGAAAATAAATTGAAATCTAATAACTTAATCGAGACCAATTAAAATTTAGATATCCAATTGAGAATTTGGTGAAAGTTCAGTGACCCCTGATGAAACTTGCCCTAAAAATGTCAATCTGGGTCGTTAAATATTAAATACTTTATAATTAGGGGGCGACAACTTGCCACATCCAGTCCCTCTCTTCTCACAGCCCACCTACGCTTTTAACTTCACTTTCAACCACCGCCGCCACCGGCCCCACACTTCCTCCATCGTCTGCCAACCTCCGATCCGATCTCTGTTGAAGTCTGTAATCTTCTAATTTATACATGCAATTATGGGTAAGAAAATTATCAGCTCCACGTAAAATCAAAGAAGAAAAGACAATGAATCCTTAATTAGAAAGAGGACAAGAAAGTCAAACCTCGTTCTGTCCCCCCATGGCATCCATCATTGAAGAAGGTAAATTTATTTACGTCTCTTCGTAAAGATAATCTGTAATAATTATCTCCCCTGTTTATTAGAACTTGAACTAGAATTTTCTATATCTGATTTATTTTTTGTATCTCATAGGCGGGAAGGATCTTGAAATGGGAGTCATAACTGAACCCTCACTTCCGTCGCCGTCGCCGTCTCCGAGGGTTCCGGCGCTGGTAGTGTCAAATTCCGGCAAGACATTAGCCGGATCGAACTCCGGCAAGTCGCTAGTGGTTTCCAATTCCGGGAAAGCCTTGATCTTGTCTAATTCCGGAAAAAGAATGGAACAATCGGGGAAGAAGAAGTACGTGAAGCAGGTGACGGGGCGGCACAATGACACGGAGCTGCATCTGGCGGCGCAGAAGGGTGACGTGGTGGCAGTGAGGCAGATATTGGGTGAGATCGATGAGCAGATGCTGCAGACAACGAGTGGGGCTGAGTTTAATGCCGAACTGGCGGAGATCAGGGAAGCCGTGGTGAATGAGGTCAATGAATTGGGGGAGACACCTCTTTTCACCGCAGCTGAGAGAGGGCACATTGATGTGGTGAAGGAGTTGTTACCTTATACCACCAAGGAAGGGATCACCTCCAAGAATAAGTCGTGTTTCGACCCCTTGCACATTGCTGCAAGTCAAGGCCATCATGGTAATAGATTTTTCGGGTTACAATTTTCATCGTTTAGACCAGAATCAGATTATTAGTGTACATTACATACTTATATGCCTATCTGAATTGAGAGATTCAATTAGGATGTAGGTGTTAAGGACACAGAGATAGGATGATCACTAAGCATGATTTTAAATCAAATCACAATTACTTTGTGAAGTTTACCTCGCATATTGCAGTATTGATCAGTATGATAGAAACTGAAATAGGAATTGTTAGTAAAATTATAGATGGCAATTAATATATGCATTTTCCAGCAAAAGACTGATATTTTTCAGTAATGGCATGAAACTAGTTAATAGCATTGCTGATATAATTGAAATGGGAACGATTAGAATCATTAAAGATGGCAATTATGATGTGCCTTCGCCAACAAAGATTGACAGTTTTAGTTAGTGGCATGATATTAGTTAATGGTATTGCTGATATTGATATGTTTTGCATGGTTTAGTAGCTTTACTTTTAGATTCTCCTAATCTGCAGTTTTATCTTTATATTTTTAAAAAATTATTTTTTATCTTTTCCTAGCGTACTTCATTGGTTCTGTCAATTTCGTTGCCAAAAACATAATTCATATGGTATTTGCTTTATGTTGTTCCAAAGCTCAAGTAATTCTGTATTTCCTTCACCTATCTGTTACAGTTTATTAACTATGTTCTTTACAGATATTGTCCAGATACTGCTAGAGCATGACCCTGGGCTAAGCAAAACAGTTGGTCAATCAAATGCAACTCCTCTTACAACTGCAGCGACTAAAGGTCATCTGGCAGTTGTTAATGAATTGCTTTCAAAGGATTCAAGCTTACTAGAGATATCGAAATCAAATGGAAAGAATGCTTTACATTTTGCTGCTCGTCAAGGGCATGTAGATATTGTTAAAGCATTGCTTGAAAAGGACACTCAACTGGCAAGAAGAACCGATAAGAAGGGACAGACCGCACTCCATATGGCTGTAAAAGGTGTTAGTTGTGAAGTTGTGAAGTTGCTTCTGCGGGCAGATGCAGCCATTGTGATGCTTCCAGACAAATTTGGCAACACTGCATTACATGTAGCCACCAGAAAAAAAAGGGCTGAGGTATTAATTACAGTTTCTGCTTCTCTAATTTCTATCATTTAGTTCCTTTCAAGAAGTATTATTTGTCAAATTTAAAACCTTCAATTTGAGATTAAGCTTTGCACCAAGTTCAGGCTTACTTAACTTTACTTATCTTATATGAAGCGAAATTGGCAATTCATATCAACAAGTTTACTACATATTTACCACCCAGCCTGCTCTTACTTCCTAATTTTTTCATCCACGCCGTTTTATGGTTTCAAATTGTATACTTGTTGGTGGCTTTTGCTCCAGAAATTGGTCTTTCCGGCATTACAGTGTTAGTTTTTGGAAACGTTTTATTTTGTAAGGACGGGGAAATGCAGTATGACATTGTATAGATAGCATGAAGAATATAAATGTGTAGATGATATCATGGATTCATACCTGACTAAGAGCATATTTGGCTTCTCTTTCAAAGTTTTATTTTTAAACCTTTAGTACAAAAACTGCATTTTCTGATGTCCACCTCTTACCCACTTCTCAAGGAAGCAACTTTGCTTCCTATTTAGGCTTTGCCATTGGCCAAAGTCAAACATGCTCCAAGGCAGTGATTTGTAATTGATGCAAATATGTACTCTCTGCACTGCAATCTGCTTTTTCAAAGTTTAATCGTGTAATTATTAGAGTGAATATCTTGGTAATTTGTTTTAAAAATTTACAATTATGCAGTCCTTTTGAATTCTCGCTCTTTAATTTCTTGTTAAAGTGTATCCGTGTGGAACTTGACTAGATATATTTTGTATGGATAAAGGTGCACAGAGTTGAACTTTGCATGATGTCGGGATATTCCCTAATCAGATTATAGGTTTCTGGTTTCAAGTATATTGATGACGTGGCTTTCTGTATCTGTTACGTTTCTTAGCCCCTGTTTGAGCCCCATTTTTTCAAAACTCATTTTCAACCACACATTCTTCTATAAAATAATTATACACGTATTTCAAAAACTTTTCTTTACTTTTTACCACACATTCTCCAACAAAATTACTATTACATGATACATACATTTTACTCCTAAAATGGGGAACAAACAGGGGCTTAATCTCATTTTAGCAAGGGAAATGATTGTGTAATGTGATTATTCTGATCCTATTAAATTATTACAGATTGTGCACGAGTTATTGCTGCTCCGTGACACAAATGTCAATGCACTGACAAGAGACCATAAAACATCCCTTGACATAGCTGAAAATCTCCCTCTATCAGAAGAAAGTGCTGAAATAAAAGATTGCTTAACTCGATATGGTGCTGTCAGAGCCAATGAATTGAATCAGCCACGCGACGAGCTTCGCAAAACCGTTTCAGAAATCAAGAAAAATGTTCACACTCAGCTCGAACAAGCTCGTAAAACCAACAAAAACATGAATGGCATTGCCAAAGAGCTTAGGAAGCTCCACAGAGAAGGAATTAACAATGCCACTAATTCAGTCACTGTGGTGGCTGTGCTATTTGCAACAGTTGCTTTTGCTGCAATTTTTACTGTTCCTGGTGGTGACGACGACAGCGGGATGGCTGTGATGGTGAGCAGCCCATCTTTCAAGGTTTTCTTCATTTCTAATGCTATTGCCCTTTTCACATCTTTGGCTGTTGTGGTAGTGCAAATTACCGTGGTCAGAGGTGAAATAAAATCCGAGAGACGAGTTGTAGAGGTTATCAATAAGCTAATGTGGTTGGCTTCTGTTTGCACTACTGTGGCTTTTATTGCTTCATCTTACATTGTTGTCGGGAGGCATAATAAGTGGGCTGCAATTCTTGTCACCGTCATAGGAGGAGTTATTATGGCCGGGGTTCTTGGTGCCATGACGTATTATGTGGTGAAGTCCAGAAGGATACGGAAAGTGAGGAAGAAAGAAAAGTATTCGAGGAGTGGAACTAACTCATGGCATCACTCAGATTATTCCGAGTCTGAAGTGAACCCAATTTATGCAATCTGATGCAGCCATGGGTTGAGACCGGTATCCTCTCTCCCATGCGATGGTTAATATCAAGAATTTAACCTGTCAAGAATGCAATGAGACGTTTTAAGGGGTGTAATCAGTAAATAGGAGACATGCAGTTTGGCTATGTTGTAAATTAGACAACATGTTGCAGAACTGACAGATAAGAGAAGCAGTAGCACACACTAAAATTGACTGTGGTTTCAAAGATTTTAAGGTTGATCATAACATTATGTTGTACGAGTGACACAGGGCAGAGAAATTATCTTGTACTCTGATAGTCTCTGTGTTGTTCAGGTTATTCTGTAATAATGTCAAAACTTTGCATACATTAAACTCGTGGATTTCGTTTACATCGAACTGTTGTACTTCTCCTAATTTGGTTGAACATGGTGGGCCATTCTCATGTGCATATATATAGTTTTGCTAAGTGATTTCTGTATATCAAGTACTAATGATAATTCTGAATTTAGAAATGGAGAAATGGTTATGAACTAAGTAATGGCTAGTCTCTTAGCTATCAATTTTCTAATGTGATTGGTGTTTGATATTACTTGATAAGAGCACATCTACAATCTTGAACGTATACACCGAGTTAAATTTGAATCAGCTAGTCTTTTGAGTTTATTGCTACATCTACTCAAATAATGGGATTTGTATGAATGAATTTTGTTGAATTATTTCTTTCCCTTGTGTTCATCAGTTTTTCGTAATTTAGGTCAAACAAATTTCTAAATGGCAGTAGTGAATTACCTGCACATTTTGAGTAGAGTCCAGATATCAATTCCTGAGTGTTCGCTTTCAAGCACATGCGTTTATTCGTTTCATTTGAAAGTCTGGACCATGGCCTAAATGCATAGGAAGTGAATCAGTGAAAAAGAGGGTCAATCCAAAAGTACCGAAACACCACCACAAAGTAATGGGCACATCACATGGTCCTGCAATCAAAACCAATTCTTGTTTACAAACTAACAACTTTCACTCACCATATCTTCCATTTTGAAATTGGAAATTTATGGAAAGTTACAATCTCGGCCAAGAAATGCTTTCATTTTTTCGACTAGAAGACCAAATAGTCATATAGATGAAATTTGACTCCGAGGAAGAAAAAACCGAAATTTTCTTTTCTTGATATCATTCTCTCAAGCAGATACTGTGGATAACGTCATGATGTATTAGGATTCAGAGTGTGGTGCCAAGAAAAAAATTAGGTGAATAGAAAGCTGGCTGGTTCCTTGTATTTCTCCTAACTTTGGCAATACTGAATGCCCCACAACGGTCTGGTCCTATATATTGCCACGGATGTTCTTATATACTTTTTCAGGTTGCAATCACAATGATCTCTTGAAGCTTAAATTATTGTATAAATGGTGAAAAAACGAACAAGATGACTTAATTCAACGAGTGTGGAGCTACTAAGATCATCTCCTCGTTTTCTTGTTCGATTTTTCTGGAAACTATGAACTCAATATGACTGACATTATAGAAATAATCTCAGACAATCAGGAAAGTATTAGGGTGAATATGATGGAAATCGTTTGAACTTTCACAAATTTAAGCTATATGTAACTCAGTCAAATGGGTTATAGTAAGAAAATGTTCTAGAGGAGGATCTTAATTTCTAATAAGATAGTTCTGCAAAGCTAAGATATTTTTTTTCCTGAGTGCTAAGAAGTCATCTTCACTAGCAAACAGCCAATATTATTTTGAGTTGGTAATGGAATTGAAGTGACGTACAAATCTTGGCTAGCTTATGAATTCTGGTATGTTTGGTTTTTGGTACATTATAGTAATATAAACTAGATTTCATTTTCTTTCATTATCAATATTG
This sequence comes from Osmanthus fragrans, assembly GCA_019395295.1. Classification (NCBI taxonomy): domain Eukaryota; kingdom Viridiplantae; phylum Streptophyta; class Magnoliopsida; order Lamiales; family Oleaceae; genus Osmanthus; species Osmanthus fragrans. The sequence continues at coordinate 29,832,226 of CM033343.1, forward strand.
TTTAGCATTATTCAGTGTACCTTATCAAACATGACATTAGTGGATATGCCTTTAGTCACTTATTTAAACACGCTTTCACATTAAATGTTACTTTTAGAGTATTCTTGGAAACAGATCTAGTGGAGATGTGGGACCTATAGCTCAGATGATTAGAGCACTTGGATATGAACTAGAGTGTCGGGGGTTCAAATCACTCGTCACCCACAAGGCCACAACTGGCCCAAAATGGAAGTACCTAATGATTGGTTGTCAGCCTATATTTGGCCTCAATAAATTTCTTAAAACAGATGAGTGTGTTTAACTGTGGGAAGAAAATTAATTTAAAATGCTTAAGATCGAATTGTACTTCAGTGAAGTATTAATAATTTGTTTAATGATATTTTTCTTTGTGTCACAATGCCAAGAATCAGGATAGCATAAATGGTCTTTGAAACTATGTTGCGTCACTATCAGCATTTAGGTATCCACGACCCAGAGATGGTGATTTTTCTGCATATGAAATTGTGTAACGTGTTTTGATTCAGAAAAAAACATTTGCACAAGCTAAATAAGATGCTCAGACAGTGTGATCACAGACGCATTTGGCAAAGATCAATCCAACACCGTTAATCAACGAACTTGAAGTGAAGTTTCACTTTGGATAACTAACTTTTCTGTTCCGACTCAGACGATTGAATTCAATTTTTATTCAGTCGTGTCATTGTGTCCACCTCCATCAAGTACACTGACGGAAAATCTAACACGACAGGCGGAAAAGCAAAGGTGCGCTTAGAAAACTATTAGTCTGTCACTAACTTGCGCCCTTGTAATGCAATGTATCCAAATGCTTTTGTTATAAGAGTGAAATTCATAGATTCTAGCTCGTTTTTAGTCAAGAAACAGTTGAAATGCTATTTGATCTTCATGATCCGGTCTTTTAACAATTCAATGATATGAAAACGGAGTAGGCCTGAAAATTACGAACTTCAGTTGCCGGGAAGGACATTTTAAAAATTTGAGTGCAAAAAAATACTGGAAATTACTGTACCATAGAAGTAGAGACCAAAAAGGTTTAACTTTTTCTGAAAAAGTGGCCATTATAGATGTCTGCTAAAAAAAAATCTTAATCTTTTGACTCATCTTCATAAGCTTAAAAATTTGTTAATCTTGTTTTCCTTTTACTTCCCTTTTATTATTTTGGCTAGTTTCAAGGTTAGTATATATATATATAAAAAAGCTTCTTTCTGCTTTGTAGCTGGGACAATCTTCTTAGAAAATTAAAAAAATATATATAAAATTGACCATATATTATGAAAATGTTATCTTTGGACTCCTAATTAGCAGAGGGTTCACTACACCTGTGCAGCAGTGGACTTGACACACTCTGTAGCTTATTCTTTTTTCCATAACTTTTCACGTTCTTCTTTTTGGTACGTTGTTATGTGCAGATGTGGTGCTTGATCTTGGGTCTTAGGTTGCGATCGAATCATGATAAAGAAGGTTTGATAGTTGTATAATTCACAAGTGGACAGTCGTCTACTTGCAAAGTAGATGGAGTGGTGATCAAGCGCCCATCTTGCGCCAACAAATATCCAATGGCATAGTTTGATGCATCAGTATAATACTGAACTTCTCATTCAGATCCCGAAACCGAGGGGTCTGGGGCTGACAGCCTGAAAGCAAACACTAACAACGCACATACACAAATTTTATGTCTAACAGTAACACCAAGAAACTTATCCTAATTGAGAATTAAGAGAAATTTAGCTATAAAATGGACTTTTTTTTTTGTTTTTTAAATTTCTTTCGCATGGAAATTGAAAAAAATAAAAATTAAATGCTGCGGACATTTGGTCTCTGTTGATTCTTGAAAGCAGGAATTCCAGGTAATGAAGAAAATCCATATGTATTTCTTGAACCAAAGAGCAGTTGGGACTTTTTGCAGTGAGCAATGGCTGCCTCGATTGAACCCTCAATTTCTGTTTCACTGCTATTCTTGAGGAAGTGAAACTCACGAAAAGCATTCGAATTAAATGAGCAAGATGAGGATAAAGAAGAAGCACCAGATGAAGATTTAGATGAAGATGAAAATGAAAATGAGCCCTTACTGTTTATTGCTCCTGAGAATGAGGACCTCCTAGGTACATTATTATCCTCATGAATCCCCTCTTTCTCTATGCTCTTCAATATAGTAGCTGTAGCTAGACTTGGATATGCCGCAGCTCCTTCAATATGTCCAAATGGCTTCTTATTTTTGGTCAAATTTTCAGGTTCTACATTGCAGGCTGCAGCCTTGGCACAGGAAGACTCATCAGATTTACTAAAAAAGGATTTCAGATATGCCTTTAACTTAGGACTAACTATAGAATTCTTAACCAATTTAAGCTTCTTGGACCAAGATTTCTTTGGATGATTATTACGGATAAAACTGCTCAATTCATCAGACCACTCGAAGAAAAGCTCGTCCGGGTTCAGTTCACAACTCACCCTGCAGAACTCTGATGGAGATTTATTGTTGCCTGATTCTTCTAGTGAGGTACTGGAAGGTGCCTTCTCTTCTTCAAAAGCCTCTTTTGCATTCGAGCTTTGGAGTAGTTTTTGGAGCATTCGTAAACGGGGAGAAAGATGGAGAGGCAAAAGTTTTCCTTTATAGAAGAGTTCATCAGCTGGTGAATCTGTAGTGTCTTTGGAAATGAAACACAATTGAAACTCAAACTCTCTGCTCTGTGGTGGAGAATAGTTTGTTGAACAAGAAATTAAGTCCATATCTATGTACTCTTCATCTGAAGAATCATATGATGGAAGAATTGAGGCCATTTATGCTTATGGGGAGCTCAACTTAGTGAAGGTGGATGAAAGGCAGAGCATCCCTTAAAGGAAAGAGAGTTCCTAGTGTAAGGAAAAAAATTGTCAGGTTTCCAAATAATGATATTCAGCAAAAAAAAAAAAATTCTGTAGGAATTTTTTGCATGGTAGTAGAATACTCCTTTTATTTATTTATTTTATTTTTCCAATCTACATAGATACATACAAGACACTAAAACAAAATATTCAAAGTTATCTACTTTTACATGTGTCATAAAGGTATATAAATTGAGCCACCTGACAAATGATGGATGGTCCACAAGAGTTCACATGGCCTTGCGAAAAGTCACCTTAGAGTTAAAATTATGTTTAAGTTTGCCTCAAGTTTCTCAACTTGATGCTTCATGAATAATGGTGACGACAAGACAATTATTACTTCTCTAGATACATTTAACGTAAGGTGTGAGTTTGCTAAATATGCCTGTACTAGAGAAACGGGAATGTTAATCACTAAGATCTCTTCAAGTTGTCGTGTGTTCACACCTAGGGCTTCGTCTACACGATGAATATGCCTTTCCCCACCTTACTTCATGTTTGAGAACACTAAGAATTAAGCCAAACTTCTTGATATCGAACCAAAAACTGACTAGAGCATTGGGGTGTGCTCAGCCATCCAGCCCTTCCCTGTGGAAGACCTTTCTTCTTTTCTAGATTTAAGGCTTGATTCTAACGGCCTGTTTGATTCGTTTAATTTGCCATGAAATTAGGAAAATATTTTTTTAATTCCTACTTTTGGCTGTTTGATTAGCCAAATTTGCCATGAAAAATATTTGCCACCAACTTCTAATGTACAATCCCTTGAAACACAAAAATAGGAAAATATTTTCTTATGATTTTTGTGAGAAATTGTTTTCCACCTTATTGGGTGTTTTTTTTTTTTTTTGAACTTTTTGGCAATGAAATATATTCTAAATCCAACGGTAAAAAAATTTATCTATTTAATTGACTATTTGTATGAAAAACGAAACCAAACGAACATAAAAAATTTATGATTTTTTTTTCTTTTTGGCAATCCAAACAAATTTTAATACAGATTATAAAAAAATTATCCCAAAAAGTAATTATTTGCATGAAAAATAAAGTCAAACGGATTAGGTGAAAAATTATACCAATCAAACACCATTAATTACAATTCTCTCTAAAACAAATTCTAGACAAATCACTTTTCTACCAAATATTTTATTTACCATCTATTTTCCATCTTTCTATCAACCGGACCCTAAGTTGACAATTAGTTTTGAAATCTCTATAGTCATCAACTTCTTTAAATTTTTCAATCCTATATATGATTTTATGCTTGAATAGTAGAAATCCACTATGACGGTTTGCATTTTATATGTTTAAACTCCAACCAATGTGAAAAACGAAAGTGAGTTTAAAAAATTTACTTTGTATTTTCTATTACTATGAATAAAGATTGTCTAATGTTGAATATATCCCAAAAGATTACAATGACAAAAAATTTCAAATGCCCACATGTTGAACAAACACGAGACGACTAAAAGTAAGTTCAACAAAATATCAAAGCTTAAACAAAAGGCGGGGACTTTTAACTTGTAAATATACAATATTTCTAATCAAGAAACGTTTTTCACCGAACGAACAAACAATCCTATAACTTAAGAAATATTTTTCATCGACTGAACCAACAGTCCGATAAACCTAGGTTTTTTCTTCACGTAAATGACAAGGTTTCTTAGTAATAACTTACCATGCGAATTAAGATTCTATCAGCTTAAAGGATGGGGCATTTCACATTTTGAGTCCAAAAAAATTATAATTTTTCCTAATTGGGATGAAGAATTAATTCCATTTTAGGTAATTTGTTGGCTATTTATGAAAAAACAAGCTGAGGCCCCCTCTGCACTACTGCATCAGATTGGACACATGAATTTTCACTTACAAACTTGAAAAGTGAGCACTCTGACCTCTTTTTTTTTTTTTTTTTTTCACGCAATCCAATTCCATTGGCTTATTATTTGTATGCTGAAACTTTGGTGGGGAAATGTAATGGGAAGAATCTAATTCCCAAATGAAAAAACAGAGATGATAGTACATAAATACACAAGAAGAAAAAATTTATGACCGACTAATACGTAAATAAAATAAAATCACATGTAAAAAATTTTCTTTACCTAATTTTTTTTTTAATTAACATTTGGGCAGAAGAGACAGGTTGTACCATAGCCCGACCCACCCCTGATTAAAGCATGAACGATGTTTATTTGTCATTATAGATATTTATTTATTTATTTTTCTATATTGGAGAAGGAAATTATTAAGTTTTCCTCGCATCTCTATCTAATACCATAGTACAGAACTTGAGTCCCATTAATATATATGTACTCATACTTTTACTAAATGGTGTACTCCTTCTCGAATAAAATGAGGACCCCACTTGAATTAAAAAATGTAGACTATGTGGTCCCCGACCCTATTGTGTATAATGAGAGAACCATTTTATAAAAATATGTGAGTACATGTAGCATAGTCTTTCATTCATATATAATGTAGAAATTAGGGTTACATAATACAAGTATGAATGTCCCATTTATTTGTATAATTAAGCTCTACAAAATTTAAAATTTTACCCCTAAACTGACAACCTTAAAAAGGGGAGACAAAGATGTACACAGCAAACAAAATGGTGGCCTCTCGAAAATGACAACTATATTCTACACTTAGAACATGTTTGAAGCGAAATTATACAAACCACTTTGAGTCTTGACCTCGTTGTGTAGGCCCCTATGGTTGCAAGCTGGAGCAGCTATTAGCTTATGGAAAGGCCCATGTAGATCTCAATTGATTAATTGATAACATGGTAATATATCACTGAGAAAATAATTGAGTTCTAAAAGAGACCAATGTAAAAGACAATATCAATCTCGAAAGGTTGTTCGAATAAATCATAATGTCCAGGGTTATAAACTATTTATCCTATGATTCGAGCACATATTTTCTACACCACATTATTGATCGGCTCTAAATCAAGACTTAGTTCAAGTAGTAAGAGTGAAGCCTTATTAGCACCCTGTTTGAACCTCATTCTTTGAAAAAAAAAAAATATACATTTTTAAATAGTGTTTTGACAATATTTTAACCACACGTTCTTCAATAAAATAATATTACACGTAACTCTTTAAAAAAAAAATCTTATTTTTTAACAACACATTTTCCATCAATACATTATTTGAAAATGCATTTTTTTATGAAAAGATCGGGGCTCAAACAAAGGCTGGATATATGATTTGGGTTCAAAAAAATAATTATTATTATTCTTTGGGTCTTTGTACGGATAAAAATGAAAATTTAGCCTTAACGGTCCTGTGCACACTACAATAAAATAAGGAATTATCTTCCTTTTTTCCCATTGAGCTCATTTTACCATGCATGTCTCTAGAGTCGTGCATGCCAAAAACATGCCCCACGAAAGACTCCATTTCCTATTTACGCTTTCTAAGTTACACTTTAATCCCAAGCTTCTAACCCTATCTCTAATTCTACACCAAATTTTACACAATTTTCACCAAATTTTGCATCAAATCTTGCACCAAATTAAAAATCATTTACAACTCATTATACCAAAAGTTGCACTAAATGAACAGTTTTAATCATTTTCTTCATTTTTTATTCTTAACAATTTATAAAGCTAAAAAATTATTTATTTATTTAATTTATCACTATATACATAATTACATTTCGTTTACGAAAATATTAAATTATTTAATAAATTTTTAAAATGTAGTACAATTAATAAAAATACAACAACTAAGAAAATAAAAAATTAGGTTATTAAAACATTTCGAATCCCGAAATTATGATACGACAAAGTCAATCTAGTGTCGTAATTTAATTATCGGATTTCATATATTTATCCCACAAATGTTCAATTAATGATTATTATTATTGATTCCTCGATTATTATTAATTACACGATTAAAGTTGATTACAAATAATAATAATAATTAAGAATTAAATTTTATGTTTAATGTAAAATGACGCAAACACCCTTGATATCATTTGATGATAAATGAAAAAAAGGGCAAAAATGGCTTTTACCAATTTGGTGTAAAATTTGGTGTTGGGTTGGAGTGGCATTTTTGGTGCAAAATGATGAAAAATGGTGATTTGATGTTGTGATTGGAGATTTCCTAAGTAGAGTATTGTCATGTCGCAATTGGTTGTTAAAGTTTGTCTTCTTATTCAACTCACTCATCCACAAAATTAAGTTTTATTTTAATTAAATTTTATCTTCAATTATCAATGTCCCTTGACATGACAATTTAAGCTTGTTTATTTTAATTTAATCTTCAACAAGGTTTTTCACATGGATTCATAAATAGTGAACAATGAGCCTTAAATTCAATATCATTTGCCACCAGTAACATGTGAAAAATATTAAAAATGAACGACATTACTTACTTAAGGTACTAGAATTTACAAAATAAGAAAAAAAAAATTAACGTACAACATGTATATTCAAGAATCAAGATCGTTATGTATAGAAAAAAAAAATTGGGAAATAAAAAAGAAATATAGAAAATGAGGAAAGATCTTAATATATAGTGAAAAAGTTTCAATGTATTTTCCAACTTGTAGTCAATTCAAGTGTCGCGGAAAATTTGGAGAAATCTTTTATTTTGGGTATAGAAAACAATCAAACGAACACCACAATTACCTAAGCTCGATCCAAATTAAACCTCCACTTTGATTGCTCCAAGTTTCACTTCACAAAGGAGACTCTAATTGGGGACCTGGGGTGATATGCAATATCATAAAGGGGGAGAAGGATGACACCAATAACTCAAGCAAAGCTCTCAATTGCAATGAAAATCGGCTGCTTCTCTCGTTTCTTCTCTATTGCACTACTCACACAAGAAACAAATGGGAGTAGAGGGATAGATATATGCACCAAATTTAGGTCACAAATATGAGCTAAGTTCACCAAATGGGTCAAACAACTTGGGCCATCAATCCATAAGTCAAAGACCACATGAAAGGGCCAACTCATATATCATCATCAAACAACAAATTTAACTACAACTTGGGCTGTCCAAAAGTATTTGTTGTTTTCGGATCGAATCTAGCCTATGGGTCGATAAATTATCCGTTAATTGTTTTAAATTATTATCCAAATTTATTGGGTATCAAAATTTAACATTAAGGTAATTCTAGTATTGATAACTATAATTGTTAATAATTATAACAGATTACTTTTAAAGATCATTGAAGTTGGCCTTTCGATGGACTGTTCTATATATATTATCGTTAAAAAACTGTTTTCTTAACTCCAACAAAAGCAAAAAGGAACAAGAAAGGTTTATTTCATCTCGAAAGTTAGGTTCCACTTTAACTTGATGACTTTTAAGTGGTCGATAATTCCTAAGTGAAACTTCATTGCCAAACAAGTCTTTATCCATATTTCAAAATGATCCCTAATGTTTTAGGATATTGTACATTGGTCCCTAAACTTTCAGTTTGTTGCAAACTATCACTTCACGTATTGTTCAGTGCAAATCGATCCCTATACTTTCTAGATGACACAAACTGATCCCTGAATTCTACTCCATCTTAATATGAGATTGATAAGAATGTCAAACAGCAACAAACTTGACCCTTTATATTATCTTATATTATAGAAAATGACCAACTAGATCCTAGTGAAAAACGTACTTTGCAGTTGAATTATTATGGTGTGTACATGAAATTGGTAATTCATCTGGGCAAGATTGTTTGACTAGAATTGAGATAGTTTTCAACTCTTTATTGATGAGATACAATTAACATTTGCTTCACAATGTTGAGACCAAATCTTTATATTGTCTGGTGAGGAAAATGCGGACCCCCGAAGCCCCCCTGTCTTCCATGGTGGGCTGGGTGACAGGCGGAGCGACCATATTGCGCAGCCGGGGGGTGGTTGCTCAGGTACGGGCGTTGAGGTGTTTTGTGTCTGACTTTGCAAGAGGGCCAACATGGCTGCCATTTAGTGTCTCCAAAGCCTGTATGCACTCATGTTTATAAGATTTTTGAACAAGGAATTAAACACGAGTACTTGAATCACATTGTATAATGAGAAGGTGAACGATATAATATAAGAAGAAAGGAGTAGTAACTGGTAACATGTCCGATTTCATTTTTTTCTCTTTACGGTTTACAACATAATATTTATTGGAGTGAGAAATGAATTTAAAATGAAAAATGGAAACAATGGCCAAACATAAGATTATTTGTTTCCTTTGAAATTGCGACTATTATCGAAAAAAAGAAATTAAAATTTTCTAAAAATAGGCATTCAGAAAGAAAGTCCATTGCTTATATTTCTTTTCATTAAACTAATAATAGTAACACCTTTTAAAATTTTGCTCATGTTTGACAACCATACTTTTCAATAAAAAAGTTTTGAATAGCGATTTTTTGAATAACGTGTGATTAAAAAATAGGTAAAAATTTTGAATTTATGTACAGAATATTTTATTGTCTGAATATGTGATTAAAAATGAATATTTGAAAAGATTGATTGTCAAACAATGGCTTCCTCAAGTTAAGTGAGCCAAGCTCCTATCATTCATTAAAAAAAAAAAAAAAAAAAATTATATATATATATATATTAAGTGTTTGTTTGGCACAATTTATTTAAAATTTTTTTTTTTCAAACACATCTTCAATCACAAATTCTCTCAAAAAAATATTGTATGTGAACCAATAATTTTTTCTACTTTCTGACAGCGCATATATCTAAAATAAATTATTTTTCACTTCAAATAATCTCTCCCAAAGCAACATTGATAAAAGCTGAATTTTGTTCGGTCAATCCATCGCACTGCCCGATAGTCTTAGTACTGCAAATCGCGTTCACTCTCGTGAAAGGGGGTCTAGGTGTGGATTCTCTTTACTTAGGTGCCCAATTTGATACGAAGGAAAAATTGTATGGTCTAAATGCAATTTGGCCAAACTTTTAATTTTCCCAATTTTTAGTTCTTCTTTTCTGGTCAGCGGTCACGTGACAACTCAACTCTTTGCTTAGGAAGTAAGAAGGGCAATTTCGGTATAAAATAAATTCCTAAACGTGAAATTCACTGCAAATACAGATCCGATCTCCGTTTAGATCCAATCCTCTGATCCATAAGTTGCCAGTTTCCGCCGCCGCATCGCCACCACCCCAACCCCGTGAAAATGACCAAATTCCACTTCCTCCTCCTTCTCCTCTTAGGAACACTCCTCCACCCAACTTCTGCCGAGATCAAGAACCTCAAGATCACCTCCGATTCGCGGCCTATGATCCTCTTCGAGAGATTCGGTTTCACACACACTGGCCAAGCCACCATTTCCGTTTCATCAGTTTCCGTCATTTCTTCTCTTTCGTCGCCGGAACCCTCCCGCCTTGGATTCTTTCTTCTCTCCGAAGAATCCCTTATTCAAGTCCTTGTTGAACTCCAGCAGAACCCTTCTTTCTGCGTTCTCGATTCTAAGTACATTCTTCTTCTCTTCACTTTCCAAGGCCTCTCCCCGCCGCCTCAGTCCTCCTTCAACCACACTTACCCCATTACCTCCCCCAATGAATACTCACTTTTCTTTGCCAATTGTGCCCCCGAATCCACCGTTTCCATGGACGTCCACACCGAGCTTTACAATCTCGACGGCCGAGGCCGAGTCAAGGATTTTCTACCTGCTGGTGTAACTCAATTGCCGACCATGTATTTCTTATTTTCGTTACTTTATTTTGCTTCCTTTGCTTTCTGGGTTTACTTTTGTTTGCAGAACAAAAAATCAGTTCACCGAATCCATGCTCTTATGGGGGCTTTGGTGATTATTAAGGCCTTGAATTTGCTTAGTGCCGCAGAGGATAAGCATTATGTGAAAGTTACTGGCACCCCACATGGGTGGGACATTTTGTTTTACATATTTCAGTTTATTAGGGTGGTGCTGTTGTTTACCGTTATCGTTTTGATTGGTACTGGGTGGTCGTTTTTAAAGCCCTTCTTGCAGGAGAAGGAGAAGAAGGTGTTGATGATTGTGATTCCGTTGCAGGTGTTGGCAAATGTAGCCTCCATTGTGATTGGGGAGACAGGGCCATTTATCAAAGATTGGGTGACTTGGAATCAATTGTTTCTGTTGGTGGATATTATATGTTGCTGCGCTATTATTTTCCCAATTGTATGGTCGATTAGGTCATTGAAAGAGACCTCAAAGACTGATGGGAAGGCGGCAAGGAACTTGGCGAAATTGACCCTTTTTAGACAGTTTTACATTGTAGTGATTGGGTACTTGTACTTCACGAGGATTGTGGTGTTTGCGCTCAGGACTATTGCTGCCTACAAGTACCAGTGGGTGGCGAATGCAGCCGAGGAGTGTGCAAGTCTCGCATTTTATGCTGTGATCTTTTACATGTTTAGGCCAGTTGAGAAGAATGAGTACTTTGTGCTTGATGACGAGGAGGAAGAGGCCGCAGAGATGGCTCTTCGGGAAGAAGAGTTTGAGCTTTGAAATCTGAGATATAAGTGGTACTACTTTTTGCAATTTACTGGCCTCACATTTTCAAATTGCGAGTTGTGTAGTGAAGTTATTGGTAGATTAGCTCTAAAAAAAGTTCCAATTTGTGTACTTTTTTGCCACTTTCTTTTTCTTTTAAAATGTCTATTTGAATAGCTTCGAATTAAATTTGACAGTTGCATTTGCATTTGGATAATGGAAATTTATGTCATTTCACATTCTCCATTGTTTCTTTTCGCCTTCTTTACACATGTTCAAGAATTTCTAGTCTTTGAAGATTGTTACTTTTCTACAGGATCTGTTCTTAAATGCATCTGTTCATTTACTATTTATACAGCTGATCATTCAGTTTTGTTAATAATCCTGGTTGCCTCAATTAGTCAGATGTGTTTTGCTATTTGCTTTCGCATTTGGATAATGGAATTTTATGTCATTTCACGTTCTCCATTGTTTCTTTTTGCCTTCTTTACACATGTTCAAGAATTTCTAGTCTTTGAAGATTGTTACTCTTCTACATGATCCGTTCTTAAATGCATTTGTTCATTTACAATTTAGACAGCTGGTCATTCAGTTTTGTTAATAATCCTGGTTGCCTCAATTAGTCAGATGTATTTTGCCATTCATGCCTATTCTGTCACTGCTAATTAATTCTATGCGACCAAAACCATAGTTACTTTATAAGGGCTATTTATGATTCTGTGCATTATTTATAAAATGCGCTTCTATGTGCACTTTTTTGTTTCGAGTTCACAAAATGATGTTATTGCAAATATAATGTATATCTCATTAGTTCATGAAATGACATCATTTCAAATCTGAAGTTTTGCATATTGGACTCGGATTATGGGAATGTAATCCAATACCAACATAATTTTCACACAAGAAATCCTGAAAATGCATCTACTAGTCGAATGGTTTTATTCTGAATCTAATTTTAATAAATAATATAACTGTGAAGACATCTTGGCGACTACAATTTATGCTTGTAAGATTCATGGATCCAGATTATGATGGTAAAGTAAGTGAAGACATGGGAACTCTAGTGTAGATGGTTCAATAAACTCTGAGGGAGAGAACTATCTATGAACTAGGGTTCCTTCATATCCTGTTAACACACTTCATTAAACTAATCCTTACTTTATTGTAGAAATTATGAGCTTGAATCAGAATTAAACTCAATAAGGCCAAGACAATCTTTGTTCATATGTGCTTTCTCCATAAAAATTGCCTCTCCTTTTCGTAATGCCCTTTGACAATATAGATGATGAGGTTTTTATCTTTGCTTATTTGTTCCATCCATTCTCTTCCCACATTGATTATAATAGTTGCATTCGCCATTTCCAAATAATATTTCGTGAAATTCCATGAGTTCAATACCGGTCACTTGTATTTGATGGTGCAATATCTCCAATAAAGGGGGCAGTGGATTGTGAAATCTTGTTTAAATTATTTTTGTAGCTAGTTTCTATGGCTGTAGATTTCCGTGTACATAATTAACATCTACCTTATTGGTTAAAGTTGACCTCTTGATATTAGGTCATGGAAGCATACTTAGGTGTCAGTCCTTGATGTTGCGAATGATGGTCAAATTTTAGGATGAAAATTAGGTGAATTGTTAAGTATCACTTGATTTTCTCCAAGTTCCATCTGTAGCCAATGAAAGAAACTAATTGCCTTCAATGTCGTGTTCCATAATATGTGTTAATTAACTTACAAACCTTAAAGATTAGATGAATAATGTGGTCTGATGCATCTTTAGTTTTTCTTCTTTCTGGGATAAGTTTGTTGTGTTTTGTTATCTGCTGATTTGAAGAAATCTACATGGTGATGTTAAGATATAAAGCTCAATTTATGTGAGGTGATCAAAGCTAGTGGTGGCCTATATATGCTGGTGAACAGAAAATTCTTAAGTCAGATAAAATAAGGTGATGCAAAAGGATAGAGGTAAATGGTACATTTTGTTACATTAATCCTGGTGAGAGAATACTTGCAGATAATTAAGTTACTCTGTCCATGTTAATGATTTTTTATCAAATCGATCTATTTTTTGTTCAAATTTTTGGTAATCAGTATCAGGAAGAAGGATACCATGAATCCAATTCAGCCCTACTTTATAAGTTCTACGATGGTGAATTATTATTTAACTGCCAAGAATTTGTTATTTTCTTCTACATTGAACTGCGACTGATGTTTTGCAACTTCAATTCCCATGAAAAAAAGGAAAGGAAAGGAAAGAATACAATCTTTTGCTATTTTATGACAATGTTATAGTGATTACTTTGTCGGTGGTATTTCGGGGTTTCTGAGGTTTAACCTGGTCCAACGAGTCCACTGCAGTGGTAACTGAAATCCACCCAATGATCTTAGCTTTGCTTAATTTTTCCGGTGATGCTCGACAAGATTCAACAAAAAGATTGTGGTGGTATGAAATCCATAAGCCAATAGCACGAGTTTTAGAAATTCCACAATTATGCAAAGCCCCTGAGGGTTCCCAAATTAATTAAAAGAGAAGAAAGGATTCTCCTCCTCTTCTTGGATGTGTGTGATTATGCAAAACGATGAACTCTGGATGTTCATAACTCTAATAGTTAGTGAATCTGGCAAAGGCTAGGATTGGAAAGCACGAGTACAACAGATTTCGAATATAGAAATCCAAAAGAAACATTACTGTGCCAGGACTGCATCAGGAAATCTTCACAATCTCTCCTGCGATAACTTCAGCAGGTGGCCAGCCACGATTAAGCAATATCCAAGAGTTGAAAGAGTCTAGGAAAAGATGTGCATAGCTGTTACACTCTGCTGCCCATCACACACTGTCACCTGGTTCTCTGATTTGTAGTGTTGTTCTTGATAGGCTAGCTTCCAATTCATTTAACTCGTCTATGTCAAGATCATCATCATCCTCATCCTCTGCGTTGTCATCATAATCAGGAATATCTTCAGCATCACGTGTAGTTGATGTGGAAGAATTTGGCCTATCTGTGGAATAATCTTTATTGACCTGAAATAGATGAATATTCTCAGCAAATGCTACTGAAATGACTAAATTGTTAACATCATAGAGGGCATATAAAACTGTGGGGGGAAAAAAGAAGAAAGTAACCACATCGACTTCCTCGACTGCAGGTCATTAAAAATGAATCTAATGAGAATTACTTGAATGGCTGAGACAATAGGTCATGCCTATAAAGAGTAGAAACACTGTTCTAACGCAAATCTTGTTGACTTTCAGTCATCACATTATGTGGGCAGAACAATCTAACATTGAAAGACTTTAAAGCCCACATAACAGGAAACACAACACATCAATGAGCATGATTACTAAGAGTAACCCATAATTTCCAAAACAATGTATCTTATTCTGAGATAGATCCCACAAGTCTCTATAAACACTTCTACGATTTGGTTGGAGGAAGAAGATTATATGGAAAATACACGAGGAAGTTTTGCAATATTTCAGAAGATATAACAGAAAGGTTTATGTTGCTTGTACAGATTCATTTTGCCAGATTGGTGCAATATTCATACTTGGCAATTTGTGATTAGATGGTTGTAAAATATTTTTGACACAACTGCCAATGAAATCCTGCCAAGTATGAATCTGGAACCATTCTAACCAAACGAATTTGTACATGTAGCATATCTCTAACAGAAATGTGGCGGGAGCTGTGCAAGTGGGATTTTAAACCCCTTTTCCAACCCTTAAAAAGTACAGAAGGCAAGTGGCTCTTTCTCTCAGATTTATTGAAAGTGATTTATGTTCTACACATCCACCTTGTTTTTCTTGCTTACAAAATTAAGCACCGTCCATTTCCTTCTTTATTCCGACTCCGAAATAAAGGAGAAAATCCTATCTTATCTATCTTCTTTCACCACTCAACTGTTGTCTTCTTTCTTTCTTCCTACTTTAGTAATATAAAAACCCATCTTACCTCCTATTCTCTTCTTGAAGTTCTTCTCTGCAAAATCTGCAGAATGTACCATAGATACCAAATGGGGCCTATGTTTAAGCGATTGTAGTATATGGTTGGAACAAAATGTTATACCACGTGTCTTATCAATTTCGGTGTTCAGGGTCAGAAAGGTATAAGACTGAATGCAAACAAGGTGCATGCTCGACACCATTGGCAATTCCTATGGCCAGTGGATATCAGTCTTTTTGCCTAAAAATTTGAAAGCAACAGATAATAAGTTGCAAAAGCATTAATACGTTGCAATCCAATTTATCAATGACATGAGCAACAAATTATACTTGCCTTGCTTCATGCCAAAGTTACATGGCCTATCAGTGCTATATGGGCCCCAGGGCTATCATTGCCAGATCTAGCACTAAGTCCAAACAAAACCAGCATCAGACCAAACACTGCTGGTATCTTATGAGCATGCATTGCCACGTGTAGATTGCCCATTGTCTAAACCAATGGACTATGCTGAGCAACATGCAAATCTTAAAGAGACAAGATATAACACAAGAACTCACTTGAACCTCCCATAGTAAACTAGGGATCCATTAAACTCTAAAATTGTTACACTAGATATACAAGTATCAAAAAAAGGGACAATTTCAGACTTCTATGAGGAGGGTACCCTATATCTACATGGATCAAAGTGTATTTACTTCTTCAGACAAAGAAACAAATGATAACTAAATGGACCGACACAACATAAGGTTGCAGGAACATCACTTAGCTTAAGCTAAGAAATGGGACAAAAGTTTTCTTGATCTTTTGACAATAAAAAAAAAAAAAGTTGTGTTTGTTTAGGTTATCAGTTAACCTCAATGAAGAGCAGCTCTGGAGTGGCTTAGCTGTCCACATTCCTGAGGCTGACAACAATGGAACTTTTGGTATTATTATCAATATTATTTTTCAATCGATTTATACATCTACATCAGCAATCTAACTCTCTAGATCAAAATTTTTAAGTTTTGCACCTGATTGTAGAATTTAATGAAATCTGCAATAAGTATTTGACAAAACATAACAGGGCAAACAGAAAATTGTGACCTTTTGCTGAGTATCCGCTTCTTCCTCTCTTTGGTATTTATCATAGGCCTCAGCATCATCCACAAACAAGCTAGCGTCTGACAAGAACAGTTCACGACCACTGCAATAGATAGGAAGAAGATATAAAGTGAATTCTTAGTGGAAATAAAGGCACATGAGCAAAAATAGCTGAATGGAGACATGTAACTGTGCAAGCAGATAATGGATACCTCATACGGTCATTCTTAGCTCTCTCTGCCCTCAATGCAGCCAAACCAGCTTCTCTCTCTTCCATCTTCTTCTTCTTCCATTCCATGAATAACTCCGGAGTCATAGGAGTTGTAGTAGAAACCTTCGCACGCTGCAAATAGAGAATTAAACCTGTCAGCATGATAAATTTACAGTTTTGGGGAAGCAGAAGAGAACAACAATTGATACATGTACAACAGAAAGGCAATTGAAGTAGTTCATGACATTGAAAGTCATTGCTGATTTCCAAAAGAACCTGATTTTCTATCTCTTCCTCTATGGTTATCTTTTCAGTTTCCTCCTCTATCAGAGCCTTCATCTGAGATTTTATAACATATCCAGGAGGAAGTGCATGCCTGTAGTGGCAGTCTTTACCACCATTTGGGCATACCCAAAACCAACCGTACTGCTTCTTCTCTACCGCTTCCAAGAAGTATTTACATACCTGCCAAAAGAACCATAAATATGATAGAGCTGTAGCAGACTTGGTGTTTCAACTATCAAATCATGATATATGGGTAAAATATGAAAAGGAATGGAGCAACAAGTATGACTAAGGGAAATTTGAGAGAGATAATGAGGGAAGGCAATGTGACAAACAATTGACGCCCCCTAGTATTAAAAGAAAAATAGGTATGAAATTCCTGCTCTTCCACTACATTCACGAATATATACTAGGTCACCAGATTCTGGTCTAGTTTGCAACATTTTGCATTATTAGGCCTGATTTCATGTTTCCTGAAACTAAATTATATTGTGTCACATAAAGGGTCCAATGGAAGAAGAATTTTACTTTCAAAGATGCAGAAAACTAGTGATGGGGGAGATATTATATGGAAGACTTTCCAATTTAAATAAATATTTTAGGAAATGTAATTAGGATTTTATTTTATAGGTTTTATAGTATTTTACATTATTTCTTAACCATTTTCCAGCTTAAATTAGGTTTCTCTTTTTCTATCTTTCTTCTGCAAGTCTCGTACTTTCTCTATTGTGTTCTGACTAGACTGGAAAAATTGTTCCTACTTAAACATGTTCAGCCACTTCTCCCTTTTCCAGTTGGGAAAAGTTTTAATGACAACTACTTTTTGTATTACTAACATTAAATTATTTTCATTGGTATCTTAATGAATTAAAACATCCATTATGGGTACTATAATATTTACTGTTTTTACAAGTGATAAAACTTTGTAACTTATTGTTGCCATCTGAACTATAGAAATAAAGATGTTCTTACACTTCATACATGCGATTGTGGGTATTATACAGAAAATTTTGCCCATTGAAAGACGGAAAAAATTGATACATTTTCTTTTGTATATACTAAAGCTAATTTATATACCAGTAAAAGGAGAACCGCAAATTTACAATATGACATGGATATATAATTTTATATTATTTTTTTACGTGCTGTTGATGCTCGGCTTTGACTCTCCCGATGTTAGATTAAAGGGGGACACCAAGTGATTGTTGTGCCTTCCTCCCTTCTATCCTTTAACCTTTATCCTCCAATATCAATCACAGACAAATTAATGCATTACCTTTCCCGATAAGCAACAAATTACGACTGTATTTTACTCATAGCATGCATTCTTGTCTGTGATGAAAATTTGCTTCATTTTCAATCTTGGAAAAATTAAACGACGGAACAGAAAAAATATAAATCTGCAAATTTCATCTGTAGCATTTCTGGTGGTTTTGAGAAATGCACTTTCCTCAAATATCTGAATCTATTTATTTCTCACAAACCATTTTAAGTGATATACAAGTCTATATTGCAAAATGGATGCATATGCTACAAAGATTTCCATCTATTTTGGATTATTTATTGCTGCTTCTGCCATAACTTTTACAATGTCTATACATAATATCTGTCAACCATGTTAACAATCCTATATTGGAGATTCACAAATCCAAAGAGAGATATTAACAAAAAGACAGTTGAGAACTGATGATAATAATAATTAACAGTGAAGGGTAAAATACCGAAAAAAGTAGAACACTGGCATTCACCCTAAAGATTGTAACTGTGAAATATATATAGTGAACTGAATAATGAAGACTTACTATATCGGTAGGCTTATTCTTGTTGTATTCATTGCTCTTGGATGCGATAACCTTCTCCAGTGTCTCCTGATCCCAGTCCTCCATTGTTTCTTGTCCTTTTTTGAAGCAAAGCAATGAACACACAAAAAAGGAGTCAAAATTAAAGGAAAATATCCTAACTAACAAGATCAGAAAAATCGGATAACTAAAGTAGGAGTTCAGCATACTAACCTTCGTCACGCTTATCGCTATAGACATCAATCTTCTCTCCTTTCCTCTGGACACTTAAATCATGTGAGAACTTGCACTTAAAACCCTTAGCACACTGTCCCACTTTGAAAAACTCGCATACTATCGACTTCGGATCAACACCTGAATACATCAAACCGTTCTATATCAATTAACTGAGTCACCCATGCATCCCAATCACGGAATGAACAACAAAACAAGCACAAGAAACCCACAACATTACCAATTCTATATTTCTAGAAACTATATTTCCTTCTTACCACAAAAAATTTTAAATAAGGAAAAAGAGCTATAGACAAGCATTCACTACTCTGCTCAGTAGCGTATGGACACATGATGGTCAACCTCGTATACGCACATTTGAGCTTATACTATACAGCAAAATATATTTCTAAGACACTTATCAAAAGTAAGTTAGAGAAATCACCAACTGGGACTTTGGGCTGACTGACAGCAACTTTAAATAATTCATTGAGCTCCTTTTCCTTTGCCTTCTCTTCCTCTTTCTTCTTCTGTAATTTTCCAGAAAATGCTAAACCGATTAATAATTACTCAATACCCAATGACTACCATATAAAGTGCATATGCATCCACGTGTTTGTGAGTGGTATGAATTGGGGTCGGGGGGGAAACCTTGGCATTGATTTTGCTGGGGTCAAGTTTGGGCTGGACTGATTGTTGGAGGGATTGGACGTATTTCTGGACATTCTTGGACTTGTTCTTGTTCTTCAATCCAAATGTCTTGTCCTCTACTACCTTCTGCTTCTTTGCTAAATCCACTTTAGATTGCTTTGGAGGCATTTTCGCTCTCTTCTTTTCTCGTGAAATAAATCTCTAATCAGAAAGTCGATTGAAGAACAATTGTTCGATATCGATTATGAATTAAATCGATATACGTATCTGCGATTTATAAATATTTTGCTTTCGGCGACTATAGGGATGGGGGTGGCCGGAGGCGGAAAGCTCTATGCTGGTACGTGGCGTGGCCGCGTGGGGGTTTAGGTTTGGGACTTTGGGTGCGGCAATATGGAAATGCTCCGGCTGTTGAAAATTACAAAATAAGCCCTTACCCGTCTCGTACCGTCGTACTATGTAGGAAAAGTGAAAGTAAATTAATAATTTAGCGTCCGTTCGACCCCCACATTCTTTCTATAAAAATATATTTTTAAATAATGTATTAATGAAAAATATGTGATTAAAAAATAAGAATTTTTTTTTAATTTATATGTAATATTATTTTATTGAAAAATATGTGATTAAAATAATGTCAAAACATTGTTTAAGAATGAAGCTCAAATAGAGGTTTAGTTTGTAATCCAATAAATAATTAGTTATTAGTAAATTTTTAATGAGTAGTTAATAAATTGATAATATTTGTGAATGTACAATTATAATTAACATTAGACTTTGATTAAATAAAAATATAATTCTTTAATAACGTTTAATTTTAGAAGCATTAGTCTTGAGTAATTTACCATCTTCAATTGTAGCAATTGTTTGGGTGAGGTGAAAGATGAGTTTGATTTCTCTTTTTATTTTTGCTCTTGTTTTATTTGTCGTTAATTTAAGAATAATGGTAAAATTGTCCTTTTATTAACACTTTAGCTTTTTTAAATTGGGTAATTATATTTCCACCACAATTTTTTAATAGTTGCACCACAATTCTAATTTATTTTTTTCATTTACTTAAATGACCTTTCATAAAATTACTTGATTAACCCACAATAGATTATATTCTTTGACATAAAATAATTTGTTCATAGACACCACAATCATAATCATTACTCATTAGTCTCTGTATTCCTTTTCTATGTGGCGCATCGTTTGCAGTGTTTTCAAGGGGCAATAAAATTCCTTCTTGAAAACCACCAAAATCATTTTATGCCATTTTAGGCAACAATCTAAAGAGAGAAATCAAATGGGGAAGTGAAAGATCTGCTTTCTTGTTCAAGAAATAGGTTGGAGTGTTCCAACTTTGAATCTGCCATATACATAAATATATATAGAGGAAACCCAATTTTTATTTTTGTTTGTTTGGGTCAATTTTTTGTTTTGCAAATCCTAATTTTGGTTAATTGAATCGTCTGTTTCTTCGACGATTTTGTAGTTCAAAGTTGGTGATTTGTTAAGTGAGTGCTTGACTAGATCAACTGCGTTACACAATTCGTACGAATGACCGCGGGGATGACACACACACACACACACACACACATGGAAGTTGAGATTATTTTATTCGCATGGGACAACGCATTCCATGTAAGGGCGGTGTCTCGAGGGTGTCAACCATGGTGGCAAAGTAGTTTAATTCTTACTTGATTCAATTAATTAAGAGTTTGAACCGCCTAGGAAGTCATGGTATTTTAAAATTTCTGGGTTTTGTTGATTTTACAGTGTCTAGAAAATGAATTTTCTTATAGCTTACTTGTAACTATTATCTTTGCCAATGGATTATTGAATTGGTGAATAAATTCTACGCCCAAGTGAGTCATTAGAATAGTTTTTCAACGTTTTGGTTGTTTAGGTTGTCATTCAAATTTTTATGCAAGATTAAGTGGTTGATCTCAATTGTATGGTTGTTGCTCGAAAAGTAGAGACTACAAATAATAAAATCAAGTGAAATGACAAGAATTTTGAGGTTGTGCTATGAAATCTGACAATCAAGAATAATGTGTTGAAAAAAGATGAGAAAAAATAAAGAGTAATAATGTTTTCCCTTTATTTTCAATTTTATTGGATTTAGACTACAATTGTAAATTTACTGTGATGTATTTACTAAAAACACATTTTAATTGTGGTGTTATTATATTTTGATATAGTAAGTAAAATTTGTTGTGGTAGTATAATTACCATTTTTAATTAAAGAGAAGCGTAAAAGTATCATTTAAGAAGAACCCGCTAATTATTCAAAAGTTGAGGATATAAATTTTATAAAGTGAAGATTAGGGACAAGATTGCAACAAGGTTTAGGTAGGAAAACAGAATGTAATTTACGCGGGATGGATTAATAGGTAAATTTTAATGAGGTCATTCAATTTTGAGCGAATGTCTAATTTGGATCACTTAATTTTAATTCATCTCAATTGAATCACTAAATTTCAATTATACTTTACAAGTATAAACTGATAAATTAGTTAGTGTGTGTTTGATTGACTTTTTTTTTCATGAAAAATATCATTTTTTCACCCAAATTCCTATTTTTGAGATGTTTGATTGACAATTTTTTTCATGAATTTTTTTCCCAACTTTTGGTCACGTGACAATATTTTATTCGAAAACAAGGAAAATATATTTTTTAGAAAGATGTGATTTTTTTTTTCAGTTAATTTACTTTTTATCTCATCTGCCCACCAATAAAAAATTGACAAATATAATATTTTCTAGGTTGAAAATTAAATCAATCACACATTTAATTAATAATTTTCATACAAATAAGTTCTAATTAATTTAATTACAAAAAAAATTTATTTTCTTTTCATACAAATTTCATAATCGCAGTCAAACTAAATTTCTATTTCCCAATCTCAATTGCTTTCAAACCTTATACTTTGCTAATTGCATAAATATATTTTAAATTATTTTGCCCTAATTTCATTATCGAAAGTCAAAATATCTCACCTTTCTCGCGTTTTTGAACGAAAATCGCGTGGCGTTATCGTCTGAGTACTGCATAGTCGTGCCTCTACCACGTCGATCCATTCACCAGGCACACTCCGGTGCACGTGGACCAAGCGATGTCGCGTTAAACACCCGCCTTTCAAATTCAATCCTCGCTCAGAATCTCAGACGGAACCCACTTAAAAAATTGCTTTTGCAATTTCCAACTGAAAACGGTTGGCCAGGAAATGGGAGATCCATTATCGATCCTAGTCTCCTCCTCCGTCGTACCAGCCGCCGCCGCCTATCCACGCCGCGGACACCACCACCGTCCTTCTTCTTCTTCCTCCGCCGCCACCACCACTACCACCAAACCCAAGCCTAAGCTTAAGTCTAAGCCATATACTACTACATCTCCACTTCTATACAATGTCCGGGGGGACAATCGAGAGAACCCGAGGTACTATGCTGATCTAGCATCGAAGCTGGCAGAGGATGGGAGGTTCGAGGACTTTTTAATGATAGCAGAGATCGTGGTGGTTTCGGGGTTGAAAGGTAGAGAATTTGTGAGTCTGCTTAATGTGAAGGCTGTTTCGAGCGGCATTACTAGAATGCTTGATGATGGAAAGGTCAAGAGTGTTGTGGAGTTGATTTTGAGTGGTTTTAAGAAGCTCGCGATTGATCCGACTCAGCTCTTCGATGGAGCTGCAATGGAAGCGCTGAAGGGAGAGTGTTACCGGATACTGAAATTCGGTGAAGTTGAGCAAATTGTGAACTTAATGGATACGCTTCACGGTAAATTCTAATAATACTACTATCTAGGAATTTGTTTCTTCGGCAGGAACTGAGTTCTCAAAAAATCAGAAACTTTCAGGCATTTACTCGATAGAAATTGAATTTCTCTGCTAACAGAAAATTAAGTTCAGGTTTTAAATATGAATAAATTTTTTTTTTTTCCTTCAAAACTGTCATTTATTGTTTCTTCAATATGAACATTCGAACTTCGTATTTACTGAGCATCCGTAAATTCCTTTTAATTATTGCTAACTTAATTTGAAATGAGTATACATTATTCCGTTTCTATCATAATTCTACCTCTGTATGAAGTCGACAATGTTGATAATAAGTGTTCATTTTTATTTTTGGAAATTTGTCCAAACTGCCATGAAGGTTTCACCTTTGATAAATGTATGTTTCACTGGTTCAGGATTTCATTTTCCAATTAGAGAATTGGTGGAGCCATCTGATATCATAAAGCTTTGCGTCAGCAAAAGGAACCCAACTGCAGCCATAAGGTGTTATTTCTATTTTCTATTTCTCGTCGAAGCAGTAAGAATTGGTGTTTTTGGTTTAGAGGCAAGAATTATTTTTTTTTACTTCACTTTCCTAGACTGCAGTTTATTTCGAGTGCCCGACTTATGATGTCACCCCCTCCCCCCACTCTAATTTTGGTGTTTTCACAGACGCTTACATTAAATGAGTTGAATGTTTGAAATAATGCTGCAACGCTCCCCGAATAATCAATCATCTTACAGAAAAACTTAGCTGGATGTGTGAAATAATCAATATATTAAAAACCACTTGGCATCAACCTGATTAAGGGTAAAGAGTCAAGGGTTAAACCAGTTATAAAACAATTAAGAAAAAAAAAAAACCAAAAATTTGAGGTGAACCATCTATGTTCTTGACCCGTTTCAGGTTGTAAAATTAAAAGTAGTTAGTAAGTTATTTTTCTATTACATCAAACTTAAATATTAATTTCAACCACACGGTCATAATTATTACTCATTTATTATCCACACATTCATTGGACCCACTACTATTCCTCATAAAAAGTTAAAAAAGTTACTAATAGTTTTACACGAACATAACTTAAGTGAGTGACAACAACATAGCATGTGCCCCCTCCGTGCATGTATTTGCAGGAACCTACGTCTTTTAGTGGGGTAATACCCTAAATGGTCAATGAACTTTGCCCAACTTCCTCAAGGGGTCACTGAAATTTCAAAAATACCCTATTCAGTTACTCAACTTTGGGGGTAATATCTTAAATGGTTACTGAACTTTGTCCAACTTTCCTTAAGGAGTCACTGAATTTCAGAAATCCCCAACCTAGTCACCCAACTTTGCCATTTGGGATCTCATCCATCAACGACTTGACTCCGCTAGTAAAATTTGACCATTTTGGCCACGTGTCTAATAGAAAGAGTAACGTGTGCACGTTGGAGCCAGTGTTTGCCAGCGACGGGAATAGAGGGTTTGAGGAATTCGGAATTGGGGAAAAATAAGGTTTTGGGGGTGTTTAATTGATCAACAATTTTTGCCCCTTTTTTTTTTATCCAATTTTAAAAACGTGTTTTTTCTCTTTGCAACTTAATAATTTTTTTCACCTCATTAACAACTTTGACAATGAATTTGTGTGGACAACTTGCACACGTTACTCTTCTGTTAGACACGTGGTCAAAATCGTCAAATTTTACTAGCAGAGTCAAGTCAGAATAAGAAATTTTTATCTCGTAGGATTCTACACGTTGCTTTCGATTGGAAGTTTTAATTTTTCTTACATGAGTACTGTATTTCGGTTGCTGGTTTGAACAATGTAAAAGTAATGTAGTTAGTGTAGATGATGTTATTTTCCTGATGTAAGATTTATTTTTCTGTTGCTGTATTGTATTTCAATATAAGAGTAATGTAGTCAATTTAGTGATGGATGAGATCCCAAATGGCAAAGTTGAGTGACTGAGTAGAGGATTTCTGAAGTTTAGTGACTCCTTGGGAAAAGTTAGACAAAATTTAGTGATCATTTAGGGTATTACTTCCAAAGTTCAGTGACTGAGTAGGGTATTTTTGAAGTTCAGTAATCCCTTGGGGGAAGTTGGACAAAGTTCAGTGACCATTTATGTTATTACCCCTCTTTTAGTCTCTGGGCTGCCATGCCTACAAAATATCCTAAATTACTACGATTGTTGCTGGACTGTCCATCACCTCAAGAAATTTTTTTGATGCTTTTAATTGGTTTTTTATAGACTGTATATTGGTTATAGTTTTATTGTTAAGTTTCATAGTCCGTGTTTTTATTTAATCTTGTCATAGTGTTGTACATATGTTTACGTCTTTTTCTTACATGGGGAACTTGGGAACACCTTTGGAGCTGATCATGAATTAGTAAAAATAAGAGGAAAACTATTGATTGACTGACATTTTATCTTCATGCAAGATTCCATCTAAAGCTCTAATATGGCATCCTGTAGGTTTGCATGTATGTTTCCCCATGTACAAATATTGATCTGTGCCATAATACTTGAATTTGGGAAGAAAGGGGACTTGGTGTCTGCTCTCATTGCCTTTGAAGCATCTAAGCAGAGCTTGGGTTGTCCAAATATGCATGTCTACCGCACAATAATAGATGTTTGTGGACTTTGTGGCAACTACTTGAAGTCTAGGACCATTTACGAGGTATTGCCTGAAATGTGTTATGAATCTCACGTTAACTCATTACTGTATGTCTTGTATAGGATTCTTACTTGACACATGCCTTATTTAGATATCTTACTTGACAATGCTATGTTTTAGTCCATTATCCACACGTATTGTTAACCTGGGAAAATAAATTTTGATTTCTGAGAACTAGTCCATTTCTATTAGTATTATATATTGACAATTATTTTTCTACAAACTAATAAAACACTGCAACAGGTTTGCAGATATGTTAAATAGGTCAGTTTTTTTTATTAAGAGCACATTCTACACACCAAATGGTGATTTCCGGATGGGAGACTATCCCTACTGGAAGCTATTTCTTCACACCTTTTTCATGTTTTCAAGGTGTATGCAGATGTTTTCGTACTGCCATAACAGTTTGAAATTACTGCAGGAATTACTCGCCTGCAAGGTCATCCCGAACACCCATGTTTTCAACAGCCTCATGAATGTAAATGCCTGTGATTTGAACTACACTCTGAATATCTACAAGAAAATGCAAGTAATGCCTCTCCCTCCCTCCCAACTCCCAGTGAAAGACCAGATTTTATATTTTATTTTGCTCCCTTTACCACCCATTTTTCTTTTCCTCTTCTGTAACTTTTAGCTAAAAGCTTGAATATGAACCAATATGTCAACAAATTCACTTGGTTGGATGTCATATCCAGGAACTTGGTGTGACACATGATATTGCATCTTACAACATCCTTTTGAAGTCGTGCTGCCTTGCTGCAAACGTTGATCTTGCCCAAGACATTTACAGGGAGGTGCAGTGTTTAGAGTCCAAAGGAGCATTGAAGTTGGACGTTTTTACGTATAGCACAATGATCAAAGTATAAGTTTCTTTTAGCTATTTCACATGTACTTTGCCAAATGCATAAACTGTCTTTTGGAACTCGACTGCTTGACAAGGGTACACCATGTATTTGATAGCCCACAAGGTTAACATTCTAGTACAACAAATATATTTCATTGTTTTGTTTTAAGCGGAATGCTTGTGATATATTCCTCCATCACAACACTTCAAAATGGGGAAATGCCATTTTTAAGACACACTATGCTATGCAAATAACTGGTCCATAAAAAGAGGTGAAAAACTTAAACTAATCTACTTTCATATGTGTCCGTATTCATTATTCAAACCAAGACTTTTTCACTTTATGTTTATGTAACTTCACAACTCAGATGCTGCAAACATACTTTTTCATTTTTATTATATTCTACTCTGTTTTCCCTGGAAAATGTTGGTGGTGTCCTCATATTCCCTTGGATATTCAGGTTTTTGCAGATGCCAAAATGTGGAAACCAGCACTGGAAATCAAAGAAGATATGCTGTCAGCTGGTGTTACTCCTAATACAGTTACATGGTCATCATTGATTAGTGCATGTGCAAGTGCCGGTCTCGTAGAGCAAGCACTTAAATTGTTGGATGAAATGCTTCAAGATGGTGGCAAACCTAATACACAATGTTTCAACAACCTTCTTCATGCTTGCGTCGAGTCTTGCCAATATGATCGGGCATTTCGAC
The DNA here is from genome assembly GCA_019395295.1 of Osmanthus fragrans. Lineage (NCBI taxonomy): Eukaryota > Viridiplantae > Streptophyta > Magnoliopsida > Lamiales > Oleaceae > Osmanthus > Osmanthus fragrans. Next base: position 29,859,691 of record CM033343.1, read on the forward strand.
TATTTCAATCCTGGAAAGGAGGCAATACAGCAAAAGATGTAGTTTCTGAACTAACAAGGCAAACTTGCACTACTTCTAGATCATTTGGTTTGTCCAGTTCATGCCAGTCACAGTTAACCATGAAGGTCCCATTTAGACCCACGACTTCAACGTATAATATTTTGATGAAAGCTTGTGGCACTGATTACTACCGTGCCAAACATTTGATAGATGAGATGAAAACTCTAGGTCTTTCTCCTAATCACATAAGCTGGTCAATTTTGATAGATATTTGCGGAAGCTCAGGGAATGTAGAGGGTGCTATGAAGGTAATGCAATCTACTGTCTATATCTGTCGGAACCTGATTAATGAAATAACATGTGATAATTAACTCGCTCATCGGATCTATTGCAGACATTCCAACAGCAATTCATTTCATCAAACGGAAAAATAAATTAATCCTATTTTATTCTAATTTGAAGATGAACAATTCTGGCATGTCTTCAGTTGATATAGTACTGGAACTTGCTTTTCAGTAACATAATTTAAATATTAAAAATCTTGGAAGGTAGAGACAGTGAAAAACACATTTGGAAGTACTGGAATCATTGGAGTCTAAGAAGGCATGGCTAGGAAAATAAAGATAGTTATAGTTTAAATTGCCGAGCGAGGAAAGTTCCTTGTTAAGCGTTTAATGAACATAATAGTTGCCTTTCAAACATCTAGAATCTAATTTTCTCAAGTTCAGAATAGCTTGAAAATTTAATCAAAGATATTGCAAATATTATGATCATTTCTATACCCTTATAAATACTAAATTAGTCAAAGGACTATTGAAATTAACAAATAAAATAAATATTATTGCTAAACCTACGGCCTAGCCTGTGGAGGAAGAATTTTGGAAGGTGGGAGTGGGTGGGTGATGCTTCAAGAATATCTCATGTACTATATGCTGGCATATGCTGAATAAGTGTGGTGACGTGAATTCTTGAACATTATCTAGGTTAACAAATGACAGCATTGGAACGTAGGAAAACTTCTCTAAGGATATATATATCCTATAATGACCTTTCTTCTTGCAGTGCAGATCTTGAGATCCATGCGTGAGGGTGGTATTCAACCTGATGTGGTTACATATACTACAGCTATTAAGGTTAGAAGAGTTCATTTTCTAAAGTCTTAGTTTTGTCCACTGGCTTGTCATAGCAATCCAAATCTGAGTCTGCGAAGTATATTCTCTTAAATTGAATTAATCTCTGATGTATCTTGCTTTTTAATCAACAGGTCTGTGTGGAACATAAAGATATGAAGCTTGCATTCTCATTGTTTACAGAAATGAAAAAATATCAAATAAGGCCAAATTTGGTGAGGGCATTTAATTTGACAATATGTTTTGGCTTTTTCCTTTCACTTTACCTTTTCTGTCTACCTTTCGTGCTTCACAATGTACTAAGATAATCTCATTTAAAGGGTTTACACACATCAAAATTTTATGTTAGTAAGCCATCTAGAGATAAAATTTCAGGTGACTTACAACACACTTCTTAGAGCTCGAAGGAGATATGGTTCATTGCAGGAAGTACAAAGATGCCTTGCTGTATATCAAGATATGCGGAAAGCAGGGTAAGTGTGGAATTTTTGAAGCCAGTAATGTCCGTACATTTTCTTTCTCAAAATGATCACAATACATTTATTTCCTCTCGCTGTTGCTTCCCTTTGGATGCATGTAACTCGGCCAAATAACGACTCAAAACAATTTGCAGGTACAAACCCAATGATTATTATCTCAAGCAACTAATTGAGGAGTGGTGTGAGGGCGTCATACAAGATAGCAGCCACAATAAAGGTCAATTTACTTCTCGTAGAACTGATTTTGGGCCTCACAGTCTGCTGCTTGAGAAAGTCGCAGAACACTTGCAAGAAAGCAATGTTGAACGCTTATCCATTGATCTCCAGGGTCTCACAAAGGTATACCTACTATAGCCTTAGAAGTTTCTGTACAAGAGTCCCAACTAGTAATCCAAATATTAAATGGTAACTTAGCTTCTCAATTCATGATTAGGAATTGAAATAAATAGTCTATTTTTGCTACGTTTTCTAGAATTCTTCGTTTATTATCAAGTTAGTTAGAAGAAGGCCACCAAATTACTGAATGACAAATATTGAAAATTGTAAGGGAGAGTACATAGCTTCGTCATTTATCATTCACAAATTCTAGCTCGATTTCATAAAATGTTTCATATAAATCATCAACAGGTAGAAGCACGGATTGTTGTTCTTGCAGTTCTGCGAATGATCAAAGAGAAGTACTCAACAGGTGACAAATTTTGATCCTTGAGAGTTTAGTACTTCTACGAAACTTCTGCAGGCCTTTTCAGCCAAACATCATGTTTCCGAAACCTTAAATACACATAACTGAAAACTTGTCAAGAAAATAATTGCAGCGTATTTAACTTTCAGCCTTATTTTGGTTGCAGGAGATTCAATAAAAGACGATATGCTGCTCATATTAAGCGTCCAGGAACTAGGTGCATCTGTAGGCAAAGATGAGATTGGAGTCAAAGAAGCTGTTATGAAACTCTTGCAGTATGATTTAGGGCTTCAAGTAATTTCAGGAGGATCCAGAATTGGAAATAATAAAAAGAGTGATGTGGAAAACCCTGTCGGTTCAAATTTGAAACTGGAAGATCTCAAAAGAAGTGGCCCGTATCCACAATTGGAATCTCCTACTAGAAGACCTGTAGTTCTACAAAGGCTAAAGATAACCAAGGAATCATTGCATCATTGGTTGCAAAGGAAGACGGCAGCAACAATAAATTGAGCAAGTTACACACTGAAACAAGTACTTTCTATATTTCTTTCAACCACATCCTTAAATATGTAGCATCCATTCTTTATTCTTTTATATAATAAAGAACAGGAAAAAAAATTATAATTGTACATTTGACTGAGAGCAAGCAGTTCCCTGCTAACTCCATTTTGTGCTGAATGTACATAAAAGTTGCAGAATGAATATATACATATTTCTCCAAAAACTCTGTTTCTCTTTTCTAGTTTGGTCCTATGCTGTTTTGCCTTCCCAGCTGCATTTCTTTCTTGGGTCGGTGCTTCCAACGCACAAAACAATTTACATTACGAGCAGTGATCCTAAATTAGAAAGGAACAGGGTTTCACATATAAAGCAACTTACTTTTAAACTTCGACAATACAGCATTTCAGCTGAACGAAAAATCACAATTTTCCCAGTGCTCAAACAGAATGCAGTTCATTTTAGAATAATTTACTTTCAAACATCATTGTAATACAAGGAATGAGCCACAAGTCATATTTCATTTCCAATAGAAGCACCGAGGACATGATAAAATGCTTACAGAAACTTTAACATTTTTTGCATTATGGGAAAGTAAAATCATACATCCTCTCTGAACAGGTAAATTCCTAATATTCATACCAGAAACAGATCCATGGTACTTGAGCTTCAACAATCGCTCAGAGCCAATCCTGCTGCTGCAGTTTTAGAGGCAAATACACCTCAGTCAGATACTGAAACCCAAATGTGCTGAGTGCCTGAATCTCAGCCTTCTGCTTCGACTTCACCATCAAAGACAACTCATCGACCCACCCAGAATTCTTCTTAACAAAATCTTCCTCTAGCAAGTCTTTCCCAGTCTTAATATCCTGCTCAGTCATTGGCAACCGACACTGCTCGGGAATCTTGTATTTATCTAGATCACTAGGCCGGATCCCCAGCCACTTTATGTCCGGAGTAGTCAAATTTGCACTGTCATAAGACATATTCTTTGACCCACAACCATACACTGACAAAATCTTCAACCCATAGGGATCGCTGTCCACTAGAGCTAACACCGGCAACTTCAACTCTGTTTTCATTTTCCTCAGAAACAACCGTGTTGCCACATCTGGCTGTCCTTTTGCCGTCACAATTATGCACGGGAACCTGTTATAGAACCTATCTTCTGCCAACCTCATATAAGCCGCATCCTTCTCCACCAACAATATAAACAATGCATCACTCTGCATATCCCCAACTCTATCTATATTGGGAGGAATCGCCTTCCCCCCCATCCCCATTTTCGTACAATCAATCATATCACCATTATCACTAAATATCAGCCTCCCAACAACAACCCCTTTCTCCGCAGCAACCACGTTGAGGCTGGACCGTGTGCAACCAAGAATGCACGACACGTCATCCAGAACTGCATCCGATTGGGTTTGGTCTTGGAAGAGTTTAACATCGGTGTAAAAGAGATCACGCTTGGTGACATGAATGCTTTTAAGACAGAGCTGGTGGATGAGCTGGAGGATGCGAGTGGTGACGGTGGCCTTGCGGACGGTAGATACACTGGCGAAGGGGCGAACGGCAGTTTTGTCCTTTAACACGATACGGTCTAGCTCAGGGACGTAAAGTTGGTTAGCAGCTGAACGGGAGGGGACAGAAAAAGAGAAGCCGTTGCCGGCGAGGATGGAGTGGGCAAAGGAGAGTATGAGAGATTCAATGGAGGATTGGACGGAGGAGAGCGAGAGGTCGGTGACTTCACGGCAGGCGGTGGAGAGGTTGAGGTCGTGAAGCGTTAGGGTTTTTGCGTCAGATGAAGAGGCGGCGGAGCCTTTTAGGGTTTTCATAATTTGAAGGATAGCCGAATCAGATTTGAGTTTGGATTTGAAAGGAAGTTCGGAGTCAGAGTCAGAGTCGTCGGCGGGCCGGCGGCGCTTTCTCTTATCGGCCATTGTTAAGAATGGGATAGGCGGGAAAGCTGGCTAGGGATTTTATTGGAATGACATGGGAAGGCAAAACGACTCCGTTTACACTTCCTTTTGCAGAAGCTTTGTTAATTTATTAGTAATTTTTTTCATTCATTTTTAGGTTCTAATTAAGAATTATATCGGCACCTACCGATTCTTCTTTACTTAACTAGAAAAGGTCAGGTCGAGCCTAGAAAATAACTGAAACAACTTTTAACTAGTGGAGCCTACAGAACCTGTTATAATGTTTCCAAGGGTTTAAAGCACTGCATCCGATTTACTGAATATGTTACATTCACTAGACTTGAAATCTTCTCGTTCTGGAAATGAAAACGTGTGCTAAATAATGGAGAGATTTAAGATCAATTAAAGGAAGGACGACTTAAGTGGTTGTGACGTGTATTATGTAGACCTAAAAAGGCTTTTATTGATAAGAGATGCAAATTTCGTAGAATGAATTATTGTATATCGAAGAAAATATGGTCCGATGTGATTATTAAGGAGCTAGTAATGAATTGAATGATTGTTAAGTAATAATACCGAGTAAGAATTAATCAATTTTGTATCTTGCAATCGGTTCTACTATGAAAGGTAGGATACCTTGAAACACAATAATGATGGAACTTTGGATTAAGAAAGGCTTTTGAACAGAGCTACTAATATGAAAAATTGAATGCTGTGAAGTTCTCGTGATTGATTACAGGGCTACAAAATTAGAGGAATGACAACCTGTTATATAAAAATTCTACAGATAATTGTCAGTTGCGAAGGCTTTTATTTGAAGTTTTAAAAATTTTCATCAACGTGTTCAGGACTCTTAACTGTTTTTCAGAGCTCTTGGACAAAACAAGCTGTAGTAATTGACAACCCTCAAGCTATGTCTCCAAGGAATCAAAATGATGAGTGCCTGTATAGCACTTGTGCTTAATTTAGTCGCTCAAATGCTGAAATCTCTGGTAATATAAGGTACTTACGAGTGTAGTAGGGGAAGGCGATGAAGAGACAACCCAATATATTGCGTGTGTTAGTTTTTGGCTTTGTTCAAAAGTTTCCATTGAACCTGATCTAACAACAAATAGTATGTTCTTTCTACGCACTGTTGCAAAGGGAAAGACTAGGAGATTGTCGTACCTTGAAATTCAGAATCACAATCTGAATATCCAGTTAAAGCTCCATTTGAAGTTATAGGTGCAGAACAGAAGGCAATGCCAGAAACTGATTGTGATATGAGCAGCAAGTGAATCGACGAGGGACAATCCTCTCTCTGTTAGCAAAGAATCTGAGTCTACTAGAGAAGTGGTGAACATGTTAGACATGAACAGTGATGCTGTTGATGATTCAAAAGAATGAAACCTAGAGCTTAGCTTAAAGAGGCTTGAATGATTTCAGGACACAAGAGAACTGTTGAAGTTGACTGCTCTGTCTTCCTACGTTCTGAGCAATCAGCCTTCTCAAAGTCGTAGAATACAAAGATCGCTAGTTGATTATGTTACTTGGTCTTTTTTTAATTTCTTTTCATCATGAGCATCCGATTTCTACCAGTGAAATTGATAACAGAATCTCCAGTTGTTTGTTGTTTCTCGCTTTGCAGGTTCAACATATCCTCATATGTTTTCAAGGCTCCTAATGGCAGGGTAACTGCAAGTAGTTCTGTAGCGCCCCGAGTTCCCCGGACCCGGAATGCTACATCATCATCTTTTTACCCTAATTTAACTGAAAAGTTTGGCGGAATAACTAACTTTTAAAAAAAACAGCACATTTAAAATTTGTGAACGTTAACGGCAATAAACCTCATTAGAATTAATTTAAGGAAAATTTATTAAACTTTAAAACTCAAGTTTGAAATAGCGGAAACGACAAGATAAGTTCATAACGTTCAAATGAGTGAAATTTAAAAGTAAATTGAAAGCAATTAACTACTATTATTCGTTCATGCCACCACTGCCCATCAAACTCGCCCGTCTCCAAAATCTGCAAATATTGTTAAAATAGTAGAATGAGCATTTCGAAGAAATTCTCAGTAGACTCATCGCCAGTAATTAATTTACAAAATAATTGAACACATAATTATGTAATTCATACAGTGATATTCTCATGGGCTTATTTTCTTTGAAAAATCATAGGCTCTTTAAAATCATAGGATGTGGGTAGTCTGTCTCATGCATTTAAGCAAGTACGTTATGCATAACATCATCTTATCTCATAAGAGATTCTCTTTCTTCTCATGCAATTAAGCATATAAGTTACGACAAGCATAACAACATAATCTATCCCATAAGGGATTCTCATCTTATGCATCAAAGCATATAAATCACATAAAATCACATAATACATGCAATTATAATTTAAACTAATTAATGGGGGCGAGTCTACCTCAATCTATCTTGATTTGCGTGAAAAGTGGAGCGGGAAGAAAAATCTCAGTTCATCAATCGTTCGTACGTTTCGTCTAGCCAAAAATAAAAAAATAAACCTTGAATTAGTGTTTTGAAATTTTTAACGATTAAAAACGATAAAAAAAAAAAAATAAGGTTTAGGGATTTAATTGGAATTTATTAAAATTGAAAATAAAAGTTTAAGGGCTAGAATTGAACTTTTCGAAAATAGGGACTAAATTGAAAATTTATTAAAACTGAAAAAAAATAAGAATTTAAGGACTGAAATTGATTTTTTTCAAAATCTGTGGCTGATTTATTTTAAAACATAAATTCCGGGCTGTTCTTCTTTTAAAAATCGAACTTGGGACTGAAATAAAACATTTTAAAACTTGGGGACCAAAATAGGCTAACTTCTAAACTAGGGGCTAAAAGAATAATTTTCAAAACCAAAATAAAAAAAACGTCTCTCTCTCTTTCATTCTCGCGTCCAACGCGAGGCAGAGGCGAGGAGAGGCGACGGGCTTCGCCCCTGCCGTCGCTTCCGGCCGGCGACGCCAGCGTCGGCGTCGCGTGGGGACGCCGGTGGCGTGGGGGTGACTGGGGCTTGATTTTGGCGCACGGGCTAGGAGGAACCGAAGCTGGAAGTTCGGATTTTCTTGGGTTTACTGGCGGCAACGGGTTGGAGAATGGGTCGAGGTCTAAGGTAAGTTTTGGTCTTCTTATTTTCTTGGTTTTGGGTTTTTGATTTGGGGTTAATTTTGGGGCTCGATTCTTGGGTTGAAGGGGGCTGTCGCTGGGTGGTGGTTCGATTGGGGGCTGGACTGTGGGGTGATGGTTGTGGCTTAGGTGTTGGTGTGGTGGCTCGTGGGGGTGGCTGCAGTGGCGTCGGAGGTGGTGGCTGCAGCTCGTGGGTTTGCAGTCGGTGTGGGTGGTGGAGGTTCTGGGTTGTGGGATGGACAGTGGCCGTGTGCACGGTCTGTAGGCTGGAGGTGGTGGTGTTGATGCTAGAAATTAGTTTTCTAGCATCACACGTGAATGTGCTAGGAATTGACTGCATGGAGGAGAGAAATTTTGGAGATTTTCTTACCCTGTGCTGGATTATGGCGTGAGTGAGGTTGAAGGGGTAGAGATGGGGTATATATACCGTAGGAATAGTCTAGGGCACAAATCCCTAGGCTGTAAACGGACCAGGAATTTGGGCTGGGAGATTTGCCTAATTGGACTTAAGGGATTGGGCTACGATGAACCTATTTGGACTAGTGGATTATTGGGCCCGAAATAATAATACTCTATCGTATTAAATTCGGATTTAAAACGATAAGGAATTAAAATATTCGAAATTGGGTTCGTTTCTAATAAATTTAAAATAGTTTAACAACGGCTAGACGAACGCGTTTTTACTTTTAAAACTCGGGTTTAAGGTTTAGCGACACGTTTTTCAAGAAACATGGTTAAAATTCTCGGTCGCTAAAAGTTCTATAGTTGACAATAGTGTAGAAGTTGCAAAACGAGGGTCAGTCTCCATTATAAAAGCTCAATCGACTGAACATCTTCTATATCAAATCTCAAATGGAGTTAGTGATAAAATAGACTAGGACTCATCCACTATTAAGCTTTTAGCATACCCACCAATTATGAAAGATAATCCCTGAAGCAGCATCTATAATTAATGGTTTGCATCCTTCTGCTGCTTTCACATCTGTTAAAAATGACCTAAGAAGCACCCAAGAGCAAATCAGTCATGACTCATGACATGCAACCAACATCAGACTTAGCTCCAGTAAAGTGCTTGCACCAGGATTTTCAAATGCAGCACTCTCATCATCATCACCATCACCATTTCCACATCTTGGAACATCCATCATCCAACCATGATGAATCATCTCTAAATAAATTGACTGCAGATGCTTCACACGGTAGAATGTCAAATCTTTTAAGTAGACCCATGGGTGGTAAAACCAGGACCTGTATTTTGAACAAAAGTGCTTTGGGAAGTAATCATGGAATCACTGGGGATATTGGAAGCAACATTGCTGTTAATGCTGTAGGGACTATTGCCAAAAGCGATGTAGGAGAAGTTGGAAAAAGTGATTGGAGATGCCAGCGAGAATGGTAGAGGAAAACAAACTTGCACAGCGAGAAGCTGCCTTGACCAAGTATCGTCTGAAGTAGAAGGGATTATTCTTCCAGAATAAGGTAGATAATGCATAGCTTTGTTCTTGTATGAGGCTCATTCATTTTCTCATCATTTGTTTCCTGTTATTTATGTATTCTTCTTATACTTCTACTCACCATGATTCAAGACACGAAAAATAGAGTAGCTGCATAACTACGAAATATTCTGCACAAGTTAATTCAGCATCTATGTTTCTCAGTATGGCTTAGTCCATGGGGGTAATGATAGATCCCCGTTTAGATGCACGTATTCAAGAAGAAAAAAGGGGTTAATGCACACAATGGGGAAGCAGCCACGTCAACTAACATTCCAGAATATTCTTCCAGTCAGTTAACAGGAGGGGCAAAAGAGTAATATGTTACAGGGTGGGATGCCTATAAATTGGGATGGGGAGGTCTGCATAAGTTATGCTTAGTCACTGATATTCAGTTAGGAAATAGGAGAGACCGGCCTCTCAAATAACCTGGAATTTGTTCTGTTTCTGTTTTCCTTCTGGAGAGAGTTTTCAAATCAATATAAAGTTCCACATTACCACGTTCCTCTTATTCTCTTATCACCTAGTTTGGCTTAACTGATTATTGCCCAGGTAATTCTCAGGTTATCATAACCAGCAACAAGTGAGGGGGGGTTCTATCAAATACTTTTAAGAATAAGATTAGTGAACGTCTATCTTACTTTTTGTACATTCCAGTAACTATGGATCTCTCATAGTTCATTTCTAAAATATCTGCAGTTATAAGTGCATAATCATTCAAATCCAAATATTGTTGGCTCTCATCATTAAGTGGCTTAGCATTTATTGCCCTTCTTCCTGTTGAAGTTCATATTAGATTCAGTAGTCAACCTACATTGTAGTTTAGAGGCCATAACCCAGGGGGCCATGCCTTCTTATAATTTGGTTTCTATCTATGATCATGTACCTATTTACAACGCAAATCTTTAAAATACCATTGTATGATCTCGAGAATGGGTTTCTCATTTGTTTTAAGTGTCATTAGTATTGCAAATCCTTGTCATTGTACCTCAACTGTTGGATGATATTAGTTATTTTGTGGTTTAGTGGTTCAAAACTTCAAATGTAGGGGAATATTATAATCAAGTTTGGTCTAATATTCTATCCTGCAATTTCTCTACATGTGGGAATGCTAACACTTCCTATTTTTTTGTCTGGGGATACGGAATTTTGTTATAGCCTTGAAAGTTTTAATGCTAATACCTCGATGAGCCCTTTACTCAAGCTTCTATTGCACCTTTAGAAAGCACAATAGTAATTTTACATGACTAGATATTTCTTAGAGAATATCTACAATATGTTTTATCTATCATTACTTTATTATCCAATAAGCTTCACAGTAGATAGGGATTAATTTCATGAATTAAGTCCTGCAAATTCAACGATGTCGCTGCTTCAAGTCTAAACTTGAAAGTAATTCTCAGAGTTCTGATCTATGAGACTTTTACAGGTTGTCTTGACATGATTTCTCCAACTTGAAAGTAATCTTTTATTAACTGAAATCTCACTATCCCATTAGATTAAAATGGTAAAATGCACTACATGAAAGCTAGTTCTGGACTTGAAACTTTGTTATCTTATGCTTTTATTTGCACATTTTACTATAGAAGATGACTCACTTTTCATAAGTTCCTTCTAATTATTGTTATTTTTTGAATCCATTGCTGAAAGTATAGAGTTTTTTTTTTTTAGTGAGACAGGCTTAACGCTACCCAATTCACAATGTTGTCAGTTTCTCGATTCATGAATATGGGTGGGAAAAGAGCATTGAGGATTAGAAATATCATGATTTTGAAGAGGGTTATGCTTGGTAAGTGATTTTGAAGTTCTATATGAACTGCGTGGGAAGCCTACTCTACATTATGGAGTAGGATTCTGGGAAGGAATGACGACAATCTCAGATGAGTTTTCCATGAACATTAGTTTAAGGTGGGAATGGTCAAATAGTGATATTTCGGATGGATTTTAGGTGTGGAAATAAAACTTGAAAAGGCTTTTCTTGGGCTTTACAGTTCATCAGTGCAGAAATGGGCTTCATGTGGGGTCGATGTCAAACGGGATTGGAAAGTAATGTTGTACATGACATTAATGTTGGGCTTTACGGTTGTTTTTCTAACATATGTGATTAATTCTTGAAGAGGAAATTACATAAAAACAGGCACTTAAACTATCAAATTCAAAATTCAGGTGAAATGTTTATTTAATAAAAAATAGGTATTAATTGGATATTTAATTAATTAATTAATTCAATTCCAAACCCTATTTTAGTTCTCCCTTTTTTCTCTCTATTCTCTCTCTACTCTATCGCCATTCTCTCTGTCTTCTCTCTACCAGCACCGACTGCTGCTAAATCTGACCGTCGTTCGCCTCATCACGACGAATGCTAGTGCCACGACTAGCGTCGGGTGCATGACGAGTGCCGGTGCAACGACGAGAGTCGATGCCATGGCTTCTAAGCGTCGATCTGAGCGCCGCTGCGAGTCAACGTAAGAGTTGAAGCTACGACATTGTCGTGGCTGTGCTTTGTGGTGACGTTGGTCGGCGACAGTGTAACAACGTCACGACACGCAAAAGATAGTTCAATGTGTGGAAGTGTATTGGTGAGGTGTTTGTTGGGTTTGTTGGTTTTTGGAATGGTGGTGGATGTGGTGGTGGGTTGAATTGGTGGTTGTGGTGGTGTGGGCTGCGACGGTTGTGTGGTGGCTATGGTGGTGGGAGTGGTGACTGACTATTGCTCTCCCTCATTTGAGCTCGTCCCTGGATTCTGTTTTCTACCTCCGACAACCCCTGTTTGTTCCTCATTTTCACCCTGTTTCATTGTCCATTCGTGACCTTGTTTGGGTGATTCCTTCGTGGTTGTGGCACAAGTTTCTTTGGGATAGTGAGGTGTTGGAGTTGTCTTGTGATTTGGGTGTTGATCCAAGTCCTGTATAATCCACTTTTGCTTGTCAATTCCATTTTGAAGGGGAAGTTTAATTCTCACGGTGTGCACTTTGTTATTATCGATTGATTTGGCCAAACTTTTGTGATTGGTTTATCGATTAAAGGTTGAAATTGCAGATCCCAAAACTGAGAATGTCTCGGAGAAGAAACTGCATTGAAAACTAGAAAACACTATGGCAGAGATAGAGAGAAAGAGAGAATGGTTTGTTATATTGTGGTGTTGTGTGAAGAAGAGAGGCGTTATTATATATGGAGGAAAGTATATTTAATGAATTCACATGATTTTTGGAGTAGCGGCAGTTGTGGTGGTGGTGTTGTAGCGGGTGGGGTAGTGCTTATGACCAAGTCTGTGGGTGATTTTTGTTTGTTGGTGGTGGTGCCGGTCACTGTAGTGGCAGAGAGTGATCGGTGGTGGTGTTTTTTTTTTTTTTTGGAAAATTTTTGTTTGGTTTCTCTTATTGGTCGATCTGTGACTAATTATTGAGGTCATGATTTGGGACTTCTGGTGTATGTGATCAATTATTTATTAATCTGTGACTAAACATTCAACTGTGACCTAAAAATTGTGACTAAGTACTCATTTGTAACCTAAAAATTTGATAATATGTGACTGAAAAATTTCTGTGACCAACTAATTGAAAAATTGTGACCAACAAATAATCTGTGACCTACAATTTGTGACCTTGAAATAAACTGTGATCTATAAAATTTTTCTCGAAATAATCTGTGACATAATAATTTGATAATATGTGACCAATAAATAATTTGTGATCTTAATTATAAATCTGTGATTATTAATTGTATAATTGTGATTTTATTATATTTAATTAATAAATGTATTTAATTAATTATATATAAACCTGATTTTTGAATTGTTGTAAACTATACACCTTAATTATTAATTTTTTCCATTCATTGCAATCTTATTTAAAAATATAAATAATAAATTTTTTTTTTTACACTTTCTTATCTGAATATTTGAATGTTGTTTGAAACGACAAGATGTGTTAACTAATGAAAGGTTGAGAATCAAATGCGTGAAAAAAGTTGGAGATATATATGAGTGTGAGAATGATGTTTCCATTGCAAATTTGCAATTGAATGTGGTGCATTTATAAAAAATCATAGTGTAAATTTAATTACCGTTTTTGCAAAAAATTCATGCTTCGGTTATTTCTAATGATGCCCCCTGCAAAATCGAAACTTTTTCTCATCATCATCATAAAAATTAAAACTGATGACCGCAAGAATTTATTTTCTTAACAATTGAAACGTTTTCTCACTCATCATCATCATAAAAATTAAAACTGATGACCGCAAAAATTTATTTTCTTAACAATTGAAACGTTTTCTCATCATCATCATAAAAATTAAAACTGATGACTGCAAGAATTTATTTTCTTAACTCAAATCTGGGTTATTGTGTCGCCTTCGGGGGATTAGGAATAGGGCAATAGAAAGATTACTCGACTTGGACCTAAGTAGTCTTTTTGAAGAGCAGGGTAATTGTACACTTAAAAAATCAAACCTCGAAGAAGGTCAACACCATTTGGGTACGAAGCGACTCGAGGGATCATAACTCGTACAACAAGTGTTTGAATTATGGAATGAAATTATCTTGTCTTCCTCTACACAATACGACACGCTCTCCTCATCCCCCCCCCCCCCAACAAAGAGCTTATTAGCCTATTATTTCAGAGGGGTGAAATTTAATACCTTTTTATTTGTCTCAAGTCAATTATTCCATTTATATTCGCCGCTAATTTTCATTAAGAATAAACAGCCGACAAAAAAAAGAAAAAGAAAAAATGCAATTGAGTGAGTGATCTCTTCGGAATAAATAAAAAATGAGTGAGTTAAATCTCAAATTCGGTGACAAATTGAATTTATCAACCCTATAATATTGATTTTACAAAGTCATTTTCTACCTTGTCAAACAAAATAGATCCATTAAAATAAAATAAAAAATTGCGTAACATATCTCTTTAATTAGCAATAATTCCTTTATTTTTATTGGTTGGAACAGATTGGTGATATAATAATTATGGAGGAGACTCCTTTGGGGTCAAGAGTATAAAGGGTGCGCGGACCCTGGTCAATTTGGACATAACCTGCGGTTTACTTCCACCAGTTACTGAGGGGCCAGTGACTGGTGGTCCAGGATATAGTCTGGCGTAAGCTGAAAAATCTGGCTATAAAAAAAAAAAAGTTAATAATAATAATAAGAATTCCTTTATTTATTGAATTGTCAACTCTTGTCCATTCTCAAGTCATTTTGGACCATCAATGTCTACCAATTTAGACACGTTGAAGTTACACGAACTAATCTCTCTAGCAAAACACCTTTATTTGTTCTTTATTCACTTTTGTCCATTCCTATGTATTAAACAAATGTCAACAATATATACCTTTGACGTTGCAATAACATCTTTTATTCTTTCGTCCCAGAATACAATAGAGTGCTACGGAATCCTCTTCATTAAAATATGTCATTAACATGTACATGAGAAAAACAATATATGGGAATTTTTAAAAAATATATATATATAGTAATATGAAAATCATAATTTACATACGTTAATATAAAATTAATTTGGTCTTTTATGCTTAATAGTGCATGTTTATATGTTAATTTAATTATAAAATGTCATCTTGTCACATAAAACTAGTTTATACACCTAAACTAATGGGCCACATTACCTATCGGAAAAAAAATGGCTTGGTAGCTAAGTTTTGACACAATTTTAGGTGGGATCCGTTGGTTCAAGTTGGAAGATCAAAGTTGATCAGTATTCTCCTCCATGAGAACATCGAAATCATATGTTTACTTGCCAAAAATGGTAAACGGGTGAATGAGAAATTGGAGTTCAAAGTTGACCATTGGAAGATGATTTATTTTGGAGGGAAAACTACACTAAGTTTATCCCACATTGGAAGTTGATGAAAGTAAAGATTACTTTGTATATGGTTATACTTTGGAAGGGTGGAATCAGGGACGGACCCACCAGTGGACCTGGTGGGTCCTAGGACCAACTAGATATCCAGATTTTTTTTTTTTTTTTTTTAGTTTTCATTTTTTTTATTATTTAAAATATTTTACAATTTTGGGATATAACATGTTAGATGTTAGATATAAGTACAGATTTTGGGATATAACATCTATAAAGTATACTGTAATTTTTCATTATAACATGTTAGATATAAGTACAGATTTAGATGGAAAATCGGAAATCTGGCTTTGAAAATGAATTTTAGTTAATTAAGATTTGAATTCAGAGAGTTGTTGAAGGTTGTGATTTGTTTTGATATTAAGGTGTTGTTTCTTTGTCCGTTTTGCTGGTTTAGTTGTACATTTGGTTCTTCCTGAGGTTGTTAATTGCCAATAACAACGAAGTGTTTTCATCTCTTGTAGTAGATCCGTCTAATTGTTGAAGAAACTGTTTGGTAGCATGGGTTGATGCCTCGAAATTGGATAGAAATTCTTGTCTACATATTTGAATTTGATTTCGAGCAGCCTAACATAATTAAAAAATAGTTCTGATTTCAGTTTGCCAGCCTATTGCTGTAATTGGTCGAATGAGCGTTTCCGAGTTAATAATTTTTTCATTTTTACAGCAATTTAAGAATGAAAAATAATATGTACTTCAAACTTCTATCATTTTAATTGTACAGGTTCTTTAATCATTATGAATGTTTGTGCTACTCTCAACTCCAAAAAAAATTTTCGGGGGCAGCTCCCGTGCTCCCCCCTCCTTCATCTCAATATCTTTCATTTTAGGACCCACCAACTCTAACATCCTAGTTCCGCCACTGGGTGGAATCATGTGTAGCATAAATGTTCTAATCCCAGAAGGCAAGAATAGGATTAGATCATTAAGTACTTAGTGTTATTTTAATTTACTTATAAACAAAAAATTCTGTCAATTAATTATAGTTATGAAAACAAACTTTTAGTGCTACAAACAGAAAATTTAATAATAATTTGAATTAACAGAATAATTTATTTTTGAAGTGTTTTTCTATGTTTTTGAACTGTTCTGATGATGTTTTCAAACTGTTCTATTCGTGTTTGTTTAAAGTGTTTTTCAATGTTTTCAAAGACCCAAATCGAACTGTCTTAGAAGACTGAGATTAAGAGTGATCTTGCAGAGATGGGCAAATCATCCTCCCTCGCTGTGAAGACATGTTGCCTGCCTGTTTTGTTTCTATCATAAGTTTCTTCTTTCAGAATTTGAAGTAACAATATTAATTATATTTTAAAAATTAACTCGTAAATTATATCATATGATAAATTATAACTTATAAAGCTCACTTTTGAATTAAGTTACTTATTTTGAAGGTCGAGCAATTAAAAACAACTTAAATATTCAAATTTACCACCAAAAAGTATCAGTTTTACATTAATTTGTTTACGTGTAATACTTATTAATAGTCATGTTAAGCTTAGCCAAACATGCACCGAGTTTCATTCTTTGATTAATTGATGATGTTCAAGCTAACCCATTTTTAAACCCCGATTTGGTTCACAACTTTGAACCGAAATATTGATTGATTCATGTAGTCACAAGTTGGTTTTCAAAACCAAAATTTCGATTCGATTTGACGATCTCATTATTCTTTTACAAAAGAAGTCCCAATACAAGTACCACTATAGCACAAAAAGAAATTCCCCTTTTCATAGGGTCCCCTTTCAACACTTCATTTATGAACACAAAATATCATCAATCCTCCAAAAAACATAACGTAATAGAAAGTGCAAGTTGACAAACCCTAGCAAGACATGACAACAATGTGGGCTCTCGACACGTGTCAAGAAACGATGCATATTAGTCATCAAGGCACAGTGCCCCAAGCAAAAAAAAGAGTTTGGGTTTTATTATAGTACATGAGAAACAAGGACGATATGGAGATTATAATAATTCAAAGACGGAGCCAATAATCCGACGTCGTTTGCTTCATTTGTTGGTATCTTCATCTCGTGTTGAAGATTCCAATTGCATCTTGTGGATTCTTTGCCTTGTCTCCATTTCGGATTCTCTCTCCTCTCTCCTCTTTGTGTAGGCATCAAAGAAGTCTTTGTTCTCTTTCTCCAACTCCTTCCACACTGCTTAACAGACGTGTTTTAATTGTCTTCGAATAAAATAAAATAAAAATCGTAGAAAAATCTGCAAGGATGAGTGACCTGTAGAAGTGATAACCGGTTTGATATTTGCATGTTTGGAGAGAGCTTCCATGCATTCTTCTTTGCTCATATCAAATAGTATGCACTCTTCAATAAGATGTTGAACCTTTCATCATCACAACACCAAACCTCAATATATCTAATACAACACACTAATTAATATATATATATATATATATATATATATATATAGAGAGAGAGAGAGAGAGAGAGTTACCATATGGATGTACTGAGCAGAAGAATCGCCCATGATTTCTTGCTGTAATTACTAGAGACCCAACTTCCTTGTAATCAAGAAACCTCAAAAGAAAAAGAAATTAAGAAAAAAGAGGGTGTGAAGAAAGGGTAAGAAGTTTTTAGAGAGAGAGAGAGAGAGGTGTTTAACTTCCGGGTTAGAAAGTCGAAGAAAAAAGTTATAAGAAGTTGATAGAATATAATTTTATATTATATAGACAGGTATGTATGTAATAAAATAATTAATATAATAACGAATATAGAGGTGCACCATTGGGCTGAAGTCCCACGTGGGAGGTGATATGTGATTGGTGGGGAGGAGATTAGGGGAGATTTTAATAAGCAGCCTTTGCATTGTTTGAATGGGCCCATCCACGTGATATGTGGGCCCAAATGATGCCACTGACCCAAAATACGGGTCTAAATTAGGCGCAGATGATGTCCAAGTGGCATTAGGATTTTGCTCTTTGTATATCCGGGATGACAGACCCTCTCACAAGAGAGGGGTTCAAGCTCCAATAAAAAAATCATGGGCTTCCCTATTGTGAGAGAGTTTGTCATCCGAGATGTCATACCGAATATACGTGTAGCAAAACCGGTGGCATTAAGGTTTGAAAAGGTTTGGTAAATAAAAAGGAAAAATGATTAGGCTGCTTTTACGACTTTTAGGAATTGTCTAGAGGTAAAAAAAAAAATGTAATAAAATATATCATGTAATAATAATATAAATATTTAGTTGACATTAAGTAAAAAAATAATACCATAAAAAAATCATAGCTGATATGTCTCATTCGAATTGAACTGAGTTCTACGAATATCTCAAGTTAAATATACTCAAACTCCATCTCAATTTTTATACCGAGGCCTAGTTGCTCAGTTGTCCATTTTTCTATTTAAGAGTCTTCACATGCACGGTAACTTAAAAAAAATCTTATGACACAAGGTCCTAAAGGGGTCGTTAGAGCATGAGAAAGTGTTTCCAACTACCGAAAAATGAGAACAAAGCGGGGAATGGTACAAAACAATAGACGGAGAGGATAAAATCATCAATTTTCTGTTGTAGATCAGAAGGGCAAAATATTAAAGACAAATACATGATTTGGGGCCCACCTACTTAAGTTGGGCTTACCATAAAACCACACGTTCTTCGCACACAAAAGCCCGTGGAAATGCCGTGGGAATCTGGGATCTTTTCACACTCAGTCCAATTTTTTTTTTTTTGGATTACGCCCCATTACTGACGCCCTCACCTGCCGTGCCTTAGGTCTTGATGAATGAAGTAAATTGTAGATTATGCCTATAAGAATATAGGGTGGAAGATTGTTTGTACACTTGCACTTACTCAAGAGTCAAATCCATATTTCAAGATTCGAACTCTTGACGCGACAGCCTCAAGCAAAGTTGAATTTCTCTACCTTCTCATTTTTACCACTTGAAGATGTACCCTGGAGGCCTCAGTCCAATTTTTATTTTTATGTTCAATGAAGCGCCAAGATAAATTTGTACAATAAATAATAATATTCATCAGTGAGAGATCAGACAAGTAATTGTTGCCCTGCAATACGGAGAAGACGTTCTTAAGAGGCTGAGAGCCAACAAGAAACTAAGTTATGAGGAGAAGAAATTCTTTAGGAGGCTATCCCAATTTGCTATAATTTTATCGGCATCTTAATTTTTTTTTTAAAAGCAACAATCATATCACAAATAAACAGCTTTCGTTTGAGGAGAGGGAAGACTGAGAGGATAAAATTGAGGGATGCACCATTGGGGGAGAGCGAGTGCAGAAAATTTAGGGATTATTTGTCAAAAGTATTGATAGGCGGAGCGCTCTCCTTTTCTTTTAACCGCACAACATGAGTCAAAGAGCTAATAAATTCTCAAAAATTTAAAATATATTTGTCCACATTTATAACATGACTTAAATAACAACAAAAAGGGAGCTTTATGAGAGAAAAAAAAAAAAAACATATATCTTGATTAGGCTCCGAAAAGTGGAGGGGCTCACACGAAAATGGAATAGACGAAACAGGCAGTGGACCGCGCAAAACAAACAAAAGAACATGTCATATGTTTTAACGGAAGCAGCTGTAAGAGAATGCCTTAAAACTTGAAGCTGGTGACTCAAATTTCCATTCCCAATTCGAAGGGGGTCTTTCAATGAAAAGTTAACTTTGTTTTTAACCCAATGTAGTTCAAAGTGACACCTCTCCAACTCACCAATCTAACAATCACTAATGGCAAGTTATTTTCTAGTGTCCCAGTTAGTGCGGGTGAGGTTGTTTAACATCTATAACATATTTGATATGGTAGATATGATCAAATAAAAAACATGAAATACATAACCGTTATCTACCTCGTCTTGTACACTTCATTGTATGAAATATATTGTAAACCTTACATCATCTTCATGTCAAGTTAATATAGATTTTTTATTCACAAATTTTCAACAATCTCTTTCAAACGAAATACACATAACCAATACATGGTCATCACTGTCCTTACACGATGACCTATTTTCTCCATTTATTTTCAATAAGAATCAAAGTCTATCATCAACTCCTTCGAGAATTCCCCATCAAGAGATCTCCTGATATTGTCATTAATTAGATTTAACACCTTCATTCTAATCCTCTGCACGCGCTGTACGAACTATTTTATAGATTCAAGTCAGCATGATTATCCCACCTACTTAAGTCCATTAATCAACTGTAGGCACCTTTGTCACATTGTTTCAGCCTAAAAAACTAGATTAATATTATATTTTTGCAGTGCCATTACAGCTAGAAATGATTATGACACTTCTAGTGAAATATTCAGCTCTAGTCGACTAAATTTATAAACAAATTCAAGTGGGTAGGTTTTGTGCAGTAGTGTAAACATGGAGATCTTGAAAGAAAATGAAATATTTTTCCACCAGCTTTCTCAAACTAAAATACAGCACCAACAATCATATCACCAAAATAGGGGGAAACAGAAATAATAAATCTGTCCTCCAGTTTTGTTATGGGGCTGTAGCAGCGTGGAACCCAATTGAATTAGAGTTCAGGAACAAATTCATAAAGAAAAGTGGGTATACCTGTTTCGCGCGGATGACGCTAACAATTAAAAAGGATCAGACGATTGTGTGAGGAATTACAACCTTTCGAGACAAAGTCCCAACGAGGGATGTGTATTCACAAAGATTACAATTCACAAAGGTTCAAATGTCTCTAAGGGGCGCAAGCACACAAAGTTAACTAAAATTAATCTATGAAAAATGTAATGGAAATGAAATTACATATTCTCTATTTGAGAATGATTTATTCGGTCCTGTTTCTATCTTCTCTTCTTTCTTTTATACTCCTGAATGATTTCCTTTGTGGAACTGCCAAAAAACCGCCGGTGGTTCCACGATCGTCCACTTTCTCCATGATAAGTATTCTATCCATAAAACTTCCCACTTCTCCCATGACTTGCAACTGTTATTTTTGAATGATGGGATGTGATAAGGTTTTTCTCTAACCGTTTTGATAACTGTAGCCTTTGAATGTGAGTGGTTGCAAAGTTCGTTCAAGTCTGAGATACTTCGCGCAGCTGGGCGACATCATTGTAGAGCTCGCTCAAGTTTTGGGCGTTTCGTGCAGTTGAGCGACATCCAGTCGATTTGGGCGATCATGAGTTACTATCGTGTAACCCTTTCCTGGATAATCTCGTTTGGACTTGCCTTTCCAAATTGGACCTTGCCTTCTTTCCGAATTGAGCTCCACACTTGGGCCATTCAATTGGGCTTGTCCAATTGGGATTGAATTTATGTAAACTCCATCACTTGGGCCATTTAATTGGGCTTGTCCAATTGGGATTCAATTTACATGTCAACAATACCAATCTTCTTTTTGGTGCTGCTTGAATATTTTATATTCAATTGAATATAAACAAAAATCAAAATAACTTCTAATACTATGAAACTTAATCAAAATATTAAAACTCGTCTAATTTAATTTAAACATTCATAATTTAAATAAAACTCCTATTTTAAATCCTATCTAAACTATAACTCTATATTTATCTTGATCTCTATCAGTTAGTCAATGAAATTTATCTTATTTTAAATTATCACAAAAGTTTACTTTTTTGTCTATGTTAAGTTACTCAGTTAGCATCCATTAGTTTTTTTTTTTTTTTTTTTAACAGAACGGAAGACGTGAAGGACGTACTTGTAGTTGTGACTTCAAATTTTTGTCTTCCACGTTGAAAGATTTGGCTCAAAAGAATAATGGAGTTTAACTAAATGACCAAACTAACAAAAGTAAACTTCACTGACCACTTTGAAACAAAATAAAGTTTGTGTGAATAAAATGAAACTTCGCAATAAGTTGATTGACTAACAATGTTTTTAACTGGTGAAGAATGAAAAGTCTCGCTATCAACCTGTAATCAGAGATTATATTAGTTTGAATCTTCATTTCAGATTATGACTCATAGAGATTGGGAATAGTAACACTGACTTCGCAAACGGACACATTTTCATACTACTAATCATAAAACAACAAAAGAAATGAGAGAATTACACAAAATAAATGAGAAAACCGCATACTTACAACA
Organism: Osmanthus fragrans; assembly: GCA_019395295.1. Classification (NCBI taxonomy): domain Eukaryota; kingdom Viridiplantae; phylum Streptophyta; class Magnoliopsida; order Lamiales; family Oleaceae; genus Osmanthus; species Osmanthus fragrans. The sequence continues at coordinate 29,881,945 of CM033343.1, forward strand.
CAAGGCCAGCAGATCAAGTGCATCAGAAGTTGGCACTAACAGCAGCCAATCTTCATAGTATACTGTTTTCTGTCCCTTTCTGTTTTTTTTTTGTTTTTTTTTGTTTTTTTGTTTTTTATCTTTTTCCCATTTTTGTTTAATGTAAGTGTGGATTTTCCTTTCCCTGTTCTCCCAATAGAAAGCGCCGATGAGATGTTCCAATCAGAATGGATAGAAACCCCTTCTCAGATCCCTTGTGAAGAAGGGGTGTGATAGAGCTTCTCTTGCTTTGAATCGCTCAGCAGGGTCATAACGTAGAAGCCCTTGCAAAAGATTTATCAGATATCCAGCTGAGTGGTCTACATACGGCATGATCAGGTTCTGGAATATAGTGAAGAGATCATATCAGTGACACCCTCAGAAGCTTAGTGCCAAATTAATAATACTGGTATAAGAGGGTTTGAAACTATTAAAAGTTAAAACCACATTCATCCTTTAGAATTTGAGAGTTTTTTTGGCTTATTTGCTAAGAAACAAAAAATTGATACTGTAAAATATTTTGCACTATAAAAGGTTTGAATTCTCTTTCTAATATATCTGTATATACCAAAGAATCTCATTAGTGACACGCCTCTTACCAACTCTAACATGGGCACAAGAAGCCAAGCAACCCGACGCTGCCACCATCAGTTGGTAAAAAGTAGTCAGAGTTCTCTATAGAAGATTTTCTTTTTCAGCCACTCGGCCAATAAAACAATTGCAATACTTCTACTGAACCCATTTAAACAATTCCCCTAAAAGTCCTCTCCTAAATGGCTGTTCACCAAGTCCTTCTTTCAGCTGCTGACTAAGGGATCAAATCCAAAATTTTAGATCTGTCCTCAACTTTACAAACCTGACTCAATGGGTCATGGTTGTATAACAATGAGGTTATAAGTTGTCAAACTACTCAAAAGTAAAACATGTGGAGGGAAGACAGATGCTTCGGCATTATTAAGTAAATCTGACATCTAGCCCAAACATCACAGAAGAACATTTGATGATCAGAAAGAACTAATGTATGTACCATATTCTGAAGTAAGCTCCAACAAATAGGAAGACCAACAGCAAAATGCACCTAGCTAGTTGTCCTCGCTCCCCATACGGTCTCTTGCCAAACAAGAGGAAGTAAGAATGTAATAACCAACATAACCCCAAGCAACTCCCAAAATAGATCAACCAAACCACAAACTACCGCCACCAGAAACATAAAAAGAACAACTTAAAAGAAAGAGGATGGAGAAGAAAGAGGAAGAGGAGGCAACAGAGAAAAAAGGGAAAAATTAGCGATCACAGAAAATAGCTTTTCAAAAACTGATTAAAAAATACATTCTGACAGAACAGTCTAAGTTGGAATATTTACCAAGACAAATGTAGGATTTAGATGGTATTCTGGATAGCAAAAGAAAAATCAAGCAGGCACTTACCACTATCTCAGGCTAGACACTTGACAAGTATTTATTTGCTCTGTTACCACCTAAGGAAGAAACTAAAACAGTGCAACTCTTGTATATTTTTCCATAGCTACATAAGAGAGAAACAATTCCTGCATAGTTTAGAGGTGACAAGCTAATATTCACCTGAAGACGGGGGCAATTTCCAAACTGCCCCATACCATACTTACCCTTGAAGTTGTACCCTCCGGCCAATCCATCTTCGCACCCCATCTAAAATATTTCTCAGCCTGCCAGCTGCAGAAGATTAACGAAATAACTATCAGAATCATTCTCAGAGTTTAGTCCAGGACATAATGTAAAAGAAGAGTTTTACTCTGCTCACATCATCATATATTGAGGCAATGGTCCCTAAACCCTTTCCATCATAGCCAGATGTTCCATGTTCTCGTGAGTTTGAAAAATTGCCTCACCCTGTTGCAAAAAATTGGATACATTGACAGTTGAAAATGTTGATTAGGGCACTAGCATGCTTCCTTAGAAAGCCATCTTAGATGGTAATGGGCACAGTTTTCATCAATCTAAAGAATGCTAGTAAGAATATATAGATATGACAGGTAACCCAACATGCAAATAGCTCCTTCTTAGTAATACAATCAACCGTATAAGATGCCTACGTAGATGGACAAGCCACAATTGCACATATACATTAACATAACAATGCCAAAATATAAACTAAAACAAAGAATGTTCAATTTTAAAAGGTAGTGAAAACTATATGTTGCTTACTTACAGAGCCACAGTTCAACAAGTATGCAACCTATACTCCACATATCACAAAGATAGTTCCATCCAAGACCTACAGAAAACAACATCAGCAATAACCCATTGAGCCAACTGAAAATAATTAAAAATGCAACCAAAAGAATACAAGATCCACCAATTACCCAAAACAACCTCCAAAGCACAATAATGACGTCGTGTAGACACGACATAGCTATGATCCTGACTTTCAAATGTAGTATTGCTAAAATCGACAAGCTTTATAGCACTTGATTTCGGTGAATTTTTTTTATAGGAACCATTTTTTGCAGATCTGGATAGGAACTTCATTCCAGACAAAAAGGAGGAATAAAATCATCAGGCTTCAAAACTTATAAAGTTTCTCAAATTCAAAAGTACAAAAACTGCTGTTGATATCAATTTCAGCTTATTAAAATACAGTTGGAGATGTAATCTGATAACATTACAAAATAAGACGGTGAATGTTAATTAACAAACACGTAGACAAAAACAGAACCTACATGCATTATTAATTATTATAGTCATTCATTGAATATTGTAATGAACACATTATCATATTAAGGGCCCGTTTGACCTCCTTTCAATTCTCATTTTCATTCTCATTTTTTTCTCTTTCTTCATTTCAACCACACATTTTTCAAATAAAATAATATTACACACAAATCTAAAAAATTTCATCATTTTTCCACCACACATTCTTCCATCAATCACTATTCCAAAAATTCTATTCTCATTAAAATCAACATCAAACACACTCTAAAGTAGAACAAATAGAAATGATGTCAGATAAAAAATTGACCAAAACTATATAACTAAAAGCAACTAAGAAGAAGATAAGAAAATTGATCTATGCTTAGCATAAATCCTAACTTCTAGTGATCAGATCCACATTAACTATTCCTAATCATGAGAAAACTGCATTATACTATTTGAAAGAAGAAATGGAATTGGTGAAAAATAAACTACAAACATGTATAAAGAGAAAAATGGCACATATTTGCATAATTAATTATCAAGGTCATTTATTGAATTTTTATAATGTACGCTTTATCATATTAAAGTTGAACAAATTTAAATGATGTTGTTCATTATAAAAGTTAAACAAATTTAAATGATTTCAGATTTTTTTTAAAAAATCACCAAAAGAATATAAATTTAAAAAAATAATAATAAATCAACCTAAGCCTAGCATAAATCCTAACTTCAAGCAATCAGATTCACGTACCCCAATCATGAGAAAACAGCATTACTTTTTGTGGACCGAGTAAAATGATAAATAAGAGAAATGTGCTAGATGAGAGAGAACACCTTATAATCTAACACTTTAATATACTCTTGAGGAAACAAGAAGAATTTTTTCTGGTTTCAGATCAGTGTGAATCAGATGCAGATCATGCATAACTACAAATAAAAGGAACAATAATAAGTGAAATAAACAGATTACAGTCTGTAAATTACAAGGTAAGTATTAAAAACAGTCCTAAACGCCAATTGATGCCTAATAGATATCATTTTTGATAAATCCAAGAATTGATAAAAGCAATATAGATGTGCAAAGATATGTCCACACACATGCCACAAATTCCAAAAGTTGTCTGCCAAACTCCCGAACAAGATCAATGGAAATGAAAGACAGATGTTTTTGCTTAGAAAATCATATAAGCTTGGACCAAGCTTCTCAAAAACTGTTAAGACCATTTAAATTCATCCGCAACTTTTTAACTTGCACAATAATCGAGCAAGAAGTAATACCATAGCCCTTTCAAACTTAAGGAAACCATGAATTATAATAAATACTTACAATACAAAATTACAAATATGATTACGATAGTCAAACCAATTCCGTATTTGCACACAACTGCAAAGAATGAAACCACTTATACCAAAACAACTTCAAGTTTTTCTTCCAGCTTACAAATTAAGCCAAACTGAAAGCAGAGACCTACCGTGTCACACAAACGTCGTACCTTGCAAGCTTCTCTAAAACACTAATCTCAATCATGGCAGCTTCCTGGTACTTTCATATAGAGCAGACAATTTAAATTGCAATAATCTCTTTCTTTTCATTGTCCAAAAATTCAAGGACTTTCCCACAAGTCCCTGCAACCAAACAATGGGTGGGAGAGAAGCAGGAAAAGAACCACCAAATTACTAACAACAAAATGACTAACGAACTATAAAGAGAAGCTGAGGGAAAGGTCAGATAGTGAAGAGACAACCAACCCTCACCCATTTTGCGGAGTATTCTATCTGTCAATTAAGGAAAAAAGGAACTAAATAGAGCCCAAGGAGGTAGAACCAAAAAATACCTTTGGTCATAAAAAAAACTCTATGCATAAAATAATTAAACAAATGAGCATTGAATCCACAGACATAAAAAAGTGTACTGTGCACGGAAAGGACAGCATAAAAACAACTGTACATGAATTCCAACATATATCCTGAACCCAGTTATCCACACAATTGCTGAACGAAAAGATGGATGTGTGCCTTAACCTGCTCTCTATTGATTTTTATATTGGATGTTTCTTAAAGTAAAAGGAGATGTTCTTGTTATAAAACCTATTTGCAAACTGAAAATTTTGGATGGCAGATTTTGTTCTTCAATACTGACAGGTACGGGTCTTGCTTGTTTCAGGTCATTCCCCTCTTGTACATAAGCATTACAAATTACCGCATCAACTTTGGTTTGCTAAATAGGAGGGGTGAGTGTTAACTGAATGGAACCTAATCTTAGTATTCTATATGCAGACAACGATATCTAATGCAAGCGTTAGCATCAAAAAGTAAGATGGCGTTCTCTTTACCGTTTTGGGGGCGTTTTTTGTTTTCGATTTTTCGAAACGACGAAAACGCGTTCTCTTTTCTGTTTTCGAAAACGAATTTTTGAAAACGGAGAAAAAATTTCTGAAGAAAACGCAAAACGGCAAATTGGCGTTTTGGGCATTTTCTTCACAAGCGCCCTTGGAATCCACACGGGAAACAAACTCCACCGACCATTGCCTTTTCTGCCAAACTCCATCGACCATCGCCTACCCTCTAAACTCCGGCCTACCTCCTCCAAAACGGCCGGATTTATATACCATTGTGAAGCTATCAATCCTCTCTTCAATTACCACACAAACAACAACCCAAAACATAAACCAAAATCGATAAAAAAAATCATCCTAAAAATCTGATTTGGCGCAAGCTGTTTCTGCCAGAATCAGTCGAATCTAGAGATAATCGAAGGTGACCCATGGTAGTATTGGATGCGCCTTGTTGAGCGGAGTGAATTGGTGGTGGTCCGCGATCACAAAGGTGGCCGGAGGGGTTGTTAATAGGCCGAAACAGTGAGTGGGTCGGGCGGTTGTTTTCGATAATTCCGACTGATTTTCGGCAGATTTTCGAATCTGGAGATAATAGAAAGTGACACATTTTCGAATGATGCTGGGATCTGGTGGAATAGGTGATGGGTGGTGGCCGATTTGTGAGGTAGAAGACGGTGGCTTTGGAGGGGGCGTTTTCCGAGTTGCTGGAGAATGGAAAATAATGAAAACAATGTAACGTGTTTTCTCAAAAACCGTTTTGGGAAATATTTTTACAAAATGACAAAAAGAACGAATTTTCAATAATCTCAAAACGGACACTCAAAACACAAAACGAATTCAAAACTCAAAATACAAAACTAAAACACGAAGAGAACGACCTCTAAGCATTTCCACCCCCAAAAAAGATGAAAGCAGGAAAAAAAAAAGGCTTTCAATGAGATTGCTCTAAAGGAACTCCTACGGAAGAAACAATCAGAAATATCACTCGAGGCTCTCCCTAAGAACACCGTTAAGCATTTGAAGTTCACATACAATGATGAGTTAATTTCTTGCCAATGGAAAAAGTATAGTGACTGTCTTTATTATCCAGCCTCTATGGTGGAGATTCATTGTGGGGAACCCCCTTGTAATATATAGAAGAATATGCACAATTGGCGACTGGCCCAAGTTCTTTCCCCTGATATATTGTTGGAAAGATCTGCAGAAGAAACAATATTCAGTCTTCACGTGACTACACAATAACCATAGAGTTATTCCATATGAGGGAAATCACTACGATCACAGTGTGAAACTACAACAAACTTTTTTTCTTATTAGCTTCACCTCCATCCCTTCAATATCTCAGCACTTCAATCAATTATGCTACATGATGCGTGTTCTTGCATTACTTGGTACAAAAATGTACAAGATTTCTCATAAATCTACACAAATCAATAAAAACATAGATATCAAATAGTTCAACATGTTATTCCTCCCCCAAATATATTTATATGACCCATGGGAAAGCAAAATCAAGCCAGTATACAACTTCATCGTTAAAAAACAAAACTAATGAAAACAGCAGAAGAGACGCAATAAATTATCTTAGAACCGAGTCCCTTGAACTGAAAACAAGTAAAGAAATTCAGATAATGGGGACATATTATCCAGACTAAGTCCCACGTAGCAAAAAAAAAAAAAGTTCACTAACTCGCAAGTAAATAGTGCAATACATCAAACATCCAACTAAAAGACCTAACTTAATAAAAATTGCACTTTTATGTAAATGCAAGAGAACTGTAAAAATTCCTATATAAAATAAGACCTTTGGAATGATCACTTACTTGATCAGGAGGAGGGAAAGGATACATGTCCCATGTTAAACGAGGTAGTTTTCGAGGCCGCTTATCCGTGCTTCTCTGATAGAAATCCACCCCTCGCCGTCTCCATTCTCATCGAAAATTTTCAAAATTCAACGAATATATTTAAAATAATTAAGGGGTTCTTGAGCTCATGTTTTTAATTTCAACAATTTTTTTAGTTTTTTAAGTTTTTAGATTTAAAATTTTGAATTGATAATAGATACGAGGGAATAGACCGGGAGTTTTTTCATCAGATTTTACCATTTTTGGGTGGTACAAGTGTACAAGTTGAGAAAATTGGTGCTGGTTAATTAATTGGATTAGGCCATATCTAACTTTTGGGTTACCCTTTGGTTACCCGATTTTATCGGTGCCCTCACATGGGATCGAATCTTTTTTCGACAAATGTGCCACACTCGCTTCAAATGTGAGAAGAGTGAATGGGGTCGGATAAAGAAGAGAGTATATATAGCATGATTTTAATTAATTTTTTGCACATGGGATTTGGATAGTCTAAAACATTAGAATTAAGTCATTTGTATCTTTTGACTTATCATTTGGATTACCCAATCTCATCAGTGCTTTCACGTGAGGCTGAGACTCACTTTCGACAAATGTGCCCCACTCACTCCAATGTGAGAGAGACGGATGAGATCGAATAAACAAACGGGTAAAGGAGAGGGTGTAAATAACATGGTCCAAAACATAACTCAATTTGATGTATTGTACTTTTGAATGTATTTCGGTGAATTTTGATTATTTATTAAATTCTATTCAAATTTCACTGTCTAACAAATAATTATTTGTAACCGACATATTTTATTCAAAACTAACTCTTAAATAAAAAAATATTAACTATAAACAAAAGAATTACTATACATTAACTAAAAATTATTGTGTAAAAAAAGAAATTTAGGGAGGTGTATTCAATTGAGATTTTTGAAAATTTTGATAGACTTTTTTTAAGTGATGATTTTTGTGGATTTCATGAATTTTTCATAGATTTACATAGAATTAGTGGAAGTTTTTCGTAAACTTCTGTAAACTTTCATTTTAAAACTTTTGTGGACTTTTGTTGAATTTAAAAGACTTTTGAAACACTTTCATTTGAATTAGAATTTACGTGGATCCAGTGCAATAATGTGAAATTATTATATATAATATTTGTATGGGGTGTATTCAATTGTGACTTTTAATGATTTTTTGGGATTTAAAAAGTTTAGGTGTATTCAATGTAGACTTTTAGAGACTCTCTAAGGGTGTGTTTGATAGCGCTTTATTTTCCCAGGAAGTTGGCGATTCCAACTTCCACTTTTGCGCTGTTTGATAGCGTTTATTTTCCATGAAATTGGTTTCCACCCAATTTCAAGGTATAATCACTCGAAGCGTGATTCCGTGGAATTCAATGACTTGCTATATAGGTGGGAATTGGTTTCCATCTTTTTTTTTTTTTTTTTTTAAGCAATAGAAATAAATTCTAAGATAAAGTGTAAAAAAATTATCCCTTTAATTGACAAATTTCATACAAAACAAAGCCAAACGTGAAAATAAAAAATAAAAATTTATTTTTTTATTTTTTTTTAAATTTTTTTTTTCCAATCTAAACATATTTTGTTCCTAATGGTAAAAAAATTTATCCATTTAATTGACAATTTGCATGAAAAACAAAGTCAAACGTATTATGATAGAAAGGTGAAAAATTATACCAATCAAACACTTTTAATTCAATTCCCGGTAAAACAATTCCAGGCAATTCAATTCCCTGGAATCCAATTCCTTTTTCACCCATTTTCCACCCTGCAATCAAACGGACCCTTAAAAGTCATGGTGTATTCAATTAAGACTTTTATAGACTTTTAGAAAGTTTCTAAAAGTCACGATATATTCAATTAAAACGTTTGAGAAGTCTCTATAAGTTTTGAAGTATTCAAATTTTAATGACTTCTACATACTTTTATAAAAGTTTTTGGAGTACTAACTTTTAAGTAGAAAATACTCATATAAAATCTCAAAATTTGTCTATCATTAATCACGAGATTTTGAGAGACTTTTACAAAAATATATATATATATATATATATATATATATATAAAATTTGAATACCCCAAAACTTATAGAGACTTCTAAAAAGTTTTAATTGAATACACCGTAACTTTTACAGACTTTTTAAAAGTCTATAAAAATTTCAATTGAATACACCATAACTTTTAGAGAGTCTCTAAAAATTTACATTGAACACACCTGAACTTTTCAAATCCCAAAAAGTTATTAAAAGTTTCAATTGAATATACCCCCTTATTGTGTAAAGAATTACTATGAATTTAACTAAAAAAGATTTTTTTTTTTTTTTTAACTTTCGTGTAAATTTTTTTTTTTTTGAAATATATATTAGTAACAAGACAAAAATTCACTTACAAAATATAAAAATTACTAAGTAAAAATCCCTTGTGTAAAAAATTATTAAAAGTACAAAAATTAACTCATAACTAAAAAATTATTTATTACAAAACATTTTAATTTAAAAGTAACTTATATATAAAAAAAATTACTTATAAGTAAAAAAACTATAAAAATGAGAATTTCACTAAGGAATGAATATGTAATTTTATTCTTTTAAAAAAATATTCAAAATAGCTATATTATAGACTCTTAAGCATAGGTTGAACTATTTTAAAAATCGCTACTAAAAATCATTCGAAAACAAACCCTTCATAAACGTTCAAAATAGATGCTTAAAAAAAAAAAAGCACCAATAGAACTCTCAAGCAGACCCTTAGTGGAAAATGGCCAACCATTGACAATTTAACCAAAAAGGTCTTTGACTAGCTAAATTCCCATTATAATATAGAAAAAAATTACTATATATACCCCTCTTGTACAAATCCCACGTAGGCCATGAATTCATAAAGGTCGTAAAAAATTTCATCACCAACCACCGACCACAAAATCGAAGGTTGGTCAATTCTTGCAATCAAAATTATATGTGAGCTCTTCTTTGCCATCAGACTAGTTTCTAAACAAATGCAAGAAGTCCTATTTCAGTGATAGAATCTGACTTATCTAACTTTTTCCAAATTTCTAGTTGTTTTTTCTTATTTTTGTTCGTTTAGACTAGAAATTATTGTTTTATAGTATAAAAGGTTGTTGTGGATAGTGCACATTTGAGTTTAACTTGGTTCATTATAATTTAACTTTGAGTTTAAAGTTTGGATTCACATTCTTCACCAAATATAAGGCTCAATGAGAATTTTGTAAAGGGTCAGTATTCAGTCCACATTGATCTCTTCAAATCAACAATCGACGAGGATTGTTCCTCACTGACCCTTCTAGTCTGTGAGAAACTTCATTTTATAGACTTTGCCTAATCGATCCTATATTAGAGAAGACACTTCTATCGAAAATATAAGAAAAATATTAAATGCTCTTGATGTAGATTATAAAGAGCAGTTAGCATTCATGCCTACAAAAAATCTTTCACATAAGATGCATGTTGTTCTCTATCTAGATCATTGGTAGTTTGTTGTTTTAGTTGCTCTTGTTAGATAATTTGTTGTCAAACGACCTCCCCGGACTATGATGTGAACTTGGTTTTAATTTCAATCGACTTAGATCAAATGATTGAACGGTATATCGGCACTTAGAATAAAACGACCAAACTCCAATTTTATCTGGGCCAGTAAAAGCAGCCTAATTTATTAGAGCTGCTCGTGACCCGACCTGTTTACTTGAATGGTTATAATGGGTTACCCACTTGAGCAGTCCATGTGTGTGAATGTTTGGGCCTTACATACCTTATTGGGCCACTACTACTCCTAACCTAACTTACCATATATTCTTGGCCCTTTATTTATTTACTTGGATCGTCCTTGTCTCTCTCTCTCTCTCTCTCTCTCTATATATATATATATATATACCCCCCTCTTTCACTTACGATCGATTGCCATCTCTTTCTTCTCCCTTCTTGCAGTATGTGTGGTTGCTATCTTCGTGATCTTTGCTTCCTTTGTATTGTCTCTTTGTGAGTAAACATAAGCAACCGTATATTGAGAGTGCATAGTATTGGAGTTTTGAGTTGTGAAGTTCTTGCCTCTTGGGGCTGATTGAAGTGAACTGAGCCCGGAGATCCTTGGTAATAGGTGTGGATATCTTCCTCACAACTCTATTTAGTGAATTACATCGAGGAATTGTGATTTCAGGTAGGGGATAGAAAGGTTGTATGGTTCTTCTAATTCAAGTTTGTCCTCGTTACAGGGCTAAACTCTCAAAATGAAAAAAAGAAGCTACGCCCAAAGTTCAACGGACCAAAAGATTGTTGAATCATGAATGAATATTTTGGAGGCATGTCTACGGTTACTCCTGTGTAGTTGAAGACTGCATTTGGTGGATTCACAATCGTCATGGATAAATATATGTTCGAGTTGGTATTTATTTTGAAGACCTTGTTGCGATGCAAACACCACAAGACATTAATAGATTTATTTTCCATTGGACACGTAGTAGACGATATTTAAGCACGAAAAAAAATCTTATATCTTTCTCTAAATTATTTATTGTTTAGTATTTTACTAAAAAATTATTTTGTAATAGTAGCAATTTTCATCAAAAAAATTGTGCCGACTACAATATATAAAATAATAATAATTTTTATTAAATAAAATATTCAAATTCACAGTATCTAAAACTTTTAAATGTTTAGATTAAATTTATTTTTCTAGAAATTTTTGGTAGAAAATCAATCTGTTTTAGAACTTCTTTTTCAACAAACGTTATAATTCTTGTCATGCTTTTTTTAAAAGCTTATAACATAAATACTTCAAATAATTATCATCTACAGTTTGTAATTTTTTAAAATCAAATAGAAACTCAAAAGTATTTAATTTTCATATTTTTAAATTTGTTCAAACCTTAATCTAGATGAAGAAAGAGCTTAATCGACTATAAATAATAAATATAAACTCTAAAAGATTTTTCGGTACAATATTTCATCTCATCATTAATATTTTGATAAAAGTGTTTCTTTCTATGGTTAATGCATGAAATGTAGGTTTAATTTTCACTTGAACAACAATTTCTTTAGAAGTAATATTGTCGGATTCAAATTTAGTCTCTCTCTATATGTTCCAAAAAATCAAATAAGTGCTTTCAAGTTACTAATAGCAGCATCAATAGAGATATCCTCATTTTGTAACATCCTTTTAATTACTCTTTTAATAGCAAACAATATATTGTTTCAAATAATCATGTCAAACTATGACTCAAAAATCATAATGTCGAAAATAAATTTTTAGTATCTCTAAATGCCTTAGCGTCATCACATGTTTCCACTATGTTTTAAAACGTCTATTTTTAGGATCTGTTTTAAAATTGTTAAAAACATCTCTAGTTTGTCATTTTGAAAAACTATTTCTCAAAATAGAAAATTAGAAAACATGTTTAATTTGAAATTTTGAAAAATTATTTTATGACATTTTCTTCCATAATATTTGATTATTCAATAAAAATAGAACAGTTTTATGTTAATTCTTATCAAGTAATATATGCATTTTAAAAATAAACTTCAAGACAATCTAATGAGTTGGGAAAGGTTAATTAACAATTATTGCATGTAATAAGTTATAAATTTCAATACTTAACAATTTAAATTATTCAAATTATATATGAATTGATTGGCCACTAACAATATAAAAAAATTATATTAAATAAGAGATGGAGACACAAATCAATAAATGTTCATTGAAAAAAAAAGAATTTACGCTATAAATTTATTATTACAGTCTCTTGTAGATGCTCTAAACATCCAATTCACACACATTTTACCTGATTTTTCAAAATTTTCCCCTTCAAATTTTTAGGCAATGAATCTGCATCTCAACCACCCTTAGGTGCAGCAAGCAATTCAGTCCTCCTCCTATGATTCTTTTTCTGTTTCTTTTACTTCAAGATATGACTCTGTGAAGCAAACCCTCCAATCATAAACACCTATGGTTGAGATATCAATCGACTGTCAGTTGCCTCCTTTTATCACCATAACCTTCATATTATATATCTTCATTAAACCTCACCAAAAGCTATTAGAAACATATACTGGAAAGGACAGATTTTAGAACACTTCAGATCAATTATGGGATCCTTGGAAAGATCAAAAAAGAAGGTTCAATTATGGAAGAAAGCTATCGTTCATTTCTCGTTATGTTTCATCATGGGATTCTTCACAGGCTTTGCTCCAACAGGTAAGTCTTCAATGTTTTCTAATGAAGTTGCAATCTCGAATAACCGGTTAGAATTTTCACCACAGCCTGTGGAAGTGTTAAACCCTGAGAAAACACAGAATTTCACAAGGGAATTGGAAGAAACTGCAATTTCTACTGCACCAGAAGAATCCCGGGATGCAGGAAACCTTGAAAACCTCAAAGAAGAAACTATAAACAACGGTGAGTTAAATCCGAGGAGGCTTGTAATAATTGTTACTCCTACAAGCAAGACGGATAGGCTTCGAGGGGTGCTGCTTAGGAGGCTAGCAAACACATTGAAATTGGTTGCTCAACCACTGTTGTGGATTGTTGTGGAACAGTTTTCGGATTCTGCAGAGGTTTCGGAGATATTAAGGAATACAGGAATCATGTATAGGCATGTAGTGTTCAAGAAGAATTTCACTGATATACATGCCGAAATGGATCATCAAAGAAACCTTGCTCTTAATCACATTGAGCATCATAGGCTGAGTGGAATTGTGCATTTTGCCTCACTTTCAAATGTATATGATCTTAGCTTCTTCCAAGAGATTAGAGCAATAGAGTATGTTTTCTTCATCATTTCTCAATCTTGCAACTATTATGATAAATTCTCCCATATTATATATGATCCGTGTGTGTTTTTTCGACATATACGACCATGCTTAAAATTACTCTTCTAAAAAGTAAATTTCTTACAATAGAATGGTAACTCAAGATTGTTAAAATGTAAGTTGGGAGGCAGTGACGGAGCCAGAATTCGAATACTGTGAGGATTTAGCCCTTGTTTGGTTTTCATTATAAAACTCATTTTTTCTCAATTTAATTTGTTTAATGGGCTTGGCATTGTTATTTGAATAAGTAATTAAGAATGATAATATTAAGATTATTACTAAAGCCTAGAGGATTATATTTCAGGGCATTTGGGACATGGCCAATAGCTAAACTACATGCCAACAGAAAGAAGGTAATTATAGAAGGACCTGTATGCGATTCTTCAGAAGTTACAGGGTGGCATTTGAAGAAAATGGAAAATCTAACAGACACGACAAATACATTTCCAATTCATATTTCAAGTTTTGCGTTCAATAGCTCTATTCTCTGGGATCCAGAAAGATGGGGGCGCACTTCATCTGCTCAACACACCTCACAGGTAAATTACAAGTCCTGCTAACGAATTGATATAGTGTTTCTAAAATTTAACGATAGATGAAACAAATTATAATTTAATGTATCTTTGGGTGATGTAATGAAGATTGAAGGGTAGAATGAGATTATATCTCTTGAAAATGTGAATTGATTGGTTTTAATTTACTTGCAGAATGTACTCAAATTCGTGAAAAAGGAAGTTCTTGAAGAGGATACCAAATTGAAGGGAATTCCTCAAGAGGGTTGCTCCAAAGTTTTGCTGTGGAATCTCCATATTTTTAAACCATAAAAGCGCGTTTATCTCTATAAAAATGCGCTTCAACATGTGAAGTGAAATAGAAATATCATGATTTGGATTTTGAAGCAGCCTCCCAACTCGACAAGTAAAACTAGCATAAACTCATAATATGGGAAGGTAGATAGATGATTTTTCCTAAATGGAGCTTTTTTTTTTTTTTAATTTTTTCTCTTTATTGTAAATAATAAAATTATTATTATTAATTTTTCATTTCTTCTTTCAATTTTGTGATGGATTATAGGCAAAGCAATTTCTTTTTCACAATCAAATCTAAAAATTCTACACGACCACAATTTTGCATGTAGTTCTTGGATTTTAAATAAAGCATCATCCCGGTATATTGACACTATTAGCTACTCGATTTCTTTGATTAATCACAAAACTTCCTAAATTTTAAAATGTATTTAAATTAAGTGTTTTAATATATTAACTAATATTAATAACTGACTTAAATTTTATATATATAATGTGTTTTAGGTCAAAAAAGGACCATATCAATTTCTTTTTAAGTATTTTTTTTTTATTAATAAGAAAATACCAAATATTTTTGAAAAATAAAAAAAATATTTTACTTATTTGTCACTTGAGCTTTTATAGATAAATGATGACGAGACTTAATTTAAATACGACTATTGCATTCTTTGGTAACATTTTGAACTTTTTTGTGTAAAAGTTTAATTTTATTATAAAAATGATTTTTTATTTATTTAATTTAATATAACGTAGATAAGCAGAATTATTATTTTACGTTGTCCAAAAATTTTCCACTTTCATCGGAAAGGAAAGTAATTGAGGAATAGAATTATAGAAAGTCATGTGGACCCACAGTTGAGGCCGCTTATAAAAACCCTTCACTTCAACACTTCTTAACTCCAATCCTCACTTCTGTTGCCATTCTCGTTCTCTCTCAAAACTTCTGCTTAGATTTGATTTCACAAACATGGTGATTCTACCACCTTCATCCTACTCCGCCGCACCACGCAAAAAACTTTCATCACCAAACTTGAAAGGTAAGTATGATGTTAAATTCTTATTTCTTGGTTGACATTGGATTTCTTGAATCTTTTTTTTTTTTTTTTAATGCTAATTTATCTTGTTTAAGTATAATGTTAAATATTCATTTCTTGGTTTACATTCAATTTCTTGATCCTCATTTCATGGTTTACATTCAATTTCTTGAATCTTGTTTTTTATGCTAATCTATCTTGTTTAAGTATGATGTTAAATCCTAATTTCTTGGTTTACATTCGATTTCTTGATTTTTTTTTAAATTTTTTTAATCTTTCTTGTTCAAGTGTGATGTTAAATCCTTATTTCTTGGTTTACATTCAATTTCTTGATCCTTATTTTTTTTTTTATGCTAATCTATCTTGTTTCAATACGATGTTAAATCCTTATTTCTTGGTTTACATTCTATTTCTTGATCCTTATTTTTTATGCTAATCCATCTTGTTTAAATACGACGTGAAATCCTTATTTCTTGGTTTACGTTCAATTTCTTGATCCTTTTTTTTTAATGCAATACTATCTTGTTTAAATACGATATTAAATTCGTATTTCTTGGTTTACATTCAATTTCTTGATCCTTATTTTTTTTTTTATGGTATTCTATCTTGTTTAAATACGATGCATCGATATTAAATCCTTATTTCTTGGTTTACATTCAATTTCTTGAGTCTTATTTCTTGGTTTACATTCGATTTCTTGAATCTAGTTTTTTTTTTTTGCCAATCTATCTTGTTTAGATGTCTCGAAAATACGTCCATCTTCACCGACTTCATCGCCATCCACCACAACTTCGACTACCGCACCTCTCCTTGGTCGTTCACCACAACTTTCTACGCCTAAAATGAATAAAAAACCTTCCAAGATGCGAAAATGGCTACGAAAGATTCACATGCCAAAAGGATTAAAAGGGTTCAACGTGATCAAGATGACTCCACCAGCTAATACCAATCGTGGATGCAATTTGCCGCCGATTGTGCCCCTTGTCTGTCCGTTATATATACCGTAATGAAGGTACCTTCATCTTTTCCCTATTTAAATAAAATTTCTTCTTTTTCATTTTTTAACTAGCATACCGATAGAATTTTTTTTTTTTTTTTTTTTTTTTTGTTCTTGTTTAACCCCATAGGTGGCCTCGAGTAAAGATTGGGAAAGAGGGGGGGGGGGGGGGGGGGGGGGGGGAGTGGGGAGGGGGGGAGGGAACACTGAAAAATCATTAAAACTGAAAATGTCATAAAAAAACGAAAACTCTAAAAAAAAATAAAAATAAAGAAAGAAAACTGAAAAATCTAAAAAATAAAAAAGGTGAGATTCTGAAAAAAAAAAAAAAAGGGGGGGGGGGGGGGGGGGGGGGGTGAGGGGGGGGGGGAACTGAAAAATAAAAAAAAAAAAAAAAAACTGTTTTTTTTTTAAGTATCATAAAAATGAAAATTATAAAAAAGGGGGGGGGGGGGGGGGGGAGTGGGGAGTGGGGGAGGGAACACTGAAAAATCTTTAAAACTGAAAATGTCATAAAAACGAAAACTCTAAAAAAAATAAAAATAAAGAAAGAAAACTGAAAAATCTAAAAAATAAAAAAGGTGAGATTCTGAAAAAAATAAAATAAAAAAGGGGGGGTGGGGGGGGGGGGGGGGGGGGAACTGAAAAATATAAAAAATAAGAATAAAAAAACTGGTTTTTTTTTAGTATCATAAAAATGAAAAATATTAAAAAAGAAAAAAAAAACTTAAAAAAATAAAGAAAACTGAAAAATCAAAAAAAGAAGGTGAGATTCTAAAAAAAATTGTTGGGGGGGGGGGGGGACTAAAAATAAAAATAAAAAAACTTTTTTTCCTTAACTATCGTAAAAATGAAAAATATTAAAAAATAAAAAACTTAAAATCTAAAAAAAACTGAAAATCTAAGTAAAAATTAAGAAAAATACTAAAAATCCAATAAGAAAATGAAAAAAAGAAAAAAGAAAAATCAAAGTAACAATAGAAGAACATAAAATTTAACTATAGAATTGTCTTAAGTAACAATCTAAATACAATGCTAACTCATACACTTAACCAGCTTTTAAAAAATACATTTAATGGACCTTGACCTTGTGACCTTGAGTGTTCTAGAGGATCCGTAATTCATAGTCCTATTCTGAAATCTAAGATGGAAGTTATTTTAGTTGAGAAGTCCAAACTAAGCACTGACTGTGAACTAAGATTCTGTTCCTAACTACAGTTCCAAAAAAAGACATTGCACTAGTTAGGCTAGTCCAGTTGAAAACAGCTACCTGCATTGATGTGTGAAGTCACCCTAAGTAATTTGATCCTATGTATTTCAAATAGATAGTCTACCAATGAAGAAGGCTACCTTAGTGATACGAGTGAAAGCTACCATCTGAAATCTCGAAAAAAGTTACCTACATTGATGTGTGAAAGTCAGTCTTGAGTAATTCGGGCCTATGTATCACAAATATGTAGAGGACAATCTACCAGGAAAGAGGGCTACCTCAATGATAGAGTGAAAACTACCGACTTATGGAAAAAGCTACCCTCACTAATGAGTGAAAGTCAGCATTGAGTGGTTAAAATCTATATATATGAAGTATGTAGGAAATTATTACAATGGTGGAGGCTACCTCAATGCCAGAGTAAAAGTTATTGATTGCGACAAAATGCTTGACTAAGTCTTGGATACTAATGAGGATCTAGATGATTAGTTAGTTTGACTTGCTTGGAATGGACTTCGAAGCTTAAAATTTCATAAGTTGAAGAGATCAAGGCACGATTGATGAGTTGAACACTCACCTCCACAAGGTCAATTTACTCAACTGCTATTGTTATCCAGTAAAAAGGTCGGCTAATATACTCTTTAAAAAAATAAATGAAAAAAGTTTTTTAACTCCGCCTGTGTCATGTGACCTTGAGCATCACACAGCCGGTCCCAAGCCCGGATTAAGGAGGAGGGTTTTGTGTTTTTTATCCTTGCACAAATGCTTAATTGCTAGCTATTTTGTCCATTGATTTATCTGAATCTACTGCTTGCAGTGTGTTAGCTTAATTGCTGAATCTTTTCCTTTTGACTTTGATCCAAAGATCATGTTACGTACTTCTATATATGTGTTGTTCCTTGCACCTCCACTCATAATCCATTGACATGTCATTCTTACCTGTTTATTTTGTGCTTAGTATATTTCTAGGGACGATCATAGAAGTGATGACCATAACAAAAAATGCAGTAATCAGTTGACAGGGCATCACATTGACAGTAATGTTGTTTGATTCAATGTCTTAAAAACGGAGGCCAGATTGGAAAAGTTCAAAAGATGATTTTCACTTATTTAAATCACCTGCTATACTTACTTAACTATATCTCCTTTTCTATAAGGCTTGAGCATAAAAATAAATAGCAGCTCTAGGAACAAAAATAGTAGAAAAGGACGAAAAGTAAAAAAAAAAATGGAGGAGCACTGGTAAATCACAAGAGAAAGCACTTGACAACAGTCCAAAATCTGATGTAAAAAAACCCTAATCAAGCAACTAATTTTAACTCCCCAAAATGCCTCATAAGTACTGCAGAATTATGTTAATGCAGTTCATATCCAAGTAGCTACAATATGAAAACTTTCATTATAGGACTCATTATAAATTTATAAGAACATTGCTACACGAACACACTCCTTGACCGCATGGATGACCGCATGTGAGTGTCGGGAAAAATATTATTTTATTTACCCGGACCCGCATCACTCACGTGCGGTCATCCATGTGGTCAATCGGGGTGTTCATTTTGACATTTCCAATTTATAATCATGTCAATCAGGAGCACATTCAATCCTCTCAGATTGTAAACTTGCCAGGGCCAAGAACTTCTTGCTTGCATCATGTAACATTGGTGCGTCAGGAACCATAAAACATTTTTTTTTTTAATTTTTTATCTTTTTTAGAATTTGTTCAAAATCAAGCCTATAAAAAGAAAGGCCTTGATTGTGTGGGACAAACTCTCCATATGTAAGGATTTTAATAAGAACAAACTGGTTTTAGCATGTATTAATACATTTATATTAATACCATCTTACTTTTCATCAAGCCAATGCGAGTTCTTTATTTTATAGCTTCCGGGTCCTCCACAATACTCGATTTATACTGTTAAATCGAAATCTTATTGTCCTCTTCAATTATACAGATTGAGTAAAGATCAGGGTTGAAGGACAAGGTTTCTGCAGGTAATCAGGTTTCACGACCAACATACCGCTTCTTCTTTTTGCCCTATATGTTTAGGGTCCGGACTTTCTCCATCTCGAATCCTCGTTTAATCTCAATCTGGAAAATCGAAATAATTAAAAAAAAAAAAAAACATAATTAACGATTATACCAATATGCACACCCATTGAACCTTTGAAGCGGAGAAAATGGCTTTGATAGCAAAGTTTACTGCTCTTCTTCCTAGTACTATTGATTAGAGTGGACTGAAGCTCCCGGCAATGGCGCATGAGGAGTAGGGTACAAATTGGGGTTGGGTTATCTGTCAACTCAGTGAGTGTGGGCTTTAAATTTTGACCACCTTCTAGTCATTTGGACAAAGACTGGTGGCTTACCAAAGCCCAATTATGTTTAGTGATATCATACAATCTTCAGATTACAATACAATTATATTATATAAAAAACTGTAGATTTCGATTAACCACTTTATCCTTTCCATCAGAAACTGAAATTGATTGCATTAATCACATGCCTTCCCACCTACAAGTTAACAGTAAAAATATTATGATGAATTCAGCACATTGTCATATCTTTAAATTCAGCAGTTTCTGGTCCCCCACCAGAATATTATGAACAATTTTTGATGGAAGGTGAAGAGATCGAGTGAGAGACAACAGTTCAATGATTTAAAAAATAAATGTGGAGGGGCTCTTCTTTCAACTATGACAAAAATGAAATGCCAATCATTTCTAGCAAATGAAATGAGGCACTGAGACAAATGAGTTGCAAACTCCAAGAAGCTTCAAATGTAACAAGAAACAGTCTTCTGAAAGTAATAAACAGAGCTCAGTACAATACTAGTCGATTCTTGCATCTAGACAGTTTTTATTCTTCCTCATCTTCTAGTTTGGTAAAATTTGATTCCCTCTGCGGCCTGTGTTTCCTCCATTTTTTCTTGGGCAAGAACGTGGTCCATGAGGGTACCTCACAGCCAGAAGCAGTCATGACGTTGGCCACGTTTCTCAAAAATGGAACATCGGCTTCTGTATATAAAGTTATGGACTCTCCACTCCTCCCAGCTCTACCAGAACGGCCTGTTTGGAATTGGAAGTATGTAAAACTGAGTTTCAGGATCCCCTGTCTACATATAATTATTTATTGAGCCCGATGTGGAATCACCATCATTACACATTCATTCTTGGTCTGACTGCTGTAACCACCAGAAATTGATGCTCGAGGCAATTAAATGATATTTCGAGTTAAAGAAAATAGGCAGGTAATTTAACACCCAAAATTGCACTAGCTAGAAGTACTCCAAGGATAAATTGCATACCAATCCTGTGAATATAAGCAGCTGCAGAATCTGGAAAATCGTAGTTGATCACAAAATTGACACCTTTGAAATCCATGCCACGGGCAATAACATCGGTGGCAATCAAAACCCATGGTTTCCCAGACCGGAAGTTATCAACAGAATTTTCTCTCTGCATTTGATGGAAATGTTTTTGCAGAAATTCATAGAGTGTGATGAAATTCCAAGTGACAAGTAGAAGGAATGAAAGTGATGAAATAAGAATAAGAACTCAGACAAAAGAAAACCACTATTGTGCATAAAATCTAACAAAAATCTAGCTCAATTCCACTATTAGCGCTGCGAATTCCAAAAAGAAATAGCGTCCCCTATTTGTAGGGATTGGAATTTTGGGTTTATTTATTAAGATGGATTATTCTTGATGTCCAACTGGGACTTGAATGGCACAATTAAAGGCTTGTTTGGTGCAGATTTTCAAAATTAATTCTCAATTAATTTTTATTTTCAGCCACACATTCTTCAATAAAATAATATTTTTCATCACATCAATAGTTTCTTCTTCTTTTGAATCATGTTAGGCTTTAATTTAATCAAAATAGTAAAGTGCCATTATCTAATTAAACAAAAGAGATTATAAAAATTAAATAAAGAATATAAATATTATTTTATAAAAATTAAAAAAAATAAAGAATTGTTTAAAAAATATTTAATTAAAAAGAATTTTAAATTGAAAAACAAAATAAAAACAAAAAAAGAATTTGGTATTTTGGTTAAAGAGCATTTTATTTTGTGTTTTTCAATTTAAAATCCTTTAATTAAAAAAAAAAAGAATTATAATTTCTTAATTTAAAAATATATAAACAAAAATAAACAAAAGGGGCATATATATATATGTTGGACTGGGCCGAAAATAGGTGGCCCAATTCAACTATTAAAATAGTTAGTTGGACCGACTGTTTCACAAAAATCGTCTCTTTCTCGTCGAAATTCATCGTTTCTGGTGAGAACAAGCTTTAATATTGCAAAAAAAAAAAAAAAAAAAAACACTTAAATCTTCTGCGTTCAATAATCTACCTAAATAATGAAAATACACATTATAAATATCATAAATTCACAAAATTTTGAAAATATAGTAAATGAAAAATCAATATCATAATCCCAAAAAACTAACTTTAATAAAGATAATAGCCTTGTTGCGTGGTGGTCGGCGACGGGTTGACTGCGAGGATGGCTCTTCAACTGGATCCCAACTACTAGACCGAGTGAGTTTTTTCCTAAATTTCTTTTTCCTCTCCACTCAAACGCTAGGTTGAATGTGAGGGTATTTTTGAGTTTTCGTATTTAACTTATCATTTTTTAGTTTTTAACTTTTTTTAATGGTCAAAAGCAATTATGGAAATATGTTTGGGTCAAGGTACCATTTCCTTGTATTTCCTCCTTCAAACAAAGCATTGTCGGAATTCACCCGTTTGGCTTAGCTTAAAATTTTACTTTGAAGTAAAATAATTTTTTTTTTTAAAACTAACTTTACAAAAATAATTAATTAACTTTACAACTCAGTAGGTAATATTTCTAAAAGTGATTTTAGAAGAAGATGATATTAGGTGGCTTATGGACAAACTAGGCAAAAATATAATATTTATATATATAAGAAATGAGATCAAAGAATCCATTGTCGTCCAGCGGTTAGGATATCTGGCTTTCACCCAGGAGACCCGGGTTCGATTCCCGGCAATGGAACTTTTTATAGTTTTGATTTTGACAAGAACAAAGGAGCAATATCCAACTTGTTAGCATTCAACTTACTACATACACGGTAGGTAATTTTGCCAAAACACTTTAATGTTTTTCCCTTTGTTTATTCCCGTTTAATGAAATCATCTCTAGTTAACGAACATGTGTTTTTCTTCATGCTAAAATAAGAGGTTAACAACTTAAATTTATAGTTTAGAGGCGTTCTTTTTCTTTTATTACTTATCCAAAAATTAAAAATTAAACACAAAATAAAAAGTCGTCGTATATGCTATCTAACCGTTCCCGTGGCCTAGAGATCAAACTTAATCATATATCTATCTTCCTCGTTCGTCACATAATTTTGAATGAATTTATAAATTGTCAGCAAACATTTGAAATTATTTGTAATCAACCTTCCCATTTTTCGTAGTGTACTAGCTAGAGATGATTCCCAATTGACTTTCTACACATAGCTAGACCCTTTCTGAAACCTTAGTTGACTTTTTGTTTTCTTAGTGGATTGCAAGTGGCCTCCCAAAGATTAATTGACACAAAAGTCTCATTCGTGATTTTTCCAATCTGCACCATTGTGAAGAAATTGAAGAGCCCACTAGAGTTGCCTTTTTGAAAATAATTCATGTTTTGTCAGATTTTTTATTTTATTATTATTTTTTTCTATCTATTCTCTGATTTTTTACCTTTTCTTGAGTGAATGTATAGTAGATGGGACACTTCATCACTTTTTTTTTTTTTTAAAATAGAATTTTATAAAAATGATCCCTTTGAAGATTGTACGGTTATATAGTAGGAAATTTTGAACTTATGTGCAAAATTATTTTATCAAACGAATGTATGAATGTAAATGAACTTTAAACTTAATTTGTTGCACGAGATACCTATACAAGGTCTTATTAAGAATGTTATAAAGACGTCTGCACATTTTTATTAGCTTATAAATAGGAATAGTGAAATGAATAATAGTGAGTCCACAAAATATGTGAATAATAATGAGTCATATTTATGTACATGAAATTGAAAGTAATGTTTTACATTGACTAAATTTATAAATCATTTATGAATTGTTTGCTAAATGGATGCTTAATATGTAGTTTGAAATTAATTTTCTTACTAAAAGTTTTCATAAATGCCAATTTCTGAAAAGACCTTGATTCATTAAGTATGTCGGGCCAACTCGATAAACCTATCACGTTGGATCAACCATAGCCATGCACGAACAACCTCAAAGTTGTGCCGACTCGGTAACTGACAGATATCCTATTATTTATAAGACTACAAACTTGAAAGTGCGATGGCAATGCGATCACTTCTAACTAGAGGGTCGACAAGGCCCCTTGACACATTTAGGTATCACGTCAATAACGAGAGTGTGATGGTAATGTGGGTCCTCCAACTAGAAAATGCATGCATCCCTTCAAATTTTCTATTTGATTTGAAGTCTAAACAAAACAACAAGAACATATGTTTAGTACACATAATTAACAAAATTTTAATTCATTTTTCTTCTTTAATCTTGTTCATTATTAGGTTCATCCTACTAAAAACGTGATAAAGATTTGCTTACAAAGAATAATCAATGGTCCACTTCATTAGCTGGATTCAATTTATAGTTCTTTGAGGGAATGAATCATCTCAAGATGACCGTAGCAATAAATTTGGTGATTTGGGGCACATCCAAGTTGGCAAAGGATGGGCATTGCGGGGCTTGCAACCTCAGCGTGGGGAGTTCGATTCCTGGTTGGAGCAGCTGAGTGATGTAATAACCATTTATTGGTTGGAGCAGCTTGGTGATGTAATAATCATGGAGGAGGATCTTTTGGGGCCAGGAGTATAAAGGGTACACGGACCCTGGTCAACTTGGGCATAACCCGCGGTTTACCTCCGCCAGTTACTGAGGGATCGGTGGCTGGTGGTCCAGGATATAGTCTGACGTAAGTTGGGAAACCTGGATATCAAAAAAAAAAAAAAAAAAAAAAAAAAAAAAAAAAAAAATTTGGTGATAACGTCTGTTACTTTGAAAAGATGTACCAATCACCCATCCAATCTTACCAAATTGAAACCGACCAAAATTTTGCACCATCCATTCCCTTGTTCTGATAAATGTGTGTTCATGATTGTACCTGATGGTTCCATCAATCTTCGGTGATCATTACTCGATATTTACTAGTACTACACTTTTTTTCTTTCATAAAATCCCAAGTTAACTTCGTTCTTATCATTTAGGCACTTAAACGTACATAGATACATATATACATACAATTCAAAATTTCATGTCAGGAAAAAGTAATGAAAATGTTAAATGGAAGCAAAAGCCAAAAGGTCCCCTTTGAAAAATGAGATGTGTAACTCCAAGCAGAAGCAACCAAACCTGAAATTAAAAAGTCTATTGTCTGATAAAAAATGCTACTTATATATAAGATTTGTACATAATGGTGTCCTCCTTTCACATGGAGAACCCGCTCGATTATTTTATTTGGATGGACCCCCCTCCCATGTGAGGAAGGAGGACACAATTAGGTACATCTTGATGTACTAATAGCAAGATTACTGTCTGATTCACCCATCCTTGCTCAAATAGTTGTGTTCGTGCACAAATAGTTGTGTTCTAAATCTTATTGACGAAAGTAAAAGTCATGAGTACATGAATTTTTTAATAAAATCTTTATCAATGCTGATGCAGTCACAGATTATTATTTTCTTTTTTATCTTCTAATCAATTCTTGTCATGCGTTGTCTATCAAAGTTTTCTAGCAAAATTTTCTATACTTGTAACACGGTTGATTTACGGAAGCAATATACAAGCATTTTTAATAGCTAACTCTTAACATAAAGAATCATGTTACTTGTACAATATTTTTTGACAACATTGGTTGATAATCACTCACATGGAAGAAAGGCTCACGATAAATAAAAAAATTGCGACCTCCCTTCATATGAGATTATTATCAATCAATGTTGTCAAAAAATATTGTACAAGTAGTAAAATTTTAACATAAAAGCTACGTCTACTTTATTGAGATTGTTTTCTATTGTAAGTAATGAGTCTCGTACACTGACCAGATATATCACATCTTTGTGAGAATCGAAAATAGTACGGTTAATATGAAAGAGATAGCTTATTGCCCACCCACCCACGCTCCCTTCAATCCCAATCTCTCTACCATAAGTCATAAGAGCAACAAAAAGAAACCCCCAAACTTCTAGAAGATAAAAGAGTCGCCTGTAATTATAGAAAAACAAAAGAGAGATAAATGGCAAGTGGCAAAAACTAGTCCTATAAACGGTAGATTGAATACAATTGTTGGCATATAAAAAGATGAAGATTTTATCAAAGTCTGTATCAAGTCCGAGGAGAGCAGAGAAATTTCCGCCACCATTGATGATGTTCTTGAGGAGCAATGGCGGCAGTAGAAGCAGAAGCAGATCACGTGCAAGCCCAATGTTTTACTTGCGCAGTAAAAAGAATGCAGCAGCGATAGAAACAGCTCAAGAACCATCCTCACCTGAAGTAACTTGCATTGGTCAAGTTCGAGTTAAAAGGTACTCTAAACCCTCACAGCCTAAGAAAACTGGCGGCACCACCACCACAAGCTGCCTCTGCCGGTGGTTCAAGAAAATTGACTGTCACAATTTTACTTCAAGATTTCATAAACCAAAGCCCCTCCGCTGGTTTTTTATCAAATACGGTTTGGTTTTCCGGTCTGAATGTTGCAAGAAGGTTGATACCACAGATGATTCTTTTGGGGTTGAACCAATTCAGACAAGTCAGAATATTCAAAACCATGTTGGGAATAATTGTGAAATTCTTGGACCTCAATTTCAAGGATGTAATGTGGATTTTCTTGGTTCCGCTAATCCACATGTGGGTACTAATGAAATTCTTGGAGCCCAAATTCAAGAAAATAAAGGGGACGTTCTTGTTTCTTCTTCTCCACATGTTGATAATAATCATGAAATTCTTGAAGCCCAGATTCAAGAAAACAAAGGAAATTTTCTTAATTCTTCTTCTCCACCCAAGATCGCTTTGCTTTTGACTAGGTGCAGATCAACTCCTTGTAGGTCTTCATCATTGGCCAGCCGGTTTTGGGGATCTCCCCCATTAGCTACACCAGAAACAGAGAATAATACTGATAGGGAAGCAAAAACAAAGCACGAATTTCCAAAATTTAAAAGCCCTCGTTGTGAAAATGTGGCAGTGGAGTCAAGAAACAACCATGAAGGTGAAGAATTTGAAGGTTCAGTAAATAATGTTAAAAAATTGAATTCAACTGTGGGAGATGTTGCATTGCATCCTTTACTACTTACAAGGTGTAAATCAGAACCAGCAAGAATAGGGGAAAGGCTAATGCCAGAAGCCAATTTGCGGAGGCAAAGAAGGTAAGTGTTGTTGACTGTTGAGTCTTGTTCCCCACATTAATAAGGGATTTTGTAATTTGTTTTTCAGGAGATTACATGATCAAATCACTAAACCTTTTTTTAGCATTTTTTTTTTTTTGGTTTTCTTAGCTCTGTTTGGCAAATTTTAAAGATGAAAGACAATGCAAATATTACTGGTAATTTGATGGGTTAATTTCAGAAATGGTCATTGAAGTTACAGAAAAATTACAAAATGATCACTGAAATTCAAAACTTTCAGTAACGGTCACTGAAGTTTGAAAAACTTGCAGAAACGGTCACTGAATTACAAACACTTTTGCGACAATTTTTCGGCCACTTCCGACCACCGAAACCAGCAAATTTTGATACTGTTGGAAAGCCCATAATGTCCTTTTCAATTACCATCCAAAATATTCCCCTAATTCCAAGGGATTCGACCAAAAAATTGTCGCAAAAGTCGTCTAAAAATTCTGAAAATCTGCCCAAATTTTCAGATTTTTTAGGGCAGATTTTCAGATTTTTTGGGCGACTTTTGCGGCAATTTTTCGACGACTTCCGATCACCAAAATCGTCGGATTTTGATACCTTTGGAAAGCTGACAATGTCATCTTCAATTACCATCCAAAATCTCCCCCCAACTCCAAAGCATTCGACCAGAATAAACCCACAAAGTCGGCTACCCAAAAAGGCGAAAATCTGCCCAGATTCGGAATGCTAACTTTGTGGGCTTATTTCGGTCGAATGCTTTGGAGTTAGGGGGAGATTTTGGATGGTAATTGAAGAGGACATTATCAGCTTTCCAACGATATCAAAATCAGGCGATTTTGCGACAATTTTTCGATCGAATCTCTTGGAGTTACGAGAAGATTTTGGGTGGTAATTGAAGAGGACATTATGAGCTTTCCAACGGTATCAAAATTTGGCGATTTCGGTGGTCAGAAGTGACAAAAAAATTGCCGCAAAAGTCACAAAAAAACTGAAAAAGTGTTTGTAAAACTCAGTAACCGTTTTTGAAAGTTTTTCCAAACTTCAGTGACCGTTCTTGAAAGCGCCCGAAACTTCAGTGATCGTTGCTGAAAGTTTTGAATTTCAGTGACCATTTTGTAATTTCAGTGATCATTTCTGAAATTAACCCTAATTTGACACTCATTCCCCATCCCCCATCCCCATGGGATAGGACTGTCATCTGAGTTGCTTTTTTTTTTTTCCAGGTTTTTAAGGGTTATATATATATTTTTATCCCATTTTTCATTTCTTTAATTTGCATTTTGCAACTAGACAATTTGGAGCTCGTTTGGACCATATTTTCATTTTTCATTCTCATTCTTCTATTCATTTTCAACTACACATTTTCCAATAAAATAATATTTTTCATCACATTAATAACTTTTCCTTATCTATTAACCACTCATTTTTCATCATATCACTATTTAATCCGTGTTTGATTCCCATTTTCAGGAAAAATGCATTTTTGAATAGTTGATTGATGGAGAATGTGTGGTTAAAAATTATGGAAAAGTTTTGGATTTGCGTGTAATATTATTTTATTGAAAAATGTGTGGTTGAAAAGAAGAGAAAAATGAATTTTGGAGAAAATGGGAATCAAACAGGGTGTTAATATACATTTTTTCTCCAATAATCTCCATCAAACACACTTTTGATCTAAATTCATATGTTTCATATGATACTGTGGATATTACAATTTGTAATAAAATTAGCCCTTGTTTAATCTCTATTATTTTCAAAATACATTTCTCTCTTCTTTTCAACTATACATTTTTCGATAAAATAATATTATACATAAATTTAAAAAATATTCTTATTTTTTAACCACACATTTTTCATTAATTTATTATTCCAAAATGTATTTTTAGCAAAAATAAAAAATAAAAAAATGGAGCTCATAATGATATGAAATTTGAAGTGATTGTTTAGACTTCAAGATATTGTCATTTTATTTTACTATTGGGTTTTGATTTATGGCCAGGGCCACATGGACCCTATCATGTGGCTCCCTCTATTCGTTGGGCGAGGACGGGGGGAGGGGGGGTCTGAGAATAGGGGTAGCGTCACTGGATATGTACGGATCTATACAGATCTTGGACCAGTAATCATAAGGCAGGGGGCCGCAAAGATCCAAGTTCCAGCAGATCAACATAGTGAGGCAAGGGCTCAATCTGAAGCAGAAAAGAAAGGGGATACAAACCAATTCTACATACTGTAAGAAGGTTTAAATATGAAATACTTTTAAAATTGTTTGAGTACTTGTATGCTAGTATGAGATTCTCTGTCTATCATATCATACACCAACACAAGTATACACATAATCATACAAATTGGATCTTCCAATTTTATCAAATGATAAGACTTCCGCATCACCCTGATGTTTCCTCAAAATGGTATCAGAGCCATTAAGACATGAATGTAAATAATTGGATTAGAAGTGGTCCAAAGAAAATACAAAAAGAAGTAAAAATTCTGAATCAGTTAGTTCAGATAAATCTAGAAACAATTTCTCAAATTAAACACAGACTTACATGTGATATACAACATGAAAGTATGAGAATACAACTTCATAATATGATAATAGAATATCGTGAAGAAAATAATATCTTAATAAAAAGATTAAGATTTTTATCTTATATATTTGTATAAAAATGACTAAAATAGACTGTCAAAACTGTAATGAGCACATACTTGTACTCACCTCAGAATATCAGCTCTATGAGTATTATACAGAAAGATATCATCATGCATGTTTTGCAGGAGTACATAGAAACTCTTTAAGCATGTATAAACATAACCAGATAGTTGCTTTAGATAACTATCAAAAGACAGTAAAAATATTTATCCTACATTATGTTACATGTCATCATTAACATGGATGTGGAAAAACATAATGAACAAATAAATGACTGTGATGAAGAGATCTGTGAACAGGTTGAATCACAAGGTAACTTTTCAAAAGAAATTTTAATTTCTGACAAAAAGTTAGCAAAAATATGTAAGACAAAGCTTGAGATAGAGCCAAAAGAAATTTTTGCTCTTCCAAACATTATAGACAGGTTTACTAAAAGAAGTAGACATATATATTATGGAATTTCCCAAAAGGAATTTGCCATACATATCCAACATACTTATGGTAAGATAGGAATTTCTCTACTTACTAAACAAGACATAAATAAAGCTAAACAAAAAGTAGATCTTGACAATAGCAAGAATCTATTTTGGGTTACAATAGGAGCTATAAGAATCCAGCTTCGAAGTACCCTTTCAGACAAAATAGATCAACCAATATCTATGATGTTGATTGATGAACGAATACAAAATCCTGCTGAAGGATGCTTAGGAGCCCTTGAAGGGAACCTGGCATGTGGAAAACTGCAATTTACAGTTTATCCAAGACTTTCAGTAAGTCTGCATGACCAAAATTTTGATGGAATTCTTTCTTTCATACATAAATATGGAAGAACAGATTTAGTCAAAGAAAATAATGTACATTTTTCAATATCATATCTTGTTAGTTATGCTATACATAATTAGCATAATATGACAATTGCAAAAGAACCAAAAGGGATAAAAATTGATCCTTTGTTTTCAGAATACCTTGAGCATAAGGAAACTGAATTCGAATGGTTAATACAACCATCTAGAAAATCTTTGGATATAGAATTTCTTGACCAAAGAAAATTAATCAAAGAACAAAAACCACTTCTTACTAGAAGTTTATCTTCCAGTAGAAAGTCTCTTCCAAACATAAAATGGAAGGAAGATAAAATTGCAGAATCAAGCCAAACCAAACAGTTAAAACAATTAAGTGAAACTGTTAACCAAATGGCTAAAGACCTTTATGGAAAAGAATAAATATGTCATTACCAGACATATTAAGAGAGTTAAAGACACTGAGAGAAAGTATTGAAGAAATCAAACACAATATAAGTGTTCTTCAAGAAAAAACAGAACAAGCTATGGAAAGACACTCTGCTGTTATCATAGCAGGAGTAAAAACCCAATATACTCCTTTACAGAAAAATTTCAAAACTATTATAGGAATCTTTGAAAGAAACGGGGAGGTATCCTCAGAAAAATTAGAAAATGAAAAACTTAAACCTGAAGGAAAGTTTGACATAAAGGACATAGGTTAATGAGTAATTTTAGAAAAGGTTTAGAAGACAGTTATGACAAAAGTCAAGATTTAGGACTTTTAAATGTTCTACTTGCTTTTGAAGACACAGAACTGGAAAAAATTGTATCCATTGTTAAGAAAATTAACATAGGAAATAATGAAACCATAATGACCTTAGAATCTGAAGTAGATGAACCTATAGAAGATAAAGATAATTATGACACTAGCAGCTCTGAAGAAGATGTTATAATCTATGAACGATTTAACACTAATATTCAGATAAGAGAAAATAACATAGAAGATGAACCTTCATCTAGTATGTTAAGAGAAGACAAGACACCAGTAGGTTATAATACTGACGGTGATCATAAAATAAAACCTTTAATAAAAGAGGAAGAAACAAATCTGATATCATCAGACTTTATTCCTAAGAAACAAAATCAAATGGTTACAATTCTAGATTTAGATTGTACTTTTGAACCAGAAAAACTTATTGATGCATGGTATAGCCATATAATGGTAGCTATGATAGTCAATAAAGAAATCATCAGAAGTGAAACAAATTCTTGGAATTATGTTCTCGCAAGTACTAGAGGAAATGCAAGAGCTTTCTTAGAAACATTTGACCTTGCAGTCAAGTGTGCAATTTGGAAGGACTCAGAGTACTCTATACCAAATTTTGTAAAAAGAATTGTGGAACAACTTTACAAACAATTCACTGGACAAACCTATGAGGTTTTTAAAAGTGAAAGAAGTACAATTGCAATAGCAGATGCCATGAATCACTTAGAAAAAATCTCTATATGTGATATGTGCTATTTTGAGAATTACGCATGTGAATTTTCAAAATATTTCTATATTTGCCCATCAAACCAATGGGAAAATCTTACGGAAAAATTTATAAGAAAACTTCCTGAACCTTTTAATCATGAGGTTATGGAAATGTTTGACCAATCTATAAAAAAACAACAAGATAAGATTGATCATAGATTAAATGTTCAAATTGGATCAATAGGACTTGCTACTACACTTACAAGAACTCTTCTTGCAGATAAATGTAAAGAAAGAATCTTGATAAGAGATAGCAATCAAGCACTCATAAAAAATCCTAAACTCTGTTGTGATAAATATCTAAACAGAATTCCAGGACAATATGGATGCTTAACAAATAAAAAACCAAGAAAGAAAAGATCTTTCAAAAAGAAAAAATATACTTTCAAGAATTATAAAAAGCCATATAAACAGAAATATTTTAAGGAAAGAAAATATTTCAAAAAGAACTCTCCAGGAAAGAAATTTCCTAAGAAAAAGGGTAATAATAAAGACTCTAAGGACAAAAAGAAATACTGTCCTCAGAAGAAAAAGAATTGCAGGTGTTGGCTCTGCAATGAATCTTGACATTATGCAAATGAATGCCCAGCAAGACTTGGAAATGAAGAAAGGGTAAATCTTCTTAATAATTTCCAAGAATGGGGTTTCTACCCAGTAGAAGATCCAAGTGATACAGAATCATTGTATTACTTAAAAAGCACAACAGAATCAGATTCTGATTTTACAGAAACTGATACCTCAGATGAGTAATAAAAATATTACTAATCCTAATTCAATCTATATCCCAATCAAACTAAGTTTTGAAGGACATAGAAAATACATAATTCATGCTTACGTAGATACTGGAGCATCAGTATGTACAGCAAGTAAATGGATTATACCAAACCAATTTTGGGTACAATCTGAAAGAATAATAAAATTAAATATTGCAGATAAATCTGAAATCAAAACATCCAAAGTAGTGAAAAACTTGGATATTGAAATAAATGGTTACCATAAAAATCAATGGACAACCTTTTACTTCAAAATACCAACAATATACCAATTAGAAACTGGTATAGATTTTATGATTGGAAATAACTTTTGCCAGTTATATCATCCATTCATAGAAGAAATAGAATCTATAAGTTTTACTCTTAAAAATAAGAGATTATGGATTCCAAAGAAAAGAAAAGCAGTAGCTATGAATATTTTCAGAGATAAATTTCTTGAAAATATTAAGCTAGACTGTAAAAGAAAAACTTTTACAAATTTTCAGGGGGAGAATATTACAAAAACACAAAATATTCTCATTACAACTGAAGAAGAAACTAAGTTTAAGATAAATTCTCAAAGAGAAAAAATCTTAAATCTTCTTGACAAATGTTGTTCAGAAAATCCTCTGGACATAAACAAAAATAAAATGAAAATGAAAGCAACCATTGAATTGCTTGATGAATTCAAAACAAAAATTGTAAGCAAAAGCAATGGCTTATAGTCCAAAAGATAGAGAAGAATTTGATAAGCAGATCAAAGAATTACTTGATCTACAGTTAATAGAACCAAGTAAATCTCAATTCTCTTCACCAGCTTTTATGGTAAGAAAAGAAGCTGAAATCAGGAGAGGAAAAATCAGAATGGTAGTAGACTATTCACAGCTTAATAAGATTACTAAGGCAGATGGATATTTAATTCCAATTATGCAAAGCCTTTTACAATTGATCAAAGGAAAAAAGATTTTTTCATCTTTTGATTGCAAATCAGGATTTTGGCAAGTTATACTTGACCAAGATGCTAGACACCTCACGGCATTTAGTTGCCCACAAGGACATTATCAATGGAAAGTAGTACCTTTTGGCCTAAAGCAGGCTCCAGGTATTTTTCAAAGACATATGGACAATGTTTTCAATAAATATATTACCTTTTGTTGTGTATATATTGATGACATTCTAGTTTTCTCAGATTCTGAAGAAGAACATGAGAAACATGTCTTAGCTACCTTAACAGAGATAGAAGAAACTGGAATAGTGCTTTCCAAAAAGAAAGCTGAACTATTTAAGGAAAAAATTGGGTATCTTGGGTTAGCCATAGCATATGGTTATAAACAACTCAAACCTCACATTTTAACACATATTCAAGAATTTCCTAATGAAATTATGGATAAAAAGCAATTAATGAGATTTCTTGGATGTCTCACATATGCTGAAACTTTTATAAAAGAATTAGCAAAAATGAGAGCACCAATTCAAAAGAAATTGAAAAAAGATTTTAAATGGGAATGGAATAAAGAAGATACTCTTTATATCCAAAAGATAAAATCAAAAATTAAAAATTTACCTTCATTATATCATCCTAAGACAGGAGATAAAATGATAATTGAGACAGATGCCTCTCAAGAATATTGGGGAGCGGTACTTAAGGCATGTGATTGCCAAGATCAAGAAGAAAAACTATGTGGATATGCTTCTGGAACCTTTCAAGGAGCAGAGAAGAATTACCACATAAATGAAAAAGAAATTTTAGCCATGAAAAAAGCTATTACAAAATTTAAATTATATGTTATTTCTGACAAATTTCTTGTTAGAACAGATTCTAGTACTTGTAAATCTTTTTTGAAAAATCAGGTACATCCAGACTATAAGCAAGGAAGACTTGTCAGATGGCAAATGTGGTTTAATCACTATGATTTCCAAGTGGAAATCATAAAAGGAACAGACAATTCTTTAGCTGATACTTTAACTAGAGAATTTTTCTTTACAGGTAAAAATGACGGACATTGAAGATCAAATTGAGGATCTCAAATTACAAATTGAAATGGAAGAAATGGAAATTTCATCCAAACAACAAAGGGTGCAAATCCTTAAAAAGAAGTTAGCTAGACTTCAAAAAATAGCTTCAACTTCTGTTTATAAGGGGGAGAGTGAAATCTCTGAAAAATAACCCCAAGCAGAAGGAGTCGAAAGTAGCAAGACTACTGGAGATAAAAAGACTTGAGTATAGTCAAGTTCAATGTTCTCAAGAACACAAGGACGATATTCAAAGTCCAAAAACAGAGCCAAAAGCTCAAGGGCCAAAAACCCATATACATACAGGAGAGCATATTATGCCTCAGTGTTCTAACGAACTTATGGGTATTCCAAACCCAAAAGAAAAGCTTACAACTCAAGAAATTGGGTTTAAAGCCCAAGACATTATTGAAAATCCGCCATTGGTGGGTATTAATACATCTCTTGCAGGTACAAAAT
This sequence comes from Osmanthus fragrans, assembly GCA_019395295.1. Taxonomy (NCBI): domain Eukaryota; kingdom Viridiplantae; phylum Streptophyta; class Magnoliopsida; order Lamiales; family Oleaceae; genus Osmanthus; species Osmanthus fragrans. Next base: position 29,917,297 of record CM033343.1, read on the forward strand.
TCTATGTGATTTTTGACGGTCCAGCTAGAGGATTTTATACAAACTGGTCACAAGTAGAACCACTTGTGAAAAACAAACCTTACAAACACAAGAGTTTCAAAACTTATAATGAAGTCCAAAAAGCCTTTTCTGAACAGTGCGAGACTAGAGGTATAAGCCCAATACCCCATAAACCACTGTTTGATGAAACTAGTTTACGCCCAAACTATTGTCAGGGAGGGAGATCAAGGCCTAGAATGCCTCATACATTTTTCAGGCCACCACCCAGTCCAAATAACCAAAAGATCAGACTCATCTCTTATAAAGATGCAGCCCAATCAACTCCAGGCCCAGAATCCATCCCAAATAGATTCAAAAATATTGGAAAAATTCCAAAAGAACCTGAAACCCTTACAATGAGTGGAATCAGTTTAAAAGAATTTATGCAATATGAAGAAGAAGCCAGAACAGTAGGAGCTTCAGCCCCTGAGCAAAACTACTATGGCACAATTGAAAAGAAATATGGACAGTTCATTTTCCTTGAAGGAGCTGATCCGATAATGGTAAAGACAGCTTTCCATTGTGGAATAATCAAGACCATAATTCCTAGCAGAAGTTTGGAAGAAATAAAATTACTTGACAAAAATTTATTTAAATCATTAAAAGATTTTTATAAATATGTGATTAAAGATCAAGAGGTGCACATGATCTTGAAAATCAACAGCACAATTCCTTTTTGGAATGAAGATGAAGATCTTGTAAAAGGATACCATCATATTCAAATCAAGACAGTTCCAGAATTGGTTTTAGCCAAACCCATTGAAGGAAAGATAGAATGTGTGAATGAACTTATGCTTCAAGATTGGAGAAGTCTTTCATACCAAAGAATCCTTTCTGGATTAAGGACATTTGATAGAAACTCTAAGATCAAAATAAATTATTCTTCAAAATTTATTTTGGTTACCAGCAAGATGAGTTCTCAAATCAGTACAGAAGATATCAAAACTCTGTGTAGTTTTGAAAAAACCTTCTATGAACAGCCCAATGTACCGGTAAGATACAGTGGACACTTGTGCAAAGCTTTAAGAGCTAGCCTTGGTAAGGATCATGAGTGCCAGTGGTGCTCACAGCAAAAAGACAAAGAAAGATCGGTGGAAATCTCTGAAGGAGATAAAGAGGAATCCAGCAACAGTAGCAGCCAGACAGATTAGGACTTGCAACAGTTGATGGAATGACAGCCACCTACCGCATTAATGCTTTTGTCAAAAAGCAGAACGCATTTGTCAAAAGAGGAGACACCTTTTTCAAAAGGTGAACAGAAGACCTTGTCTTATCCCTTTATCATTACTTTTCCTTTTGGAAAAGAAAAACTGAGGATGGACAGGTGGACGGAGGAAGATGAAAAGGAATCTTCTCACCCATCTATAAAAGGAGACAGAACTCAACAAGGAGGGGGAGGAAAAATTTTAGAAGAAAATTTTTACTTGAAAACACAGAAATTCTCAATGTATACAGTTCGAGGCTAAACCCTCAAAGACAGTGAATCCTTACTAGGATTCATACTTGTACAAAAATAAGTTTAAGAGTTTTCTCTTAAACCTTCTTTATCAATAAAACTTTATGTTTTATAAATCTTCTTATTTTTTCTGCAAAGACACAATATCTTGTACGGATCTATACAGATCTTGGACCAGTAATCATAAGGCAGATTTGAGGAAACATCAGGGTGATGCGGAAGTCTTATCATTTGATAAAATTGGAAGATCCAATTTGTATGATTATGTGTATACTTGTGTTGGTGTATGATATGATAGACAGAGAATCTCATACTAGCATACAAGTACTCAAACAATTTTAAAAGTATTTCATATTTAAACCTTCTTACTGTATGTAGAATTGGTTTGTATCCCCTTTCTTTTCTGCTTCGGACTGAGCCCTTGCCTCACTATGTTGATCTGCTGGAACTTGGATCTTTGCGGCCCCCTGCCTTATGATTACTGGTCCAAGATCTGTATAGATCCGTACAAGATATTGTGTCTTTGCAAAAAAATAAGAAGATTTATAAAACATAAAGTTTTATTGATAAAGAAGGTTTAAGAGAAAACTCTTAAACTTATTTTTGTACAAGTATGAATCCTAGTAAGGATTCACTGTCTTTGAGGGTTTAGCCTCGAACTGTATACATTGAGAATTTCTGTGTTTTCAAGTAAAAATTTTCTTCTAAAATTTTTCCTCCCCCTCCTTGTTGAGTTCTGTCTCCTTTTATAGATGGGTGAGAAGATTCCTTTTCATCTTCCTCCGTCCACCTGTCCATCCTCAGTTTTTCTTTTCCAAAAGGAAAAGTAATGATAAAGGGATAAGACAAGGTCTTCTGTTCACCTTTTGAAAAAGGTGTCTCCTCTTTTGACAAATGCGTTCTGCCTTTTTGACAAAAGCATTAGTGTGGTAGGTGGCTGTCATTCCATCAACTGTTGCAAGTCCTAATCTGTCTGGCTGCTACTGTTGCTGGATTCCTCTTTATCTCCTTCAGAGATTTCCACCGATCTTTCTTTGTCTTTTTGCTGTGAGCACCACTGGCACTCATGATCCTTACCAAGGCTAGCTCTTAAGGCTTTGCACAAGTGTCCACTGTATCTTGCCGGTACATTGGGCTGTTCATAGAAGGTTTTTTCAAAACTACACAGAGTTTTGATATCTTCTGTACTGATTTGAGAACTCATCTTGCTGGTAACCAAAATAAATTTTGAAGAATAATTTATTTTGATCTTAGAGTTTCTATCAAATGTCCTTAATTCAGAAAGGATTCTTTGGTATGAAAGACTTCTCCAATCTTGAAGCATAAGTTCATTCACACATTCTATCTTTCCTTCAATGGGTTTGGCTAAAACCAATTCTGGAACTGTCTTGATTTGAATATGATGGTATCCTTTTACAAGATCTCCATCTTCATTCCAAAAAGGAATTGTGCTGTTGATTTTCAAGATCATGTGCACCTCTTGATCTTTAATCACATATTTATAAAAATCTTTTAATGATTTAAATAAATTTTTGTCAAGTAATTTTATTTCTTCCAAACTTCTGCTAGGAATTATGGTCTTGATTATTCCACAATGGAAAGCTGTCTTTACCATTATCGGATCAGCTCCTTCAAGGAAAATGAACTGTCCATATTTCTTTTCAATTGTGCCATAGTAGTTTTGTTCAGGGGCTGAAGCTCCTACTGTTCTGGCTTCTTCTTCATATTGCATAAATTCTTTTAAACTGATTCCACTCATTGTAAGGGTTTCAGGTTCTTTTGGAATTTTTCCAATATTTTTGAATCTATTTGGGATGGATTCTGGGCCTGGAGTTGATTGGGCTGCATCTTTATAAGAGATGAGTCTGATCTTTTGGTTATTTGGACTGGGTGGTGGCCTGAAAAATGTATGAGGCATTCTAGGCCTTGATCTCCCTCCCTGACAATAGTTTGGGCGTAAACTAGTTTCATCAAACAGTGGTTTATGGGGTATTGGGCTTATACCTCTAGTCTCGCACTGTTCAGAAAAGACTTTTTGGGCTTCATTATAAGTTTTGAAACTCTTGTGTTTGTAAGGTTTGTTTTTCACAAGTGGTTCTACTTGTGACCAGTTTGTATAAAATCCTCTAGCTGGACCGTCAAAAATCACATAGAATTTTGTACCTGCAAGAGATGTATTAATACCCACCAATGGCGGATTTTCAATAATGTCTTGGGCTTTAAACCCAATTTCTTGAGTTGTAAGTTTTTCTTTTGGGCTTGGAATACCCATAAGTTCGTTAGAACACTGAGGCATAATATGCTCTCCTGTATGTATATGGGTTTTTGGCCCTTGAGCTTTTGGCTCTGTTTTTGGACTTTGAATATCGTCCTTGTGTTCTTGAGAACATTGAGCTTGACTATACTCAAGTCTTTTTATCTCCAGTAGTCTTGCTACTTTCGACTCCTTCTGCTTGGGGTTGTTTTTCAGAGATTTCACTCTCCCCCTTATAAACAGAAGTTGAAGCTATTTTTTGAAGTCTAGCTAACTTCTTTTTAAGGATTTGCACCCTTTGTTGTTTGGATGAAATTTCCATTTCTTCCATTTCAATTTGTAATTTGAGATCCTCAATTTGATCTTCAATGTCCGTCATTTTTACCTGTAAAGAAAAATTCTCTAGTTAAAGTATCAGCTAAAGAATTGTCTGTTCCTTTTATGATTTCCACTTGGAAATCATAGTGATTAAACCACATTTGCCATCTGACAAGTCTTCCTTGCTTATAGTCTGGATGTACCTGATTTTTCAAAAAAGATTTACAAGTACTAGAATCTGTTCTAACAAGAAATTTGTCAGAAATAACATATAATTTAAATTTTGTAATAGCTTTTTTCATGGCTAAAATTTCTTTTTCATTTATGTGGTAATTCTTCTCTGCTCCTTGAAAGGTTCCAGAAGCATATCCACATAGTTTTTCTTCTTGATCTTGGCAATCACATGCCTTAAGTACCGCTCCCCAATATTCTTGAGAGGCATCTGTCTCAATTATCATTTTATCTCCTGTCTTAGGATGATATAATGAAGGTAAATTTTTAATTTTTGATTTTATCTTTTGGATATAAAGAGTATCTTCTTTATTCCATTCCCATTTAAAATCTTTTTTCAATTTCTTTTGAATTGGTGCTCTCATTTTTGCTAATTCTTTTATAAAAGTTTCAGCATATGTGAGACATCCAAGAAATCTCATTAATTGCTTTTTATCCATAATTTCATTAGGAAATTCTTGAATATGTGTTAAAATGTGAGGTTTGAGTTGTTTATAACCATATGCTATGTCTAACCCAAGATACCCAATTTTTTCCTTAAATAGTTCAGCTTTCTTTTTGGAAAGCACTATTCCAGTTTCTTCTATCTCTATTAAGGTAGCTAAGACATGTTTCTCATGTTCTTCTTCAGAATCTGAGAAAACTAGAATGTCATCAATATATACACAACAAAAGGTAATATATTTATTGAAAACATTGTCCATATGTCTTTGAAAAATACCTGGAGCCTGCTTTAGGCCAAAAGGTACTACTTTCCATTGATAATGTCCTTGTGGGCAACTAAATGCCGTGAGGTGTCTAGCATCTTGGTCAAGTATAACTTGCCAAAATCCTGATTTGCAATCAAAAGATGAAAAAATCTTTTTTCATTTGATCAATTGTAAAAGGCTTTGCATATTTGGAATTAAATATCCATCTGCCTTAGTAATCTTATTAAGCTGTGAATAGTCTACTACCATTCTGGCTTTTCCTCTCCTGATTTCAGCTTCTTTTCTTACCATAAAAGCTGGTGAAGAGAATTGAGATTTACTTGGTTCTATTAACTGTAGATCAAGTAATTCTTTGATCTGCTTATCAAATTCTTCTCTATCTTTTGGACTATAAGCCATTACTTTTGCTCTTACAATTTTTGTTTTGAATTCATCAAGCAATTCAATGGTTGCTTTCATTTTCATTTTATTTTTGTTTATGTCCAGAGGATTTTCTGAACAACATTTGTCAAGAAGATTTAAGATTTTTTCTCTTTGAGAATTTATCTTAAACTTAGTTTCTTCTTCAGTTGTAATGAGAATATTTTGTGTTTTTGTAATATTCTCCCCCTGAAAATTTGTAAAAGTTTTTCTTTTACAGTCTAGCTTAATATTTTCAAGAAATTTATCTCTGAAAATATTCATAGCTACTGCTTTTCTTTTCTTTGGAATCCATAATCTCTTATTTTTAAGAGTAAAACTTATAGATTCTATTTCTTCTATGAATGGATGATATAACTGGCAAAAGTTATTTCCAATCATAAAATCTATACCAGTTTCTAATTGGTATATTGTTGGTATTTTGAAGTAAAAGGTTGTCCATTGATTTTTATGGTAACCATTTATTTCAATATCCAAGTTTTTCACTACTTTGGATGTTTTGATTTCAGATTTATCTGCAATATTTAATTTTATTATTCTTTCAGATTGTACCCAAAATTGGTTTGGTATAATCCATTTACTTGCTGTACATACTGATGCTCCAGTATCTACGTAAGCATGAATTATGTATTTTCTATGTCCTTCAAAACTTAGTTTGATTGGGATATAGATTGAATTAGGATTAGTAATATTTTTATTACTCATCTGAGGTATCAGTTTCTGTAAAATCAGAATCTGATTCTGTTGTGCTTTTTAAGTAATACAATGATTCTGTATCACTTGGATCTTCTACTGGGTAGAAACCCCATTCTTGGAAATTATTAAGAAGATTTACCCTTTCTTCATTTCCAAGTCTTGCTGGGCATTCATTTGCATAATGTCCAGATTCATTGCAGAGCCAACACTTGCAATTCTTTTTCTTCTGAGGACAGTATTTCTTTTTGTCCTTAGAGTCTTTATTATTACTCTTTTTCTTAGGAAATTTCTTTCCTGGAGAGTTCTTTTTGAAATATTTTCTTTCCTTAAAATATTTTTGTTTATATGGCTTTTTATAATTCTTGAAAGTATATTTTTTCTTTTTGAAAGATCTTTTCTTTCTTGGTTTTTTATTTGTTAAGCATCCATATTGTCCTGGAATTCTGTTTAGATATTTATCACAACAGAGTTTAGGATTTTTTATGAGTGCTTGATTGCTATCTCTTATCAAGATTCTTTCTTTACATTTATCTGCAAGAAGAGTTCTTGTAAGTGTAGTAGCAAGTCCTATTGAATGTCCAATTTGAACATTTAATCTAGGATCAATCTTATCTTGTTGTTTTTTTATAGATTGGTCAAACATTTCCATAACCTCATGATTAAAAGGTTCAGAAAGTTTTCTTATAAATTTTTCCGTAAGATTTTCCCATTGGTTTGATGGGCAAATATAGAAATATTTTGAAAATTCACATGCGTAATTCTCAAAATAGCACATATCACATATAGAGATTTTTTCTAAGTGATTCATGGCATCTGCTATTGCAATTGTACTTCTTTCACTTTTAAAAACCTCATAGGTTTGTCCAGTGAATTGTTTGTAAAGTTGTTCCACAATTCTTTTTACAAAATTTGGTATAGAGTACTCTGAGTCCTTCCAAATTGCACACTTGACTGCAAGGTCAAATGTTTCTAAGAAAGCTCTTGCATTTCCTCTAGTACTTGCGAGAACATAATTCCAAGAATTTGTTTCACTTCTGATGATTTCTTTATTGACTATCATAGCTACCATTATATGGCTATACCATGCATCAATAAGTTTTTCTGGTTCAAAAGTACAATCTAAATCTAGAATTGTAACCATTTGATTTTGTTTCTTAGGAATAAAGTCTGATGATATCAGATTTGTTTCTTCCTCTTTTATTAAAGGTTTTATTTTGTGATCACCGTCAGTATTATAACCTACTGGTGTCTTGTCTTCTCTTAACATACTAGATGAAGGTTCATCTTCTATGTTATTTTCTCTTATCTGAATATTAGTGTGTTAAATCGTTCATAGATTATAACATCTTCTTCAGAGCTGCTAGTGTCATAATTATCTTTATCTTCTATAGGTTCATCTACTTCAGATTCTAAGGTCATTATGGTTTCATTATTTCCTATGTTAATTTTCTTAACAATGGATACAATTTTTTCCAGTTCTGTGTCTTCAAAAGCAAGTAGAACATTTAAAAGTCCTAAATCTTGACTTTTGTCATAACTGTCTTCTAAACCTTTTCTAAGATTACTCATTAACCTATGTCCTTTATGTCAAACTTTCCTTCAGGTTTAAGTTTTTCATTTTCTAATTTTTCTGAGGATACCTCCCCGTTTCTTTCAAAGATTCCTATAATAGTTTTGGAATTTTTCTGTAAAGGAGTATATTGGGTTTTTACTCCTGCTATGATAACAGCAGAGTGTCTTTCCATAGCTTGTTCTGTTTTTTCTTGAAGAACACTTATATTGTGTTTGATTTCTTCAATACTTTCTCTCAGTGTCTTTAACTCTCTTAATATGTCTGGTAATGACATATTTATTCTTTTCCATAAAGGTCTTTAGCCATTTGGTTAACAGTTTCACTTAATTGTTTTAACTGTTTGGTTTGGCTTGATTCTGCAATTTTATCTTCCTTCCATTTTATGTTTGGAAGAGACTTTCTACTGGAAGATAAACTTCTAGTAAGAAGTGGTTTTTGTTCTTTGATTAATTTTCTTTGGTCAAGAAATTCTATATCCAAAGATTTTCTGGATGGTTGTATTAACCATTCGAATTCAGTTTCCTTATGCTCAAGGTATTCTGAAAACAAAGGATCAATTTTTATCCCTTTTGGTTCTTTTACAATTGTCATATTATGCTAATTATGTATAGCATAACTAACAAGATATGATATTGAAAAATGTACATTATTTTCTTTGACTAAATCTGTTCTTCCATATTTTATGTATGAAAGAAAGAATTCCATCAAAATTTTGGTCATGCAGACTTACTGAAAGTCTTGGATAAACTGTAAATTGCAGTTTTCCACATGCCAGGTTCCCTTCAAGGGCTCCTAAGCATCCTTCAGCAGGATTTTGTATTCGTTCATCAATCAACATCATAGATATTGGTTGATCTATTTTGTCTGAAAGGGTACTTCGAAGCTGGATTCTTATAGCTCCTATTGTAACCCAAAATAGATTCTTGCTATTGTCAAGATCTACTTTTTGTTTAGCTTTATTTATGTCTTGTTTAGTAAGTAGAGAAATTCCTATCTTACCATAAGTATGTTGGATATGTATAGCAAATTCCTTTTGGGAAATTCCATAATATATATGTCTACTTCTTTTAGTAAACCTGTCTATAATGTTTGGAAGAGCAAAAATTTCTTTTGGCTCTATCTCAAGCTTTGTCTTACATATTTTTGCTAACTTTTTGTCAGAAATTAAAATTTCTTTTGAAAAGTTACCTTGTGATTCAACCTGTTCACAGATCTCTTCATCACAGTCATTTATTTGTTCATTATGTTTTTCCACATCCATGTTAATGATGACATGTAACATAATGTAGGATAAATATTTTTACTGTCTTTTGATAGTTATCTAAAGCAACTATCTGGTTATGTTTATACATGCTTAAAGAGTTTCTATGTACTCCTGCAAAACATGCATGATGATATCTTTCTGTATAATACTCATAGAGCTGATATTCTGAGGTGAGTACAAGTATGTGCTCATTACAGTTTTGACAGTCTATTTTAGTCATTTTTATACAAATATATAAGATAAAAATCTTAATCTTTTTATTAAGATATTATTTTCTTCACGATATTCTATTATCATATTATGAAGTTGTATTCTCATACTTTCATGTTGTATATCACATGTAAGTCTGTGTTTAATTTGAGAAATTGTTTCTAGATTTATCTGAACTAACTGATTCAGAATTTTTACTTCTTTTTGTATTTTCCTTGGACCACTTCTAATCCAATTATTTACATTCATGTCATAATGGCTCTGATACCATTTTGAGGAAACATCAGGGTGATGCGGAAGTCTTATCATTTGATAAAATTGGAAGATCCAATTTGTATGATTATGTGTATACTTGTGTTGGTGTATGATATGATAGACAGAGAATCTCATACTAGCATACAAGTACTCAAACAATTTTAAAAGTATTTCATATTTAAACCTTCTTACTGTATGTAGAATTGGTTTGTATCCCCTTTCTTTTCTGCTTCGGACTGAGCCCTTGCCTCACTATGTTGATCTGCTGGAACTTGGATCTTTGCGGCCCCCTGCCTTATGATCACATGGACCCTATCATGTGGCTCCCTCTATTCGTTGGGCGAGGCCGGCGGGGAGGGGGGGGTCTGAGAATAGGGGTAGCGTCACTGGATATGGCCTTGGGCATTTGGCTTTAGGCATTTTGAAGAGGAAGACCTAGAATTTATTATTATTATTTTTTTGGATTACGTCACATTATTGGCGTCCTCACTTGTCCTGTCTTGGTTCTTGGTGAAGTAGATAAATCGCAGGTTATGTCTCCAAATATACAGGTGGAAGACTGCATGTACACTTATACTTACCCAATATTCAAATTCATATTTCAGGATTCGAACTCTTGACGTAACAGCCTCAAGCAAAATTGAATTTTTCCACCTTCCTCTTTTACCACTTGGAGATATTTAAATGGCAAGAAGGAAACTTTACCAGGTTATTGATCCCAATTCGAGTCTGATTTGAAGGGATAATGATTAAAGTAAAAAAAAAAAAAAAAAATGTTATTTCGTAAGAAAATAATTGAAAATTTTGTGAAATAGTCACATAAGTCTCCCTAAAACTATTACTATTCTTCCTTTGGCTATTATGATTAATCCACTACTCACTGTGCACGTGAGCAATAAGGGAAAATCTATTTGTACAAAATAGATTACAAAAAGTTTGTCATTGTAGCATGGTCCATCCACTAATATATCTATTTTGAGATAGATACCAACCCCCACAAAAAAATCAATTTTTTTTAACGTTTTATGATGAACTTTGTGTAGAATAATCCGGGACTAATATGCAATTTGGCCCCATTATTTCTCATTAAATTATAATTTATTTTTATTACTCATTTTATCAATCATATATTTTTTAATAAAATAATATTACGCGTAAGTTCAAATTTTTTTTTTTTTAATTACACATTCTTTAAAATTATTATTCCTCTTATTATAATATGGAACAATAAAGGCCAAATGAGCACTAATGTGAATGTCTTTTTCCCTTCTTAATGGTCATATAGAAAAGGGGAAATTGCACTACTAGCTTTTGACCTATTTTTTTTTTAGTGAAAATTAAGGGCTCCCCAATTTTTCAATTAGTGTGGGATCGGCTCTTCAATTTCCATACTTTAAATTGTTAGACATCTTAGCCCCCGTTTGGTAAAAATTTAAATTTAAATTTAAATTTAAGTCAAAGTTAATAATTAATTTTAAACAAATATTTTATGAGATCTACAACTTTTTAATCATACGTTTTATTAAATTTTATCAATTTTTGTTAAAAAAATTAATTTTAATCACCTCTAAAATATTATAAATGAAAACTCAAAAAAATAAAAATAACATCTTGTACAAAACAACTTTTAGTATTCGTACAGATATTGGGCCTGACATTTCTATTCAGCCCAATTCGGCAGAGCCAAACTTAGCCCCCGTTTGGATTCCCTTTAATATTTTAATACATTTTTTTTTTTTTTTTGCTTATTTTCAATCACGAATTCTTCAATAAAATAATATTATACTGGACCAATGTTCAGTAAGGGCATGTGCCCACGCAGGGCCTTAATGGGCTCTTCCCTTTCTAAACCGTGAAAAGAGATCAATTTGTCATTTAGGGTGATTATATTACTATAGTAAAAAGTTGAAGAGCAACTTGCTAATGGGGCTAGATGTTAAGGACCATTGATAATTGCTTGACTGTAGGAGAATAGACTGTAGAGGTTTCTCCAACCACAAACATGTATCATGGAACATATTGACCATGAACTCCTCTTTATATGTAAAATTCTTCTCATTATTCATTACGCACTTTTCAAGTCAACATTTCACTTATATCTTGCAAATCCTAATAAAAATTAAGAAAAATACTTGTTGTATAACGCTATTTTCATAATCTTCTACAGATTGATGAGGTGTCAAAAAGAAAATGTGAGTTTTTTTTTTTTGGTTGATAGAGATTTTGAATTAATCAAATCTCGTTACATCATTTGTTGATAAATAAATTTATAATTTATGATTTACATATAGCACAACTATAAAATTAATAGGCTTTAATCTTCAAATGATAAATATATAGATAATTAGTAACTAAACATGTATCAAATCTTCACAACCACACTACAAAATAAGTTTGCATGCTATGTCGTCCCTAGGGCACATCTCCAAGTAGTAAAAGGGGAAAGTGGAAAAATCCAGCTTTGTTTGAAACTGCTGCGTCAAGAGTTCGAATCCTGAAATATGGATTTGGCTCTTGGGTAAGTATAAGTGTACAAGCAGTCTTCTACCCTGTATCCTTGAAGGCATAATTTGTGATTTACCTCCTTCACCAAGGTCTAGGATAGGACATGTGGAGGCGCCAGTAATAATGCGTAATCCAAAGTTTGCATGCTACGTCTAGGGATACGTAACCCATTGTAGAAGGAAGATATTTGAAAGAAGTAGACTTTGAAAAATATTCACTTCGATCAAATGTAAGATGAACGAACGACTAAAATGTTTGGTGAGGATTAAAATAAGATTTTTAGTAGATTGTGATAGAAGTTTTTGAAATGTGTGGTTAAAAAAGTTGTGGAACCCAAGAAAGATGTGATTGATATTGATTGTTTGACTTTGACTTAGATTAAAATCAGTTTTTAATTTATAACAAACAAGCCCTAAATAAAGAATTCGACTAAGCAAATCTTTTTCTAGAGAATAACTTTTATTTTTTTTTTTTTTTAAATAATTACTTCTAACTTAAATATATAGAAACCGGAGTAGTAGTAATTATTGTTAGGGAAATGTATCTCTGTATCTGTATGACTCTATTAGTGAGTCGCCCATAATTTTTTAAATACAATACTAAAACACAAGGGAAACACTAATCGAGATTTTCCGACCAACTAAATCCTAATCACCGATGAAGTACCCACGACAATTAATTGACCTTCGGATTTCCGAGGGATGTTAGTAGCCGTCAAAAATTTCCGACAATGAATAAGGCGCCATAACCATTGGTGGAACTCTCCAATGTCAATTATGTCTGTCGGAAATGTTTGTAACGGTGTTCTATTCATCAGAATACTTTTAACATTGTAGACAATCACATACAATCGTATGAATATATTCATTTCCATTTATTTAGAAATTATGTCATTTCTTGGAAGAAAAAATAAATTATAAGTATAATAATTAATTTCTCAATCTCTAACACGATAACATTTTGGAGTGAATATTATACCAGTCACGGATTAAATTTTGGATCGGGTTTGAAACGTCGAAGTCAGCAAATTAGGATGTAGTCTGGCGTCCAACAAGAAGTTAGCTGTCGATGATGTAGCCAAACATAGCCCACTTTAAATTAAGAGTATGGGCATGTCAAACAGAAGATGTCCCAATTATGAACATTCAATGAGGGCGTGTTTGGATTGCTTTTGGTGTTAATGGCAAATTATTAAATAGAATTGAACAACAATAAGATCCACTTTTTAATATAGACCTCAAATTTTATGACATCAAAATTAATTAAGACTTAAACGAGCAATTTAATCTAATAAAGACTTAAACGAACCACAACGTTGCATACGTAGAATTACAATGACGATATATAGGTTAGCCTCTACGATTGATTGAAAAGGGATCACCATTTTACAACAAGCATATCCATCTAATGACTGCCTTTATATTTTCAAGACCCTCCAATTAATGCGCGTACAAATGACCAAATTCCCATTTGACCACTATTTCTTGATTACTTTTAAGTATTTATAAGCAATGGATTAAAAGTAAGTAAAAGTTATGATTCTAAAAAATGTGTAGATAAAGCTTATGTTTGACACCTATTTTTTAAAATTCATTTTCAATCACATATTTCACTTTATCAAAATCTACTAAAAATCTAATATTTATCTAAACCAAGCTGAGGCAGGGGAAAAAAAAGAATTTAAGCAACTTATAAATAATTATAAGCTTGACCAAACATGACATACATGTCCACATTTGGGAAGCTTTAAATTAATGTTATAACGTGCACATAAGGCAATCGCCAAGGTGCATGAAAGTAGAATACCTATAGAATAATTTACTTTCAAATGTTTGACCTAAGGATCCACTAACTTGACACGGCAAGAAGATAACTCCTAAGAAACCTAGTCAGATGACCAGCTTGTCACAACATTTACGCTGAAAAGGAAACTAGGGAGCTCATGCTTCTCTCAAGTCAATCATGAAGGTTTGTCGAGTCTAGTTCATTCAATGGAAGGTCAAAGTTCAAGATAGTACAAGTACACAACGTTAGATAAAAAAAGGAAAGTCTGAAACAGAAGTCATAACAACATCAAGGTGTTAAACTCGATACACTACCACGACCTACAAAATGTTCATCTCGACAATGTCGTGCGTCAAGCTCCAACAAGATATGACATAATTGAAAAATGAGGCTCAAGCATATTGTTCAGCATAATTCCAAGAATGTCGTACAATTAAAGAAATCACTTCCCAAAAAATGTTGGGCATAAAGATATGAAATCTATGCCTTTGATGACAGAAAGAGGCAGTGTCCAAATTCGGGCAGGTTTATGTGTAGTGAAGTCCGGCCAAAGGCTGGTCTGCTAAATCAGATGTCCCTATTCGACATTTTCAATAATACACAGATGGGACTGTCCATCCAAGAGGAATTTGCACTGCGTTTGGAAACAAAGAAAGGGAAGGAAAAAGTTTCTTATGAAGGGAGAAAATTTCTCTATTTTGTCTCTTCGTTTTTCTATACTCCACACTTGATCCAAACAAACCCTAATGGTCTGTTTAGATAAATGTTCCAGCCCAACACATCTCCATCGGATCCTTGTAATCAATTGCTGTGTGGATGGGGACAGTTTCAATTGCTAAAAGTTGTACACTGCCTTAATTAACCCAAGTGCATGGGCTTTTTCCATGATTATATCTGCAGTCTGCAGATGTCTGTTTTCAATATATACACAACAAGAACAAGAAATAGCTAGTTCTGTTCACCTCAATTTGGAATGCCATGGAATCAAAAGCTAGCATTATCGGCATGGTACTACTAGTTCTTCTCCTCATTACTCCATGCTCTTCAACTTCAAGAGGTTGGTAGCAAGTTTAAACTTTTAAACGAGTGTGATACTCAATCTCGTCTTTAAGAATTTGAGCTTGTAGATAACGTAGTGGACAAATTGTCGACTCTTTTCACTAACAAAAATGGTGGTTTTGCAGGTGGGTTGAATGTGGAAAAGGTGGTGGATCCACAGATTTATGACATTGATTATAGAGGTCCAGAGACTCATAGGTACAGACCACCACCTAATCGAGCCCGCAGCCGCCATACAACTGCAAGAAGAAGGGTAAAAGTCTCTTGACATGTGATTTATTTAGGACGTGTTTGGTATATAGTATAAATATAACTTATTTAAGGTTTTCTGTTACAGGGAAAGAAAAATCATGGATGATCAAGATTCCCGTTATGTTCATCAGCTCCAATCGTTAATTTCTTTATGATGTTTTATTACAAGCTAAAGGGGATTGTAATCAATGACAATTCCTTGTTTTGTGTATATTTATTGAGTTGTGGAGAGAATTTGCATCTGTAATTGTGATGTAATCACTAGCTAGTAGTCATTCATCATCGACATAATAAGCGTGTTTTGTGAGTTAACATTTGACTCGTTCATTTTCCCTGACAAAGATGTTTGTTTGACAAAGTTTAAACGATAATTTAAGTAGATTAAACATTCATTTTATTTACATATTTCGTAATTAAATAAATATTTACATTTTACATATTTACATTACTTTATATTTTTGTTTTAAATTAAATAAATATTTAAACATTTTGGAAACTTTATTAACAAGAAATATAACTTGGGATAAATTCGAATAATTTTTATAATTGGTTGTGACTTTTTTACTTAGCCCCGTTTGGGATTCATTAATTTCAAAATGTATTTCTTTCTTTTTTTCTTTTCAGTAACATATTTTTGAATAAAATAATATTATACGTAAATTCAAAATTTTTCTTTTTTTTTCAATACACATATTTTTCATAAAATCACTATTACAAAATATATATATATTTTTTACAAAAAACTAATTATAATGGAGCTCAAACAGGAGCTAAACCAATGCAGTATAAATTGCACGCTCAAAAGTAATTGAACAAAGATACCGTACAAAATAGAACAGTAGGAAACATTCAACACCTTCCCCGTCACGGCTTCCATACCGGCCTATAAATCAAATGGAGTATACTGCTTCTACGTGGAGGGTTTGACTCCCTTTTTTGACAAAAGCCTCACATCGAGGGTGGAGGAGCATTTTTTATCATTTTTTTTACACGGATCTCATGTAGATTCTACGCGATATGTGAGTATATTTCAAGAATGTGATAAAATATTTTTCTATACAAATAATTTTTTTCAAATAAAATTAATTATAATCTTAACACATACGTCAAGACCGTAGAAACTTTCAAGGTAGACCGACTTTTCCTCGATGTGATCTGTGTGATTAAAATTTACACGCATACACATACACCAATCCTGTTCGTACATCCTTGCTTTCCTCATAAGTATCCCTAACTTCCAGATTGCATCTTTTCTAAATTCTGTATTTTTAATGGCGAATTCTGAGGAATCTAGCCCCCTTTTGACGAAGCAAAATCAAGAACAACAAACAATTGATGAAAAGGGATCCAACACAACGGCCAAACACGGTGCAGCTCCTCCGCCTACGGAGGCGATGAAGCAATCGACACCGGCGGTGCCAATGGGATGGACCGCTGATGGGGTGCCTATGAGCTTGTTAGGTGCACCCATGGTGCAAAGGGCCCAGTGGGATTCCAGCCTCTTATGTTGCCTTGGAAGGAATGATGAGTTCTGCAGCAGTGATCTTGAAGTTTGTAAGTTTGCTTTTTAGTTTTGAGGCAAAGACATTTTATTAGGGTTATAGATTTGATTTTGATTTATTGGGCCTTTTTAGAATTGGGGGAATTTATTGGATCTGGCTTTGGGGGTTTAGATCTCATTTTTAATTTAAATTATACGATCTGAAGTTTGCAAAGTTTAGTCATCTTGGTATACATGAACGGTAGAGAATGATCTAGCCAGGGAAATATTGAGATTTTGAGGTTAAGTGTGCATATATGGTACATAGCACTAGGATTGGACACTGTAAATGACCAAGATTTTAGCTTTTTTAATTCCTTAATAATATCCTCTTATCCAACATGTACGAAGTTTCTTGAAGTATCCTATGATTACAGCATACTCCGTATCTTCCCTTCATTCCACGGATTTATTTTTGAACATTTCAATTGCTCTCGTGTTCATGTTCTTCAAGAGGATTTCCTTTTGAGTGTTCAGAATTTTAATTGTTAATTGGTCTGTTTCTTTTGTTGCAGCTATTGATATGCTTCCATGGTCTGTATTTTCTCTAACTCATTACAATTTGATGCTGAGCAGGTTTGCTAGGTAGTGTGGCTCCATGTGTGCTCTATGGGAGCAACGCTGAGAGACTTGGATCACCTCCCGGTACTTTTACCAATCACTGCTTGCCTTACTCTGGTCTTTACTTAATTGGAAATTCCTTTTTTGGCTGGAACTGCCTAGCGCCTTGGTTTTCATATCCATCTCGCACAGCCATACGGCGGAAGTTTAACTTAGAGGTTTGTTGTCTTCTTAAATTTGCGTGACATTCCATCTTAGGAAACTAGTAGTTATTTCTCTGTGATTATCGTGATTATGCCATACAACTTTTCTTTGCTTTGCTAAAAATCGTGCTTTGTGCATATGCTTAAAAGAAATTATTTCCATTACATTTTCATGTATTTATATCACGGTTTTTAGTATAAAGTGCAAAATGAATAGGACGATGAGAAAGTGATATTGGTGTGATATCAATGACAAATGATAGTTGTCAAACAAATTATTGTTTTTTAGTTGGTTGTAGTTGCAAATATCATTTCCATTATATTTGAGATCTAAGAATGTTATTTGCACTCTATTCTTCTAAGTTTCTTTAAATTATTTTTACTGATTTAATTAAGTTAAACCGACTTAATTAAGTTTATATCACAATACGTCACTGAGAGTTCAACGCATGATCTTATATATATTCCAGTCTTCCACATCGATGTAATTTCATTTTTTGCATGCAATTCATAACTTCTCCATATTTTAATGTGGGCAAATCAGGGGTACACTCCCTAACCGTTCACTTCGTGTGGTTTTAACATCCCATCTTTAAAATGTTTCTGGGTCCTCAAAGTATTTATCCATGTGAATTTGGCTTCCAATGTGTGACAAAAACCATCATTGTGGACATTAAAAGACAATTTTTTTTTAAAATGGCCATTATACCCTTACTATGAATTAAATTAAATTGTAAAAGAAAGAAAGAAAAAATCTTCAAACAAAAAATAGAAAAAAAATAAAATAAAATCAGTTTCACCCCACCCCACCCCACCAGGCACCAGGGCACCACTACCACCTCCCCCTTATAAAGCTCTGTTTTTTGCTACACATTTCTATGCCTTGTACCATTTATCGATTCTTCTGAGTCTGAACCCTCCACCCTATTTTTCTTTGTCTTTTTGAAATTTTTCTATATCTCCACATTTTGATAATTTCACCCAAAACATAAAAAATTAAAAATCACTACATCAATAAGAAATCTAAAAAAAAAAAAAAACCTTCTTATTACCAGAATCATAATAACAGTGATAAGAAAAATGAATCAAATTCCAATTTTTGTAGTTTTCTAACACAAAAATTTATGCGAATACTTTAAAAGTTAAAAAAATGACCAAAGTTGGAATTGGAATATAGACTCGGCTTTGGGTTGTATTCAGACGGGTTGCAATTTGGAGTGTTATAGGTAAGGGACCTGAGTTTTAAAGGATGTAGGAAAGGCTGGGGAGCCTAACATTAATTTTCCCTTTTTATGTCAATAAAATAGAAAGTCAAAATTTGTGATTGCCTTCTCAAGAGAGGTCCTTTTCCCTTCTCTTTTATGAACAGAGAGAGAAGAAAAGGACCCCGGGGAACAAGTGGTGGTTTGCATCATTCATGAGTTGTAAAACTCTCTTGACATGCTTTACCGTATTGTTGGGACTATGTTTATACTTCGATTAAAATCTGCTCCTGAACCCAGATGAACTTGCGTTGTAATGATTGTCGCCTTGGTCAATGGATGACTTTTAGATTTTATCATTTAAAACTTTCTTCCACCAGTAGAAGTTTATTGCACTATTCCATGGAGGAACCTTATGAGAGGATATAAAATCTGTCTTTAACGGTTTGATTGTGAATACAGGGAAGCTTCGAGGCGCTGGCCAGATCCTGTGGATGCTGCGGAAACCTTGTGGAAGATGAAATACAACGTGAGCAGTGCGAATCTGCCTGTGATTTTGTAACTCATGTCTTCTGCCATGCATGTGCTCTTTGTCAGGAAGGTCGTGAGGTTCGTCGTAGGCTTCCTCATCCGGGGTTCAATGCCCAACCAGTCTTGGTCACAATTCCACCAGGCGTACAGAGCATGGGTCGTGAGGCATAAGTACCTGCCTAAGCACTTGCAACTCGGAAATTTCTATAATTTGGATGATACTTATAATCAGAACTTTCGTTCAACTACATTATGTAAAATTATGCTTGAAAGTCTTCACTTCGTAAAAAAAAAAAATGTCGTGAGAATGGCGATATCATTGTGTCTTTGTTTAAAACATATGATAAGCAGTATCGAGGATTACCTGTAGGGAAAAGGAAAATGTACTTCATGACAAATGTCTTGTGCCTTAATGGTATGTTTGGTCAAGAAGATTAGACAGTATTATAGAGAAAACGAAGTTAATTTTATCATCTAGTTTTATTTAGTATTGCACACCGAATGTCCCCTAGATCTGCAAGTCATCTTTTACAGGCCTAAAATAACTGCATCTCACTGGATGTGAGCAAATTCATTTGTCGTTACAAGCAGAAATCAACGAAAATTTTTAAGCCCCCATCGAAAAAATTTAGATTCTAGACTCCGATACAAATATCTTTGTTGATGGAACACTGGGAAAAGGAACCAATATTTAGTATAAACCATCAAACTGTTGTTTACGGCAACAATATCAGAAAGTATTAGTGTAGTCAACAGCTACAATCAGGACACACAAGAAGCATTCGAGAGGAACTGTATATCACAAATTCACAATAATAACTGAAATTTAACCAAAACGCGATGGATAGCTCAGCCTGGGGAAGAAAAATAAAAAATAAGAATCCTGCTGTAACATGTATCAAAACAGACTTCTTTCTTCCAGTCAACTAGCAAAATAACTAGGTTTGTAATTATCAAGTACAGTTCTAAGTCGCCTGGAGAAAATGGTGAGGGTACAAGAAAACAGTGCAATGATCCCCAACATGGGGAAATTTCAAAAATAGCAGCTGAATTCAAGATGGGGAATAACTCCCGCGTTTCTAGAATGTCTATTCTCCTGGTGCTGAAACACCTTGCTTCAGTCTTTCCTTCTTCAACTTCTTCTTGGAGACGGGCTTCTTTTTCTTTGGAGGAAGAGTTTTCTGTGCATAAATGTAGAGTACATAGTTTCCAACAAGGAATAGCAACAGCAGCCCACCAACAAGGAGTAAGACAATCAATCCTGGGTTGAAGCCCTTGGCTTCAACATCCCGGGCCACATTTTTCTGTTGATTCATCAGATTAGTATTAAGTCCAACAGATACCACGGTAGGAAATAGAAGAAGACAATAAAGCAATGAGACTACAACCATAAAACAAAAGAAGACATGCAGAAAGGCAATAATATCACCTAATCTGAATTCCATTTTACAAAAGAACCCATATCTGCTATTATCATATTAGCTCAAGAATAAGAAATTCCACATGATTCCGTTACAAAAGTATGTTCCAATGCCCTTATCCATAAAGAGTGACATAATGACAGATAACTGTATGGAACTTGATTATCCGCTAAATACATTGATCAGTGAACTGTGAAATGAAGCAGTAATAACATCAACACATGCAGGCTTTCAAACAAAATAGAAACAATAATCAGTTGAAAGACGCCAGCCAGTTAGAATATGGAATTATGGTTTGTTTTATCATAGTTTAATATCGATCCATGTTCCATAGGAAATGTGCCCTTAATGACTTAATGTGTCTTTCACCAGAAAATAAAATAATGAACTATATATCTGCAACATCCAGCCAGCAAGTAGCCAACTTAATGAAATCACAAAGAAGAAGTTTTCAGCTCCACCCTGTCCTCTCAAAGGAGAGACAAACACATGTGAAGAGGCTGCAGCACAGTTCGTGCAAGCCCTAGAAGTCAGGAATCACTAAAAGCATCGAAGAATAATAAAGCTATGGTGCATTTTTCGTGTCTGCAATAATTCTTGCCTGCTTCCACAATTGATATTTTTTCTGTAATTTAGAAGAATTGCATTCTAGTTACAGGTTCAAAACTGCATTGTATGTTCCTTGCAGTGATTACTTTACTATTTGGTATCATGTTGAATTAGTTTTCTTGCCACTCAGTCATTCATTGCATATACAACACGTATTTTTGAACTCATTAAGAATTTTTTTTCCGCAAAAATCATTCAACTCCTTAAGAAGAAATACATCTATATACTTTCTTTCTATCAAAATTCTACACATCTTCAGCATCTAAAAGCGACAGAAAAGGCAAAACTTAATTATCCCCCAATTTTCCATTAATTTCAGCATCCACTAAGAATGCATATCAAACAATATATTCAACGGATTAAACTGATAAAATATCAAGCCATATAAAAATCAGCCAAAATCAAGACTCTCTATAACAGATCTATCAAAGTTAACTACAGAAACTGAAATGATATAATTGATTAGGTATCCGTGAAAAAAGAAGTACCATTCTATCAAATGACGGAGGCGCGTGATCATCAAAGTCTGGATCGTAATCCATGGCTTGTGGTGGAAATTGTAGCAAATTCCGATCTAAAAGGATCGACAGTAGCGATATGTGTGACGTCAGGGTCTTAAATTAGTTCAGGTTTGTTAAGCCTCCAGACCAGCTCTCCCCAGTTTCGTGTCTCCACGAATACTCCCCCAATTATATATTAACACGTCATCCTAGTTTTACACATCATCAAATTTAGTTTATTTAAAAAATATTTACTTTACTTTTCTAGAAAAGTTAAAAAAAAATGAAATTTACTTTAATTATTCCTTTTTGCTTAGAAATATATATATATATTTAAAAAAAAAAAAAAAAACTGAAGTGCTATTTTTCTTCTTTTGGAAGGTAAATATCTTATTATTTAATTTGTTCAAATAATTTTTTTTTTAATAAAAAGACATTTTGTTATGTTTTTTTTTTCTTTACAACAATTTATTGTGAACAATTGAACCTTTCTTATTTTTAAATCAATTTGGTGTAAAAGAAGTGCAAAAGACCATAGAAAGAGTGATTTTTAAACTTTTTTTTTTTTAAATTATAATAAGTTTGTTTCCATGATTACAATCCAAGGTAATGTAAATAATAAGTAAAGCTCATAAATTAGATTTTTCAACAAACACTTAGGGTCCATTTGATTGCAAATTTGGAATTTGGGTGGAAAGAAAACTAATTACAGGAAATTCAATTGCCTATAATTTGTTTTATTGAAAATTGTAATTATTTGTGTTTGATTTGTATAATTTCTCACCTGAAAAATGTAATACTTTTGGTGTCCGTTTGACTTTAGTTCTCATGAAATTTGTAAATTAAAGGGATAAAATTTCTTACAACTGGGGACAATTTGTTTGGATTGCAAAAAAAAAAAAAGGTGAAAAATGAAAAATCACCAAAATGGTGGGAATTGAATTTCAGCAAAAAGTGGGAAAATGTGGGGGTGTGAGCAAAAACAAGAAAATGAATTTCATGGCACAAATGTAGAAGTTGGAAAACATTTTCTTAGTTTTAGGAAAAAAATTTCTTATCAAACAGGGCCTTAAAAAAGAAAAAAATATCAACTAAATAGCAATATAATATAAGAATCTTCTTTGACAAATACATGACATGAAATTAAACTATGATGTGATCTCACAAAATAGCCCAAGTGGTTTATACGTAGCTTAAAATCAAGTCGTTTGAAGAGGTTAGTTTTAAGCTTGCTTTGTATCGACAAAAATATATTATTTATGTCTCTATATTTTATAGTTGAGAATATATTCAAAATAAATTATTACATTCGGCATGGTATGTAACATAAAAGGATATTTAGTCCCATTATCCAATAATTCAATTTTTTCATACTCTCAATTTTAATTATACATTCCATCAATAACATATTTTTCACGTAAGCCCAATTTTTTTCATTATTTTCTAATTCCAAAAAAAAAAAAAAAAAAAAAATCACTATTATAAAATTCATTTTAGCAAAAACAAGGGATAAAAATGCGTCTCAATAATAATGTTCAATTATTATGCCGTGTTTTTTTACGAAATTAAAGAAAGTCTTCATAGACTTTAAAATATTATTTAAAGACCTTTTTTTTAGGCTTTTATAGAATTGTTTTGACTTCTACAAAACATTCAATTTTGAAAATAATAATAATAATAATAAAAGACCAAATTATATCTTTAATATTAAAAAAAGGAAAAAAAAAATGAATTAAAAGAAGTCAGAGAAAATAAAAAAATGAGAATTTTAAAAAGGAATAATAATAACATGTGGGAAAAAGAGAAAAAAAATACTTATTTGCATCATGGCTTCGTAGAATGAAATGAGAGAAAAAATATTGAAGAAATAAAGAGGAAGCCTAAATTGCTCCCTCTTCAAAGTTCAAACCCACTTCCTCTCCAAACCTTTAACCTTAGGCAGACGCTCAGCTCCGACAGTCTCCGCAATTGTACACGTCATTTTGTCAACTACCTATGTAACTCAACTTTGTACAAGCAGCATTATTGTCCTTGAAGAGCTATCAATAAATTAATTACACAGAGCTCCCCAAAGAAAGAAAAGAGAAAGGGGAAATCAAAATGAGTGTGATCGACATTTTGACTCGAGTGGATGTGATGTGCAAGTAGTATGCCAAATACGACATTGAAAAGCAGAAGGATTCCAACGTTGCTTGCGATGACGCTTTCGCTCGCCTTTACGCTGCCATAGAGTTCGACATCGAGGCTGTATCAAGGCGGTTGAAGATATTAAACGTGTGCCATCTCCAACCTAGCTGTTACCAGATCCTGTGCCTCTTTCCATAATTCTAGGATCAATTTGTATACTATAATTCTGTGATTGTAATTTTCCTTTTCTATTACATATCGTTGATTGCCTAAATTTAAGGCCTCTCGAGTTGTATAAATATACAGAGGATGAATAATAATTTTTGTGAGTTCAAAATCATACCAGTGCAATATCTCTTTATGGTATCAGAGCAGCCCAAACTCTAACGAGTATCTTTCCTTTCCTGCTTTCTACGACATGGCTGATATCTCTGGATCTACCGTCGATTCACCCATCATCACCATCAATGTTGCAACCACCATCAATGAAAAACTCACCCCCTTTACCTTTCCCCTTTCAGAAATCGCCTTCCTACGTCTCCGTGCCCAACTCGCATTCATCCGGCGCCGCAACTTCCCCTGTTCCAGTATTGTTGCCGCACTTCACCTCGCCCTCTTCCCGTGCCACTGAATCTCCTGAATTGGGTGCTGAAGTCTCACCGTCACCGGCGATTAGGTCTTCCCCTAATTCACCTCTTCTCCGGGTAAGTCCCCTCCGTCTCCTTCTTTAATTTCGAGCTCAATTGCCCCCCTAGAAGTGTCTGCACCCCCTCTTTTTAAGATTGATATAGTGCGCCCCCACCGTATGACTACTCGATCCATGAATGACATTTATGAACCAAAAAAATCTTTTTTAGTCACTA
Source organism: Osmanthus fragrans (assembly GCA_019395295.1). Taxonomy (NCBI): domain Eukaryota; kingdom Viridiplantae; phylum Streptophyta; class Magnoliopsida; order Lamiales; family Oleaceae; genus Osmanthus; species Osmanthus fragrans. The sequence goes on from CM033343.1 coordinate 29,941,881, forward strand.
AACATCCCATTTTCCTCTCCTTGGAACCCACGTCTGTGGCTGAGGCCCTAGCTGATTCACGATGGCGTGATGCCATGTCCTCTGAGTTGACTGCCTTAATGCATCACAATACATGGCAACTAGTGCCGCCTCCTACTGATTGTAATATTGTTGGTTGTAAGTGGGTGTTTCGGGTTAAGAGGCATGCTGATGGTTCTGTCGATCGATTCAAGGCCAGACTTGTGGCCAAAGGTTTCAATCAGAGACCGACCTTGATTACAAAGAGACGTTTAGTCCTGTTGTCAAACCGATCACCATACGCACTGTCTTAACTCTTGCTATTACCCACGGCTGGCCTCTCAGACAATTAGACGTCAATAATGCCTTCCTCCATGGGCATCTCTCTGAGAAAGTGTATATGAAGCAACCACCTGGCTTCAGGAGTCCAAAGAAGCCAAACCATGTTTGCTGCCTTACAAAGGCAATTTATGGTCTGAAGTAAGCACCTCACGCTTGGTTTACTGCTCTCAAACAGGCACTGTTAGAAGCTGGGTTCATCAATGCAAAATCTGACTCCTCTCTATTCGTGTTTCATGATGGCTCTGTCCTTGCTTATTGCTTAGTCTATGTAGATGATTTGATTCTAACTGGGAATAATTCGACATTTGTCACAAGCATTGTTACTCACCTGGGTCGAAAATTCTCCATCAAAGACTTGGGGCCCTTACATTTCTTTCTCGGTGTTGAGGTCATTCCTACCAAAGACGGGTTGTTTCTCATTCAACACAAGTATATCAGAGACATACTAGCTAAAACAAGTATGGATGGGGCTAAGGATGTCACTACTCCTCTCTTCACCTCGGTCTCTCTACAGCTGGTCGATGGTTCTTCATCAGTTGACACCATCGAATATCAAAGGCTAATTGGAGCATTGCAATATTTGTCCCTTACTTGGCCTGATATAGGCTTTACAGTGAATAAACTATCACAGTTTCCCCACACAGATCCACTGGACAACCGCTAGAAGATTGTTGCATTACTTGAAGAACACCATCTTTCATGACATAAATATCAGAAAAACATCAAACCTAGCACTCGCTTGTTTCTCTGATGCTGATTGGGCCGGTAGTCTGGATGATAGAAAATCAACTTTAGCCTATATCCTTTTCCTTGGTCACACACCCATCTCTTGGAGCTCCAAAAAGCAACGTGTTATTGCTCGGTCGTCAACAGAGGCTGAGTATAGAGCTCTGGCTACAGCTGTAACCGAATCAATGTGGTTGCTATCCCTATTCACAGAAATGAAGTTCACTTTACCACAGCCACCTATACTCCTGTGTGATAATTTGGGTGCGACACAGCTAAGTTTTAATCCTATTCAGCATTCAAGAATGAAGCACATCCAGATAGACATTCACTTTGTGTGAGATTTGGTTGACAAAAAACTGCCGAGTGTTCGACATGTCCACACCAATGACCAGCTCGCAGATTTACTTACCAAGCCACTCTCAAGACAATGGACAGACTATTTACAGGACAAGATCGATCTATCTGATGGTAGCCCGTTCTTGCGGGGGCGTATTAATGCAGTTGAAGATATTAAACGTGTGCCATCTCCAACCTAGCTGTTACCAAATCCTGTGCCTCTTTCCATAATTCTAGGATCAATTTGTATACTGTAATTCTGTGATTGTAATTTTCCTTTTCTATTACATATCGTTGATTGCCTAAATTTAAGGCCTCTCGAGTTGTATAAATATACAGAGGATGAATAATAATTATTGTGAGTTCAAAATCATACCAGTGCAATATCTCTTTAGGCTGCTCTTCAGGTATTACAATAGAATCCCTATATTTTCACTTTTTTTTAATCAATTTGAAAATACCACTAGAATTTTGATTGTTTATGTTTATTGCTTTGATTTTGGCAGAAAGCCGAGACTTCTTACTATTTTTCAACCAATGAAATATTTAAACGAACTGATTTAACAAAGTATCAAAGCAAAAAAATAAGCGCTAAATCTCTTATTTGTAGGTGTTTTGTTCATTTTTGAGGTGAAGGTGTAGCCGAGGTTCTCCATATTTCCTACATCCATCGTTATTTTTATCTGTGGTGTTTTCCCTTGTATGTGTATTACATACAAATAGAGAATGATGACACATTTAACCATTTTAGCTATCCAATCCCTGTCCCTGCCTTAATAAGAAATCAAAAACTTTTCCCTTGTATGTGTATTATATACAAATAGAGAATGATGACACATTTAACCATTTTAGCTATCCAATCCCTGTCCCTGCCTTAATAAGAAACCAAAAAAAGTTTTTGATATTTTGTTTTTAAAAAACGGTGGAAAATATTTTGATTAAATCACGTGATCAATGTATTGTAATAACATTGGATACCATGTTCTGTATATAGACAGTCCCATGTGTGGTTAGTCCCAACAGAATGGAACTGTCTGCCGTGGGACAACGTGCAATTTGTGCAATTTTTAGTCAGTTAATAATCATATGAAAAAACAAAAGATTTTATGACAAAAAGGATTTATTTTGTTAACTTTTAGTCTTAAATGTTTCTATCCACTTGATCAATCTCAAGGTCAACATGTTTCATGGGTATCTAAGTAGGAGTTGTTATTGAGAACTCGAGCTTGATTCGGTTAACACTCATCTTAGGTTGAGGTAATAGTTAATAACCAAAGTCGAGCACATTCTTGATTTGTGACTTTTTATTTTTATTTTTGAGGGGTGTGTGGAAGGGCGAGAGTTACCAAATCCTTGAACCTTTGATTCAGTTGTGAAAACAGTAATAGCTAACTAACTGGAACAAAGGAGAATAGGTAACTTAGAAAAAAGATACTTTTTTATGGTATAAATTAACTAAATTATTTCAATAGAATTAAAGAGAGATGTAGATGTTTATATGTTTTGTGGTGGGGTGTTATTTTATTAGTCCCAACGTACGAAATGTGGTGGATGCACATATTTATATTTCCTCCTATATATGTGTGTCAATTAAAATGATATTATAGGTCCATTAAAGTTTCAATAGAAGTCTTTCCTTCTCGTTGCAGCTATGAATTGATTGAATGAGGGGATAAAATCAAGAAAAAGATGGAAGAATTGAAATTATAATTCAGAACCAAGAAATGGAAAGAACGGAAGAAAGAAATTTGTATGGAGTCACAAAGATTTTGGGGATAAAATGAAAACAAGAAGTCCTAATGTGCAAAACTTCTCGGATGCACATATTTATGTTTCCTCTTATATCGCCGTGTCAATTAAAATTGATATTATCAGTCCATTATAGAGATATAAAAATAAATTAAGGTTGGTAATACATGTATAGGACTATAGCCATCATGTATAGGACATATTTTTCAACTAATGATATCTTTTATGAAAAATGTATATCTAATGGATATCCTACCCAACAAGACTACGTTTGTTTTACTCACAAGAGGAACCCATGCGACAATGGATGCAACTATAATGTGGTATGTGAGTGAACTATGGTTCATATATTGTGGGGCTACAAAATGTCCATTGTGTTATATATATATATATATATATATATATATATATGTGTGTGTGTGTGTGTGTGTGTGTGCATGATAGTTTTATTTGCCCCATAGTAAAGATATTTGTTCTTTAAAATTTTATGTTTCACATTTGTGTCGAATGAAATCTGTTTCACGCACAGCAGACCATATAACACACTCACATTTGAGGAGTGTGACCCATGATTAAAATAATCGTGGGGTCCACTCATGTGAGTGTGTTATAATTTTTACAGTATATGGGTACTGTACAAGTATTTTTTTCCGTGTCGAAGAATGTGTATTCTACATGCTTTCTAAGTAGATCATAAAATTCTTAAATATTTTTATTTATTATTGTAATTTTTGTTCTTGATTGCCCATATTGGGAACATTGACCTCGATAAAATTGTGATAATTTAATATAATGAAATACGAGTTAAATACTTTAATATTCTGGAAATATGAAACTAGTTGTTGGCTGTGGGGAAGAACAATAAGGAATAATTCACTTGGTAGTAAGATCCAAGTGCATGGAGCCAAAAGCAGATAATTTAAATATTATTACTGTATATACTTAATTATATTATATGTTTGGTAAATTGGATATAACGTGGATGTTCATACCAACCTTAATTCCGCATTGATTCTATAGGTTACAAGTATTGTAACTTTTATGATTTAAATTTTTTTATTTATTTTCTTGTAACTTCTGAGTTTGTAAGTTATAAATTCATTTTGTAAGAAGTCAAGATTAATTCAAGTGAAATGTAGAAATATTTTTCCAACTTTCTTCTGTTTGACTTCTCTTCTCTCATAATGTCGTATTATTTGTTTGACTTCACGACATGTTCCCCAGTATTGTTGCTAATTTTTTTTAAAGTGTATATGGACATAATTTTTTTTTACCGTAATCTAGATTAGATGGAGAAATTCCTTCTCAACCTCATCAATATTATCTTGAATTGATTTTCGGTGCTTACTTGATATTTTGACGTGACCTGTCTATTTGATGTAGCAAGATGAATCGACACTGATTTTAATTTGGATCAGAGACTAAATTTTGACAAATAGCTTCAACTCGAAATAGTACCCCATACCAAACTTATATCAAGTTAGTCAATAATTGATGCTGGATCATACTAGAATGCCAAAGCTTGAGTTAACCAATGGGGCAAGGTGGAGCGAGTGCTGGCTGCTATCCAAATAAAATTCTGCGGGCTCTATTCGATTCTCTTATTACAATTCTAATCGCAAATTTATAATCATTAATTTTATTGTCGCACTCAAATCAGTTCACCTCTCATTTTCAGTAACTGGGCCTACATAGCCGTGCCTATCTTGACGAATTCCAATAAATTTCAACCTCAACAATTATTTTGTTTGTATGAAATCATTGAAATCCAAGTTTTACTAGCTATTCAAAAATGAATTGATGGATTGCTGTAACATACAAGTGACTGTTGGACATGAACAGTTTCAACATGATTAATCAACCCAGAAAAAGTAATCTCGAATCACTGCATAAAAACTGCACATACAGACAACTGTATCCATAAAGAGGAAGACAGGCAGATGGGTCACGGATGGCTGTAAATCCCTCGGGAATTGTATCGGCACTGTACCCTATCTTGCAGTAATGCTCAATACAGGTCTCTGCTTTTAATTATGCTGTAATCATTTTTACCTGATCAAATCATCCGTAAAGGCAACTCACTTTTTACTGATTTCAAATGTTTTTAACCCATAAAAATTCATCTAATAATGCTACTTTGACCGATGATAAAATTCTACGTGGCTTTATGTCAGCATCATATCATATCAAACATTCTGTTCATTGTCATTTGATTTAGCCCTTGTTTGAGTCTATTTTTTTTTCATCAAAATAATTTTTTTAATAGTGATTTAACCTACTTTAATTACACATTTTTTAATAAAATAATATTACACATAAATTCACATTTTTTTTATTGTTTAACCACACATTTTTTTATCAATATACTATTTAAAAATGCATTTTTTTGACAAGAATGGAGGCTCAAACAAGGGCTTAACTTGTCAAGCTATCCATAATTTCTTCAGAGACCAAAATCATAAAGCATGTTTGGCAAGATTTTTATTAGATAATGAGTAATTTACTATTCATTAATTATCTAGAAAATATGTAGGATTCAAATTTTATACTTTTATCATCACTGATGTTAAACACTAATCTTGATATCAATTACATACCATTAAATGATAAATTTATTTAAATGTAAAGTCAAATGACTTGTTTGGTAGAACTTATGAAATGCAATTATTTAAACTGGTGTTCTAGCACCACTGGCGTTAGATAACATTATTTTATACTTAATCCTGTTTGACAATCATTAAAATAATTTTTTTGGGGGAAAAATATGAGTTTTGAACTTGATTTTTTTGGAGAATGTATGGTTAAAAAGTAGATTTTTTTTTTAGTCTACGTGTAAAATATTTTATTATGAGAATGTGTGGTTGAAAAAGAGTTAGAGAAATAGAGTTATGTTTTATGAGTTGTCAAACAGGGGCTTACTTGAGAATACTATTAAATGTGTAGATAAAAATAGAGTTTGAGCAATTTATATGTAATAATATACTTAGCCAAACATGTGAAAATTTAAAACTTTTAGTTGGGACTCATAAATAACCAAAATTGTCTATCAAAAATCAGTTAAATTTTAGGCCCCGTTTGATTCTCATTTTGGAAGAAATAATGCATTTTGAATAGTTGATTGATGGAGAATGTGTGGTTAAAAATTAAAGAAAGTTTTGAGTTTGCGTGTAATATTATTTTATTAAAAAAATGTGTGATTGAAATGAAAAGAGAGAAAAATGAATTTTGAAAAAATTTAGAATCAATCTGGTGCTTAATTTACTCCACTTGAGTCAAATTCGAGTTGGTCAGAGATAGATCTCCCACCCCATTTATAGAGTATGTGGTTAAATCCTTCAATGTAAACAGATATTACATGACAGAAGTAGAAGATTTTTTTTTTTTTTTTTTTTTTTATAAAAGAATTTTTCAATTAACATGATTTGGATATGCTTGGACACATTCAAATCTGTTTACCACATTATTTTATTCCTTGTTTACAAATGACACACAGCTATATACATTCTTGTTACAAGCACATACAGCCAATGCATAAGTACATATATAGAGCAACTGAGGTGGGGTGGGCGGGGTTGGGGTGGAGTGAGGGGTTGGCCCAGCAGCTAAATCAATGGCTGACCGACTTTGAAAATTCACAGGACAGATAAAGACGACATGACGTTGAAGAAGAAACTTGTAAGAGAGAGAGAAAGAGAAGGAAATATTCTCTTTTGCTTTCATTGAAATCCAAACAAAGCTAGGCACTCCATCAGATCTCTGCAAAAAGAGTACGAAAATTTTAAGATTATTGTTTTTAGATGTTTTCGGATTATTCATTCAAGTTTTCTTTTTGGGAATTTCGGTTTTTTCTTTCCAGTTCTTTTGGCATAATCTGATTATAATTTTGAAGTTTAGAATAACACCAAAGGTTTATCTGTTTGTATTTGAAAACTCTGTTGTCTTTTTTGTTTTCAAGCAAGCAAAGCTCAAGCTCCCTTCACCTTCAACTGAAACTCAAGTCATGTCTGGTGATGAGTTTTCCATTGCCAATGTGTTTCCACAAGAACCAGAGACAAACCCAAACCCTAAATTAAATGCAAACCCTACTGCAAAGAAGAAGAGATTACCAGGAAACCCAGGTGAGTTTTTCATGTTTATGTTTGGTACACCGTATTTACACACTTGAGCTTCTTCTTAGTATGTTGTATATAAGTTATATTTACCAACTTTTTGATGGGTTTTTATTTTTCTCTTGGTGGGGGTGGGGGATCTGGGGTGAACAGATCCAGATGCTCAAGTTATTGCTCTTTCACCAACAACACTCATGGCCACTAATAGATTCATCTGTGAAATTTGTAACAAAGGCTTCAAAAGGGACCAGAATTTGCAGCTTCACAGAAGAGGACACAACCTTCCATGGAAGCTTAAGCAAAGGGCTAACAAAGATCAGATCATAAAGAAGGTTTACATATGCCCAGAAAAGACTTGTGTTCACCATGATCCATCCCGAGCTCTCGGCGACCTCACTGGCATCAAGAAGCATTTCAGCAGGAAGCATGGGGAGAAGAAATGGAAATGTGAAAAATGTTCCAAAAAATATGCAGTTCAATCTGACTGGAAAGCTCATTCTAAGACTTGTGGGACTAGAGAGTACAAATGTGACTGTGGTACACTCTTTTCCAGGTATTTAATTTAACCTGAAAAAATGTTCTTGTTTGGGAATATTTGTTCTAAGAAATAAATGCCAAACGGTCACAAGCTTTAATTGCTTATTTGAGTGTGAATTTATTGCTGACAAATGATTAGGTTTTGATGTTTCAACATATATTCAACTATTAGAAAAGTACAAAAAGTTTATGCATTTAAAAGTCTTTAACTTTAACAAGTCTCCGCACGTTTAGGCTTGATTCATTTTATACATCTTGCACAACTTTTATCAATAAGTGATAACAAACTATGAACTCGATACCACAACCTCATTTGCTATCACGTTGAACCATCTTGCCTAAAAACGCAAGCTATTAATAAATGGACGAGTTAATTAATTTATTTAAATTTTTAGTCTTCAGTATTTGTTTGAGCCTCATTTTTTGAGGAAATATGTTGTGTAATAGTGATTTTTTTAGTGTGTGTGGTTAAAAAAATAGAATTTTTTTTGGTTTTACGTGTAAAATTATTTTATTGAGAGAATCTGTAATTAAAAATAAATTTAGGAAAAATGAGTTTTTATAAAATGGGGCTCAAACGTGGGCTTAACATTCTTATATGAGGTTTTCCTTTTTCCATTTATACTACAGGAAAGATAGTTTCATCACACACAGAGCTTTCTGTGATGCCTTGGCAAAAGAGAGTGCAAGATCAGTGACTACTATTTCAGCTAACAATTTGAACTTCAGAAAAGATCATCTAAATGGTACTCAAATGAACCCTAATTTTCCTCTTGGATTCAATGTTTCCACCGGAATTTCCCAAGTTGGAGCTGTTTTTAAGTCAGACTATAATGGTGTGATTTCTGGGAATTCTCTTGTTGGAGATCAGCAGAAGCCAAGATTATCACTTTGGTTGGATCATGAGCAAAATTCTCATAAGTTCAATTTCATTGACATGAATTGCAATTCAAATCTTTTTATTCCTTCAAGTTCAACTGGTTTACCAGATATGCCTCGAACGACATCTTCAATGGGGAATTATACGTTGCCACATCGACAAGGCCTAATGGAGGAGGAAGTAATTGGCAAAGGGAGTGCAATGGATCATAGCCTTGCTTCTCTATACTCTGATCATAAAAAACACCAGTCAAATTCTTCGGCATCAATGTCAGCTACTGCACTTCTGCAGAAGGCAGCCCAGATGGGGTCTACCAAAAGCAATCCAGCATTCTTTGGCAATGCATTTGGAATGATGAATTCTTCTTCCTCCTCATCATCGTCTCCGAATGCTAATTCTTTATCTCAGAATAGAAGTGAACTGCACCAGGTTTTTGGGAAACAGCACGAGAATTTAAGTGGCAAAGCCAGAGACTCAATTATGGGAGGATCAAATTTGATGCAAACAAGTGCAACACAAAGCCAAGCAATTTTAGTAAATTTGCATGGTGCGGAGCACAGTCTCACCAGGGATTTTCTTGGCATGGGAGGTGACGGTAGCAATCCATTCTTGTCACAGCAACTTGCTGAATTTGCTTCAATGAGTTCAGCGATGGGGTTGAACCAATTCACTAGCAATCACTAGCTAGCATGGCTCCATCCATGTTTTCATAGTCGGTCCTAAACTTGACTAAGTGACGAGAGGATGGTAAAACTGTCTAATCTTATGACATGAATCTTAATGTCGACCCCAAGGTACTATATGTGTGAGGCCATATCTCTGTGGATTCGCTTAAAATTACATTAGTTCTACGATAGAATGCATAAAATCCGTTCGTTTATGTTTTGGACAGGGTTTGAAAACCGAATTTCTTCGAAATTCTATTAGCCCAATAATAATGGCACGCAAGTCCAAACCCGCAAAAAGGGACAGAACGATAAGGTGGGGAATGTAAGAAGTCAATGGGAATGATGGAGTTGGCTATGAGTCAACTCTTGTACTCTATATGCGATTTTATCTTTGCATGTATTGACACTTTTGTTGAAATTCATTGTCAAGTCATATTGTGATATTTCTTGACCGGCCTCGTCAAAGTTAGTAGGGCTAATATTTTTACTTCGATTATTTTCCATAAATTAGTTTCAGCCGAAGATAGTACTCAACTGGTAAGCTATTGTAATTGTGAACATTTGTACTTTCAGTGCGTATCGCGTTAAATATATTAATATGAGATTATTTTCGTTAATTGATCAGAGTGTATCACATTATATATTTAATAAATTACTAGATACTAAACTACAATACACGAAGAAAAGAAAATAGAGGATGAAACACCTATTTCTCGCGATCTAAATTTTTTTGGATAATAAGTTGGAATGCCAATAAAATTTTTAAATTAAAGTACTATATTGACCACCGAAGTCCGAGGTCAAATATCATACTCTTAGTACTAACCTCTTCCAGGTGGCAGTTCGGTTATCAACCCCAGTTCGGCCACCTCTTGCAGTTTTGTCAGAATGCCGCTGTTACTCCAGGGAACATAATGATTATGTCTTTCATAACTTGTTCCAATCAAATCATGTACACTTGGAGAGGGAGAGAGGCAACACCGCCCTCCTCGACCAATTAGCTACTTTTGTTGCTAACTTCCATGCAAAGGTAATGATTGTATGATAAAACAGAATTATGAGGATTTGATGGGAACCAACCTCATTAGCCAATCACAATTGAGGATGCGGCATACAATTCTGAGCTCGACATGATATATGAAGTGATTGATTTGATGTCTGTCTTACCATTTGTATCAAAACCTATCTATAAAAGGATGGACCCTTCTTACTTGTGGGGGACGTGAGCTCGATGCCAAAAAACATCATTTTACTTTCAAAATTGTATGGAATTCACAAGAAATCTTGACCCGTTTTCTTAAAATTGTCTCAAATCAAGTGTTTACATTTTTTGACGTCAACATACTATATATTGAGTAACAAGAATTATGATCCAACTCGTTCACCTCTGACATATTATTTTCTAATCCTAATCTTTTTAATTTTTACATATGTATATATTAAAATAAACACGTTGAAAACACAACAGAACTTAAGACAGTTCCATGTAAAAAAAGTAGTAGAAGAAGAAGAAGAAGAAGAAAAAGAACATATGGATTGCTTCTTTATTGTAAAATTGAGAGTTACTAAAAGTTAATTTTTATTCTCAAAATCAAATATTGATTTTAATCACAAATTTATTACTATTATCACTATCCATTGTTTTACCACAAATTTAAAAGTTACTAAGAACAACATTACTAATAATTTTAGCTGAACACTCAAATTGTTTATTGGGATAATAATTGAAATTCTGGACCATTAATTGTAGGGTACCTTCTCTTGGACAGTTTGACTTTCCAATTCACTTACCTGGGAGTGGGACTTTGGAAACCTACAAGTTTAGTATGGGTCTTGACTCATGAATGCCCCCATAGAAATGCACAAACAAGAGAGAAATAATTTTCTTTTGTGACTGTGATTAAAATGCAGACAAGTTTATGTGAGAATGTGAAAAATTTTCTTTAAACAACGTTTAATTGGAAATGAGTGTGGAAGATAAGCGATTCTCAAAGAAAATTAAAGAAAAACTGTTATAGAAGTAATTTTTAATATAACACAATATCCGACTTTACCGCGACTCATGAAACAAAGAGGAGATTGGTAGAGCCATGTATCCACGCACATACTACAAAGTTCAACCTCAGCTAAACAGAGTATGGGTTCTGAAAAATGTTCAAAAAATAAGGAAAATGTTATGAACTAGATAGAAAAGAAAAGATATAAAAATAGAGAACCTCATCAGGGGTGTGTATATTTTATAGAGAATCATAGTCATATATTTATATCTAATAATTAAGAATGCATAGGTACAATAATCATTTAGTAATTTGTATTGTAATAGAAAAACTATAGAAAAAACAACTACCAAACTAATTAAGCACAATTAATTTTCTACTTTAAAAATGAAAACAATACAAATTGAATTTTCACAACCTTTGGATTAACATATGCCATAAATTATCATTAATTTCATATCAAAGAGGATGAAACAATAATTATGGAGTACAAAAAATGTTTCTTTATTATTTTTAGTTGAAGTTAAAGTGACTTTTTTTAGGTGTAAATGTTATATTTGGTGTTTGAAATTCAATTTGGAAGATCGACACAATCAAAAATAAATATATATTGTGTCATTTTAATTTATTAGTAGATAACAAATTTAATTCAAATGCTGGAACTCACAAAATATTTATCCACCAACGAATCAAGATGAGCACCGGTGCTCATTAGATCATATATATAAAGCTTATTTATTACTTTAATAAAGTTTATCCATTAGTGCTCGATTGATGATAAAGCTGGCAAAAATAGCTCTTGAGGTGACATGCATAATTGAAATAGTAAATTCTTTGATTTGCGAACTCGGTATCTTTGACATTCATCCAAATAACTGAGTCCATATAATCATTTTGAAATCTTTTGAGTATTTTCTTGAGCAATTAGTTCATCCAAATATATTCCATAATAATCATCTTTATTCCTTTGTGTATAGTCTATTTCAAAACCTATTTGAGAAGAAGAGGTGTCTTGAACTGATTTTGATTTATTTGAAGTGGATTTTGTCAAAGAAGCAATTTTCTCGAAAAAAAGTTGCTAATTCTTCCGGAGCCTTGCATTGATTGAACATAGCCATTAATCTTGATTTTTCTGTAAGAAAATCGACGTTTTTGTCTAATTCTTTCATTGAGATTTTTGGAACATCGATATTTCTTTGTTCTTGAATCCATGAATTTACTGTTTTTGGACAACAGTTAGTTTCACGAAATTTTGACCACCACTTTACTTTGAATTTCTGAATAATCTTTTTAACATGATATTCATAACTTTGATCTTGAATAATATGATAGTCCCAACAAAATATTCACGAGACCTTTACATTTAAGGCAAACTGGAACGAAATGTTTTATTGAGGCTTTTAAAAAAGATTTTCGCCTCTTTTTTGAAGTGTTCGAATCCTTGATGAGTGAGACTAGGTAAGATTTTCTCATCAATTCCAAAACATTCGAATCATGTTTGAAACTATTTTGGAAAATTTGAATTATAATTTTGATTGAATAAAATAAATCAAGAATGAGTTACTGATCTAAAGTAAAAAAATATTATACCAGACATCCTTGATCCTTGTAATCAAGATAATTGAAATGAGATTCAAATGATTCGTCTTTTGAGAGATGTATTCTCTTTTCATTCCCTTGTTGTTGTCCCTAATCTTTATATGACAACACCTTTTGAATACTTATTTTTGAAAAATCAGCTGTTTTTGAAATTTGAGGATTTTTTGTATGAGTTATAATAGCTGATCCGATTTTTGTAAGAAAAGTTTCATAAAACTCTCTAGATTTTTATTTGATATTATATGGAATAAATTGAAATTGAGGAGGAAAAAGGTCTTGAAGACTTTCATTTAAAGATGAATATCTATTTATCCACGAAGTTTTCATTTCAAAAACTGGAACGTACGCATATTTGAGAAAATATTGAAAAGTATTTGGAAGGTTAATTTGATGTAATTTTTCGAAACCTTGGATAGCTTGTTTAAAATTTGAAGGTTTTGGCTGTTCTGGAATATTTTTGGTTTGAGTATTTTTTTTGAAAATTAAAGTTGAAAGGGTAGTGTTTTGAGTATTCTGGGAAGATGAAGAACTTTGTTATTCTTTTCTAGACCCTAGAATATAATCATCAATTGAGAATAATGGTATTGATGTTTTACAACAGTTTTTCTTTTGAAATGAAGCTTCTGAAGAGGCCATAGAATTTTTCTCTTTCTTTGAATTCCTGCACTCTATTTTTGATAAAATATCACCTCAATTCATTCACTCTCTTTTTGATAATTGAATATTCTCAATATTACCACCGCTTTTCTTTGTATAAACTCTCTTGTGAGGAAGTTTGCAAGAATGTTTGATTTTCCTTGTTTATATAGTATTTCAAAGTTAAAACATGACAAATTAGCGTGCCCTCTTTCAAATATTTGTCTTGAAACAAGATTTTAAGATCTTTTGGTAAAACATCTTTTTAAGTTTTACAATCAATTTTTAGAATGAATTTTTTTATTAATTAAATTATCTTGAAATTTTGAAACACATAAAATAATATATAAAATTTATTTTTTTATGGTTGAATAATTCCTTTGAGGGTCGGTCCACAGTTCACAATGAAACTTACCCAACTGTTCTTGATTTGACTCTTTTGAAATGTGTTTTAACACTTCACCATACCCTATATCTAACACATTAGTCTCAATAATAATAGAGGCAGTGTGGTCTAAAATCTAAAGACAGAGAATACTTTTGACAACTAGCTTGACTTTTTAGATGGCTAAAGTATGATCATTATTCCATGGTAATAGATTTTTCTGTAGCCGTTGGAAAAGTTGGGCTCAAATTTAACGTATACTTTTGACAAAATCGGCCACATAATTGACACAGCCTAAAAAGTATTACAAACTTGTTTTATCTTGAATTACATTTGAAAATTTGTCAGCAAATTCCAAACTTCTTTGAATTGGTGTAAGTGGTCCTAGGTGTATATAATGTCCTAAATATTTTATACAAGTTTGACAAAGAACAACCTTTTTTTGTAGAAACTGTTAATCCATTGTTCTTAATGACATGAATAAATGTATTAAGATGCTTGAAATATTGTTTTAAACTTTCAAAATATATTAGAACATCACCTATATTAAAAATAATGAAATTTTGATAAGGGTTGAAAATATCATTCATAATTTTTTGAAATTTCAAAGGAGTATTTTTTAAACCAGAAAGCATAACATTCCATTCATATTGACCAAATAGAATGTTGAAAGTAGTTTTGTCTCTATCCAAAAATCTCAAAGAAAAAATTAGAGAAAAATGCTGATTTTCTTACAGACAAATAAAGATTAATGGCTATGTTCAATCAATACAAGACTCTAGAAGAATTAGCAATTATTTCTGGAAAAAAAATTGCTTCTTTGGCAGAATCCACTTCAAAGAAATCAATATAAGTTCAAGACAACTCTTCTTCTCAAACAGGTTATTCGTACGTGGAATGAAACTCGAGTCCTTACAGCACAACATCACCTTTCTGTTTTAAGGCTTTAAGCTTTAAACACATACGCAAGCTTTCTTCAAATTTCCACATCTCAATTCTCAAGTTATTTCCAAAATTCGAGGCTTCAATTCATATACAACTCCTACACGCGTACCCTTACATACATAAAGAATATATGCACGTATTAATCTATATCTGATATAGATATATTTCGTCGTGGGTATCGGGAATTGCGAGATGGAGATTTTAAGGTTTGGATTTGGTAGCATTGAGGGGGTTTGTGTTTTCGACATTCATTCTGAATTTTGTGTTTTCTTGCCAGATCCTCTTCCTCCAACCACTTGTTGCTGCTTTAGGTAATCTAAATTCTCCTTATTTAATATATTCTCTGACAGTAGAGGCGGAAGGAGGGTGGGAAGGGGGAGGATTGGTTGCACTTGCAGTAGAAGGTGGAGTTAATTTTGCAAAAGATACTTCTTGAATCGGTGCAAGAAGCCTGATGGTTGAGTGATGAAGAAACTAAAATCTTTAAGGGGGAGGGACAGTGGGAGGTTAGTGTGAAGAAATATAAATTGTATTATTATGGTCCTGTAAATATTACAATATAGAAGATCCTATTTATAGGGTTACAAATAAGTGTAAAAAGAAATAAACATAAAAGGAAAGATTACACGATCAACTACTAAGGAAAGTAATCCTACACTAAAAGGAAATATTATAATGGAAAATACTACATATTATATTTCTACATTTAACACCCTCCCCTCAAGCTCAATATGGGGTAGAATATTGAGTTTGAAGAAATTGATCCAATCAAATCTTCCAAATTGAAGAACTCCGAGCACTTGAGGTCTTTGTCATTGTTGATGGGGATAAGTGACATCTTGTTTGTTGGAAAAATATATTTGATGGACATTTTTTTTTTTTAACATAAGAAAACCCCGAATTTTTCAAGGGGCAGGGGAAAGGCCGACAAAGTTCAAGGTATCGACCTTTAAAATTTTTCTTTTTTTACATAAAATAAACCTCTAGTTTGTTTAAGAGGCAGGGGAGTGCCGGTAGAGTTATAAATTGTATTATTATGGTTTTGTAAATATTACAATGTAGAAAACCCTACTAAGGAAAGTAATCCTATACTAAAAGGAAATATTATAATGGAAAATACTCCATATTATATTTCTATATTTAACAGTTAGTGTTGGAGAGGTAGACGGGTTTTCTCATTTTGCTTCAAATGTATCCACCAACACTCGTGCACTTGCAAATATCAACCTTGTGTACAATTTCTGGGATATAAATTATAATTTAATCATGATGAGGTCTTGGTTGCTTCCTGATCAATGAAAATCACCTGCCAACATATGCAAATTAAGTGGATGAATTAAAAAATATTCAAGAAAAGTTCTTGCTTGATCCTTTACAATTGCTGGATTCTCCCAGTTTTTGGTATGAATAACATAATGTAAGGCTGAAAATTCATTTTTGGGTATCAAAGCTAGTAACTTTTATTATTGATTTGAAAGGGATTCATGTTCTGGAATTTGTATGAACAGTTGAATTGATATCTATATATCACGTGACAATGAGAATGCCTTCATTTTTTTTTTTTGTTTCTATTGAAATAAAAAATAAAAAATTTCAGGCAGTGCTAATAAAAATTCATGAAATCAATCTAGTTTTCTCTCAAAGGATTAACCTTTTTATAAAGGTATTTGGTGAAATGTTTTCTTTTCTTATTTAGTGACCAAGGTGCTGCAATTTCATAAACTACAGTCTTTTACCCCCTAGAAGTAGAACCATGAAAATGACATGTGAAATAATAAGTGACCACCAAACTTAAAAGAAGCACTGAAAGTTATAAATAACACTCATTTTGTGTATATACTTACTGAAGCTGAATGGATAGCTCTACTAATGATTGTTTTTTTGGTCCCCCGAGATAATATGATATTAAAGAGTTGATTGTTGCACTTAATACGTGTCTATATGTTTTGATCTGCAGATGGTCAACCTAGTGATGCTGCTGCTCTTTTCGAGAGAGCTTCACAAAGTATAAAAGTGAAGAAATATAGTGAAGCTCTCGATGATCTTAACGCTGCTATTGAGACTGATCCTGGACTTTCAGAAGCATATTGGCATCGAGCATCTATTCTTCGTCAGTTTTGCAGGTTGGATATAGAAATTTTTGTAACTGCATTTTGAAGAAAATCTAAATTTTGTCCATGAACGTACTTTTTTCTGGTTTTCTTTGCCAAACACGTTTAGCTGTCCCATGAAATATATTAGGCACTCAAAGATAATGATTTCCTAAAAATTAGAGCGTAGGTATCGTCCAAATGCAGGTAACAAATTAGAGCTGAATGAGTTTTCCTGAGTTTGGACTGCTTTTACTGGATGTATAGTTTAGAATCATGCACTTCCTTCCATTCAATATTGAAATATCATTAGGGGCATCATAATTGATTTGCAGTTTGTAGGCCTTGAGTTTTTTTCTCAATTAATATACAATTGATCGTTTCATATCAGATTAAGTATTTCAATAGATTCATAGTGCTTTCAGGAAGTTTGGTCCTCTATAGTATATAATGATTTGATCGAAAAATTATATAATTTGTGAAGTTTTTGGCTAATGTAGATATGAGGAATCAGAAAAAAGCTACAAAAAGTTTCTGGAGATGAAACCCAGGAATTCAGCAGCAGAGAAGGAGCTTTCTCAATTATTTCAAGCTCAAAGTGCCTTGGATTCAGCTAAGAGCCTCTTTGATTCAGGCGACCTCACGAAAGCATTGGAGTTTATCCATAAAGTTGTACTTGTTTTCTCTTCAGCCTGCTTCGACGTCTGTATTTGATCTGTATTCATTTTTGAATTTTGATTTCATGTGCTGTTTAAGTTGGCTATGGCACTGCAATATATAGTTTCAGCTTGACCAGTGCATTAGCTGGTTCTTTTTTGCAGGCCAAACTCCTTAAAGTGAGACTATTATTAACAGCTAAAGATTGTTCCAGTGCCATAGCTGAAACGGGATATGTTCTCAAAGAAGATGAGGATAATTTAGAGGCTTTGCTGTTACGTGGTCGTGCCTATTATTATTTGGCGGATCATGATGTTGCTATTAGGTGTGTTCTCAAACACATTTATGATATCCTACTGCTCACAATGCCGCACCTGTGCCTGCCTAACCCCACCCCAAAGCAGGAAAATGCAGTAGAAACAGGAAGAACTGAAGAAGTAATGACTTAACTTATTTGAGTAGTTGAGTTTTTCTTACATTTACCATTCCACATTTTCTTCCACAGGCATTACCAGAAGGGTCTTCGCCTAGATCCTGAGAACGGTGAATTGAAGAAAGCATATTTTGGATTAAAAAATCTGCTCAAAAAGACTAAATCTGTAATATGTTTAGTCACGTAATGTAGCAATTCATTGTTATTCAATGATGTTGGTCATTTCTCAAATGTAATATATTTATGCAGGCAGAAGATAATGCAAGTAAGGGTAAGCTTCATCTTGCAGTGGAGGAATATAGGACTGCCCTTGCCTTGGACCGGGACCATACTGCATATAATGTACACCTTCATCTTGGATTATGTAAGGTCTTGGTGAAGCTTGGTAGGGGAAAGGAAGCAGTAACAAGTTGCTCGGGAGCTCTTGAAATTGATGAAGAGCTTCTTGAAGCTCTTGTCCAGGTTTCTACCGTTTGTTATAACTATGGTTTTCTCTGATAATAAAGAAAAAGTGCATTAAAATGCTTTAGGACGAATGCTTCCTAATCTATACTGTATAGCTTAACTTGGCTAGTAGTTTACTGCAAACTTTTTTGTTGATGTTATCTTGGTTAACTTTTCCTTACATGTTCTAGAGGGGTGAAGCCAAACTTTTGGTAGAAGATTGGGAGGGAGCTGTACCCGATCTGAAATCAGCAGCTGATCTGAAATCAGCAGCTGAAGAGTCACCTCAGGTTTGTCCGACACAACTTCATATCATAATTACATTTTTGTTTTTAAAGATGTTTCAACTTTGATAATAGAGCATCATTGCAACTTCACCCAGAGAACTAATTTAAAACTTCGCATATCATGGTGACCTTATAACATGTTGAAGGTGATGTTTGTTCTGAATCTATGAAGTTAAATTGCTCATATAAACTTACTTTTTTACATCTTCGCCACCAAACATCCCGTGTCCCAAAATGGAACAAGTAAAATTGGAAATGGAATAGAATAAATTCTTTACAACTATACATGTCACTTTGAAGTTCATATTTTGTCTAATGATTTAGGTCTATTGATTCTAAGGTAAAGGTGCTCTGTTTTGATGTAAAAAAAGGGCGGGAAAAATATTTGCATGGTGCCACCATAAAGCGATAGCGAGATTGAACTCTTTGAATGCGGCATTCTTAGGAAGGACTTATATAATGAACAGACTTAATCTATATGCCCGTATAGTTTTTCAAATTTTCAATCATTATGTTTTTCAATTTTTGTTTACACAGGAGCTCTTCTGATCTTTTTAATCATCTTTAGTATAAACCTTGTTAGGTTCTGAAAGCATGGAGCTGGAACTAGGATTTTTGAAATGCATGACATTAGAGTCAATTAGATGAGATGGAAGTGTTACAAGGAATCAATAATTTTATGTAAATTTAACAAACTAAGAGGAACACTCCTATAAGTTCAAGAAGGCAAATGTGTCTATAACATGGGTGCAACAGAAGCGAGAATCTTAAGATAGATGGGTGGTCATCTAAAGTAGATATTAGATCCTACATCGGCTGTGCACTCATATATGGACCTGTTAATATAGTGAGGGCAATCCTCCTTAATTTAACCTGGGTTTTGTTAAGTGAGTTAGGATCAATATCTTGCAACATAGTATCAGAGCGGGTTTCTCTCATTCCCCAATATACCACTTTCAGGCCGTGCCAGTGCCAGTTCCCAGGTTGAGGGGGGTGTATCAGATTCCACATCGACTGTACACTCATATATGGACCTATTAATATAGTGAGGGCAATCCTCCTTAATTCAACCTCTGAGTTTTGTTAAGTGAGTTATGTCAAATATCTTGCAACAGTAGATAAGATAGAAAATGATTATATACTTCAAAAAGTAGAGATAGTAGGGATTAATGATACATTAGAGGGATGACAGACTTAGGTGGTTGGGCTTATCGTGCTCGGACCTAAAGAAGCTCCTATTTACAAGGAAAAAAAAAATTGACTGGTAGTTAGGAGAAAAGTAGACCTAAATTGATATGGTTTAATGTGACTATTAAAGATTTGATAGCATTAGATCTTTGGACTTCGATGCATCACGAAGCGAGAAATTAATGATAATGTAGTACACGTCTAAAAAAATTGTTGATTCGTAGTCGAATACCAAAGAATTGATTTTTGTCATTGAAATGTTTATTTTGCAGGATACCAATTTGGGAAAAATGGAATTGGAAATCTCACATTTCAATATTACCATGCAAAAACCACGAAAAAGAAAAACAAGACATTTTGAACCTTATCTTCTAACAAACACATATTCTATGAAACAAATTAAACTCCTAATCAAATAAGAAATCTAATGATAAACAAATTAAATAATTTTTGCCACAATAAAAAAGAGCCCATTTTGATCGTTTAAACAATAGAAGTTGGCCAAAAGATTACTGGGCTTGTGAGTTTTTCTCGTAGGCCCGTTTTACATGGAAAATTTATTTTTTATCCAATTCCTACATCGTTGACTTGGGCAAATGTCCTCAATAGCATCAATCTTCCATAGATCCAATGGGCTCACGGAGGAGTTGTTTAATTGATCTTAATTTTTTTTGGAATAAGGCATAGTTTGTTATTGCCATTGTCTATGAGGCCTCTAACTAAAAAATTGTGAACAAATTTTTTATCATAAAAATATAAGTTGTGTCTCATTATACTTCTCAAAACAAATACCCAAGTTATATTATCACAAGTGATCACGTGCACTTTAATTCGCATGCTCAATAATAAATAAATGTAATAAATAAATAAAATCACAATTTATTTATTATAAATTATTATTTAGCCTAATAAAATATACAATATGAGCACACAACTCAACAAAGACGACTTAAAAGGTTAGCCTATAGAAGCTCCTATTGACAAGAATGATGTGTTTCAAGTAGAACTTGTTAGGAGAGAAATAGACTAAAATTAATATAGCTTAATGTGGTTACAAAGGATTTGATAGCTTTGGCTTTTCCATTGAAAGTACAGAGAGATGAAGAGGAGTCATGTAATTGATCCCAAAATTTACGAGGATTAAGATTTGTTTGTTGTTGCCATTGTCTATGAAGCCGTTAACAGTTAAGAACATCATAGTGGCGATGAGTTCAATTTGGAAGTGTTAAAAATTCTGAAGTTTTCGACATTGACGTATCATGTTTTCATGTTGAGTCTATATCAAACCTCCTACTCGAAGTCATGATTTGTCGAATTGTTGGGTTTTTTGATACCCAATAATCCGGGCGATGATGTAAAACCGATATTGGATAAATTATATGGACACCTTAGTAATAGCTCGACCCGGAAACAACTTGGGGCCACTAGAAGCAACTTAATTAAGTTAATGTTGCTCGTGGCCCAACACTTTTGGACGGCCCAAGTTTTGGCTTCCATTGGGGTGATATATTAGTTATTGGTTGTTAGTCCATTCTTGGCCCAACTTGAGATAATCTAATTGACATATATATATATATATCCATTCCATTGCTTAAGCCGAGTCATTGGTTTTATGTGAGAAAGAGAGAAACACGTGAGATTTTGGTGGCTTTGCTTCTTCTTCTTCGGGATTCAAACTACTACTCTATTTCTCTTCCTTTGTGGCTTGCAAACCAATCACCAAGAGTCTCCTTTGTGGGGTAAAAACGTGTGGCAACCAAGTGTTAAGTTGTGGGTCGAGCAATTCTCGGTTGGTGTCCTTTTGAAGGTGAAAATTGAGCCCGAATCCTTATTTTGGAGAAGAATTTCTTCACAATCGGTATCAGAGCGAGGTTGGGGTGGATTTGAGGCCAAAAACCGATCAGAAATCGACCCAGAAACCGGCAGAAACGCAGCAGAAACAGAAACAGGAAACTGTCCAGAAAATTGTGCGAAAACCGAACCTGAAAACGCGATTTTCGGCCAATCCAGAACGAATTTGGGGAAACGGACACCGGGGTTGGGTCGTGCAGGCGGAGGCGCTCCTGAGTGGGTGGCGCGTCTGGATTCTGGCGACAGGTGGTGGCGCGTGAGGCCCACGCCGGCCGATTCAGGCGAAGGTCCCTTGAGATAGAATCTTCATTTTGATATTTCTAACATTTTGGTATTGTTAGTTTTCGATTTCAGGTACTGTAGAAAAATTTGGACGATTTTGCCCTTGGTGGAGCGATGGTCGGAACTTCTGAATATTTATTGAATTACTTTAGGCCAAGATTGCGGCTCTAAAGCAGTAAATTCGCATCTCTCCGATTTACGGACCTCAGAAGTGGTCCGCTCTGGTAAATTGGCTGAAACCCTTACATTACCGCACTAACAGATCATCGTGTGGGGTGATCACATAGGTTTGGGGGTTGCCATTGCTTGGTAACCATTGTGTGTTGCTAGAACCTAGGATTACCTGTTTAATTTCTAAGTGAAATTATTTGTTTATCGTCGTAAGCTTAAATTGTTGAACGTTGTTGCGTTATCTCATATCTTTTTTAGAATTGTACACAAGCCTCCTATTCTAGTTTCTTCCCTTGACCTGAGAACGTGATTCTCACGGAATCCTGGGGTTCTAGAATAGCGTATTATTGTGAAACCATAGGAATCTTGTTACTTGGTGTAATCTGTGTAACCTGTGACTTTTACAAGTCTTGAGTTTGTGTTCTGTGCATTTTTTGGTAAGATGTCGACACACTACTTTGAATTGGGTATCTTTAATGGTAAAGGAGATTTTTCTATTTGACAACAAAAAATGAAAGGTATTCTTGTTCAACAAAAGGTTTCTAAAGCTATTGATGATTCTTTTTCTGAAACCTTGACTGCTGTAGAAAAAGAGAATTTGGACGAACTGGCATATACTTCTATTATCTTACACTTGTCTGATGCAGTTTTAAGAAAAGTTGGTAAATTAAAAACCACCAAAGAACTTTGGAAAAAATTGGAGAGTTTATATTTGCTTAAGTCTACTCCTAATAAGTTATATCTGCTTGAACGCTTTTTCAGTTTTAAAATGAATCCTTCAAAGGACCTTGATGACAATTTGAATATTTTTAACAAACTTGTTCAAGATATCGTTAACTGTAATGAAAAGGTGTCTGAGACTTATAAAACTATAATCCTGCTTAACTCTATGCCTGATTCATATAGAGAGGTTAAGAATGCCATTAAGTATGGTAGGGACACCTTAACACCTGAGATTGTCATAGATTCCATTAAGAGTAAAGAAATGGAAATTAAGGCTGAAAAAGAAGATAAGATGAATGGTGAGTTTCACTTGATGAGGAGTAGAATGAAATTTAAGCAAATGAATTTGGGTAGAGCTCAAGATAATAGTGATTCGAGTAGTGACTCGAGTGATGATGGTGGTAAGAAGAAGAGTAAGAGATGGGACAAGTCTAGTGGTAGAAGGTGTTATAGTTGTGGTAGAATTGGACACTTTATTAGGGACTGTCCCAAGAATAAGGATAAGCATAAGGGTAGGATGAGAGATGAGGCGAATGTGGCTATGGGGTCGAGTGATGACCCTAATGAGGTTTATTGAGTGTAAACCTAGTTACTGCATTGCATCTGTGTGTATTCTCCTTTTTTGCATGTGTGTGAGTACTTGATTTTGTTGCATGTTGTATGTTACACTTTCAATGTGTTTGATGTGTGTAATTGCATGAATCAACGTGACTCGTATACTTGGTGTATGTGTTTGCATGCATATTAGGGTTAAGATGCATTAGCAGTGGGTGTGTGTGTTGGATGTCTATTGGTGAGGTGGAGTATAGATGCCTAGGGGTACATTGTGGTTTGTATCGGGGGATGTGGAGTGTGACATTTGGATCACGAGTGGAGATGTGATCAAATGTCTAAAATCCTTTATCAGAAAGAGACCCTGATAAGGTGGAGTGTGAGAGAGGACACTTCTATCACTTCTGTTAGGTGGAGCCCCATTATCCACGTAGTTTGGGAGAAGTGATGTGGTGATAAAGGATTATCCCAAGAACTTAGGATCTATTGTGACTTACCGGTTAGACATGTGTTGAGTGATTAGTCTAGTGAGCATGGTGGAGCGATGAGATGAGATATGTGTTCTCGAGGTGGGAGTAACACGGAATGGGATAGGATAAGTGTGGAGAGATCTTTTTCGTGTGGTCATTTATGCATTTGTTGCACATGTGTTGACTGTGTGTTGATTAATTGGGTGTTAATCTGTTGTTCTGTGTGAACGTATTTTGAAAAAGATCTATGTGTTATCCTATATTATATCGGCATCGCATATTTATTTGCTCTTGACTGTTTACTGTAATTATCTGCTTCTACTTGGGTGTTCTTGACCTTAGCCCTGGTGAGTATACGGAGCAGGTATGGTATGTGTTTCAGGACGGAAACACGAGGTAAGGTCTGAGAAATCAATTTTATTGGTTACCTTGATTGTGCAAGTATAAACTGTGTGTTTTGTTTACTTACAGGTTTATTGGGAATCAAGGTGGAGATTGTTGGGTTTTTTGATACCCAATAATCCGGGCGATGATGTAAAACCGATATTGGATAAATTATATGGACACCTTAGTAATAGCTCGACCCGGAAACAACTTGGGGCCACTAGAAGTAACTTAATTAAGTTAATGTTGCTCGTGGCCCAACACTTTTGGACGACCCAAGTTTTGGCTTCCATTGGGGTGATATATTAGTTATTGGTTGTTAGCCCATTCTTGGCCCAACTTGAGATAACCTAATTGACATATATATATATATATATATATATATATATATATATATATATATATATCCATTCCATTGCTTAAGCCGAGTCGTTGGTTTTATGTGAGAAAGAGAGAAACACGTGAGATTTTGGTGGCTTTGCTTCTTCTTCTTCGGGATTCAAACTACTACTCTATTTCTCTTCCTTTGTGGCTTGCAAACCAATCACCAAGAGTCTCCTTTGTGGGGTAAAAACGTGTGGCAACCAAGTGTTAAGTTGTGGGTCGAGCAATTCTCGGTTGGTGTCCTTTTGAAGGTGAAAACTGAGCCCGAATCCTTATTTTGGAGAAGAATTTCTTCACACGAATATAATGTAGTCGCATTAGTGTGGTCAACTCCATGTAGTTGCCGATGTAAGAGGCACAAATTAGGTTTTATTGTTTATTTTTATTATAAAAATTTAAATTTGCAGTATAAGCCCCTGTTTGACAACTATTAAAACAAAACTCTTTTTTTTTTTAATCTCATTTTCAACTAGAAATTCTTATAATAAAATATTCTGCACCTAAATGATTATATTTTTTTCTACTTTTTAAACATACATTTTTCAAAAAATCACTATTTCAAAACTCATTCTCCCAAAAAAAACTTATTTTAATGGTTGTTGTCAAAGAAGGGATAAGAGTAGTTCATGTATTTTGATTGTTCTCTTGTCATCTAAGAATTGAGCTGCTCGTACAGTCTAACCCTTCAGAAAAACATCATATGAAAACTTCTTGTTTGGCATTGTTTTTATTTGATGTATAATTGGTCAAACCTGCTTTTTATCCTAACATTTCGTTAGACTCACAAGTACTATCTACTTATCCACCACTCATTTCTATTTATTTTTAACTTATACCGTTTATAAACACCTACCAAACAAGCTTTTGCTCGAGTGACTGATGATAGAATTGTGGTCAATTTCACAAAAAATTCCTTTTTTAATTTTTATGGTTTTGTTGTTGATATACGATTGCTTTTGTTATGGATGTACTACAAGTTCTTTGTATAGCCATTAGCAATTTAAAATTGTGACCTCAGGATATGAATATTCGTGAAGCACTAACGAGGGCTGAGAGGTCTTCAAAACTAAGCCAGCGGAAGGATTATTACAAGATTTTGGGAATTTCGAAAACTGCGTCAATGTCGGAGATTAAACGGGCTTATAAGAAGCTTGCGTTGCAGTGGCATCCAGATAAGAATGCTGACAATAGAGCAGAAGCAGAGCCCAAATTCCATTCCAGGAAATAGCAGCTGCATATGAGGTGGGTTATTTAGTAACCCGTCCTCTTTTGTTCTCTCATTCTCCCTGCTTTTTTGGATCAACCTGTAGACGATTGTGCTCATTTGCGTTTCTATGATACTATTGATATGCTATTATACTATGGTACCATGTTTTACAGTCCTCGTGGCAAGGCATCATACATTTATGCACGTCACAGCCATGTCCCTATGATTGAAGAATTATATTGTGACCATTTGAGCAGTAGATTCTCTGTTAAATTGTTTTGACTACGTTAATGACTGCCAGGCATGTACCTTAGTGAAAGTTAATTTGGAAAATGCTTTTTATGACCCAATCCCTCTGATTTTTCACACTAAATGAATGGAGGAGGATTGGCATTTAGAATAAGAGATTCCAATCTAAATGACATTTCGTTCAGTATCTCCAGCTGTATCCCACAAAAGAATTTGATTCAAGCATAGTAGTTCTACAGAATTAATCTTATTTTGATATGAGTTCACGACTATGCTTGAACTCACTTGGGTTTGTACTGTATCATTTGTTGGAACCAGCCAGTGCGAATAATTTCAGTGAAGCAGATTACTACTCTTTGTTCTATTCTATATTTTCTCCTTCATTATTTGGATTCCCCCTCTTGTAGTCATTTTTAGCATTACTTGTCTATTAATGGAATGAGAACTTGGACACTGCAGATTCTTGGTGATGAAGAAAAACTTACCAAATATGACAGCGGCGAAGACATTGACGAGGGTATGGGAATGGGTGGTGGAGGATTTAACCCTTTTGGAGGAGGGGCCCAGCAATATACAGTTCACTTTGAAGGAGGATTTCCTGGTGGGGGCTTTGCTGGCTTCCCTTTCTGACCTTGAGGAAGTTTGGAAATATGTTTCACTAACAGCTTTTCTGCTGAAACTCCAGAGACTATTTAGAACAGCAATTTTGTCTAACCCCTAACAGCTGCAATGCATACACATTTATAGTCAATTTTTACGTGTTGTCTGATTATGAAAAAGCTCTTATTTAGGAAGTTTAGCTCTGCAGGGGATCAACATTCTGAAATTTTAAAGATCATAGTTGATTGAAGGAAAACGACAACCCCATATCTGAATTGTAACATGTGCATAGAAATTTTTGTATGGAGTTTTGTGGAACAGATGTCCTCTTAGTACAAGGAAAGGGATGTTTTGTTTTTAATGCTTGGAGACATCAAAAGATTGTTCAACACATGAATTCTGCAAAATATGGAGGTGTACTTTTTGGCTTTTGCAGGAAATCCTCTTGACAATTCACATATTTCTGGAAAATCTGTATCATTTGTTTATGCAATAAGGATATTGATATCATTTTCTTAGGTACTGATTTTTAACTACAAAATTGTACGACTTTCTTTGAGTCTATTAGTTACTGAAAAAATGTATTTTTGGCAATGTTATGTTGTTGATGCTTCTGCAAAGATTTTGCTGGGGTGAGTTCGCCCTTTAGTTGTTGCGTGATATTTATGGTATTCAATGACAAAGCAATGCTCTTTTCACCATTTTCTTATGTTGTTTAGGCTTTCTCATGCATACGATATATATTACATTTCAAGATCTTATTGCAATGACTGCTGGGAATTTTTTTTTCTTAATAACTAACCAAAATCTTTTGTGCTCTAATTAGGCGGTTCTTCATATCTTTCAGTTTCTTGTGAATAGTAATGCTCTATTTGCTAGTTTGAAGAGTACATCGAACTATGGCAAGTAGTAGAAATAAAATTCATTTCAAAATAAACTGGCAGAAGAATGGAAACTGTTATTTGGAGAAGAACGTCAGAGATTCTCGCATGCACTTTTGGGGTTAAATAGATTTTATTAGGCAGGAATTTTGATATCCTTCAAAAACGGAAATAATTTTTGCATGATGACGGATTATTACATTAAACAAATATAGTTCGGTGAAGATAATATAAGCAGGATACAAAGAACTCCATTAGCACACACTGTTCACACACTCAAGACAAATGCTGCCAAAACAAGGACGATACTGGACATTGCACGCAATGCATGTGGGGACAGATAAATTCCTTCAGAAATATCGACAGGAGTAGTAGTAGTAGTAGTAGTATCATCATCAGATTGGGAAGAATCTGAAGCCGGGTGTTTTTTGGGTTTTAAAGGTGCAGGAGCTGGCGGTGGAGTTACAAATAGACCATGCGGAAGGAGTACTCTATCAACCTCATATATGGCTAGCTGGTTGTCTGTATATACTGTACTTGCCACTGTTGCATTAACCATATCGGTTGTTATGTTCACCTGACTCCCAGTTGCGGTGATATTGAGTGGAAATTTTTCATCATTACCAATTTGTGTTCTTACTGGATTGCTTGCGGTTTGGAATTGGGAGACGGAGAAAAATGAAGGTAGGACGTGGAATTGGATCAGCTCGGTTTTCTGTTGATCCGTGAGAGAGTTTAACATGCCCGGTTTGAGTTTAGCGAATGCACCATCAGTTGGAGCAAGTATTGTGAGACCTTGGTTTGACTTCTTGAGCTGTGTATTGAGCTGATTACCCGCTTGGGTGATTTTTAGGAGTCGAATAAATGTTGTATATTTCTTGGCCTTTTGAAGAATAGAACTGATGTCGGTGAAACTGGAAGGTGCAGGAGCCGGCGATGGAGATACAGGAGCCAGCAGCGGAGGTACAGGAGCCGGCACTGGAGGTACAGGAGCCGGCGGCGGAGGTACAGGAGCTGGTGTTGGAGGTGCAGGAGGCAGCACCGGAGGTGTAGGAGCCGGAGCCGGACCCTGCGAAAGAGCTGGAGTGCACTGAAAGAAGAATAAGAAGAACATAAGAGGGAATGTTGAGAAAATCTGTTTCATTTTGCAGTTTTTTTTTCCCCCCTTTCTTGTAGGATTTTAAGAAGAATGAATAAACCCCTTGATTGAAGATGAGAGGACTCAAAGGAGAGGGCTTCATTTATATGGCGTGGGGTTCTATTTTTTCCTGCAAAAAATAAAATAAAAAGAAAAAATCTCTCTCTGCCCCTCTCTCACTCGCACACTTTGAGATAGGCAATAAATGGTGAGTAAGGTGAAAGGTGCATATTAAGGTGACAAGAAAACATAGACAGTGTTAAGGCAGCTACTGGTTTGCTTAAAATTGGAGGAAGAACAACTTGGCTAATATTGATTCTGGGTTCGCCTAATGAGTTTTGAACAGATCTTTTTCTTTCAAGTTTCCATGTTTGTGGACAGAACATTATGGTGATAATGATTATCTATTGTACGAGAAATCATTAGGCAGTATGATTTCAATGTCAATGATTGGATTAGATAAGGTAAAGGGTTTAACTAGTTTGTACATCATATTATTGGATGGTACGCAGATGAGTTCAACAAAATGGGGCCTCCAATTAGTTCATGAGAAACATGTTCAGTACCTTAATTGGTAACAAATTTGTGTTAATAATGTTGGGACATCCTTTTGAACAAATCTTATTCTTAAAGTTTTCATGTTCCGAGGACAGGAAACTAAGATGTTAATGAAGGAATGTGTAATATAGATATGAGGAATCAGAAAAAAGTGACAAGTGTATTTTATACACTTATTCGGGGCTTTAAATAATGATATTTTGTAGTTTCGATGAAATATAGCATTATTCATGCTATATTGTGTTAAATAGGTAAAACTTGATGTTTGATGAAAAATTAGAGAAAAAAAAATGCAAAAATAGTGAAAAATAGCGAAATTTAAAAGTTGAAGACTAAATTGCAAACAATCCATAGATGAGACGGACCACAAAATGAAGATCAAAGATGCTAATGAATTAATTGGATACAATTGAAAGATAAATGAACAAGATTACAAGAAAAAATGGCTCGATCGAATCAAATACAAAGTTTGTAGACTAAAATGCAATACTTTAAAAGTTGAGTCGAATTGCAAAATGATTATTCAAGAAGGCCAAAGGTCAAATGGACTTGAAGATAAGTCAATGAGATGAGAATTTGATGAAAATGACCAAAATACACGCGTGAGAAAGTTAGACAAAAAAAATGTATTATGCTTAAGTATATGCCTGCAGGCCATGTGTGTACAAAGTTTCAAAAATTCACTACAGACTCCAAATCACGTGTACTATGCGTACGTACCAAATGAATAATTTGTACGCATGATTCATATCTGGGAAAAAAATTTGTTTCCTTATTGTGTTTTGAAAACTTTTAATATGCAATATTTTGACACTATATATACAAAAAGTCCGAAAAACGTAGGGACCGCACTTTAGATCTAAAAATCACATATTCTACATATTTTGGAGGTGAAACAAGGCTAAACATCAAGATCAAAACAAAGTATACAAATTTATTGAACAATATTCAACCATTTTCAAGATTTAAGCCAAGAAATTAAATTTCTCCACTTTCTTCATTATTTTTTCTTTCTGAGTGATTTTTTTCCAATATTTTTTTTATAATTTAATCATTAGAATGCTAGGTTAGTTTTTCTATTGTATTGGATGAATGATGAACCCTATTGCATATTTATTTTGATTTAAGATTAGTAATTCAGTTATTTCTTGATTAATTGTGCATACCCATTGCATTATTTAATTGATTGGTCACCAATTGAATAATTAGCTGCTTGTTATACTGTTGGGAGACTTACAATAATTTTAGAATGCGACAAAATTAACATATGTAGATAGAATTAAGAATAATCTTTATTACATATGCAATCACATAGATAACTTATAATTTAATGCATGTTGATCAAATGAATTTGGACTAAGAATATGATCGCTTCGTGATTAGAATAGACTTAATTTGTTTTAAAAAAGAGAATTAAATACACTAGTGTTATCGATTGCCACGAAAGCGTTAAATTAACTATATTACGAATCAAGAATTAAAATAAATGACAATAGGCGAATTCAAAATCCAATACAATCATTCACATATTTAACAAAATATTTTTTTTATCGCTTCCTTAGTATAGAATTAGTTCAAATAACAACAAAATCACATTCTTTGGGTCACGAACATCGAATTTAGTAATAATTAGTGAACTAGAATTAAACATTATTTCTCGTGGAACGATAACTCACAACTCACTTTATTATTACTTGTCAACGATCACGTACGCTGGCGAGTTTTCCGCAAACAAAAACATACAAAAAGTTTCTGGAGATAAAAAGTAGCAGAGAAGGACCTTCTCAATTATTTCAAGCTAAAGGTGGCTGGGATTCACCTAAGAGCCTCTTGGATTTAGGCTACTTCATTCCACATTTTCTTCCTCAGGCATTACCAGAAGGGTCTTCACCTAGACAGTGAGCAGTGAACTGAAGAAAGCGGGGTTTGGATTGAAAAACCTAATCTTGAGATTTAAATAGTCTCTTGATTTGTGCTCTTTCATGGTTAAATCTTAATAGTTACGAAATTGTATAATTTTATTTTATTTTCCTTTAGTAACTTTGTATAGCCCTATAAATAGTGATTACCATTGTATTTTACTATTTTACACATCATGTTATAACAATTCTCTTCTTTATGAAAGCAGAACTTAGAAAATATATAGTTCTCATTCAGCAATGAATATTTGGTATGCAAACATATATAAAGAGTATGTAAACTATACGAGGAAATATTATACAAGAAAGGAAACAACTATATAGAGACATTTTATGCCTAAAAATTAAGGGCTGAATAAATAACATCTTTGATTTTATTCTCTGATTTGATTTTCCTCCCATTTAGCAACGAATTAGAATCCAATCTTCTCGACTTCTCCTGGTTTTTCGACACTCTCCCTCAAGCTGATTCATATACATCGAGCATTCCCAGCTTGCTAGTTACTCAAAACATGATTTTTATATCCCTTTAGTTAAGATTTGTGCTAACTGTTTTTTATATTGGAACAAAGAACATGCACACTAGTACTCCTTCACATTTCTCTTTGATAAAATGATAGTCTACCTCCACATGCTTGGTTCTGTTATGTTGGACCGGTTTATTGCAGCCATATCATCACAATATAGTCCCATAGGTCTTCAATAGGAACTTTCAGTTCATCAAGAAGTCTTATTAGCCATAGAAGTTCACAAATTCCATTTGCTACAGCTCAAAACTCTGCTTCTGCACTACTATGGGCACCTATGTTCTGTTTTTTATTTGAACCTTCGATCACTTACTTCACCAACCCAATCAGCATTGATATAGGCCTCAATTTGAAGATGCTCATGCTTCTGAACTTTAGTCCTATACTAGGACTTCCTTTAAGAAACTTTAAAATTCTAAGAACTACTTCAAATGAATGCATGAACTGGCTAACATTGCTTCGACGGAGGAAATATATGGTAGTGTATGTGACAAATAAATCAGGTTATGATTTTTATTACAAGTCGTGAATTTGATATGTTGAAACCGAAAAAATAATAGTTGCATAATAACAAAACACGTGAGAAAATTTAATTCGGCGAAGGATAATACAAGCAGGGGTACAAAGAACTCCATTAGCACACTCAAACAAATGCTGCCAAAACAAGGACAATACTGGATATTGAACGCAATGCATGTTGGGACAGATGAATTCCATCAGAAGTTTTGACAGGAGTAGTAGTAGTAGTATCATCAGAGGGGGGAGAATTTGAAGCCGGGAGTTTTTTGGGTTTTAATGGTGCCGGAGCTGGCGGTGGAGGTGCAAATAGACCATGCGAAAGGAGTACTTTATCAACCTCATATACAGCTAGCTGCTTGTCGGTATATACTGTACTTGCCACTGTTGCATTAACCATATCGGTCGTTATGTTCACCTGATTCCCAGTTGCAATGACATTGAGTGGAAATTGTTTTTCAGAACCAGCTTGTGTTCTTAGTGGATTGCTTGCAGTTTGGAATTGAGAGACGGAGAAAAATGAAGGTAGGGCATGGAATAGGATCAGCTCGATTTTCTGTTGATCGGTGAGAGAGTTTAACATGCCTGGTTTGAGGTTACTGAATGCAGAATCAGTTGGAGCAAATATTGTGAAACCTTGGTTTGAGTCGTCAAGCCGTGAATTGATTTGATCATCCACTTGGGTGGATTTTAGGAGTCGAATAAATGTCGTATACTGCTTGGCATTTTGAAGAATTGAATTGATGTTGGTGGGACCGGGAAGTACAGGAACCAGTGCTGTAGGTACAAGAGCCGGTGGCGGAGGTGCAGGAGCCAGCACCGGAGGAGTAGGAGCCAGAGCTGGACTCTGCGAAAGTACTGGAGTGCACTGAAAGAAGAATAAGAAGAACACAAGAGGGAATGTTGAGAATATCTGTTTCATTTCGCAGTTATTTTTTACCCTTTCTCGTAGGGTTTCAAGAATAATGAATAAACCCCCTGATTATAGATGGCTTTATTTATATTGAATGGGAAGTATTTTCCTGCAAAAATAAAAAGACAAAAACTCTCTGACGCCTGCTCGCACACGCACACACTGGAGATGGGCAATAAATGTTGAGTAAGGTGAAAGGTGCAGTTTAAGGTGGCAAGAGAACACTGACAGCGTTAAGGCAGCTACTGGTTTGCCTCAACTAGGAGGAGGACAACTTGGCTGGTATTGATGCTGGCACAGCCTAGCTAATGAGTTTTAAACATTTATTTTTCTTCAAGTTTCCATGTTTGTGGACAGAAAATAATGATGATAATCATTATCTATTGTACGAGAAATCATTAGGCAGTATGATTTCAATGTCAGTGATTGGATTAAATAAGGTAAAGGGTTTAACTCGATAATGTCAGCGATTGGAGTTGAGTTTATCTTCCATTTTATTATTCCACATTTTCTTCCTCAGGCATTACCAGAAAGGTTTTTGCCTTGACAATGAGCACGGTGAGTTGAAGAAAGCGTATTTTGGATTGAAAAATCTCGTGATCTTGAGATTTGAATAATCTCTATGATTTGTGCTCTTTCATGCTTAACTCTATAGTTGTAAGATTGTATACTTTTTATTTTATTTTTCCTTTTGTAACACTGTATAGCCCTATAAGTAGGGTAATAACAATTCTAATCTTTATGAAATCAGAATTTAGAAAATCCATAGTTTTCATTTAGTGATGAACAATTGGTATACAAAAAACATAAATAAAGAGTACGTAGACTATACAAGTAAGGAAATAATATACAAGAGAGGAAACAACTATAAAGAGACACTCTATGCCTAAAAATTAAGGACTGAATAAATAAAATAATTGACTTAATTCTCTGATTTAATTTTCCTCCAATTTAGCAACAAATTAGAATCCAATCTTCTCGACTTCTCCTGATTTTTTGACACTACCCCTTAAACTGGTTGTCTGGTTCGTATACATCGAGCATTCAAAGCTTGCTAGTTACTCAATGAAAACATGATTTTTGTATCCCATTAGTTAAGATGTGTGCTACCTGTTTTTCTGGTGGCACAAAGAGCATGCAAACTAGTCCTTCTTCAAGTTTCACTTCGATAAAATGATGGTCTGCCTCCACGTGCTTGGTTCTACTATGTTGCACTGGGTTCAATGCAATTTTATTGCAGCCATATTATCACGACATAACCTCTTAGGCATTTCAATATGAACTTTCAGTTCATCAAGGAGTCCTT